>OZ004621.1:11400284-12650284 GCA_963924575.1 Pycnomerus fuliginosus
TCGAAAAATAATTTTCTAGGCCTTCGTTTTTATTTAATAATTTCGTTTTGAATAAAACTGGAGCTTTCTTTATGGGTCCCATGCGTAGGGGACCATCTCAGCTACAACATATCCAAAAATTGAATTTCCAATTTGAATATCTTAAGCGCTAGAGCGACTGATTTGTCCAACTAGACTCACCCTGTATATTAAGTGATAAAAACAAACAGGTGTATACACTTAGCTAAAAATATACAGGGTGTTAAATCTGAAAAAGTTGAGAAAAACAACATCAAAGTTCTCAAATTTTGAAAACTAATTTTTAGCACCCTGTACATAGGGTGACAACTAAAATTGAATCAGAGCTTTCTTCGAGCCTCTACAACAAGGTCCTCGTCTTATTTTCTTATAAAAACTGTACCTGCGTAAATGGGGAATTTTTAAGCAGAATGATGTAAACCCCCATTTTTATTGAAAATATTTTTTTACTCCCAAACCAGAGGTTTAAAAGCCGTAATATTTTTGAGATGAATAAAGGCTCCAAAGGGGGTTGCAATTATGCTAAAATATACCGGGCATTCCATTTAAAAAGAGACGACTTTTCCTCCTCAAAATTTTTCGGACCAGCCTGTATAATTAAAAATATTTTCCTGAAATGCGCCTTTGGGCGCTATTAAAGCCCGACGTACTGTTGCAGGACCCTGTATAATTAAAAAGTAGTGTTGAAACTTTTAGGTTGTACCAGGTTGTACCTACTTAAATTTGTAACTATAAAATATTAATTCTTATAAATTTTTAAACTGGACCAAACTCTTTGACCAAAGTTAGAATATCTTTCATATTTTAATGAAATATTTCGTGAAACATTTAATGAAATATTTCAAAAAAATAAGTTTCATGAAATTTTTACAACACTAGTTGAGAGTTGGGACGCCACTGGTTTGGGATTTTATTCATGCAACTCGGTGGCTACGGTGGCTACCCTGCTTATTGCGGCTCCTGATTGGCGCGTTCCATCCAACACTTCTGATTGGTTAAAACTGAAGTATTGAACATGGCTAGTGGTTGACGCGGTTGACGTTTTGTTGTTGATTATTCCAAAGATGATTTAATTTAATTAATCTAATAGTGTTAATTATTTGTAAGCTGCTTGACTATTAATTCGTGATTTAAGTGATGGCCCTAGTGACAGTGCAGAGAAGTCCCAGCACTAACAATTCACCTACTAGTATAGTGAGCGAATTTTGATATTTATTCATTATTCTCCTACTAATTATATTCAATTTGTTATTAGTTATTCAATTTTACAATAATTTTGTGTTAACCATCATTTTTAATCATGAAACAACAATCATTTTATATTGCCCCAAAATCTTATCTTATCAAGTTAGGTAGTAATAAGGAATATCAAATAAACAATGAATAATAGCGTTATTTGAACGGCGAATAATGTTAATTTTACTGCCGAAAAAGGCAGAATTTTTTGCAACCCATTTATTCCGAACTTGGGCAATAACGGTATCAGGGTTTTCAGTGTTGTTCGGTTGCCGCGCTGCATTCTTTGACCGATTTGCAGCTGTTTCGTTTCTGTCAGTTGAATCGAGACAGCCGTGGTGTGAGTATTGAGTGCGTCCCTATTTTTGGGTATAATATCCAGCCGCCCCCGCAGAATGTCGTAGTGTAAAGTTAACAGTTATAATGTTGTACATTTTGCCGCCCCCGAGGGCCCCAAATCCTCCTTCTCCCTGGGAGAGCATCGTGTGTAACAGTAGTAACGCCACGGAGAGGAAATCTTGGGATACTCGGAAACCGCCACCGAGGGTGCGCCTGAAAGGTTTCAGCTTCAGAAATGACGTGAGTGGATCAAATTTTAGATTCTATTTCAATAAAAAATACGCTGAATGGATGCTTGTAACACGTAACCGGTTCGATTCATTGATGTTGGGTCATCATTGCAAGTCAAATAAGTAGGGACTTTGTTTCTTCATTGCTTGTTTCTTGTTTGTTGACTTTTTGTGGAGATGCTAAGGCTTAATTTCCCATTAATGCGAGTGAATGTCTAAAATACAAGCTAAAATATTTATCATGCTTTTGGGGTAGCTTTTAAATACTTCAAGGCTATTAACATAAGAATAACTCGGATGAAACGAGGGGTTGACCGCCCACGAAAAATGTATTGTACACCAATTTTTACAATTTCTGATTAATTTCCAGTTATTTTTGATTCATGTATTGACCCCAACACCACACAACAATAACAATCCTTATTTTCGTGGTACATACTACGAGAATACGAGAAAATATTTAGGTACTCCTCTCAATACGAAATCAAGAATAAATCGGATATAATGAGGGGTTACCCTCGGGTTGACCACCCACGAAAAATGTATTGTACTTTCCATTCATTTTCTATTGAACTGACAGAAAGTCAAAATTTGAATTTTAGGTTGGAATGAGGAAATTTAGGTGAGTCGGTAGAAGCGATTTCAATGCGATACGTCCGAAAACATGACAAATGTCAAAATTTTGCAATTGCTCTGAATTGGTCCAAAATGGCCTTTGTGTGCGTGCAGTTTTTAGTAAAGTGCAAAGAAAAATATTCTCGGAAAAGCCTCCAGGTACGTTTATCTGTGACACTGCTCCTAACCCATAAAAATAAACCCTAGAAGATTTGGGTTATGTAATGTTTTTGCTTTCCCGCTAAATTTCGATCAAATTGTCAAAAGTACACGCTCTCTTACAAATTAGGGTTGTACAGTTCTAGAAAAAATTTAGTTCTGCTAGTAAATGAACGGACTTTACACCAATTTTAACAACTTCTGAATAATTTTCATTTATTTTTGATGCATGTACCTATTGACCCCAACACCACACAACAACAATCTGTATTTTCGAAGTACTCCGAGAACACGAGAAAATTGGTACCTTTCCCAATTCGAAATCAAGAATAATGAAATGAGGGGTTGACCACCCAAAAAAAAATACGAATTTTGCAATCAGAAACACGTATCATGTTTGACATTGACAGTACTCACGGCCACCCTAGATTTTCAAAAACATCATTTATTTCTTTTTTGAGTTCTCCGGAGGGTTTTCTGAACCTATTTCACAATTTGTGAAAGTTAATTATGAACGAGATTAAAAACAATGTAGCACAGTTGAATTTGCATCCAAAAATTAGAATTGACTTGTTCTTGCATTTTGTAAAAAATATCTTATTAGCTTCATTAAATCAGTATTTCCCGAGGTATTTCCCTACCATTCATTGTTCCAAAATTCATTTCGATAACTTTTATCTCGACTTTTATACTTTAAAAAAAATTTTAAACCGCGACAAGAATCAGCCTATACCTCGGCCTATACCGACACTCCATCCTATACCGACACTCGGTATAGGCTGATTCTTAAATATGTAAAAAAGCTCCTATGGAATGGACATATGTCCGAAGATGCTTCATAAGGGAGCTATGCCCCGCAACGGGGTACCTACTGAAAAAGTGTTCTATTCGAGGTTTTCTTAAAAATATGTACTCCAAAATTCGCCAAAATTATAAGTGGCGGGAGACAGGACTTTGAAATTTGTTGGAAAAGAGCATAGATTGGTATGGATTAGCGTTATAAAGAGCTTTCTTTTGGTTTTAACCTCCCCCATCTCCACAAAATTGGTGGTTACTGTAATCACTCAAATTTTCGAATTCGAGATAACAATTCGATATACGTTTTGAGGTTGAGGAATCCGAAAAAGTGGTTTTCAAAATCTGTCTGTATCTCTGTCTGTAAGCATGGTACCGCCCAAACTACTGAAATGATTTAGTTGAAATTTGGCAGGTAGCAATTTCATAACCTAACTTAGATCTGAAAAACTTTTGGAACCAATCGTATAACCGGAAGTCGGAAGTGCCATTTTGACACATCAGCTTTGAAATTTTAAAGACAAACCCCTATTTTTACAACACACACAACAATTCAGCTTTTCTGCCATTCCTCTGTTGCTCATTTTTTGTGAGTGCCTTTGCTTTGTGAAGCATTTTCGGACGTATGTCCTTAAGAACTTTTGGCCCTCGTTTTCACCTTAAAATAGTGAGGAGTCGCTCCCTGAATCTCGCCCTGAATTTTCTGTCACTATTTAAGAATCACCCTGTTGTTACAAATTATTGAACCAGCGAACAAAATTGGTGGCTTTGATGCTTTGTTTTGACATTCTGTTTCCAAAGCTGTAAATGCGTTAAACGCCAATTTTTTGGTTTTTAAGCCACCTACCAGGGTACAATAATTTGTAACAACCCTGCATAAATCCTCGTAAAGCACTATTTACATAAAAGCTGGTCCCTTTATGGGAGATGTGTAACTGAGAGCGACTGAGTTTGTGTCCTTTGTTATCTCATACAAATCCAACGCCTTGAGAAAAGGAAAGGGTTACACGAGGGATTACGTTTATTCCGAGGTTTGTTCTCTCTGTCAATTATCTTCAGCATGGCTTCATCCAACGAATAAACTCTAGAATAAACCTCGAAATAAACAGGATATTTCTTGAACAAATAACATTGTGTGTGTTATTTCTTAATTTGATAACTTTATCAACAATTTCAATGTCACACATGTGATGGTCTTTCAATGAAATCGTGCACCATACCTAATTGGATTGGAACCAGTGCGAGAACCATCAGTAATTGTTTAACTTTTACGTGGAGTTACTAAAATCCGAGCTAAAATCGATCGAAAAATCCTCGGAAAATCCGAGAAAAAACCAAATTTCCAAAAACATGAAATCTTTAGTTCAATAATTTTGAAAAATGTCAGTCTGTGGGCCCGTCTGATCAAAGTTTGATGGCCAGTCTGATGTATGTTCAGGGTTGTTAAAAAATTACAATTACAAGTATAGATATGTACCATCCTCGGTACCCTTGTAGGTGCATGGCTTTAATGGTTTATTTTGACATTTAATTTATGCGCCAAACACCAATTCTCTTGTTTTTAAAGCCACGTACGATGATACGGTCGAGGGTACGGTACAATAATTTGAAACAATCCGGTATGTGTCGGTATATGTATAGTAGTCCAAATGCTGTAAGGTTATATGGCAGCAATAAAATTTGTAAATAATCCTAATAGGTCATTACCTGTGGTGTTTCCCGCACTGCACTTTGGTAGCTTCGCAGGCCTGGCTTCAAAATTTCTTTCCCCAATGAAATAAAATTAACACCAGAAAAATTAATTTATTTAATCAATAATTTATTAAGACTATTATACCTCCAGTCCAATTAATACATCAAATAATTACGGAACTAGAACAAGATACGCGCTGGAATCGTATATAATCGATGCGGCCTCGACTGGCGCTAAGTTTGGAGTCCGGCTCTGGCTGCTTTACCTGGTTTGTTTACATTGTCATCACTTCTGGCCCATTGTTCCCTCAATTGGCTTTCAGACAATGCAAAATTTTTATGAGGGCCATATAACCTTACAGGATTTGGACTACTATACTTATGTAACTTCTCGAGTAAATTACCCCCGAGGGTTGGTCGCAATGCATATTGTATACTCCTACTATAGATAAACTAAAAAACTAATGAAAGATATGGCTTTTGCGCAAAGTTTAAGTGAGTTCTTTTATGAATTAATTGATCTTTTTATTATGTCAAGCGACTTCTAGTGAAAATACTTCCAATATAGGTGCCAAAGCAGGATTCAAAACCTATGTCGAATTCGTTACGATCACTGTTACTCTTATGACTCTTATGACGACTGCTGTCGAAAGTAACCATGGTTATCAGTTATCACAATGTTTACTGTTTCTGCTACGACATTATTAATTATTACCATTATGCTGTGTTACATTTATGTGACATCTTGGAAAAATGATAAAAGGGTTCCTGTAAAAGCGAGTGTAAAAGTCGGTAATTTTGTAAAAACTGACTTTTTAATAAGGTGAATTGAAAAGAGATCCCGAGATAGATTCTATAGGAGTCGCGGTAGTGACATTGTGAGTAAGTAGTAGATGGTAGTAGGAAATGATGTGAATGCGACAAAGGAGTGACAATAAGATGCAAAAAATGTCGTCGGTTTATAAGAAATTTATGTGTTCTCGTATGTATTAAGGACGTCAATTTAACGGTCGTAACAATAACGTCCATAAAAAGGGGCACATCCGTAATTGCCTATATTAAAATCGTTAAAAACTAATGTCATGCGAAACGACAAGTATGTGATGTATTGTGTTCGTTCGCCATTTTAACCTATATAGTTTTCCAACGCGATGATGACATTATGATTACTGCTCGTCGGGGCGTTACAGTAGGCGAAAGCAATCATTTTTCCATTAAACTGGGATCCGACTGTATAATAACATGCTGCAGAATTTGGTCAGACCTGAATAAATGGATTTTTGAGTACACCCATAAGAATATAAAGATGATGGGATTTCACCAAGATTTCACGTCCTTCGTCTTGTAATTAGAAGATACCGAAGTTTCATTGTCCGCCCATGCATGAATATAAGAATACAATATTCGAATTCCTTACCGAGAAGATCTTCAGCTTTAGACAGAAATTAGTTTTGTCCTTAGGTGTCATATCGTGGGTGGACGTAAAAATGTTTTATGGTCGATTCTCATCGCCGTTCACAGTAGTTTCTATTGTCAAGCACAACAAAGTGTAATTGTTATTGTTGCCTATTACATTTTGCAATGTAATTTACTTCATATAGCTTTAGTTTGCTATCTTATCGTTATGACCTACCGTTTGGCTAGGAGGAGACCTAAATGATTTATTAATGACTGTACATAGCGTTCCAATGAAAATGAGCCACACCAAAGATTTCGTAAACCAAATAAAATATGAAAATTCCTCGGAAAATTCGCTCGGACAGGTCGATTTTTATTTGGGGGGGGGGGGGACACTTAAAAAAAAATTCACCCCCTGACCCCCACCCACCCCCACTTCAAAATTTTAAATGGCAACCCCCCCACTTGTGATACATCGTTTGAAAGCAAATTTCATGCCAATCTAACGCTGTAACAATTTTTGATATTTGTTCAACTCTAGCGCCCTCTATGGTTACATTTTAAATTACATTAGGGCCCTTTGTGACACATCATTTGAAAGGGTTTGAAATTCTCTGTAAGCTGATGCAAGAATTTTTGAAATCCACCCATTCGTTCAAAAGTTACATTGAAAAACATTAGCTGGTTCTGTGTCTAGAAATCCTTCAAGTTTAGGCTGTAATTTTTGAATGAATGGATGTATTTACAAAATTCTTGCCTTAGTTTACAGATAATTTCAAACCGTTTCAAATGATGTATCACAAAGGGCCCTAATGTAATTTAAATTTGACCAAAGAAGGCGCTGGAGTTGAGCAAATATCAAAAATTATGAATGCGTTAGATTGGCAATGAAATTAGCTTTCAAATGATGTATCACAAGTGGGGGGTTGCCCTTTAAAATTTTGAAGTGAGCGGAGGGGGGGGGGGGTTAGGGGGTGATATTTGAAATTTTGCCAAGCATAAAAATCGAGCTGTCCGAGCGAATTTTCCTATTTTATTTGGTTTACGAATATTTGGGGTGGCTCCTTTTCGTTGGAACGCCCTGTATAGTCGTCCCTGCAGGAGGCAGAAATATATTCACGATATTTATAGGTACTCGAGTAAGTACTTGTTGTTTTCTGCTAAAATTTTAGGAGATAACAAAATTATGTGCATGCAACGTACTTAAAAGTCGAGCTCTAGCTTTTTGCTCGGTTTTGTTTTGACTGGAATTTTCATTAATTTCCCAGTCACAGATTAGTTCAGGAGCCTCACAGATAATAACAGATTTAAATGTCGAATATGAAACCAAAACTAATCGGATATAACCCAATCGATGTAGCCGGGTGCATTGCGGTTTCTGATACCATTGTTACGTTACAGACCAATAGCCCTGTCGCAAGGGAAGATTCGTTTCAGTTACAGCAGATATCATAAGGCGTTTCCAATCGCAGTAAAACGATAAAAAATAGTCTTTTGCCGCCGGTAACAGACCGGTTAGATCCGTGTCACATTTACCATTATGGAACTGAAAATGATTTCCAAGTGAAATTTCCCATCATTTTTGACACGGACGGTTGATTGAACCCCAGTTTTTGTCCGGCCTGAACTAATTAAAGCTCGTGAATCACGTTATTATGGCACTTAATTATGCATGTATGCACAGTTAGTGTAGGATTATTCGTATCTATGCCTGATTATAAATAATTATAATGTGCGCATAGAACTGTTCGACATCAAGAAACCCCACCGATTAACCGCCGGAAATGAAGTCGGTTTTTGGGCAAATTATTGCGCAAGGATTTAGAAATGAGGTCGATGAGCTATCACCAACACTGTACAGTTATTTTACGAAACATCAGCTGATGGCCCGTTATTGGCAGCTTGAAATAAAGGGCCGAAAAATTGAAATCAGATGACATCATGACGATAAGACAGTAATCTGCGTTATAAAATTTCGCCTTATAAGGCAATGCGATTGTAACGGAGAGAAAGCATCAAGGCGGGAGCTTAACCTATAATTTTCTCGTTATTTGTCGATTTTTTCAGCAATGTTCATATCTATTTCTTTATGAAGTGGTTGACCGTTCTGGCAGCGTTTTTGAAACTTGTCCAAAGCTTTAACGAAACAGTCGATGTTTGAGCCAAGTTTGTTGCAAACTTAATCCAAGTACTATATAAATAAAAAGTGTAGTATTTTCTACTAAATTATAGGGATTGAACTTATATGGTTAACTATAATATATTTATTGTTTTTCAGGATGGATCGGTACCTCAAGATGACAGCAGAAGCCCAAAAAGGTGAGCTCTTCCGTGCTGAAAAAGTGGAACGTTATTTCGACCGCAATGAAAATTCGGTCAGATAAATCGGCCTTGTTTGTGTATTGCTCAACGCCCCTGGGCTTTGTAATGATTTTACGTTATGATGGTGTTACGCAAAACTGAGGGAAACGCAACTTCATCATAATAACAAATTCCAGCAGCGATGATAATGAATTCCGAAGCAGTACCCACCTGCTTGGAATTCACAGATAAAAAATTATCTTGGCGGAAACGAGGTATGATTAAAATGGAAAATTTTCCTGCTGCCTTAATTACTTATAGTCTGTCGATATGGATATAGATATCGGTTCTCTGGGGGCATCAGATATCGACCAGAAACCGCAGGATCCGATTTCGTTGGGCGGAAATTGGATTATTTTTACGACTCGTGGCCGAATAATTATGTAACAAAACGCAGCCAGAACCCATTATACAATACTGACATGTGGTGTTACAAGGCACTTTCTAAGAACTACTGTTATTGTTTTATTAAACAACGACCACGGTGCGTGATTGGCGTGTTAATTTGACTTTTTTTTGCCAGTGGGAAAGGAAGGAAAAAAGTACGTACAGCTTTCCTGCAGTAATGATTGAAAAATCGTCCACTCTGCTGCAACGGTCACGTTCCGCCCTCTTTTTCACGATTTTAGAAAGGGTTTGTTGTGCAAATCAATTTAAAAGGTAGCAATCATAAAATAATTGAGCAAGTAACCGTGAATTACTCGAGCATGTAGCGTTAGGTGAAACCGATCTTACGGCCGATTAGGAAAGTTTCCTCATAGACTATCGTCAGACAAAATTTGATGGATATAGATGCAGTTGATCGATCCCTCAACGTATTCAGAGCGTTGATAATGCGTAAGCAGGTATACAAGTTGTCCCCTTAACTGGTTTTAGACGTAAGTAAGTACCACACCCGAGTAGTTCTTGCATGTATAGAGTTTGGGTTTCTATCCATCATAGAAATCCTTTCGTTGATATGTTTAAAGAATATCAACTTTAATTATTGCGTCGTGGCCTTTTTTCCAAGAGCTATACGAAGAATAAGCATTCTTCTACCTACAACCCATTGAAAAAGGAGCAGACTGGTATACTTACCGCGTCTGAATGTGTATGGCCTTTTACAGACACATAAGAAATTTTTTGCGTTGGGCGCCCCATGCAACCATGAATGATTGAAGCACCACGGTCGGAATACAAACTAATTCTTGGCCAGGATGTCCTAATTAATGGCAGAAGGCCGCCACTGATCCGACGAGAGAAACTGTACGATAAGTGCTAATTAAGGATTGGAATCGGGATAGGCATTTGGCCAAAATTTGGCCATCTGGGAAGGGGTGAACGACCAGTGCAGGAAAAAACGAGAGTCTCAATTATCGTTAATTGTTATTCTAGCCCACGCCGTCATCGCAAATAATCACATAATTCTGCACACCACACCTATTCAGAGATTTCTTCGAGTGTTTAATTTGGTGAAAAAAACAGAACCTTGGATCGTCCGTTCATCTCACGTGTGTACAACCTACCAGGTGTTTCACCGGAGCGAGACCATAGTCGAATAACATGGAAAAATTAATTATATCTTTTTTCTGCTCCCGAGAATTTACTCCAGAAGTTTTAGCGTGTGTGGAGGGTAGTATGGAGTGGCCTGTACCTCTTCAGATTTTTTTTGTTCATCAGCTCCTCTTAAGTACTTAACGATGATTTTTTGAAAATTTAATTTTAATTTTTCGACCCTACTTATCGCCATTATTACAAAGAAATTGAATCCCTTTAGTTTTAGTCACTTTTTGCCACGACTGTATGCGTCCGAAACTTTCTCACGTCTTGCCCTCTCTTTTGACATTGAGCCTCAGACTTACTCAGTCGACCACACAAAACGAGAACAGTGTTTTATCACGTTTGTGTTTTAAAGTTTAAAGTAGCATGGAATTTACCCGAATTTACTAGTTGGATTTTAACCACCAATGTTAAATTTAAATAAAAATAGATTAAAAGTCAACTACTGACCCTATTTAAAACGTTTCAGTTATTCGTTGCGTGCAAGTCCGCGAAAAAAACCCCCTTTACCAATTTAAAACGTGAATGCTCAGTAAACGGTAGAAGATGTAACAAAATCTTAAATAGAAGAATTGTTGGCTACGAAAAGATCTACCAAAAAGTCCGCGACAGCATATAGGTAGGTATATATGAAGAATAGCCCACAACAAACAGTCAAACCGATTTTTTCAAAAAGTTAAAACACGAAAACAATTATCGTAGGCTACCTATCATAGATACTTATATGCTATCGCGGACTTTTTTGTAGATCTATTTGTTGCCAACCTCGTTGCCAACAATTCTTCTATATAAGATTTTGTTCAATCGCCAAACGTTTAGGCAGTGTTCGCAAAAGAGGCGCACTTTTTCCCCGGATTTATCGGAAGTGCTCTCATGTAAACGTAGGCGAGGCGCCATATAGACGTATAAATCTGGATATAATAGGCGCTTTTCTTTTACACATTTATCTAAGGAGCCTCAGTTAATCTCAGCAATTTTATTGGTCAATATTCAAATAAACCAATCAAGTTGCTCAGATTAACTGAGGCGCCTCAGATAAATGTGTAAAAGGAAAGTGTCTAATGTAATCAACCGATTTTCCCCAAAATCGCATCATCATCTACAGAGGGTGCTCACTGAACGTGTGCATAAAATTTCATCTCGATGTCTTCAGTTAGTTTCGGCTGCAGCGTGTCTTTAATGATTTTTTTGCCAAAGGGCAGAATTCGAAGAGCATTTATATTAACGCGAAAAATGGGGGTTTGCATTTAAAATTTTAAAGTTCATGTCCCAAAAATGCACTTTCCGTGAACCGATGTGGCATGTGTGCCAAATTTCATCTCGATACGTTCAGTAGTTTGAGCTGCAGTGTGCTTACAGACACACACAGAGACATTTTTTCAAAAATCACTTTTTTGGGTTCCCAGGACCCTACAAAAACGTAAAAATTTTCCGATCGGTTCCGGTAATTGCTTCGCGCTGAAATGGACATTTTTCGAAAAAATGGCACTAAGGTTTTCGATCTGGCAATGCAACAGCTATCGAATTCGATAATGATAATATGCCCTTTTGCTAAGAAAAACTCAAAAAGTGGCCTTTTTGTCCCTAAAATGGACATTTTCGAAAAAATTGCACTAAGGTTTTTGATCCGGCAATATAGCAGTTGTCGAATCCGATAGTAAGAATTTTTTTTTTGTAAAGTAAATTGAAACGGGCCCTTTTGCCACTAAAATGAGATTTTTCGAAAAAATGGCACAAAGGTTTTCGGCTTGAAAAAAAATCTGCTATCAAATCCGCTAATAAAAATATACGGTTATGCATAGGTTTTTTTTCAAGGCACCATTTTTTGGCCAAAAGGGCACAAGTGTGAATACATTTTTAGAAACAGAATTCGAAGAGCATTCATATGGTAACGCGAAAAATGGTGGTTTGCATTCAAATTTTTAAAGTTGATGTGCCAAAAAGGCACTTTCCGTGAACCGATGTGGCCCAGATTCTAATCAGCACCTACAAATCTCCCACTGAATATGTGTGCCAAATTTCATCTCGATACGTTCAGTAGTTTGAGCTGCAGCGTGATCACAGACAGACACACAGACATTTTTTCAAAAATCACTTTTTTGGGTTCCCAGGACCCTGAAACGTAAAGATTTCATCTCGGATTTCATGTTTTGGCGATTCGATTTTTCTGAATTTTCCGATCGATTCCAGTAACTGCTTCGCGAGCGAAGAAGTTAAAAATTTAATTAGACTCTCCATGTTATTTGCCTATGAGTCTCGGTTCGGCGAAACACCTGGTATATTATTATTATTATTACACTATACAAATGCAGAGTATTGAATATACTATTATGCATATAACAAAAGTGAAAGTTTACAGACAGAGAAAAAAAAAACTAAATTATAATAAAAGCAGAAGAAATAAAATAAAAGTATTATTATTCAGTAACTTGTTGGTTGTCCAGGCGATGTTTGAACGTGCCAACATTGGGGGCTTCTGCAATTTCAGGAATAAGCTGGTTCCAGGTGTAAAAGGCGCGATTCGTCAGAAAGTGAAGTCGATGTGATGTACGGAAGGGCTCTCGCTTCACTTTATATCCATGTCCTCTCAGCCGGGGATCGACATCGATATATATGTTGGCTCCCGAAACGTTTTCGAGTTGAATCATCTCGTAAGTCGTAATACAATCTCCAATGATAATGTTCTCGGTGGCAATTAAACGAGCTATTACGTAAAACAAAGAGTTTCAACATTGTCGCCTGAGAATCGTGTCAAAAGTGCATCTTACGTAAATCCACCGTGCGATTTTTTCAGGCAAAAGTAGGTGGTACGGTCTGTGCGTGTGCATCGCATTATCTCGTTACGTACTTCCTCTCGCGATTGATTTAATGAAAGAAAAATTGCCGAGGAGGCGCTTTGCTTTTAGAAAGTGCGAACGCTTCGTGTGCGCGACCCAGGCTCATGAACTCGACATAAAAAATCGTTGTTATGATTAGCTGATTGCTAGTGAAAACGCTTGTTGTTGCGTTCGAAAGCATCGACTCAGATCAATAAATCTTGTCTATAGTTTTCCATGGTTGGGTGCACGAAATTTTCACGACCCATCAGAAATCGGGTTCCCATTGTTTTGTTTGGCTGGTCCCGGCTGGTCCTTTGTTCCTGCACGTGTGGAGGAAGTCTACGTTTATGACACGCTATCTTCGAGACGGCACAAGGGGGGCGCGCGTAACCTTGAAGTTAATATACTTGGCCCAAGAGCAAAATTCAGGCCCGGTTTTCAGCATTTCAGCGACCGGTTAGAATACGACAAGTCACCTTTTGGCCCCAGTGAAAGTTAAATGAGTGAAAGCGCCCGAAATTGGGGTTCATAGGGCAAGCAAACAAAAAAGTTGCTGAACAATTTAATCGCACTCTGCAAAAATAGAAACGACTTGAAATTTCGACAATAATTGAACAATGGATGTTTACCTGCAAATCTGCAGGGGATCGTATTTGTATATGTATTGAGGTATTAAAAATACATTCCCAAGTTGTAAGGGTGAGAGCAGGTGCAACGATCGCACATTTACAAGATAATGTTGTGGTAAATGCAATGCACGTTGATTCGTTGATTACAATGCATGTTCCTCAACAGCATATTATAGATAAGCGTATATGTGAGTGCCAAGAATTCCTCATAAAAGGCGCACGTTTCCCGTGCAGATAAGTAAATAATACTTTGTACTGATGGAGTGAATTCAACGATAAGCAGCAGAAAAGGGGCTAAGGTGCCCAAGGAACTTAAATAAAAAAGGGAAATGAGTGGTTCGACGATGACTGCAAGAAAACGATAGAAAATAATAATGTAGCATGTATAGGATGTACAGAAACAACGAACAAAAATTCGAAGAGGCAAGAAAGAAAACAATACAAAATATACAGAAAAAGAAGAGTTCTGGGAAGGAAAATTGTAGACATTGGAAAATTATTACCCAGTGATGTTAGAAATTTATGCCAAGAAGCCAGAAGGCAAACATGAGATGTGCATAGGGAATCTATAGTAGGAGATACGGCAGCAGCAGCAGTAGATAAGCAAGATATTTGGAGGAGCTTTTTTAAACCTCGTTTTAAACTTAGGGGAGGAAGCATATGAATGCCATAGAGCAAGACACAAATCAAGACTGGGGAAAGTTAAAGTCTTGCCACAATAGTATTATATCGGGTGTCCCAAAAAAACCGGACAAAATAATCTTTGAAATAAGTCAGCCATCTCTTAACCGATTTGGATAGACTTGGTCTTAAATTAAAGCTAAAGAATCAGGCTTTCGAACTTTGCAAGGAACGTCGACAGATGGCGCTGCTGCAGTTGCCTTATGGATACTTGTCTTTAAGGCTTATTTTAGGTGCGTGGGGATTGGTCGGGCAACAACCAATGGTTATGAGACCCAAATAGCCTTGAAGATCTTTCTTTTTTCTTCAAAAATCTTTTTTTAGAAGTTAATTTGGCGTAAGCACTAATTTTCTGTGATTTTTCCATAAAAAGTGTTTTTGCGTATTTTCATGCTTCCATAACCATGACTAAAGTAACATTGATGTACATAGGGCGTAATTTTCAAGGATAACTGTTCAGTTGCCCCCCCACTGGCATCTGTGCCACTGTTTTCACCATATTGGTTCATTTATAACTGAAAATTAAGATTTATTTGCATTACTGATCTTTGGTCATGGCCATTAATGCGTGAAAATACCCAAAAACACATTATTTTATAAAATTACAGAAAATTAATGCTTAAGCCAAATCGACTTCTGAAAAAGTATTTTGGAACAAGGAAGAAAGGTCTTCAAGGCTATTCGAGTGTCATACCGATTGGTCGTTGACTGACCAATCCCCATGCAGCTAAAATAAACCTTTAAAGCAATTAAGTATCAATAGGACTACTACGGCAGCGCCATCTGCCGTAGTTTCTCATACAGTCGAAAGCCTGATTCTTTCGCTTTAAATTAAGACCACGTTCATCCAAATCGGTTAAGAAATGGCAGACTTATCCTAAAAAATATTTTGTCCGGTTTTTTTTGGGACACCCGATATATTAACATATGTGCTACATATGTTTTAAGGGGTGTAACCGAAACCTTGAGCCGAATTTTACCCACGTTGTCCGTTCAAAAAGAGTAAGCAGGGCCGTGCGGTAGATTTTTTTCAGGTGATGCGACTCTCCGAAATGGCGCCCTTCCAGGCAGGGCCGTAGCTCCCTGTAGGGGGGTGCACAAACATTTTTTAACTGAAAACAATCGAATTTTCCAGCTGCAAACTGAAAAGGCAAAATTTTTTGATAATTTCAAGGTCACGCATTTTCCCAGCACTTCAGAATAAGAAAAGGAAAAACTTACTTTAGTAAGGCAGATTTTTTTACCGATTTGGCGCTTATTTATATAAAAAGAGTGATTCCTAGTCAAAGAAGGTTAAGTTCAACTTCGAAAAAACATGCGCCTTTACATGCGCCCGTTTATGACTGCCAACTCGCACCCGACCGAAGTAAATTTTGACTGACAAAACCTACGAGAATAAAGAGAAAATTTTGTGTACAGAAACGAATCTTACTTTCATACTTAGTTTTCCAGTTTAAACTTATGATAGGATAAATATTTTTTACAAAGTTATTTATTTTTTAATTTACTACTTTTTGAAAATGGTGAAATGGCGCCCCCTTAGAGTGGCGCCTGATGCGGCCGCCTCGCCGCCTCATAGCACCGCACGGCCCTGAGAGTAAGAACGGGTAAAAACAATTTTGTGGCTAAGCGATCTTTACGAGTGCTATATGTATAGGCATGGTCAAAGATGAGTACCAAAATGTAGTTTTTTTAGAATTACTGATTAACCGCTGTAGGTATCGATATGAAATCTGTTAGGTATACTGGTAGAAAATTATTTGTCATTAATTTTTAGTTATCTTGGAAATAAATTTTTTAAGGTTAAATTATTTTGCTTCTATCAACTTCTTAAGCTATTGCAGAGGGGTTATCCAAATTGACTGGAATTCGGGAATGCAATAGAGAATGCGGAAATTCTCGGCAATGTTTAGGTATAACGGGAATTTTCGGAAATGGCGAGGGGTGAATTACTTTGGTTATTTGGTGCCATAGCCCTTATAATTTTTAACTTCTACGCTCGCGAAGCAGTTACTGGAATCGATCGGAAAATTCAAAAAAATCGAATCGCCAAAAACATGAAATCTTTACGTTTCAGGGTCCTGGGAACCCAAACAAGTGTTTTTTGAAAAAATGTCTGTGTGTATGTCTGTCTGTGATCACGCTGCAGCTCAAACTACTGAACGTATCGAGATGAAATTTGGCACACATATTCAGTGGGAGATTTGTAGGTGCTGATTAGAATCTGGGCCACATCGGCTCACGGAAAGTGCCTTTTTGGCACATCAACTTAAAAAATTTAAATGCAAACCCCCATTTTTCGCGTTACCATATGAATGCTCTTCAAATTCTGCTTCTAAAAATGTATTCACACTTGTGCCCTTTTGACCAAAAAATGGTGCCGTGAAAAAAAATCTATGCATAACTGTATATTTTTATTACCGGATTTGATAACTGATTTTTTTTTCAAGCCGAAAACCTAAGTGCCATTTTTTCGAAAAATGTCATTTTAGTGGCAAAAGGCCCCTTCTTTCAATTTATTTTACAAAAAAGCAGTCTTACTATCGGATTTGACAGCTGTTATATTGCCGGATCAAAAACCTTAGTTCAATTTTTTCGAAAATTTCCATTTTAGGGACAAAAATGCAGCAGAGAAGCGGCTGGAACCTCCCCATCGCGTGGATCTTTGTATTCTGTGTTGATAGTGGTCAATTCAACAGAAATTTTTTACCCTTATCGACTGTGACTAATTTTGCAATTTTCTGACAAATACCGACACCACCTCAGACATCACCCATCACATTTGACAATATGTTCCTTTTAAGGTTAATCTTTTGCTACCTTTTTGACAACAACTGCCACTTTATGTCATCCACTGTCAGCTCGCTCCCTTTTAATGAGAAAGAATTTTTTCTCTATTTTCCACTGAAATGGCAGAAACTGTGAATACATTTTTAGAACGAGAATTTGATCGTCTTTCTAATGGCGACATAAAAAAGGAGACCTTTGTATTTAAAATTCAAAGTTGATATGCCTAAATGGCACTTCCCGTGGACTTCCAAAAGCCTTTCAGGTCTTAAACGGGTCACCCAATCTCCATGTACCAAATTTCAGCTAAATCGATTCGCTAATTTGGGCTATAATGTATTTTTAGTGTTATTATGAAATTTCGATTTTTTGACCCAAAGAGCACTAAATGCGAACGAATTTTGTCTTACTTAAAACCAGAATTTAAAGACCTTTTTGATGGTGACAATAAATTTTTCAAAAACTTGTTTTGGATGGTTTAATGAGTGAATAATTTTAAACTTACAAATTGGTGTGTCAAAACGGCAGTTTCCGTGGGCCGATTGAATCCAAAATTTGTTCAGCTCTTCGACGTGCAATACAATCCCCGTGTGCAAAATTTCAGCCAAATCGGTTCAGGGGCTTGGGCTGTACCGCGATTTTAAAGTCGGATAAAAATCATTTTTTTTAAATTTTTGATCAAAAGGGCACTAAGAATGAATACATTTTTAGAAGCAGAATTTGAAGGCCTTTTCTATCGTGAGGTGAAAAATGGGGGTTTGCATTTAAAATTAAAAAGTTGATGTGCAAAAATGGCATTTCTAGTTGCACGATTGGCTCCAAAAGCTTTTCAGATCTAAGTTGGGTTATCACATGCACACGTACCAAATTTCAGCTAAATCTGTCGAGTAGTTTGGGCTGTGTACAGACACATTTTAAAAACCACTTTTTTGGGCTCCTGAGACCTCAAAACGTATAGATCCGGTCTTGTCTCGAATTCGAAAATTTTAGTGATTGCAGTAACCTCCCTTTTTTTTAAATGGTGAAGTGGAGTGGGGAGGTTAAAAAGGCCCCTTTTTGAGTTTTTCTTAGCAAAAGGGCATATTATCATTATCGAATTCGATAACTGTTGCATTGCCGGATCGAAAACCTTAGTGCCATTTTTTCGAAAAATGTCATTTTAGGGGTGAAAAACATTTGTACTTGAGATCATAGTAAATCAGTGCCGGGCGCACGCCAGACCTGGGTTAAAGTTAAATGCTACATTTACAAATTCTGTGAAAAAGTAGAAGTTTCTACCGTCTCCGAGATTGCCAATTTTTTGTAAATGTTTGTAATTATTGGTAACTTTTGTAATTTTCAACAATTTTTAGATATTTTCAGTAATTTTTAGGAATTTACCTCTGAATTTGCAGTAGGTAATTTTTAGGAACTTGAATCTTTCATATTTTTTGTAATTGTTAGTAATTTTTTGTAATTTGTAGTAAATTATTAGTAATTTTTGGAATTATAGTAATTGGTGTCCCCAATTTTTCAAGGTGGATCACCCCTCCTCTCGGGAAATTGTCTGGAATGCATACGGAAATAGGCATGTCTAACATCAGTAAGGGCCATCAGATTATGGTATCTACCAAAAGCAGATTCAACAAGGGGCGTGGAAAATAGGTGGGCTTCAGCTTTGTCCACTCAAATTTCTTTGTGTTATTGACAATTTGACAATTTCTCACCGAGATATGGATATGATTATAACACCGTAGGATCAATCGTTTTCGAAAAAAGTAGATTTAAAGATCTATTTGCATTTTCTAAGCTTATCAACTCATTTTTATTAAATTACACAATACTGAACGGTTTTTAAATATTAGTAACTATGTAATCTAATGTTGCTTATTGATGTCAGATAGTAGGTATGCAAAAGCTTAATAATTTACTAAATAAAAATCGAATATTAGGCCCTAGCCCCCCTTAGTAGCGATTTCCGGATACATGTTTACAGGAACTTTTTTTCCTATTTTGAGCTGCAGAACACCCACCCCCCTCGAAATATTTCATCGTTACTTCCGGACACCCTGTAAACTAATAGAAATAAGACAATCAACAAATCAAAGAAGTAATAGATAGTTAAAAAACCATGAAAGTCCGGGCGAGAACTGAGGGTGGAATTTCATGTGCTGATTTTTTTTATTATTCTATTTATGATGGAAGTTCCAAAGATTTCGCATTTCCCGTGACTTACTGATGAAGTACATTCAACGATAATCAAGTTACGATTTAGCAAGCTTGGCAGACTATAAATGGATAACATCCAGTATAGACAAATTGGACACCCGGTTGCAAGTCAAAGTTCGGTATGGCCGGACGCTCGCATAGATTGAAAAGTGAATTCATTTATAATAACAAGAAACATGAATCATTAGCACGCGAATCATCTTAAACTGATGTGTGTCGAAATAGATTTTGTTCGTAAAATAGTGAGACGTTTGTATTGATCCAAGGCCAGATTGTTTAGCAGAGAATGCCGAGCTGATGCGGTCCATTCGATTCCGAAGGGTATATCGAATATCTTTAATAAACACGCACACACTTGGCGATGGCAACGAGAATAGATCTGCAGGGAGCAAACAGATCAAGGCTCTTGAGGGGGTTGCACGTTTGCCAAATTCGATTGACCCTGACCCAGATGGTGAGATTTCGTCTCTTGGCGTGCAATAACGCGTGTGACCCAGTGAATGTTATGTGCAAGTACCGTTTGGGGAACAATAAGAAAGAACGAAAAGGAACTTGTACCGTTATCCTGTACTCAGGATTGGTAGTCTAATTAACGTTAAACGGTTTGCTGGTCGCAAAAAGTAAAAGCACGAATTTTTCAGGCTTGCACTCTCGGCTGCGTCCGGTTCGTTGTTTATTTGCATAATTAACGGTTTGGTTTCGAACCCTTCTGTGCCCTGGCGCCATATTCAGAAATTCAGTAGAGGCGAATGCCCGATAACTATCGGGTTATGGCCTCGTCGCGTGGAGACGGCGTACTGTCAACAATCCCCTTTGTTCTTCTTTCACGGCGAAATTTATCGATAGATCGCCCGTGGGGGGGTGTTGTTATGCAATAACTCATCCTACGCTCATTACATTTCCTCCCTGATGTGGTCGCATAATGCATGAGCAGGAGATTACACGGCCGTTGTGAAGGCATTGCCTCCGTCCGAGCCGATAATGGTCGTTCACCCATGCACTCACTGTAGGACTAACTGTATTCTGCCGCCGGCTGCAAAAGTAAAAACTGGACGGTTTGTACACGAGTGGGTCATCGACGGATTTGGATGGCCCCTAAGGAAGGTCCGGGATTGCACACTCGTAAATCTCTAATATGATTCCGGATTTGGAGAGAGCGTTCCACTTCCACATACGAGGAGGTGTGAGCGGATGCAGCTGCAATGGAGCTGGTGGCTTTAGAAAATTTGCGCTATTGTTGGTGACAATTTTTCATTCGCTTTCTTGAGGGTATGGGTACGAAAGCGTAGAACAGACACGAATGAAAAATAAGAAGGCTTTTGACTTTTTTCTGACAATATCGACTTTATTCTGGCAATTTTGACTTTATTCTGGCAATTTTGGCTTTACTATATTATGCTTACTTTAATCATTCATCTGATCTGTTACTTTTCTTCGACTGAAAACGGGTTTAACCTGCCGTTTTAGTGCCGTAGCCGAATGCGGAGGTACTACTCTTGTCTTTGAATATTCGCTCGCTCGCTCGCTCAGTCTGTCCGTCAGATAACTTGAGAACGGATTGATATATCGAGTTGAAACTTGGTATACAGGGTGGTTCGTTTTTCACTGCTCACCATTGGCATCTCTTAAATGGTAAGAGTTACGGAGTCGGTCAAATTAGAGAAAAATTGATCAGGAATCTGAAGAGAACTCCCCAATATCTGGATTCACACCACATCAAAATCCATTTTAGTGAATTTTAATACAGTTATTTTAAACGTTAAAAAATGGATTAATAAAGTTAGTATACAATTTTTACTTTTTTTCAGTCTGTTTTAGACTAATTTTACAATTATTCAGAACAATTTTAGCATTTTGACCATTTTTAAAAAAATTCCATAGTAATTCCATTTTTGAAAAGCATTTTTTCCCATGGTGTCAAAATTCAATATGGCGGCTATAAGAGAATCAAAAGTTTACTTTCGTTACTCAAAATGTAGAAGACCTAGAAAATTTCTGTGGATACCATTCGATTGACAGCTATCAAAAATACAAAAGTTACAAGTCGTTAGGGAGATTAATTTCTATTTGAAATTGTAATTTGCAGATTTTTCGGAATAACTCAGGAGCGAATTAAAATATAGCGGATTTCTCTTCAGCTTCTTAATCACAAAGAAATAACGCAACTTTTCGCTAATTTAACCGACTCCGTATCTCTTACTTTTTAATAAACGCTAATGGTGAGCAGTGAAAAAGGAACCAGCGTGTATACAGTTGTGTGCCGCTAAATACTCGGCGGGAATTGCTTTTGGGCCATGATATACCTAATGAAAATGAAACTTTTGTCTTACGCACAGATGAAAAAATTCCCCCGTTGTCGTATTTTGAATTTTGAGTTCAATGTGAATACCTACAAAAATAGTTTGAAAAATTACCTTTCGGATAGCCTTTACTGGTAACAGCTGCGGTATTAATTGTATTAGCGGTAGCAATTATTTTAGTTGTGACGTAGGACAAAAGTTTCATTTCCATTAGGTATATACTTTTGGGTCGTATCGGACCGAGGGGGTGAGAGTTAGGGGCGAGAAGCCGAAAAACTATTAATTGATTAACTCGAGAACTATTGGAGGTATCGTAATAAAACTTGCTATGCAGTTCGACCTTCAAATTTGTTCAGGGGGGGGGGGGGTCAGTTTCAGAAGATAAAATTTAGGGGATGAAAACCGCAAAGAATATGATAACTCCGCAGGGGTGTTGCACGCAGGTACTTAAAATCCAAAACCCGATGCACACACACATTTGGATGAAATCTTGGGGCGTGGAAATCGGCATCATTTGATAGCTTTCCATTAATGATTCAAAAAAGATGTTATTCATATTTTGCGGAAAACCACCCTTAAAGGCTGTATGTACAACCTGACCTGACCTGACTTAACATGCTGAAACACGAAAATACGAAAACTCAAAAACTGCTCAACGTATCACGTATCAAGGCAAAATTTGGTGTGTCAATTTACAATGACACTGTATTTTCATTATGATCAAACAAGGAGGATGGCATTTAGGGATTGAAACTGGTGGAATAAAATTGCGAGATCGATAGATTTCGGTCAACAATTGAAAAAAATCTTAAAATTCTTTAACATAAAACTAACCCCTGGGTTCGGTACAGATGGTACAGAAGCAGGCCGGGAAATTTTTAATAACAGGCCAACCCCTTCTCCCTTAATTTGCTGGGGCCATATTTAGCTTTTTGCCGCCCCTTCTATAAAACTGTAGAATACAATAATTTTATGTAACTGAAGTGGAGCCGCAGGCAAAAATTCGGAAAAATTTCATGGTCACGTACGCGTTTTCTACTCACACGAGTCACACGCAAGGATGAAATTGAAAAACGAAAGTTTGTTTTTTATCGAAATCCTGATTGTTGCTATAAAAAGAGCGAGGAAAATATGACTTTCAGACAAAGAAGGGCACAGTATTTACAATAATTATATTGGGTGTAACAGAAACATACGGCAATATTTTAACCCAAAAATTCAAGACGAAAATTCCCGAGAAAGTTTCTCCTAAGGTCATTAATAAAGGAGGTAGGGCTGGCCAAAATGGAGGGATGGATAACGGTTTTTTTTAGAATAACTCCGAATGATTTTAATTAATAAATTGTTTTTGGCTATACGTTTATCTTATTATTAGAGACAACAAGTAAAAATTTGACCAAAAACGACAAAGAGGAAATTGGTTTTTCATCTGCAGCTACTGTTAAATTCAATTAGAAAAGATACAGCGTTTGAATTATAACTAAAAGTGTGTTTACACTACATGATTTTTCATATGATTTTCGCTTTGATAAATCATTGTTATTGTTTCAAAATTAAATTCAGCTTGTTGTTTAATACGTTATCTCAGAGACCAACTATCGGTAAATAGCATTCTGATATACTACTTTTCTCATGTTCAGTCGGTCTTAGCTTACAGTGTCCTGTACTGGTATCACTCGCCTGAGACAGTGGTTGTCTTACGTTCACAAAAAAGAATAATTCGAACGCTGTTGAAAATGAAAATGACAGATTCCGCTCGCACGCATTTCGCGCGATTGGGCATAATGACAGTAACCTGTCTCTACATATATAAAATTCTAACTCATGTGAGAACGAACTTGCATAAATTCGAGAGGAACGTTGACATATATACTGTAATGGACACCAGAAATAAACAACTTCTAAGAATTCCTAAACACAAAACAGCCAAATTTGAAAAAGGTCCTCGGTATAATTGTATAAAAATTTATAACAAGTTACCAGATTCTTTCAAGTCCACCGAATCGGTTAAACATTTCAAAGTCCAAATAAAGAAATTTCTAGTTGAGAACGTTTTTTATACTCTTCAAGAATATTTTGAATATTGTGATAATTATTATACTAGCTCTTAAATATATATTTGTCCTTGTATATGTTCACTGTATTGTGTCTCGTATCTCAATTTACTGTTTTATAATATTTAACTATATTATTTTGACGTTGCCAATGTTTTCTTTTGTAAAAACTTGCAAGGCAATAAAGGGTATTATTATTATTATTATTATTATTCGGTAATAATACAAAATGCGAAAAGTCATGCGGTTTGCATAAATGTGTTATGACTGCTATGACATAACCTAAAAGCGACGTATAAAATTACCTAAAATGCAGTACAGTGTGAATTTTTTCTGTGGTCAAGGTTAGTTATTTATTTCAAATGCACTTTTTTGTAACAACGTAGGTCGTTTATTGTTAATGATGTGCTAAATTTTTTATATAGTCAAACAATAATGCGCTATAAGCATAGAACACGCTTCAATGAAAAGATAAGTAAATAAAGTCACAACAGGGTTGCCTCTGCACATCAGGGAAAATAAAATTGCGAGAAATGGCAGGCGATTCAAGAAAATCATATGAATTATCATGGCGAAATAGACACCGTCCTATTCCCTAATTTTCATAATATTTTTGCTATTATTGATGCTTTGATTTACTTATGACTTTTCATTTGCTAAATCAATTGCAAATCATGTAGTGTAAACACACTTTAAGGCTAGTGTTTTCAGGCATAGCACATTTCATTTGGAAACTTTTCTGTCTCTTCAGTTTTTTTTTCATTTGAGCACTCCTTTCCTTTCAAATCGCCTTCAATGTGGTACGTGCGAGGCCCTAAAACCGATATCCTTATCCCTCCACTTTGGCCACCCCGAGGGGCTATCGGTGTACAAATCTGTCGGGAATGGACGGGAATGAACGGAAATGTTTAGGCAATGGACGGGAATTTTCGGCAATGCACGGAAATGTTCGGCAATAGTAGGAAATGCTCGGCAATTACATGCGGCAATGCGGCAATACTGACATTCCTTCGCTCGGCAATGGATATACATCTCTCAAGAAAATAAAGTAGAAAATGTGGAATGTTGCTGAAATGCATGACAATGTCGGGAATGCTTCGGAAATGCTTGGCAATTTGGGGAATGCTTGGCAATTTGGGGAATGCTCCGCAGACACACGGGAATTTTAGGAATGCTTCGGAAATGTAGGGCAATTCCGGGAATGTTCTGAAACGACTCGGTAATTTTGGGAATGCTTCGGAAATGAACGGCAATTTCGGTAATGATTCGGAATGGATGGCAATTTGGGGAATGATTCGGAATGAATGGCAATTATTCAAGGTCGTCTCTCCGCACTCGAGCTCTCCGCTAGTAACATCAGTTCACCCCTCGGTTCACCCTCTCACTATAAAAAAACACGAAAAATGTGCTCTCCAAAGAATGTATAGGGAATTGAAGAAAAGTGTACGATAACCGAGCCGATAACTTCGATCTTTTTATTAACAAAATTCAATATGTTCAATATGTATTTTGATATTTTTCTTTTCTTTGTTTCACTATAGATGTAAACGTGTTATATTTCTCCTTTTTATGTTTAGTTTAAGTGACGTGTATAATGGTATAATATAAGCACAATGGGTAGGTATAACTCGTAAAACACCTAAAATTAACAAAGAAATGCGGAAATCGGGAAATGTACATCGGCTGTATCAGACTTCAAGCAGGAATTCAATGCAATGTAGGAAATGCAGGAATATATTTAGGAAATAGGGAATGCAGATAGGAAATGCGGGAATGCAGGTAGGAAATGCGGGAATGATGTAGGAAATACGGGAATTATGTGGAAATGCGGGAATAAATTTAGGGAATGTGGGAATGAAGATAGGAAATGCGGAATGTCTTTTGAAATGCGGAAATGAGAAGGGAATGAGGCAATTATACACTAAACATTGCCGAAATCGGCAATGGTGTACAAAATTTAGGGGAGTGGATAGCCCCTCGGGCCACCCCTACCTCCGTTATTAATGACCTTATAGGAAAAACTTTCTCGGGAATTTTCGTCTTGTATATTTGCGGGTAATACGTGGTTAAAATATTGCCGTATGTTTCTGTTACACCCTGTATGTCTAGGCATCAAGGTAAATCCAAGCCTCGTGAGGCCGCAGGTCAGTGCTCCTGAAGGCTACAAGCAGTAATCCCCATAAAAGTGACGAGCAACTGCTAAATCTGCCAGAAAAAAGTCGAAATTGACAGAAAAAAGTGAAAGAATTTTTATTTTAACCTCCCCACAACCATATAAAAATGGGAGGTTATTGCAATCCCTCCAAAATTCGAAATTGAGATAACACAAGATCTTTACGTTTCAAGGCCCCAGGATCACAAAAAAGTGGTTTTTAAAAAATATCTGTGTGTATGTACGTACGTACGTATGTGAGCACGATTTCTCGGAAACTACCGAACGGATTTTAATGAAAGTTGGTATGGAGGTTAGGGTTGGCCTTCTGGTGAGCCCAGTTAATTTTGTTGCGAATCTGCAGACGCAAGTGCCTTTTTGGCATGTAAATTATGAAATTTGACTAATGAACACTAGTTTTTCTTATCAGCACATGAAAGATCTTGAAATTCTGTATCTGAAACTGTATTTCCACTTAGCGCCTTTTTGGCATAAAATCGAAAAATTCGAAATTTCGAGGAAACATTAAATAACACGCTACAGCCCAAACTGCTGGATCGATTTGACTGAAATTTGGTAGGTAGAGATGCCGTTACCCGCCGAAGAGCTGATTTAATTTTGGTGGCAATCGGCGAATGGCAAGTGCCATTTTGGCATATCAACTTTGAAATTTGAATAATGAACTCCCGTTTTCTCTCTCGGCACATGAAAAGTCTTCAAATTTTGTTTTCAAAATTGTATTCAAACTTAGTGCCCTTTTGGCAAAAGATCATTCACCAAGTGGGGAGGTTCCAGCCGCTTCCGTAGCTGCCCATTTTTTCATTCGTGTCCGCTCGCTTTCGTACGGAAGCGTAGAAAGGCCAACGCACTTTTTATTTTTCTGCATAACTGCCAGAAAAAAAGTCGAACTGCCAGAAAAAAGTCGAATTGCCAGAAAAAAAAGTTGAACTTCCAGAAAAAAAACGAACTGTCAAAAAAAAGTCGACCTGCCAGAAAGAAGAAAAGTGGCGGTTTTGAAAACAAAGTCGACATATGAAGGAAGTGCAGTACATGATTCTGACCGTTGGAGTAACGATTTCTGTAAGTGCCAACATCAAATCAATGGCCCAATAATAACTTCGAAATTAGCTATTATTAATAAGCTTATCATATCTATTTTGCTCACTTAGATACAAAATAGCAGTAATTGTAACAGAATATTAATAGCTAGACACTGCATAATAATCCCAACACTATACAAGTGGTTTCTTTTTCACTGCTCACCATTGGCATCCTAAACAGTAAAGAGTTAGGGAGTGGGTTAAATTAGAGAAAAGTTGCACTATTTCTTGGTGAAGTAAAAGATAATTTCCCGATATCTTGGTTCGTTCCTAAGTTATTCCAAATAATCTGAAAATTGCGATTTTATAGAAAAATTAATATCTCCCTAATGATTTATGCTGTATTTGTCTAAATGAAACCTGGAACATTATTTTTGAGATCTGTCAATCGAATGGTATCGATCGACATACATAAATTTTTTACTTGTTTACATTTTTGTACTTAATGCACATTCATGGTCACTGCCGCAATTTTTAAAATTGCCGTTTTTTTTTTCTGACAGTTCGACTTTTTTTCTAGCAGTTCGACTATTTTTCTGGCAGTTCGACCTTTTTTCTGACAGATCGTTTTTTTGTCCTGGAAGTTCGACTTTTTTCTGGCAGTTAGACTTTTTTTTCTGGCAGTCATGATGCAGAACATTGAAAAGTGCGTTGGCTCTTCTACGCTTCCGTACTTTCGTGTTGATATTGATGGTCAAAAATAAATAGGCAAAAAATCCGTTTTTTCCTCGATGACGTCGCGGTGGACCTCCTTGCATTAGACGCCCACACCGCGTAAGATCACCGTGATGTGTCGTTTACTCCACAGAACGAAACAGTACGCCGCGTAGATTGCATGGTTATTCGCCTCAAGTCACCACAATAATTCGCTTTAAGTTTGTGTTATACCCGGATTACGCCGTCAATGCCGGCAGGTGCGGTTACCCCCGTCATGTGTGTACGTGTTGGCAATCAGGGGATCTCTTTGTTGCAGCCTCAACGAGTGCTACTTCGCGGGCAAGGGCACAGCCTTGGTGTTGCCGGCCGCGGAGGCGCAAAAATCCAACAGACAGAACGACGCTCAAGGCAGCAGCAACATCCGGAAGCATCTTCAGTCCATCGTGGATCTTCTGCGACCAGAAGAAACGCTCAAAATGGTACGTATTACTTTGCCTTTCACTATTAATAATTACCATAAGAAATTACACGAGATAATAGAAATCAGGTGGAGTTAATTATGAAAATCGATGGGATGGAAAATGCGATAGGTCAGTCCACCTGTGGGTTTATTACGACTGACGCAATCGACCTGCGTCACCTGGAAAAAAAATCCCATCAATTTAATAGATGTCGAACTCGTGACGTCAGAGATGAGGACGGTATATTGTTCGTGACACCCCTGACATTTCGCTAAAGGTCTTCGCGCGATTTCTTATACCATCATCATCGTCAGAGAGAAAGGTGTGCGATCATTCTCTATAATTAATTTGTTACGCCGCCCCCGTACGCCGCGTCGTAAAGGAAACTACGTTTGGGTGCGATCCAAAAACTGAAATACACCCAACAAAGGCGTGCATGTTATCTCTTGTGTTTACGACGCAACAAGTGACCTTTTTCGGGGGGGTAATTGTAACGAGTGCAATGACATTGCATGGGCCCCGCATAAGTTGGCTCCGATCTTATATGTCAGGATTTTTGTTTCGAAAAACGACTTGACCTCGATTGCGCGCGTATTATGCGGAAGCTAAATTAACCGCACCGAGATTATTAATTTATTCAGAGAAATGGCGCGCGCGATAAAAAATTACGACTTAGTAATTGGTTTTTTGTCAATTTTGTAAATTGCATTACATTCACAACGAAAAAGATTGCTGTACTTGTAAAAAAGATGGGTTGCTGCAGCCTGGTACTTTAATCTGACAGATCAACAAAATGCTGTTAAGAAATTGTTCAAGTTCTGTTATTCAGCGTTCAAATATTGGGAGGACAAACCCCGAACAAAGAACAACAAGCCAATTTGAATTTAGAAACAACAGCAACGAGATAATGACAAAGCGCATTCTGAATGCATAAATACAAACATACTTACAAGATAAAAGAGCCTGACTCATACTGCCTTTTGTGTCCGTTAGAATATGACTGCACTTTATTTGTGCTTTGTTTCAATCCCATTTCTTAAAGCAACCAAGTTTTGAATGTTTATAATCTACAGGCTGTTCCCTAAGTATACAGGGTGTCCCGAAATTAGTGGCAATACTTTACCAGTAGATTCTTCTATGAAAAATATGAAAAAAAGTCACTATGAACATATGGCGAAAAGTAAGGGAACTAAGGCCCCTTAAAGGGGCCACTTTGAAAGTTTTTTTTTCTAAATATCTTCAAAACGGTTATTGATAGCAACGTGAAATTTGGTATCTTTACTAAGTCTTTGATGCTGAATTAACTACTGTGGAGAAAATTTTAGAATTTTGATCATAAGCGTCTCGTTCAGAAGGGGGTTAGGACTAAATTTACTCAAACATTTTTGTAAGTAGTTTTTTCTCAAATTTGATTCCAGAATCTGAAAATCTGAGGTTTTTTAAGTAAAAATGGTACCCTAGCTTGACATCGATAGAATGCGCCGTTTTCTAAAAAAATGGCTTTTCATTGGTTCAGGGCTCCAAAATTTGCGTCAGAACTCATGAAAATATCGTAAACAAGTTCATGGGACGGGTCCTTACTTCATTCTAGAAAAAAAGTACTTATAGGTATGGGTCGAAAAATCCTTCCTAAGGGAACTAGAGTTCTTCAAACAACATGCTTTTCAAGACCCCACAGAAGAATCTACTGGTAAAGTTTTGACCACTAATTTCGGGACACCCTGTATACACCGACAAACTTTAAGGGGTGATTCTTAGCCTTATTCTAGAACGAAAACTTCCTATCTGAGCAGCCTCGGTTAATCTCGGCAATTTGATTGGTTCATTTAAATTGTTGTAAAAGGTCCGTATTCGAGAAAAATTTACGATTTTGTAGTCTGATACTCTCTCGATTAAATACTAAAAATTGATGCTTAGTCGAGTGCTTAGTTTTTCAATGAATGAATAGTTTCAATTTTCTCTCCATTTTTTTATTAATCTGTTAAGACGATAATTTACGTTGATCGGTATCTGAAAGCTTTTGCCTTGAATCGAGCGATTAACAGATTACAAAATCTTATTTTTCTCGAAACCTACAACATTTTAAAAAGAGGACCTTTTTGCGAAAAAAACTGTCAATGTTATTGTCAAGATGACGGTACAATACCGAGTACAATACATAACAAAAGAGTTGCGATTATTTTTGCCGATGAAACCCCCTATTTCCTGTCAACGAAAAGGGTTTAGAGTACCTACCAAAAAACACCCCTGCATGTAGCAAATTTTATCGTGATATCTCTATACCCATATTGATAGGAACTTTATTTGATATTTTGAGTTGTAGACGGTTGTAGAATGCAAATTAAATATTCTTTTGTTTTTCGTTTTAAGGAAGTTCCTTCAACTGCATAATTAATAACATATTCAGAGAGTTCCGCTTAAGATGAAGACAAGACTGATATTTTGGTTTATTTTAGGGATATCAATTTTTGCACCACCCAAGACCTTCATGAGATGCATCTTTTGAGATACTCAACTCGAATGTAAACCCACAGCGACCCCACGAATAGGACTTTTTTTCAGTATTAGGCTTCGCGATCAAAATATCAAAGAAGTTCATAATCTTATTTTAAGCCCATATATTTGAGTAGGTATTCTTGTTCAATATCGCTAGGATGCACCGCGGTTTCACAGTTACATAGTGGCCCTTATATACATTTGGGGCACAACAATTTTAAAGCGATTTTTTTGCAATTTTTTTTTTTTTGCGTGGAATCAAACTTAAATGAGGTGTGTCCAACCATATTACAAACACTCCGTCGGAATTTATGATGGCACTCTTGATCCTTACGTTTCATCGCGTTTAGGTTTGATAACATAACGCTCATTTTGAATTATTCCCAAATTCAAAGATCGGAGTTGGAAAAAAATGAAACTCATTCTCAGGGCTTTATTATGAAATTTAAAAGAATGCTAACATGATCTAAAGTTGATTCCAAATAAAACATTTAAAGTTTTTAGTTGGATTTATTTTGTAGTTCTCCTGCAGTAAATTAATGAGGAGCATCATTTAACACGAAAATGCTGCATCTTAGCCACATGCAACAAGAGTAGTTTTTGGTAAATTGGAGATTGCCGATGATAGTATTCGTATTACTTTGTCAAGAAGAAAATGCTTACAGGAAAAAAATGTGTAAGGCCCCCAAGAATGCACGCGTTTGATGTCACTTAAAATCCGAAAAATATTCAGAATGAGGCCTTTTATCCCACTAGGCTATGTTCTAAATTTTAACATCAAATTATTTATCCTTTTTGAGTAAATTGGAAAAAACAAACTTTCGGGGTCCCTACTTGAGGGGGCATAGCTCGCACATAATCCATTTTAGGACAAAAACTTATGCTTACTTTTTGTCTTATTTTTATGTCAGCTTTTGTCCCTATAATTCTGAGTCAGACAATTTTTGACCAAATCTCACCTTGGATGAGCGTTTTATTGTGGTCTTTTGCGGTTCCTGGAATTTTGTTACGCAATGAAAAAATATTGGCAATTTTACGCTTTTTTAAGTAAAACTATATAGGATTGGGCTAAAAGGGTGGCATTTTACAACTTACACATTACGGCCGTTGAGTCGGGAGTCGGGTGGGGTGAAACTTCGTAGGTAAAAGCTAATTTTGATTTGAACTGATCGATAATATCAAAGTTTCGCCACTTTTTTGATATTATGTAGTCGTAGTGTATATGCAAATGCTTATCAAACTTTATAAAACCTGTTCGTTTTTAAACAAACACAATTCATTATGCGAACGTCAAATACGTTCTATTAATCAGTTAAGCAAATACATCATACAACTTTATAAAACGCGTTATGGAAAACCCAACCATTTTTAGTGCCATCGGAATCTGTCAAGGTTAGGCTCGTAAATCATCCGTGTAGAAATCAAAAAGTCGTCCATGTAAAAATGGAGAATAGACTGCCGCAGCATTCCCCGGTGACACGTCGCTCGTTGCATTGTGAAAACATAATAATGAATCGTAATAAATATTTATTATGCTTGTCAGTGTTTTATTTGCATTTAAAGTTGACATACGACTAGCACATGCAAGTGAAAGTGCGGCTCTGTACTATACAGGACGACACCTTTTAATAACCCCTCCACAACAAATTTAAAAATGGGAGGTTACTGCAATCACTCCAAAATTCGAAATTGAGTTAACATCAGATTTTCACGTTTCAAGGTTCCAGGATCAGGAAAAAGTGGTTTTTAAAAAATGTGTTTCCGTGCGTGAGAAAGATTTCTCGAAACCTGCCGAACGGATTTTAATGAAATTTGGAATGGGGGTTAGTGTTGGCCTTCTGGTGAGCCCAGTTAATTTTCTTGCCGACCCGCAAACGCCAAGTCCCTTTTTGACGTATAAACTGTGAAATTTGACTGTGAACACCAATTTTTCTTATCAGCACATGTAAGGCTTTCAGATTCTGTCTGTATCTAGAAATGTATTCACACTTAGCGCCTTTTTGGCACAAAGTCAAATAATAAAAAATTTTGAATAAATAACGCGCTACAGGCCAAACTACTGGATCGGTTTGGCTGAAATTTGATAGGTAGAAATACCATTGCCAGCCGGGTAATCGCAAGCGAGTAAAATTTAGGTATACAGGGTCCTGCAACAGTGCGTCGGCCTTCCATAGCGCCAAAACCATTTCAGTTAGCAAATTATTTCAAGTGCATACTTAAACTATAAATGAGGGTGCATTTCAGGAAAATATTTTTAAATGTACAGGATGGCCTAAAGAAATTTGACAGCTCGAAGTTGACTTTTTTTAAATGGTACGTTCTGTATATTTTAGCAACTGCACAACCCCTTTAGGAACCTTTATTCATGCGTAAAATATTACGGTTCTTGAATCTTTAGTTTGGGTGGAATAAATTATTTTTCAAAAAAATTCGAGTTTACATGGCTCTGCTTAAAAATTCGCCATTTACGCGGATGCTATTTTTATAAGAAAATAAGATGAACATCTTGTTGTACAGGCTTTTAGGAAGCTCTTTTCGTTATTTTCCTTTGTACATGGTGTTCAAAATTAATTTTCAAAATTTGAGAATTATGAAGTTATTTTTCTCAGCTTTTTCAAATGGAACATACTGTATATTTTCAACTAGTATAATGTAGAATTAGTAAACGAACATTTTTTGTGGTACAAGCATGTTGGTTATTTTCATCCGTTTTCGTGTTATTGGCAAATATTACTAATTTTCTTGCTTGCAAACAATATTATTACTTATAAAATTATAAAATAAGCACCCAAGCTAAGACGTAAATGTCCAAAATCTCCTCTATTTTGGTTTATGAACAATTTAATTGGTTCTTCAAAAGACATTTCTACTACCTTTAACATTTACAATAAAAAATATATGCCTATTCTTACTAACAAAAATACCAAAATTCCAAAGAAATTGTTAGAGAAGGGCAGTGAAAATGTCTTCGTGAACAAATTAAATTGCTCTTAGTACTACATAGTACTAGTCTGATTGCTTATATTACAATTTTAAAAGCTAAAAGTTGTCTGCAAACAAGTGAATTAGTAATAGTTGCCAATAACTCGAAAACGGATGAAAATAACCAACATGTTCGCATTACAAAAAATATTCGCTTATAAATTCTACATTACACTAGTTGAAAATATACAGGCTGCTCCATTTGAAAAAGTTGAGAAAAGCAACTTCAAAATTCTCAAATTTTGAAAATTAATTTTGAACACCCTGTACTTAGCGAAACAACGAAAACAAGACCAGACCTTCCTAAAAACCTGTACAACAGGGTCCTTATCTTATTTTAGTTTAAAAACTGCACCCGTGTAAATGGAGAATTTTTAAGTAGAGTGAACCACATACTTAAAAGCCGTAATATTTTAGGGACGAACAAAGGCTCCTCAGGGGTTGCAAATATGCTAAAATATACCGGTCATTCCATTTAAAAAAAGTCAAATTCGGCCTGTCAAAAATTTTTAGGCCACCCAGTACATTTTAAAATAATTTCCTGCAATGCACCCTCATTTATAGTTTAAAAAAAATATATGCACTTGAAAGAAATTGCTTACTGAAATAGTTTAGGCGGTAAGGAAGGCCGACGCACTGTTGCAGGACCCTGTATAGCTAGGGTTGCCATTTTTTCATTTGTTCGCGCGCGTACCCATTAATAGATCTTGAATTTTTTGCCCCCCTTAAGGGGCTTCTTAGCCAGAAATTTTTGTAGTGAATTTTGTAATTGAGAAGGAAAAATGCAACGCCGCAGGCGAAAATTTTTGAAATTTTCAACATCACGCATTTTCCCAGATTTCAGAGTAATAGCACAGGTAATAGATTCAATATAAACGCAAGGAAAAATATGAAAAAATTAGCTTATAATAAGGCAAATTTTTTACCGATTTGCCGATTATTTATATAAAAAGAGTGATTCCTGAGGAAAGAAGTTCACAGTCACATATTTTTATCAACAATTATACAGGCTGTCCGGAAATAACGATGAAATATTTTGGGGGGTGATTCTGCAGCTCATAATATGAAAAAAAGTTCCTATAAACACGTGTCCGGAAATCGCTCCTAAGGGGGCTAGGGTCCCCTGAAGGGGGCGCTCAAAGTTTAGTCAATTTTTAAGTTTTTGCATACTATCTGACATCAATAAGCAGCATTTGATTACTTTAGTCGTTAATTTTTTAAATCCGCTTAATTTTGTAATTTAATAAAAAATAATTCATAAACCTAGGAAATGCAAATGGATCTTTAAATCTAATTTTATCGAAAACGGTTGATCCTACGGTGTTATAAAAAGAGGGGCTTTTTTATATAATTTTAGTCAGGAAACCATATTCCGGTGAGAAATTGACAAAAAAATGGCACATAAAAAAATTTGGGTGGGGAAAGCTTAAGCGCCCCCTATTTCTCACGCCCCTGGTTGAATCTGCTTTTGGTAGATACCATAATCTGATGGCCCTTACAGATGTTAGATGATGTGCACAAACTCGTCGCTGTAGTTTAATAAAAACCGAATTTTAGGCGCCCCCTTCTGAAGGCCGTAGCCCCCTTAGGAACGATTTCCGGACACATGTCTAGCGATTACACATTTAATCCAGAAGTTTAAGGAAGCCCAAAGAGTGAAACAAAAAGCGTATATTTTGAGCATTTCGGGAAAAAGCAAACGTACAGCGTACACACATTATTTCTGAACAAAAAAAGCGTACAGTACGCTTCAAACGCGTTATACAGGTGGCAACCCTATGTATAGCAAGTAGGAAAATTTACTTATAGGTAATTTAGTGGCAAACGACCAATAACAAGTGCCTTTTTGGCATGTCGTCTATGAAACTTGAAAGATGACCACCATTTAACAGTACATTAAAAGTCTTAAAGTTTTGTTTCCATAAAAATTAAATTAAACTTAGTGCCCTTTTGCTACTAGTAATAAAGTTTTTGACATTTTTTGCAGGCGGTGAAGCTGGAGAGCGGCCACCCGAGTCGAATCCGCTACCTGGTGATCGTCTCCAGGATGGGGACCCGTGGCGAGGAGTCCTGTCTGTTGGGTATCGATTGCAACGACAGGACCACGGTGGGGCTCGTCCTGAAAGTCATGGCCGACACGACGATCCGGTTGGACGGTGACGGGTGAGTAAATTCGATCGAAAGGTCATCGTCTTGAGAGACGCGCCGTCTGCTGACTACAACCTTTATTGTTATTTTGTTGCAGGGGATTCAGCGTGAGCGTCTGCGGCCGCCATCACATCTTCAAACCGGTGTCAGTCCAGGCTATGTGGTGAGTCTCTCTACTAAACCGAGGCGTCCTAAAATAACCGTCGCCATTTAAGGCCTCCTCGGGGAGCTTTCTCCGACGATTTTTTTCGTCGCCAGGAAATTATTACTTATCATTGACGTAATTACGCGCCACTTTCACGCATAAATTGTTGGCGGAATTTTTAATTTTTTCAATCGCGTTTTATTATTATAACCGCGCTCTAAATAAGGGAACGAATTGCAGTTGATGCCCTCAACTTTGAGGTTAACTGCACGCAGATATGGAGAGGCCGTCGGTCGCATCCCGATGAATTCCGGACAATGAATGAGAGAGTGTCGTGAAGGTTGAAGGCCTTATATGGAAGTAACTCCGTGCTACGGTCCCTATATACGCTAACGGTACCCGCTAAGAGACTATATGCACATATTAAACGGGGCCCCATTCAGCTACAGGACGAGACGCAAAAAGTCCCGCTGACGGATATGGGTCGTCGCCAAGAGACGGCTTTTAAAAAAATTCCCATCTCGGCTTTTTGACCATGATGCAAGGATATTTACCTGCCGGGGGTTTCCATATTAGGCCGGGTTTGCTGCTCGCGAACTAAAAATCGGACGTAACTCGCGGAATTTTCAAATTATCGGAATTTCCGAGCGAATAACACACGTGTAAGAACAAAAAGGAAGGCTAAAAATGCCTTGAGATTTATAGCGTTTCGCTGGGTTTAGTTTATTTAAATTTGGCACGTGTCTCAAACGTAAATGTTGAAATGTTTCACGCCAAAAATCTACCCGAAACTTTTATGGTGAGATTAAAAGCCCCCGGAAGATGTACATCAATGCGATGTGTATCCCTGTAGATGTTTATCACGTTAATGTGTACGTAGGGGCGGCTGGTCTTATGGTGAAATTGGGTGCAGATTTTATCAATCTGCACCTAATGGTAGTGCCTCCGCAGACGCACAGATGTGTCAAAAAGGTGAAATTGTTGTTACAGAATTAAAAAGTGGAAAATGAACAGAAAAAACACAAAAATTTTGAGGGTTGAAAAGTTAAAAGAATGACAATATAAAACTAATGGGTAAATGAAAAGAATTGCCGGAATTAAAACAAAATTTGGTGAATTTTGAAAAATTAACACTCGGGGCTGAAAAATTGCGAAAGGGGATGAAGAATCAAGAGGAATGAAAATTTAGTGTGATTAAGTGGAATAACAAAACTAAAAACGAAATTATGCGAATTTTGCAAAATCAGCGCTTAGGGGATTGAAAAATCGTAAAAGTGGATGAAAAGTCAAAAGGTATGAGGGAGGATTAACCGTCGTTAAGTAATATTACGGAAAATAACACCAAAATAACCCAATTATGTAAATCTAGCGTTTGAAGAGGTGAATTATTGCAAAGGGGATCAAAAAAGTGAAAAATGTAACATCATCCAAATGAGTCCAATTTATTACCGAAGAAAAACTAAATTACCCAAATTTTGCCAAATTAGCGCTTAAGAGGTTGAAAAATCGAAGGGGATGAAAATTAATCGTAATTAAACAAAATTACAAAAAATAACACGAAAATAAGCCAATTATGCAAAGGTACCCTATACGATAGTGGCCCAGGAAATAAATTGAAAATCAGGATCTGGAAGACACTAAACTTTAATTTTTGGCGTAGAAGTATAATAAAGTGTTCTTACAAGATGGAATACAAATATATATAAATTTTCCCAGGCGGTCACATTTTTATGTGGCTCTAAATACATTTGGGCTGAGAAAATAACAATTTTCGCGAATTTTTTTCTCAAAAACTAATAGATTGATCTATCCCTCGCTTACCAAAATTTAAAATTTGGTAGAGATAGGCCCAAGCGGTCGCCTTATTGTATAGGGTCCTTTGGCTTTTGAGGGTCGAAATATTGCGAAGGGGGTCGAAGAAGTAAAAAAGGCACGAACAATCCATATGAGTAAAATTTATTACCGAAAAAAGGCAAAACTGCGCGAATTTTGCAAAATTAACGCTCGGGGGGTTGAAAAATTGTTAAGGGGTATGAAAAGGCAAGAGGGATGAAAATGAACTGTAGTTAAGTAAAACTAGCGAAAACCACACGAAAAAGAAACTGTCTGCGTACATCGAGAAAAAAAACCGTTAATTCAACCATTAAATGCCTCAGTTAACATTTTCTGTACATTCAATATGACGGACAATACTTTACAGTATTAGTTCAATATTAATGCAATGTTAAATGTATTCATCTAACATTTGATTCTAATATTTAATATTGATGGAACGCTCTGGTCTGCTTGAACGAAAAGTGTGGTGTCGTTCTTATAAGTAAAATAGACGGTTGATTTAACATTTTCACTATGTTAAAGTAATTCATCCTATTTTTCTTTTAACACTTTTAGGTTGTTGCAATAAGCAGAGCAAATTGTTAATTTAACACTGATAAAACATTATAAATTAACTATTTGCAGACCTTTCCTTTAATACGTTTAACGTGGTAAATCAACATTTTTAATGGGTTGAATCAATTGTTCAATCAAAGAGGATCAGCACAATACACTATAATTTTTGATTAAATTGCTTTGAGCACTTTGATACAATAATTTAAAATTATTAATCCAAAATAATGGATTTGCATTTGCGCTTTTGGGATCTCGTTGTTTTATTGATCAACACAACTGTAGAGATACCAAAAACACGATGAAAATCACAAAAAACACAGCTAGAATCTATTAAAATGAAAACTTCGGTCATTAATTTGTCAATTTATCGGAAAAAACTAAACTCTTGCGACATAGACACAGATAATTTGCGTATTATAGGTATATTAAATTAAGAAGTCATAAGAAGTTATATATTACATATCTATACAGGGTGTTCCAATGAAAAGTAGCCACCCCAAATATTTCGTAAACCAAATAAAATATGAAAATTAGCTCAGACAGGTCGATTTTTATTTGGAGGGGGACACTTAAATCCATGCTTGGCGAAATTCCAAAACTCACCCCCTACCCCCACTTCAAAATTTTAAATGGAAACCTCCCACTTGTGATACATCATTTGAAAGCTAATTTCATTGCCAATGTAACGCTGTAACAATTTTTGATATTTGTTCAACTCTAGCGCCTTCTCAGTTCAAATTTTACGTTAGGGCCCTTTGTGATGCATCATTTGAAAGGGTTTGAAATTATCTGTAAACTAATGCAAGAATTTTTTTAATCCATCCATTCGTTCAAAAGTTACAGCCTAGGACTAGAAGGATTTCTAGTCCCAGAACCAGCTCATGTCTTTCAATGGCAATCCTCGCCGAGTATCTAGGGAAATACAACTGCACCCCAAGTTTTCGCTCGTTATCTCAATCCGTTCTCAAGTTATCCGACGGACAGACTAGGCGAGCGAGCGAGCGAGCGAATAATCAAAGACAAGAGTACCTCCGCATTCTGCTACGGCACTAAAATGGAAAGCCGCCTTGGTCAGGTCCGGCGCGTACCTTTTCAGATCTCAAGTCAAGTCCGCCTCTGTGCTTTGTCTAAATAAGGCCTCCATTCCGAGATCAGGTTGTCCACTGCCACTCCTCGGCTTTTCCACTTCTTAATTTGCACACCATTCGACTATTTCACCAGTATAGACGTAGCTTTTCCGTGTCTCGCTTCTGCTATGCCCCATACTAGAATTTGAGTCAAAATAAAATTTTTTTATCGAGTAATCTCACACCCTGAGTCGATTTGTTATACTCGTGCGATAACAGTGAATCCTGACCGGGGTGTTTTCCGCCCAAGTTCGATAAAAAAGGATTGAAACGCGACGTTAGTGTTGGTGTTTGCGAGGAGGTCGATCGGATGGCCATGTTCGGTTCCTTCAATGACTCCACTCTCCTATAGACTGTTGGATTGTTCAATTGCGTGTTTTTATCTCAACTCTGTTCGTTTGGTGCGATCGTTGTTTGGAGATTTCGACAATTCATCGATTATTACTTGCGTCCGTTCGACTTATTGAACAGACGTTAATGTTTAAGTGATAATGGTTGTGAACCGCAAGTGCAGCTTTAGTAGGAATAACTGCTGGGATACTGATAGGTATGGATTCATAGTCTATGCAATTCCGATGTTATGACAACATTTTAATTGTGTTTGGATTGCTCAATAATTATTTAATGCCAACCTATATTTTGTGTGGATATTCGCGCTGATGTCGGGATTAGTTGGCGGCCTTGGTGTTGGTATAGAAGGTGGAACGATTTTCTTTGTTAGAGCAGAGGCTGAAAATTTTACAGGGAAGGAGCAATCCTGACGCATCGTCCTTTTTTCTGCCTTAGTCGCTTGAAAAAGTCCTTGCGTTTACTAGATAGCCATTAGACGCAAAATGATCATTTTATAGTCGTGATTTTTTCTTAATTCTGCATCAGCAACATAAATAACAACAGCATGACAATATGGGTTTAAGTCTAAAGTCTTCCACCGTTGCAGTTAAGAAATTTTTCACAAAAGCACGTTGTTTAGTTATGTCAAATTAGTGCAGGTATCAAAGTTTCTCTGGGTTATTTTTTTTAATTCTAAATTTTATAAAACGACTCCTCAACGAATTAGCCATCGATCAGGTGTATGTAGGTGTAGGGGAGACCCATATCAATTGTAACAGGGGTCAATTGTAACACGGCGTTTTTCACTGCCACCTAATAGCCGAAATGGAAACTGCTTGCATGGTAAAGTAGTATTCTTGACTCCCTTCAATTAAGTGGCGACAATTTATGTTTGGCAAATAATCCGTCGGTGACGTTGCTGTTGACAGATTAGTTTTCGTCCTAGAAAGTATAAGTTATTTCTGCCAAATTATTTTACTAATAGTGAAGTTATCAACTTTTCGCTTGTTGCACTTGAATATGCACGGATTAAGGATTATTTTCCACATAATGATGTCCCATAACTTTGAGGTTAAGTTCCTAAAATTATCACTAAAACTGACTAAACATTATGAGAACACTGTTTTTTTAAAATGAGAACCTGTTTTTTTAAGGTTTACAATTATATTTGGTTACTTATTAATTAGATTATACAGGGTGAGTCTAGTTGGACAAATCAGCGCTCTAGCGTTTAAGATATTGAAATTGGAAATTCTATTTTTGGATATGTTGTAGCTGAAATGGTCCCCTACGCATGGGACTCATGAAGAAAGCTCCAGTTTTATTCAAACCGAAATTATTAAATAAAAACAAAGGCCTAAAAATATTGTTTTCGATATTGTTGCATTTTTTAGGGTTATATTCTTAGAGAATCATTTTCTCTTTATGGAAACATAATTTTTTGCAGAAGAAAGTTAATAATATCCGAGAGATAAATTATTTAAATAATAAAGATTTTTAATTATTTCGTAACGAAAACCACGAGTCCCATGGTTTTAACAACTGAAAGGCAGTCTTGCTTATACTGCAGACTGTACCCAGAATGACAAGTGTCAGTTGGAAATGTCATTTGGGGTCGTTTGTGGAAAAGTAATGCAAAACTGCGAGTTTTTGCCCTTTTCTTTACAGATAATTAGGTAATTTTTATTGCTTGATGAATTTTTTACTAAATTCGCCGAATCCAAGTGTCTCGGATTGTCACCCGATTGATGTTTTTTTTTACATTGCCATTGGAATTGAATGGTTTGACCAAGAAAAGCTATTCTCGTCAGCCAGAAGGGAATTGGAATAGTTGCTAACAGTTTACTAAGTGAGTACATTGCTGTCAAATAAGGTGATTTTGTTGTCTTATTAAAAAGTTAATCCTTTTTCAGCCGATAAGTTTTCACACTTACGAAAACAAGATTTATCATCATTGGATGTCGAAGGGTCCATTGATATTCCATGTAGCAAATGTTGAGACTGTTGATATAATGAGAATAGACAAAGAAGCGTTGAGCAAAGTGAAACCAAGAAAATTCAAGACGGAGGGTGTACAGTGTACAGATGAAATATGAATTGATGCAACGAAGGTGTATGTAGCAGTCACATCACATGAATCGAGATTAGGAACAAATAGATGTCGAACAAAATGGCTTGATTGTGGCTAGGGAGTCATTTCGAGCGGTGGTCATCAAAGATGCTTGCTTGCGAACATCCAGAAATCATAACATGAAGAAAAAGAGCACGGGAGGATGATCGAATTAAACAATCATCTATTATTTCAAGTGAACGTTAAAATTGGACGGAGACTATTGTCACCACATTGTTATTTATTTATTTATCAGTACATTTGATGTTGCAACATTTATGTAAACCTCTATCCCTTGTAGTCCACTGCATTTTAATCTAAATCACGTTTCGTTAAGATCGAGGTTAAGATCATATTTTTTCTCAAAGTTTGTATTCTTATTAGAAAGTGACGACAGAGGCCTAATGTTTATTTGAAATTTTGTCACTGTTTTATGGGATGTAATAAAATGTTTATACTGAATTTTAAACCGTCCTGTTAGTAAATATTGCCAATTCCCTTCTGGCTGAAGGGAATAGCTTTTCTTGGTCGAAACATTCGACTCCAATGGCAATGTAAAAAGCATCATCAATAGGGTGACAACCCAAGACACTTGTATTCGGCGAATTTATCACAAAATCCATCAAGCATTAAAAATTACCAATTATCTGTAAAGAAAAAGGCAAAAACTCGCAGTTTTGCATTATTTTTCCACAAACAACTCCAAATGACATTTCCAACTGACACTTATTGTCATTCTGGGTACAGTCTGCAGTATAAGCAAGACTGCATCTCAGTTGTTAAAACCACGGCACTCGTGGAAATTATTAAAAATCTTTATTATTTAAATAATTTATCTCTCGGATATTATTAACGTTTTTCTGCAAAAAATTATGTTTACATAAAGAGAAAATGATTCTCTAACGAAATAACCCTAAAAAATGCAAGAATATCGAAAAAAAAATTTTTAGGCCCTCGTTTTTATTTAATAATTTCGATTTGAATAAAACTGGAGCATTCTTTATGGGTCCCATGCGTAGGGGACCATTTCAGCTACAACATTATCCAAAAATTGAATTTCCAATTCCAATATCTTGAACGCTAGAGCGACTGATTTGTCCAACTAGACTCACCCTGTATAACGTTGGTTGAACTTTTTTACGTTTATCTACATTTAATCATGATAATAAATTGAAAAAAGTGACGGCTTACCTTTTTTGACCTTGTTGGATGTTACAATAATTGACCCTTTCCTTTGAGTGTTACAAACCTTTTTTAACCTTGTTGGATATTACAATTATTGACCTTTTCCTTTGAGTGTTACAAATGACCGGTGTCATTTTGAGTACCTACATTTAATTTTTTTCTGCAAAAATCTTTGAACTTACGTTAATATGCCTTTGCTACTTTAATTGTCCAATATTGACAGGCTTTAGGTGTGTTTTACCCGAGGATTAGATGTTTGTTTTTGGAGTAAAGGCCGAAAGTCTAAAATCTGTTACAACTAAAAATGCGTCCGCGAGTTTAAAAGGAGAAGTCTCCGACATACGTCTGCTTGTACTTTTCACGTCTAGACATACCTACGTCCGCTTTTAATTTTTAACCCCATTGATACCTACTCAAAAAAATAAGATTTTCAAAAATGTAACCAACATGGGCTTTTCTTGACAAAGTTTTGAAAATGATACGAATAATTTGTAAACCTGGACGAAAAACAATAGAGTATTAAGTACACTCCAAATATGAAAACTTCCCAATCAACAGTTTGAATCTCGGTTTGAATTCATTTTTTCTTTTTGCGAAACCGTTACAGATAGCCAGAAAAATAGACAAATGAAAGCCGTTAAAAACGTATCAACTCGGTCAGGACCAATAAAACTGCAGGATTGTAGATGTTTCGTTTGTATTGAAGGCGTTACTATGACGACATCCAATATATAGGTTAACTTTGAGAGTTGACGTAAGCACGATGGCAGGTTGCCCATGTGTTTTCGCGCAACCTTCAATTTTTGAAACGACAAAATATTCATTAGATAATAGATGTTTTACGACTAACAACGTCGCTGGGTGTCATGTCATAACAAACTAAGTACTTTCCTTTCCACCCCTTGTTGTAAAATTTTTTGTCTCAGTATTATAAATAATAGTCTATTTCTATTTCTATTGCAAAGCAGTGGAGATATTATGACATGTAAAAACAGTTGAATTTAACAGTAATAAATTACGTCTTGGCATCGTGTGACTCAAGCTTTAACACGGTTAAAAAAAATACGTTGGTCACATTTTTGAAAAGTTAATTTCTTATGTATGGAGTTCAAATCCAATATGGCAGCCATATCGTCGTTGCTCAAAATGTAGAAGGCATAGAAAATTTCTGTCAGTGCCCTTCAATTGACGGCTGTCAAAAATGTGAAAGTTCCGAGTTTCATTTGAATAATGAATAACGTCAAGTTACTGTTCGGAAGACATGAATTTTTCTTTAAAATGTCAATTTTCAATTTTTTCGGGATAACTCAAGAACGAAGCAAGGTATCGGAGAATTGTTTAAAGATTCTTAATCACCTTCAACTTTTCTCTAATTTAACCAATATTTTAACTCTTAAAAGTTTACCACCCTGTATCTGTCTCATACATTGTTCGAATAAAAAATCGTTTGAATAGACTAACTCATAGGTATACAGAATTTTTCAGTTATGCAGTCATTAATTTTCAGGGGTGATTGAACATCGAAAAATATGAAGAAAAGGTCCTATAAGCATCTGTCCGGAAATCGCTCCCTAGGGGGACTACGGTCCTGAGAAGGGGTCGGCCAAACTTCGGTTTTTATTGAATAAATCAGGAACCGTTGGGGATACAGCGATGAGTTTTTTCATACCGTCTGATATCAATAAGCTCCATCAGATTATGTTATCTGCAAAAAACAGATTTTGGCAGGAGGGTTCGAAATAGGGAGAGCCTCTGGCTTTTACACCCAATTTTTTGGAATATGTTTGTGTGACTAAAATTACATAAAAGAGCCTCTCATGTTGTAACACCGTAGAACGAACCGTTTTCGAGAAAAGTGGATGTAAAGATCCATCTGCATTTATCCTCATTTATTAAGAAGGTATAACTGATTTTTAACCTCCCCACAACCATATAAAAATGGGAGGTTATTGCAATCACTCCAAAATTCGAAATTGAGATAACACCAGATCTTTACGTTTCAAGGTCCCAGGATCACGAAAAAGTGGTTTTTAAAAAATGTCTGTGTGTATGTACGTATGTACGTACGTACGTACGTATGTACGTATGTGAGCACGATTTCTCGGAAACTACCGAACGGATTTTAATGAAATTTGGTATGTATGTTAGGGTTAGCCTTCCGGTGAGCCCAGTTAATTTTCTTGCGAATCCACAGACGCTAAGTGCCTTTTTGGCATGTAAACTATGAAATTTGACAGATGAACACTAATCTTTCTTATCAGCGCATGAAAGGCCTTGAAATTATGTATCTGAAACTGTATTCCCACTTAGTGCCTTTTTGGCACAAAATCTAAAAAATCGAAATTTAGAGGAAACATTAAATAACACGCTACAGCCTAAACTGCTGGATCGATTTGGCTGAAATTTGGTAGGTAGAGATACCGCTACCCGCCGTAGAGCTGATTTAATTTTGGTGACAATCGGCAAACGGCAAGTGCCATTTTGACATATAAACTTTGAAACTTGAATAATGAACTCCCATTTTCTCTACCAGCACATGAAAAGTCTTCAAATTTTGTTTTCAAAATTGTATTCAAGCTTAGTGCCCTTTTGGCAAAAGATCGTAAAATTTAGAAAGATCACAGAGAACACCTTAGGTTTGGTGGAGTAAAACTTAGGTATAGTAAACAGTAAAATTTACTTGATATTGGTGATAAGATTGGATCATTCGCCGAAGTGGGGAGGTTCCAAAAGCTTCCGTAGCTGCCCATTTTTTATTGAACTACAAAATTGCACAACTAAAGTAATCTGATTGTGCTTGTTGACCTCGGATAGTATGCAAAGACTTAATAATTGACTGAGCAAAAGTCGAATTTTAGGCAACACCCTTCGGAGGGTCGTGGCCTCCTTAGGAACGATTTCCGGGCACATGTTTATAGCAACTTTTCTTTATACTTTTAGATGTAGAATCACTCGTGAAAATTAATGAATTAAAAATGCAAACACAAGATCACGTCGCCGTCGTATTCCATACGCAATCTTTTTACGATAACATGGAATATGACTGTAGTCGTTATTTCATTTCTTCTCATTTAAACATTTGCCTTAAAAAAACTTTAAATTTTTAAATCCACGGTCGTCCATTGCAGGTCAGCCCTGCAAACCTTGCACAAAGTGAGCTCGAAAGCCCGCGACCAGAACTACTTCCAGGGCGGTCTGACCCACAGCTGGGTCAACTATTATGAGGACAGGATCGAATCGGACAGATCCTGTCTCAACGAATGGCACGCGATGGACAATCTCGAATCGAAGAGACCGCCATCGCCAGATTCCATCCGTACCAAACCGAGGCAACGGGAAGAAACTGAAAAAGTGATCAGGACGACGCTGAAGGAGATTATGATGTCCGTCGATCTGGATGAGGTCACCAGCAAGTACATCAGGACTAGGCTGGAGGAGGAACTCGACATGGATCTGGGCGAATACAAGAGCTTCATCGACCAAGAGATGTTGACCATCCTGGGACAGATGGACGCACCCACGGAGATCTTCGATCACGTTTACCTCGGTTCGGAATGGAACGCCTCCAATTACGAGGAGTTACAAAGGAATGGGTATGTTATTTTATTTAACTACATATAGACAGGTGCAACACAAATGTTTTACCTATTTTGAAAAAAATAAAAAATAACCGGACGAAGCATTTTTGGGAATAACCCAACCATTTCTTATTCGATTTGCAGCTAAGGAATCAGGCCTTGGAGCTATGCAATATGCAAGAAACTACACAGATGGCGTTGTTGTAGTAACCCTAACTTAGGTGCATAAGATCAAATAACCTGACGTTTGTTTATTAACCTCCCCAAATAAAAACCAACATAAAAATGAAAGCTTCGAGTGTTTCTTACAAAATCTGCATGTACGTATGTGAACAAGATTTCTCGAAAACTATCGAACGGATTTTCGTGAAATCTGGTATGGGGGTTAGTTTTGATCTGTTGTAATTTTGTTGGCAATCCACAAACGCCTAGTGCCTTTTTGGCAAATCAAATATGAAATGTGTATGAAGGACACCAATTTATTGTTCCTATCAGCACGTGAAAGGTTTTCAGATTCTGTTTCACTTAGCGCCTTTTGGCATAAAATCGAAAAATTCGAAGTTTCGATTTAACATTAAATAACACGCTACAACCCAAACTACTGGACCGATTTGGCTCTTTGACATAAAATCCAAAAATTCGCAACTCCGATGGAACATTAAATAACACGCTACAACCCAAACTACTGGACCGATCTGGCTAAAATTTAGTAAACCTGCAAAAGAAACTGCCTTTTTGGGTATGTCAACTGTGTTTGAAAGACGAACACCGTATTTTTTTGACAAACACATGATTCTCTTCGAATTCTGTTTCCAAAAATACATTCAAACTTTAGTCCGGGAGGCAGTGAACATTTTCGGTATGTCATTTCAGCGAGTTTGGTTTAGCATTTTTATAGTTATTTTCATGCTGGAGATTACTAAAACGGGAGCCTGCGATAAATCTTGTGGGACAGGGGCTAATGGCGGCCATTTAAATTTTTCAAAAATTGACACCTCGAAAACGGTAACAGATACGAAATTTTATTAAATTAGAAAAAAGTTGTATTTTTGAGTGTAGATTAAGAATCTGAAAGGAAATCTAAGATCCCTAGATTGGTTACTGAAATATACTGAAAAGACTGAAAATTGAGAACGTGTTGTAACTTGGTTACTAATCGGCATATCATTATGACATTTGCTTCGATTACATTACCTTGCACGAAGAATAAAATGAGGCGACGAAAACTTTTCTAAGCCTTCCAGATTGGAATCCCTAAAAATTACGGTGTAATCGGCCATAAATAAATTTTTGTGGAGTTTTTGTACAATTTTATCGAGGTTTAAGTTTTATTTTGCAGAATTCCGGGTAATTCAGTTTGTTACTCGCCCCCTTGTAACTTTTTGTTTCAACAGAAAAATCTAGTCATATTTTTAAATCGCATCAAATTGTCTTTATGATAATAATTATGTCAAAATAGGCCGTTCTGATGAAAAAAATTGCAATCGTATTTATTCAATTCGTTTGCAATCTAATAAGTGTTTGCACATTAGTTAAAAAAATAACGATTGTGAATGTGCGGCGGAAGTTTAATCAAATTCAGACAATTAGAACAAGGCATGCGGGAAACTCCGCCCACGAACTACATACCGACAGCGATGAAACCAATAACACTTGATTAATTTGTAGGCTTATGTAACGTCAGAAGGTGACTAGGAATTTTTTTTATTAAAAAAACTACGATTTTTGAAACATTTTATTTACTGGGTAGGAATTGACAAAGTGTATTCTTTTTTATTTTATACTTTTGATGGCGGCTCAAGAAACTCTGTCGTATTTTTCTCTATTTTAAAAAATTGTTCAAAAGGCCCATTTCGACAGCCAAGTTTTCATTATACAGGGTGTCTCAGAACGCTCGCACTAAATTCTAACAGAGTATTCAGGATTAAATTCTAAGTTGATCCTTGCTTTTGAAAATTTCCAGGGTCCAGTAGTTCCAGAGTTATAAGAGGTTTAAGAGGACCAATCAGATTTCAGCTCTTAATTGCTTTACAAGGTAATTTAATGTTAGATGCACTATTTCCTTGGTAACAAGGTATAACAATATAAATTTTCATTGATAGTATCTTGTTACGGAGGAAATAGTGCATCTAACGTTATGGAGCAATTCAAAGCTGAAATCTGATTGGTCCTCTTAAATCTCTTAAGACTCGAGAACTATTGGTCCCTGGAAATTTTCAAAAAAACGGATCGACTCAGAATTTACTCCTGAATACTCCATTAGAATTTGGTGCGAGCGTTCTGAGACACCCTGTACAGCGCGAGTGTAAAGTCCGGAATAAAATTCCTTAAATTTTTGCTCTTTATTTCTGGCGAAAATCTTCGGACAGGTCAATTTTATTTTTGTAATATGGATTTGATGGAAGGGGCAGTTATTTTTTCCTACTTCCGGTTTAACCGGAAGTGGCCTTAACTTCGTTTTCTCAAATGAAATGACACTTTTTTCTCAACGGTTTCGTACTCTACGATTTTTTTTTTGAGTTAGAAACATGTATCATACTTGACCGGAAGTACAGTCACGGCCACCCTAGATTTTCAAAAACATCGAAGAAATCGGTCAAAAACCAAGATTTTTGAAAATCTCAAATACCTTATTTTTTTGATACAAATTCAACTGCGTAATTACATTTCCTTTTATTCGTCTTTGTTTTTTGAAATTTTTTTCACTTTTCACTATCTGCCAAAATAGCAAAAAGAATTAAAAAAAAATGTAATCGCGCAGTTGAATTTGTATCAAAAAAATAAGGTTGACGTGTACTTGCGATTTACAAAAATATTGATTTTTGTCCGATTTCTTCGATGTTTTTGAAAATCTAGGGTGGCCGTGACTTCACTTCCGGTCATAAAAATACGTAGATTCAGAATCCGTTGAGAAAAAAGTGTCATTGCATTTGAGAAAACAAAGTTGAGGCCATTTCCGGTTAAACCGAAAGTGTAAAAAAATAATTGGCCACACCACCAAATCCACATTAAACAAATAAAATTGACCTGTCCGAGGATTTTTGCCACAAATTTTATTCCAGACGTTACACTCGCACTGTATACAAAAATAAATAAAAAACTGAATTATGGTGGCTGACGTACTTCTCACTGCTATAACGATTGTAGTTTTTCAAAAAAAATTCATTAAGTTACCCTTTTATTTGTTGATAACAATATGTACTACCATTTGAGCAACAAAAGTTACATAATTAAATCTCACTGAGAAAATTTTGCGTTACCCGCTTTATATTCGTCACTGCTTCGACTAGTATTAGTCATTAGTGAAACGTAACTATGTGAGTGTCAGTAAAGTCTCGGCGTGCCATTAAAATTTCACGACCCTCATTATCTCAAAATTTTGGTAGTTAATATTATGGTATAATTGAGTACAAATGAGTGTGAGCGACATTAATTAATACCATAATTTCTTTTTCATGGCCAACTACGTCTATTAACAACAAAGCTACCAAATTAGATTTTATCTAAAAAATTTTAGCGAAAAGTAGCAGTGGACTAGATTGGCCTAAACCATACCATTTGAACAACAAAATTTGAGATCCAGATGGGTACACTACTAACTACTAAGGGTCGGTTGTTCAGTCCTAGGTTATCTTTAAACTTGGTTTAATTGCCAGAGTTAAGCGTTCTGATTGGCTGCTTCATAGCAACCAAACCAAGTTTAAGCTAAACCGAGGACAACCCATGAGTGAACCCAGCGTAAGTGGCATAAGCTGGACTAATTCGAAATAAAATTGTACTAAATCCAAAGGTGTACCTTGGTTGCCCCCTCAGTCGGACTAGATCGTACTAAAAACTAAAGTTTCTTTAAAAACTTAAATAATTATTTGTTTAACAAGGCAAAAAAATTGCAGATTACTGCCGCGGCTGAAGTGTTATAGCCGAGGCTAGGAATCGAGCCAAGGCAGTAAATCTGTTTTTTTGGCGTGTTGAACACATAATTTATCGCCGATTGTGATTAAAAAAGTGCATTTTTACTGCCGCATGTGCGGCAGTCAAAGTCGGTTTTAGATACTACCTAGGCAAGGCAGTAAAAGTTGCATAGGCAGTAAAAATGCACTTTTAATGACTACCGGCGAAAAAGGGAATTTTGTTCAATCGGGAGCAGCCGTTTTTAAATGTTGCTAGGCAAATATTTGGAGGAAACTTTAGTTTTGAGTGTGAAAGCGGTAGTAAATTGCACTAAAGTAGTAAAGTGGACTAAATCCAAAGGTGTACCGCGGGTAAAATGAGTGGTTGGTTGCCCCCTCGGTCGGACTTAGGTAGAGCGCTGCTAGATCGTACTTAGTCGCACTAAAATTCACATGAAAATATACCAAAGCATATAATTTTTTTAAAAACCACAGAAAAATAGTTCCAAAAACCAAATTGATTTCTGAAAAAATATTCTTAAATAAAAAATTGACAGCTATCATAACTATAACTAAACAGAAATATAAATTCAAATGTCCGGCCCTTTCAATCTGATGGTTTTATTTTAATGGTTTGAGGATAATTTAAACGAGCGTAGAAGTAAAAAGTGTGGCTTTATCAATACAACGAAGGAATAACAAAAACTGTTGTTTGAAACAATGTCGACGGCCGCGCTGCACCGTTCATGGTATTTATTGCGTTGCCCTGGCGTTATATCGTGCGTTGTATTAATTGGGAGCGGCTTGGCGCTCCTTCAATAAAATAGGTTTAAAAATACCCTAAAATGACATTTTTCCAAAAAATGGCACCAAGATGTTCGACCTGAAAAAAATTCGCTATCAAATCCGGTGATAAAAATCTAATATACCCCACTGAATATGTGTGCCAAATTTCAGCTCGATGCGTTCATTAGTTTGAGCTTCAGACAGACATGTTTCAAAAGCCCCTTTTTCGGATTCTAAGTACCCTAAAACGTAAAGATTTGATGTTTTTGGCGATTTGATTTTTCGATCGATTCCAGTAACTGCTCCGCGAGCGTAGAAGTTAAAAAGATAAAAGATGGATCAACCCCCATAAGCCTTTAAAGCAACACATAAAATTACTAACATTATTGCAGCAGCGCCATCTGTCATAGTTTCTTCCTCAATTCGAAAGCCTAATGCTTTACATTTAGAGTTTTTTTAGGACATCCGTAAATAAGTAAAAAGAGGTGTTTAATTTCGATTTTCTTGCAGCGTGGGTCACATCCTGAACGTAACGAGGGAAATCGACAATTTCTTCCCCGGCACCTTCGATTACCTCAACGTTCGCGTCTTGGACGACGAAAAAACCGACCTTTTGAAGCACTGGGACGACACCTTCAAATACATAAACAAAGCAAAAATGAGCGGTTCCAAGGTGCTGGTGCACTGCAAGATGGGAGTCAGCCGTTCGGCGTCGGTGGTCATCGCCTACGCGATGAAAGCCTGCAACTGGGACTTCGAGACGGCCATGCACCACGTCAAAGAGAAGAGGACCTGCATCAAACCCAACACCAGTTTTCTCACTCAACTGGAAACTTATCAGGGCATCCTCGACGCCATGAAGAACAAAGAAAAATTGCAGAGATCCAAGTCTGAAACTAACCTGAAGGCGAAGACTGAAAAAGTACCGCCCGGCGGGGAGCCCACTCCGGTCGTGCAGGCGTTGTGCAAGTGTGATAATCTTCAGACGACTTTGTCGGGGTTGGATCTGAGGGATGTGGGGGAGAGGCCGAAGAGTTGGTCGCCTGATAACGCGGCACAGAGGGCGTTGAGAGAGGTGAGTTGTTAAGGTCATTCCGAGAAATTTTCGCATTTTATGCTTGATTTTTAATTAATAATCGTGAAACTGTGATGGATTTCGACCGCTGAAACGTGCAATTTAATCTCCCGGTGTAAACTAGGGCCTGGGGGGCTGCACGACCACGTTCAACGCCCACAAATTGTAAATATTGGGCGCAAGGTAGAAATTTTTTCGTCGTTTAAACTAAAGTTCGTCCGTTATTTTGACCGACGTTTCGAAATGTCAAGACCATAATGGTCGAGGTGGAGTCCACCTGGGTCCCTATTGCGGCAATTTTCTAATTGTATCGTTGGAAAACGAGAAAAGTTTCCACGGTATATCACCTCACGAACCATCTTGTACCTTTTAGTTCAGACCAAACATTTTTAGGACGCAATTTTTCCACCATTTTCCACGGTAGCGTATCCGTCGTATACTTTTAAATCAAACTGTCAATAAATCGCTATCCCATCTCTAGTGACCTTATGAGTTGTTAATTCGTACTACACTAAACGTTATGTCAAATTATTTACAAAATCACGAAGCAGCGAACTGAGAATTTTAACTTAAATTTTCTGTTCCCGGGCATTTTAACGCTTCCTTACGAGGGGGTTGTCACGGTCCGATTTGAGGGACAAAAAAATTCCTCCAACACAAAAATGCCTTTTATTTCCAAAAAATTCCTCTCAATTGCCACAAAATGCCAAAATTCCTCGAAGTTCATCAAAAATTCCTCAAAAATGCCAAAATCCCAAAAAATTCCTCGAAAATACCACAAAATTCCTCAGAAATGCCTTGAAATTCCTCATAAACAAAAAACCTTCGTGCTTAGATATCCATATCCACCCTTAAAGGCTGTATGTACAGGGTCTTTTTTTATAATTGTCCCACTTTTAAATTGGAATATCTCTTTTATTACTTGAGATATTCGCCTGAAATAAAAACAGAATGGTAGACCGTACTCCCAAGTTTTGTTCGGGACCTTACTCTTAGCGATCACCGTTGGATCTTAAGCGCTGTGGATGCAACGTTTTTTTTTCTGATTTCATTGATAGTTGATATCTGGGGTTGATAATTTTCGAGAAAAAAAATTAAATTTGAAATAATCGGACCATTAGAATCTACGAGAATGTCTAAATGAAAATGGCAATCATTTTGAAATTTTTAATTTGTAATGTTTTAAGGTGAATAAATCAGTTACCTACTTTGTTACTATGATACTAAAGAAGGTTACAATTTTCTTAGAATAGTCAGACCTTTACTACATATAGAGATGGGCGATTCTCGGGAATTTATTTTTTAGGAAAAATTCCCGATATTTTCCCGGAAATTTTCAAATACGTTTCCGAAAGACAATAAATTTCCCCTAGCTAAAGAAACTTTCCTTGGAAATATTTCCACTGCGCATAAAAATTTAGAAAACATGCCGCATCTGCGCATTTAACGGCGGTGTATTGTATTAAAATGCGGGAATGTTCCCGGAAATATTGCCCAAAAAGCTTCCGGGAAAGTTTTTTTTAGGGATAGATTTCTTCCCGGAAAGTTTCCAATTTTCCCAAGATTTCCTTGCATTTTATTAATATTGACATGACACCACATTTAGAAAACAGTGCCGCGTCTGCGCATTTAACGGCGCGGCGGTATATTTAAATGTGGGAATATTCCCGGAAATATTTCCCAGGAAATGTTGCCCAAAAAGCTTCCGGGAAAGTTTCTTTTTAGGGATTGATTTCTTCCCGGAAAGTTTCCAATTTTCCCAATATTTCCTTTCGGAAATATCCCCATCGCCCATCTCTACTACATAGCCATAAGTTATAAAAACAATTTATTTTCACAATTTTTTTTCTCGAAAACTAACAACCCCAGATATCAACTACCCTATATAAATGAAATCAGAAGAAAATTCTCTTATCAATCCGTGTAAGAGCATACCGGGTGTCCCGTTAAAAAAAAGCAAGTTGCATTCACAGCGCTTAAGATCCCACGGTGATCGCTGGGAGTAAGGTGCAGAACAAAACTTGGGAGTACGGTCGACCATCCTGTTTTTATTTCAGGCGAATATTTCAAGTAATAAAGGAGATATTCCAATTTAAAAGTGGGACAATAATAAATTTAGAAAGACCCTGTATATACTTACATATACAGGGTATTATTTTTAAAACTTCCCGTCTTAAATATCTTCAGACGTAAAAAAGATATTGAAATAAAATAAACGCTGGTTAGTCCTGTTCGGAGGACACTTGCGCGGATTCTGAATCTGCGATTTTTTCTGAGTTGAAAACGTGTATCATACTTAACCGGAACTAGTCACGGCACGGCCACCCTAGATTTTCAAAATCTTCGAAGAAATCGGCGAAAAATTGAGATTTGAAAAAAAACGCAAGAACACGTCCTGTGCAATTCAATTATATTTCTTTTTGTCTTTATTTCATTAATTTATAAGAAACTAGACCTATCGGAGGCTTTAATTTCCGGTTAAAACAGAAGCCGAGAACAAAATATCGGACTATACCATCAGATACATCTTTAAAAAATAAAGTAGACCTGTGATTTGAAGTTTTCACCGATTTCTTCGATGTTTTTGAAAATCTAGGGTGGCCGTGACTGTACTTCCGGTTAAGTATAATACATGTTTCTGACTCAGAAAAAATCGTAGATCCAGAATCCGTTGAGAAAAAAGTATAATCCCATTTGCAGGGCTTCATTTAAAGTCATTTTTTTTCACATCTAGGTCATTTATTGTTATTTTTTTGGACCAAAATACATTTTCTCCTTGAATGATAAGTTATTGATGGATGAGAACGTCACGTCACTGAAAAAACCTGTCAAAAAGCATTACAAGCCAATGACTTAGGGTACGGGGTGTTCAAATTGTGCACTACCTTCTCGCGGGTTCTAATATAAGAAAAAAATTGAAATATGATACGCTGAAAAAACACACTCATGAATTGGAGAAGAAAATAAAAGAAAAGAGTACTTTAATTGATAATTTTCTGACCAAGAAACAAAAAATTTCTTAGTTTTTAGTTTTAGAAATTGTTTATTTGCAATAAAATTGTGTTAACTTGTGTTACTTTGCAATATTCTATCAGTTTTCTTTAATTTCTTGTCATTTTTATATTTACCGAGGTCATTTTTTGGGTAAATTTTTTGGAACTAGTCAGTCATTTTCATCATTTATTTTATTTTTTATTTATTTATATTAAATTAGAGTCACATCCGCTGAAACCGGAAGTGAAAAAAATCACCTAAATCCTCCGTACAGGACTGACCAGCGTTTATTTCATTTCAATATCTTTTTTACGTCTAAAGATATTTAAGGTGTGAAGTTTTCAAAATATCACCCTGCATGTATACTGTATGCCCATTTGCAGAATACCTTTGGAAGTGGACATACGGTGTACATACTATTAAAAGAAAAATAATAACAATATAGGTATTATAAGAATTTATATTATTAAAAAAAGAACAACTCTTAAATATAGGAAACAAATAACGCGAACATAAAAAAGGTTTGGCTTCTCGATTATGTCAATCAGAGCGTGGTTGCAAATTCCATTAAATTCCCCTAAACTCCTCACATTACCTTGCAAATACCAGAATTTCCTGACAAAAAGGCATTCAAATTCCTCCGTAAAGTCCAAGAAAATTGGTCAAAATTCCTCTGTGAGGGACAACAAATTCCTCGCGTGGCAACCCCCTCGCTTTATTATTATTATTATTATTATTATTATTATTTTATTTTTAGGCGGAAACTTCTCCGGCGTTTCGCTCCCTCGAAGATCTCAGCCAAAAGTCGACATCCAAAGAGAGCGTCAAGAACATGGAGAGAAGACAGTCGCAGGCACGCCACGTTTTGGACAACGGCGAAACGTACAGCGTGTCCCCGAACAAGTTCGTCCACCTTTCGGCGTCAGTGAAAGATCGGATCAACGAGCTGGAGTCGCAGCAGAGTCTCGTCCGTCCCAAAACCGAGATTTGGGATCCCGGCGACGAGAAATCACCGCCACCTGCGATCAGTACAAATTTCTGTGATTCCCGGACTAGTGTTGTAGTTGTTGAGGAACAACAGACGGTGTGGACATCGTCGACGGTAGTGAAAAGTGATAGTATTAATCAAGTAGTTCCTGAATCTCGCGACCCCTTCTCCAACCAGTTAGATCGTGTCTTCGACAGGGAGGAGAAGAAACAGCAGAGAATATCGTCGATCCCTGCAATACCGACGGAGAACAACAACGAACTCAGGGAGTGTCCGTCGAGGCAGAGTTCGTGGAGTTCCTACGACAGTGCGGTGCAGTCGGGACTGTCTCGGCACAGCTCGTGGGGTTCCGGAGATACACGAGTGCTGCCCTCTAGGAATAGTTCGTGGGGATCGTACGACATGCGACCCAGGGGCCCCGTTCATTATATTAACGAAAAGGGGGAGAAAATTTTGCACCCCAGCAATCCGGAATTGTTCGAAAGCGGCAGCTCTGGTATTTTTCCTTACGACAAAGAAGACATACCCTGGCATCCCGGGACTGTTAAAAGGACGAAACAAAAAATCGAAGAGAGTTCGAAAAATGACAAATCGTCGTCGGAAACACTGTTCGATGAAAAACCAGCAGAAGCAATAAACGAACAATTGTTAAGTGCCATATCTATCAAGGTGGCGCCAGAGGAAGATTTTACTTCTAGACTGAGTGTTAGTGCACCTGAAACGTCGTCGATGGAGTTGGTTAATAAAGAATGCCTGTCGAGATCCGCCTCGAATGTTTCTCAAATTTCGAAATGCAAAGAGCATCGAACGTTTTTGGAAAATTTCAAGAACGAGGATAGAGAAGACAAGAAAAACGACCATACTGCCGGTATTGTAAGGAATTTAAAGAAGGAATTCGAGGCGAAAAGCACGGTCGAACAGGACGTCGATAAAAAGAACATTGTTAACAGTTTACCATCGTCACCTGTCAGCGTACACCAAGAAAAGGCAGAAGATTTGAATTTCAAAGATCTAGTAGGCCTGTTCGAGAACAAACAAGATCGCCCCGTGACCAAAAGAGTAAGGAGTAACAGTAACAAATCCCACAGGTATTCTTGTATCGAAAATTCAACAACTGAAAAAACGTATATTTCCACCGCAGCAAGAAACGGAAGTGACGTCAAGAGGCCGCCGATCTTCCCAGTCGTCAGAAACGCACCGCCAAATCTGGTTGTGGCAGCTACTGTTATTGCGCAGGCCGCCAAAAAACAGCAACAATACGGCAGGAGCCACCCGCTGGCCAGGTTAACCATCAAACCTAGACACAATAATCCAGTTTATAACACTATGTAATGCTCAAATTACAACAAAATATTACGGCTGTGACTGCACTCTTTTTCGCTTAACGATTTGCTATCATTTTTATTCGTTACATTTTTACACTGATTGCTCATTTGTGACATGAGGGAGGGAAGGCTAAACGTCGGCTAGTTACACGCACAAATCTAATGTTTTAACAATAAGTAACATGTGCTCAGTGGAATTTGAGAAGAGAAGGCCGTGAAAGTTTAGCGGCACCTCCAAACTTTACATCTCACTACCAATAACTTTGCGAGTAAAGTATAACAGAAAGAGATTTGGCCAAGCCGCACTATGGTGTAATTCCAAGTCAGTTTGTCAATCACGTGATGACATAAGTCTAGTTAGGTGCACAACTCGACAGGGGTCGTTACTTGCAAATTTTTGTAGATTTCTGCAATATTACATCCCACTGGCAACCATATGTACACGCAGGCTCATTGACAGATCATGTGAGCTTATGTATATGGTTATAGGATGAAAATAGTCGCCAGTGAGATGTAATATTGCAGAAATCTGCAAAAATTTGCAAGCTACGACCCTTGCTAAGTTGTGCACCTAACTAGACTTATGTCATCACGTGACTGACATACACTGACTTGGAATTACACCCTATTACTCGCTTTACAAACATTGTTGTCAGCCTTCTTGATCTCAAATTTTATTGATAATAGTGATAATACCCAGCCAACTTGTAAACCTTAAATGAAAAACAATGTTTTCTCATTCAAAATTTACATCAGGGCCCAAAGTGTTGCGCTCTTTGTAACATTCAATGCAGTTAACTGATACGCATAAGTATACATTTTGCCGGCGTTTAGCATCTTGACGCAAAGCTGCAACCAGCACAAAGCCAGCTTTGCGACTCAAGATACTCGGCTTAAAGATAGTTCAAATAATTGTTCAAAAATCAATGTTGTTCGTTGTAAAAAGATATTTTTCGAACGTATAGTGTTAGAACTGCTTGCAAGCCGCTGTGAATTTAGTTATTCTCTCACTGCCAAGAGATCAACTGTGGACCATTAAAACAATAACTTTTGCAGGAGAGATTTTATTTTTCGTTTTTGACACACATATCGACATCACAACAGACCTGGCTGTCAAAAGAAATCTAGTCTTGTATGTTGTCGCGGAATGTGGCTACCATTCTGATGTAACAAAATAAAGCTCTCAATTTTTTTATTCCCAACTTGTAGGATAAGAGTTTAGTTTATGCTGTTTTTGCTTTGTGTGTATTTGTGTGATAGTTTCCTTTTTGTACTATAGTGTGTAAAATAAAAGTGTACCGCGATTATGCGTACGTTTTGAATTGTCCTACCGACTGCGCCACAACAATTTTGCGATTTTTGGAATTATTGATAGAAATCGAGTTGATACAGTTTTCTGCCAGAGACAAACGCCACGTGGGGGATCAAAGCAAAGGGGTCGATCCTGTGAGCCGGTGTATTTTCTTTAACTTTCTTTGGTAAGCCTACGTCCATTGAATAAACAGCTGAAGGTAAACCGAGTACAGCACCATTCTCTTAAAATTAATAAATCGTAAATTTTACTATACAGGTGTCCCGAAACTAGTGGTCAAAACTTTACCAGTAGATTCTTCTATGAAGAATATGAAAACAAGTCCCTATGAACATATGTCGAAAAATAAGTCCTAAGGGAGCTAAGGCCCCTCAAAGGGGCCACTTTGACGATGTTTTTTTCTAAATATTTTCAAAACGGTTAAAGTTAGCAACGTGAAATTTGGTATCTCGATTAATTTTTAATGCTGAATTTACTACTGTGGAGAAAAGTTTAAAAATTTTATCAGAAGGATCGGCGTACAGGAGGGACTAAATTTTCTCAAATTGTAAGTAGTTTTTTCTCAAATTTGATTCCAGAATCTGAAAATCTGAGGTTTTTTAAGTAAAAATGGTACTCTTGTTTGACATTGATAAAATGCGCTCTTTTCGAAAGAAATGGCTCTTCATTGGTTTAGGGCTCCAAAATTTGTGACAGACAATTGTTAAATGCCATATCTATCAAACTGGCGCCAGAGGAAGATTTTACTTCTAGACTGAGTGTTAGTGCACCTGAAACGTCGTCAGTGGAGTTGGTTAATAAAGAATGCCTGTCGAGATCCGCCTCGAATGTTTCTCAAATTTCGAAATGCAAAGAGCATCGAACGTTTTTGGAAAATTTCAAGAACGAGGATAGAGACGACAAGAAAAACGACCTCACTTCCGGTATTGTAAGGAATTTAAAGAAGGAATTCGAGGCGAAAAGCACAGTCGAACAGGACGTCGATAAGAAAAACATTGTTAACAGTATACCATCGTCGCCTGTCAGCGTACACCAAAAAAAAGGCGGAAGATTTGAATTTCAAAGATCTAGTATTCCTGTTCGAGAACAAACAAGATCGCCCCGTGACCAAAAGAGTAAGAAGCAACAGTAACAAATCCCACAGGTATTCTTGCATCGAAAATTCAACAACTGAAAAAACGTATATTTCCACCGCAGCAAGAAACGGAAGTGACGTCAAGAGGCCGCCGATCTTCCCAGTCGTCAGAAACGCAGCGCCAAATCTGGTTGTGGCAGCTACTGTTATTGCGCAGGCCGCCAAAAAACAGCAACAATACGGCAGGAGCCACCCGCTGGCCAGGTTAACCATCAAACCTAGACACAATAATCCAGTTTATAACACTATGTAATGCTCAAATTACAACAAAATATTACGGCTGTGACTGCACTCTTTTTCGCTTAACGATTTGCTATCAATTTTATTCGTTACATTTTTACACTGACTGCTCATTTGTGACATGAGGGGGAGGAGGGCTAAACGTCGGCTAGTTACACGCACAAATCTAATGTTTTAACAATAAGTAACATGTGCTCAGGAGAATTTCAGAAGAGAAGGCCGTGAAAGTTTAGCTGCACTTCGAAACTTTACATCTCACTATCAATAATTTTGCGAGTAAAGTATAACCGTAGTGTAATTCCAAGTCAGTTTATGTCAGTCACGTGATGACATAAGTCTAGTTAGGTGCACAACTCAGCAAGGGTCGTTGCTTGCAAATTTTTGCAGATTTCTGCAATATATTACATCCCACTGGCAACCATATATACACGCAGGTTCATTGACAGATCGTGTGAGCTTATATATATGGTTATAGGATGAAAATAGTCGCCGCAGTGAGATGTAATATTACAGAAATCTGCAACGACCCCTGCTGAGTTGTGCACCAAACTAGACTTATGTCATCACGTGACTAACATAAACTAACTTGGAATTACACCCTATTACTCGCTTTACAGACATTGTTGTCAAAACGTGTCTTAACTTCTCACGGCCTTCTTGATGTCAAATTTTGTTGATAATAGTGATAATGATAATACCCAGCCAACTTGTAAACCTTAAATGAAAAACAATGTTTTCTCGTTCAAAATTTACATCAGGGCCCAAAGTGTTGCGCTCTTTGTAACATTCAATGCAGTTAACTGATACGCATAAGTATACATTGCCGGCGTTTAGCATCTTGACGCAAAGCTGCAACCAGCACAAAGCCAGCTTTGCGATTCAAGACACTCGGCTTAAAGATAGTTCAAATAATTGTTCAAAAATCAATGTTGTTCGTTGTAAAAAGATATTTTTCGAACGTATAGTGTTAGAACTGCTTGCAAGCCGCTGTGAATTTAGTTATTCTCTCACTGCCAAGAGATCAACTGTGGACCATTAAAACAATAACTTTTGCAGGAGAGATTTTATTTTTCGTTTTTGACACACATATCGACATCACAACAGACCTGGCTGTCAAAAGAAATCTAGTCTTGTATGTTGTCGCGGAATGTGGCTACCATTCTGATGTAACAAAATAAAGCTCTCAATTTTTTTTATTCCCAACTTGTAGGATAAGAGTTTAGTTTATGCTGTTTTTGCTTTGTGTGTATTTGTGTGATAGTTTCCTTTTTGTACTATAGTGTGTAAAATAAAAGTGTACCGCGATTATTCGTACGTTTTGAATTGTCCTACCGACTGCGCCACAACAATTTTGCGATTTTTGGGAATTATTGATAGAAATCGAGTTGATACAGTTTTCTGCCAGAGACAAACGCCACGTGGGGGATCAAAGCAAAGGGGTCGATCCTGTGAGCCGGTGTATTTTCTTTAACTTTCTTTGGTAAGCCTACGTCCATTGAATAAACAGCTGAAGGTAAACCGAGTACAGCAGCATTCACCTAAAATTAATAAATCGTAAATTATACTATAACTTTCATTACGTACAGTGTTAGTTGAAAGATCGATCACGTGAAATCCGTTGGGAGCGGCACCCCCGCATATGGCGTAGTCCTTTGAAATATATCTGCCCACATACAACTAAAATAAATTGTTTTAAAAAGCGAAAATAGAATCGAACTGGGACAACCTTGCTCATTTCTTCTCCTTCCACTGTTGCAATCAAATTTCCAGACGCGTAATCCCAGACTTGGAAGGGTTTTTTCTTTTGAAAGCCACAGGTGATGACCTTGAAAATAGTTTTAATTTAGTGATGTGGGGTTGGTTATTTATCAAAATGATTTATATCGAAAATAACATAGATATTTGCTATGTTAAAAACGTATTTAGCTGATATATCAAAATTTTCCCGCGAATATACAAAGTGAGGTTAACTCAGTTGATTGCTGTGTTTCTGGCTTAGATGAGTGTTAAAAACATGTTAAATTTGAAATTCTGTTAAATTTTTAGGGCGCAAAGTGATTTTGTTTCGTTTCGCCGACAAATGCAAGAAATTTCAAGTGCAGAAAAACTGGAACATAGCTAAAAAAGTACAGAAATATTTATTGGTGTCAAAATTATCTTTGCGATGTAATAAATACAAGAAAACGTTTTCCAGCTAAATTTGGTTTTTGACGAAAATGTAATAATATACAGGGTGATTCACGTAGACCGTTCGTTAGAAGTTTTTCCACTTTCCAGTGGATTAGAAATTTGAAATTGTGGTACTCGACCGTTATCGACAATTCTGAATTCACCTAAAATATTGGCAAGATGCCGTCACTTCCGGTTTTGCCGGAAATGACACCAACTTTGTTATTTTAAATGGAACCGTATAATTTTGATTACATATTTAAGATCGTGTTTTCCAACTGAGTATGAAAAAACTTCAAATTTCTATTCCACTGGAAAGTGGAAAAACTTCTAACCAACGGTCTACGTAAATCACCCTGTATATCACGTTAAAATAAACCTTTGATATATGTCACAAAATATAAACAACCCCTATTTTACATCACTAAGTTTTATTATCGCTTAAAAAATATTCTGTACCGACCTCAGTGCCCGTTTTGTTGATGTCGATGCCCTCGCCGCAAATATGCATCCCCGACAAGTGTCTGACGGAATGCGGAGCTCGCAGGTCCCAAAAATGTACCACATCGTCCCATCCACCAGTTAGAAGTTCGTAATTGGATCGCGGGTTGAAGCAAGCTGCGAATACTCGTGACGTATGTCCATCGATCACTCCTGGATTATTGCTAGGATTTAATTTTAATTTTTAAAAATTCGAAAAATCGACGAACCTGCTTGACAGCACTCGTTCCTGGGTTTTGGTTTCCTCGTCGTAGAGATAAATTTTAGAATCGTCTCCGTAAGTGACGAATTTTGGGTATCTCGGATGGTACGTTATGCCGAAGCACTCCCTCGACTCTTTGATGGTGTATAGACATTGTTTGAAGTGGTAATTCCAACATTTGACAAAACCATTTGCGTCTGGGAATAGTTCTGTGTTATACGGGATATAAGTGGCTAAACACATACGGGGTGGTGAATTTTCCGTTGCCTACCGTTAGGAACTCGAGAACCATAAGAGATCGAGAGTAGGTTAAATTAGAGAAAAGTTGCGCCTTTTTAAGATAATTAAGAAACTGTAACGACTTCCTTGATGTCTTGATTGGTTCCTGAGTTATCGCGAAAAAACTGAAAATGGCAATTTTAAAGAAACATTTATATCTTTTTATATTCTTGACAGCTGTCAATTCAATGGCATTGACAGAAATTTTCTAATCCATCCAGATTTTAAGCAACGACAGTCAATTTTTTTTCTTATGGTCGCCATTGGATTTTAACACCCCACCGCATATGTCAAAGTTTGAGCCACACCATGCCACGGCGCATTTATTACCGTACAATTGTTTTCACATATCATACATAAGAGATTAGAAAAAATCGGTGTACTATTTTGTAATTCCTTTTCATCTAAGCTTAGGCTGACTGTACAAAATATGTATAGCAATTTTCAAAATTTAACGATCTGTCAAAAATGTTTTTGAAAAGATATTTTTTACATTTAATGGTGGTAAAATCTAATATGGCGGCCATAAGAAAAAGAAAAGTTGACTGCCACTGCCCAAAATCTAGAAGGGCTAGAAAATTTCTGTCAAGGCTGTTGAAAGCAGGCTGTTAAAAATATAAAAGTTCCAAGTTTCATTTCATAGTTAGAAAGATATGAATTTTTTTTTAGAAAAGCGATTTTCAATTTTTTCAGGATAACTCAGGAGCGAATCAAGATAAAGGAGAATTATTTACAGATTCTTAATCGCCTTGAAAAAACGCAATTTTTTTTAATTTAAGCTATTCTCCTTTTCTCTTATGGTTTCCGAGTTTCCAATGGTGGGCAACGAAAAATTCACCACCCTGTATACAGGATGTTTTTTTTTTAAATTCCCACCTTGAATATCTTTGGACCCAAAAAAATATTGAGTTGAAATAAACCCTGGTCGCGCGTATGTTGAGGGACTTTTTTGCACTTCCGGCTTAACCGGAAATGACCTAAACTTTGTTTTTTCAAATGGAATTACTTATAGTTTTTTCTCAACGCATTCAGAAGCTACGATTCTTTCTGAGTTAGAGCCAATTATCATACTTGACCGGAAGTACAGGTCACATCTGGGGGGCAAACCGCTGGGAATGTCTGGTGTACAATTTAGAGGGAAGTCCGGGGATTTCAGGGGGAAGCCAAGGATTTCAGGGGAATATCCTCTGAAATCCCCGGATATTCCCCTGGAATCCTCTGATTTCTTCGACATTTTTGAAAATATCGAAGAAATCGGTGAAAAATTAAGATTTTTGAAAATCGCCAACACAGGTCTACTCTATTTTTAACCTCCCCAATCCACTTCACCACTTATAAAAAAGGGAGGTTACTGCAATCACTAAAATTTTCGAATTTGAGATAGCACCAGATCTTCACGTTTCGAGGTCTCAGGAACCCAAAAAAGTGGTTTTAAAAATGTGTCTGTGTGTATGTGCGTACGTACGTACGTACGTGCGTACGTACGTACGTGCGTACGTTTGTAAACACGCCACAGCCAAAACTACTAGACCGATTTGCCTGAAATTTGGTGCGTAGGCATCTCATAACCCAACTTAGATCTGAAAAGCTTTTGGAGCCAATCGTGCAACTAGAAATGCCAATTTGGCACATCAACTTTTAAATTTTAAATGCAAACCCCCATTTTTCACGTCACTTTAGGAAAGGCCTTCAAATTCTGCTTCTAAAAATGTATTCACTCTCAGTGCCCTTTTGACCAAATATTAAAAAAAAATTGATTTTTATCGGACTTTCAAATCGCGGTACAGCCCAAACCCCTGAACCGATTTGGCTGAAATTTTGCACATGGGGATTGTATTGCACGTCGAAGAGCTGAACAAATTTTGGATTCAATCGGCCCACGGAAAGTGCCGTTTTGGCACACCAATTTCCAAATTTAAAATTATTCACTCATTTCACCATCCAAAACAAGTTTATGAAAGATTTATTGTCACCATCAGAAAGGTCATCAAATTCTGGTTTTAAATAAGACAAAATTCGTTCGCATTTAGTGCTCTTTGGGTCAGAAAATCGAAATTTTGTAATAACACTAAAAATACATTATAGCCCAAATTAGTGAATCGATTTGGCTGAAATTTGCTACATGGAGATTGGGTGACCCGTTGAAGACCTGAAAGGCTTTTGGAAGCAATTGGTCCACAGGAAGTGCCATTTAAGCATATCAACTTTAAATTTTAAATACAAGGCCTCTTTTTTATGTCGCCATTAGAAAGACGATCAAATTCTGGTTCTAAAAATGTATCCACAGTTTCTGCCATTTCAGTGGAAAATAGAGAAAAAAATCTTTTTCATTAAAAGGGAGCAGGCTGACAGTGGATGACAAAGTATCAGTTATTGTCAAAAGGGTGGTAAACTGTTAACCTTAAAAGGAACATATTGTCAAATGTGATGGGTGATGATTGTCTGAAGTGATGTCAGTATTTGTCAGAAAATTGCGAAATTAGTCACAGATGATAAGCACAAAAAAAATTCTGTTGAATTGACTACCATCTACACAGAATACAAAGATCCACGCGATGGGGAGGTTCCAGCCGCTTCTCTGCTGCATTTTTTAGAATTGTATGTGATGGCATAAGTCTGATATTTGTTTTCACTTCGTTTTGAACCGCAAATTGAAGCCTCCGATAGATCTCGATCGTTTCTTATAAACTAATGAAATAAAAACATAAAAGAAAATGTAATTGCACAGATGAATTCGCCTCAAAGACACTAACTTGATGTGTTTTTGCGTTTTTTGAAAATCTGTTTTCCACCGATTTCTGGTAAAAATTCCGCATTGAAACCGATAAAAAAAACTAATGGGTTTTTATCGTATTTATATGCGGTATGTAGTTGAAACCGGAATTCCTGATTAAACCATATATGGAACCATATCGTGAATTTCAGATACGTATACCGAATGCTTTTTCCGAAAATGCGCATAAACCTCCCAGAAATTTACGAAGGCGTAGAGGGGGCACAACAAAGTTTTTAAAAGGACCCTATACAATAAGCGACTGCCTGGGCCCATCTCTACCAAATATTAAATTTTGGTAAGCGAGGGATAGGTGAATGTTTGGTGGAAAAATAAAAGAGTGGAATCTTCTAGTTTCCGAGAAAAAAAATCGTGAAAATGCCATTTTCGGGGCTCAAATTGGTTTAGAGCTTAATAAAAATATGACTGCCTGGGAAAATTTCTATATTTTTGTGTTCAATGTTGTAAGAATACTTTATTTTACCTCCACAGCAAAAATCAAAGTTTGGAATCGTCTAGATCAGATTTTTTCCTGGGCCACTATCGTATAGGGTAGAGATGGGTACTCAGTTGGTGAGTCGACTCAAATGAGCCACTCATCATCGGCAATGAGTGATTCAACTCACTCGCAAGAAAAGAGTCGAGTCATCGATGAGTTGAATTTTCGCTCGATTCAGCGCAAGGCGTCAAGATCTAGTATTCAAATTCAACCGCAGACGCAGCGATCGACGTAATATTCATAAATGCCGGTGCCGCCTCAACTCAACTAAATAAAATATAGTATAGTTTACACTTTTGCTTTATTTAATTTCGCCAGGAGAGTAGTTTCGCTAAATATGAGTCGAATCACTGAGTCAACTCACTGAGTCGACTAATCAGTTGTGAGTGAGTTGACTGACTCGACTCGCTTAAAAGAGTCGATCTGCCCATCTCTAGTATAGGGTCCTTTCCTAAAAAAAAACTTTGTTGCATCAGCAAATTGTCACTTCTAACTGACAATTGTCACTTGTAACTGACAATTGTCACTTGCAACTGACAGTTGTCACTTGCACCTGACAATTGTCACTTGTGATCGAGAATTGTCATTCGTAACTGGCAGGCGCTTCGAACTGCTTCAGTGGCGTGCGCAGAAATTTGTCATGAGAAGGGGGGGCTGGGGTGTCAAAAGAATAAGGTTTGCAAAAGCTACTAAAAGAACATAAATCCTTACATTTTCGTTATTTTCTAGAAACTGGAAAAAACAAACATTTCTGGAATCACAGAAGTTGTAACCCCCCTAACCTCCCGCGTACGCCATTGGTCTGTTTCAATTAACGAATTATCGCCAGCTACAAGTGACAATAATTGTCAGTTACAAGTGAAGTGACAATTTGCTGCTGCAACAAAGTTTTTTTTTCTGAAAATTTTAAAAACTTTGTTGTGGCCCCTCGACGCCTTCGTAGAAATCCGTATAAAATTATGCGGAATTCCTGATATATACCGATTTAAGGCTTCACGTATTCGCGTGATTTATTTTCATTAAACCAGTTTCTTCATCAGCTTCCTTTCTCTAGTCCTCGTTTTTTTCTAACTTTTTTTATGCCTAAAAATTAAATTTTCCCATTTGTTGTCTATTTATCATATTTACCTGCTAGAGCTAGACAATGTTTTCGCAACCCGTTTCAAGCCGTCGCACCGTAAACCCTAAATCTATGTATTTATTCTTATAAAGACGTTATTTGAGAGAAAGGGAAGATAGCTTTTGAAAGCTTAGATACCAACAACTACAAAACACTTTGCAAAACACACAGACTACCCCGATTAATGAGGACATCATAGCTGCTCTGGCTTGGGTGCGGTTGTTTCTCAAAACTTTGGCGTTGCTATCATGTCACGTGACATTATATTCTACAGACATTGGTCCTTGCATTGGTCCAACGTAATCACAATAAGAGACGGATTTTTGAACCGAATATTATATCTGGATTTATGGGTTTTAATCGGTCCAGTAAATGTTGTCCAACTTATCATACAAGTTTAAATGCAGAATTCGGGATTAATCCCAATATCTTTCATTATCTTTCCTAGTTAAAACCGATAGGAACCTATTAAACCAAATATGTTTTTGAAAATCTAGGGTGGCCGTGACTCCACTTACGTTCAAGTATGATACCTTGTTTCTAACTCAGAAAAAATCGTAGATTCCGAATCCGTTGAGAAAAAGCTATAATTCCAGTTGAAAAAACAAAGTTAAGGTCATTTCCGGTTAAACCGGAAGTGGAAAAAATTTCCTCAATATATGCGCAGGTGTCCCCCCCTCCGTGCTGGGACGACCAGGGTTTTATTTCAATTCAATATCTTTTTTACGTCCAAAGATATTCAAGCTGGAAAATTTAAAAAAACACCCTGTATATGCGAGCTTTAAGGAGCGGGCTAAATCAACGTAGTGATGGTACTTTTTTTTAACGTTGTTGACGGATAAATTTATTAATTTTCTGAATTTGAATATTATTACCATTACTTACAGGTGCATGTAAAACAATTACTGATTGGGTAAGTTCTAGAGACTGGCCGATGTTGAATTGCTGTCACTGGAGCAGTGGATACCATCAAATCTTCGTCCATTAAGGTATCCTGGTAGTCGCAGCTGTCACTTTTGTATATATTTATGGCACCGTCTGAACACCCCACCGCCAGGAAATTGAATTCTTCGTTGTATTTGCAACAGAGAATTTCTTTGTCAACATTTCTGAAATGAAATAAAACAGGCTCAGAAAATTTTCTTTAATTATAAAGTAACAAAATATAAATTATTCTAGTATTTATGAGAGTAAACTTAAAGAGGAGCCAAAACCGGGGTTGATTCTTCAAAAATCTTGCCAATATAGTCGTAAAAGTCGTCTTCGACGATGCCCGCATCTTGAGATTCTGAGAATAGTTCGCTTAAATCAAATACTTCGTCGTCATTGGTTGTTATAACTTCCAGCTGAGGAAATGACTTGTAAAAGTCTTCATCTTTCGGTAAATCTTGACTGTTGGAGCTAAATTCCGACGAGTTCCAGTATACTTGCAGTTCGTCATATTTTTCCATTTGCTTTTTACCAGAAATACTGTAGTAAAATGAAGGATGTTTTTTCTTGCGTAAGCCATCAACCAGGAAATGAAATGTTGACCGGATGCGTCTCCAAATAAAAGACAACCTGCTCGATGGAGCGTTTAAATTATTCCATCGATTTTCAGCGTAGGGCACTAAATTATTGTCTTCAATCAACTTTAGTAGTCCGCTTTTGGAATTAAATTGGGCTTCTTCGGCGTCCATAGTGGTGGTTAACACATTACTGTACCATCAGCGTGGCTGACGAAATTAATTTTTTTGTTCCAGTTTTTTGTTTGGGTGTTTTATCAAAACGTTTTATTTACACATAAACAGCAGGTTTCATCGATTATAATACAGGCGGTGTTACAAAATAAACTCAAATCTTTCTTATTGGGTGATGTGAATAAAGTGTTACAAGATGCTTAATTAAAATAACGAAAATATAAGTTTTTATTTCAGAAGAAAAAGATAAAACTATTAGCAAAAACATTGTTACCATTTATTTATTCACACCTGCCATTTGCATAGGCACGGATCTAGTTAAATTTCCTCTCAAACATTTTTGAAACTTCAGGTCTTCCAGCTTATTCAAAAATAAGGCAGAGAGCATGGGGCAAAAATGAGACAAAGATACATAAATAAACATAATAATTGAACTATTTGTAATCGGAGTCGTCAAAGTGGTAACATAGCAATAACTATATTTTGCCAAGGGGCAAAGTTACACTCTAAGAACTTCAATTTCTGTTTAATTTGTTTTCTAAGTAGGTTTACGGAAGAAATATAGGTAACTTTTTAAAATAGGTAAGTTGTATTATGTAGTTTTTCCCGCTTTGTCTTATATTTATACATTAATTTTTTAATTAATTAACCTCCCCAACCCCGCAATTAAAAAAATTGGCAGTTTCACCGGAGACGGTAGAAACTTCTACTTTTTATAAATAATAATATAACTTTATTACGCTTTAGAGCTTATTCACAACCACTTTACGTAGGTACCTACGTAACGTAACAAACTTTAACAATGGTCAACAATTGTTGATGACAGCTTCTGACTTTTCTAGTAATTGTTGACAATTGTTACACTTTGTTATGTCACGTACGTAAAGTGGTTGTGAATGAGGTTTTAGGCTTTACAATTTACAAAAATAAACGAAATATGGGAAAAAGAACATATTATTGCATCTTTATACATATGACTTGTAACATGTTTTCACAGAATTTGTAAATGTAGCATTAGCATTTAACTTTAACCAAGTCAGAATCTGTGAGTCAAGAGGTCAGGCGTGCGGGCGGTTGTCGTACGTCAATTTTCAAATTTAAAATTATATTCTCATTTAAACATCAAAAACAATAGTTTTTGAAAAATTTATTGTCACTAGGTATAAGAAATATCTGGTTTTAAATAAGAAAAAATTCATTCACATTTAGTGCGGTTACTGCCGTTTGAGTAAAAAATTCGATTCGTAATATAACAGTTACAACACTAAAACACAATCTAGCCCAAACTACTTTATCGATTTGGCTGATATTTGGTACACGTATAGTTTGCGTGATCCGAGGCGTGACCCGTTGAAGAGTTGAAAGGCTTTTGGAAGCAATTTGTCCACGGGAAGCGTTATTTGGGCATATATCAACTTTAAAATTTTAAATACAAGGCCTCATTTTTTATGTCATCATTACAAAGATCATTAAATTCTGGCTCTACTCTAAAAATACATTTTCCTGCCCTTTTAGCGCAAAATAATGAAAATTTTCATTCTCGTTTAAGACTTGCCGACTGACCGAGTGGCAGGATATTAACCTTAAAAGGTAAAAAAAACATGAAGAGCGGTCTAAAAATGTTCGTGTTCAATTGGTTCTGATGGTACCAGCGGAAATCATCAAAGACCCACACGTGATGGGGAGGTTCCAGCCGCTTCTCTGCTGCTCATTATTTCTATTTATACAACAGGAAATACAGTGATGTCTTGTTTTTGCCCCGAGGGGCGGTTCACTCATTAAAATGTGTACACCTACTTCGAGTACATACTTCGAATGCTGCGTTAAGTAAGTACTCCGCGAGTACTTCGACACGTATTTCCAGCAGGTATTTCGAAGTACTTCGACAAATACTTCGAGTACTCTTCGAACTAAATTGTACACCTACTTCGAGCAGTGAACCGCCCCTCGCTTTGCCCATATAGCTGTCTCATTGGTAGCCCCAACCCCAAGGTATGGGTAACATATCCCTATACTTATTTCTATAACATAATATCATGATGACAATTTACCTAATTTACCCAAATTTCAAGATGAGGCATATCATATGATGAACGACGTACAAATATTTTAATACCTACATATACTTATAGTGTTTTTTCTATACCGAAATGTCAAAAAGATTTGAAAATCGTCTCATTATTACCCCACTTGACCCTATTGTGCGGGGGGTGCTGAGCACCCCCTTAGGTTGTATGTATTTGTACAAGAGCACCCCCTTATACGTTGTATTAATGGTATACTCCTATTTGGTCCGAATAAATAGCAGAATAATGTCCAAATTTTTTACATATTATATGTATACAGGATGGTGGATTTTTCGTTGTCCATCTTTGGGAACTCGGAAACCATAAGAGATGGAGAGTACCTCAAATTAGCAAAAAGTTGCGTTTTTTCAAGGTGATTATAAGTATCTGTAAAGAATTCTCCTTTAAGTATCTTGATTCGTTCCCGAGTTATCTCGAAAAAATTGAAAATCGCAATTTTAAAGAAAAACTCGTATCTTTCTAACGATTGGTGGTACCTAATTAAATGAAACTTGGAACTTTTATGTTTTTGACACCTGATGTCAACTCAACAACATCGACAGAAATTTTCTAGGCCTTCTAGATTTTGAGCAACGACAGTCAACTTTTCTTTTTCTTATGGCTACCATATTAGATTTTAACAGTGTTAAAATGCAGCCAACATGGAATTTTTTGACAGATCGTCAAATTTTGAAAATTGCAATGTATAGTTTGTAAAACCAGCCCAAACTTAGATGAAAAACAGTTGCAAAAGAGTAAATCTATTTTTTGAATCTCTTATGACGTGAAAACAATTGAATAATCCAAAAGTAATAAAATACGCCTTGGCATGGTGTGACTCAAACTTTGATATATTTTTCAAAGAAAGTTCATATTGATTATATTTTTGAAAAGCTAATTTTTTTGTGCATCCAGTGGTGTTAAAATCCAATATGGCGGAAATAAGAAAAAGAAAAGTTGACTGCCGTTGCGCAAAATCTGGATGGCCTAAAAAATTTCTGTCAATGCCATTGAATTGACAATTGTCAAAAATATAAAAGTTCCAATAAGTTTCATTTGAATACCACCAATCGTTAGAGAGATATACATTTATCTTTAAAATCGCAATTTTCAGTTTTTTGCGATAACTTAGGAACGAATCAAGATATCGGGAAATTCTTTACAGATTCTTGATCGCCTTAAAAAAGCGCAACTTTTCTCTGATTTAACCTACTCTCGAGCTCTTATGGTTTCCGAGTTCCCCAAAGGTGGGCATAACGAAAAATTCACCACCCTGGTATTTATTATACATAGAATATGTACCATAGTCATCAGTGATGCTAGATCGTGGGAAATTTCCCATATCATGGGAAGTTTTAGTAGTTTTTTTATGAGTGGGAAAAAGGAATGCTCGTGGGAATTTTGACTTGATTTTTCTTTTTTGATCCATCCCAATTAGGGTTTTTAGTATAAAAAGATGGAAGATATGCGCGTGGCTTCTGCGCATAGTGCGCCTGCAGGGGTGGCGCGTAAAGAGAGATAAATAGTTACAGACACGCAAGTTAGTACGCAATAGGAAATGTACCACCTTAGCTCAAGCACCAATTACGTCGTAGTGCGCTAGACGACGTCACGATTAGAAAAGGACCTTCTTATACTAAAAACCCTAATTCCCAATGAATGAATTAGGTAATAGTAATTTGGATTATTGGTCTGTGAAAATACTGAAAACTGGTAAGGGCGAGGGGGGGTGGCAAAAAATTCCCGCGGGGGGCTGCCCCCCTTGACTTGCCGCTAGCCTATGGCAACTGTTAATCCCACGCCCCCATAAAAAGCAACCCCTAGGCCCTAAAATTAAATTCGGACTAAATTCTAATTTGAATGGACATCAAAGTGACGTCACAGTGTGACGTTAATGCTTACGTATATAGGCAACCAATTTTACACTCTTACTACAAATTGTGCAACAATGATTTTTTTCTAAAATTCTAAGAACTCTTACATGATGTTAAGGATTTTGATCCGTCCGTCAATAGACTCGTAATCCTTTTGCACCGGCTTCGCAAAAGCGATTCCAAGGTTCTCCAGCTCTTCATGGTCGCTGACAATAGACCTCTGTGCCCCCTGACCCAACCCGATGGTGTCATACGCAATGCTCTTCTTGATAGCCCCCGGTGCCGTGATGGAACTCAAAACAGTCGGTCCCGCAATCGATTTTCTATGCGGAAGCCCCTTTTCCCTCACAACAACGTTAGCTTTTCTTCTATTCATTTTTGAAGTTTGAATTTGGCGCCAAGTGTCAAAATTTTCCACCCATATGAAAATTTAAAAAAAATCTCACAATTTTCCTGGTTTTATTAATGAAAGTCTATGGGATCTCATTGCAAGCCAGTTTTGATTCATCCTTATCTATTTATTGTGCTTTTGTTAGATTTTATCATTTATTAAACGACCCGTTTGAAAGTGGCTAAAGTGTAGGTAGGTGTCACCTTCTGTCGTAATATTTTATTTTTTTGCACGTACAATTTCCCGAAATCTTCATTTAATTGACCGTTTGTTGTTCGAAAAGTTGTTGAATTAATAGATGTTGTTGCTTTTGTTCGAAGAAAATCGGTTGTCTTTCAACATAACCTCAAAATTGAAATATGCTCTTTATTGTTTATAAACAAAGCCATAAATCGTCCCTGTGTTGTAGAAAAGAAAAATATGAGACGTGGGAAGCCACATCAAGAAATTTATAGACCTGGAAGTGGACCTTTGAAAAAATCGACTGCAATTGAAGAGGCTGAGACTGACACCAATTTAGTGAATTTGACCAAACCTAAGAGCTTTTCCAATGAAGAAAGTACATGCTTAGACCGGACCCCCCCTGCGGAACCTGCTAGAAAAACGCGAAAACCCGAGCAACCAATTTATGTCCCCAGAGTTGTGGCAAATGCACGCGAGATGCATCACGACAATGAAAGAGCCTCCAATGGGAATTATGACCAGGACCGATTCAACAATTCAAACAAGTCAAAAAGGTAGTTTTTCAGTTTTTAGTAATTAGGAATTTGAGAAGTCTCAGTTGCTGTGAAACAAATGAAAATTGTTTGGTTGCAACCATTTTACGGCGTATTGTTGTAAATGATAAGATGGCTTTGACGATTCGTTTTGACGTATAATTACTTCAAACGTCAATTCTTTTGTTTTTAAAGTCACCATGCATTATTCTTTGTAATCATTAGTCCAGGCAACGAAGGGGTTGTAGAGAACATGGAAGGGGGGAGAATTTCTCTTCGGGAATGTGGTGGGGGTAGTTAGGAGGTTAACATACTAAAAGTCCCCACTCCTACCCCGTCCACTTCAGAGGGGGAGGGGGGGTGACTAGGTCCTCTTTTTTGTTCTTTCGCTTATAACTCGAAAATAGTGCGTCGCAGCGAAAAAATCCTTGCATGAAAATGAAAGCCTATAAAATTTTCTACAACTATGCTATTATACATTATTAAGGAAAAGTGCACAGGTTTCGAGATATCCGCTCTCAAAAGACGGCAATTGTCAAAACAAACTTTTGCTTCTAATTCATCAGTCTTTGATTTTGCAGAAAAGTTGTCAGGGAGAAAGTTTTAGAGCGTTAAATTTCCTTCAAGAATATATATATACAGAGTGGTTCCTTTTTCACTGCTCACCACTGGCATCTTCTAAACGGTAAGAGGTACGAAGTTTGTTAAATTAGAGAAATATTGCTCTATTTAAATTTCACTTGTAGTTTTTATATTTTTGACAATTATCAATTGAATGGCATCGTCAGAAATTTTTTGGGACTTCTAGATTTTGGGTAACGGTAGGCAACTTTTTATTCTCTTATGGTAGCCATATTGTATTTTAACACCATCGGACACACAAAAATTTAGCTTTCTAAAAATGTAATCAAAATGGACTTTTTTGACAGATCGTCAAAATTTGAAAATTGATATGCGTAAGTTGGAAAATGAGCCTAAGCTTATGAAAAAAATTTCTAGATAGTACACCAATTTTTTTCATCTCTTATGACGTCAAAAACAACTGAATTTTGAACGGTAATATAAAAAATTTAGAAATCGTGCCACGCGAACTTTGACATGTTTTTTCAAAAAAGTTCATGCTATACTCTGTCCGGGATCCACACGACCAAGATTCACCCGATTTCCATGGCGATTCATTGTTGACAACAATGATTCGCCATGGAAATAGGGTGAATCCCGGTCGTGTGGATCCCGGACAGACCATAGTTACATTTTTAAAAACCTAATTTTTTGTGTGTCCGATGGTGTCAAAATTCTATATGGCGGTCATAAGAGAATAAGAAAAAATTACACTTTTATTTTACAAAAAAAGATCAAAATACCTGTAGGCATTATAATAACCTTAACTAGATGACAAAGTCGTCTTAAAATCAAAATCTTAGGTCGCTCTGGATCTTTAGGGACGGGAGGGTCCGGCTTCTGGCCGCCATATTGAATTTTGACACCATCGGTCACACAAAAAAATTAGGTTTTTAAAAATGTAGCTAGCATGAACTTTTTTGAAAAAAACATGTCAAAGTTCGCGTGGCACGACAGATTTGTTATATTATCGTTCAAAATTCAGATGTTTTTACGTCATAAGAGATGAAAAAAGTTGGTGTACTAGACGTAAAGGAAATGAAACTTTCGTCGTACATCACAACTAAAATAATTGCTACCGCTAATACAATTAATACCAGTTCTTACCAATAAAGGCTATCAGAAAGGTAATTTTTCAAACTGTTTTTGTAGATATTCACATTGGACTCAAAATTCAAAATACGACAACGGCAACGGGGGAATTTTTCATCTGTGTGTAAGACGAAAATTTCATTTCCATTAGGTATATCTTGAATTTTTTTTAATAAGTTTATGCTCATTTTACAACTTACTCATATCAATTTTCAAATTTTGACGATCTGTCAAAAAAGTCCATTTTGATTACATTTTTGAAAAGCAAATTTTTTGTGTCTGATGGTGTTAAAATACAATATGGCTACAATAAGAGAATAAAAAGTTGACTACCTTTACTCAAAATCTAGAAGTCCTAAAAAATTTCTGACGATGCCATTCATTTGACAGCTGTCAATAATATAAAAACTCCAAGTGAAATTTAAATAGTGCAATATTTCTCTAATTTAACCGACTTCGTACCTCTTACCATTTAGAAAATGGCAGTGGTGAGCAGTGAAAAAGGAACCACCCTGTATACAGAGTGGGTAATTTTTCGATGCTCACCATTGGGATCCCCTAAACCGTAAAAGATACGGGGTCGGTTAAATTACAGAAAAGTTGCGCTATTTCTTGGCGATTAAGGATCTGAAGAGAATTCCCCGATATTTTGATTCGTTCTTGAGTTATCACAATAAATCTGAAAATTGTCAATTTAATGAAAAATTAATATCTGCCTAACGATTGCTGTTATTGAAATGAAACTTGGAAGTTTCATATTTTGGACAGTTGTCAATTGAATGACATTGGTAGAAATTTTCTAGGCCTTCTAGATTTTGAATAAAGACAGTCAACTTTTCTTTTTCTTATGGGCGCCATATTGAATTTTAACACCGCCGGATACACAGAAAAATTAGCTTCTCAAAAATGTAACCAACATGGACGTTTTTCAAAAAATATGTGAAAGCCCGAGTCACACGACCGCAAGACGTATTTTATTGCTGTTGAATTCAATTGTTTTCACATGTTATAAGAAATTAAAGAAGTCTGCGTACTTTTTTGCAAATGTTTTTCATCTAAGTTTAGGGTAATTTTGCAAATTATTCCTACCAATTTTCAAATTCTGACATCTGTCAAAAAAGTTCATGTTGAGTACATTTTTGAAAAGCCAATTTTTTTGTGCATTTGATGGTGTTAAAATTTAATATGGCGGCCATAAAAGAATCAAAAGTTGACTGTCGTTATTCAAAATCTAGACGGCCTAGAAAATTTCTGTCGATGCTATTCAGTTGACAGCTGTCAAAAATATAAAAGTTCCAAGTTTCATTTAAACAACATCAATCGTTAGGAAGATATTAATTTTTCTTTAAATTGGCAATTGGCAAATGTTAAAAAGTCAATTTTTTCCTACTATGTCGTAATTAAATCGATTTTTTTTAAACATAGGTATTCAAATCGGAGAAGGGGGGGCAGCGAAAGCGGCTCCAATCACCAGGAAGAATGGCGCGACAAACCCCCAAATAATCGTCACTATCGCCAGGGCTCCGAGCCCCGAAACCTCCCCAACCGAGGACTGAGAGATACCAGAAGTGTGGAACCTTCGGGCCCCCCTCCTAGAGCTTTCGAGAAGAGCTACCCAAAACCCCCTTCGGGTCGAAGGCACAGTACCATTTGCCTCGAAGCCGACAAAAGGCCACAACACAAACCTGGCATCAATGTAGCTCGGCTTCCTCCAAGGCTTCAGAAAAAAATTCTCGAGGAAAACAAACACAACCAAGCTGTTGATGATAACTGGAATGGGGCTAGTTTAACCTTCCAGAGTGGATACAATAACTACCATCCTGGTTATGCCCATCCTCAGTATAGCAATCCGGGTTACTGTACATTACCAAATCGAAGTAGGGGAAGGGGGGACAATAGTTTTTATAGATCTAGAACTCCCGATGTGGGAGTTTCGAGTCCTTGCAGTTCGCGACCACCAACTCCTCCCTATGGAAGAACGAAGAGTAATGATAACTTACATAATAACTTGCATAGGGATAATAGTAGGCCGCAGTCACCATCAGCCAATCACCACCATTCGAGGAGGAATAACAGGAGGAATAATTATAGAGTGGAGGATAGGAGGAATCAGAATTGCGGAAATGAGAATTGGGATGATGAAGTTGCGGAGCAGAAAACGAAGCCTGAAATTTTGGAAAGTGTAGTGCTAGAAGCGCCAAATCCTGTCGACAAAGATGTCGTTAACGCAGTTCCTGTTATTAGTAACGCAATTTTGGTGAGTTTAGTAGGATATTTCGAACGAAAAATTGTGAATTTAACTTGTCCAATGATTTCCAATTTTTTTTTCGATGTTGTCTCAGGACCTTCTCTGGTCGACAAATCGAGTATACCAGCAACGAAGTTAAGTTCATGACATGTTCAACGGTGACTGTTAAAATTTGAATTATTTTTACTATTAGCTGACTAAACATACAAAAATAACGACGATATCACTGTAACTTACTTACTTACTTAATCCTAGCGCCTTTCTACCCTTACAGGGTGTAAGGCGGGGTTGAGTCTGTTAGTTGGGTGTTGTTCTCCATTTTTAACCTCCCCACAACCATATAAAAATGGGAGGTTACTGCAATCACTCCAAAATTCGAAATTGAGATAACACCAGATCTTTACGTTTCAAGGTCCCAGGATCACGAAAAAGTGGTTTTTAAAAAATGTCTGTGTATGTACGTACGTACGTACGTATGTGAGCACGATTTCTCGGAAACTACCGAACGGATTTTAATGAAATTTGGTATGTATGTTAGCGTTGATCTTCTGGTGAGCCCAGTTGATTTTCTTGCGAATCCGCAGACGCTAAGTGCCTTTTTGGCATGTAAACTATGAAATTTGACTGATGAACACTAATTTTTCTTATCAGCACATGAAAGGCCTTGAAATTCTGTATCTGAAACTGTATTCCCACTTAGCGCCTTTTTGGCATAAAATCTAAAAAATCGAATTTTAGAGGAAACATTAAATAACACGCTACAGCCTAAACTGAATAATAAACCCCCATTTTCTTTATCAGCACATGAAAAGCCTTCAAATTCTGTTTTCAAAAGTGTGTTCAATCTTAGTGCCCTTTTGGCAAAAGATCGTAAAATTTAGAAAAATCACAGAAAACATCTTAGATTTGGTGGAGTAAACCTTAGGTATAGTAAATAGTAAATTTAGTTTGATATTGGTGATATTGGTGACCAAGTGGGGAGGTTCCAGCCGCTTTCGTAGCTGCCCATTTTTTTTCCTATTGTGCGTTATCACTCCACTCTATATTTTTTTTTTATCACTGCACTTTTAACACCCTCCGTCCATGTTTTTCTTGGTCTTCCCCTTTGCTTCTTCTTTCCAGTTCGCGCTTCGTATACTTTCCTCACCAGGTTGTTCTCGTTCATTCGCATCACATGACCTAACCATCGTAATTGTCCTTCTATTGTTGTACTAATCGGTTTTGTTTTGAGATTTTCTCTGAATGTTGTTTTCCTGATTTTATCTAATCTTGTCTTTCCCTCTATCTTCCTTAGGTATCTCATTTCCTTGCTTTGCATTCTGTTTTTCTGAGTTTCCGTTATCGTCCACGCTTCTGAACCATAGATTAGGATTGGCTTTGCTACTTTTTCAAAAATTTGTACTTTCGTTTGTTTCGGTATTTCTTTGTTCGCCAGAATGAGTTTTTTATATCATTAAAGAGCCTCTCTGCTGCGCCCGTTCTTTCTATTATTTCTTCCTTTAAACTTCCATCTTGTGCAATCATTGTTCCTAGGTATTTAAGCTTTTTTACTTGTTCCAGAGTCACATTGTCTACCCTTATTTTGTGTCGCTTATTATCGTTGATTTAGTTTTGTTCGTGTTTATCTGCATGTTTTTGTTGCTCAAACTTCGGTTGTATCTTACTATGTTTTCGTTAAGTGTTTTTTCATCCTTGGCTATTATAACCATATCGTCGGCGTTGCATATTTCCGATATCTTTACTTCTTTCATTCTCCAGTGTTCTGTTTGGTATTGTTTCACATTTTCTTTTGCTTCCTTAATTGCTTCATCTAGGAGTAAGGCAAATAGTTGTGGGCTCAGTATACATCCCTGTTTCACTCCTTTCGTTGTTTCAAATAAGCTTGATTTTTCGTGTCTTGATCTTACAGAGTTTTTCGTTCCTTTGTACAGGCTTTTTACCCTTCTAATTAAGATTTTGTCTACTCCTCTCTTCTTCAGTACTCTCCAAATGTCTTCTCTATTTACCCTGTCAACGGCTTTCTTCAGATCTACGAAACATAGATGTATTTCTCCAGCTTCTCTTATGGTTTTCTCACTAATTTGCCTTAGAATAAAATTAGCGTCTGTAACTCTTCTGCTTGGTCTGAAACAATACTGCATGTCTTCTAAAGTTTCTTCTATTTGTTCCTTTATCCTTTTGTCTAGTATCCTCGCGTATACTTTCGCCACTAAGCTGAGCAGGGTAATTCCCCTATAATTATTACAGTCCTTTGTGTCTCCTTTCTTGTGGATAGGTACTATTTTTCCTATTAGCCAATCTTCTGGTGCTTTTCCTGTTATTATTACTTTATTTATTATTTTCTTTAACGTTTCTAGAGCTTTTCCTGCTCCAGCTTTTAGCATGTCTTGAGGTTATTTGATCCGTCCCTGGGGCTTTGCCTGGTTTCAGGTTTCTTATAGCTTCCTGTACTTCTTCTTTCGTTACGTACTCCTCTTCTGCAACATTTTCCTCTTCTGTCTTCTCCTTCGTATTTTCTATTTCCTTTCCATCCAATAAGGTCAAACTAGCCAAAAAAAACCGAATTCTCAGTTCAAAGATAAGTCAATAATGGTACGTTTTAAACTAAAGCTAGTAGTGAAAAATAGTATATTATTGACCACCGTGGGGGGTGAATATAGTACTTTTTTTACTTACTAACAAAAAAAAAACCGAATTCTCAGTTCAAAGATAAGTCAATAATGGTACGTTTTAAACCTAGTAGTGAAAAAAATATGTTATTTTCTAATACGCAAAATGCATGTCAAGAATTTTTTTCATTGCACATTCAAAAATTTTACATTAAAAGACTGAAATGTTGACAATAATTTTGATTATTTTCAAAATTTATCATTAAAAAATGCAGCAGTGAAGCGGCTGGAACCTCCCCATCGCGTGGATCTTTGACTTGGGTTTCTAGTCGAATTAGCAAAGAAAATGTATGACTGGTTTCCATGATGGTTTTAGAACTTTTTTAGAACAAACAAATTGAAACATTCATTAGAGAAAAGTAGGTATTATAAGTAAGTCCTTTTTAGGCAGTTCTAAAACCGTCGCTGAAACCAGTCTTATACAATTTCTGTGCTAATTCGGCTAGAAACACAAGTCAAAAATCCACGCGATGGGGAGATTCCAGCCGCTTCACTGCTGCATTTTTTTTGAAACCAGAATTTGAAGACCTTTCTGATGGTGACAATAAATCTTTCAAAAACTTGTTTTGGATGGTTAAATAAGTGAATAATTTAAAGTTGGACATTGGTGTGCCAAAACGGCACTTTCCGTGGGCCGATTAAATCCAAAATTTGTTCAGCTCTTCGACGTGCAATACAATCCCCATGTGCAAAATTTCAGCTAAATCGGTTCAGGGGCTTGGGCTGTACCGCGATTTTAAAGTCCGATAAAAATCAATTTTTTTCTAATTTTTGGTCAAAAGGGCACTGAGAGTGAATATATTTTTAGAAGCAGAATTTGAAGGCCTTTCCTATCGTGACGTGAAAAATGGGGGTTTGCATTTAAAATTAAAAAGTTGATGTGCCAAAATGGCATTTCTAGTTGCGCGATTGGCTCCAAAAGCTTTTCAGATCTAAGTTGGGTTATGAGATGCCTACGCACCAAATTTCAGCTAAATCGGTCCAGTAGTTTTGGCTGTGGCGTGTTTACAAACGTACGTACATACGTACGTACGTACGTACACACACACAGACACATTTTGAAAACCGCTTTTTTGGGTTCCTGAGACCCCAAAACGTGAAGATCTGGTGCTATCTCAAATTCGAAAATTTTAGTGATTGTAGTAACCTCCCATTTTTTTAAAATTGTGATGGAGTTGGGGAGGTTAAAAAACTCGGTACGTCCATTTGAAAATGAAAAGTTGACACCCAGTTGACATTCAAGTTGAAGTTGGTAAAAAGCGATACCACCTTGAGTTGGTAGTGTTTTACGAGCAATTTCATTTGGTTTTTGGTTCACTAAAATCGGACCACAAATAACAAAGTTAATCTCGCACCCTGTATAAGTCACGCGAAAAACTTTTCTATGGTCTGTCCGGGATCCACACGACCGGGATTCACCCTATTTCCATGGCGAATCATTGTTGTCAACAATGAATCGCCATGGAAATCGAGTGAATCTCGGTCGTGTGGATCCCGGACAGATTATAGTATTATTTAAATTTATTGAGCAGGCTCCAACGTACCTACAATATTATTACAATAAGTAAAAAACAGGACCTATATAACTCAATTGGACAGAAACAGCTAAGCTGATTCCAATTCTGCCCATTCAGAAAAATTAAAAAAGAATAAGTAAGTAATACAACGTAATAACAGTGCGATCAGTGAGTCTCAAATTGCGACTATGAACTTCCTGTCTAGGGTGAACTTTTTTACACAAATAGGCAGTAAGTTTTATTTTCGAAATTAATAATATAAAATGGATGAAGGGACGTTCAGTTATTTTTAGCCAATATAAATCTCTTAAATAAGGCACAATGTGTGCAGCAAAAGGCACGTTTAGGACAAACCTGACAGTGATTCTGAATCATTTGAAGCCTATTTTTTTGGAGAGCAGTTAGACAAGGACCGTAAGACATGTCAGCGTAGTTTAAGTGTGACAACACTAATACTTCTGTCAGAAGTCTTTTTGAGCCTTCATCAAGAAAGGACCGAAAGGGAGAAATAGATTTAGAGCTCAAAAAGGCCTTCTTACAAAGAGCATTGACTTGGTCGTTAAATTTCAAACCAGAATCCAAGATAAGGCCAAGTTTTTTCACGCTGGTCCATTTTACAACCGGTCAAACGGCGAATTTTCTCAAGGTCATAATTGATTTTAGTCAGTGCCAATTGAAGGTTTTGTGGCTTGAATGAGAAGCAAACTTGAATGTCATCAGCGAATAAATAGAGAGAACAGTGTTCCACAACGGATATTAAATCCGCAGAATACAACGAGAAAAGTATGGGACCCAGCACAGACCCTTGAGGCACTCCAGATGAAACAGACAGAGCACTAGATAAACGATTATCAAAACTAGTGACCTAAGACCTGTTTGTTAAGTAACTTTCATTGACTGCTCCCCAAGATTTTAAAGCTCGCCAGTATGACGAACTGTTAGGTTTTAGGGTTTTGACCTTATGATTAAAGAACCGCCTGTTGCTCCCGAATCAAAGACTCATTATAAAAGTTTCACAGTTGATAGAAATATTCCCTGTGGGAGAACTGGTCAGTTTTCTTGAAGCGAGACCAAGCCTGCTGCTTTAACTTTTTTAGCACATAAATAGTACATACATTTTCGTACCGGTAACCTAATTATTATTATAAAAATTACCACTCGAAACTTAAACTCGCGCTTAAACTTAAAATTTTTTTTTTTTAAGGACTGGAGCGAAGAAGTCGAGCTTCACGATAGGTTGGAAGCGGAGGCCCTAAGCGACGCCCCGACCCGCAGCTCCTCAATCACCAGTTTGGTCGACATCAGCACCAAGTCGACCCCACCCAACACTTCCAACAAAAAAAACAAAAAGTAACCGATTTTTTATTGATTTATCGATTTTATAATCGTATAATTTCAGACGCAGCGGCAGGAGGAACAAACAAAGAAGCGACAGCAGACCACGTGACAGCAGCTTAGACAACGAGGGTTTCAAAGTACCGCAAGAGCCACGAGGGACGCGACACAGGCGCCAATCGCGCGAAAGACGTGACGTCAGCTACGAGAGGCGATCCAAACCGCCGAGCAGAGAATCGAGTTACGACAGAAGTCGAACCGAGACGGAGAATTGGAGAGACGAGATCGTGAGAAGTCGGAGAAATTCCGAACGAGAACCCGAGAGGATCAACGTGAAGAAGGGGGGAGTACTGGTGTTGCCTCAAAAGCAAGCTTTGGAAAGTGCGGAACAGCCGAAGTATCCCAGTGACGTCAGAAATAAGCCCTGCCAACAGAAAAGTCTTTTCGACCATAACAACCCCAGCAAGCCCATCATAGTGAAAGCTACGCAAAGCTCGAGGATCAGTGTGCCAGGGTTTTCGGATAACACTGAATCAGCGCCACCGCAGATGATAATCGATCAGTTTGGTAACATGCGGCCAAGTTGGTACGACGAATCGACAGGAAGCTTCGAAGCATGTCACTACCCCGCACTAATCAAAGACATCCGGAAAGCCGACAGAGAGCTTCAGTATATAATCAACGCGGGACGTTTGTTGGTAAATTGGGGCACTGTTGAATCCCTGCGAACGTTTCTCAAAGAGGCTCTCAAGTATCTTCTTTGTAAAGATTTGAAGTTCTGTCAGGTGGAGAACGTCGAACAACACTTGTGGAAAATGTTGTACCACAACATAATAGAAGTTACGAGAAAAGCGATCACCGTCGATCCTGACAACCAGGTGCAGTACAAGGGTTTTTTGACTTACATCATCGATGAGGGTACGAGCTATTTCGAGGAGTTGTTGGAATGTCTCGAGGAGAGCTACAATTTCAAACTGAACAATTATTTGGGGAGTAACGTTCACAAGGGGTCGGGTTATGTGGGATTGGCGCTGGTTTCTGCTCAAAAGATATTCTTGTTTCTGGGCGATTTGGGGCGGTACAAGGAGCAAGTCAATGAAACTTCGAATTATGCCAAATGCAGGCAGTGGTACATTAAGGCTCATGAGATGAATCCGAAGAATGGGAAACCTTACTATCAGTTGGCTATGCTGGCAGTGCTCTCTGTAAGTATTTGTTTGGCCATATTAATTTTGTTAAATAATGCCCCCAATGCCCCAATACCCTTTCATGCCTCGACAAGTACAATTCAATAGGCATCTTGCACATTTCCTAATTTCGGGCTATTTTAATGTAAATGCATCAATAAAGATACAAGGAATCGTCCGCGAACATCAATTTTATTTTAAAAACGTTTGTTTATTTGTAAATAAATAAATAAATCAGAAACGCCGTTGTACGATTTGTGACGTCATAAATCGTACAGCCGATGCAATCTGACAACAATTTATTTGAGGGTGACGTTTAATAATTAGTTTGAAAAGTCAACCTTGACAGTTGACAAAAAGAGGGGTCAAAAGTAACTTCTAACGTTGAAAAAGGCGGTAAGTAGAATGTTATTAGTTGTTTGGGTTGGCATCTTGTACCTTTGTACCCACTGGCAAAGAGTAATGGTGACTACAATAAAATATTTAAGATTTATGAATGAAAGACGTCGGGTCAGGTTAGACAGCGACGTTATCACATGTAAGAAAATTGAGTTCGAATGGCTGGGGGTGTTTTTTTGGCGCGAAGTTTGTAAATGCTACTTTCTCATTTTTTTTGAGCTCCACGAACAAGATATTGGAACTTAAGGTATCTGGAAGTTTTAAATACATCCCGAACTTCAATTTAACATCAAAAACAAAATTGATGCAAGTTGCCTATTAGTACCCCTATCCCATAATATCTCGCAATATCTACATAATTCACGATTTCAGCAGCTTTACTGTGCAAGCGTTGAATTTTTTGGATGGACTCCTTAAAATTGCAAAAGTAGGGATCTTACGTCGGCATAGTTACTCACTGACACTATTGACGTTTAGTTAAGGTCCATTACCAGAGACTTCCTGCAAAATTTCACTATAATAAATAGTTTTAAGTCTCTAAAAACAACTGACACTCAATTTTTAATAATAATTATCGATCCATTCTCCTTAAACTTGGTATTTTCCTAACATCGAAACACTGTAACAACAGACAGTTAACAGCTGTCAAAACTTACTTGCGCTGCAGCGCTGACGCTTCCTTGCTGCATCTCTCTGCTTGTATTAGTAAGAGATAAAAGATGAAACATTCAGTGTTGCTTGAACAGAAAACTGATACTGCACACTTGAAACTTCCATCCAATTACTACGTGCGCTTTTTAACAATAGATGGCGCCAATCGATTGTAAACTGACTGCGCCTGCGCAATTGTGTTTTAGCATTTTAGCAATACAAAATACACAATTACGCAGGCGTAATCAGTTTACAATGGGTTTGTAACCACTGCAAAAATAAGCCTATTGTGAATAATAGTCTTCACTAATTCTTCTGTTACGTTATTCATGTCCTGAAGTTGAAGTTGAGTTGATTTTCGACAAAGTGGGCAGAGATCTCGTTTTATAAGTCGGTTTGTTTACATGCCTACAGGCAGTTGTGTTGGAATCTATGTTATACAGGGTGTTTCAGGTATGCAGTTCATTTTACTTCGAAAAATACGAAGAAAGATTCCTATAAACTGCCTATAAACTGCCTTCTGAACGGGGGCCCCTATAATTCGATTTTTATTTAGTTAATTAGAAAGTCTTGGTACGCCATCTGACATCAACTAAGCATCCTTGGAGTCTCTTTGTTGCTCGAAATTTTGCGAGGTGTTGACAACTGGGTAAAAATTTGTTTACCAACTACTAAAATTCGCAAAATTTCCAAAACATTTCTCATGTTTTGCATAAAAATTTCCATAAGTTGTCAACCCCTCGGAATTTTAAAAGAAATGTACCTGATAAGATCACCGAATCTTGAATATTTGAGAATCAAACATTAAAAAACAAAGCAGGCATATTTTTTTTAAACAAATTAACTAAATGTGGTCGTCTAAACTCCAAAGGGCAAGATTTGTGTAAGTCAGGCATTTTTCTGTTGTATTGTGAAATGGGCTTTGCCAACAAACCTCGCAACAAACACTAAAAGTGTGTTTACACTACATGATTTATCAATTGATTTTGCAAATGAAAAGTCATAAGGTTATATTTTTGTGTTTACACTGCATTATTTTTGCTATTACTCCAGTCATAAGTAAATCAAAGCATCAATAATAGCAAAATATTATGAAAATTAGGGAATAGGACGGTGTCTATTTCGCCATGATAATTCATATGATTTTCTTGAATCGCCTGCCATTTCTCGCAAATTTATTTTCCCTGGTGTGCAGAGGCAACCCTGTTGTGACTTTATTTACTTATTTTTTCATTGAAGCGTGTTCTATGCTTATAGCGCATTATTTTTTGACTAAATAAAAAATTTACCCATTAACAAACGACCTACGTTGTTACAAAAAAGTCCATTTGAAATAAATAACTAACCTTGACCACAGAAATTCACACTGTACTGCATTTTAGGTGATTTTACGTCGCTTTTAGGTTATGTACACGCACATTTGACAGTGAAGTCAAGTGCAAAATCATAAGCCAGTCATAGCAGTGTAAACACATTTATACAAACCGCATGACTTTTCGCATTTTGTATTATTACCAAATTATTTATCAAAGCGAAAATCATATGAAAAATCATGTAGTGTAAACACACTTTAATACTAATAGACAATATTTAACAACAATTAATGCCATCCGATCCACATTGTTACTGTTTATTATTGACACTAACAGGAATTTTGACAGAACTGAAAGCCCGTTTGACAAACCAACAGAAAAAAGCCCAACTCCCACAACAAATATTAAAACCCAATATGGCGGCCATAAGAAATAGAAACGTTGACTGTCGTTACTCAAAAGTAGAATGCCCAGGAAATTTCTCAAAATGCCATTGACTTGATAGCTGTCAAAAATATAAAAGTTCCAAGTTTCATTTAAATAGCATCAACTGTTAGGATTTTTTCTTTAAAATGTCGGTTTTCAGTTTTTTCGGAATAACTCAGGTACGAATCAAGATATCAAAGAATTCCTTACAGACTCTTAATCATCTTCAAAAAGAACAACTTTTTTGGAATTTAACCGAACTTCTTTCCCTTAAGGCTGATTTATAAAAGGCGCTGGTCGTTGACGCAATCGCTGTCGTCGTTAAATGGAGACATTTGATTTGTCAAGAATTACGTCAACGACAGTGCCTTTTATAAATCAGCCTTTATAGTTTCCGAGATCCCAATAGACAATATTCAGGTCAGCGCCCCCTATTGGTAGCAATGTTGAACGTACATCCGTATTGCCGACGAATTTTCAGTTGGTGAATTTGATTTGACGGAACTATGAATGTCAGACGATGAAATATCTTACGTCAATTCAATTATCCAACTTCAATCTGTCAGTTTACCCACCTGTTTTCACGGAGAATTATTATATTTTGTCGAGTATTTTATTTAATATAAATGCACCTCAATACACCACAATAACGCGGCTTCTATCTTTATTTTCAAAACGCCGATCGCCCAAAACCGAACTGAAAACGACATAACCTTAAATTCAGTGACAGATAGGTTTGGGCTTGTTGCTTGCATTGGGTTGGTATAACTATGACATCGCAATACCCTTGTCAAAATGGCTCGCGCATGCCCATTACTGAGACTAAATATTGTCTATAGTGAGCATTGAAATAGTTCCCACCCTGTATACTAACATTGGGAGTGTGCAACCATACATTCAAGTCGCTGTATACAGGCTGTTTTTGTTTATCGCGACACCGTTGCTAACTTTTATATTGCTGGACGATCAAAGTCAGTTAAAACAGCGATAATAGTTTATGTACCTAAGCGAGAAAGTGAATGTTTTCTTCGTCGAAAGAATATGGGTAGCCGAAGGGCAATGGAAATTAGCCACTTCTTGATACTTTAATAATAATACCGTTTTGAGTGCGAGCAGGGACATACATACAGGGTGTCGTACGATTATGGAATAGTCTTAATATCTCCGGACTTAAGCAAAGTACAGTTATAAAATTTGGCAGTTACAGAAACTGATACATCAGAAACTATTAAAATTATTGGCGACTCTTTTTTGTTGCAAATTTGGATGGAGGAAGAAAAACTAAGCCTAAACACCTACATGTGACTCGCTTACACCAGCCGCCTAGATTTTATTAACATTAAAAATGGAATGGGGAGGTTAAAAAAATGTGCAAAGTAGTGCTGTGGAAAAGTGGCTATAACTCTTCTACACTGTTCTACATCATGCTTGCCAAAAAGTCACATGAAAGCTGATTCAAAGTCGATTTAAAAAAATTGAAATGTTGGAAGTTTAGAACCAGAATAACATTTTTCTCTTATGGGAAAAAGTGCGATTTTAATCGTTTCTTTTTTAACACTTTATGGGTACCGTTGAAAAGAGGATACAATTCTGCACCCATCCATGTAGAAAAACTTGTAGGGTGCCATTTAAAAAAAAGATTTTATTTGGGTTTAAAATTTCTAGTATTGCAATTTCTATAAATCAACTTTGGATCAACTTCCTTAGGATTTTTTGGCATGCATAACGTAGAACAGTCTTTCTACTTTACAACGGAGCGTCATTCTTCTTTTTATTGCCTGTTGTTTAAAAGTTATAGCCATTTTTCTACAGCACTGCTTTGCGCATTTTTTTTAATGTTAGTATGACTCAGGCGGCTAGTGTAAGCGGAATACATGTGTTGCTATTAAAAATGTACCTATTCTTCCCTACAGCTTAATTATTCGATTTTTCAGAGAAGAAAATTGGACGCCGTGTACTACTACATGAGGAGTTTGATGTCATCTAACCCCGTCCAATCAGCAAGAGAATGCCTCATCGCCCTTCTTGACGAAAGTCGAAAAAAGGTAATCCCCTCGCCTCTTTCTGTCGAGCAAAAACTGTGACCGACAACGCTCTTTTGCTACTAACTGGTAAATTCACCGCTAGAGGGCGCAAGCTTTCATTACGTTAGTTAGAATAAAGCGAAACCCGCCGTTCATCCAGTAATTGAATTTTTTTTACATGCAGTATCTTCACCAAATGAGCGTACGTATAATCATCCGTTGTGATTCTTAGAAGTTGAAAAAATGTCTCGTTTTGCTTCTACCGTTACCTTAATGTTTGCTTTATATTTTTATTCGTAGAGAAAAATTAGTAGATTGCCTTTTTTTGATCGCGGTGCTCCGTCGAGGCAATCAATTTGTGTGCATGTGAAACGGCTGGCGATCCGTTAAAATGCGAGGGATTGATTGCATCCGGACGGCGTTAAGAATTGCCGTGGTGTAATTCGGATTTGATTGCATGATTGCATTCGGCTTGATTAGTTGTAATGGACGGAATTATTGTGTGGATGTTTCGTTTATTTTTGTGGGTCTTGACAGAGGGGATTTGTTGGATTTTTTCATTGGTTACAAAATAATTGTTGGGGGTGGGGGGGAACATCTCAGAAAGTTAGCACTTAAATTTTAATCCTGGTTTCCAATTAAGAGACACTGAAGATTTTTAGGCAAATTTTGACAGCCCGGTATGCAAAAGTCTGTCATTGTCAAAAATGACGTTATAAAATAGAGACAGACCTACAAGATTGGAAACCTTCATGGAATGTTCAAACGTCAAGTTCTGAAACGACACTACTTTTCCAATAGTCTTCAAGTTATACGTGGACCCATCAGATTTTAGTTCTGAATTACCCCCGCTTGAGCTGTTCGGTTATTTCTTGTCTTTGTTTTGCCTTTTTTCTGGTTTACACTAGGATTCGCCTGTGTAATATTTATGAACGCAGCCCAGGAAATTGAATGGTAGATGCACTATTTCTTAGGTAACAAAACAGTGTAACTGTCAAGGTAAAATCTTGTCACTAAGATTAAAGTAATTTTCTCTGAGATCTAAAATCTGATTGGTCCACAAATCTTTTGTAACTTGAGAATTGTTAAGTAACCGTTATTGAAAATTTCACTTAATGAACATACGGAACTATTTTTCTAGGTTTGTTTGCCATTTGGAACAAGTTTCCATAAGATCACACGTTAAATTATAGCATCTATAGTAAGAATTGAAACAGGTGCGTCAAAAGACCAGTCACTTTTGTTTCCTCTGTATCTTCGTTAATTTTGAAGTAGCTGAATGTCAATCAATATCTTTCTTATTGTTTAACACCATTATTTGAACCAATGGGGTCGCATTACCCTTTGACTTATGACAGTACGTTTAGACAGGATTGAAGTCATAATTTTTTTAAAGTATGTTAATAAGTAGATAGTCCAACCTTATTAGCAGTTTTTATTGTGAATGGTTGTGTCAAAAAAGCGAAAAACAAGTTTCAATTAAATACTTGTGCTTCGCAAATGCAATCATTATAAGTGACGAATTCAATTATTCACTGTGCAAAATCGATTGAAATATCTTTGTGTTAAGTTCACCTTTGTAATGCGAGCTTGATAAGCCCCGCCCACCACTGCAAACTCTCGTGAAACAGACTTTAATCGTGTGAGGATTGTGACGTCACTTTCCGAGGAGCCAGTGTCAAGGATGTCAAGGCAGTAACGGCAAACAAAGACAGTTGCCTAGCGACTAGCGTTCTGATTGGACACAATCTGTCAGTTTGAAGTCGGCTGAGCTTTGATAAACCGGCTCTCACTGTTGTCGTAACTGTCACCACTGCATTCAGTCTGTTTTGTACGAGTATACAGGGTGTCTCAGAACTCCCGTATAAGCCGGTAATGGTAGATTCAATGGTAGACTCAATCTAAGACGGATTTTTCTTCTTTGCAAAAATTGCGATTGTTCAATAGTTTCCAAATAAGAATAGTCCAGGGCAATTAAGATTTGACCCCGGCATAAAAAAAAAGGTAAAACCTTTTCTAACATGATCGGGACACTCTATTTAACATGTCATAAAAAGTCCCAAAGAATCCCGCGTCGGGTTTGGCCGTAATGGCCGAGGAACCGGTTCAACAGTAAAAATTCTCAAATTTTAGGCTATTTATCCCACCAATTGTGTTTTAATCTTGATATGCCTTTGCAGTTAGCTTGTCAGGAACATTGTGAAACATACTTTATTTAGCTGTGGCAAAAAAAAATGACGGGGCACGCGCCCGAGCGTTCGCGCGGTCCAATAGACGCTTCACGCGAACTGTCCAGGGAGTCGACCGATTTTGAAGAAACTTTCAGCGTCGAGGCAGATCGATGTGAGGTTGAAGCCTATTGTTTTTCGCTGCGATCGAACGACCGGACTACCGGATACGGTAAAAACTTCCTCCGACCGTAGCGCCTAAACCATTGGTCGTATGAAAAAAATGATTATGTGCTTTTTTGTAGAGAATTAAATTTCCCACAACATTGAATAAGACATATTTTGGCATAAGACCGACAGAAACTGAGATATTTGCAATTCAATGTTTTTACCGTATCTGCATTTTTCCGGTAGTCCGGTCGTTCGATCGCAGCGAAAAACAATAGGCTTCAACCTCACATCGATCTGCCTCGACGCTGAAAGTTTCATCAAAATCGGTCGACTCCCTGGGCTGGACAGTTCGCGTGAAGCGTCTATTGGACCGCGCGAACGCTCGGGCGCGTGCCCCGTAATTTTTTTTTGCCACAGCTAAATAATGTATGTTTCACAATGTTCCTAACAAGCTAACTGCAAAGGCATATCAAGATTAAAACACAATTGGTGGGATAAATAGCCTAAAATTTGAGAATTTTTACTGTTGAACCGGTTCCTCGGCCATTACGGCCAAACCCGACGCGGGATTCTTTGGGACTTTTTATGACATGTTAAATAGAGTGTCCCGATCATGTTAGAAAAGGTTTTACCTTTTTTTTTTTTATGCCCGGGTTTCGGCACTTTTTCGTCTAAATGCATTGCACTAGAAGCAATTGAAGTCCGACAATCAAAATGTGCAACATGTTGCTAAGATACACAAAAATAATAATGGCACAAAGAATAAGGCATCATGACAACTTTTTATGTATCCCAGCAACAGCTTGCACAACCTTATTTTACCTTACCATTTAATTAAGTGATGCATCCTGATTGGTTAATTTGAACTGCTTCTCATTTGAAAACTATTGGACTATCGCAATTTTTGCAAAGGAACATTCGCCTTAGATTGAGTCCAGGAATCTACCATTACCGGCTTATACGGAAGTACTGAGACACCCAGTAAATTAAATAAAATTTTCATTTTCAATCTTATCGAAGCAACTACCGAATGAATCCCATGTTTTATCGTGATTGGACAAATCCAGCCTGCATTATTAAGCCTCGTCACATAAATTGTACTGGATTTACACACGATACTTGAGTTTCTTCGATGTCCGTTTTTTGTGTGCCAGGCATCTAATGACTAAAAATTGAAGGCTAAGGTTTATGTCGATAATGCTCAGAATTGCCTCCTAGTACCAATACAGGGTCCCCCAGAATACTCCTACTTCGTCTCAATGGAGCATTAAATACTTAGTTGATTTGCGTTTTTGAAAATTTCCATTGTCAAATAAATAGTTTTTCAGTTATAAGAGATTCAAAAGGACCAATCAAATCAAATAGTTATTTGTTTATGTCGAGTCGGAGATGTTGCCTAATGAGCGAGCTTGCGAGCGAATGTGATAATCCGACGAAACAAGTAAAAAAAAGTAAAAAACTTCGATTGTACTTATTTTGAAGCAAAAGTCTAAAACTAGGTACTTACAGCATAAAAGTAAACAAAGAAGTAGAGAGATTCTGTAACCAGAAATGACCGAATTTTTTCTGCAAATGCCGTCGAAGATACATCAGAGCCCTTATCCAACAACAAATTCATATTTTCACTTTATTTCACACAATCCAGAAATATAAATATGCCGGAATTATAAAATTTTGACTAACAGCAAAATTTAATTTTTTTCATCCCCAACTAGAATAGAAAAAGACGCTTGCAAAAAGTCGTAACCAAGGCTGTAAAGCGTGGCTAGGGGTCTTTACAGAATATGTGTTGTCGAGGCGAATGTTAATATCAAACTTAACCACAGCAAATAGTATATTACGATATTAGGTTGATAAGTACAGTATAACAGAATCGAGGAAAGGTTTGCAAAAACGAGTCGAAGACGAGTTTTTGCAATTTCCGAGATTATGTTAGATGTACTTAACAACCGTGTATCGTATATGATTTTTCGCACAATCGAAATTAACTTATTGAACATTTTTCGTCAGCCATTAAACAAATCCTGTTTGACAGATCGCCGAATTTTCCTAATGCTCTCGCTACCTTTGCCAGTTCAATTGTTTTACTTACCATGCCTGTGTCAGATATGCGTGCTGTTATGAATTCATAACAGCACTGTTATTTTTCGTTGCCTGGGAAACCAAACTGCGCTTGGTAAGTTGAACTTACACCTTATGTTAACTATGTCGGTAAGAGAGTTATAACATACGATTGTGCGAAAAATACAACTATAAACAGCGTTTTACATAGTAAATTACAATAAATGTAATTTAGTGTTAGATGCACTATTTTCTAGGTAGCAAGTACGAAACAAGATACTATCAATGAAAATTTATATTGTTGTTTATCTTGTTACCTAGGAAATAATGCATCTCACATTAAATTATGTACCTTATGTAGCAGTTCAGAGCTGAAATCTAATTGGTCCTCTTAAATCTCTTATCGACTCGGAATTTAATGCTGAATACCACATTAAAGGGAAGCGTTCTGGGACACCTTGTAGGTAGGTGTGTCAGTCAATGATAAAATAGTGTATCGAAGAACCATCACAAATCCAAATTTTCCATCGCCTCGTTGATTTTAGCGATAAAGATAAATAATTCTGCAATTTGTGTCGAAATAGTTCAGGGTATTTAGACAAAATATTGTTGGATAGGGGAATTAAATCCAATAGTTTTGAAATTTGGCATACTTATTCTGTGTGGCTTGCTGATAAATGTAGAAAAAGTCCCCAACCGGGGGTGGTGCGCTTGAGCCTCCTGCGCATAAAATAGGGGCGCACGAGTAGTCTTTTGCTTTTATCTTTAAAACCGTTGACGCTATCGTTATTGTAGTGGTAATAGAATTTGAAGCTTATAAAATTCTCTACAAAAAATATGGAGTGACTTTCTTTCGTATATGCAATTATTGTGCCGTCATTAGACTATAATACAGGGTGTTTCCTAAAAATGCGGCAAAAATTTAATGGGTGGTTCCTCAGGTATTTTTATGAAGAAAAGTTCACATAAACATTTGCCGAAAATGCTTCCTAAGGGAGCTACGCCCCTTCAAATGGGGCACCCTGAAGCCGGTCTTTCCTCTATATTTCCGAAACCGTTCATACTGAAATTATGAAATGTGGTATACTGCATAAACTTTTGGCGCTGAATCAGAATCTGAGCCCACAATTTCAGATGACGTTCAATGCAAACCCCCAAACACCGAGGCCCAATAAAAAAAAAATGTTTTAAGTTGAATATTTACCAAACAATGGCTCCTTCCGAAAAAATGTAGTATATCTTTTTAATGCGAAATTAAATAAGCTTTAATTTTTGTTATTACTATGAAATCGATATTATTAATAGTTATCGAAATAAAAGTGAAAAACCGTCGGCGCGCTCCATTTCGTGACACTAAGGGCCGGAGCGTAACACCTACAGTCGGGGACTTTTAGTATGTTAAATCACAGACTATTTCAATTATGTATCGCGATTTTTCAAAACTATTGGAATTAATTCCACTATTTTTCCTAAGTATCCTGAACTAAAAAAACGCCACTGTTATTTATGTCATAATGGGCAACGAAACACCATTGGCTTAAAATACAGAGCGTTCCAATGAAAAGGAGCCACCCCAAATATTTCGTAAACCAAATAAAATATGAAAATTCGCTCGAACAGGTCGATTTTTATTTGAAGCGGACACTTAAATCCATGCTTGGCGAAATTTCAAAACTCACCCCCTAACACCCACCTACCCCCACTTCAAAATCTTAACCGGCAACCCCCCAGTTGTGATACATCATTTAAAAGCTAATTTCATTGCCAATCTAACGCTGTAACAATTTTTGATATTTGTTGAACTCTAGCGCCCTCTATGGTCAAATTTTAAATTACATTAGGGCCCTTTGTGACACATCATTTGAAAGCATCATCTGTAAGCTGATGCAGGAATTTTTGAAATCCACCCACTCGTTTAAAGTTCACAAGTGTGGGGTTGCTATTTAAAATTTTGAAGTGGGAGTAGGTGGGGGTTAGGGGGTGAGTTTTGAAATTTCGCCAAGCATGGATTTAAGTGTTCCCCTCCAAATAAAAATCGACCTGTCCGAGCGAATTTTCATATTTTATTTGGTTTACGAAATATTTGGGGTGGCTCCTTTTCATTGCAACAGGCTTGTATATCGATGTTAAATAAGAAGTTTTTGGAAAGATAATTTAGCCATATCCTGTATAAAAATAAAAAGCATCGCAGTAAAACAGACAGCGAAAATAAAAGTGGCGGCTTTTTTTAACCGACCCTGTTGTTATGCACGCGGTGTTTAAACGATCGAGTGCTTTAAAATTTTTGAACTTATCATTTTTGTTTTACCTCCAACACATTCTCAAGTGTCAAATTTGTTATTTCAACAAGGTGCAAACCTCGCTTTTCCAAACAATAATAATTATCGTAGGAGAAATAATAAAAAGAAACGCATTTCTATCAAGCGATTCGTTTCGCGTTAAAACGCAGGAAACAAGCGGCAATTTTTGCAGAGCTTTACTTTAAGAGGAGAGAAAAAAAGTCCACCGTTGCAATCATTAATCGTCGCTGAATAAAAATTAAGTCTTCAAGTTCCTGCACTCAGACAACGTCGGAAACAACAAAAATAATTATAGCCGCCGTCCAACAAATTCCTTTCAAGAGCTGCTCAAAATTGGATTTTAGCAAAACCTTTTTGTAGTACGAGCAAGGCGAGCGTAAACGCCGCGAAGAACGTCTCGAACGCGCCAAGGAACACATGAAACAAAAGGAATCGGAGGATCCCGAAAATTCGACGGGTTCGTTGAGGCACGAGACCTGGATCCGTCCCGACGGGGGTAGACGCGTTCACAGGACGACGCAGGCCGTCAAGGAACACCAGGACTCCGAGGAGGAGGATCTGGCCAACTTGACCAGCGTGGAAGTGAACAAACGTTTCGTTATTAGTTATCTTCACGTCCATGGAAAACTCATTAATAAGATCGGGTGAGTACTTTAGCCACGGCTCGCTGTGACCTGATTGATTCCGTCAAGTGCAGTTATTTCCACCTGTGTCTTGGATTAATTGGGATTGTCTGCGGATAACTGTTCGGGTGCTTTTAATGATTTTTGGGGGGTTGAACGTCCGGTGAGTGATGATCGTGGTTTACGACATGGCAGAATACAATAATTTTTTCCAAATTCTTTTAACAGTTTTTGCGTACAGACTATACCAAAATAGTTGTTTGTTTAAGAAGGCAAAAAAATTGGCTGGATTCCTGGAAACTGCAGCCGCGGCAGTAAATCTGTTTTTTGCCGTGTTGACACATTAACAAATTGTCATTTTAACCTCCCCAACCCCATCACAATTTAAGAAAGATGGGAGGTTACTGCAATCACTAAAATTTTCGAATTTGAGATAGCACCAGATCTTCACGTTTTGAGGTCTCAGGAACACAAAAAAGGGGTTTTTAAAATGTGTCTGTGTGTATGTACGTACGTACGTACGTACGTTCGTACGTTCGTTTGTAATCACGCCACAGCCAAAACTACTAGACCGATTTAGTTGAAATTTGGAACATAGGCATCTCGTAACCTAACTTAGATCTGAAAAGCTTTTGGAGCCAATCGTGCAACCGGAAATGCCATTTTGGCACATCAACTTTTAAATTTTAAATGCAAACCCCCATTTTTTACTTCACCATAAGGAAGACCTTCATATTCTGCTTCTAAAAGTGTATTCATTCTTAGTGCCCTTTTGACCAAAAATAAAAAAAAATTGATTTTTATCGGACTTTAAAATCGCGGTACAGCCCAAGCCCCTGAACCGATTTGGCTGAAACTTTGCACATGGAGATTGTATTACACGTCGAAGAGCTGAACAAATTTTGAATTCAATCGGCTCACGGAAAGTGCCGTTTTGGCACACCAATTTCCAAATTTAAAATTATTCTCTCATTTAACCATTAAAAACAAGTTTTTGAAAGATTTATTGTCACCATCAGAAAGGTCTTCAAATTTTGGTTTTAAATAGGACAAAATTAATTCGCATTTAGCGCTGTTTGGTTCAAAAAAGCGAAATTTTATAATAACAGTAAAAATACATTATAGCCCAAATTACTGAATCGATTTGGCTGAAATTTGGTACATGGAGATCGGGTGACCCGTTGAAGACCTGAAAGGCTTTTGAAAGCAATTGGCCCACGGGAAGTCCCATTTAAGCATATCAACTTAAAATTTTAAATACAAGACCTCATTTTTTATGTCGCCGTTAGAAAGGCGATCAAATTCTGGTTCTAAAAATGTGTTCACAGTTTCGGCCATTTCAGTAGAAAATAGAGAAAAAATTCTTTCTCATTAAAAGGGAGCGGGCTGACAGTGGATTATATAAAGTGGCAGTTATTGTCAAAAAGGTGGCAAAAGATTAACCTTAAAAGGAACATATTGTCAAATGTGATGGGTGATGTCCGAGGTGATGTCGGTATTTGTCAGAAAATTGCGAAATTAGTCAAGGATTAAAAAAATTCTGTTGAATTGACTACTATCTACACAGAATACAAAGATCCACGCGATGGGGAGGTTCCAGCCGCTTCTCTGCTGCATTTTTTTAAAAATGCATTTTTACTGCCTAGGCAGTAAAAGTCGCATTTTACTGCCGCAAACCAGGCAGTAAAAATGCACTTTTAATGACTACCGGCGAAAAAGTATATTAAACTGCATTTTCGGACATTTCGAAAAGCTTTTGTCAATCTGTCAACTTTTGAATGACTGAAGTTATTATAGGAAAATGTCCCGTCAACCTTGACGTCCCGGATTATGTGATCATAATCGGCTATGCCATGCCATTCCTTGCTAGAATGAATAATGTTTATGAAACGTAATTTATTTCTCCCCAAAGGGGTGGCTCGGTGCTTTCCGTACTACTATGCAGCGATTTCTCCCCAAATGTTTCAAATAATACAGAAAAAGTGTTTGAAAAAGTAAAATTTTTTTTTACAGAGTCGTTTTTACAAAAACATCATTTTGCCATAAAACGCCATAACAAAATATCGTGTTGTGGTGAAAAACAAACTTGTATTTTAGTAAGTTAAATTCAGTTTAGCTGCTAAAACCTGCAACTCCTTTTACATAATGATAAAGTGATGGAATATTCGCAATAACTTTATAACCTGCAATTTTTGAGAAAAACTGTTAGACAGGTCAAATTGATTTTAAGTTCTTGCGGGACTTTTGATGTAATTTTTAAGTCTCTGACGTCACCCACGGCTCACGTCAAACGTATTACGTCACGCATGGTATATTTTGTAATCAGTCGAGAAATGTATATGTTGTCTTCTAAAAAAACACCGACGATGTAATATGTTTGACAAGGGTGACGTCAGAGACTTAAAAATGACATCAAAAGTTTCGCAAGAATTTAAATCAATTTGGCCTATCCAACAGATTTTCTCAAAAATTGCCGGTTGCAGAGTAATTGCGAATATTTCATAATCTATAAGGTTTTTTTGTGTTACGATTTTGGTAACATTTTTAAATGGCTGAAAAGAGAATTCAATAATGTATCGAAATAAGTCCTGAAAAGTATAAGCTGCCATAGAAAGAAAAACACCAATGGCGTAATATGTTTGACATGGATGACGTCAGAGACTTAAAAATGACGTCAAAAGATTCGCAAACTTAAAAAAGACGTCAAAAGATTCGCAAGAATTTAAATCAATTTGATCTGTCCAACAGTTATTCTGAAAAATTGCTGGTTGCAAAGTTATTGTATTCCATACTTTATCACCACCCTGTATAAATTAGAGCGTATTAAGACGCATGTGATGGAAGTGGTAAAATGCTTTACACCCGAATTTTGAAGGACTAGAAAAAATACTGTGATGAAAAATAACTACAATAAAGAATTTTTTGCTTAATTTAGTAATTCTAATCTCTGCCTGAACTTCTAAAGACTAACTACGTACTAGGGAAGCAGAGCTGGGAAAGTTACTTTGAAAAAGTAACTAGATACTTTTCAAGTTACTTTTCATAAAAGTAACTTAAGTTACTAAAGTAACTAGATACTTTACTGAAAAAAGAACTTAGTTACAAGTTACTTATGAAAAGTAACTAGATATAGTATCTTAGTTACTTTTGAAGTAACTTAGTTACTTTTGGTATCTAGATACTTTTAAAAAGTAACTAAATACTTCTGTAAGTAACTAGATACAGTATTTTAGTTACTTTTGGCGTAATTTAGTTACTTTCATTAATGTTATAGAAACGGTTGGGATTGAGTTTAAATTTAATTAAATACCTCGACAATTTCTGAGGATAATTTTTTTAAATCTGTAGCTAGCTAATAGCTACTCATTTTGCGCTTTGTATGTTGTACCATTAAAATTCTTTTGTACCAATAGGTGCATCTAGATTTATGATAAATTAGAGCAAGCCAGTTTCATTGCGTTGCGTTACTAACCAAAGAATAAAGATCATGGTCCACTAAAATTATTGATGATCATGGTATGTACAGGGTCTTTTTTTATTATTGTCCCACATTTAAATTGTCATATCTCCTTTATTAGTTGAGATATTCGCCTGAAATAAAAACAGGATGGTAGACCGTACTCCCAAGTTTTGTTCTGGACCTTACTCCTAGCGATCACCGTTGGATCTTAAGCGCTGTGGATGCAACTTGCTTTTTTTTAAATGGGACACCCGGTATATTCTTACACGGATCGATAGAGAATTTTCTTCTGATTTTATTTATATAGGGTAGTTGATATCTGGGGTTGATAGTTTTCGAGAAAAAAATTAGTGAAATAAATTGTTTTTATAACTTATGGCTATGTAGTGAAGGCCTGAGTATTCTAAGAAAATTGTAACCTTCTTTAGTATCATAGTAACAAAGTAGGTAACTGATTTATTCACCTTAAAACATAACAAATTAAAAATTTCAAAATGATTGCCATTTTCATTTAGACATTCTCGTAGATTCTAATGGTCCGATTATTTCAAATTTAATTTTCTTTCTCGAAAACTATCAACCCCAGATATCAACTACCCTATATCAATGAAATCAGAAGAAAATTCTCTATCGATCCATGCAAGAATATACCGGGTGTCCCATTAAAAAAAAAGCAAGTTGTATCCACAACGCTTAAGATCCGACGGTGAACGCTGAGAGTAAGCTCCAGAACAAAACTTGAGAGTACGGTCTACCATCCTGTTTTTATTTCATGCGAATATCTCAAGTAATCCAGGAGATATTCCAATTTAAAAGTGGGACAATAATAAAAAAAGACCCTGTACATACAGCCCATACAGGGTTTTTTAAAACTTCCCATCTCTTGAATATCTTTGGATGTAATAAAGAAAGTTAAATATTGAATTGAAATAAAAGCTGGCCAATCCCGCACGGAGGGGGACACTTGCGGGTATATTAAGGGAATTTTTTCCACTTCCGGTTCAACCGGAAATGATCTTAACTTTGTTTTTTCAAATGGAATGACACCTTTTTCTCAACGGATTCGGAATGTACAATTTTTTTCTGAGTTAGAAACATGTATCATACTTGATCTGAAGTGCAGTCACGGCCACCCTAGATTTTCAAAAATATCGAAGAAATCGGTGAAATATTGAGATTTTCGAAAAACGCAAAAACACCACAAAAGTTAGTTGTTTTGATGCAAATTTACCTGAGCAATTTCATTTTTTGATTTCTCATTTCTATAAAATTTTCTCTTACCTCACAATCTGTCAAAATCTCAAAAGTAAATAAAAAGAAAATGTCAATGGGCAGATGAATTATGGCATCAAAAAATTCTGTTTTACCCAGCCTATAGAAATACAACTTTTCTGAAAATTGTTGATATTATTGCAAAAGTATCTTATTGCATAAAAAGTAACTAGTTACGTTGGAAAGTAACTAAATACATGAAAAGTAACTAGATACATGAAAAGTAACTAGTTAGTTTTTTATGTCTTTAGATACTTACCAAAAGTAACTAGTTACAAGTTACTTCAGTAAAGTAACTAGATATAGTTACTTTTCGCAGGGAGAAAAAAAGTAACTAGTTACTAAGTAACTTAGTTACTTTTTGTAACTAGTTACATAAAAGTAACTTTTTTCTAAAGTTACTCCCAGCTCTGTAGGGAAGTCATGAAAATAAATTCGTTAGCGAAATTTTCGCAACTAAAAATCTGCTGCTTCCTTTATTTTGTGAAGAGATAACGAGATAATTCAAAAAAAATTGTTCTGTGATTGAAAATCAATATAAGAAAATTGAAAGTTGAAGGTCGTATTTTGAAATTTATTCCTAGAAACTTAAAAAAAACGCCTCTGAATAGCTCATGTTCGGAAATGTAAAGCTACCAAGTTTCATCGACATAGCGTTAACCCTTAAAGAGATAGGTATAATTTTTTTTTAGTTGATTATTTTCGGTTTTTCAGACTAAAACTGAAACGAGTTAAGATATCTAAAATTTGAAGGGCTAGATTCTTAATCAGCATGAAAGTATAAAACTTTTTTTAAATTTAACCGACTTTGTATCTCTTATAGCAAAGCAGGCATGTGCATCTGTTTTTCTACACGGGCCACAACCTAAATTCAGATAACGATCGTGGGCCGCACGTCAAAATAATAATAGGAAACAGGAAATAAGAAGATTTTTGTGCGCCGCAAGCGAAAATTTTGGAGAATTTCAAGTTCACGCCTTTTACGAATACTTCAGAATAAGAATAAAAAGGGGAAATTGCTTCAGCAAAAGAAAAAGTTTGCTTTATTTTGAAAAAATGTACAAAAAATATCAAATTGATTTCAAAAAGTTACATGTCCATTTGTCCACTTCGAAGGCCAGAATTTTACTTATAGCGATTTCGGCCTGCCATGCTGCGGCATTACCCACTGTCAAGGTGTATCTATCTCTTATTACGTATTACCTCGCCACAACAGGAAAAAGGATGCAGATGCTGTCAGGCGCAGCGAAATTACTGAAGCTGGCAGTATCTGTATCCTTTTCCCTCTTAAGACGTTGTAATACGTAACACGAGATAGACATCTCGGGCTGTTTTCTATTAAATTTGGCGTTTTATAGTTTCCAAGATCACAATGGTAAGCATCGAATTAGACACCACCCAGAGCTGGGAAATAACTTCAGATTTTAGTTACTTTTAGGAACTTAGTTATATTTAGTAATTAAGTTACTTAGTTACTTTTCAAATTAGTCTGAAAAGATCTATTTAGTATCTCAGTACTGTGGAAAAGTAAATGTAACTTAGTTACTTTTATTAAGAACTTAGTTCCATTGGTAACTAAGTTCATTTTTGGTAACCAAGTTACTTGAAAGGTAACTAAGTTCGTTTTTTAAACAAGTTGCTTTGTCTTCTTTTTGCAAAAATCGACTCTTTCCTACGTGTACATATTGTATAAATTAGGGCGTATTACTTGCATCATTCTGACCACCTTATTGTGTCTTGTGTTTGTCTTAGTTTTCCATTCCTTTACCTCATTTATTCGTGGTACAAATGATACACGAATAAATGAGGCAAATGTCTTCATCGTGTTTTATCTGACAAGAATATTGCGAACTTGGTACTAATGCGCGCCAACAATGCCTTAAACCAATTTTATACTTAATAATAATAAAATAATAAGATTTATGATAAACAGAAAAGTTTGGATCTGCTATCCCGTTTATTAACACTAAAAGTGAAAAGTAACTAATTTAAGTAACTGGTGTTAGGAGTAACTAAGTTACTAGTGACTGGAACTAAAGTTACTGTCCCGAAAAGTAACTATGTAGTTACTTAGGTAACTTTAATTACTTTCTATAAAGTAACTATGAAAAGTAACTTTCCCAGCTCTGACACCATCCCGTATATATTCCATATTATTCTTATAAGAATGAATGCATTCATCTATTTATACATATACTGGAAGAGTCATACAGTTCAGAATCCCAAATTTTTTTTTATTGCATTGCTTTTGGCCACTTGGTCCTAACTTCGAAATCACCGTGCGGCGGGCGTTACTTTTCCTTTCTTTTCGTGCACCTGTCGTCGTCTTCGTGAGTCACCTCATTGTCTCGGGCATTATGCAAGAAGCGATTCATCCCATTGTTCGGGGAGTAGTATGTAGATACCGGACCGATGCTGTGGAATTCGAAGTGCACCATCATCCACGATTTATGATTTAATTACACACGAGACTAAAATTTTGTACGTGCTAGCTGTGAGAGGTTTTCCCAAGCGGTACCCGCATAAATCGTACGGTTTCATTGCGCTCGCGCTCGCCGAACGACACATCTGATAATTCCACGGTTCCCACAGTTTATTCGACTAATTTATCGACGAGGCAAATGCTCGCGCTGTTTACGACTTCCCGTACACCCAGGAGTATTACTCAAATGTTATTAATATTTTGCCAATAAGTACATATTCGTCGTCGTGGTATAAACAGTTCATTTATAGATTGCTGTCAGCAGTATTACCTATACCCCTATACCATGTTCCGTATAGGTAAATGCAGGGTGGCCAGGGTGCTATGTGTAAGCAAAATCGTTCATTGTGATTCAATGTTTGAATTTTGATACATATTAATAGTATTCTAAGCCAATTATTAAAGGAACAGTAAACTCAAAAATATTAATTTTTCAAAAATTAGTCTAATTGATGGATTATAGCATTTTATAAATAATGTTGCCGTAAATAAAATTGCCCCAAAGAACTTCAATTCGTTGCTAGGCGTTGCTATGATCAGTTTGAGTTAGGCGCGTGACGTCATCTGTGATACGGTTGCCCCGCTCGTGCTTGCCAGTTGCAGCGATCTTATGGATCTCTCGCCGTAGAAATAATTATTGTTTCTTCTGTAACTTTTGAACGAGTGGATGGATTTCAAAAATTGTTGCATTGTTTTACAGAGGATTTCATACCCTTTAAAATTATGTATCAGAAAAGATCCAAATGTAATTTAAAATTTTACTGTTGATCGGGCTGGAAGGTGGACGGGTATTACAAATAAAACTCGAAGTGGATCGCGCCGATTTTCTGATGAAATTCGAAGCTCAATAACTTCAAAAAAAATGACTTGATTTTGACGCGGTTTTTTGTAATCGTAAGCTCAATTAATCGGGCTTAAACCCTGTAGGCGAAGATCAAACACGAGTGGTCAGTGGCGTGTCCAGAGGGGGTTGAATCACCACTCCTCAAAATTGGTAAAGTTTAGACCATCCCCAAATCCAGAGAAATTTTTTTATAATTTTTTCAACGGTTGGATCAGATGCATAGGGTCAGTATCTCGGGACCTTTTTGACATTTTTCTTCCATGACTCCTCTTTGACCGGGTACCCAAAAAAAACTGTTTTTTTTTTCTATGACCCGCGATAATTTTCTTACGCCTCAACGGATGATCAAGTTAGGGGGCTCTTTCTATCGCTCACATCAGATGCGTGTAAACGAATTCATCAACATCATCTGGTTTGCCGTTTCAAAAAGTGGTATTTAGGGCCCCCGTAATGCAAGCGAATTTTCTCACACCCATCATTTCATGATTTCAGAATTTTTTTCCCTTAAATCGCTTTAGTTTAAAAGTCCAGATTCTGAAGAACCTCTGCACACCATTGGAATCGTTTTGGAAATGAAATGGAGTACTCTTGTCGGAATTTTACTTGGGACTCTTGGTGAGTTTTTACATTTGTCTCTGGTGTTTCTGCTATGATTTTTCCCTAAACTGGTATGGGATAAATTGTAAATCCATTTTAGCAACGTAAAAATGGCACACCTATCACTTTTTTTTCTATCGTCGAAATGGTGAATTTGCTGCTGGGTTCTGAAATTTGAGTAATCCGGGCCTTATCATCGCTTCCGGTTGTCAACTCGACAGTGACGGCCGTCCACAGAACACCTTCAGCCGTCATTATGCGAATGACAATTATTGAAATTTCACCTTGTCAAATTCCCCAATTTTATATTCTTACAATCGATATTAACGTTTACCTGAAGTCCATTTGACAAGTTGTGTTTTGAAGATGAGATTCACACCCCATGAGCTGGAAAGAATAATCCACCTATCTCAGTTGAATTTCAATAATTGTCATTCACATTGAGGTGTTCTATGGACGACCGTCACTGTCGAGTTGACAACCGGAAGCGATGATATGGTCCGGATTACTCAAATTTCAGAACCCAGCAGCATTTTCACCATTTCGAAGATAGAAAAAACAGTGATAGGTGTGCCATTTCTAGGTTGCTAAAATGGATTGACAACTTATCCCATACCAGTTGAGGGAAAAATCATAGCAGGAACAGCAGAGACAAATGTAAAAACTCACGAGGAGTCCCAAGTAAAATTTCGACAAAAGAGTACCTACTCCATTTCATTTCCAAAACGATTCTAATGGTGTGCAGAGGTTCTTCAGAATATGGACTTTTAAACTAAAGCGATTTAAGGAAAAAAAATTCTGAAATCATGAAATGATGGGTGTGACAAAATTCGCTTGCGTTAGGGGGCCCTAAATACCACTTTTTGAAACGGCAAACCAGATGATGTTGATGAATTCGTTTACACGCGTCTGTAAGCGTCAGAGAGAGTCCCCTGACTTGACAATTCGTTGAGGGGTAAGAAAATTGTTGCGAGTCATAGAGAAAAACAGTTTTTTTGGGGTACCCGGTTAAAGAGGAGTCATGGAAGAAAAATGTCAAAGAGGTCCCGAGATACTGACCTTATGCATCTGATCCAACCGCTAAAAAAAATATAAAAAAAATTCTCTGGATTTGGGGATGGTCTAAACTTTACCGATTTTGAGGAGTGGTGGTTCAACCCCCTCTGCACACGCCACTGACCACTCATGTTTGATTTTCGCCTAAAGGGTTTACGCCCGATGAATTGGGCTCACAATTACAAAAAACCGCGTCAAAATCGAGTCATTTTTTCGAAGTTATTGAGCTTTGAATTTCAACAGAAAATCGGCGCGATGCCCTTCGAGTTTTGAGCACTTTATTTGCAGCATTGGATTTGTGCTGAAATTAGCTTTCAAATGATGTATTGCAAGTGAGGAGTTGCCGCTTGAAATTAGGAAATACTTATTGATGCAGCGACAATGCTTTGCAAGTGTAAGCACACGCGGTTTATCACAGATGACGTCATGATGGATCTTTGCGCCGCTGTTTGGAGTTGAAAATAAAATAATTTTCTTTTTGCGCGCATGTTAGCGCTCTTTTTCATTAATCTTCTGTTTTTTATATAAAAAATACATGAGTTTTTTAGTTTACTGGGCCTTTAAAAAAAAGGCAACATACAATAAATTAACAATGTGATAACGCATCCGAGACAAATTAAGAGACAACAGAAACTCAAGGGGAGAGAAGGCAATTGCGACGTTATTTTTGGCTGCGTCTGTATGTGACGGGACTATCCGTACATTTAGGGCCAGTTGTTCAGTCATGGATTATTAACCTCGGTGAACTTGATTTCGTTACTAAGCAGCAGCCAATCAGAGAGCCAGAAAGCGTTTAAACCAGGTTTAAAGACAACGTTGAACTGTACCCTTAGCCAGTACTCATCAACAAGTTCCCCCCCAGGGACGATTTTACCGAAAATATAATAATTATGTAGCCAGATTCTAACAATCTGAATTTGCGATCGTTATTTGAAAGTGGATTTAAAAAGTAAAAAGCATCCAAGATGAAGAATCCGAAACATCCATCAGCAAAAAGGATAACTGTAAAGTAGCGAGCGGCGGTCTCCTATTTCATTTTTGTTCGCAATTATTGAGGATTATGAAATAAGAAAGGCTGCGACGACCTAGCGTCCTTGATTCTCCGGCGACAAGAACTCAATTCGGCGGCCAACATTGGAAAGAAAAGAAACGAAATTATTGCATTTAAATTATTTATGTTTACATCACATATGAGCGATCGTGAAACAAATCATCCATTATGCATCGCGTACGGTCGGTAATTTCATTAGGTAACAATTTATGGTATTGACAGCATCGTCAGCTACCAATTCCGAGAAGACAACCGCGACATTCCAACAATGCGTGTCGGCGAACGGCGTGTGTCGGCGGGGGGATGAAACCCCGGATTTAAAAGAGACCGCCAGGATGAACTCTTTCAAAAGGACTTAATTTAGACCAGTCGGCAGAGAAATCAAAATGAGTTAATTTCCATAAGCGCGATTTTTGTGTTATAAATGGTTTATTTAGGTGTACATTTTAAGGATTATGTTTTGCACAAAAAAATTCCTACCGGAAGTTGGTAATTTTTGCTCAGAAAGGTAAATTTTTTCACTTATTGGACTATTATGTAGGCGAAACTATTGAGAAACTGGTCAAAATGAAAGATTTCTTTAATTTCAAAACTTTTCAAATGATATATCACGAAGGGCTCAAATGTAATTTAAAATTTGACCATAGAGGGCGCTGGAGTTGAACAAATCTCAAAGATTTCACCAAGGACGAATTTAGGTGTCCCCTTCGAAATAAAAATCGATTTGTTTGTGAAAATTTTTATATTTCGTTCCGTTCACGAGATATTCGGGGTGGAAACTTTTCTTTGGACTACCCTGTATAGTCTCTGACAAAGACAATGGCGTCAACCGCAACTCTCTACATTTAATAGTTTCGGAGATAAAGCGGTTCAAGTTTGGAGCGAAAAAATTTCTAAAATCGCTCGAATATGCCTACTTTTTAAATCTTGGCTCGTCAAACATTCGCAAGGCACCGTACGTGAAAAATGCATATTGCCTTTTTAGTGCCATAGCAGAATGCCATGAAAACATGAATCTACAAATCACCGCAATTTTTCAACGAATTGGATTAGAGTGGTGAAATTGAAAACACAAGTTTAGCATGTTATTAAGGCAGGTTTGGGATTTCAAGCGCTTGATTGGTCTTAGCTTCTTAAGTTCGTTTCCAGTAACATTATGAACCTTCAAAAATGTGGAGGTTTAAATTTCAAAATTTTTATATGGCAGCACTATCAAATGTTATAGTCATAAGCTGTACAATAAAATTCGCTTTCGTTTGTCATAAAATGTCCCGCTATCCAAGTTTATTAATTTCCATTTTTAGCTTACAATGTTTTTGAAAAGCGGCTCGGACACATGTCATAATAGGTGTCACAAAGCCGTTGAAATAAACCTTTTCGGTATAGTGACAGTTTTTAGTGATAGTTATATTAATTACGCTTGATTTTTACAGACACAGAATTTATTGCCCTAAGACAATTGGGCAAATTATGAAACGCAACCTTAAATATTAGATCTACAGAAATTGTAATTCGACTGATAACATATTTGACACCTACAGTGACATGCAGTCAGAGCCAACCGTCTAAAAAACATCAGGAAGAAAAAGATGAAAATTGTGTTTTACTGAATAAATCGAAAAATACTAAACTTCCTATACAGGGTGGTCGTTTTATCTTGAGACTGGCAAATATCTCGAAAAGGAAGCATTTTAGAAAAAAATGTTTTGTATAAAAGTTTTATGACTTCGAGGAGGAAAATAGACGGCATCATCGCCGTTTTGATTCAAGGTCATTTTCAAGGTCAAATGAAGGTCAACTTATTTTTTTTAATGGAAACCTATATTTTTTTTTACAGATTCTTATTCCCCATAAAAGAACAAACAACTCTCATCTAAACTATTTTTGGATCCGATGGATGTAAATTTTAATCTTTTTCGAAATCCCTAGATATTCCCTAGTAACAGCGGCAAGACAAAACAAATGAACAACCGTTGTAACTTAGCAGCGATGAATTCTAGATAAATAAACCACAAAAATTGTTGCAGATTTTGTTTTTGCCATGCTGCTGTTGCTAGGGAAGGCAATGGATTTCGAAGAAGATTAAAATTTACATTTAAATATCTGACAAACTATCCACCGGATCCTAAAATAGTTTAGATGAGAGTTGTTTGTTCTTTTACGGGGAATAAGAATCTGTAATAAAAAATGTAAGTTTCCATTTAAAAAAATGAAGTTGACCTACATTTGACCTTGAAAATGGCCTTGAATCAAAATGGCGTCAATGCCATCTATTTTCCCCCTAGAAGTCACAAAACTTTTATACAAAACATTTTTTTCTAAAATGCTTCCTTTGCGAGATATTTGCCAGTCTCAAGATAAAACGACCACCCTGTATAGGAACAATTTATATTAAACTAAAGCAAATTTAATTTTACAACCTATGGCGATAACATTAGATAGTGGTGCCATTTTAAAAATTTCGAAATCTTTACATTTTTGAAGGTTCACAATTTTACGGAAACTAACTTAAGAAGCTAAGACCGTTTTTAAGAGCTTTAAGTATAGCTCAAACCTTCCTTAATGACATACTAAATTTCCAAAACCAAAGGTTGAAAATTAGTTTGGTGAATTTTCAAAATAAGTACTGCAAAAGTAATTTTTCTCGCAAAATTGCCAATTTATTCTAAACCATTCGCTTGTGAATGAATGCCCAAATGAATGTTACTACTTGGAATTCATCATATAATCCAGTAAAAAATTCAGACTGTTCTTTTAAAAAAAAACCTATGTTTGTGTTGTTACTCCTTAGTGGGACAGCCTATATACAGGTTTGTATTTTTCAAATGTGCCTTGTTTGACCCCAACAGTAATGGAGATATCGACCGAATACAGACAATTGGGACACGCTGTAGGTAGGTGGCGGTTAAAATGAAGCTCTCAAGTTAGAAAATTTCGTCTTCGTAGACTCTCTGTTTGTGTTGTTACTCCTTAGTGGGACAGCCTATATACAGGATTGTATTTTTAAAATGTGCCTTGTTTGACCCCAACAGTAATGGAGATATCGACCGAATACAGACAATTGGGACACGCTGTAGGTAGGTGGCGGTTAAAATGAAGCTCTCAAGTTAGAAAATTTCGTCTTCGTAGACTCTCTGTTTGTGTTGTTACTCCTTAGTGGGACAGCCTATATACAGGATTGTATTTTTAAAATGTGCCTTGTTTGACCCCAACAGTAATGGAGATATCGACCGAATACAGACAATTGGGACACGCTGTAGGTAGGTGGCGGTTAAAATGAAGCTCTCAAGTTAGAAAATTTCGTCTTCGTAGACTCTAGATTAGACATTTTCCACGTGCGGGGCTTTGCAAATGTTTGGTAAATAGTACAGTCAATTTAGAGATTTTCATGGAAGTAATTCGTAACAAGCATTTTTTTGCTGTAATGTACTCGTCTTTCCATTCTCTTTGACAGAAAAAAAGTTCAATTACCTTCGATGAGCGGAAGACCAAAAAAAATGGCCGCCATTTTGAAAATTTCAGTTTTTTCTAATTTATAGAAAAACCGTAAGGAATATCAATGACAGTGTTCTTACAAAAAAGGTGCCGAATGAAAAGACCTATCCACTGATGTGCATAACATAATACTTCGATGAGCGGAAGACCAAAAAAAATGGTCGTTATTTTCAAAATTTCAGTTTTTTCCAATTTATAGAAAAACCATAAGAGATATCAACTACAGTGTTCTTACGATGAATATGCAGAATGAAAAGACCTATCCATCGATGTGTATAACAGAATAATTCGATGGAAAAAAAAATGGCCGCCATTTTGAATCTTCAGTTTCTTCGAATTTACAAGCAAATCTTAACAGATATAAATAATAGTGTTCTTACAAAAGAAGTGCAGAATGAAAAGACCTCCATTGATGTGTATAACATAACACTTTGATGATAAAAAAATGGCCCTCAATTTTGAAAATTTCAGTTTCTTCGAATTTACAGGCAAACCTTAACAGATATCAATAATAGTGTTCTTTTCTTACAAAAGAGATGCAGAACGAAAAGACCTAATCCACTGATGTATAACACATAATAATTATTAGTTTGCCTCTTAAAGTTTATCACATATCTATATATACCCATGCATATAGGCATGGCGTGATAGTCAATTTGGACATGAAAGGGCTCAATCTCAATTTTAGATAGTTACGACAATCCACTAGGTACGAAAGGTGAAGAACGAAAACGAAGATCCAAACAAGCTCCTGTTATTTTCTTTCAAAACAGTATGACTGTAGTGTCCACTCAGGTTGAATTTTTGGGAAACAATGAAAATAAAATATCTTTCACTATGGAAACACTGGACAACTTCGGTGGAAAAATGCACTATCACTAGAAACACCCAAAGCTTCGGCTTTGATAATGAGCACATTGTGTTCGAAACGCGTCAGCAGTGAAAATCAAGTGTTTCGGTGTAGTGGGGTGTTTCTAGTGATAGTATAAAATATCTTTATTTACAAACCTCACATAACAATTATTTAAATGACTGTTGTCATTTCTATGACACCATTATTAGCGGAGTGTTAAACTCCGGAGGAGTTTAAATCCATCATTATTTGCAATTTTGCAAAGTGTCAAAGTGACGCACAACAGACGTGAGTAGAAAAATTTCGATTTTTTCGTTTGAAAATAAATTATTGTATTTATTCGGAGTTTAAGCGACATTATGTGACTCGTCTGGATAAACTTCCATACTCCGTCACATAATGTCTTACTTAAACTCCTAATAAAATAAATATCTAATATGTTTACGACCTGGAAAAGCTGCAAAACCGGACAGTCACAGATATTAAAAATTTGAGGTACAAATTATCGGATTTAGCCAGCATACTGCCTTTCATTCATGCACTATTAGGTTGTGACACAACCTCATCATGTTTTAAAAAAGGTAAGAAATCGGTTCTGAACCTTTTTAAGCAAAATACTAGCCCCCGAAGAAATTTTAAATTTAATTTTTTGTAAGTGCAGAAACTCTAATTGTGCCAAAGCTTGTTACTGCAGAAGATTTGGCATGGAGTGTTCGGTAATGTGCACCTATTGTGATGGAACATTGTGTCTAAATGCTTACAAACAAGAACAAGAATATAATCAAGATGTCGAGTGAGACACTGATTTTGTCAAATACCTGCAATAATTTAAACTTAATTATTTTTCACATTTTGTAGTTACAATGGTTATTTGTTTAACAAGGCAAAATTGAACACATAATTTTTTTGCCGCAAAAGAGGCAGTAAAAATGCACTTTCAATTTTAATTTTTTTTGAGAAAATTTCTTGGCAATCAGCAACTGTAATAAAAAAAAACGCAAAACTGCATCATCACTGCAGGTCTTTTCATTCTGTACTTCTTTTGTAAGAACACTACTATTGATATCTGTTAAGGTTTGCTTGTAAATTCGAAGAAATAGAAATTTCAAAATGACGGTCATTTTATTTATCAACAAATTATTATGTTATACACATCAATGGATAGGTCTTTTCATTCTGCATATTCTTTGTAAGAGCACTGTTGTTGATATCTCTTACGGTTTTTCTATAAATTGGAAGAAACTGAGATTTTCAAAATAACGGCCATTTTTTTAGTCTTCCGCTCATCGAAGTATTATGTTATACACATCGGTGGATAGGTCTTTTCATTGCGCACGTTTTTTGTAAAAACATTGTCATTGATATTTCTTACGGTTTTTCTATAAATTAGAAAAAACTGAAATTTTCAAAATGGCGGCCATTTTTTTTGGTCTTCCGCTCATCGAAGGTAATTGAACTTTTTTTCTGTTAAAGAGAATGGGAAGACGAACACATTACAAGAAAAAAATGCTTGTTACAAATTAGTTCCATGTTTGAGTGTTTTTCAAGCTAATTTGACCGTACTAAAAACAAAATACACAAAATGGTAATTTTAATGCAATTTTTGACATTTCAGACCTAACTTTCGACCGCTAAAACTCCGGAAGTATTAGAAGTAGAGAGTTCTGGTTGGCGACTTCTTTTTCAAAATATAGTCTAGATTTAAAAAGGGAATATGCATTTTTCACGTTCGGTGCTTTGGAAATGTTTGACGTGTCAGGATTTAAAAAGTAGTCATTTACGGACGATTTTGGAAATTTTTGCTCTAAATTTGAACCGCTGACTCTATCAGATGTAGAGATTTGCGATTGACGCCATTGTTTTTGTCAGAGACTATAGAAAATTAAAGGTGTCTTTCATTTTGACGAGTTTCTGAACAGTTTCGCCTATACAGGGTGTTTTGCAACCGCGTGTAAGTTTTTTAACCTCAGATTGCCCATCGAAAATGGTAACGATTGGCACAAAATTGTTTAGGTCGAACTCGTCTCCTAAGGAAGTTATAGGGCTTTAAAGTTTGCCATGGGGAGCAGTTTTTCTTAGTTATCTCAGGAACGGATTAACGGATTTGAATGAAATTTGATGGACACTAGTAGCCAGTGAATATACATCTACATGGGGAATTTCGTTGGATTATGACCACGGGATCCCCAGAAAACGGAGACACCTTTGACATTTTTCTTCCGGAAAATGTTTGAAGGTCACGCGTTTTAAAAATGGTGGTGTCCGTCAGAAAGGGCAATTCAAACTGCAAATTTTACTATACTTGGTATTTTTTGATTTAATGCGTGGTTTTAGAGATATCCGTACCTGAGGTAACTGGAAAATTTTTCAAGGTCACGCATTTTTAAAATGGTGGTGCCTGTTGTAAAGAGCAGCTTACACTGCAACTTTTACTATTCTTGGTATTTTTTTATTTAATGAGTGGTTATAGAGATATCCAAATAAGAGAAACTGCTCCCTATGGTAAAGCATTAACTTCCTTAGGAGACGACTTCGACCTAAACAATTTTGAGGCAATCATCACCATTTTTGATGGGTAATCTAATGTTAAAAAACTTACACGCGGTTGCAAAACACCCTGTATAGTCCAATAAGTGAAAAAATGTACCTTTCTCAGCAAAAATAATAATAATAATAATGTTGATTGTCCAATGGGATTCGGACAGGAAAATCAACACTATCTACTTTCAACGGACGTCAAAAAACCAAATTAAATAATAATAATAGTTGTTTATTTGCCATTACCAAAGGTAAACAAAATTCTGGCTACAATAAGATAAAAAAGGCAAAAAGGAGGTACGTTCAGATCTACGAGTAGGTATGAACAAGGCATACCTCACATGTAGATCTGATCTTCCACGTACACCTGTACAAAAAAAGAAAAAGTGATAATAACAAGAAATGAAAAGAATCCAGTGGGATTTTTGTTGTGCAAAACATAATCCTTAAAATGTACACCTAAATAAACCATTTTTTCGCCGGTAGTCCTTAAAAGAGCATTTTTACTGTCTGTTTTGCGGCAGTAAAACGCGAGTTTTTACTGCCGGCGGCAGTAAAAATGCACTTTTTTAATGACTATCGGCGAAAAAATTATGTGTTCAACACGGCAAAAAAGCAGATTTAGGTACTGCATTTCCTTTGCCTTGTTAAACTATAACACAAAAATCGCTCTTATGGGAATTAACGCATTTTTAGGACAAAATTATGTTTATGCCGACTGGCCTAATTGGGGGTCAGTTGGACACGCCTATTCGGATTTTCGAGTTCTTGTCGATTATGCACACTCTTATTTTATGAAATCCTTTCAGCATGTTCTGCCACGTTATACAAGAGCAGTTCTTGGTAGTATCGGCGTATAAGGGATAGTGGTACCAATTTATTACAGTGCTGACACGCACGACGTCGCGCTCTACCGAGAAACAAGAGACATCTTCCATGATACGAAATTAGCAGAGATGTTTTTCAGAAATTAACTGTACACTCGGGAACAAATTCAATGAGTAGGAGAATTCGCCGTTTTTGCAGTTGGGTGAAATCTCCGACAAAAGAAAGCGTTCGTGAACAAAGACGTTTTTTTTTTTGCAGAATGGAAAGCTTCCAGGAGGCGGCGATGCAAATGCTGAAGGAATTCAGGGCCCTGCTGCAGCACTCGCCGGTGCCCGTGCCGTGCAACCGATTCCTGCAGCTGCTGGCGTTGAATATGTTCGCCATCGAGAGCACTCAGCTGAAAGGTGAGTGATTTTTTTTCCGTGGCGCGGCGCTCATTTCGTATGAAAATTTATTCATAGCCGAAGAAGATTATCGCCGTTTAATAAATCAATTTGTTGGTCGTAGTTTTTTCGTAACGTTCTCAGTCCATGTTCTATATTTAGAAGGTGTAAAGGCAGCTTTTTCTTCCCAGTTGCTGTTATTATTTCTTCGTGTTATTATGTCATGGTTGTTAGCTGTTATTGTGCGATCGGAGATTGATGAGGCGTCGTTGCAGGACCATAGGAATTCGGCGATTGGTCACGGCGGATTTTTTTCGCATTCCTCGAACAATGATTTTCAGATAATATTCCACTCGTATGAACTTGTGGTGTACCTAATTATTAAAAACAGTTAAGTGGTAATGCAAATCTCGCTTAGAACGTACATAAATGGCTCTTTGAAACATAATTTAGTGGAGAGATTACTGCATGAACTCAACCGATATAACTGCTCTTGAAGGCGCTTCAGACTTATTTCTGACGTCGCGGTTTGCCAGGGTCATCTCGCGGGTCCGTATTTTTACGTTAAAGGTCGTTAACTTGCTATAAAATGTCTTGGAATAGGAGCGATTGCTGCAATGGACGTTTCGGTCATTATAAACCCTGTTCTACCGTTATCTAATCATTTGGTTTTTACGGCGTTTCCTTTAGGCGACTTTGATTGATGACGAGTTAGTGGCGCTTTTGCTTTCTGTCGCTAAGAAATATTTTTTTCTCGCCATGTCAACGTACTTTGCATATAAGGATTCGGGTTAACTTCTTCGTAAACGTTTTATCAAAACGTGTTCGCGTTTATCTTTCGCGACAATCGCCTTATAAATCTCGCCACTTGACCTAGACCTAGACTATGATGGTCAGCGCTAGATCTAAACCGTTTTGATGTGTCTGCGTAAAACCATAACTTCCTGTCTTCATTTTTTCTGAAAAAAATTGTTTTAAAGCCGCTTTTGCCGGTCGTGTGAACTGGGTAAGTATTCCTTTAAGGTCTTCGTAACATTAAACAAGGTAAGCCAGGTAAGATTCTGGTACTTTAAAACGCGCAGTTTTACTCTGGTAGAAACCAACAATGAAATGTTTTTTAATTTTTCTTGATTTATTGTCGGAAAATAATTTCGTTTTTATTAATAACCATAAATTAATAGGGGTGGGTCATTTGAAAATGGCCTCGTCCAATTTCCTCTAGTGGAACAAGAGTTTTATTAATTATTTGCTTGTTTTGTTGTGTTTACAAGTGGACTAGACATTTATGGAAGCCACAATGCGAATTTTATGTTTTTTGTTGTCAAATGTTTCGGTCAGGTTTATGTATTATTTCTTTGTTTAAATAGTTTGTATTTGGTCATTTTTAAATTAATTAAGACATTTCGTCGTCAATCTTACAAAGTGACGTATCTCATGTAGAGCCGAGTTTGCTTTAAGAGGACTATCCAGTCAGGTTGTCTTTCTCTCTCTGATTTTCGAGAGATGATTTTATTTCTCAGAAAAGAAAGTCCTAATTTTAATTCTGAGTTTGTAACGTTAGAGAATATAAACAGACACAGTTTGTGTAATTTTTTTGTTTTAATATTCTTACATTTAAGGTCATAATCTGAAAAGGTTGACATTTATTCGGACTCTTCAATTTATGACTTCAAACATGATTATGTGGAAATGGTAAAATTACACTTGCGTACCTACTCGTAACCTCTATACCACGACAGAGTTGCATTTCAAATGAAGCCATTGATTTTCACGAAATAAAATAATTTTTCGAAAATCAGAGAGAGAAAGACCACCTGACTGGATAACCCTCTTAAGAATACGAGAAAAATAGTAACTGGCAATAATTAGTATAAACTATTTTCTTTTACAAAGAGCTTGAAAAAATTGATAATTTTTGGTCGTATCTCAAAAACTGATTTTTATGAGATACGTCACTTTGTACAGTGCTATTCAGAGAATATGTGATAACGGGAAGCTGTGGAAACAAGTGAAGAGCAATCTGTCAAAAGGACGCTTGTCTAAAGTTAGTTACAGTTCCCAGATAAAATGACAGATGTCATGTCCCCAAACAAGTCCCCGGTAAAATGACAGATGACATGTCCTGTACGAATTAACTTTGGACAAACGTCCTTTCGACAGATTGCGATTCATTTGTTTCCGCAGCCACCACTTATCACATATTTTCTGAATAGCATGTTAAGATTGACGACGATTTGTGCATTGAGATTTTTAGTGAACATAATAATATACTTTCATAAACTGTATTCCTAACAAATAAAGATGTTTTATTTTTCTTCCTTTTAAATTCCCCAATCCACTTCACCATTTTTAACCTCCCCAACTCCAACAAAATTTTAAAAAAATGGGAGGTTACTGCAATCACTAAAATTTTCGAAATCGAGATAAGACCGAATCTATACGTTTTGAGGTCTCAGGAACCCAGAAAAGTAGTTTTTAAAATTTGTCTGTATGTATGTACGTACGTACGTGCGTGCGTTTGTAGACGCTCTACAGCCCAAACTACTGGAGCGATTTGGCTGGAATTTGGTACATAGGCATCTCATAGCCTAACTTAGATCTGAAAAGCTTTTGGAGCCAATCGTGCAACTGGAAATGCCATTTTGGCACATCAACTTTTAAATGTTAAATGCAAACCCCCATTTTTCACGTCACCATAAGAAAGACCTTCAAATTCTGCGTCTAAAAATGTATTCATTCTTAGTGCCCTTTTGACCAAAAATTTAAAAAAAAATGATTTTTATCGGACTTTAAAATCGCGGTACAGCCCAAGCCCCTCAACCGATTTGTCTGAAATTTTGCACATGGGGATTGCATTACACGTCAAAGAGCTGAGCAAATTTTGGATTCAATCGGCCCACGGAAAGTGCCGTTTTGGCACACCAATTTCCAAATTTAAAATTATTCTCTCATTTAACCATTAAAAACAAGTTTTTGAAAGATTTATTGTCACCATGAGAAAGGTCTTCAAATTCTGGTTTTCAATAAGATAAAATTAATTAACATTTAGTGCTGTTTGGTTCAAAAAATCGAAATTTTATAATAACACTAAAAATACATTATAGCCCAAATTACTGAATCGATTTGGCTGAAATTTGGTACATGGAGATTGGTTGACCCGTTGAAGACCTGAAGGACTTTTGAAAGCAATTCGTCGAAGGGAAGTGCCATTTAAGCATATCAACTTAAAATTTTAAATACAAGGCCTAATTTTTTATGTCGCCATTAGAAAGACGATCATATTCTGGTTCTAAAAATGTATTCACAGTTTCTGCCATTTCAGTGGAAAATTGAGAAAAAAATCTTTCTCATTAAAAGGGAGCGGGCTGACAGTGGATGACATAAAGTGGCAGTTATTGTCAAAAAGGTGGCAAAAGATTAACCTTAAAAGGAACATATTGTCAAATGTGATGGATGATGTCCGAGGCGATGTTGGTATTTGTCAGAAAATTGCGAGATTAGTCACAGACGATAAGGATAGAAAAAAATCTGTTGAATTGACTACTATCTACACAGAATACAAAGATCCACGCGATGGGGAGGTTCCAGCCGCTTCTCTGCTGCCTTTTTTTTTTTATGAAAATGGTTTTCGGATTTATTCAAATTATCAACACTACAAATCCAGGGTGGTTTCTTTTTCACTGCTCCCATTGAAATCTTCTAGACGGTAAAAGGTACGAAGTCGGTTAAATTAGAAAAAAAAATTGCGCTATTTGTTGGCGATTAGGAATATGAAGAGAATTTTCTAATATCTTGATCCGTTTCTGAGTTATCCTAATAAATAGTGTAAAAATTGAGATTTAAAAAATTCGTATTTTAGAATGGAGGCTTCAACGGGTCGGGTTGATTGTTGAATTTAGTATCCCGAATGGCATGAGTCTGACTAGTTATTATACCTCATGGGCACAGTGATTCAGAACCCATGTCATAACAATGACGGGAAAAATATTGAAAAAAATTAAATCTATTTGTGGGCTAAATGAGGGACTCTGAAAAAATGGTTTTTCTCCTAAAATTATGAAACCTGTAAAGGTTTTGTTAATCAAGTGACGGTTAAACTGAAAATTTTTTTTTATTAAATAATAATAATAATAATAATAATAATAATATTTATTCAATGCCATCGAATCTATATAAGACATCGGCTGCGTCAACATGTAAATAAAGACTAATACATACATAATCATATAAAATTAACACAATTAAAATTTAACAGGTTTCTAAGAAGCTCCAGTGGTAAAAAACTCATCCAGATCATAGAATTCACCTTCGACCAAGAACAGTTTAAGTTTTTGTTTGAAAGTTGCCAGTGAGCAATCTTTTATGTCACTGGGCAAATAGTTGAAGACCTTAACAGCCCTGTAGTATGGGCCCCTCTCCAGCAGAGTAGTTCGATGTCGTGGGATCCTCAAATCTCCGCCACCCCTAGTAACAACGGCCATTTCGTTACTATAAGCATGAGAATTTTTAATGAATTCATGATAGTGTGACTTGACATAGACAGCAATTCGGTATATGTATAGTGACGCAAGCGTCATCAGTCCCAGTGCCCTGAAGTGTGATCTACATGATGCCCTCGGGGATAAATTTAGCAGTGATCTTATAATTCGCTTTTGCGCAATAAAAACTTTATCCCGTGCTACAGAAGCATACCAGAATACTATTCCATAGTGCAAAACAGACTGTACATATGCGTGATAAAACGCTTTTAATGAGTCAGTAGACATTGTGTCCCTTACAGTCCGTACGACATAAGAGGCAGTGTTAATTTTTGGTAATATTTTCTCAATATGACTAATGTATGTTAGTTTATTATCTAACACTAGTCCCAAGAAACTGGTATGTCCGTTTGGTATAATTTCAACATTGTTGACAGTAATGTTGGGGGTATCGCTCTTGAAAAGCAAATAGGCCGTTTTGTCCTTGTTCAAAACGAGCGAGTTATCATAGCACCAAGATTCCATTCCAGAGACCATCTCCGAACACTTCTGATAAAGATGGATTAAATCCTTATCCGCATGGACGCAAGACGTATCATCAGCAAACTGTATAATATGATCAGCTCCAACATGTTCGTTAAGGTCATTTATATAAAGTAGGAAAAGGATTGGTCCCAGAACGGAACCTTGGGGAACCCCTTTGGACAATTTATATATGTCTGACTTTGATTTTTGGACCGTACCATCCAAACATGACTTTATTTCTACCTGGTGATATCTATCGCAAAGGTACGATTTGATGATATTTAAGCTGTTGCCTCTTATTCCGTATGCTTCCAGCTTTCCAAATAAAACATTGTGCTCGATGACATCAAATGCCTTAGACAAGTCGAAATGAACACCCAAAACATGTAATTTGTTATCTATATGATTCAATATAGAACTTATGTAATCAAATATCGCAGTTTCCGTGGATCGACTACACACAAAGCCGTGCTGGCAAATCGATTTGGGGAGTGAATTAGGGCGACAGAAAAAATTGTTTTCCTCCTAAAATTATGAAACTACGAGGTTTTGTCAATCAAGTGGCGGTCAAACCAGGAAAAATATGGAAAAATATTAAATTGATTCGGGGAGCGAATGAGAACTGAATATACAAAAAATTACGTGTGGAACACACGTAATGAAATTAACTTTTTTTCACTCGTCCGTCTTCGACGTCGTGCATCAAACTTTAAACTTTAAAAAAAGTTAAGATAGGTACTTTCATCACAAGTAGTACAAATAATAACTACTAAAATCTTATTTTGGACGTATCTCTACTCGTACTTGCTTATTTAAGTATAGCCCATCAGCAAAAGGGCAAAAGGGGGCAACAAATTTTAGTTCAGGATTTAAGTACTCATAATTAGGGCTACGATCAGAGTCTAAAATTTTGGTCCGGAAACACCGCGCACTTGGCTAAAAGTCGGGGTAATTGGTTTCACAATATAAACTTATAGTATTAACGTATACGGAAAGAAAATGAATGTTGATGAATAATAAAAAATATACGTAAGGTACAACTAATAACGGTGCATAAAATAGATTTTTTGAAAAACCTCCGCCTTTAATTTCAAAAAAATATGTATATTTGTTGGTAACTAGAAATCGACTTTTGAGGAAAGTCACAGTTGACACTTAGTAATCAAATTATAGAACTAAGCAACTGCGATTTGTTTTGCCTTTTTAGAGACCTATGAATACTTGATTATTAAAATATGAAATTTTTATGATTTTTGGCCGCGAAATGTAATAATCTGAACCACTGTGCTGGGGTGTGGGTTGGGGGCGTTGCGCATTGTCGAGCGCCACAAACAGAGCATCGATGAGTGGAAGCGGTCGAATGTTTTTTACAGATTATGTGCTGAAAAATAGTTTCCCAAGATTTTGATTCCCGCCATATCTACTGAATTTGATAACAAAAAATTTGTTTCTCTAAAATGTAATCAACCTGATGGGTTTACTAAAAAATGCAACATAGTATACCAAATTTAATTGAATTTAAAACATAATAAAATAAGTCTTAAAGTTGTGTGACTTAAACTTTGACGTGTTTTTCCAAAAAAGATCATATTGGTTAGGTACATTTTTGAAAAGCTAAATTTTTTCGCTGGTGTTGATTATCATTGCTTTAAATCTATAGAAGGCCTGGAAATTTTCTGTTACATTTAATTGACAGCTGTCAAAAATATAAAAGTTCCAGCTTTAATTAAAAATCGCGCAGAACATAATATGAAAGCAAGCAACATATGATTTCTTCTTTAAAATCGTAATTTTTATATTTTTCGGGATATCTCGGAAACAAAACAAAATATAATCGAATTTTCTTCATATTCTTAATCTCCAAGAAATAGTGCCACTTTTCTTTGATGTACCCGACTTCGTATCTTTTACCGTTTAGGAATGCCAATAATGAGCAATGAAAAGGGAACCACCCTGCATACTTACACAGGAAACAGTGTGAGGATGGGCTGAATAACGGCAAACTTTATGTAAACAATTTCTCGAGCAGTTAACAATGACAAATTCAACATTAATTGCAAAAGTACGTCCTGAATTTTTGACGTATGCTAGAGAAAGGTGTGAAAGTGGTAAATCTCATTTTGCAGCCTCCTCCCAGATCCACAACATTACCAAAAATGCAGAAAACGCGTAATTTCTTTATATAGCTTGCAGAGAAGAAACACAAAAGAGTTGGGATAACATTCTTTCATTTATTTTCCATTATCAGTTGAGTTTCCGCATCACGGTTTTTTTTTGGAAATTAACACTTTTATTTCTAACTTGGCAGTAAATGCAAAAGCGTTGTAGGCTGACTAAAATTTTATTGTAATTGGTCCCAAGGCAGCCTTTTGTAACGTGACATTTTTTAAATTTCCAATTGCAATTGGCAGTGCCCGGGATGGCTCATGTCGAAATTCAGTTAGGTTATGCCAAAAAACTTGACACGCTTTGATATCTGCACTAAATTGAAACATACGTCATTCCGGGCACGGCCAACTCTAATTAGAAATTTTAAAAATGTTACTAATGAATAAAGTTTTAGCAAACTCTTTAACTTGAATTAGTAAGTGATAAAAATAGAAAATTGTCTTGCAGAGGATTATAATAAATTACTGAAACTGTTTAAAACTATGAAGATATTCACACGTAGTCTTACGGGGAATGTCATTGCAACGTTGCCATTTTCAAACGACTGAGCCCTATAGCAATCTCAATTTTTGGAAATTCCTTATTAGATGATTTTCTACCTCATTCTTCAAAGCCTCCTACGATGTTGTAAACATTTATGAACACGGTGCAGTTTTTCCTTTTGGCTCGCTGATAGCTATTAACTTCCACCGGGGCCTAAGAAACGCCATAAATCTCCAACGTGGTGACTTGGATATGGATCGTAAAGTGTTTTCACTCCAGTTGTAACATTAATTTCCTGAATCTAAATTAGACCCGAGGCTCGTTAATTTGCATTCTTCATCGGCATAGTTTGACGCAAAAAGCTCGAAACATAAACCGCATCCTCGCAAAATTTATCTGCAATAAACCTCCCGTGGAACTTTAATTTTATCTTATGCGGCAAAATCACCGTAACGTGGCAAAATTAACGTGCGTTCCGTATCATTAATTGTTCGATAGTCGTAGGTACGGAAGCTTAATTGCTCAAAGGGGGGCATTATTCGCGTATAATAATGATGACGGACGAAACCGGCAGGAATTTAAAACCGTTCACGGAATGCTATTTTTCGTAAATTTCCGTTTGAGATAATTACAGATCTTGCAGGCGTGCATTGGACGGAAAGGTCGACGCACCAAAATCGAATCAAGCCATACGTCGGGGGCCTTCCATCACACGCGTGTTTGTTAGATCTCTCGGTAGCTCGGCTATTTGCATAAATCGTCAATAAACGACACCTCGGAACTGCTTCCTGGTGGTACTCAGCACATCTAGGATAGGTCTTTAACCGTTATCTGGCATCAGTCCTACTTGCGTTAACACACCCCGTGTAATTCGCACGATCCGCGAATCTCGGCCAATGCGAACATAATAATAGAGACATCAACGATGGGTCAAGATGCATTATATCACTTGGCGGTGATAATTTCGCTTGAACTGGTTCACAGATTTTTTCGAAAAATTAAAAGCCCCCGGAAGATGTATATCAATGCGATGTGTATCTCTTATCACGTTAATGTGTATGCTGGGGCTTACTGGTGGAAGCAGATTTTATCAATCTGCACCTAGTAATAGTGCCTCTGCAAACGCACAGATGTGTCAAAAAGGCGAAATGTTAAAAAATTGTTGTTACAGAATTAAAAAGTAGAAAATGGACAGAAAATACACAAAAATTTTGATGGTTGAAAAGTAACTTACCCATTTGGGGTCATCCTGAGCAACTTTTTTTGATAAAATTTTTCGATAAAAAAAATGCCTAATGATTTCGCTATTTTTGGCCTCTTTAATTAATCGCAGTGAGCTGAGATTTCGGGATAACAAAAAGGTGAAGTATTACACAGATGCAGATTGTGGAGCTCTGTATGTGCAAAAAAAGAGCGATATTAACCGAAATATTTGGGTGGTTCCAGTTAAAATGAGACACACTGTATATGTGTACGTTGAGTTTCCAACAGCTGCGTGCAACCCTTACTTAGTTATCATATTTGTTGTGGTTTTCATCCCCTAAATTTCTTCCCCCGAAATTAGCACCTCTTCACCTTTCTTCACCTTCAACAGACTTGAGAGTCGAACGTGCATACCAAGTTTCAGCAAGGTACCTCCACTAGTTCTCGAGTTATTGCAATTAATAATTTTTTCGTTTTTTCACCCCTAACTCCCACCCCCTTGGTCCGATATGGCCCAAAAGCAACCCACGCCTTACTTTTCGGGAAACGAAGCCGCCTACCATCTCAATATCTCAATCCGTTCTCAAGTTATTGCACGGACAGACCGAGGAGCGAGCGAGCGAGCGAATAAGCTCGCATTTTGCTACGGCACTAAAAACAATCTCCAGATTCTCTTTCGTACAAATCACCGAACGATTGATGTGAAAACGACAGAAAATCAATGTGTCGTAATCGACTTAATTGCACCAGTCTAAAGATAGTCGAAACTGTTGTCTCGTATTCTATTTACGGCGACTATCGGCTAAACGTGTGCAGGTTTTTCTCGTTGGGATAATTTTAGATCCCGCATTCGCGACCGGTTTATGCAAATTAATATCGTCCATGATGGGTCACACGAAGCCGAATCTTATCTTCTTATCGCGCCGGTTTCCCATTACCAGACTTTAACAGGTTTTAATTATCATTTACCTCCACGGTTAAATTGCGGATTAATATAATAATTATGACGGTAACAGTAAAATTGTCGAAATCGGGCCCCGGAAAAAACATCTCGCATCGTCACTCTCGTGGGGGGGGACGAGGTGTAATCGTAATGTTCGTAACCTTGTCAAGGTTGTTGAATCGAGGTGAACACCCGCTGGACGTTCTCCTCCCCAGGATACTGCGAATCTTTCGACAAACATTGACAGCACGCCTTGTTTACACAGGTTCCAGCCGCGAGATCGAGTTTGCCAAACAGACCCGAGGACCGTTTATCAAACCGGAATCTTCAAATGTTCTGCTTACTGTTAATTTTTAATGGTTATTGTTGCCGGCGTTGTATGGTACACGACAAAAAATCAAAGACGCGTTCGAGCTCGCTGCAATATCTGCGAGCCGACCTGTTTTGCTTTTGTAACATTTTTATTGTTTGAGGTTTTTACAGGTTGTAATCCGCACGTTCGGAGCCAGTTTCTTGACTTTTTTTCAGCGAGCGATGCCATAGTGGCTTTTTTATGGAAAAGTGAGCAGATCTATGCCATCGGTTGGTCTTGGTTAAATGTTTATGTTTTCCCAGGTTTGCAGGCGCATTACTTATTTGCCGTTTTCTCCCAACGTCCGCGGTTTGTTTTACCTCTTTGCACCACCTGTTGGTTGTCAGGCTTGAGCAGATGTCAAAATCGCGTTCTCCACCGTCAAAAAATACTAAAAATACACATAAAGTCCGTTCATTTAGTAAGTATAGCAGAACTAAAATTTTTCTGACTGTAGAGCCCTAATTTGTAAGGGCGTGTACTTTTGACAATTTGATAGAAATTTTACGAGGAATCAAAAACATTACATGACTCAAATCTTCTAGGGTTTATTAACCTCCCCACAACCATATAAAAATGGGAGGTTACAGCAATCAGTCCAAAATTCGAAATTGAGATAACACCAGATCTTTACGTTTCAAGGTCCCAGGATCACAAAAAAGTGGTTTTTAAAAAATGTCTGTGTGTATGTACGTATATGTACGTACGTATGTACGTATGTGAGTAAGATTCCAAGAAAACTACCGGACAGATTTTCATGAAATTTTGTATGAAGGTTAGTGTTAGGCTTCCGGTGAACCCAGTTAATTTTGTTGCGCATGTGCAGACGCCAAGTGCCTTTTCGGCACACCAACTATGAAATTTGACTGATGAACACAAATTTTTCTTATCAGCACATGAAAGGTCTTGAAATTCTGTATCTGAAAGTGTATTCACACTTAGCGCCTTTTTGGCATAAAATCGAAAAATTCGATGTTTCGGGGAAACATTAAATAACACGCTACAGCCCAAATTGCTGGATCGATTTGGCTGAAATTTGGTAGGAAAAGATACCGTTACCCGCCGAAGAGCTGATTTACTTTTGGTGGCAATCGGCGAACGGCAAGTGCCATTTTGGCATATCAACTTTGAAATTTGAATAATAAACTCCTATTTTCTCTATCAGCACATGTAAAGTCATCAAATTTTTTTTACAAAATTGTATTAAATCAGTGCCCTTTTGGCAAAAGATCGTAAAATTTAGAAAAATCATAGAAAACACCTTAGGCTTGGTGGAGTAAAACTTAGGTATAGTACATAGTAAAATTTACGTGATATAGCGACAGGATTGGATCATTCACCAAATGGGGAGGTTCCAGCCGCTTCCGTAGCTGCCCATTTTTATTTTTATTGTTATCAGCAGTGTCTCAGATAAACTTAACCTGACGTTTTTTCGTTAATATTTTTCTTTGCACTTCACTCAAAACTGCACGCACACAAAGGCCATTTCGAGCCAATTCAGAGCAATTGCAAAATTTTGACATTTGTCATGTTTTCTGTCGTATCGCATTGAAATCGCTTCTACCAACTCACCTGTTAGTGAAATTCCTTGCGAAATTTCCTCATACCAACCTAAAATTCAAATTTTGACGCTCTGTCACTTCAATAGAAAATGAATGGAGAGAACATATACATTTTCACTTATTCTGCTTATTTTTGGACCTGACAGGACAGTTACGAAGGGGTTGTTTATCGGTTTTTTCTGCCTTTTTTCTCTACTTTTGCTCTGAAAGAAAATTTTATTGCGTTAAGTGACATTTATATTTGAAAAACACCGTTTAACAATATATACTTGTGGAAGCTCAGTATGTAAAGAGCATTATGGCCATCAATCTGTTGCAGATTCAATAGGAACTTTCGGTATCTTTGAATTATTGTTCGGATTGAAAGACCTTTCAAAATGAGCTCTGACATAATGCGTTTGCTTTTTCAAATAGTAACGTTAAATCCAATCTTTTAATGAAAACAGGTGACATATAACTGTCATCTTTGTACTTCCTTTTGAATAACATAGTGTTCTTACGGAACTCGGTTCTCGGTTTCGCCTCGCAGTCGCCAGTGGCATGCCGAGCCCTTTAGTCCCCCCCCCCCCTGTTCAAAAATTTTTCGGGAGGCACTGAAATTTACTCTTTTTCTCTTTTCTCGGCGTTAACAGTGAATCAAATGTAACAAAATGCTTGTGCTTCAAAATATGAACAAGAAAATTTTTTTTCAAAGGATAAAATCCATGCAGACTTTTTGTTGAGGCTGCTGCTGCTGCTGCCCTTAACCTGATTTCTTTATCTTTATGATGTGCTGCACCAGACTTTTTTTTTTGAATTGGGGCCACATTCAATATCTTTGTGAGTTCAGTACAAAAGGTTACGTGCAATATGCTTGGTTGCCTAAGCCTCCTACGAAATAATGTAGAGTAACCGCCCCAAAGAACATAAAGAGAGATTTTTTTCAACAAAAAATGTAGGAAAAGTGAGGTTTAGGGCATTGAGGGCGGTACTACCTCAAGCCCCCTCCTGGTTCCCCCCTGGGCACGCCACTGGCAGTAGCGTAATGAAATTATGTGTTTCTCCCCACTTGTTACATAAATAACAATTTCCGTACGAGCTTTGTGACCACGGGAGTACCGAAAACGTATTTGAATTGAGCTAAAATTGAAATAATGAGGTAGCCAAAAAAAAGAGTCTTTGTAATGTGATTTAGAAAAAAAGTTAAATTAAGTGAAAACGCGTTGTAAATTTTCGCCTTCAATTTCAAAAAAAGTATACCTATTATTATACCTACTTTTTAAAAATTTTGGAAAATGAAAAATATTTACCCAATTTAGTTTAAAATTTAACAAAACTTTCACGAGAACGACACTTTGATAAATATCAAAAAATCGAATGTATAAAGTTTAACAGTAGCACATTCCACACGCAACATGCAACTATGAGAAAGAAAATCCGCAAATGATAATGACATTGTACTTGTACTTGACATTTTTGAACATGTGTATCTAATACTGCAAGAGAAATTAACGTTAAAGATATTTGTAGTTTTTGTTAATTATATTTCAATAAAGAGATTTTTTTGTTTCGTATCAGTTGACGCAATGGGTGGAATGGCTCTTTTTGCTGTTTTGTTGCAGGACTTGCAGGAGATAAAATAGAATAGAATTTATTACACTATAGCACAATAATACATATACAAATACAGCGTGTCCCAAAATTAGAGGATAATATCTTAAGGGCGTATTCTACGATCAAAACTGAAACTTTTACCAAATACCATTAATTCAGTCTTATTCAGCACAAAAATTTATTGCAAAGTTAAAATTTTCGTGACCCTGTCGGTAAGTCGTTCCTCAGAAATTGAAGAAAAAACATTTTTTTGTTACCCCCTTTGATGGGGCCCTAGTTTCCGTAGGAGGCATTTTTCGACCCATATTTATTAAAACTTTGCTTCGTATTTTTGATCATAGTATACGCCCTTTTAAGATAGTATCCTCCCTGTATACACAACAAAATTTGTATAAAGACACGTCACAAATAAATATCAGACAAATGCTTAAATGCTTGTTTTTGAAAATGCAGCGAGTTTTTGGTTCAGTTTCTTTTCGCAATAGCACTTTTGGGTGTTAGTGGACCAGAAATTTATTATAATTATATTGATTTCTCATTTCAAAATTCATTCTGGTTTCCCATTACAGTGGTAAAATTGTGAACTTAGAGAAAAGAGGTTCACACGAATTTCTTGGATTAGCCCCAATACCCCCTTTAACAGGGTGTCCGGAAATAACATTGAAATATTTCGAGGGGCGATTCTTCATCGAAAAATATGAAAACATTAAATCGCTCCTAAGGGGGTCACGGCAGTTAAAATTCGATTTTTATTTAGTAAATTAGGAAATTTTCATAGACTGTCATCAATAAGAATCATCAGACTACTTTAGTTACTAATTTTTAGAATGCGTTAAATTCTGTAAAATAAAAATAAATTGTCCCATTTTGTCAAATTTTCTCGAGAACGGTTGTTCCTGCAATGTTTAAACGAGAGCTGTTTTTTTATGTAATTTTAATCAGGGGACTATTCCGGTGAGAAAATAAGAGAAAAATGGCACAAAAAATTTTGAGTTAAGAAAGCTGAAGCCCCCTCTATTCCCCTGGTTGAATCTGCTTTTGGTAGATAATATAATTTGATGGCCCTTACTGATAATGTGCAAAAATTCATCAATGTAGCTCAAGCGGTTTCTGATTTATTCAATAAAAATCAAATTGTAGGCGCCCCTTTCAGAGGGCCGTAGCCCCTTTGGGAGCGGTTTCCGTACATATGTTTATAAGAACTTTTTTTCGTATTTTGACCTGTAGAATCACCCCCCGAAATATTTTAAACTTATTTCCGAACATCCTGTGTTTTACTTACTATTTTTAAGAAATGAAATAAAATTCCGGCGTTTGACAGCATTTTCCCCGGAAATTGCAATTTTGTTGGTATACAGTGCTTTATTATTTTAATTTTATCTTTTAACAGTTAAAAGTTTTCCTCGGTTTAGCTTTATTTCCCACAGGTTTATGGTTTGTTTTACGAACATTCTCGGAACTATTCATGATTTTAGGAAACTTAGCCATACAGAAATCGAACGTAACCTTTTGAGAGGAAAAATAAAACTGGACAGTTTTCCGGCGTGTTCCGAAAAAGTCGCTGAAACGTTCAAGATTCCGAAAACACTTTTTTCCTGTTGACCTCAATGCAGATTGGTACATTCCTTTCAAGAGCAGTTCAGTTCAAGTTTGGCAAACAACAAAAAAATTGTTTATCCAAGCCTTGAGGCCTCTTGCGATTATAACTGTAATTGCAGTCCTTGCAGACAATGGGGGAGAGAGTCCGCGTGCAATCGGTAAATATTTGCGGACGGTTTTCGTAATAAAAATGTCCCCGGCATTTTGGCGTAATTGACCGTGAGTTTGTGTAAATTTGTCCAGCTCTCGGATGGCGGTCGTCGCGCTTGTAAAAACACGAGAGATGGGTCTTCCGAAAGTTTTCTTTTCGGCTTTTTCAGCGAAGAGGTGACAATGACCCGTGAGCCATCATGTGGAACGTTCATTGTTGGGCAGGGCGGGGGGTGGAGGAGGGGGAGGGAGGAGGAGGAGGAATCACCGAGCCATAATGAGAGCAAAGTGAAGAAACGGCCTCGTAAATGCTGCAAGATCGGCCAACGTTCGGCCTTGAAACGGCCTTGGTAGGGGTCAATCGGGGACACAGAGCGGCAACTGCAAAAAGATAATTTTCGTTACCGCCGCCGTCGCCGCTTCCCCCTCGATTTTCTGGGGGCGCGCACGCCACATTGACTCGGCTAATGAGGCCCAAGAGAGAGCAGGTTGGCCGGCGCCAGCATTGCGACCAGGAATGTCCGATAATTACATCGCGAGTCCATCTCTAACGGAGTACGTAGATGTTTCGCCATGTTTTGGAATGTTTACAAACGATGGCAGCCTACCCGACGGCGAGGACCTCGCAGCTATGGCACACACACGCAATTACTATACTTCTTCTTCGGGACCCCTTTTTCATGCCAAATTAGCTGCCGCTGCTCTGCTGCTGCTGACAAAAACAAATTGGATTCCTGAAATTCTCCAGCGAACGAGATGTAAACAATAATTACCTCTTCTCGCCTTTCCCTAAAAGTTTCATTCTAAACGAAGACATGAAGTAGCGAGGTACTTAATTGCTATCTTTTCTTGGTCGTTATTGAATTAATATGGGGGGAATTATTAATCAGGACAATGCTAAGACATACAAACAAACTGCTGCCTGTGCTATTACTGGTGTTGACTTTAACTCATTGATTTTATTAAATAAATAATTACGTCTTTCGGCCTCAAAATAAAAAGCTGCGAAGGGAAATTAGGAGGATCAAACATGACATAAATTAAATTTTTGGCGAATACGCAAGAATAGTTATTTGTACAACAAGTAAGGAAAAGTATTACTTTTCCATGCGAGTGAGTGTTTAATGCACGAGGCGAAGCCGAGCGTATTAATTGAAACGAGCATGGAAAAGAATTTTTTCCACGAGCTGTACACATTATTTTTCCGTGTACTATCCTGAAATGGCGTTAACATTTAAAATCAAAAATTATTTGTGCAGGGTCAAATACTTTCTGAAACATCATTTACATGATGGTAACGGAAAACAACAAAATAAAAATGAACTAATGTCATTGAAAATGTTTGCTGCCAGATGAAAATAATTATTTAGAAAAGCGTTGCTATGTGGAAAAGTGTTGTTATGTAGAAAAGTTTAACTTTTCTGAAAAAAAAAATACTTGAAAATTTAACATATTTCAGAAATAGTACACGGAAAAATTTTTTTCCGTGTACTGTTCTGAAATATATTAATTTTCCAAGTATTTTTTCATTTAGAAAAGTTAAACTTTTCTACATAGTAACACTTTTCCACATAGCAACGTTTATCTAAATAATTTTTGTCATCGGCAGCAATGACAATAATGACATTAAGTATTTGTTAATTTTTATTTTATTACTATGTAAATGTAGTTTTATAGAAAGTATTTGACGCTGTACAAATAATTTTTGATTTCTCACTTTTGATCTTAAATGTTAAGGCCATTTCAGGACAGTACACGGAAAAATAATGTGTACAACTCGTGGAAAAAGATATTTTTCCTTACTTGTTGTACAAATAACTATTAATATGTGCATGTTTTGCATCTGAAAACGCACTGCGAAATCACACCCCATTGTTTGAATTATTTAAAAGTGATGAAAGGGAAATATTCTCAAAAATTCCAGAAAAAATCCTAATTAGGGTCGGTTTTCCATCTCATGTTACTTTAACGTCAAAGACAATTGAATCAATATAGCCATTTGTATTACAAGGAAGGAAAATGCTGGTAGAATCTAAAGGTGTTTTTTCTCGGTTTTATGTCTTGAAATACAAACTTGCATTTGAAAGCATAGGAAACAATCTTGTTTTGTATTGAAATACCTTGAAAATAATGTCAGATTTGAATCGTCCTTCCGAGAAAAATTGGAAACTGACAACAAAAGTGACAGTATTTCAATACAAATTTTAAAAAATCTTAAGCTGATCAATCATGAGAGCCCATTTGAATTAATTTGTATTGAAAAACATAAAATCTAGAAAAAACGCCTTAAGTAAATACCAAAGGGAGGGAACGGCACTTTACTCCAAACCGATATACCGAGTGTCAACGAAACCAGGCTAACGCCCTTTTTTTCCGCATTTATTTACAAATTTTTCACATATTATACACTATACAGAATGGTAAATTTTTCGTCGCCCACCATTGGGAACTCAGAAACTATAAGAGATGGAGAGTAGCTTAAATTAGAAAAAAGTTGCGTTTTTTCAAGGTGATTAGGAATCTGTAAATAATTCTCCTTTACCTTGATTTGTTCCCGAGTCATTCCGAAAAAATTGAAAAAAAAAAATTCATATCTTTCTAACGATTGGTGGTAGTAACTTTAATTTTTTTGACAGCTGTCAACTCAACCGCATTGACAGAAATTTTCTAGGCCTTCTAGATTTTGAGCAACGACAGTCAACTTTTCTTTTTCTTATGGCCGCCATATTAGATTTTAACACCATTAGATGCCCAAAAAAATTAGCTTTTCAAAAATGTAGCCAATATGGACTTTTTTGGCAGATCGTCAAATTTTGAAAATTGCTATGAATAGTTTGTAAAATCAGCCTAAACTTAGATGAAAAACAATGGCAAAAGACTACACCGATTTTTTCAATCTCTTATGACATGTGAAAACAATTGTATCCAACGGTAATAAAATAAACTTTGACATATTTTTTCAACCCATATTGATTACATTTTTGAAAAGCTAATTTTTTTGTGCATCCTGGGGTGTTAAAATCTAATATGGCGGCCATAAGAAAAAGAAAAATTAACTGTCGTTAATCAAAATCTGGATGGCCTAGAAAATTTCTGTCAATGCCTATGAATTGACAGCTGTCAATAATTTAAAAGTTCCAAGTTTCATTTGAATACCACCAATCGTTAGAAAGATATAATTTTTCTTTAAAATGTCTATTTTCAGTTTTTTCGCGATAACTCAGGAACGAATCAAGATATGATTCTTAATTACCTTAAAAAAACACAGTTTTTCTGTAATTTAACCCACTCTCGATCTCTTATGGTTTCCGAGTTCCTAATGGTGAGCAGCGAAAAATTCACCACCCTGTATTAATTACATGATAAACTACATTTTTTGACATTTAGAGAGATTTTGAGATTTAGAGACTGAAACAGGCTTATTATGGTGCATTCTTAGTTATTGATAATTTGTAGATAATTGATAAATAACTAATAAACTGACTGTTGCCTGTTGGTTATTACGGTGGCGTATTGGTTGTCTATAAATATTAGATAATTGGAAAATTATTGTAAGTCTAAAAAAAAGCAATTTTAGACTAATGCAAAAGATAACCGATCATGAAAATCATTCAATAAACAATATTTAATATTGGAAGATTTAAGGACATATGTCAGGGTCTTTAAATCGAATTGAATATTGAATAATTTACACAAAGTTCGCATAAATGGCACTAAATTTCGTTTTGTTGATCAGGGCATTCAGAGATGAAGAAGAAAGGTAGCAATAATGTTCAGTTACACTATTAATAATGAAAGTAACTATTAATTTTAGGCGACCCTGAAGCGGCAACTTCAGTTTTCGTGAGACTTTCCAATAAACAATAGTCTAATACATTTCAAATATTGGTTTATCAATATTAAGTGCAACACCATAATTGACCAGAAATCTAAAATTGATTTATAAAAATTAACAATCTTGGAAACGAATCAATATTGGAAAATAACCAAGGAGACACCATAATAAGCCTGTTTAAATCACTTTCGGTTTCAGCGGAAATGAGCCCTATTTTGAAATTTTAAATGGGACATCCTGTATATCGTAATGTTTTCGAGTATCGTAATGTTTTCGACTTCCGTATTAAATTCTGAGTATGACGGAATAATTTTTTTTCAAATTAATGATTTCATGGTTTCAAAAAAACTTGATTTTTAACTCTTCATATAGAATGCTATGACCCCTCAAAAACTAATCTAGAGTCATCAAACAGCTCAGCAAAATTTATTCTAGGCTACTGCTTCTATCTGTCACTTATGCTCATTTGTTTGAAATAGTGCAAAGCATCAGTTTTTGCCAAATTACTCATTTTTTTCAAATGGATCAAGGGCGGCTCATACAGTTTTCTGAAAAGTAGATTTTCTTAGGAATAAAATGGTACCGGTTCAAATGAAACATGTAACTAATGCATAAGGAATGAAGTTCTTGTTTTTCGGAATTAACCAGTAGGCGTCAAACGTAGTAGACCATTGTAAAATTAAAACAATTACCATCTAATTTGATACTGTTTTAATTTACAGGTCCTTGATCCATTAGAAGGACATTAGTAATTTGGAAATTGTAATTAGTAGGAGAGGACGTAGCTCGTAGCACTCTAGATAAAGAAATAAAAATCAAGGTTTTCGAAAACATGAAATCGGAAATTTGAAAAAAAGTATTCTATCCTCAGAATTTTATACAGAACTCGAAAATATTAAGATATACAGAGAGTTTCATTTAAAATTTCCGCTGAAAACGGTAGTGCCTCAAAATACAGTTTATCTTGCTATACCTATAGGGCAGATTACCCCCTCCCTCCATTCTTGGGGGAACCCATCTCCCCTCCATACTCCATTCAAAACCTCTAACAGCGCGTCTATCACCTCTTCCGTACGTAACATCCACGCTTCATTTCTTATCCCATCCCTTCCTGGTGCTTTCCATTTTTTCAGTTTTTCTATCTGTATGTTCACTTCCTCTTTTGTTATTTTCTTGCTTTCCATTTGTAGCTCCTCCCTTCTTTCGTTTCCTTCATCCTCCCTCTTCTCCCTCTAGTAGCTTTATGAAGTGCCTTCTCCATTCCCCCATCTCCACCTTTCTCTGGGCAACTTCTTTCCCTTTTTTTCTCTAAATTTATATATTTCCACGCTTCCTCCTTTAAAACAATTATTTTGCGCCATATTGTTAATTCAACATGATCAAGTGACATCAAAAGAAAGTTCAAAGCTTCTAGTTTCAACCCTCCAAGTTTACTATCACTAACCTCCAAGTTTAGTTTAGAAGATACAATTTTTTTGGATCCAAATTTTGACATACGTCAAAAACGGTGACAGTTAGGTAAGCAAAATGTGGGTGCGATAAACTCACAATAATTAAGAGATGAACCCGAATTTAGAGTCAAAACGAGGGCTTTCCATTTAAATTAACAAAGATGGCGGCCACTTCCGGTAAAACCGGATGTTCTGTGGGCTTGGGAATATTTTATTTTTGTTATGCGATTATGGTATAGTACCAAATTTCAAAATTCTAGTACAAAAGTGGATCCCCAAAAGTTTCCAATGAACGGTCTTCGTGAATCACTCCGTATTTAAAGGGAAAACAGATTATTACTATTGTTGTATAAAAATGCAAGAAAATCGGCGACGGTATTATGAAGCATTCTTTTTGTTTCAGATGCGCAGCTGCAGCTTCAAGCCGGGTACAGGTCGGAGTTGCAAGAGCGCGCCCTCGTCGTCTCCTTACAAATGTTTAATTTGATACTAGAACGTTGCATCTCCCTATTCCAAGAAAACATGAAATGTCACATAGGTTCCCTGCCCCAAGACGTCCACAACCTTTTACCCGCCGTCAAGATTTGGTGCGACTGGATGCTATGCCACAGTTGGGTGTGGAATCCTCCACCATCGACTCAAGATTTTAAAGTGGGGTAAGTAGTAAACGTGAAAAAAAAATTTGGCGTTGAGTTCATCTCCGCCATTCTATTTAATTCGTGTAAGGTAATAGGTAACTCGGAGTCAAAATTGTACTTAAAGGGGGTACTGTCGAGAAACGACCAAGTTCGAGCAAGTTCCACCCTGGTTCCGAACCGGATATGGCTGTTAGGGATTTTTTTTTCGTTGCTCGATTTTTACGTGGCTAAAGTTTCCAAAAGCTTCATCGAATTGACATGACATTTTAATCAGGTTTCTTTAAAAATGTAGAGAATTAAATTATAGTCGGACTTTTATATCAGTATTGTAATGAAATGAAGATTTTTCTGCATGACACTGATTTTGAATTTCTTAACCTCAAAATAATAGTTGTTGACTGCTGTTGAAGAAAGGGGTCCGGAAATGAGGTAAAATTTAGAGCTGGGTAGTATTTGGACACTTTAGTAGTTAAGTACTTATCTAAATACTTTTTCCTTGAAAATAATTAGTATTCGAATACTTTTTTCGGCTGGTAGTTAGTATTCGAAGAATCCGAATACCAGAGTAAAGTATTCGAAAATTGTTCGAATACATTTATTTGAATTTCGCGCCAACCGCCATTCATTCGGTATCGTAAACAAACATTATACCTACTGGATCCTAAAGTGCTTAGTTTCCAAGATACAGGGTGTGCAAATTTTCAAATGTTTGCGCATTTCGATTTTCTTCATTTTTAGTTTTTGGACGAAAGTCCTGAAAATAATTATTGAGGTCATTCTGATATTTAAAATGTGGATTAATTAAAGCATAGTATAGTTAATCTTTACTTTTTCGAATTTATCTGCCTCCGATTAGTTTTTTCCTGTTTTCTCAAACCAATCGATAATATACAGGGTGGGTAATTTTTCGATGCTCACCATTGGGATCTCTTAAACGGTAAAAGATACGGGGTCGGTTAAATTACAGAAAAGTTGCGCTATTTGTTGATGATTAAGAATCTGAAGAGAATTCCCCGATATTTTGATTCGTTCCCGAATTATCACAAAAAAATCTGAAAATTGCCAATTTAAAGAAATATTAATATCTTCCTAACGATTGATGTTGTTTAAATAAAACTTGTTAACTAGAGATTAAAAAGTAAATTGTAATTGAAAATCTTTGTAAATGGGCACGAAACTTCCACAAAAGTAAAGCGAAAGCAGTCATCTTCTCTTCTTTCGACAGTTGACAGATCGAAATGCGGTGGCAGGTTGTCACTCGGAGGCGCGCCGTAATTCGAATCACGGCAAAGTTGTAGGGATTTATTTTTGGCCGATAAAACAGAGAACCGTAAAAACAAAATGGCATTTCCGGCAAAAATGCTGTCGAAGAGCCACAATTTTATTTTATTTCTTAAAAAAGGTAAGTGAAGCCACAAATATGTTCCCCTCTTACGGTTAAGCAAATCATGATACTACTTTCGAGCCTATTGTTCACAATAATTTTTTACGCTTTTTCTCTTCAGTATGCCTATAATTTATAGTTAGGATTTTTAGTAGAAATAATTTATATTTTTTTTAAATTCTCCTATTCCTACTTAGAGTAATTTTTGTCAGTTTGATAGTTTAGCCGAAAAATGCTAAAAACTAGCGCCATGTCCACGTCTGGGAGTAGGTTTTTGCCAAAAGAGGGATGAAGCTTACACTTGGGAGGTGTTAAGTTTGCGGTCCTTCATTTCAGGGCCCATCAGCAGTCCGTAGCAAAAACTTCATAAATATACAGGGTGTCCCAATTGTCTGTATTCGGTCGATAACTCCATTGCTGTTAGAGATAGCGAAAAATTGTTAAATACAAAGTTGCAGAGCGTCAATCAATGCACATTTTAAAAATACAATCCTGTATACAGGCTGTCCCACTAAGGAGTAAGAACACAAACATAGTTTTTTTTAAACGGAACACACTGTATTTTAATTTTTTATTGGATTCTATGATGAATTCCAAGTAACATTCATTAATCATGTTTTCATCTGAAATGAATGGTTTAGAAGATATTGGTAATTTTGTGGGAAAAATTACTTTTGCAGTACTTATTTTGAAAAATCACCCCACAACCAATTTTCAACCTTTGGTTTTGTAAATTTAGCATGTCATTAAGGTAGCTTTGGGCTATATTTCAAGCGCTTGAAAACGGGCTTAGCTTCTTAAGTTCGTCTCCAGTAACATCATGAACCTTCAAAAATGTAGAGGTTCAAATTTCGAAATTTTTAAATGGAACCACTATCAAATGTTATAGCCATAAGCTGTAACATTAAATTTGCTTTCGTTTGATATAAAATGTCCCTATATCTAAGTCTCGAATTTTTCGTTTTATTCAGTAAAATATGATTTTTAGGAATTTCCATTTTTAACTTACAATAATGTTTTTGAAAGACTGCTCGGACACATGTCACAAATTCTGTCAGCCGGAATCCTGCGTTAATTAACCATAAATAGTGATCAGATGTGTATTTTTAATGTTTATTTATGGAACGCAAGAATGTACCTACTCAAAATGTAGCAGCGTTTTCAGCACTGATATACTTACCAAAATGAAATAAATAGATAACAATTGCACTTTTAGAATATGCAGGTACTTTTCTAATTACTTACTTAGCTACTTCATTTTTTTTTTAATTTTCTGTTATTTAAAAAACAACAGGCAGGCACCTAGTCTGTTGAAATAAAGTGATTATAATGCCAATAATTTGGCTTTGATGATGAGCAGTTTGTGTTCGAAACATGTTAGCTGTTGAAATAAACTTTTTCGGTATAGTGGGCGTTTCTGGTGATAGTTTTAATAATTACGCTTTGTTTTTACAGGCACAGAATTAATTGCACGTCCTGTTTGCAGCCCAAAGACAATTGGGCAAATTATGAAACGCAACCTTAAATATTAGATCTATAGAAATTGTAATTCGACTGAAAACACATTTGACGCCTACAATGAAATGTAGTCAGAGCCAACCGTCTAAAAACATCAGGAAGAAAAACATGAAAATAGTGTTTTACTGAATAAATCAAAAAATACTAAACTTGGATATAGGAACAGTTTATATTAAACGAAAGCAAATTTAATTTTACAACTTATGGCTATAACATTTAATAGTGGTGCCATTTAAAAATTTCGAAATATTAACATCAACATTTTTGAAGGTTCATAATTTTACTGGGGTCGAACTTGAGAAGCTAAGGCCGATTTCAAGAGCTTCAAGTATAGTCCAAACCTTCCTTAATGACATGCCAAATTTCCAAAACCAAAGGTTGAAAATTGGTTGTAGGGTGATTTTTCAAAACAAGTACTGCAAAAGTAATTTTTCCAGCAAAATTGACAATATGTTCTAAACCATTCGCTTCAGATGAAAATATGATTAATGAATGTTACTTGGAATTCATCATAGCATCCGATAGAAAATTAAAATACAGAGTGTTCCATTTAAAAAAACTTATGTTTGTGTTCTTACTCCTTAGTGGAACAGCCTGTATACAGGATTGCATTTTTAAAATGTGCCTTGTTTGACGCTCTGCAACTTTGTATTTAACAATTTTTCGCTATCTCTAAGAGCAATGGAGTTATCGACCGAATACAGACAATTGGGACACCCTGTATAAATATGTTCTACTAAAAAATCTAATTTTGACTGTTCTACAACTTCGGACGTCATTTGCGAGGATTAAATAATCAAAAGGGCTTTTTTAATGCAGAATTTCTTAGATTTCTTTGATTAGAACGAATTTTTTGTATTCGTCTTTTTTAGATCTAATATGACTGTACTATTAGGGTCTAAATTAAGTACAATTTCGAGGGGGAAACAACCAATAAAAATTTGTACACCATAAATCCCCGTAAATCCTAATAAATCCTAGTAAATCCCCATAAATCCTCGTAAATCCCTTTAAATCCTCGTAAATCCCCATCAGACGAAAACTTCGCAAAATTGCAAAAATCTTTGTAATAATTGTCGAAGCGAAATTGCCTAGATATTTCTTTCAAATAAAGTATTTACTCTTACACTAAATATATCTAGTCTCATATTATCTAGAACACATAATTAGCAATAGTATTTCAACACATTTTTAAAAACGTTTATGAAAAATCTGCATTGATCTACTTTAAGAAGGGGTAGCAATAGCATAACATAAAGAAACGTAGGTAAGTTGTAAACATTTTATTACGTAATACTGTAAATTCAAACTGAACAAAACAAATCTCCGATATCAATCAGGAACAAAACAAGTACAAAAAATATTAGTTTCAAATAACAAAAAAAAAGTCTTTGGAAAACTTCTAGACTTTAGTCAGTGGCTGTTGGGCCAACCCCTTCAGTAACTGGAAGTTTCATCTCGTTGTATAAGTTTTCGATGTGGGAAAACAACTTGTCGCTAATAAAGTAAGTTTCGCATTTGAAATTAAAATTTATCGGTCCTTAAAAAATATATTTTTTTTCAAATTGATCCACATCCTTTCTTTTTGGCCAGGTATATTCCAGCTTATTTTTCGCTGATCTTTTTAAATACGTTACTTTAAAAAAGTCATATCCATCATTTACAACATTCAGAACCTTACCCAAATACCATCTTTGTTCGTAATAAAGTGAGGTTATGAAATCACGGTTCACACTATTTAGGCGGATTTACAGAATAAAGCTACTAATGAATAATGATAATGTAAACACAGTAGAACTGAATACTTATCACTTGCTGCGAAGAAGAATTACATTTTAAGGCAAGGCCAAGACTTCAATAAATAAATTCTCATAAATCCCAATAAATCCTCGTAAATCCCAATAAATCCTCGTAAATCCCAATAAATCCTCGTAAATCCCAATAAATCCCCATAAATCCGGTAAATTCTCAGACTTGTACACCATAAATCCTAGGTTGTCTACCCCTCGTACAATTTTGACTCCGAGTTACCTATTACCTTACGACAATTAAAATGAAAAAAAAAATTGTAAAAATCAGGTGAAAATGATGAAATTGTGTATAGAAGCCACGGCGATATGTGGAGCCGCCTGGCCCTGCTGATGAACATCCTGGAGAAGCTCGACGAGAACGCGACTTCATTACTCGTGGAGGAGGTACAGGAAGGTAAGTCGTATCAAAGTCACACTTCAACATGCCCGACGTGTTAATCAAGTTAACGTAGGAAAAACGAAAATGACCGCGGCGCGGCGATGCCACCAAATTATGATGTTCGCCTAAAGTAAATTAAACTTTCAAATGTTATTACCAACAGGTTAATTAAACGTCGTCGTATTTGCGTGCCGTGGAATTCATGCATATGCAGTGTTCAAAATGACTGCAAATGCGTCATGCACGATTTCATATATGAGAAAGGTAACTCCGAAGCCTTTAATTCTTGGTGTAAAAGTTACATGTTACGGAGATTGTAATTATTTGCTTTGACGACCGGTTATTTTGTTGCTTCGTTCGTTTTTCTGCAACTAAAGCAGGCGCCAGGATTCAGTTTGCAGTCCAAACGGTAATTTAATTTCGCATTTTTGTACGAAGCGGTGGTTGGGTGTTATTACAGCAGGGGTGGGATTCAGTGTTTGAAGCTCTGCAGAAAACCAGTAGTCAAAGGTATACTCGAACGTTCTAGCGACAAATAATAATTATTGTTATTTTATTTCCTTGACATAAAATCTTTTCGGCCCGTCAAGAGTTAAAAGTTTTGGAAAGATGATAAAAGTTTAGCGAGCAAAAATTTGAAGAAATGTTTTAATAAACATGAATCGAAAAATGTCTTCTAAGTGAGCTATGGTCCCTCAAAGTGGGTAATAAAAAATGGTTTTTCTTAAATTTCTGATGAACGACTTATGATAGGGTCACGAAATTTTGGATTTTTTGTAAACTTTTGTGCTTATGTGACTTATGTAATGGCCGCGGACATTTGTGTATCTAACTTTTTTGTACGATATCTCGGATAAATTATGAATACAAATTTGAAAAGCTCAAGCCATTTTCGAGAAAATTGAACTTCTCCTGGATAATTTACGCAGTGCCAATAAATAAAAAAATAAAAGAAGGCTGCTGTCTATCTTTCTGTGACCAATTTTGACAGTCTTATTGCCGTCTTCAGTAGTTTTGATAAAACAAGTTAGTTTTATTAGATCAATCACTTTCTTAATTATGTGGCCTCCCCCCTTTGAGGGGTCCCAGCTCACTTAGGAGGCATTTTTCGACCCATTTTAATAATAACGCGACTCCCTAATTTCTACAATTTCCAAAACCGGTTAAGTTTTTCATTTACTCATTTGGTTTATATTGTCGTTCTTTCTACTTTTCAACCCTCAAAATTTTTGTTTTTTCTGTTCATTTTCTACTTTTTAATTCTGTAACAAGAATTTTTTAACATTTCACCTTTCTGACATCTGTGCTAGGTGCAGATTGATAAAATCTGCAACCGATTCCACCAGTAAGACCAGCCTACATAGGTACACATTAACGTGATAAACATCTACAGAGATACACATCGCATTGATGTACATCTTCCGGGGGCTTTTTGTCTTTGAGTGACAAGAAATGCAAGTATGGGTAAAGACTACTAGAGGGCGCTGAGCCATCCTCAACACCGTTCAGTCATCATGGTGGCTTTAAAAACAAAAGAATTAAGGTTTTAACGCACCAAATGTCAAAACAAACCATCAAAGCCACCTACGATGGATCTCCGTTAACCATTAAAGACAGCGAAAACTTGTTAAATACAAAGTTTAGGGATTTTTATAAGGCGCGTTGTGTATATCTTTTTTTTTGTATTCCACGATGTGACACGCATGTTTTCATCTGAAGTGAATATTTTCAACGATATTAGCAATTTTGTAAGAAAAATTGCTTTAGCTGTACAACCACAATAAATAAGGGTTTTTAGTATAAGAGGGTCCTTTTCTAATTGTGACGTCAATCCAATCAAGCGGCAGCGCACTATGCGCAGATGGTATACTGTTTATGGCGGCGCATAGGGGGTCTGACATGGCACATCTTCCATCCTTTTATGCTGAAAACCCTTATTACGGGCTGATTTATCGATGCGTAGCTAACTAAACTGACAGATTGTCAGTCAAAAAAGGCGGTCTCGGAGACGGCAGGAACTTCTACGCCGCACTGCATTGGATTAATAACAGCAGCATTTATTAAATTTTTAAATATTTAAAATAAGAAAGTTGCTATGCCAAAAGGGCACTTCGGGTTGACTGATCGGCTTCAAAATCTAATCAGCTCCTCTCCCGCACAGACAATAAAATAAATTGCCACGAAAATGACATTTTTCGAAAAAATGGCACTAAGGTTCTCGGCTTGAAAAAAAATCAGTTATCGAATCCGGTAATAAAAATATACATTTATGCATAGTTTTTTTTTCACGGCACCATTTTTTGGTCAAAAGGGCCCAAGTGTGAATACATTTTTAGAAGCAGAATTTGAAGAGCATTCATATGGTAATGCGAAAAATGGGGGTTTGCATTTAAATTTTTAAAGTTGATGTGCCAAAAAGGCACTTTCCGTGAGCCGGTGTAGCCCAGATTCTAATCAGCACCTACAAATCTCCCACTGAATATGTGTGCCAAATTTCATCAAAATCAGTTCAGTAGTTTCGGCTGTAGCATGTCCACAGACACACGGACAGACACACACACAGACACACAGACACACATTTTTCAAAAATAGGTTTTTTGGGTTCCTGGGACCCCGAAACGTAAAGATTTGATGTCAGTTCAATTTCGAATTTTTGATCGATTTTATATACTGCTCCGCCTTGAGCGTAGAAGTTAAAAAAAAGGCGGTCTCGGAGACGGCAGGAACTTCTACGCCGCACTGCATTGGATTAATAACAGCAGCATTTATTAAATTTTTAAATATTTAAAATAAGAAAGTTGCTATGCCAAAAGGGCACTTCGGGTTGACTGATCGGCTTCAAAATCTAATCAGCTCCTCTCCCGCACAGACAATAAAATAAATTGCCACTAAAATGACATTTTTCGAAAAAATGGCACTAAGGTTTTCGGCTTGAAAAAAAATCAGTTATCAAATCCGGTAATAAAAATATACATTTATGCATAGTTTTTTTTTCACGGCACCATTATTTGGTCAAAAGGGCCCAAGTGTGAATACATTTTTAGAAGCAGAATTTGAAGAGCATTCATATGGTAATGCGAAAAATGGGGGTTTGCATTTAAATTTTTAAAGTTGATGTGCCAAAAAGGCACTTTCCGTGAGCCGGTGTAGCCCAGATTCTAATCAGCACCTACAAATCTCCCACTGAATATGTGTGCCAAATTTCATCAAAATCAGTTCAGTAGTTTCGGCTGTAGCGTGTCCACAGACACACGGACAGACACACGGACAGACACACAGACACACATTTTTCAAAAATAGGTTTTTTGGGTTCCTGGGACCCCGAAACGTAAAGATTTGATGTCAGTTCAATTTCGAATTTTTGATCGATTTTATATACTGCTCCGCCTTGAGCGTAGAAGTTAAAAATGTTTTTTTTTGTTACGGTCAAGACGCTTTCTATACCGGGTGATTCAGTTTGGTTTTTTATTTCGCCCCCGCTGTAACTTTTTTATTTCAACAGAAAAATACGTACTTTATTTATTTTTTTATTTAATCACACCACCCTTTTACCACACCGTGGGGTAGGGTGTTCTCCCAAAAAATTGACATAAATTACAAAAATTTTATAATAGTACATATATCAACTTATTCTGTGTTATGTAAAAACGTTTTCCAAAGTCTTCTGTCTTCCTCTATATTCTTTGCAGGAAAAATATGTATAAAACCATATTTGTAAATTGTATGACAAAACTATTAAATTACGTCATTAAAATAAATCGTCTGTTTAATGACGTGTCAAAATTAAGTTTAATCCTTATAGATTATAAAAATTCCGGAAAAAAAATTAATTCGATAAAACTATTTTACAGTTTTGTTGTTAATAAACGAAATTAGCCATGAAAAAATTTAATAGTTTTCTGTTGACTAAGTAAGGTGCTTCTCATTTTAATTATAGTTTAATTACCTTTTCAATATTAATAGGCTAATGTGGTGTTAACGCATAAAGGATAATGTTATTTTCTGAGAAACCCCATGAGAAACTATAGTGCTATAATGAGAGTGACGTTAGTTCGAATCATAACTCATTTTTTACAAGGCTAAACTACATTTATTGACGACGACAAAATCGCCAAATTATTTTATCAAATTATATGTTTTCTCGAAATTTTTCTAATGAAGTGTAAACTCTCTTTACATATTTGAATGTAAAAAAAATATGTACAAGAATCCGCTAAGAAATGTACAGCGTGTCATCAAAAGTTACAGGGGGAGATTACCAAACTGAATCATCCGGTAGAAACTTTTGCTTTAAAATCTCGTAAATTCCTAAAAAAAATATGAAAAATTGATGTGGGAGGCCTTAAATTCCCAATATCTTCTAAACGAAATCGTTGACGAAGCGGTCAATGAATGTCACTTGTATACTTCAAGTTTTTGCTATCTCGAATAGCAATTGCGATATCGATAATTGGGAATTTTGTGCTGAGCATTTTATTAAAATTAAGTGCGAGGGTTCTGAAACATTCTGTAGATTCTAATATTCCTTCGTCTATCATCAGCACATGTTTGATCGTGGTTAGAGGCTGGCAGAGCGCTGGTAAGTGACCACGTACAAAATGTGTTGCTAATGTTGAACAATACGGTAATAATTTCAGTTTTTTCCTGTCGACTCAGAATAATTACCTATTCAAAGTTAGGGGTTGAAAGAAGTCGAAAGTCGAAATTAACTCCAAAACCTCTATATTTTGCTAAAATGTCCTCACTTTTATCCTCTAATACATCTAAACCCCGGTAAAATGATGTGCTAAATTAACATAAACCCTGCAAGCTCATAACAATTTAACATCCATGTCCGTCCTAAACCCGGATAATTTCCGCGCATCAATCCATCTGGCAGAACCAATAAATTAATTAGATCCCCCGTGTATCCTCTTCATCCCCTATTTATTGTCATGAAATTTTGTGAATAATCCGTACCGTAATGCAAGTTCGACAACGAGAGTGTTATTTATTTACCGTCGACTCTGTTCTGCAACTACGTCGATGGAATAGATTAATAATTTTTAACGGCGTATCTGATTAAAACAAATATTTCTCTCCGTGTGGTGTAAATATGTCATTCAGTCGCACACACACACACACACACGCTACACAATTATTACTGCTAAGTAGCGATGTTATAAATAAATAGATAATTATATTCTTGTTAGAAAATTATAAACTGGTTTTGCATATGTATAAATAGTGGAAATTATGTTACCGGCAAGAAAGTGTTTGTTATTGAGCTCGTTTTACGGTTAACATGAGTTTTGAGGGTTTAATGGATGTTTTGGGTTTGTTGAGTTCTTCAGCTTAAGAGGAATATTGTTGACCTCGGTTGAGGATTTTTCTTGCGCAACCATTAAAACGGAAAATAGATAAAATCGCGTTGTAAGAATTCGCTTGACATAGGTGGCATTGCTTGTAAACAACGACCAAATAGAGCTCTTGTTAGGAATTACTTAGGGAATTGGTGCAATAAATCCGTTCCAGGTTACGAACAAGTCAGGCTGCCGGAGGACAGCGTGCTGAGCGGCTTCACGCCGCTGATGGTAAACGAGCCCGACGTCAGGTACGCCCCCAGGGACATCGACTCGGAGGTGGCCCAGTTCTCTTTGCGAATGAGCAAATTACTATTTTTCGGCACGGTTTTCCTATGCGGACTCGAACCGCCAGTTTTGAAACTGGAAATCGAGGATGAATTCCGAGAATACGTTTCCGTCGTTTCCACGTCCAACAGCAGGGATTCACCGGTCACGACGCAGGACTTGGTGCGTTGTGGGCTGCTGTGCCAAAACGAAATTCTTTCTCTCTACATTTTATTGTTTTCTTAAAGGTTAAGGGTTGAAGTTAACAATTCCATTTCTGTTGAAAATGTGCGAGAGAAAGAAAATTAAGCTTTGTTGAAAGCTTGGTCCATTTTGAGGAACTGATGTTTGATTACGCAGAGTATGTTCAAAGTCTTGTTCCACAAATTCATTCTATGATGTCTCCAATCTTTCTTCGAGGATTTTTCCAAAAAGAGAAATGGATCTACTTTCAAAAGGTCTCAAATTCAACTGAACCCATCACCCAAGTCCTTCCTCCCCCTATCCAATAATTTCCAAACTTTCTTCAACCGTACAAAGAATCTCTCACACAGTAATAAATGTTCTAATCAGGCAAGTCATAAGCAGAATCAAGAAAAATAACCTAGTCGTTTCAAAAGCAGTCATTGAAGAAAGAAACGCCTACATTGACAAAGTCAATCGTTTCATTAATGCTGGCGATTTTTGCAAATTCAAAAGTAACCCCACCAATAAGTTCCTTGTCACCGACACCTCCGAAACCCTAAAACATTTCAACACTTTAAAGTTTTTTCTTCTACCCTTATGGCCTTCCTAAAACCCACAAAGAAGATTGCCCAATTAGACCCGTGGTTTCGTTTATCAATTCTCCTTCCTCACTTATTGCAAAGTGGATAAACAAGATCCTCAGATGCAAACTTCCATTTGACAACAGGTATTCCGTCAAAAATTCTTCAGATTTGTGCAAAAAACTCATCAACGTCAAAGAAGTTCCTAAAAACTCGTTCTTGGTTTCCTTCGATGTATCCAACCTTTTTCCTAGTATTCCCCCCAAAGAACGTCTGGAATTACTAGAGGATCTTCTCCACAATACCTACTTATAATAACCTACTTTCTTTAGCTGAATCAGTTAAAGACCAAAACTTTTTCCAATTCTATTCCCAAAATACAGACTCAGCAATGAGCTCAAGTCTTTCCCGATCCCCTTTTTTAGCTGAAATTTTCATGAACAATCTTGAAAACAAAATCCTCACACATCAAACCACCAACAAAATTCTCTTTTGACGATAGGTATGTTGACGTGATTGCTTTATTCCAAGGTTCGTCTTTACTTTATTCCAAATTTTTCTACAGATTTACATTATGTTTCCATTTCTTAAAACCCCCTAAGGAATCAGAAAAGTTTTTTACTCTTTCCTTCATTGGTGCACCCACAATAACCATTTCAAACATCTGCAAGAAACATAATTACTGCGTATACATCCCCACACTTAGCTCGAGCTATTTCAAAGGCTACACCGCCGCAAATCTAGTGGAAAGCTGTTTAAAAAGCATCGAGCTTAGTTAGCTTCAGCTAAGGGTGTGTATATATACGCAGTATACAGGGTGTTGCCAATTTCATTGCCCACTATTGGAATCGCGGAAACTACAAGAGTTAGAAGATCGATTAAATCAGATAAAATTTGCTCTTTTTTGAGATAGGCAATTAAGAATCTGTAAAGAATTCTTGGATATCTTGATTCGTTCCTGAGTTGTTCCGAAAAAAACTGAAAATTGACATGCTAAACAAAAATTCATAGCTCCCTAACAGTGGATGCTATTTAAATGAAACTTGTAGCTTTTATATTTTTGGCATCTGTCAGTTCAACGGCATTGACAAAATTTTTCTACGGTTTCTAGATTTTGAGTACACAATATTGGATTTTAACACCACTAGGCAGACAAAAAAAACAGCTTTTCAAAAATATGACCAATCCGGGCGTTTTGAAAAAAAAATTCCAAAGCTTGAGTCACACGATGCCAAGACGTGTTTTATTATCGTCGAATTCAGTTCCTTTCACATGTCGTAAGAAATTGAAAAGTCGGTACACTTTTTTACAGTTGTTTTTTCCCTAAGTTTAGACTGATTATACAGATTATTCACACCAAATTTCTAATTTTGACGATCTGTCAAAAAAGCGAAAGTTGGTTTAATTTTTGAAAAGTGTATCCAGTGGTGTTAAAACCCGATATGCGGCCATAAGAAAAAGAAAAGTTGACTGTCGCTTCTCAAAATCTAGGAGGCCTAGAAAATGTCTTTTAATGTCATTGAATTGGCAGCTGTCAAAAATATAAAAGTCCAAGTTTCATTTGCTTAGCTTTAAATATTAGGAAGTTATTAATTTTTCTTTAAAATCGCGATTTTCAGTTTTTTCAGGATAACTCAGTGACGAATATCTTAATCGCCCTCAAAGAGAGCAACTTTTTTCTAATTTAACCGATTTTCTAACTATAATGATTTCCTAGAACCCAACAATGGGCAATTAAATTGGCAACACCCTGTATATCAACATTGCTTTCAGGTTCAACAACAAAAGATAAATTTTCTCGATTTTGTGGCTCAAACCACAAATACTTAGCTGCTACTAGTTAATTTACCAAATTTCCTAGAAAGTTGCTTGATAAAATAGTCAAGCTACTGTCAGTTTCAAACCCTCCTCCGTCTGGGCCTCATTCTTGACTCTTCGCACATTAGCGAAAACTCGCAGTTGCTATAGTACGAGTTCTGTGGTTGGTTATGTCCTAGCAACTGCGAGCATTCGCTAACAAGCGAAGGGTCAAGAATTCCCCCCCTGTAGGTTTGAAACAGGCAGAATTATGACCTGTCGTCAGGCAACAGCCGTGATAATGGACGAAAACACCAATAAAAGTCAAGTATTTGTGGTTCAAACCATAAAATCGCGAAAATTTACCTTAAATTTCACAACACATTGTCCATCTCAAAGATTCGGTTCCTCCTACTTTTAAATATAGTGTTTCTCGTAATTGCCCCAAAATCTACTTTGGTCAAACTGGGAGATGTCTTCAACAGAGAGTCAAGAAACACCACAAACAAATCACATACATCATACATCCTAAAAGCGGGACATTCTTTTGACCCGAATTCCAATGTAGATCTGCTACATGTTTGTCCAGAAGGCCGTTTTCTTAATAATCTAGAAATTCTGGCAATTAAAAATGTACCACAATGTTCTCCCCTTCAATCAAGTTAAATTTATTGCCCTCGTTATTTCAGCTCAGTTTTAATAGGTTCGCCAATTTCTTTCTTCACATTCTTAATTTTATCGAGCCATCGATTTTTTTTTACAGGTTAGGTTTTCTTTGGCAGATGACAGGTCACAGCTCCTCTGGTCGCTAGCGGTTTTTCGCGCTTGCCGGGATCAGTGGTCGGGTCGGCTCCTGTGTCGCGCTCCTTTCTTTGCCGTGGCATAGACAGAGTCGGGTATAATTGCGCTGAACATGACCGTTTTCTTCTGCTCGGCGCGGGGAAGCTGCTTTTGACTTTAGTGTGACTCTAAACTCTAACCTTTCCCGCCACCCACCAAATTTCTCCGAATTTTCGCACAACAAAATTTTGTTTTGAACTGAAATTGTCAATAATTGCTTTTCCAGTTTCACAAGCTTGATATTGACATTTGCTGAGATTGCTAGTTTTGACTCGCCTCGTTTGTGAGGGTGGCGTGATCTTCCACCAATGACGTCAAAAATGATCACGTGACCACGCCGACAGCTCCATAAGCTTAAGGCTGGCGTTGGAATCGTTTAAAAATGACATTTTCGCGGCTCGGGAATTCCTAGTCACAGGAGGCTACGAGTGGCCTAACGAAGTGATTGAAAGTGCATTTTGTAGATTAAGGATCAGACTACAGGATGACATTAATTTAAAACTCATATTTTGAAAAAAAATTTGTCCATATAAATTTTTTTTCAAAATATGAGTTTTAAATTAATGTCATCCTGTAGTCTCATCCTTCATCTACAAAATGCACTTTCAACCACTTCGTTAGGTCACTCGTAGCCTCCTGTGACTAGGAATTCCCGAGCCGCGAAAATGTCATTTTTAAACGATTCCAGCGCCAGCCTTAAGCATACCGAGTAAGCTCCACATAATATCTTGGTATCACTTCATTTAGTTCTATACCCGAATATCGGATTAACGTTTTTGAACTTTTTACGTGTGTTCGCTTAGTAACCGTGTTGATATGACGTCGCAATGTTCGGAGTGCTGATTTAAAACACTCGTATTTCTGAAACGATTGCACTTAGAAAAACGAGGTTTTCATTACAGCTCTTAGATATTTTTAAACTATTTTTTAAACGGAAAATGTTTTTTCGGTTCACACCCCCCTGTAATGTCTTTTCTAACTGAAGATGGAGTAACACTCCGAAACGCACCCCAAACAGTAAGTACAATTTGTGGAACAAGACTTTGAACATCCCCTGGGTAATCAAGTAAACTTTAGTGCAATCTTACAAGTAATTTTCAACATTTAGGCTCGCAACGACGACGTCTTGATGGAGAGTTTCAGCGAGGACGAAGTGGACGAACTCCCCAACGGTCCCGCCGAGGAGGCGACGTCCGAAGTTCGCGAGCTTCTCTGCAGAAAAGTCGAATTGGAACGCACGCAACGACTGCAGGAATTGCACAAACAGAGGGTGAAGGTGCGTACTGTTTGTTTATTAATTGACGTCGTCGGCTTCCAATTTATTGTTAAATTCAATTACCGCCGCCGATCCCAGGCGCGACTTTCTTTTTGTAATAATAATACGCCAATTTCATTACAGCGGTACTCCATTGTTAGGGTTCAGTGTGTTATTGGAAAAAGTCCATAATAGCTCTTTTAAGGAGCCGTTAGATCGTGAAAACCGAATATAATTCGCATGTACTCTGTGTATAGTGTAACGGTTCTGGATTTTTCCGGCGTGCCTCGTTTTTTGGTGATCGTCGGGAAATTCTGTGTCAATCGATCAAGTATCTCTCTGGTAATTGGATTTGGGTCAACCGGCCATATTACCAAAAATGGTTCCACGTTATACACGGATCATTTCTCATACATCATTACTGTTTGCCTTAGAAAGGATATTGTTTTATCCTTCCTTAAATTGAATATTGAGTCTCCTAATTAGCCCAGTTGATTTATTGAAGGACATTATCGTCTTCACTTCCTTCGTATCGTATAATTTTCACGGTCGTGATGAGAGGTGAAATTAATGGTGAATGCGCAAAAAGTTACAGAGCATTTTCCATGCGGAAGAAGCTGTGCCGAGGATCGTTTTAGGCATGTGGACAATAAAACTTAAAGAAAAGCAGTTTGATTGAGCCATATTATAAAGTCCACGCGAACGTCGGAAAAATTAATAGAAGGGTTCTTTTAATAGTTGTAAAGGAAATATTAAAAGTCTCCTATAATGCTTTGGTAAATACCCGTTGAGGGGTTAGAAATAAAGAGGTGGTAAGCCGCACCGCCCAGCGGTTTTATGCGATTTTACGCAAAACAGTTTTCGAAAAATTCTTCACAAAAAAGTTGTTCAACGGACGTTAAAAGTTGAAAAGCGCAGGAACGTGTTTGAGTTTTGGCAGGAAGAAAAAGCTTATGAAAAACAAAAAAGGTAAAGTTATACAAGGTGGTGCTTAAACACTCACCATTAGGATTTCATCAACTATAAGAGTTAGAAGATAAGTTAAATTAGAAATAAGCTCCGTTTTTTGAAGGTGATTAAGGATCTTTAAAGATTTCTTCGATACCTTGATTCGTTCCTGAGTTATTCCCGAAAAAATGTAAATTGACATTTTAAAGAAAAACTCGTAGCTTCCTAACAGTTGATGCTATTCAAATGAAACTTGGAACTTTCATATTTTTGACAGCTTTTGTCAATTCAAAGGCACTCACAGGAATTTTCTAAGCGTTCTAGATCTTGGTTGACAACAGTTAATTTTTATTTTTATTTTGGCCGCGACATTGGATTTTAACACCATTATTTTAAAAAATGTAACCAGCCTGGGCTTTTCTGAAAAAATCCTTTCGAAGCTTGAGTGCCATGACGTATTTTATTATGCTTGAATTCATTGCTTTCACATGTCATAAAAAATTGAAAAAGTAGGTGTACTTTTTTGCAATTGTTTTTCCCCTAAGCTTAGGCTGATTATACAAATTACTCATGCCAAATTTCAAATTTTAAAGATCTGTCAAAAAAGTCCATGTTAGTTACATTTTTGAAAAACTATTTTTCCGTGTATCTCGTGGTATTAAAATAAAATGTGGCGACTATAAGAAAAAGAAAAGTTGATTGTCGCTGTTCAAAATCTAGAAATCCGAATTTTCAGTTTTTTCCGGATAACGCAAGAACGAGTCAAGATATCGGAGAATTCTTAACAGATCCTCAATCATCCTCAAAAAGCGCAACTTTTTTCTAATTTAACCGATTTTCTAACTAATGGTTTTTGAGATCCCAATGGTGAGTAACGAAATAAGCCCCACCCTGTATATGTTAGAAGGTCATACCATTATTGTTTGTTATACATTCCAAGTGAAATAGTAACCGCTCTAATATTGAGCTCTTCAAACCCTTTTTTCTTTCCGTCTTTGCCTTCTCTACTATTTCCGTCCATTTCTTCCTGTTCTGAACTTGATCCTTCCGTCCTTTTATTGTCGCTTTTTCCTGTTAACTTATTCCCATGCGGCTTTCCGTCCATTTCTTCCTGTTCTGAACTTGATTTTCACTTTTTCCTGTTAACTTATTTCCATGCGGCTTCTATTCTGATGTGATTCTCTTTATCCTGCCTTTATTCCATTCTTTTTGTGACCATACCAGCTCATCCTTTGAGATTTTATCGTTCTGTCTTAAATATGTCCTATCTTTTTAATATAGGTATAACTTATGTTTATCTCAAAGTTCATAAGTCTTCAGTATTCTTCATCTTCAGATTTTTTTGTTCCATTTATTCTTCTCACTATTCTCCTTCCATACAGGGTGTACCGTTTAAAACGAAACACCCTGAATAACTCCTGAAGGGGTGATATGAGGGAAGAACGCTGAAACAGATCGATTTCTGTCTGGGGGGGGGGGGCACTTAAATCCGTGCACCCCCTACCCCCCACAAATTAACTACTACTTCAAAATTTCAAATGGCAACCCCCCATTTTTATGTTACATTATCTGAAATCTAATTTTTGTACGAATCTAAATTTGCGTCCTCTGTAGTCGAATTTGAAAATTACATTAGGGCCATTTGTGTAATTCTCTGTAAACTGACGGAAAGATTTTTGAAATCCATGTCCATTACAAAAATATAAAAATGTAGGGGTGTCCCATTTAAAAATTCAAAATTGAAGCCCGTTCACTGAAAAAAGACATTCCTATCTAATAAGGAAAAACTAGCATTAAATGCGACTCGTAGTGGTTAAATAGGTGACAACTCCTACAACCATCTTTCAATAGTACTACAAAACACTCGTACATTGCGTATTATTGAATATGGACCGTAGTCGTATTTATAAAGACTACGCGTACTAGTATACACTAACGAGCAGATCCGTATGTATAGTATTATGTTTTGTAATATACAATACGGCTTGTAGTCGCATTTATAATAACTTCCGCTTCTGCTAGTAAAAAGGATTGCTATTATTTAATAAACCCTCCAGTAATATGTAATACTATCGAAGTTATGAGTTTATAATAATTATTGAGCATATATTGTGGACATTTTCAAGAGTATTACAAAATATATAGAATATTAGCTTGTGGGGTATTATTTCAATCCAAAAATGAGATATTTCATAATACATAAGCCATTACTTCGAAATACCGTAGGTTAAAAATGAAAATTGCATAAGTCCACTTTTTAAAAAAATTGGGATTTCAGAGCTATTTTGTCAAGTTGGCACTAAAATCCCAGTTTTTTTAAAAAGTTTTAAAAAGTGGCAATTTTCTTGTTATAACCCGACGGTAGATAACCATCAAACATGTTATTAATTTACCTTGATCTATATACATAGTGTCTAAAAAGTAACGAATATGCCCGTAACTCTTGAGTCGAAAACGCAATAACACGTCAAGTTATTTTTTTTCGTATAATTGCAAGTACACAATTACATTTTCTTAAATTCTTTGTGCAGTTTGCAAACCTCTTCAATGTTCCATGTTTTTAAAAATTTGGGGTGTCCGGGACTTCACTTTCGGTGGAGTGTGATACATGTTTTTATCCTAGAAAAAATCATAGATTCCGAATCCGTCGAGAAAAATGTAGGTTTCCATTTAAAAATAAACATGATGACGTCATTGTGTCGAAAACGGTTGAACCAAAAAAATTGGCAATGTCACTATGGGACGCAGAATGCAAAAAGCAACGCTTCCAGTTGATGGGCCTCAAGAATGCTTTCCATTTTGTCTTCCCGTAAAACAGCACTATAGCCACGCACCAAAGAATAAAATACACCACACCACTTCCTTGTATTCCGTTTACATAATATTGGGAATTATGATGGATGCACCTAAGCGTAAACGACAACGAAAGTAAACTGATCAGTGATCAGCGACAACCAGGCGCCAAAATAGCCCGGGCTTATTAGTACCTACGTTGTACAATACGACTACGCAGTACTATTTCAAACTTTTTTTGGAATATTTATGATTTTTGCCGACTTTATTAAATAATGCGTCACCCAAGTATTTTCAATAACAATGTCGATTGTATTTTATACAAAAAGACGAGTATTGACCTTAAAATGGATGAATATCTTCTATTTTATTTGGATGCACATGAAATACGAGTCTGGTTCTTAAGAGAATACTAACTAAATTTCTATACACCACGGCCCTTAATAAGTATGAAACATGAATCAGGTCTTATATTGGAAACACTAACAGTGTATGCAAAAAACTCCAACAATTCCTATCTCAAAATATAATATGTAGTAATAAATAAATTTGAGAATTAAGATTACCATTTCATATTAAGATCCGAGAGGATTTTTCTCAGTGTTCCGGCGTAACCGGAAGAGACGGGAAGTTCTAATATACAGGGATGTCCAAAAGTTTGGAACGGGGCGATTTGTGACCAGACCATTGGTATTACGCAAAAAATTTTTTTGCCTCTTGAAATGGCTGACCTTGACGCATATTTTGGGCGGTTCTGATATTTTTCAGCTCTTGTCATTTTCGAACAGGACCGGATTCGGCCATTTTTTAATCGATAATAATGTTAATGTGGTGATTGTTAAACCTGCTGTGAAGTTTTCTTTTCTGATACTTCAACTGCTGATTTTAAAAAAAATGCCGAAATTCGGGGAAAATCCACTTTTCATTCTCGCGGTAGCCCAAGAAACAAAAGACAGTCGGTTGCGACGTAGGTCCAAAATCGTTTGATTTAATTTCATTGTTAGATCTTGACAGTGGCAGACGTCATTCAAATAAATAAATTGGCGAACTAAACGATTTTATACGGCTTTGGAGAGATTGGCCTGTGGTCGGGGTAGTTCTTGGATTGGCGCCGGAGTGTCCTGATGAGGTTCCGGATGCGTGCAAATAATAAACAGAAATGATAATTTTATATCAACAGGTGCACCAGGTAAGATACGAAATTACTCTTCAAATTAATGTTTAACAGTTTTTAGATACATTTACGTAAAAATTCAATTGTTGTCAAAGAAGTACATTGTGATGGATCATCGGAGAAAACAACGACGGCGACGCCAACACGAAGAAAGTAAGTTGCAGGAACTAGTTAGTGGTGGCGTTTAGTGATTTGAAATCTTGCAGAGGATGCAATTTAAGGGATAATGATGTACATACCTATTAGACAGGAAACAGAGGCTAAGGACGAGCCATTTTATCCATTAAGTACTTACCTTAAATAGTAGGCAACATTATTATTTATTACACTAAAATAAATTACAAGCTTTTGAAGAATCTTAGGTTTTTTAGTTTAGGATAGTAGTTAGTCAAATTTTAGAATTACTTAGTTGCAAATAACGATTGAGGCAAGGTAACAATCGTAAAGTCTGACCAGCTAGGTACCTATCTAACAAACACGTCTACACTGGCTGCATTGTTGTTAGTCCTTCATAATTAATTAGTGTCAAATTAATCAATTAATCAACGAAAACTTTTAATTTGGGCTTAATTATTGGGTTTCAACGTTATTAATTTTTGGTTTCATTCTTATTGGTGTTGCGTTACTTTTTCTCTTTATTTGTTCTCCGTTCGGATTTGTTTCTGTTGGTCTTTGGTTCCTTATTTAAGACAATATGGGTCTCTCAGAGGGACACCGGATAGAAGCCTTAATGATGATTGGTTACGGCGATCGCAAACGTAATTATCAAGAAGTGTGTGACCTGTTCAACCATGTTCATCCGGAATTACCTCCGATATCAAGGTCTATGGTTACTAAGACCTACAAGCGATATTTCGAGACAATGAGTGTGAAAGACCGTCCAAGATCTGGTCGTTCAAGAACAGCAACTGACATAGGACATCAAGAAAATGTGCTGCAGGCTATTAACCAAAACCCTCATGTGACTACGAATGAAATGGCTATTAACTTCGACATAAGTCGGTCATCTGCGGGGCGCATTTTAAAAAAAGCTGGTGCTCGACCCTACAAACTCAAATACGTTCAGGAATTGATTCCAGAAGACTTTGACCGCAGAGTGCAGTTTTGTGAATTGATGGTCGAAACGACAAATAAAAATCCAAATTTCATAACAAATATTATGTTTTCCGATGAGGCCACATTTTGTTTAAACGGCCAAGTAAACCGTCACAATTGCAGATATTGGGCTTTGGAAAACCCTCATTGGATTTTGGAACATCATACACAACACCCTCAAAAACTTAATGTTTGGGCAGGAATCATCGGACCCCACATAATTGGTCCATTCTTTATAGACGGGAATTTAACAGGCAATCTATATCTAAATTTACTGCAAGAAAGAATTATTCCGGCCCTTAGAGCCTTATTCCCAAATGAACAAAATTTTAACGATTTATGGTTGCAACAGCACTTCGAACAATTGATTTGAGTCAAATACTTGCATAATTGCAGTTATTTTTGGTTTTTCTTTAACCTCCCCACTAACAAATAATACCACATCTTCACCTGTGTCTGTGCTTTCCTAGATCCCATATCAGAATTACGAAAAAGTGGTTTTTAAAACGCAGTTTTTTTTAAAGATTGTTATTATTTTGGCGTAATTATGATGCATTTCAGTTAATAATGTGATGGATAAAAATGTTCGTCCTGGGCTTAGGTATTTCCTACCAATACATTGAATTTATTGGTTTGTGTCCTCGACATTGCAGCTTTTCTAAACGCCATTTAAGATCACCACTACCTAACTAGTTTCTGCAACTTTCTTCGTGTTGGCGTCGCCGTCGTTGTTTTCTCCGATGATCCATCATAATGTACTTCTTTGACAACAATTGATTTTTTACGTAAATGTATCTAAAAACTGTTAAACATTAATTTGAAGAGTAATTTCGTATCTTACCTGGTACCTGGTTGATATAAAATTATCATTTCTGTTTATTATTTGCACGCGTCCGGAACCTCATCAGGACACTCCGGCGCGAATCCAAGAACTACCCCGAACACAGGCCAATCTCTCCAAAGCCGTATAAAATCGCTTAGTTCGCCAATTTATTTATTTGAATGACGTCTGCCACTGTCAAGATCTAACAATGAAATTAAATCAAACGATTTTGGACCTACGTTGCAATCGACTGTCTTTTGTTTCTTGGGCTACTGCGAGAATGAAAAGTGGATTTTCTCCGAATTTCGGCATTTTTTTAAAAATCAGCAGTACAAGTATCAGAAAAGAAAACTTCACAGCAGGTTTAACAATCACCACATTAACATTATTATCGATTAAAAAAGGTGGGGTGTCCGTTAAAAAAATTGCCGAATCTGGTCCTGTTCGAAAATGACGAGCTAAAAAATATCAGAACTACCCAAAATGTGCGTCAAGGTCAGCCATTTCAAGAGGCAAAAAATTTTTTAGCGTAATACCACTGGTCTGGTCACAAATTGCCCCGTTCCAAACTTTTGGACATCCCTGTATGTCAAAAGGTAACGTTTCCGAGATATTGGCACTGATTTTTTTTAAAATTTTTCTCATAATCAAAAAGTTATTGAATGATTGCATAAGTATATCTTACAGGGAACCATTTTTCGTAACGTGATATGACAAAATGTTTTTGTTTCATTGGCTAACGACCTGTCACTTAGTTATTTTAAATGGCACCGTGTATATTTTCTTATTGTATCAAGTAGCATTTTTGATTCACTTTACAATGGTGTAATAAAATCATACTGTTACATACTGTAAATTTAGAGAAAATGTTAATTGAACGTTCCAGCCGCTTCTCTGCTGCATTTTTTTGATAAAGTGAATAGTTGTAAAATAAAAGGCCATACTTTTAGGAACACGTTCAATTGTCATTTTCTCGAAATTTACATTATGTAAGAGTATGATTTTATTGCACCGCTGTAAAGAGAATCAAAAATGCTACTTGATACAATAAAGAAATATACAGGGTGCCATTTAAAATAACAGTGACATGTCGTTAGCCAATGAAATACAAACATTTTGGAACCACTGATGCGTCGAAATGTATCTTAGAGGCAGTCATATCACGTTACCAAAAATGGTTCCGATCCATCGGAAACGATGGAAGTTACGGCGGGTGGCCCCTCCCGTTTGATTCACCCTGTATATTGATCTTATAAATCAAGTTTGAACGTTTCTCAAATAATTTGTAGTGTCAGCTTTAACTACTAACATTTTTTAGAATTCCTTGAATAAAGGGCAATCGCAGCCGAATTTAGCCTGAGATAGTTAAAAGGCAAGAGCTCTGGATTCAAGTAGTACATAGAAAAGACCTTACCGAGGCCAAATTAAAATATTTAACAATTTGTTCCGATCAGTTCGTTTCGTAATCAGGTAAAAATATATAAGACCTCTACTTAATCATAATATAATTTGCTTTCAAGGGAAATCTTCCACTTTTGGTGATGAATTATGTATTTTCACTTGACGTGAAGTGATCTGGCAAATTATTGTTAAATACTTATTCAACGAGGAAAAAGAGACACAAAGTCTTGCCACTATTTATTAAAAATCTTAAAAAGGTTGGAACTTTAGCGACATGTTCGACCTACGAGGTCATCTTCAGGCTAAAAATACTAAATACTTATGTGGATTATTGCTGGACGATAAATTGTTTTAATTTTGTTTATTAATAACGTTTTTGCTCTAAGTAGGGATTGAACCCATAGCTCTAAGCCCGTTTGCACCGTAATTTCAAGGGGTTCCTTAAAAATAAGCGACGTTTAATTCCGTAGATACGTTTGTTGTCACAATGGTTTGCACACATTGTAAGTATCACTTATCTTCAAGGAACACTCGAAAATTATGGTGCAAACGACGGCTAGTCTTTTAACTTAAGGCTGAATTCTGCTGTGATTGGCCTTTATTGATGGAATTCTAAAAAAAACTTATCGAAATTCTTATTCGAACACCCACCCCACTGCACCACAAAAAGCTGACTCTAGAAATTATTTGAGAAATGTTAAAACCTGATCAATATAAGATATACTTATACTTCCTTAAATTGTTGATCCTGCAAGCAGAAAATCAGCTGGCGTCCGCCATGACGCTGTCAAATTTTGAAGTCAGCAATTGATTGTCTGTGTTGACGTTTGAGGTTAGGAAATGTCCAAACAAAATGTCATTGAATTTTGAGATTATATCCAGATGAAGTCAGCATCCTTTATGTCCAAAACACTGAAAATATAGTTTGTGGAAGGAAGACATTACGTGCGTGTAGGCTATGTGGCTGGCCTGGTGGTCATATTTATGGACCTCTATACGAAAAGGAAATGAAACTTTCGTCTTTCCTCACAACTAAAATCATTGCTACTGGCCACACAACTATTTCGAATTGCTGCCAGTAAAGGCTATCCGAGAGCAAATTTTTCAAACTGTTTTTGTAAAGTCCCGTCGCATATTAACGAAAGCGAGGGTTGTGTGTCTCAGGCTTTTTTTCTGTTGGTTTGTAAACGGGATTTCAGTTCTGTCAAAATTCCTGTCATGCACAATAAACAACAAAGACCCCTTTCAACCTCCATTGTTAACACTGCCAGTGAGTGACGGGAGTTTTGACGGATGTGAAATCCCGTTTACAAACCACAAGAGAAAAAACCTGAGACACACAACCCCCGCTCTCGTTAATATGCGACGGGACTTTAGGTATTCATATTCAACTCAAAATTCGTAATAAAGCAATGCTGGAATTTTTCAATCTTTGCGTAAGACGAAAGTTTCTTTTTGGGAAACGAAACTTTCGTCTTACAATTAGTTTACGTGGTTATTTTCATCAGTGAAAAAAATGTGTTCAAGATCAAGTCATCAAAGAAACGATTAATTGACTCGTGTATTAATCACGCTTAAATGAATTTGATTGGATAGAAATTTTAAAATGAGTTAAATTGATTGTTTTAAAAGGTAATTTGGAAATAATCACCGTAAATGTTAATGCGAAAAAAATATGCATTCACCATGGCAAAAGCAGCAGATTTCCGGGCAGTAAATCTATCATGTTTTTGCTTTGTTAAACAAATAAGCATAAGGATGAATGCAGCTTTAATTCGGTACACCGAACGTTTCAACTTTTCCGGTATGCAATAAATCGCAAAAATATGCCCAGAATCTCTGTCGGAGACGGCGTTAAAAATTCGGTAGAATTTCGTGTCAGTCGAACAAAGCAGCCGGTGGTGCGCGCGTACCGTTGAGGGGCCGTGGGAACACGTGGGCGTGCATGTTGCACGGGGACTTCCTCGTGCGACACACACACACACACACTTGGACCTGTGCCAATCTACCGGTCTGGATGATTGGCGTATCTCCCGCACGCGTGTACCGTTAGCCCTCAGGATGCCATAAATTCGTCGTCTGTTGGTTCGCAGAAAATCCTCAGCCAGGCGGTGGTCAGCGTCCACATAGAGGTGCGGCCCAAGTATCTCGTACCCGATACGAATTGTTTCATCGACCATCTGGAAAAGATGAACGCCATCACATCGACGCACGTCTACACCCTCATGGTCCCGATAGTCGGTGAGTACACAAAGAAAGAGGGAACGAAACAAAAAAAAAAGAAATCGAGAAGAAAAGAACGGACAATACACGTGTGTTGGACTGTATTATACCCGCATCTGTTCGGTGCATTGACTTTGTGATCCATTCGTTTTCTACTCGACTTACACTTTTATTGTTGTTACTCTTAGTTTTCGACTGGGAATATTACAATGACATCGAGATTTCTTCATCGCATTCACGATGCGAAAAAAAAAGTACATACTTACTACCTGCTTCTTAGCATCGCTAATGAACGTCTTCATACTGCGCTGGTTTTTTTTTCCAGTGGGGAGATCTAGAAACGTCGTTAATCTCCTAATAAGTAAACTGATTTAATTGAATCACTGAATGTCAATATCGAATACACGACTGAAAAAAGCGCGTGTATAAAATATGCATTTCCTTCAGGACGGTTAATTGGTTTGATTCAATTTATGCGATTTCTTCATTTTTGCGATTTGACCCTGATGATCATTACACCTAACGAGTAATTAAGCGAGGGGGAAACAACCAATGGAGATTTGTACACCATAAATCCTTTCTGGTCAATAAATCATCGTAAATCCTAATATAATTTTGTAAATATCCACAATAAATCCCAGTAAATCCTCGTAAATCTCTATAAATCCTCAGACACAAATTGTACAAATTCACAGAAACTTTTGTAAATTTGTGGTTTTGGAAGAGGAATTTGTCTAGAACGCACATTAGGGCTAATAAAAAGACGTTTATGAAAAATTTGCGTTAATCTATTAACCTCCCCAACCCCACAATTTAAAAAAAGAGGTTACTGCAATCACTTAAATTTTCGAATTTGCGATTTGTCTGAAATTTGGTACATAGGCATCTCATAGCCTACTTACATCTGAAAAGCATTTGAAGTCAATCGTGCAACCGGAAGTGCCATTTTGGCACATCAACTTAAAAATTTTAAATACAAACCCATACATTTTGGTAAGAGCTTAAGAAAGATCTTGAAATTCTGCTTCCAAAGGTGAATTTAGTCTTAGTGCTTTTTGGAAAAAAGTTGAAAAAATCAAAATTTGTAGCGCACTTTAAAAAAACGCTACAGCCCTAACCCCTTGACTGATTTGGCTAAAATTTGGTATGTAGACATTCCGCAACTGAATTTAGAGCTGAAAAGTTTTTGAAGCCAATCGTGACACCCTAAGTGACATTTTGGCATATCAACTTTGAAATTATATCGAAGATCCACGCAGTGGGGAGGTTCCAGCCGCTTCTGTGTTCAATTTAATAAACTGGCATAACCTCATAAATATATAGGTAGGTAAGTTGTAAACATTTTATTAAGTAGTACAGTTAGATAAATTCAAACAGAATAAAACAAATACAAAATAATATTGGTTTTAAAAAGTAACAAAAATTTAGTCAGTGGCTGTTGGGCTAACCCGTCGTTTCATCTCGTTGTATAAGTTATCGACGTGGGAAAATATCTTGTCGCAAATGAAATAAGTTTCAGATTTGAAATTTATTGGTCCTATTTTTCCAATATCGACAGACTAAATTCAATTCTGAAATAATGTCACCTACCACATTATATTTTATACAATAACCAAAACACAGCCATTAATTGTGATGGTAACCTTAGTTTATGACAAACTTTGATTCGGGGAATCAAAATCTGTATTCCCTCAAAATCAGGGATTAAAAATTTTTTCTCCCTCAGAATCAAAAAAAATCAAAAAATTGCAGATTTACTGGCCACGGCTGAAGTTTCCTGGCCGAGGCTAGGAATCCAGCCAAGGCAGTAATCTGTTTTCTTGCCGTGTTAATAAACACATAATTTTTTCGCCGATTGTCACTAAAAAGTGCATCTTTGCTGCCGCATGTGCGGCAGTAAAAGAGGCAGTAAAAATGCACTTTTAATGACTACCGGCGAAAAAAATTTTTAATCCGTGATTTAATCCTGATTTTGGTAGTGGTATTTTTCAATTTCATCCACATCCTTTCTTTTTAGCGAAGTATACATATTCCAGCTAATTTTTTGCAGATTTTTTTAAGTAGATACATTACATGAAAAAAGTTTCTAACGTTCAGAACCTTACTCAAATACCACCTTTTTTATACAGGGTTAATCAAATGTATGGAAACAGCCGATTATTTCCCAAACTATTCACTGTATCAAAAAATTCATCAAATAAGGGTTGAATGGCAAATTTAGGCGCACGTTTTGGGTTAATCAATTTTTTTTGACATGTCAAGTGCAGTATCATTGGAAAGGTAATTTTTCTCTTTACAACGGTGTGAAAAAATCATGCTCTTACAAATTTCGAGAAAATTTCAATTGAATGTGTTCCCAAAAATATGGATATGCATCTATTTCACAAACTATGTACATTATCAAAAAAATGTTCCAATATAAACTGAAAAACAAATTCAGGCGCTTCTTTTTGATCATGTCGAGTGAATCACATCAAAAGATGCGCCTGGGGGGCATTTCACACCCCAAAAATTTGTACACCACTGCAGAATTTTCAGGGCACTGCCGTAAATTTGTACACCACTGCTGACTGTGAAGTCCCCCGACAGCGTAAAAATTCAGAGACCACTGCCGAATTTGCTCAATTTTTGCAACCACTGCCTAACATTTCCCACTAACACTGCCGAAAATTTGTACACCACTGCCGACTGTGAAATTCCCCCCAGATGCGCCTAAGGTTGCCTTTTAACTTTTATTGGAACTATTTTTTGATAAAGTGCATAGTTTGTGAAATAGACGGTCAAATTCATATTTTTGGGAACATACTCAATTGACATTTTCTCGAAATTTCCATTATAAGTAAGAGCATGATTTTTTCCGTTGTAAAGAGAAAGAAATTACCTTTTCAATGATACTACACAATGATTATCTTCTCATTTTAAAAAAATATCGATTACTTAATTCCTTGGTATAGTTTGTCAAGAAATAATTGAACAGCCATAAAGACAAACCTTTTAACTTAAGTCGACCGCCCGTTGAGGTTGACAATGCAGGGGAATTCCCTCATAAAATCTTGTACGTTGCTCTCGTAGTTGAACACTTGGCTGTGTAGAAAGATTTATGGAGGGAATTCCCCTGCATTGTCAACCTGAACGGGCGGTCGGCTTAAGTTAAAAGGTTTGTCTTTATGGCTGTTCAATTATTTCTTGACAAACTATAATACCAATTAACGTGCCTTTAAATTTACCATTCAACTCTTATTTGAACAATTTTTTGATAAAGTGAATAGTTTGGGAAATAATCGGCTGTTTCCATATATTTGACTAACCCTGTATAACTCAGCAGCACCTTTTTCAATTTCTGGTTTAAACACATTTCATTTTAGTTGATCTTCGACTTGTTTTAATTCGGAAACTTTTTCTGTGTCTTTGCAATTTTTTTGGCTGATTTCGTTTCTCTGATTCTGCTAGAAGAATTACACTTTAGGGCCAATAACTTACCCCTTACCCTTCAATTTCGATGCGACAAACATAAGCATTAAAAGTGCGTATGCCCCAAAAGGATTCTTAAAAGCACGTGGCCTCAATATCGTCGGTAATCTCAATAAATCCTTGTAAATCCCAATAAATCCGGTAAATCCTCCGACTTGTACACCATAAATCCTAGGTTGTTTCCCCCTCGCAATTAAGAAATCTTGACGATTTTATACATTAATGTAAAAAAAATTTGACTGCAGTTTTGAGCGAGCTGGAGGGCCTCAGTAGGGGCGGCAGGTACCCCGTTCCCTCCACGCGAAGTACTTTAGACCCCCAGCACGTACTGAAAGTGGCAGAAGCGGCCAAACAGGCACTAACTTACCTAAAAGGACGTCAGACTTTCGTCAAATGCGTGACGACAAAAGGGGCTGTTTTGTCGTCGGCGACTTTCACGACGGAAGACGATTCCACCTTGGACGCGACTTTTAAAAACGACGATAAGATCTTGGCCACGTGTCTGGCGTTGTGCAAGGGGCATCGAGAGCAGCCCACCACTGTTGAAGGTAGAATTGTTTTTGAAAAGGACCTCGCACAATTCTTATGGAAAGTGGCTTTCGGTGAAATTTGATATGATGTAGCTAGTGATGGGTCCAATTAATGCTACCCATCATTACCCAATCGGATTGAGTAACGAATTCTATTCTTCCACAGTTTGTTGCCAATCACATGCTTTTGTAGCCTAAATCAAGACCTCTAAACTTCAAAATCAACGCAAATGACGCTTGTCAATCCTGACGTAATTAGTTGAAAAGTACCGTTTAATGACAATCATTGTGTGAAAATTGTGAAATTGCTTGAATTTTAAGCCCCGAACAAACCAAAAAGTCGTAGTAGAAAGAATATTTTCCCAATTTTTTGGAAGAAATTTATATTTCTGCAAATTCCCGGTATTCTCCCAACAATATATTATTTTTCCTCCCGGAAAATTCCCGTGCCCATCATTAGTTTTAGCCTTCATGATTCTGAACAAAACGTATCATTGCGCCAACCTCCAAATAGGGACAGTTTTTGTTATAGAGAGTGCAGAAGATAGAATTTTGCCCGTGTCGTGCCAGATGCGTACGTGCCATTTGCGTACAAGAATTATTTCGTGCCACTTGCGTACAAGGGTGCGATTAAGAAAAACTGATAATAACTGTTAGTGCCAGATGCGTACAATAGCCTGCTTAGGGAGAAGAATTAATGTGCAGTCAAAGTCATTGACTTTTCTGGGTTTCAAATTAAAATATTTATGCAGATCGTACTCAGGAAGTAAGAAAAAAGTTTCTTAAATGTTATTCTCTATTCAGATTTTGCCATATAAGATAGAGATTTTAAACAAGTTCTGATATCCTTCGAATCTTGGCATCTAACTAATATATTACAAATTCTTTGATCCATTTTAATATATTTCTTCTTTCTTCTCTTTCCTTCCAAATTTAATTGACTCTTCTAAAAAGTCATTATGAAGGTATCTCACTAAACACAATGTTTACATTTTTCAACCCTGCAAGTCACCAATGATTACAGATTAACGACATATAACCTCCCTCATGCCTTTATTGATTTTCTGCGAACAAAAGTAAAGACTTCTGTTCCAAGATTTTCAACACCGAGTTTATTGCTGATTTTACATAGATGTTTCCTGACCCTATCCGTGTACGCAAGTGGTACTGCCGGTAATTTCGTTTTATACCTGATAATATCACCACCCTGACTCTGTACGCAAGTGGCACAAAATAATACTTGTACGCAACTGGCACGTACGCATATGGCCCGGATTCAATTTTGCCATGAGCTTGTACACATTTTTGGGTCCGCCGTTTCCTACTCTTCCTTTCCTACCCTCACGTATGTTAGTAATATGTGTAAGAAAGGTACCCCTGAACTTATGATGTGGAATTATAAATGCAAAACGGCCGATTACATTTTCTTTACGTGTAGTTTTTATGGGAAAAGTTCTATCTTATGGATTTTTTGTTGCAAAAACTGTCCTTGTCTATTGATAACTTTTGTTCAGAATCATGAAAACTACAACATATTTAAAATTCAGACAATTCTACCGAAAGCTACTTTCCATAAGAATCGTGTCCTTTGACTTGTGGTAAAAATCTTGACTTAGCAGGAGAGCCGAAGAAGGTAGTTAGCGAGGTCGTCCTGCTAACAGAAGACAGAAACCTGCGCGTGAAAGCACTGGCGAGGGACGTCCCAGTGCGCGAGCTGGTAGATTTCATGAAATGGGCAGGATTAGGATGAACCTCGAAGGATCGCGAGGGGTAACTAAGAGCATTGTAGTCAAAACGAACGAAATGTCGAGATAACGGTAAGTGGGTGTGTTACACTGATGAGGTCTCTACCCGGAGGTCTTCCAGATTTTGACGTCTCACCACTAGACAAGAAATTTTTACATTTTTTTAGTTAATCATTGTAGTTTGTTAATTTTTTTAGTGTGGGGTTTGATGTCACCGTTTTTACACGTCTAATCGGGTTGTGAGATGTTACATTCCTCGTGTATACCCCCTCCCCCCCAAATATGCCGATTAATTTTCAAGCACTTACAAAGAGTAGCTATTATCACCGTGCCATCTTTTACTTATATTTTAAATTATTTCGTTATACACAACTATTTATAGATTTCTCTGAGTTTTTATATTTCTAGTGCCTAGTGATTAGTCCAGTGTACTTATTTTTCTGAACTCACCCGTTTTTGTGTAATTTTTAATAACAGTGCCACTTGGCATGGGTTTCATTAAAATAGCGTATTTTTAGGGTTTTTACGATTAAATTAAATCGACCGTTGTTAATTATTGCAATTGTTTTGCTCAGGAATTTATTGTATATAAATAGATAAATAATAAATATTATAGAACGCCTGCATCTGTTTTATTAACTTTTTACTGGGTAAGTATTAGAAAGAAAGAACATTTGGGGAAGGGACGTACAATACTAAAGGGTGGCCCATAAAAAACCGGACAGTTTTCTTTTTTGTATAGTGCGATATTTTTTAGTTTTATACTCGAAGTTGCTGAAGGACTTTAATTTAACACCATTTTTTAGACCAATGGGTTGACATTTGACAGTGGCGTTTAGACAGGATTGAAGGTCGTTCCTTCCTCTTTTTAAAATGTCCAAAATGAAAATTAATTCATCCCAAATTTTTTTGTGAATGTTCTTCCAAGGCTTTAAATCGCATAATTTGCAAAAAAAAATACAGAGACGATGAAAACTCGGCAGCCATTTTTGTTTAAGTTGTAAATTATGCAGATTATTAGCTTAATTTACAACTTAAATTAAAAATGCAGATTAATCTGCTCAATTTACAACTTAAATCAAAAATGCTTACAGAATTTACATCGTCTCTGTACTTTTTCTTGCAAATTATGCGATTTAGAGCTTTGGAAGAAAATTCACAAAAAATTTAGGGATGGATTAATCTTCATTTTGAAGGACATTTTGGAAAGAACGACTTTCAATCCTGTCCAAACGCCACTGTCATGTGTCAAAGGGTAACGAAACCCCATTGGCCTAAATAATGGTGTTAAATGAAAGTCCTTAGGAACGACACTGACGGTGCGAATTCAAATCCAATAAGTGGTATCGACGACCTCAACCTTCAGCTACGTCGAGTATAAAACTAAAAAATATCGCACAAAAACTAACGAAGATATACAAAAAAGAAAACCGTCCGGTTTTTTATGGGCCACCCTCTATTTCGTCGTTATTTCAAAATAAGTAATTTCTGTGTCAAATAGTTTAAAATTGCAGGATCAGTCCATCGTTTTTCACGATAATTACTATTCTCGCAATTTTTTGTCAGATAAAGCTATAAATCACCAATTATCTAAAAACGGTAAAAAATTCACGACCTATCGATACCTCGTTATCTCATTTTTGCATTTTCTGTCACGGTAGACAATTAAGCCCGTACATCCAACCAGATGGCGAATGAGACGGGTTACAACCTTTTACCCTACCAACTGTCCAAAATAACTGTTTTTTAAAGTGGCACTATAAATTTTTATATGGCAAAAACTCCTAATTGCCATTAATTTGTTTTAATTAGTGACAAAAAATATGCGATTCTGTGTAATAAATTGCACATTTCGCAAAATAACTGTTGGTTGGGAATGTCTGCCTCGCAGTTGTTGGTCCTGATTTGGTTCTTTATTGTTATTAAAAAAATATATTTCGGATAACGGTAAGGAATTTGCCGTAATTAGTGCGTTTTATGTGAAAAAAGTGGTGATAATTAAAAGTTATAAGTATCTATTCTTCGGTGGGGTCTCAGAAAACGGCTTTTGTTTATTTTTTCTGGAATTTTAAACATAATTTTCAGCAAGACCAACGGTGTTAAAAATTATTCAATTGGTGCGCGGTGTCTGGCCTGATTCTGTTACCAGAAAAATTGCAATTTTATATTCTTCATCCGGCACCCAGTGCCGGATTAACATCCCTCGGGGCCCCTAGGCACAACTATTGTCGGGGGCCCTTGCGGCGGGCTGGATGCCGGGGGCTGCGCCCCGCGAAAATTTTTGTGCCCCCTCCCCCCTGCGAGAATTTGCTTCCTACGAATTTTTTTTTGAATGTGTCTTAGGGAACCTTTCGTGCCGCAAAATTATTCATTAAATGTGAGTACCTACCTACCTAATCTATTTTATCATTTCAGTGTTTTGGTTTTCCCGTTTTTCGGTTTTTTCCCTCAAAAAAGTGACTCTTACCTTCATACAAATCTTGCATAATTCTTAACCAGTGGCGTAGTGTCGTCTGCGAGGGCCTGTGTTGGAAATCATCTACGGCCCCCTTGTTGCCAACTTTTAAAAATTAAAAAAAGGTGGAGAAAGAAGAAATCTGAAATGGCGCCGCAGGCAAAATTTTGAAAACTTTCACGCATTTTACAAGCACTTAGAATACTCACCGGGCCCCCAGAGCTGTCCGGGCCCGCGTCTTTGGAACACCCTAAACACCCACACTATACGCCACTAAATAAACATGTAATTCATAAGTAGGCCTAGGTAGGATCTAAGTACTTGTAAAATAAAATTTCAATGTCTTAAATTCAAGAAAGGTAGGTGGTACCAAAAAATCAAAAATCGTTTTGTTGTTGAACATGTAAGTAATCCTGCGATGCGGGCGCGGCCCGTAGCGGGGCCCCAAACTTCGAGGCCCCTAGGCACGTGCCTAGTGTACCTAGTTCTTAATCCGGCACTGCCGGCACCCTTAAATAAATAGACCCATAGGTACTACCGGATGGCGATTCAGGACGAGCCTTATGGTTTCCGAGATACTAATGGTGATCATCGAAAAATTACCCATCCTGTATTTGTATTCACTTTATATTTACTCAAGAAAAGTTGCCTCTTACACTAAATACAAAAGTAAACGACTATCCAACTTTGAGCGATTTATGTCAGACACTTTGGAACTTGAAAATATCGTTTACATTTTTAAGCCAGATTCAAGGGAAAATATTTAAGACCATTTTGCAAATCTTTATTAAAACAATATATGAAACAGTCAAATAATGAGTTTGCCACAGATTTTAATTAGATTGTTCCATAGGAATTAACTGACAATAATCCACCGTCTTTACAAAATAACACCTTATGTCAAACATAATCATTTTCTTTCATTAAAATAAAAACCACAAACATTCAAGATCGTTCTATTTTAATTTTTTCCTTGATTTTAAACTGACCGCATTAAATTTCCTAGAAGAATCGTTAAATTTCCAAGAAAAATGTCCCGACACTCGACACAAAAGTAGAGAACTAACATCAGCAATTTTTCTGCACTTGGTGACACATCTATCGTATAGAAGTGTCGTACATAGGTATTGCCCGTCTATCCGACATTTATGTCGGACATAAATTTTTGACCATTTACATTAGCAACATTCAATGTCCGACAGAAATGTCACTACATAAATTCCAGGTCTAAACGTACCTTTTATCATCCCTGCTCTCACCGATAGATTAAAGCACACCAAGAGGTGAATGTTACAGGTACAAACTGGTACAAAGTTTTTTCCAGATATTACAGCCTTTCAGCCTGTTAGGACTTAGTCACACTTTTTCTGTCTATACTATGCAAAAAATAAACTGATTAAGAAGAGTGGATTTGATGGTGCGAGAGTTTCTACTTTAAAACATTTTGTAGGGTAGATTTCCCATTTTATGCGAAAGAGGGAACTCTGGATGTCCCTGGTTAAACAATATCCTGTTTTGTTGAGGAACAATAATCAGAATGACGGAAGAATAATTCGTCGAAATTAAGTACCATCATTGATGATTCAGTCGCAAGAAGCTTCTTTATCGTAAAGCGGATACGTCAAACCCATCTTCTCACATAGAATATAGGAAGCATAACAGGATAATGGTGGTGCTGTCTAGTTTGAATGAAATGGCAATTAAATGAATCATAAATCTCGCAAAAGATGAAATCGAAGGTTCGATATGTAAAAAGTCTCTGAAAATCACATACACCTGAGTTTGTCGAGCTTGTTTCCATTCCCAAGGTAATTATTACGCGGGAGCAAATGTTTGCCTTTTGTTGTTTATTTAAAGGTCTCGCGATATGAAACAAAAGAGTGACAAGTGCAAGTGCAACAACCGGTCGACGGTCTGGAGGCGGTGAATGGTCATGTGAGAAGACTGTCGTGGAAAATTCGCATCATCTGTTTCAAGATTTTCGGGAGATTAATTTCATAAGTACGAAAATGTATCGAAGAAAAGGACAGGATCGTTGATGAAATGAATAGTTTAATAAATATTGCAGTTTATACCAACGTTTCGCTATCATTTATTCTAGCTTCTTCTGGGTCTACAAAAATTATACTATGTAACATTGTTTCGTAAAAACTAAATTTATAACACCTTTATTCTATTTCACTCACCTCATCACGTGGTTTAATCCATTAAATCCGTCAAGATTCTCAAATTTCATTAATGTTGACATCTAAAGATTGAAGGTGAAATTTTAGATTTTAGGTTATGTATCTATCAAATTGTAATTCGTTAATATCCAAAACATCCAAATAGAAATTATAATTAATACAATGAAAAGGTGACCAGCCTGGCGTTAAAGATGAAACTCTATAGTATATTACGATATTAGGTTGGTAAGTACAGTATAACAGAATCGAGGAAAGGTTTGCAAAAACGAGTCGAAGACGAGTTTTTGCAATTTCCGAGATTATGTTAGATGTAGGTACTTAACAACCGTGTATCGTATATGATTTTTCGCACAATCGAAATTAACTTATTGAACATTTTTCGTCAGCCATTAAACAAATCCTGTTTGACAGATCGCCGAATTTTCCTAATGCTCTCGCTACCTTTGCCAGTTCAATTGTTTTACTTACCATGCCCGTGTCAGATATGCGTGCTGTTATGAATTCATAACAGCACTGTTATTTTTCGTTGCCTGGGAAACCAAACCGCGCTTGGTAAGTTGAACTTACACCTTATGTTAACTACGTCGGTAAGAGAGTTATAACATACGATTGTGCGAAAAAATAATTATTTTTGGAAAAGGATTAAATTATTTTCCAAATTTTACCTTAAAATTTTTCGGAAAACGGTTATAATCGGGGAGGCAGCGACAGAAAATATTCGGCTGATTTCATTAACATTCTTTTCCACATTATTCGTTAATTTACGTGTCATTAATACAGAAATTGGCGGTCTGCCAGGATACCTGCGGGGGCAATGGGGGCTTCAAGTATGGTAAAAAAGAGCGAAATCATTAACGCTGAAATCCTTTATATGAATTACAGACACCTCGAAGTGTCCAAAAAAACCGGTCTACCACTTCGCCTGCGGGACAAAATGTGTCTGGCAGCCACATTTCCTAGATATTTGATTGATAAAATTGTCAAGCTACTCCCAGCTTCAAATTACCTACTGTAGGAGGCGTAGAATAGACAGATTGTTGCCTAACGACACTATTATGCCATCTGTGTTACACCGGTAGCTAATTTAAATATGACAGTTTAGTTTGACAATTTTATTAATCACATTTCTAGGAAATGTGTTTGGCAGACACATTTTGTCCCGCAGGCGAAGTGGCAGACCGTTTTTTTTTTGGACACTTCGAGGTGTCCGTAATTCATATAAAAAATGGTAGCGTTAATGATTTCCATTAATGAGACTAGTTTTTTTTGCATACTTGAGCCGCCCCCGTGGAGCGTTGTCACGCTACTTGCATAGCAGACTAATAATAGGAAAAATGACTTGAGAAAGTTAATGAGATGAGTCAAGCCAATCTGTCGCTGCCTCCCGGACTATGTTTTTTGTCATGTCTTCATTGTCAATTTCCAAAATTGATTTTTTACGTTCGGAAGCATCACAGTAGTATCTATAAAAACACGGTTCAGCCAAACTAGATTTCCGCCAATAAAATGTGCAAGCAACACCTTTCTGGTACACTTTTAAAGAGCTATAGCGGCCGATCCTGATGTCCTGTAAAGTTTTGCCACATTAGAGAGTTGTTTCTTTTTAACGGAGGAATAACATATTAAAATTAAAAAAAAAAATCCGTGGAGAGCAAGGATCCTATGTGGGAAGTGCGAGGTCCTTTGCGCTTTACTTTCAAAACAGTCGAAAATAGTAAGTATAATAAAAAACACGTTTCATAAGGCCAATTATTATCGCACGAGGATGTTTGGACGAGGGCGAGGGCGAAAAGCCCGAGTTTTACAAAATCCGAGTGCGATAAAAGCCTTATGAAACACGTTTTTTTTACAATTTTTTCTATTTCAGTTACCCAATTTGTTAATATTTTGAGGAAAAATTCAAATTGTCATTTTCAAAGACAGACTTTGCAGTTAATTCGATTGTTAGACACAATATAGTTGTCTAGGTTACGATGTAAACAAAAGCTGTTCTCTAATAGACCACATTAGACAACGCGTTTGGGTGCTATACTTAATAGTATATTAGAAAACACGTTTCATAAGGCCAATTATTAATAATAATTAATAAGAGCCTTATGAAACACGTTTTTATACGATTTTTTCTATTTCGGATACCCATAACCTGTTGGACAAAATTGGTTTTCCATTTTCCTAGACAAATCAATGTTCGCTCGAAAGTTGGCGATTGTTGGACACAATCGTTGTCTAGATTACGATAGGTATATAAACAAAAGCCGTGATCTAATAGAGCACATCAGAGAACGCGTTTGGGTGATGCTATAAAGTGTTCATTAGGAAACCGAAGTAGAAAATAGCTATTTATGTAACAAGTGGGAGAAGTACATCATTTATTTGCGCTGGTGCTTATTGCAGAACGAGGCGAAGCCGACTTCTGTAAGCAAGCAAGTAAGGAAATGCTGCATTTTCCCACGTGTTAACATACAAGATTTTTCATAATCCCGATCGAGAGACATTCAAAAACTATAATTGGCGAAGCACTGAAAAAGATTTGGTGTTTTTTCATAACTAGTGCGGAAATGAATATGCCTTTCCTAACTGAAATTAGCAGGAAAAATAACATTTTTCGCACGGTATTATGAAAAATATTAGAAAACCGAATTAGAAAAAAGATTTTATAAACTACATTTTATTGTAAACAGAATCATCAGGGATCGTTTGGAACGAAAATTAGGCTTGGACATTTTTTTTCAAGAAAAAGTGGCAGTGCTGCTTGAAGATTTTCGGGAGATTTCGTCGAGTTTAGGCGACGAACCCTCGCTCACGACATCGTGTTAGAAATTGCATAAGAGAATCGCTTCCGGTGCGCTTGGAAATGTGCAGTGGCAGGCGTGGTGTTCGTGGGTTCCATCGTTCTCACGCATAGATCCTTACTTGAGCGGCATATCCAATAGTGATATGTGTAGATGTTAGATCTCGCCAGCCATTAGTATTCAGCAATCAGCGGACGCGTTGCGAATTTTCAATGCGGCAATTATGCAAGACTTGACATTGTTTCGGGAAATGTGGAATCTCGTCAACTCCACCAACTGTCAATTATGAATGAACGGACTATAAATAAACTATAATTACACACGACCACAAACACTTGCTCATACTATTCTCATAAATAAGCAGCGGAAGAACGCCACAATAATCACATTATTTATGAACAATTCCGAGACGCATAAATACACGCACGAACCTCCAGATTCTAATTTGTCTTCATTTCCAGAACATTAAAGCACATCTCTTGTAATTTTCTCTTAAAATAGACTTTTAATCGTAATGAATTATTTATAGCAAATTGTTTACAATCACGTCCTACGAGTTTCACGGTAAAAGTTCCGGCAGCCAACTAGTGGACTTTATCTATAAAGAGGACCCATCATATCATTCTTCGTCGATGATTAATATTTTCAGACGGTTGTTATTGATTAGGCTAATAATTTATGTTAATCGGAGCCCGCAAAAACAAATTGTATTTTCAGAGAATTCCTACTGGCTAACGGTACCTATTACTACTTATAATAAAAGAATTATTGAACTAGAATAGTCATTTTTCAGGAAGGGATTTTGGAGTTTCAGGAACAGTCATCAATGGCACACACACGTAATAACTTTATAACGGATCGAAGGTCGTGTGAAGTAATACGCCTCTATTACGCGGGTGTTTGTTGTGTTTCAGCAAAGATGAGACTTACAAGGTCTCAAAAGTCACGACTGATGCGGTGGGCACCGAATTCGAGAGTAAGAAAGTCGTGGTCAAAAACTGAAACTGCAAATATTTTAGTCAAAAAATGCCTCGGACCTGGGCAAAAATAACGTAAAACTAAAAATTGTACTTTATTTTCCACGCAAAATGACCACAACGAACTAATCAAAAATAATTCGAGCCTGATGTGACCACTGATTGACCGGCGTTTTGTTCGCGGCAAAGCTTTTCCGGCCCAGTGCAATCAAATTAGGGGAAATGATTATAAAGGTTCGGTACGCGATAAATTACAGAAAATTTGCGCTATTTTTTGGCGATTAATAATGTGAAGAGAATTCCACGATATCTTGATTCGTTTCTAAGTTATCCTGAAAAATCTGAAAATTGCAATTTTAAAGAAAAATTCATATCTTTGTTAAGATTTATGCTACTTGAATGAAATTTGGAGCTATTAAAAGTACTTTTAACAGCTGCTGTCAATTGAATGACATTGACAGACATTTTCTAAGCCTTTTACATCTTGAGAATGATATTGACAGACATTTTCTAGGCTTTCTATATCTTGAGCAGCGACAGTCAACTTTTCTTTTTCTTATGGCCGCCATATTGGATTTTAAAACCATCGAATAGATAAAAAAATTAGCTTTTCAAAAATGTAACCAACATGAACTTTTTTGAAAAAATATGTGAAAGCTTGAGTCACACGACGGCAAGACGCATTTTGTTACCGTTACTGTTACCGTCTCTCTCTATTTTGTTACGTAATTTGGAGGCAAAATTTGACAATGACAGACTTTTGCGTTGCTTTTCCATACAGGGCTCTGTCAAATTTTACCTCCATATTAATAATAATAATAATAAGTTTATTGTGCATTCATAATACAATAATACACAAAAGGAAGGCAATCAGTTATGAACTGGTTTTCATTGCCCCCAACACTAACACGAAGCAAATATTATACAAGCGAAAACACAAAAAAGAACAAAGCTATCTAAATATCGAAACAGCAGATAACAATCAGTAATTACGTTGCATATCGAAATAATAATTTTGAAGTTTATGTTTAAGAATCGAGACAGATTTAGAAGATTGTCTGTCTCTTTTAATTGGAAACCCTTATCGTTTTCACATGTCACAAGTCACAAGAGATTGCAGAAGTCCGCATATTTTTTTGTCATTTTTTTCCTCAAAGTTTAGGCTCACTTTACAAATAATTCATACTAATTTTCAAGTTCTGGCGATCTGTCAAAAAAATCTACATTTTTGAAAAGCTAATTTTTTTATTTATTCGGTGGTGTTAAAATTCAATATGGCGGCCATTAGGAAAAGAAAAGTTGACCGGCATTACTCAAAATCTAGAAGGCCTAGAAAATTTCTGTCAAAATCTGATTCAATTGACAGCAGTCAAAAATATAAAAGCTCCAAATTTCATTCAAATAGCTTAAATCGTTATAAAGATATGAATTTTTTTTTCTTCAAAATTACAATTTTGAGGTTCTTCGACAACTTTTCTCTAATTTAACCGACTTCGGATTTTTTACCGTTTAGGAGATGCCAATGGCGAGCAGTGAAAAAGGAACCACCCTGTATACACCAATTTTCAGATTACCTACGTTATTTTTGCCGAGGTCAAAACTAATGGGCTATAAATAATCTGCTCCTCAGACAGGGTTTATTAATTTTGAAAATATTATCATACCTACCAGCACCTAATTAATCATCGCTTCGTTTTCAATTAAGTATTATAAAAGAAAAGACAAAGTACAAAAATTAAACTAAAGGAAAAAGCAGAAGTTTTGGTAAAAGTAGATGTGTTCAGCTCCCCCGAAACACATTGGAGGCTCCTATACAATAGACAAACTACATATAAATGAACGGTAAATACAGCGAAAAAAAAATTAATTTAATGGAAATTTTAGACTATTAGATTTTAGTATCGTTAGCCTCCACTTATAAGAAAATACTGAGCTAACAATAAAAAATATTGTAAATGACAGGATTTTGAAATTTGGAGCGTAGGTTAGTGTTATAAAGAGCTTTCTTTTCCATTTTTTTCGGATTTTTTATTTTAATCAGAGGTGTGCCTCACACATTTTTTGTTTATTATGTCGCTGTTATTGTTCCATATAAAAAGGGTATACACTTGAAGACGTCAAAATACTGTAAACAAGTTTACAGGACATCATTTTAGAAAAAAAAGTTTATATGGGCATAATTATAGGTACCGCCGAAAATGCTTCCTTCGAGAGTTAAGTTCAAAATGTGTGATACACGCCTCTGATAAAAATAAAAATTCCAAAAAAATAAAAAGAATGTATATTCGAGTCATTTTAAGGGAACTGATTTGAGTAGGTACCTTGAAGGGCTCCCTCCTTTAGAATGCATTTTTTGACCCATGCTTATTGAAAATGTTTCTACTTACTATTTTTGATCGTAGAATGCACTGATAAATACTTATTGCAGCCTAATTTCGGGACACTCTGTGATTATATATACATACAGGCTGTCCCAGGGCTGCGTGAACGGAAGATTGCTCCACTATTGACAAAGATATTGAAGTGGGGTTTTCGCTGTCTGACAGATTATAAATTTCTATCATCTAAAATAGTGGCTTGTATACAGGGTGTCCAGGTCGAGGGTGAACCAAACTTGTATTTTTTTAAATGGAATACCCGGTATATTTTGCATTTTTTGGGCAATCTGATCATTCTAAACAAGTTTTGTTTGGCGGGAATTTTCAAATTTGTGGCGCGAACGTTACCACTTTGAAGGGCTGGGACGGGCTAACCACTTGAGATTTTAAAATAAAATTTGCGCCATAAATTATCTAAAATCTTCTTCTTTAACAGCGCGTCATCTATTTTTACATTTATGATAAACAATATACAGGGACAAAGCGTTATGCGAAATTAAATTTTTCTCGAGATTTTCAAATGGAACAGCCTATATATTTTGGTGGCGTTAAAAAACAATTTTCGTTTAGTTGCTCAAAACGATTTTCTAAATGTCGCTAACAGACACTTAAAAAAATTCACCCTGTATACATCAGTTATAGTTTTCCTCTTATATAATTTTACTTATAACTCGATTGTAGCCACTACGCTCGAAACATGTAGCACACCTATAGATGGCAAGACATCGATTAAGTATTGTTTTTATTTTATACTTATTATTTTATGAGCTTATAACTTTTAATTTTGATCATCTGTGCGTGAGTTTGATTCCAATAGATCGATCTCGTCTGTTTTTTCTGAATCTTCATTTCATTGATCGTTTTGTCTAAGAAACTGGAATAGCCGTTTTTCACCCTATGCAATGTCCAAGAAAATCGCTGTTCTTTTTTGCTTCGCTAATAGGATACGAACTTTTAAATTCCAAGTTTACAAGCGTTTGAGTCATTTATCGATTTCAACAGAGCAGTTGGAACAAATCGGTGGCTGAATCAAGTATTTTAATTGCAGTCGCTGACAATGGCAAACTCCGCACGCAAACAATGCAATCCTGGATCGGTGGCGCCACCTATAATAAAGACGGCATGCGACATATCCTGCGAGTATTCCTTTCGGAATTTTACAATTCCACAACAAATTAGAGGAGACTTGGCGTTTTTTTTAGGGAGACTTCGATGCTCGGTCAGACAACCGGATGCGTGAAGGTCGAGATGTGTCAAACTAAGACCGCCCACCTTAATGACGGCAAAAAAACTAAAAATTTCAGTTTCAAACTAATTTACCACCGTCATGCATTATTGGACATTTTTTTTAACAGGTGTCTTCCACCCGGCAAAAACTGGACTCTAACACTTCGTGAGTCACAGTGACAGATTAAACGCTGTTGCTGAAAGATCCAAGGCCGTGTAATTCACGAGATGAACTTTCAAGGTACTTTGTAGTGCTGAAAAAATTCGTCATCAGTTGATGCGACGCGGGAGGCGGACATGCCAACTTTTATCTCTTTGCGCTCCGACATGGACATGCTTTCTATCTCAATCTGAAATTCTAGAACAGGATCGTACATCATTGCTGAATTTTATTATCTATTTTTAACTGGGGAAAACTATTTTGTTTACTCCAGATGAAGACGATTCGATAAGCAAAGTGATTACCTACCTCGTCCTTGTCTGATAAAAAATCACGATTTCGTCAATCTCTATTTATATCCCATTATGGTATTATTTTCGATTCTCCGTAATTGAAAAATTGTGTGCGAGGTTCCAGCAAAATCCAATATAAATTCATAAACAAGCGAATCAGCATTCCGACCGCAGCATCCTATAATTTAAAGGCTTATTCATAATTGTTGATAATAATTAGCGAATCGTGGCGTAATTCTCAAACTATTTTACATAGTGCGCTTAGGTCGCGGATGGGATGAACTTGAGGTCGTCTTACATCCGGTCTGATTTTTAAACGCTGCGCAATTCATCGCCTAGTCAATTTACGACTAGAAATATTTTTTTGCGAAATTTAGTACCACACAATTTACTCAAACCTATAAAAGGACATTAAAATTTATAACCCCTCATTTGACTGTGTTGAAGGATATTAAAGCTGCCACGATAATTGCTGGAATAAGTTTATTTTTAAGATCCTGAGGAGTTATTGCAGCTCGGGGACGCCCATTAATTCGACCCTCTTTGTTGGTAAATAATTCTATTAAAGTTTTATGGAAATGAAAAATTATTTACGTTTTAACCCCAAGGGAATTTATAATTGAATCACTTGTTTCTATTAGGTCAAGCTTCTTGGTTTTCTTATGTCGATTTAGCTACTTTCTGCGTGTGTAAAAATGGTGGAGGCGCCGGACGAATGTACTGAAACGCGCGGTTTTAATCAAGACTGCCGATAAAAACTTGCAGTGGAAGTCATCCGCATCAATCCTAGTGATTTACAATCGCTAGTTCCACGTAAAAAATGCATTTATAACCCCATAAATGTTTAATAGTGGCGTCGCCGCCCCACAATGTGTCACTTTTGTATTGAGGTCGTTTTTAGCCAATAAATAGCAACGGTGTCTTTCCATTTGGTACCGCGAAAAAATTCTACATGTTTTACTTGCTTGCCTCCTATGATACAGGGTGTCCGGAAATTAGGGGATAATATCTTAAGACCGTATTCTACGATCAAAATTATGAAGAAAGTTTTTAATAAACATGGGACGAAAAATGCCTACTAAGGGAGCTAGCAGAACCCCTTAAAGGGATGTTTTAACTTCTACGCTCAAGGCGGAGCAGTATATAAAATCGATCAAAAATTCGAAATTGAACTGACATCAAATCTTTACGTTTCGGGGTCCCAGGAACCCAAAAAACCTATTTTTGAAAAATGTGTGTCTGTGTGTCTGTCCGTGTGTCTGTCCGTGTGTCTGTGGACACGCTACAGCCGAAACTACTGAACTGATTTTGATGAAATTTGGCACACATATTCAGTGGGAGATTTGTAGGTGCTGATTAGAATCTGGGCTACACCGGCTCACGGAAAGTGCCTTTTTGGCACATCAACTTTAAAAATTTAAATGCAAACCCCCATTTTTCGCATTACCATATGAATGCTCTTCAAATTCTGCTTCTAAAAATGTATTCATACTTGGGCCCTTTTGACCAAAAAATGGTGCCGTGAAAAAAAACTATGCATAAATGTACATTTTTATTACCGGATTTGATAACTGATTTTTTTTCAAGCCGAAAACCTTAGTGCCATTTTTTCGAAAAATGTCATTTTAGTGGCAATTTATTTTATTGTCTGTGCGGGAGAGGAGCTGATTAGATTTTGAAGCCGATCAGTCAACCCGAAGTGCCCTTTTGGCATAGCAACTTTCTTATTTTAAATATTTAAAAATTTTAATAAATGCTGCTGTTATTAATCCAATGCAGTGCGGCGTAGAAGTTCCTGCCGTCTCCGAGACCGCCTTTTTTTAACTTCTACGCTCAAGGCGGAGCAGTATATAAAATCGATCAAAAATTCGAAATTGAACTGACATCAAATCTTTACGTTTCGGGGTCCCAGGAACCCAAAAAACCTATTTTTGAAAAATGTGTGTCTGTGTGTCTGTCCGTGTGTCTGTCCGTGTGTCTGTCCGTGTGTCTGTGGACACGCTACAGCCGAAACTACTGAACTGATTTTGATGAAATTTGGCACACATATTCAGTGGGAGATTTGTAGGTGCTGATTAGAATCTGGGCTACACCGGCTCACGGAAAGTGCCTTTTTGGCACATCAACTTTAAAAATTTAAATGCAAACCCCCATTTTTCGCATTACCATATGAATGCTCTTCAAATTCTGCTTCTAAAAATGTATTCACACTTGGGCCCTTTTGACCAAAAAATGGTGCCGTGAAAAAAAAACTATGCATAAATGTATATTTTTATTACCGGATTTGATAACTGATTTTTTTTCAAGCCGAAAACCTTAGTGCCATTTTTTCGAAAAATGTCATTTTCGTGGCAATTTATTTTATTGTCTGTGCGGGAGAGGAGCTGATTAGATTTTGAAGCCGATCAGTCAACCCGAAGTGCCCTTTTGGCATAGCAACTTTCTTATTTTAAATATTTAAAAATTTAATAAATGCTGCTGTTATTAATCCAATGCAGTGCGGCGTAGAAGTTCCTGCCGTCTCCGAGACCGCCTTTTTTTTATATTTTTTCTAAATTTCTTCAAAACGGTTAAAAATAGCAACGTGAAATTGAGCATCTTTACTCTTTAGTAAGTTTTCGATGCTAAATTCACTACCGTGGAAAAAATTTTAAAGTTTCGATCATAAGCGTCCCGCACAGGGGGGCATAAGACTAAATTGGCTCAAATAATTTTTTTTTGTTTTTTCTCAAATTCAGCATCAGAATCTGGATGATTGAAGTTTTGCACGTAAACATGGTACTTTTGTTCGAAATCGCTAGGGCGCACCGTTTTCGAATAAATTGACCCTAGTGGTTTTAGAGCACGAAAATTTGTCACAGATTTTATTTAGTTATTTACCAAATTATCAAAAATACTTTTTTTACTAAAATCACGCAAGGAATCAGACCCTGAACTCGTTTTTCATAATTTAGTAAATAAACTAAAATCTTCTGCAACAGATTTTCGCGCTCTAAGACGACTAGGGTCAATTTATTCAAAAAAATCGATCGAAAATTCTAATCACCAAAAACATCAAATCCTTACGTTTCAAAGCCCTGGGAACCTAAAAAAGTGGTTTCTAGAAATGTCTGATGTGCCTGTCTGGCTGTCTGTGTGTCTGTAAATACACTACAGCCCAAACTACTGGACCGATTTGGCTGAAATTTGGAACGTGGACAACATATGGATTTCGGAAGAGTTGAAAAGATTTTGGGCTAAAGCGGCCGACAGGAAGTGCCATTTTGGCACATGAACTTTAAAAATTTATTTTAAACCCCCATTTTTCACGTCACCATATGAAAGCTCTTCCAAATCAGCTTCTAAACATTTATTCACACTTGGTGCCCCTTTGTATAAAAATCGGTGCCGTAAAAAACCTTTGTCGGTACCCTATATTTTTATTAGGCCGAGTAACGTTAAACGTTACCGGGTGGATCCCGTCAGCTGCGCGCTAGGCCGTTTTAAGTGTTTAGATGAAAAGGCAGAACTTGAATAATATGGTTTTTATTAAAAACAGACTTTACCTGACATAGACCTGAATGGAAGTTGAAAAAAAAACGAATTTGAAGAATTATCCAACTTCGGGATTCGAACCCACTAGCAAAACGGTCAATGGGTTGCAGAAGCAAAGCCTCCTACCACACGGCCAAGAACGCTGTATTTGAGTGCGCGTGAAATCTGTATTTCTATAATCCTTTGTTGTGACGTATCCGACGGTACTCCGGCCGGTAACGTTCAACGTTACTCTAGACATTATGTTTTTATTATTGAATTTGATAGACATTTTACCGAGTGGAAAACTTTAGTTCCATTTTTTCGAAAAATGTAATTTTTGTGGCAAAAAGGCTCTTGTTTGAAATTTTCTTAGCAAGAGCATACATATACAGGGTCATTCACGAAGAGCGTCCGTTAGACGTATCTCGAGAAGTTTCGGCATCATAGTCACGGAAATTTGTATACGATGGTTTCAATACATTCTGAATTGAAGAAAAATATTTCCAGGATGGCCGCACTTCCGATTATACCGGAAGTGGAGATCAACTTCTTTTTTTAAATGGGACATCCATATTTTCATAGCATATTCCGATTTTACATCAAATTATGAGAATTTTGGTGTAACATTACCCTATGGCTATAAATATGAATTTCATTTTTAGAGACGAAAATCTCGTAATACTTAAAAATTGATGTCTGTGCCAAAAACAGAGATAGAATATTGAAATTTTGACAGCAGTAGAAGATGTATTGAAAAGCAGAAGCTTCCTCCAGGGAGGGTCCACAACAAGTGGCGTTCGTTAGTTTAGAAAAAACAATTGAAGCTCAATTTTTTCAAATGGAATGTCTGTTTTTTATGATCCCAGTGGATAGCAAATTTAATCCCCTATCAATCCATGCAAATATTCCTATACCTATCTTCAGTAGTTGTGGAATTACCTATTTAACATTAATTTATGACCGTTTGTATGTATACCAACGTTGCGTAACTTTAAGCGGCCCTCAAATTGACAGAAATGGCATTTTTCATATTGTTTAAACTTCTACCGTCTTTTCTTTAAGATCTCCTGCCAAAAAGACTCTAAAATGGCATTTTAGAAGCAGAATTTTAAGAGCTTTGATATTGGGGGATATGATGGCGGTTTGCATTTACATTTTTTAAGTCGATTTGCCAAAATAGCATTTCTTTTGGGTGGCCCAAAATCTTTTCAGTTCTTCCATGCAAAATGCATAAGATGTCCATTCCAAATTTCATCCAGATCGGTCCAGTACTTTGGGCTGTAGCGTATTTACAGACACACAGACACTTTTCAAAAACCACTTTTTTGGGTTCCCATGACCTTGAAACGCAAAGATTTGATGTTTTTGACGATTCAATTTTTCGATCGATTTTTTTGACTTGCTCCGCGAAGCGTAGAAACTAAAAATGTAATTTTAGGGGCGAAAAACATTTTTACTTAAATTTATTATAGTAAAATGAGCGAATTTATGTTCATTATTGTTATAATAGCTGGTTAAAGTTATTTGCTACGTTTACAAATTCTGTGAAAAAAAGAGAAGGTTCTACCGTCTTTGCGAGACTGTAAATTTTTTTTCTCATTAGAAAAAAATTAAGACATTGATCAAATATAGCTGACAGCTCAAAATATAAAAATAATTGTGGAATTAGTTGTAGTAAAGGTATCGATAAAATTTGACAGATAATCACATTGACGTGAGCCTCTGACAACAAATGACGGCTAACAGACGTTTGACACTTTTTCCGTAATGGGATACAAGAAACTATAACCATTTTCTATAAATTTGTGTTGTAATCTGTCAAAAATCCGTTAGCCGTCACTTTACTATCTGTCAAATTTTGAGACCTTCAAGATTGGAAGCCAATTACAGATGTGCTGTCAAAAATATAAAAGTTACAAGTTTCGGTAGATATTATTTTTTCTTTAAAATGTTGAATTTCAAATTTTTCGTGATAACTCGGGAACGAATCAAAATATTCTATACAGGGTGGGTAATTTTTCGATGCTCACCATTGGATCTCCTAAGTTGATGATTAAGAATTTAAAGAGAATTCCCCGATGTTTTGATTCGTTCCCGAGTTATCACAAAAAATATGAAAATTGCCTATTTAAAGAAAAATTAATATCTTCCTAACGATTGATGTTGTTTAAATGAAACTTGGAACTTTTATAGTTTTGACAGCTGTCAATTGAATAGCATCGACAGAAATTTTCTAGGCCCTCTAGATTTTGAATAAGGACAGTCAACTTTTGATTCTTTTATGGCCGCCATATTGAATTTTAACACCATCAAATGCACAAAAAAATTGGCTTTTCAAAAATGTACTCAACATGAACTTGACAGATGTCAGAATTTGAAAATTGGTAGAAATAATTTGCAAAATCAGCCTAAACTTAGATGAAAAACATTTGCAAAAAAGTACGCAGACTTCTTCAATCTCTTATAACATGTGAAAAACTGAAAACAATTAAATTCAACAGTAATAAAATACGTCTTGCGGTCGTGTGACTCGGGCTTTCACATATTTTTTGAAAAACGTCCATGTTGGTTACATTTTTGAGAAGCTAATTTTTCTGTGTATCCGGCAATGTTAAAATTCAATATGGCGCCCATAAGAAAAAGAAAAGTTGACTGTCTTTATTCAAAATCTAGAAGGCCTAGAAAATTTCTGTCAATGCCATTCAATTGACAGCTGTCAAAAATATAAAAGTTCCAAGTTTCATTTAAATAACAGCAATCGTTAAGCAGATATTAATTTTTCTTTAAATTGACAATTTTCTGATTTTTTGTGATAACTCAAGAACGAATCAAAATATCGAGGACTTCTCTTCAGATTCTTAATCGAGACCGTATCTTTTACTGGTTAGGAGATCCCAATGGTGAGCATCGAAAAATTACCCACCCTGTATAGATTGTTAATCGCCCAGAAATGGCACATCTTTTCTCCAATTTAAACTACTCTCCATCTTTTATAGCTTTCTGATGCTATTCTAATGGTCGTGCGAGCGTCGAAAAATGAACCACCGTGTACCTACTTATTATTAAATATTATTAAAAATAAAAAGTAGAAGATAATAAATTTAGTTACCTTGTAGTAGGTATCATCGGTAATTTTTAATCAATAAATGACATAATGACCGTCTTTTCCGGGTGTCGAAAAATTATGTGCGAAAAAATCGCGTCATCGCATCATAAATCTTCGAACTTTAAAAAATTGAGGATGTCACCGCTGTAATCTGAACAACATTTCTCAAATTCTCCTGAAAAGCGCCAATGGCAAATATTAATCGTATGTCGTATTAACTCGGCGATCAATTCGGCTTTAGTAATGATATGCTAATGCCATAATCAACCCCGTGTTCTTTTTTTTCAAGAAAAATCAGCGATCGATTACTCATTATGAATAAAGATTATTTTTAAACAACCTTCTTCGACACGTTAATTACAGATGATCGCTACCTTGGCTGGAGGCCTCTTCAATCCGTACTTTGTTTCGGGAAATTTAGCTCTCGTACGATTTTAATACTTGAGAACAGATCGTTACCACCTTTCTCTTGCATCCTACGTTAATTATCGATTATTTATGTTTCCGTTTACAATAAGCAACACAATAATTATATTTACGTTTAGCAAAGCATTCGAGAAATTGATCGCTTCAACAGTAGTCGATATTGTTTAATTAGAATCCGATACAAATTAGTTTAATGAGGATAACTGTAAGAACACGGATAATTAGGCAGGAAATTTAAAAAACAAGATTTATTTATGGTCGCCCAATTTATTACCAGCGTAATCTTTAAATAGAAAATTTGATAATTGTTGATTTTGAATTAACATTTTATTAGCATAGGAATTTCGCTTGATTTTGAAGTATTTCCTATTTAATGGAGTATCTGCGCAATTTAGAGGTTTTACTTTCGTGCCGTCACGTCCATATACCGGACGAGTTTGCGAGGAAAGTCGCCTAAAAAGTAATATTCGGGGCCAGAGCGAATTTATGTGGATCGAGTCAGTATGACAATGGAAACCGAAAAACTCATCGAAATGAAGCAATTAACCGTATAACGGAATATAATTAATCATATAATTTGCCGGTCGTCTATTTTATCACTCGTTAAAAGTCTAAAGGAACCCTGTATATGACGAAACGAAGACATTCCTGCTTAATTACGCACAAAAACGATCGTTAATTTACGCAATACCGCCGGAAAAAACATTTCTTTACAGTTAAAAAGTCCTGCTGGAGCAGATGTCACACGGAAGTCGAATGGTCTTTACGTGCACGAAATAATAGAAAATGCACAAATTCCCTATTGTGCGCAACAATGCAGTATTCCCAGAACAGCACATGTGAATTGCGGATTTTTCACCAGGGTATAAATCAGGGAGTGACTCAAAAGTTATTCACCCTGATTTGCATACACAAACTGCAATGTTAACGTTTTCGTTAAACCAATTTCGTATATTCAGAGCTGTTTATTTAAAAAATTGTTATAATTAGCAGGACTGGTTTTACTACCGCTATGTTTCAGAATGCGGCGATATTAACTTTCGGAAGTTATTAGGTTTTATGGTTGTTAATTAAAAATATTCGCACATACCTACTAAAAATATCTTAATTAAATGATAACCTCATTACAAGCAAACAAATCTTTCAAGACAATCCAGGACCGAGCAGAAAACCCCCGGAAGATGTACATCAATGCGATGTGTATCATTGTAGATTCCCGATTCCATCAATCTGCACCTAGTAGTAGTGCCTCCGCAAACGCACAGATGTGTCAAAAATGCGAAATGTTGAAAAATTGTTGTTACAGAATTAAAAAGTGGAAAAACACGAATGAGTAAATGAAAAGAATTGCCGGAATTAAAACAAAATTTTTGCGAATTTTGAAAAATTAACACTCGGGGGGAAAAGTTGCGAAAGGGTATGAAAAATCAATAGGAATGAAAATTAAGTATGATTAAGTGTGAAATTAGCACTTAGGGGGTTGAAAAATCGTAAACGTGGATGAAAAGTCAAAGTGGATGAGAATTAATCGTAATTAAGCAGAATTTCAGAAAATAACACGAAAGTAAGCCAATTATGCAAAAGCTTTTGGGGGGTTGAAATATGGCGAAGGGGGTTGAAAAAGTGAAAAAGATAAACATAATCCAAATGAGTTCAATTTATTACCGAAGGAAAACTAAATTACGCGAATTTTGCAAAATAAACACTTAATCGAAAAATCGTAAAGGTGGATGAAAAATCAAAAGGTATGAGGATTAACCGTGGTTAAGTAAAATTACGGAAAATAACACCACAATAACCCAATTATGTAAATTGAGCGTTTGAAGACTTTAAATATTGCGAAGGGGGATGAAAGAAATGGGTTCAAATAATTATTATTACCAAAGAAACACGAAATTACACAAATTTTGCCAAATTCGCGCTTAGGAGGTTAAAAGGTCGAAAAGGAGGATGAAAACTCAAAGCGGATGAAAATTAATCCCAATTAAGCAGAATTACAGAAAATAACCCGAAAATAAGCCAATTGTACAAATTTTGCTTTTGGAGAGTTGAAATATTGCGAAGTGGTTGAAAAAGCGAAAAAGATAAACAAATGAGTTCAACTTATTACCGAAGAAAAACACAGTTACCCGAATTTGGCAAAATTAACACCTAGGGGGTTGAAACGTCAAAGTGGATGAGAATTAATCGTAATTAAGCAGAATTATAGAAAATAACACGAAAATAAGCCAATTATGCAAATTTGCCTTTTGGGGGTTGAAATATTGCGGAAGGGATTTAAAAACTGAAAAATATAAACATAATCCAAATGAGTTCAATTTATTACCGAAGAAAACTAAATTACGCGAATTTTGCAAAATAAACACTTAGGGGATTGAAAAATTGTAAAGAGGCAGGTAAAGTTAAAGGGGATGAGAATTAATCGTAATTAAGTAGAATTACAGAAAATAACACGAAAAAACACAGTTTCACGGAAGATATTGCTTTCTGCATCAAATTACAGGGCTTCATGAACATTTCAACCCCTAAACTCCAACCCCCTATGCTCCAACCCCACATGCTCTAAAGGAAGTTGTGTTTTTAATTTAATCCAATTCGTTAAAAAATTGCGAGGATTTATTAGATTCATGTTTTCAAGCCCTACTAATTTCACCCCCTTACGATTTACAGGGGTGAGTTTATTTCTATGGTGTTACGTAACTTCTTGCGTATTTACTTACTTCGGTTATTCATAAATAAATCAACAGGATTTTAGAAGCAATAAATAAAATTTATTTATCCGCTTGCATAGCTTTAGGGGTTGTTAGTAGCCTAGGGGTTGGTTCTTGGTTGAAAACTCATAAAGCTTTTTTCAATAGTTGACCGAAATCTATCAAACCCCGTAATTTTATACCACCATTTACTTGAAGAAATTTCCAGTTTGAACCCTTAAATTTCATCACCATTGTTAGATCTTAGTGAAAATTTGTTCATCCGCCTACAGTGTCACTGGAAATTACCTACCTTACCAAATTCTGCCTTGATCCGCTAAGTAGTTTTTGAGTTCTAGTCTTATTGTGATTCTGCATGTTAGGGGTTGTAGCGCCTTTAAGGGTGGTTTTTCGCAAAATATGAATAACACTTTTTTTGAATCATTAACCGAAAGCTATCGAATTACGCTATTTTCGACCAATACCTACTTATTAAGCGGAATTTTGAGTTACAACTCCTAATTTCCGTCCCATCTGTCCGATTTTATTGAAATTTCCACTTTAAAAATTTGACCCAATTACGAAAATTTGATCCAATTACGAACGAGGATTTAATCTTTACCACGAATTCTGACCAATCTAGTGAAAATTATATCGGAATTTTTTCTGTCAGGTTCCTACTGTGAATATTTTGTGAAATTGTGAAATTGTGAAATTTTCTCGCTGAATACCACTCGTGATCCCTAAAGTTTCCAGAAATTTATTTTTGACATTTACTACAGATTTTTTGCCGCGGAAATCATTCGTAAACGTTAAAAAATTTCCGGAAATTTTGATGTCACTCGTGGTATTATATACGAAAATGCATTCCCCGTAAGATTTCATCGAAAAAAAATGTGTGTTCGTTGAGTTTGAAATAGCTGCGTGCAACCCTTACGGAGTTATCATATTTTTTGTGGTTTTCATCCAATCAATTTTATCCCCCGAAATTAACCCCTCCTCCTTCAACAGACTTGCGGGTCGAACGTGCATACCAAGTTTCAGTAAGATACCTCCACTAGTTCTCGAGTTATTGCAATTAATAGTTTTTCGGTTTTTCACCCCTAGCTCCCACCCCCTTCCTCCGATATGGCCCAAACGCAATTTCCGCCTTACTTTTCGGGAGACAAAGCCGTATACCAACTTTCAGCCCGATATCTCAATCCGTTCTCAAGTTATGCGACGGACAGACATGAGGCGCCATCGATACGACGAGCGAGCGAGCTAAAACAAGAGTGCCTCGCGTACTGCTACGGCACTAAAATGATTTAGTGCAAGTGATCAGCAAGCTATGATCGTTTCGACTGTTAACAAGGTGAGATGGTTAGTTTATGTCCTCAAGACATGCCACACCAACATTATTGTGACATGAATGGTCCTAATTGGCCATTTTCTTAATCTAAATGTAAATTCAGAGTAGATTTTTCCATCATGAAGCGAGCTTAATTGTTCCGATGCATGTATTGATCCGGCGATGAGTTATTAAATGAAACCGGTTGGATTGAGAAAAATTGGTTTTTAATTTGCTAATTTTATTCGGCGGTCATAATGGGGCTTTGTTTTTTTTTACCCCCAGAACATGTGGGGTTTGTTAGCTTGATTGACGTGCACTTCTCAGAATTAGGATGCACATGTTCCTCGATGTCATCGTAGCGAATGTTGATTTATGGTTCAAGGGACACGCTTCCGGGGATTAAATTCCATTTTTCGGGGGGTTAAAGGTCAATAAAACCGCTTCTCATTTACTCAAATTGAACGGTTTCATCCAGTTTGTAATCCTTCCACGTATTCGCCGGCATGTTGCGGATTTTTACCAAGAGCGGACATGCAAGGAAACTGCGGCTGATTTAGGTTTTGACAGAGACAACGATCAAGTCAACGACATTTTTCGCAAACTCGTTTCCTGTTTCCAATGCAAATCAGTTTCTTGTGATATCGATCCCGTTTTGGGAAAAAATCTCGACCGTGACTGGGGACACTGTCGTAAATATGGGAGGTACTTGGTCGTAACCCAGTTGTCCCTAGATGGTAGCTGCAGCCGGAAGACGGGACAAATTGGTTTTGCAAGTGTGCATATGCAACAGATGAGGTCGTTAGCTTTGTGACCGGCAGGTCGTCAGGTCAGGGGCAGTCGGTGCAATCTCGCACCAAAATTCACGAATTGCGCTTAAAACTGCATAGCAACATCCTATTTTAGAAGCCACAAAGGGATTTTTACCTCAAGTCCCCTATTTTTCTAAGATCGCTCACAGTATTATATAATTTGCGAAAACTAGAAGAAAAAAATGGCAGCAGAGAAGCGGCTGGAACCTCCCCAACGCGTGGGTCTTTGATTTCAGGGACTTCTGTTTAAAATTCTAAAGTTGATATGCCTAAATGGCACTTTCCGTTGACCAATTGCTCCCAAAAGCCTTTCAGCTCTTCAACGGGTTACCTCACCTCCATTTACCAAATTTCGGGCAAATCGATCCACTAGTTTGGGCTATAAAGTGGTTTCAGTGTTATTACAAAATTTCGATTTTTCTACCCAAAGGGTTCTAAATGCGAATAAATTTTGTCTCATTTAAAACCAGAAATTGAAGACCTTTCTGATGGTGACCTCGATAGTGACAATAAATCTTTCAAAAACTTGTTTTGGATGGGTAAATTAGAGAATAATTTTAAATTTCGAAATTGGTGTGCCAAAACGGCACTTTCCGTGGGCCGATTGAATCCAAAATTTGTTCACCTCTTCGACGTGTAATACAATCCCCTTGTGCAAAATTTCAGCCAAATCGGTTCAGGGGCTTGGGCTGTACCGCGATTTTAAAGTCCGATAAAAATCTTTTTTTTTTATTTTTGGTCAAAAGGGCACTAAGAATGAATGCATTTTTAGAAGCAGAATTTGAAGGTCTTTCCTATCGTGACGTGAAAAATGGGGGTTTGCATTTAAAATTTAAAAGATGATGTGCCAAAATGGCATTTCTGGTTGCACGATTGGCTCCAAAAGCTTTTCAGATCTAAGTTGTCGTCGAGTGGTTTGGGCTGTGGCGTGTTTACGAACGTACGTCCTCAAAGCTGCGGCTCCGCTTCACTTCACTACTCGCTTTTGGCTCCGCCAAAGCTAGCAAAACTTCGGCCTCAAATTAGTCAGAAAAACGTGAATTGAGAGCCTACAGCCAAGGGAAAGGGGGCTGTAGAGAGATAAAGCGGAACATAAAAGCTCGCCAGAAGAAAACAAGGTATTTCAGAAGAGCAAAATAGCCAGAACACCAACCAGACTGCAAAAGAAAGAAGGTAAGGAAGGGAATATCATATAAAGCCCGATATAGGCAGGAAAAAACCTAAGAAATATGCGCATTTTTTGCCAAAATATTCAAAATAGGCCAAATAGACTTCAGTGAAATATGAGCAATAAAAAAGGCTTTTTTTTGGTTTTATATTTTACCTAATCGCGTTTTGAAAAGTTGGATTTTACGCAATTAGGTAAAATATTTTACCTAATTGCGTTTTGAAAAGTTGGATTTTACACAATTAGGTAAAATGTTGTACGGAATACGTTATGAAAAGCCTAAATTGTTTGACTCACATAATGTTGCAAAACTCGCTATCGCTCGTTTTGGCAAATATTACGACTCGTCAAACAATATAGGACTTTTCATCACTAATTACGTAAATAACTATTACCTAATTGAGTTTTGAAAAGTTGGATTTTACACAATTAGGTAAAATGTTGTACGGAATACGTTATGAAAAGCCTAAATTGTTTGACTCGCATAATGTTGCAAAACTCGCTATCGCTCGTATTGGCAAATATTACGACTCGTCAAACAATATAGGACTTTTCATAACTAATTACGTAAATAACTAGTACTTAATACGGCTCGTCAAACAATATAGGACTTTTCACAACTAGTTACTTAATAGTTATTTACGTAATTAGTTATGAAAAGTCCTATATTGTTGGACGAGTCGTAATATTTCCCAACACGAGCGATAGCGAGCATTGCAACATTATGCGAGTCAAACAATTTAGGCTTTTCACAACGTATTCCGTACAACATTTTACCTATAATTGCGTAAAATCCAACTTTGCAAAACGCAATTAGGTAAATAACTTAAATTATTTAAAAACACAACTTACAAAATATTTACAAAAATCTAAAACTATTAAGTACAAATATTTTCGTTCACATTTAAAATTAAATGTTTCTCTAATGTAATGGAATGGGGGCGTAATTTAGCGATGTCAATATTTTATGGTCAATTGTTAACTCATCAGAAAATTCACCATCAAAGCTCGTGAAGCAATAAGTGTTAAATTGGTACACCCTTAATTTTTTTGGAGCACTCATCCTTTAATTTTTTTGATATTGATTGGGCAGGTCAGTGTGCTTTATTCACAATCAGCTTTAAATCTTCCACCAATTTCACTGATTCGGACAACAAAATTTGTTGTTTTTCTAATTTTGAAATTATCTCAATAATTAAGTAACTTGTAATTATTGTTAAAAATAAAACTCAAATTCTGTCCTATTTTCGGATTATTCAAAATATTTCTTGCGTCTAATGACCGTTTGCAACGACGTTGCTTAACTTTAAGCGGAACTTAAAATGACAAGAATGACGTCTAAACAATAAGAAAAATGTCATTCCTGTCAATTTGAGTGCCGCTTAAAGTTAAGCAACGTCTGTGCAAACGGTCATAATTCTCTTTAATTTCACTTAAATATTTGAAATAAAATAATGCCGCAAATCGTTTACTAACGCGGAAACTGATTTCTTCTGCAACCCTATTTATTCCGTAGGCGAGGGCGAGACAAGTAGGTACCAACTGATTTTCAGCCTAAAAGTGTGTTTACAGTGTTTACACTACATGATTTGCCAAATGATTTTGTAAATGAAATGTCATAGGTAAGGTAATATTTTTGTGTTTGCACTGCATTATTTTTGCTACATATTACTCCAGCCATAAATAAATCAAAAGATCAATAATAGCAAAATATTATGAAAATTAGCGAATTAATCCGGTGCCATATTTCGCCCTGATAATTCATAGGATTTTCTTGAATCGCCTGCCACTTCTCGCAAATTTGTTTCCCCTCCCTGGTGTACAGAGACAACTCTGTTGTGACTTTTCTTACTTATTTTTTCATTGACGCGTGTTTTATGCTTATAGCGTATCCTTTTTTCACTATATAAAAAATTTAGCTAAACGTTTGCCACAAAAAAGTGCATTTGAACCTAACCTTGACTCCAGAAATTCACACTTCTGCACGTTATGTGATTCTAGGTCGCTCTTTTAGGTTATGAATTGATTAAATCGACCAACGGAAAGGGCCGTTTCGGCACACCAATTTCAAAACAAGTTTCTGAAAGATTTATTGTCACCATCAAAAGGTCTTCAAATTCTGGTTTTAAATAAGACAATTTATTCGCATTTAGTACCATTTGAGTAGAAAAATTGAAATTTTGTAATAACACTAAAACCAGTTTATAGCTCAAACTACTGGATCGATTTGGCTGAAATTTGGTACATATGGAGATTAAGTGACCCTTTGAAGATCTGAAAGGCTTTTGGTAGCAATTGGTCCACGAGAAAATCAATTTCACAAGATACGGAAATCAAAGACCCACGCGATGTCCGGGAGGTTCCAGCCGCTTCTTTGCTGCCTTTTTTGTTTATTAATTATATCGATATTATGAAAATGAAATCGCTCGTGAAATCGCGAAGTCCAGAGTTTTTCTTTAGGTTGTGTAGAGATGCAGACAGCAGGACGCTGTCCGTAACCTAACCTCATAACAAAGACACCTCTAACCTCACAACAAAGGAATTCTTAAACTTCACCGCAAAAAAATTACTAAGAAAGTCACTGTCCGACTGTTGTAATGTAAAAAGCGCGCTTCAAAAAATCAGGACACATCTACAAAATAAATGAAATTATTATCCAAACGTGCCTTAATTTCGGACATAGTTTGGCTGTAACATAAATCGATAAACCAACAAAAGTCAAAACCTTATCATAAAGATCCGTAGAAATCATAAGAATACCAAAATATGCCATGGAAATATGCACAAATAGGCAATGTACACTAAAATAGGCAAAAAGCGCAAGAAACGCATAAAATATGCAAAAACTGCAATTTGCCTATAATCCGAGCCTTAAATTCATGAGAATGCTGACAGATGAAAAAGGATCTGAAAGACCTTATTAAAAGAGGCGGAAACAATGAAGACGACAAAGGCAACGAAAAATAAAATAGAGAGAAAAGTAGAAATAAAAAGAGAAGACACAATAAATAAACACAAAAAGAATCCAGCAAGGAACAAGGAGACGAATGATGAAAAGAGATAGATGATAAGAATAAAAGTGAAAAAGTTGCAAAGTTCGGAACTTGGAATGTAAAAAGTATAAATGGAAAGGAGTACGAATTAACAGAAGAGTTAAGAAGAATAAATATAGAATATAGAAGAAGAAAGGTAAGGGAATTAAAAGAGATGAAAGGTAAGGGAATTAAAAGAGATGACAAGCAACGGATTCTGGATGTGGTCGGGAGTTGCAATGGTAATAAAGGAGGATAAAATGAAGTACGTAACAGAAGAAAAGATAATAAATGAGAGGATAATGCCAACAAACATAAGAGAAGGAGAAGAAAATGAAGAATACACACTGATCGTGGAATACGGGCCAAATGAAGATGCAAGAAAAGAAGAAAAAGAAAAATCTTTCAAAGAATTACCATTACTGGTGTTAGACGAAGGAATAAAGATGGCGAAGAATGAAGTAAAGACATACGAAGTAGGATTCTGGAAAATGAAAAGGGTGGGAGTCTCAGAAATTTGCTATGTGGATGATATGGCCATTATAGCCAAAGATGAACGAACGTTAAACAGAAATTTGGAAAGCTACAGAAGAGAATTGGGAAGAATAAATATGAAAATTAGTAGAGAGAAGACGATAACGATGATAGTGGGGAGAAACAAGGCACAATCACTACATAAAACTGAACAATGAAAAACTAAGTCAAGTGCGGAAATTGAAATACCTGGGTACGATGATTTCTGAATCAGGAAGATGGATTAATGCAGGATGAGGTAAAGCAAACTGTACAACAGCATTAAACACACGTTCATGGGGGAAAAAAACCTAAGGTTACAGCTGTTGAGATGAGATTTCTGAGAAGAATAGAAAATAAGAAAAGAGATGAAGAAGGACAGCTAAGATGGTATGGACACGTGAAAAGAATGACAGACGATAAAATAACCAAGCAGGCATTTGAAGCAAGAATATCCAAAAAGAGAAGAAGAGGCCGTGCAAGAAAAACCTGGAGTGAGAAAGTGAAAGATAATCAATAATGATCGAGAAGGGGAATTTCATGGAGGGATACAAATTGAGACACTCAAGATAGAAAAAAATGGAAGGAGATATGGAAAAAGCCAGTACAACGATGGTAGATATAGACTCATGGATTAAGTAACTAAGTAAGTTGATTACTCACCTTCGGCTTCACCTCACTTTCTTTCTTTCTACCGCGTTTGACAAATCGAAGTCCCACGTTATTAAAACAACATCGGTAAGGGATTAAGCAGGATTTGCGGAAAAAACTATTTCTCTTGATTATAGATAAAGTTATGATCTGCTTACCAGCCCATTGTTATGCATGTTCAATCGTCTGAAGCCGGTAAAAGTTACTGAATCGTAATTTTAATGATACGAAAGGCATCAGAAAATATAAATTTGCAGGCCCCCTTTACAACATAACTCGTTTTTTTGGGGTGAGCCTGTGGTGGAAAAATGAAAAACGAAAAAACTTCAACATAATAAATGAAGTTCTCGGTCTTGAAGGGAATTATAATTATGGTGACCAGAATCGACGAGGCGAAAGATGATCTCCCAGCAAGAAGCGCCCAATTTATTTCTGCATTCGCAGAACCGGGATGATAGTTAGTTACATGATTGGCTACGTGGAGTGTCAGACCTGTCCAGGTGTTACCATTGACAAAGGCTGTTGGTAATTTGTTTTGGGCGATATTTAAGGATTATTTTCGACTCACGCAGCGAGGAGTCTGAAAAACCGGCCGGCTATAAATAAGTCGTGATGGCAGGGTAAAAATGGAAAAAGATTATCCAAAATGCGGCCCAACTTAATTAAGGATTTTTAATTCCATTTGTCTGGGGGCCCGTCTGTCCGTCCCCACAGCAATTCGCGTCACGTTTGCCTTTTTGCCAGTGGTGAGGAATGCTCTAACGAGCAATAAAAAATTTTAATAAGTAATTCGGAGCTTTGTTAGAGATGTGGTTGAATACCGCCGCCGGAGTAAAAAAGAGAGGTCAAGGATAGAGGGCGGCGTGTGCAACCCCATAATTCTGTAGTGAAAAGTGTAACTTCATGTAACGCAGCAGGAGCTGTTCGAGACAACTTTTCGACACGACGTTTTTATCGATATCTCGGGAGGTTTACGAGGAGGCTTTTCGGTCGGCCGTGCAGGCAGGAAGAAGAAATTGTGGTACGCAGAAAATATCCTCATTAAGTCTTGTTCGTGTGTAATTGTTTCTGTAATAACAAAGCGCTCCGGGTTCATAAACTCCGGTCGTTGGACTCACCGCTTAATTTCCACCTCGGCATTCCTTACCATTTTGCACAATTATCCACCAATATTTGCGCGACGACTCATCAGGAAAGGGCCTTTTTTGCATTTCCGCTTGAATCATTCGGTGCTTCACCTCAAATTTTTCACAAAAATCTGGACTTTACAGCTCGTTTAACATGCTAACAAGCTTTAATGAATTACCATTAAGTCTCGAGTGGGTGTAAAATATACAACGGCATTAACACCTTCCAGAGCCTTGTCGTCTTCGTTGTACAAATTTCGGAACAGATTTATTCCCAAGAGGCATTTAACCAACAGAAAGAACATTCCTCCGACGTTTGTCAGTGGATAGCAGCCATCGAAAGCTGGTTTGCGATTTTTTGTACAATCCGACTAAAACAAAGCTGAAACGGCCTTGGAGATTCTTTATTTGTTCTGTGAAGACCCACGAGATGAATCATTTCTTTTGTTCTTCGTGCGAACGATTTTTAGATCGATCACACCGATGAAGAAGACATCTTTAACACCACTGACTCAGACCAGAACAACATCCATTGTCCCGTCTTGATTTTCGACATACACTGCAATTAGCCGTAATAAAAATAAATTTGCCCACGTCTTCGATTATCGTGCAAGTCGAAATTACGCCTTGCTAGAACGCAGTAAGTGTTGGATGCCAATGGTGATGGATGAGGACCAGCGACGGGACCATTTTCACGCCCGGTAATTTATTAACTTGTCCCGTCTGAAGGTTTGATTGTAATATTTTGGGTAATTGGCTATACGATCGGGTATTTTCTTCAACATTTTCGGCAAATTGAAGATTTACTGCGGAGCAGATGGTATGCGATAAGGTCCAAGGCGAAATTGCGCAATTGCCTGTTGAGAGTTTCAGTCATGCATGTTTAAAACGAAATTGGTGGAGGCGCCGGGAATAAATTGGAAGCAACTAAAGTCCGTTCATTTTCTATAGCAGAACTGAAATTTTTCTGGAACTGTACAACCCTAATTTGTAAGGGCCTGTACTTTTGGCAATTTGATCGAAATTTAGCGGGAAAGCAAAAACATTACATAACCCAAATCTTCTAGGGTTTATTTTTATTGTTAGCAGCAGTGTCACAGATGAGGCTTTTTCGTGAATATTTTTCTTTGCACTTTACTCAAAACTGCACGCACGCAAAGGCCATTTTGGGCCAATTCAGTGGAATTGCAAAATTTTGACATTTGTGAACTCACCTGTTAGTAAAATTGTTTGCAAAATTTCCTCATACCAACCTAAAATTCAAATCTTGACAAGACAAAACTGGTACGAAGAATATGGGAAGCGAAGACCAATTAGACGCGACACAGGAAGACCGAAGGACACCGGGAAGAGTTTATTAGAAGAAATTTGCATTTCAAAAGTTGATAAATTGAAAAAATAACTAATAGTTGAAAAAGAGGAGGACCTGATTTGATTATATTCAGTGTTTAAAATAATGTTAAGCTCCTGTTGTTGGCTCGTGATTTTTAGGGGAATGTTATAAAATGCTACAAATTAATTATAACAAGATACCCCGCAGTTTAAAATTACCCAACAGTTTTCTGGGTAATTATTACATACAGCACCATCTTCTCAATTATTAATTTTTCGAAGAAACTGTTATGCAATCGTGGTTAAATGAGTTAAACTAAGCAAGAATTTAACGTCGGAGGACCAGTTTTATTTCGATTTATTGTATAATTCATTGATTTTTTTGTTGGGTTTATCTTTAACATAATAAATCCCTTTGAATTATACAAAAGAAGAGAATGGTTTCGACGGAATTGCAATAAAACGCATCTTATATTATGTCAAGCAACTTTTTTTATTTGCGAAATAAAATGGTGGCAGAAAAGTTCGTTTACCTTTCTCTGTTTTAACGATATGTTTTTTAGCAACCAGTAATTTTTCCACTTTTTCAGTCAGGTCCCAAAAAGTCAGGTAAGGTCTCTCTCTCTAATAATAAATGTTTCTCAATTATTTATCCCCCTCAAGGATTTTTTCTAGCAGAATCAAGCGTTTTCTCACTTCCATTCTGGTCTCAAAAGGTCAGATAAGGCCTTTCTCTCTAATAGCAAAAACGTTTCTCAACTATTTACCCTTCTTTTAAATGATTTTTTCTATCAGAATCAGTCGTTTTCTCACTTTTCCAATCAGGTCTCAAACGGTCAGTTAAGGGTCTCTCTATGTCAACTATTCACCCTGCTTCTCCTCAAGGATTTTTTCAGGTCAGGTCTTTTCCTGTTAAAACAACGCGAAAAGGCTTATCTGCGTGTATTTAAATGACGGTTCAGCTTTTTGTCAGGTAAGGTGTGTTTTTTAGATATAGATATATCTAACCCTTCTCTTTTTTTGTTTATTTCATAGGGATTTACTATGTTAAAAATAAATCCAACAAAAAATCTATGAATTATACAATAAATCGAAATTAAACTGGTCCTCCGACGTTAAATTCTTGCTTAGTTTTAACTCATTTAACACGATTGCATAACAATTTCTTCGAAAAATTAATAATTGAGAAGGTGGGGCTATTACTCCCTCCTAATTGTTAAATATAGCCCCAACAAAAAAATCAACGAATTATACAATAAATCGAAATAAAACTGGTTCTCCGACGATAAATGCTTGCTTAGTTTAACTAATTTAACACGATTTCATAGCAATTTATGTGAAAAATTGCTAATTGAGAAGATGGGGCTATATCTAACTGTTACCGTTTTCTGTACAAATCTGGTAACAGCATCTTTTTCTAAATCTGATTAAATATTTACTTTGGGTATATTTTTATTTTTGCAATTTTTTAATGACAGTTGTGTTAAATGTCGTAGTATTTATTACTAGTTGATTTGAACTGTCGTCTTATCACTGTAATCTAGAGTTGGTTGGTGCCCCAAAAAAAACCGAACGATTTATTTTTGGTTAGAACTTTATTATTATTGGACCGATTTTCCCCAATTCTGTACAAGACGTAGTCAAGAGATAAGGCTTTTAGAGTCGACAACCATTTTCCAGAAGGTGCCACTAATAAATGTTTTGTGGCAGTTTTTTACAAGAACACTTTTTGTGAAGCGATCAAAATGAGAATAGTGGAAGCTTAAAGCTGATGCTTTTCTCTTCCAAAGCAACTTTTCAAAATTTGATTCTGAACGTTCTTGATTAATTTACAATATTTTCTGTGATGTCCTAAAACTGATTTTTAACCTCCCCACTTCACTTCACCATTTAAAAAAAAGGGAGGTTATGTACTGCAATCACTAAAATTTTCGAATTCGAGATAAGACCGGATCTATACGTTTTGAGGTCTCAGGAGCCCAAAAAAGTGGTTTTTAAAATGTGTCTGTATGTATGTACGTACGTACGTACGTTTGTACGTTTGTACGTTCGTACGTTTGTAAGCACGCCACAGCCAAAACTACTCGACAGATTTAGCTGAAATTTGGTACGTGTGCATGTGATAACCCAACTTAGATCTGAAAAGCTTTTGGAGCCAATCGTGCAACTAGAAATGCCATTTTGGCACATCAACTTTTAAATTTTAAATGCAAACCCCCATTTTTCACCTCACGATAGAAAAGGCCTTCAAATTCTGATTCTAAAAATGTATTCATTCTTAGTGCCCTTTTGATCAAAAATTTAAAAAAAAATGATTTTTATCCGACTTTACAATCGCGGTACAGCCCAAGCCCCTGAACCGATTTGGCTGAAATTTTGCACACGGGGATTGTATTGCACGTCGAAGAGCTGAACAAATTTTGGATTCAATCGGCCCACGGAACTGCCGTTTTGACACACCAATTTGTAAGTTTAAAATTATTCACTCATTTAACCATCCAAAACAAGTTTTTGAAAGATTTATTGTCACCATCAAAAAGGTCTTTAAATTCTGGTTTTAAGTAAGACAAAATTCGTTCGCATTTAGTGCTCTTTGGGTCAAAAAATCGAAATTTCATAATAACACTAAAAATACATTATAGCCCAAATTAGCGAATCGATTTTTGTGGCAGTTTTTTACAAGAACACTTTTTGTGAAGCGATCAAAATGAAAATAGTGGAAGCTTAAAGCTGATGCTTTTCTCTTCCAAAGCAACTTTACAAAATTTGATTCTGAACGTTCTTGATTAATTTACAATATTTTCTGTGATGTCCTAAAACTGATTTTTTAAGATTTATTTTATATTTCTCTACCGATCTTGACAAAAATTTGAGAATCCTTAGTAACACCAGAAATCTTTCGTAAAATAACGTTTAGATAATTTGCAGGAATTTAACTTAGGTATTATATCGTTATACAAAATGTTAAAATAAATGAAACCCAAAAAAATGGTCTATCAGTCTAACATTGACTTGTTTGTAATCTGGACAAGTTGTTCTTTAGGTTATGAGCACACATTTGGTTTATTTTAAAATCCAGAATTGTTGTTTATTCCAATCCAGCCTGTTGTCTGCAGCAGCTTTTAGTTCTAACATTTTTTACTAATTACACATTGATATTATTCTCGTAATCTGCAAAGTGACATTATTATGTGAAATATTGATAGTGATAAAATTTTGTAAAGTTGATTTGGAAGAAAAAAGCATTAGCTTCCATCCTACATGAATTTCATTTTGATCGGTTCACAGATGGGTCAACTCCAGCCAATCAAAAAGTGTTCTTGTAAAAAAACTGCCATAAAAAATTATTAGTGGCGCCATCTGGAAAGTGGTTGCCGATTCTAAAAGCCTCATCTTTTGTCTACCTCCCGTACAAAATCGAGGAATATCGGTCTAATAATAATAAAATTATAACCAAAAATAAATCGTTCGGGTTTTTTGGAACACCTTTAGCTTTGTATTGGTTCAATACTTAATGTATAAAATAATCATTTTAAGAAGATTCATCAATTTGATTTACCTCTAAACCTTAGTAATAAATGAAACCCGCCGCCAACAAAATTTATTTAACACGTAAGCGCTTATTTTATTGCATTTTAGTGGTTTAACCATAGCCGGTTAGCCACTTCATTGTTGCGTCCAGGAAACTATAACTCCAGCCGTAATTCTGATAAGATGGAAATGCGGTTGAAGTAATGCATAATAATTAAAACGTATGGTCCGTGTCAGCTTTTTAACTGAGATTAGTCGTCTCGCCATTATGGTAAATAATATTTCCTGCACATACCGGAGATGTTTAATTGGACTGTGCGACTTTCGCTGCATAATTTTTTCAACATTTTTCAGAAAATGAGCTAGGTCAGGCTCCGGGTGCGTTGACACATTGGATCCTACCGGAAGAGCGCTTTTGGCGAAGTGCTACAGAATCGAAGAATGATATAATTGTGAGAATTTCGTGGGTCAAACACCTCAAATACGGTACTTCTTCGGCCGGCCCCAGGCTCCGGACGCTTCGAGACAACTTTTGCTTTAATTGTCTTAGAAAAAGTTAAAAACCATTCGAAAGCGTGTTGCACCCTTTGCAAATTAACGACGGACGCAAAATAATGGGTGGACGGTTATTATGCAGACCATTAACTAAACATTAATAAACGTGATGGTCGGTTTAATGTGATCTCACTTGTACTAGTGGCGCCCGTGGAGCTTACCACGCAATCTGCTTTATGTGCGTCCGTAAAGGACCAACTTACGTCAATACCACTTGCGAAAAAGAGTAAACGTGAAAAGATGTTACCGGGATTTAATTAGAACAGAAGAGACGACTTGCCAATTACGGTTGGTGCCGTAGATCTGCGATTTCTCTTTCGTTTTGGGATGATCTCAGAAGGCCGTTTCTAGGGTCAAGGACGTTCTTTTGCAGGGATGTGAGCTAATTGGGTGCCATCCTCCGACCTTGCCACAAGGACAACGTGTGTCATACGATCGTAGGGTCTTCACCTCATGATGATGGCTGCAAGAATTCATGACATCACCCAGAATAATCCTCCCGGATAGTCATTACTGCCAAATTGGATGAATGCTTGCAATTAGCAGGATTTTTACTCCGCCGGTGGTAAAAAAAGCAATTTCAAAAGGAACCGGATGGTTGTTAAAGCTTCAAAGGATTCGTTTTTCGTAATTTAATCTCCAAACGGAGATGCCGTTTATTTTTATTGTCCACCTGTGTGACATCATTTTACGAAAACGGCTACGCCTAATCTTAATTTTATTTAACAATGAAGGAAGCCCCGTGGAGATTTTATTGAGATTCATGAATTTTATCTCCTGGGGATTTCGAAAATTTATTTTTATAGCAGGTGATGCTAGAGCGTGACCCTGCACAACTATTTCTAGCTTCTGACTTTAATCAGATTACGTTGGACTCCCGTTAAATTGTGTTTTAACCTTACAACCATATAAAAATGAGAGGTTACTGCAATCACTCCTAAATTCGAAATTGAGATAACACCAGATCTTTACGTTTCAAGGTCATAGGATCACAAAAAAGTGGTTTTTAAAAAATGTCTGTATGTACGTACGTATGTAAGGGGTGGCCCATAAAAAACCGGACAGTTTTCTTTTTTGTATATCTTCGTTAGTTTTTGTGCGATATCTTTTAATTCTATACTCGACGTAGCTGAAGGTTGAGGTCGTCGATGCCACTCATTGGATTTGAATTCGCACCACCAGTGTCCTTCCTAAGGACTTTAATTTAACACCATTAATTACGCCAATGGACGGGTTTCGTTACCCTTTGACACATGACAGTGGCGTTTAGACAGGATTGAAAGTCCTTCTTTTCACTTTCCAAAGTGTCCGTCAAAATGAAAATTAATCCATCCCTAAATTTTTTGTGAATTTTCTTCCAAAGCTCTAAATCGCATAATTTGCAAGATAAAGTACAGAGGCAGATGTGCATAGGAACTTTTTGACTTAAAATCAATACGAAATGAAAATCTGCACGAGAATTAGGAACACCCTGTGTATTTGCCAATCTTTTTCGTTTTCACCGCATCTTATTTTTCGATTTCTTATAACTAAAGCCACCCTACGTTTTCTTCCCGACCATAATATTATCATCCAATATTCTTCCGGTATTCTCTCAAGTCCTTTCGCTCTATTTTTTTCTCGCTTCAGTTAAACCCACAAAGTTAATTTTTTTGTATCTCTTCTGTTTCTTCTTCTTCCTTATTTGCTAAGGCCCTAACGTTCCACATCTTCATAATCTTTTTCTTTTATATTTTGTGCGTTCTGTTTTCCAATCTTATTTTTTGTTGTAATATTTTCAGTTTCTGTTTTTTTCTTCCTTTTTTTTGATTCATTTTTATCATTGTTTTTCTTCACGTCCTGATCTTTTTCTTTTCTTTCTGTACCCACGTAATTATGTTTTTGCTACGAGTAACCCGAGGAGTAATTGTTTTCCTGTAACGGTCGGCGAAAACTGCAGCTTATTTACAGTTTGTGCTTAATAATAATTAGCTCAAAGGAAATCTAAAGGGTGGCACATAAAAAACCGGACAGTTTTCTTTTTTGCATATCTTCCATAGTTTTGTTGCGATCATTTTTAGTTTTATACTCGACGTAGCTGAAGGTTGAGGTCGTCGATACCGCTCATTGGATTTGAATTCGCACCATCAGTGTCCTTCCTAAGGACTTTCATTTAATACCATTATTTAGGCCAATAGGGTTTCGTTACTCTTTGACCCATGACAGTGGCGTTTAGACAGGATTGAAAGTAGTTCTTTCCTCTTTCCAAAATGCCCTTCAAAATGAAAATTAATCCATGGCTAAATTTTTTGTGAATTTTCTTCCAAAGCTCTAAATCGCATAATTAATTTGCAAGAAAAAGTACAGAGACGATGAAAACTCTGTAGGCATTTTTGATTTAAGTTGTAAATTGAGCAGATTATTAATCTGCATTTTTAATTTAAGGTGTAAATTAAGCTATAATAACCTCCATAATTTACAACTTAAACAAAAATGGCTACCAAGTTTTCATCGTCTCTGAACTTTTTGTTGCAAATTATGCGATTTAGATCCTTGGAAGAAAATTCACAAAAAATTTAAGGATGGATTAATTTTCATTTTGAACGACATTTTGGAAAGAAGAAGGAACGACCTTCAATTCTGTCTAAACGCCACTGTCATGTCAATGGGCAACAAAAACCCATTGGCCTAAATAATGGTGTTAAATTAAAGTCCTTAGGAAGGACACTGATAGTGCGAATTCAAATCCAATGAGTGGTTTCGACGACATCAACCTTCAGCTACGTCGAGTATAAAACTAAAAAACATTGCACAAAACATAACGAAAATATACAAAAAAGAAAACTGTCCGGTTTTTTATCGGCCACCCTTTATGTACTCGTGTACGTATGTGAGCAAGATTCCTCGAAAACTACCTAACAGATTTTAATGAAATCTGGAACGGGGGTTAGTATTGGCCTTCTGGTGAGCCCAGTTAATTTTGTTGCGAATCCGCAGACGCCAAGTGCCTTTTTGGCATGTAAAGTATGAAATTTCACTAATGAACACCAATTTTTCTTATCAGCATATGAAAGGTCTTCAAATTATGTGTCCAAAAATGTATTCACACTTAGCGCCTTTTTGGCATAAAATCAAAAAATTCGAAATTTCGAAGCAACATTAGCTAATACGCTCCAGCCCAAACTACTCCATGGATATGGCTGAAATTTGGTAGGTAGAGATACCAGTACACGCCTCAGAGCTGATTTAATTTTGGTGGTCATCGGCCAACGGTAAGTGCAATTGAGGCATATCAACTTTGAAATTTGACTAATAAACTACCATTTTCTTTATCAGAAAATGAAATGTCTTCAAATGTCGTTTCCAAAAATGTCCTCAAACTTAGTGCCCTTTTGTCAAAAAATCATAAAATTTTGAAAAATCCTAGTAGTAAAATTTACTTAATTTTGGTGGCAAGTGCCTTTTTGGCATGTCGTCTATGAAATTTGAAACATGACCACCATTTGTTTTATCAGCGCATGAAAAGTCTTCAAATTTTGTTTTCACAAATTCAATTAAATTTAGTACCTTTTTTGCAATAAGTAATAAAAATTTTGAAAAACTACCAAAACACTTAGGTAGAGACTGGATTGAAATTTATGGGTGATAAGATTTGATCATTCACCAAGTGGGGAGGTTCTAGCCGCCTCCGTAGCTGCCCATTTTTGCATAATGAACTTAGATTCGGGATTCTTCTACAAAAAGTTGTTAATAATTTCCGAGTAAATTTTGAATACCGTTCCTTGAATTTAAAAGTCCGAAAACGCCCAACCCCGCAATTAAAACCTGACGCAAGACACGAAAAACCTGATGGGCTTTTTATACCTCATGTCTGAGTTTGATAATGCGAAATCGGTGACTCAGTGGGAATGCCTCTTCAACCAGTAATCACCATATTGAGGCCGCCTGAAAAATGCCTGAAACACTCGCAATTACTGAAAATTGCCCCGATAATACCCATTCAATATATGCCATGAAAGGGTTCATTTGTTAAATTGCATTATTTCCTCGTCATCATTAGTTGTGTAAGAACCAGTTATTAAAATAATCGTGACGCAAGCAGGATCAAAAACTATGAGTAATCCATTATTAGGTCACCTGTATTATCGCTTAGTAAAAAATTTAAATTCGAAGAACTCACATTCGAATTTGGGGAAATATTACGCTCTGGTTTTGATAATCGAGACACGGTTTTTTCCCCTCGTTTTCTGTGTTCGTAAAGAGAAAATCGAGCCATTAAACCGAAAACAATTCCAGTTTGTTGGAACATTAACATAATCTGAAGTAATGTAACGCAGTTCAATAATATGACACAATTAATGTGCCGAGTGTATGTAATAACCTTTCGGACAATTTTTATTGCTTTGATGACAAGTTTTTTTTAGGGAGTGAGAGGATTTTTTATCTTTATACCTACCTATAAGGTGTCTCGGAACGCTCGCACTTAATTTTAATGTAGTGATGCAACGATTCTTGATATACGATTACTATTACCATTAATAAATAAATTACGAAAAAAATATTTGCTTAATACGATAAAAAATAACAGAGCAAAACAAAGGCATATAGATGCAACAAATAAACTGAAATACTAGAATTAATAATCAAAACTAACATTTGACAAATTTTTGTTGAGAAAACCTAACTGCAGATTTTGTAAACAATCAGCAAATCAGCTTAGCGCAGACGCAAATAATAATCGTCATCGGCAAAATAATCGTAAACGTCGATTACAATTAACCTTAAATTTAACACCATTTTTAGGCCAATGGGGTTTCGTTACTCATTGACATATGACAGTGGCGTTTACACAGAATTGAAGGTCGTTCTTTCCTCTTTCCAAAATGTGCTTCAAAATGAAAATTAATCCATCCCTAAATTTTTTGTGAATTTTTTTCCAAGGCTCTAAATCGCATAATTTGCAACAAAAAGTACAGAGACGATGAAAACTCGGTAGTCATTTTTGTTTAAGTTGTAAATTATGCAGATTATTAGCTTAATTTACAACTTAAATCAAAAATGCCGATAGAGTTTTCATCGTCTCTGTACTCTTTCTTGCAAATTATGCGATTTAGATAGAGCTTTGGAAGAAAATTCACAAAAAATTTAGGGATGGATTAATTTTTATTTTGAAGAACGTTTTGGAAAGGGGAAAGAACGACGTTCAATCCTGTCTAAACGCCACTGTCATGTGTCAAAGGGCCTAAATAATGGTATTAAATAAAAGTCCTTAGGACGACACTAACGGTGCGAATTCCAATCCAATGAGTGGTATCGACGACCTCAACCTTCAGCTACGTCGAATATAAAACTAAAAAAAATCACACAAAAACTAACGAAGATATACAAAAAAGAAAATTGTCCGTTTTTTTATGGGCCATTCTTTATTATTGGAGCCTGAAAGTTTTGGAAAAACTTGTCTTAGAATTTGGGGCTGAATTAAAATTCAGGGTGGTTCAGAAGTCGGAACGCTTGTGTATTCGTGTTTTATTGTCTTTACTTTCTTATTTCTTACCGGATAGATTTTTCGTAAAACTATCTTTAGACATGGTCATGGGAACTGTTAGTCGCCAATTTTGAATACAATCTGCAATTATAGAATTTTTGCAGCTGCTCCAAACGTTATCTCATCAGAGGATCTAGATGCAAGCAATTATCCATATAAAATCCAGCAAGCACCTGTGAACATCCGTAAAAATAATTATTTAACGTTTGTTGAAAAAAACGGTGACCTTAGGGACATTCATTCCCGTAATCTTCATCTGTGAACAATGCAGGTTGTGATACTCGCGTTTCCTGCTGTTTGTGAGAAAAAAGAGATTATGTTTATTTTACCGCAAATGATTCCACACCGAGTTACACTTTAATTGCGTTTTTCACTGGAGGAAATCGAAGGCCAGATTGCACGAGCCCCAACGGAAATCGTTAAAATGGGAATAACCCCGCACAAATTGTCTAATAATAAGATCCATCATTCAAATCTCAAGTTCAGCGGATTAATAGCCATCCAATTAAGGCGCCCGTAAGACGAGTAGTTTTTTAGCGATTACACAATTGTTATTACAAAATTCCGATCGTGTTAAGTTCAATGGTGCGTTAATTGGACGCATTTTTGCAATGCTGTGAACTTAATTAAATCGCGATCGTGTCTGATTGAATGCTAAAGTGGCTGCGGGGCGTGTGGTGAATCTGAAGAGGGGTACGTGAGTGACATCGAGAAAATCCCTAATTAGAAGATGATCGCGGAATATTATCGATGCCCCGTCATTTATCATCGCAGGCACAAAACGAAGACGCTTTGTTATTAACGAGCTTAATAGTGTTTTACAAGGTTATGAAACAATTAACTGGGTTATTTTAAAAAACTCGTTTTAAATAGGTTCTGTATTTTGGATGAGCCCCCCACCAGGGGCGTTTCGCAATTAATATCATGGTCACCATTTAAGCCATCAAGGATGAATAATGGCAAATCGAAGACGAAAAAAACTCAGTGAATAAGCCAATTTTTTGAAGCAACTGCAATGTTCACCATTTCAGCATTTTTGTTTGAAACGCATTTTCGATGTCGCATTTTCCTTGCAGAGCAGGTCCGGATTAAGAGGGGGCTAGGGGGGCTGCAGCCTCTGATGGTCCCCCAACTTGTAGGAGCTCCGCAATTTTGTAATTCAGTAATTATTGCAAAAAATATTCCTAACAACAAAACAACTAAGTACTTACTTTTGTGTATTATGATTCAATATACGCTATTATACCGATACCGCCTTTTCTCAAAGTCTTTCGAGTCCTAGAAATCTGAAATTTGCAACAAACGATTCTCCTTCAAGTTTGAGGAAATAAGACTGGTCACACTTGCGGTCGCAAAAAACTTTTACAAAATGCTTTATAGTGAATTTCGCGTATTAGAGTTATATCAGGAAAATTGCTAGCAATTGGTTTCACTAGAGCCTTTGATAATACAAAATGCAATTTTGATTAAAACTTTCCCATATTTATTAGTTTTGTTCTATTTTGGTACTTTAAATTAAAAAGAGCTACTTTTTGCGAAGTGTGTGAACTCTAGAAGTTTTAAATTTGCACCGATCGATTCTCCTTCAAATTTGAGGAAATAGGATAGGTCACACTTGTGGTCGCAAAAAACTTTTAGAAAATGTACGCTTTCTAGTGAATTTCGCGTTTTAAAGTTTTTATCGGGAAAATTACTGGCAATTGGTTTCACTAGACTCTTTGATAATACAAAATGTAATTTTAATTAAAACTTGCCGATATTTATTAGTTTTATTGCATTATGGAATTTGAAATGAAGGTAAAGCTACTTTTCGCGAAGTCTGTGAGCCCTAGAAGTTTTAAATTTGCACCAATAGATTCCCTTTCAAATTTGAGGAAATAAGATGGGTCACACTTGCGGTCGCAAAAAACTTTTACAAAATTATGCTTTCTACTGAATGTCGCGTTTTAAAGTTTTTATCAGGAAAATTGGTGGAAATTGGTTTCACTAGAGCCCTTGATAATACAAAATGCAACTTTTATCAGTTTTATTCTATTTTGGAATTTTAAATGAAAGAAAACCTACTTTTCTCGAAGTGTGTGAGTCCTAGAAGTCTGAAATTTGCACCAATCGATTCTCCTTCAAATTTGAGGAAATAAGAGGGGTCACACTTGCGGTCGCAAAAAACTTTTACAAAATTATACTTTCTAGTGAATTTCGCGTTTTAAAGTTTTTATCAGGAAAATTGCTGGAAATTGGTTTCACTAGAGCCTTTGATAATACAAAATGCAATTTTTATTAGTTTTATTCTATTTTGGAATTTTAAATGGAAGAGAACCTACTTTTCTCGAAGTGTGTGAGTCCTAGAAGTTTGAAATTTGCACCAATCGATTCTCCTTCAAATTTGAGGAAATAAGATGGGCCACACTTGCGGTCGCAAAAAACTTTTAAAAAATATAAAAATCTGTAGTTTCTACTGAATTTCGGCGTTTTAAGGTTTTTTCTTATAAAAACTGGTGGCAATGGTTTTACTAGTATCTCTTATAATACAAAATCCGGTTTTCATTAAACCTTGCCAAGATTTATAGACTTCATTGACAGTACGACATACGCACCACACCCTAGCTGGCCCAAGGGCCTCGCTATTGTTTAATCCGGCCCTGTTGCAGAGACCTCCCAGGCGGCGAATATTTGGACATGGCAGCGACTTGATCAATTCACTCCAACCATCAGTCAACCCATTGAATTCCGAAAGCAATTTATCACAATCAATAAAAAAATGACAATTCGTATCCGAGGATTGAATAATGAAATTTTTGATTTCGGGATTGAATGCAAATAAAAGTCTGGGAAATGGGGTAAGAATTTGGATATCGTGCGGGCATCATAATTGCATACTGGGATTCCTAAGCGGGTCAGCCGCCCTCCGGCACCTTACAATATTGTTTCCTTGACCATAACGGGACAGCACGTCCTAAAAACGTCCGAGGCCCGCCAAAAAGTACTCAAAGCGTTTGTCGAGCCGCTGATTACTGCAAAGCAAAAAAACACACGATATCGAATTACGACCACAAATTGGCTCACGTACGTTAGGTGGTTTTTATGCCCCTCGCTGAATAGACGATACTGTTATCTCGATAGAAATCGGTATCAGGAATCGGCATTATCTAATTGTTGTGACACACTTTGGCAATTTTTGGGAATTTCGAAATAGAACGCCTCTAACGGGATCCGCATTGTTATTACAAGAGCCAGGGGCAACCCTTTCTAGCGCAATGAACCTACTTTGTGCGATTCACTCGGAAACTCAAAAAATATTTCAATTGACAGTTTGGGTGAATCTCTTCACGTTTCCAATTCTATTTATATACAAAGGCGGTCTAAGGAGTTATTACTGTGTATTAAGACATCATAAAGTGGTCCGAACGTGTAATTTCTTGCAATTCTATAAAAATGGATGAGGCAGGGTGGATGCAATTTAAGCTCATGAAAGCTGTGATTATGGGGGACGCCAGCTACGTACTATAAATTGAGGGGTATGGAATGTCTTGAAACTATTAAGTACATATTATTAATTTACTTTAAAAATATGAAAAAATTATGTTGAAATGTTAACGTCAAGTTGGGAAAAACAAAACTGATTATGCTGTCTCACAATTTGGGCTTGTTCAAAATTGTCTAAAAAAGATTCTATTGTCTCAGAACGCTCGCACCATCTTCTAATGGAGTATTCCAGGGTTGAATTCTGAGTCGATGCATGTTTTTCTAAATTTCCGGTGTCCAATAGTTCTCGAGTTATAAATGATTTAAGAGGACCAATCAGATTTTAGCTCTGAATTGCTTCATAGGGTAATTTTATGTATATTATTGTATCTTGTTGCCTAGGAAATGGTGCATCTAACATTAAATTACCTTATGAAGCAATTCAAAGCTGAAATCTGATTGGTCCTCTTAAATCTCTTATAACTCGAGAACTATTGGACCCGGGGAAATTTAAAAAACACTGATGGACTTGAATCCCTGAATACTCCATTAGAAGGTGGTGCGAGTGTTCTGAGACACTCTGTAGATACAGGTACTAGGTGCTTAATCATTAGAAGATTTCCTTTAATAACCTTCCGCATAAAAAACGAGTGTCTAGGAAGCTCAAGGATCCTGTGTAAATCCAGTGCAATTTATATGAAGAGGACAGGATGAATTTACACCGCGTTTTGAGCTTACATCTAAACACGCTAAAAGCATGGGATTTATCACCTACTTCAAGAGGATTCTCAGAAAGACCCCTTACAGGACCAGGAAATATCATCTGTGTTATGAAAACGAAATAATATTTCATTTAATTCGTTGCAGAGACCGAGAGAGCAGCAAAACCTTTTTTCCTACGACCCCAACAGAAAGTGAACGTTTACACCTTTTTCTGAGGAGGGCATTAGCCATTTCTCTCTCTAGGAAGAGAAGTGGTCACTTTCCTTCGTTTGCTTCATTCTGGATGGCTTACTCTTTAGATGGGGTTGTAGGATAAACCATACAGGCTTGTCAACTGAAAAGTGGCAGAGCCATCCAAATTTTCTCCTCTTTGACTCCATTATGAAAAAATCTTTCGAACCGGTCGCGAAAATGTTGGAAATATGAAATTTTTGATGACTAGTCAGTCCCTCGAGCGAAACCGAAGATTTTTACTATTTCAATTGACTTCTCGCTTTTGGCTCCGCCAAAGCTCGCAAAACTGCGGCTTCGCCTTAGCAATAAAAAACTGAGACGAAGCCGAAATCTTAAAAAATTGAAGCGTGAAATGTGGTATACAAATTTTTGATGGCCGATCAGTACCTTCGAGCGAAACCGAAAATTTTTACTATTTCAGTATACATCTCGCTTTTGGCTCCGCCAAACCTCGCAAAACTTCGGCTTCGCCTTAGCAATAAAAAACTCCCTAAACCGCGCGAACCCCGACTTTAAAATTTCAAGTGGCAAGCCCCACTTATTATTTATATCATTTCAAAGCTAATTTCATTACTAATTCACTACTGCAAAACAAAATTATATCTTTTCATCCCCTAGCGCCCTCTATCGCCAAATTTAAAATCAAATAAAGGCCCTTAGTGACATCATTTTGAAAATTCGCTGAAAACTGATGCAACCATTTAGTTACAGCAAAAACAATAATTATTTCTCGGCTCAGGACTAATGCATATTCTTCAGTGTAATTTTTGAAGAAGTGGAGGAATGCTAACATTTTTTGCATCTGTTTTTAGAGGATTTCATACCCTTCAAAATGGTATATCACGAAGGGCTTTAATGTGATTTAAAATTTGCCCATGGAGGGCGCTAGGGTGTGAATTATTATTATGCGAATTAATCTCCCAAACGATGTATCATAAGTGGGGTGTTAACATTTGAAATTTTAAAGTTAGGGCTTGCGGGGCTGGCCTCTTTTTAGTGAGCCACCCAGTGTACTCTGTATACACAGCTCACCATTTCATTGGCATCTCTTAAACGATCGGTTAAATGAGCGAAAAGTTGCGCTATTTCTTTGTGATTAAGAATCTGAAGAGAAATCCGCGGTATGTTAATTCGCTCCTGAGTTATTCCGAAAAATCTGAAAATTGCGATTTGAAATAAAAATTAATATCTCCCTAACGATTGATGCTGTTTAAATGAAAATCGCCCTTCACTTTTTTATATCAACGGAAATCACCCGGGGTGATTTCCAGGAAATCGCCCTGGGTCGGGGTGATTTCCAGGAAAAAATCACCCTGGGTCGGGGTGATTTCCAGGAAATCGCCCCAGCAATTTTCAAGAGACGCGAATAAGCATAATTACGAAAAACTTAATTTACCTATTATTTCATACTGCAATAAAAGCATGACTTTTTATTTAATTTATTTAGTTCAGGCGATTTTCTGGCTGAATACCCCTTGTGTGAGGGATATTTAAGGAAATCTGCCCTTGCTGTCTGATACACGTGTTTGTTGCCCCAAAAAGACAGACCTCGCGCTACGCGCTCGGTCTGTTTTCGTTGCAACAAGCACTTGTATAACAGCGCGGGCAAATTTCCGGAAATATCCCTCACACGCGGGATATTATATACGAAAATTGTAAATTTTGTATTTTTGACAGCTGTCAATCGAAATTTTCTAGGCCTTCTAGATTTTGAGTAATGACAGTCGACTTTTAATTCTTTAATGGCCGCCATATTGAACTTTCACATCATGGGGTACAGAAAAAAATTGACTTCAAAAATGTAATTAATATGGACTTTTTTGGCAAACCGTTAAAATTCTAAAATTGATATAAATAATTTGTAAAATTAGTGTAAAACTTTTTGAAAAAAATAAAAATTATTAAAAGGAAATGAAACTTTCGTCTTTCCTCACAACTAAAATCATTGCTACTACTGTCCACACAATTATTACGAATAGCTCCCAGTAAGAAGTAATTTTTCAAACTATTTTTGCAGATATTCATATTGAACTCAAAATTCACAATAAAGCAACGTTGGATTTTTTCAATTTTTGCGTAAGACGAAACTTTCGTTCTCTAATAACTACACTAACTTTTTTCATCTTTCAAAATAATTGAATTGAAAATTGAATAAAATAGATTATGATATCGTGTAATTCAGATTTCACACTCTTTTTCCATAAAGTTCTTAAAATTTAAGAGATGCCAACGGTGAGCAGAGAAAAAGGAACCACGCTGTATGTATGTTGCACCGGAGTAAAGTGCAGTTCCCTCCCTTTGGCGGACGGAACTAAGCACTTTCCTCAATAAGTCCTTAGTAATAGTAATACACATAACTATTACACTTAGGTACAGTGCTATTCAGAAAATAAAAATAAAGGGAAGTTAAGGAAACAAGTGAATCGCAGTCTGTCGAAAGGACGCTTGTTTAAACTTAGTTCGCACAGTATCCAGAAAAAGGGACAGACGTCGTGTCCGCGGTAAATTGACAGATGACATGCCCTGTACGAATAACTTTGCACAAACGTTCTTTCTACAGATTGCGATGCATTTGTTATCCCGTTTCCACACATTTTCTGAATAGCACGATAGCTTCTCGAAAACCTTGTAAAATGTAAAAAAGTACCCGATGACTTTTAGGTCCCATTAGAGTACCTTAGCTGCCCAACAGACGTAAACTATCCAGGTCATATCTTTTGCAAGAAAGACGAAGAAAATCGTGAAGATGATGCGTAACGACTTGTTTTACGGCGTTTTTATCGAATTACGGATTAATTGGGATAATTTAATGCGGATAAATTGTTATAAATTGGACGTGATTCGTGGAAACGGCCTCTCTACAGCACGATTACGACCAGTATGTGGCTGTAAATATGTGAATTTGGAGGGGTTTTTATCACGGTGGGGGTCACAGGTTGCCATCAGTCAGAGGCTATATCGTCGCGCCGACTGGTTTCGGAATTGAATTGGGTTTAATATTTTTACGTCTAAGGACCTCCGAAGGACGAAGAGGGTAACATTAAAATAGTTCTTTATGACGCCAACCCCGGAAAAATCCGGAGAATCTAGTACGTTGAACCGCTTCTTCCAGTCTGCGAGGAATATAAGTGGTTGAATTTATTCTATAAATACAGCTAGTAGCGTCTGAATAGCAAAATCGGAAACACTGATGCTCTCACGATCGTTAAAATGCACAAGACGCATTCTGTGACAAGCCCAACCCGTGAATCGTGTCGCTCTCGGTTAACGTCAACGCAAATACGAGACTAAATTTAGTCCGATGTTTGCTTTTAGGGGAGGCCGACGCTTTTTCCCCCAGGACCACATCTTAATGCATTTTTTCTTTTATACAAAGGCACTCAATTCTGGCAAATCTGCTTTTGTCACATTTAACAATAATTTTAGATTGGTGAAAGCTTGGTCCATTTCCAAAGAGGAACTGATGTTTGATTACACAAGGTAGTTTCAAAAATTTACTTACTGTTTAGGACGCGTTTCGGAGTGTTACTCCATCTTCAGCTAGAAAAGAAATTAACATAAAATACAAAACAGTTGCCTGGAAAACGAAAAAACGTTTGGGTCAAAGAAAAATAACAGCTTTTGAGTCACACTGTAAATTGATCGAAAGACGCTCAAACATTGAAGAAAGGCGCGAAAATTTAGGGAAATTTGGTGGGTGGTGGGAAAAGTTAGAGTGACACTAAAGGAAAAAGCAGTTTCTGCGCGCCAACTAGAAGAAAACGGTCGGGTTCAGCGCAACTGTACCCGTCTCTGTCTATGCCATAGCAAAGAAAAGAGCGCGACACAAGTGCCGACCCGACCACCGATCCGGCAAGCGCGAAAAACCGCTCGAGAGCAGGAGCCGTGACCTGTCACCTGTCAAAGAAAACCTAACCTGTAAAAAAAATCGATGGGTCGATAAAATTAAGAATGTAAAGAAGGGAATTGGTGAACCTATTAAAACAGAACTGAAATAACTGGGGTAATAAAATTAACTTAATCGTCTTTCGATGAATTTACAGTGTGACTCAAAAGCTGTTATTTTAGTGCCGTAGCAAAATTCGAGGCACTCTTGTTTTAGCTTATTCGCTCACCCGCTCGCTCGCTCCTCAATCTGTCCGCGGCATAACTGGAGAACAAATTAAGATATCGAGCGGAAACTTGGTAAGCGGCTTCGTCTCCCGAAAAGTAAGGCCGGGATTGCTTTTGGGCCATACTGGACCAAGGGAGCAGATTGCCTTGCATTAACAAAATGGACCCTTTCATTCGTGATTTTCAACCACAAATAATACAAACGCAGGAAATTTTAGACACCTATGATTACAATAAGCAAACAAAGCTCAAAATTTTTCACATAAACATTCGTAGTATAGCAAAAAACCTTGATGAACTGAAAACCTTCCTCCGTCAATTCAATACCGATTTTGAGATAATTGTCTTAACAGAAACGTGGAAGATCGGAGATTTGTCGCTTGTGCAAATGGCAGATTTTGAGATCATTTACATTGGTCGGGTCATTCGCTTAACGTTACAACACAATAAAAAGAAACTCCAAATTACGGCAATATATAGATCCCTCAGTACATGTATCCATACTTTTAATAATGACTTATTCAACTATCTTGAATCTTTCCCACGTGATGACCCAGGTTATCAGAGTATTCATAGGAGATATTGATATAAACGTTTTGGCAGAATCAGATGAGAGCCACGAATACCTAAATATCCTTAGTGAATATGGATTCCAGTCATATAGTGTGTCTCATTTTAACTGGAACCACCCAAATATTTCGGTTAATTTTAACCGAATCAATGCGTTCTTTTTTTCTGCATGTAGAGCTCCAAAATCTGCACCTGCGTGATACTTCACTTTTTTTGTAGACCGAAATCCCAGCCTACTGCGATTTAATAAAGAGGCCAAAAATTACGAAATCGTATTAGGCATTTTTTTATCGAAAAATTTTATAAGGAAAAGTTGCTCAGGATGGCTCCAAATGGCTGAATCCGAAATTTCAGGAATAAATAAAAATGTTGAATTTCATGAGGAATAATCACAAAATAACGAAAAGTTCAATATTTTTGCAACATAATGGGTGCTGTGAAATAAAAAAACAATTGAAATGAATTGATTTGACATTTGCTATCGGCTGTAGATGGATAAAACTTAACAATCGTAGAAAAAGTTGAAATTATTAAGATAGTGTAAGATTTTTCGTTTTTCTTAACAATTTCAAGGGACACCCCAACTAATCTGTTGCAATGTGCCACAAACAGCAAACATATGCGCTTCCATTGTTTTTTTATTTCACATCACCCGTTATGTTGCAAAAATATTGACGTTTTCGTTATTTTATGATTCTTCCTCAAGAAACTCAACATTTTTATTTTTTCCTGAAACTTCGGATTTAGCCATTTGGGGCGATCCTGGGCAACTTTTCTTCATAAAATTTTTCGATAAAAAAATGCCTAATACGATTTCGTAATTTTTGGCCTCATTATTAAATCGCAGTAGGCTGGGGTTTCGGTTTATAAAAAAAGTTGAGTATTACACAGGTGCAGATTTGGGAGTCTCTACATGCAGAAAAAAAGAACGCATTGATTCGGTTAAAATTAACCAAAATATTTGTGTGGTTCCAGTTAAAATGAAACACACTGTATATTAATTGCGCGACCAGAGTGCAAAAAAACTCGAGGTCTTGCATTGACTATTGCTTTATTAGTAATACACATGATCCGGTTCAAATTAAATCTATTTATTCTATTTAGGACAGAAATTACGGACCACTTCCCTATAGCGATAAACATAACCACTGCCGGTGGAATCTCCTGGAATAAACTACCAAATAACCTTAGCATTAAAAAACAAATCAATTTCGAGAATCTCAAAGTCAGTCTCAGAAATGAAACATGGAATGAAGTTTACTCCGGTGAAAGCCCCAATAAAAAATTTGTCTCATTTCTTAATACTTTTAAAAACCACATACATCAGCTCCATTCCAGTAACTGCTTCGCGCTGCGTAGAAGTTAAAAAGTCTTATGAGTCCAAAAAATTTGCATAATTGGCTTATTTTCGTGTTATTTTATGTAATTCTGTTTAATTACGATTAATTTTCATCCCCTTTGACTTTTCATCCTCCTTTACGATTTTTCAACCCTCTAAGTGCTAATTTAGCAAAATTTGTGTAATTTCATTTCTCTTCGGTAATAAATTGAACTCATTTGGATGATGTTTACATTTTTCACTTTTTTCATCCCTTTTCGCAATATTTCAACTTTTCAAACGCTAAATTTACATAATTGGGTTATTTTGGTGTTATTTTCCGTAATTTTACTTAACCACGGTTAATCCTCATACCTTTTGACTTTTCATCTACCTTTACGATTTTTCAGTCCCCTGAGTGTTAATTTTTCAAAATTCGCCAAATGTTGTTTTAATTCCGGCAATTTTTTTCATTTACTCATTTGGTTTATATTGTCATTCTTTTTACTGTTCAACTCTCAAAATTTTTGTGTTTTTTCTGTTCATTTTCTACCTTTTAATTCTGTAATAACAATTTTTTGGCACATCTGCGGAGGCACTACTACTAGGTGCAGATTGATAAAATCTACACCCGATTATACCAGTAAAATCAGCCGCCCCTACATACACATTAACGTGATAAACAACTACAGGGATACACATCGCATTGATATACGTCTTCCGGGGGCTTTTTATCTCGGATTTGCGGTTTGTGGTAAATTCTTTGCGGTATCTTCGAATAGGGGATGCGGATAATACTAGTCCCTCACGATGTGTTATTATTATTAAAAGTGACTAATGGGATATAGTGTTGATTCCAAGAAACGTCGGTTTATGCTTTTAGGATATCTGATAGGAGTTAAGGTAAATTGCGTCCAGCGGAGCGTAAATCTGCATCCGCCATCATGGTGATGACTACCATTCGTGCACTAGCTAATATGCTAATTTCCTGTTCTTTGGTCAAGCGTATATGTCCACTTTTACGAGAAGTAAATCTCGGGGATTTATGGTAGCAACCGTCCATTAGATAATGGAGCGTCGAGGCGCTGGATAATTCATGTAATTGAAACGAATTACAAGGTGCATGAACTGAGAAGAGATCCGAGCAACTGAAATGTATTATTTATGGCTCTATTCGTGGAGTGACTCAGGATTTTAGCGAAAGACAGAACCGGTGGAGTAACAAAAATCATTTGTCGTCAATCCATTATTTATAGAGAAGTCATCAATTATCCGGTACTGTGAACGTAAGAACAGATCCTATCTGCGCTCAATAATATGACTTAAATATTAATCGGCTTTTATGTACGCCGATATACAAAGATTACCATCTATACCACCGTATTCTCTTATAAGGGGCTGATGTAATCGGATTGTGTGAGCCGATCGATCGACGCCACCCCTCCCAGAGATGTCTCGGCAAAATATTCCAACATCGAAAGTTTTAACCTTGCCTCTTTTGTTGGGTAATTAGCAGTCGAATTTATATGACGACATGGGTCTCATCACTTGTCCTTATCAAACTTCTTCCTTGTAATCAAATTTAATTTTAGAGGTGTCAATAATTTTTCCCACGAAATTTTTATTACTTACTGTTAATTTATTCGTGATGATCCCATGATATCTTCTTTTGCTTAGTGAAAGCTGGCACTTGACCATTTTTGTACTGTTTAATGAACCAAGAACAAAGTTTTATAATAATAAGATCCATTTTTCAGGTTTTTTCGGATTAAAGTTAAGGTAGTTTCAAGATAATAAATCATAGATGTCCCATGAAGCTTGAGTGGGCACTCCTAGAATCTCTGGAGTGATATAAAAAAATCGTTTTTTGCGAATAAATTATGAAGATAATGGCCTTACAAAAGCGGATGTCGTTTCTTAGATTATCGAATAAAACAGCTTGTCTAGAGTATAAAAAATGAAGATTTATTCCAACAACTCGTAATCTGAAACATGGCTCCGTGTTTTACTGGACACTAATTCACGTAGAAAAAAAGACAAAATGTCAAGCAAGTTCAACCTGACCACCTACGCACATTCAAAAAATTCTCCCATGTAGACATGGATGAGTAAAATAACGGTGAAGCACACCCAAGTTATCAAGAACCAAGCAGTCTTGTTCAAGTTTTATGAATGGTTTATAATGGAATTGCAGAAGTCAACAGTTTTATACAAGTTATCGTAAATAACTGTAATAATATTAATAAGAAAACAGAAAAATATTTTGTAAGTTACTAGTTCTGTCTGCATTTCTAAGAATGTTTTATGAAACTACATGCTCTCAACCCCCACCACAGCTCTCAATGTGGGGTACGTAATGAAAGTAGTTTTAAAAAGATCTTGAAGTCGAAATATAATTACTAAATAAGTGTAGCTTTATTAAGGAGTTTAGTGTAGTCAACGGTGTTTACAAAACTAAAGTTTAAAATTGACCTTGATGAATGTCAAAATAAAATTTTATAAAGTTAGATATTCCAGTACCCACATATCTACCCAACTAGAAAAGTGTGCGCCACTTTGAAATGGGTTTCTATTTTAGCCGAGGTTCAAATCACTACCAGGATTAGGTGTACAAATTGTTTAAGAATACCAGTATTAGAGTTAGGATTACCATGGAATTACAAAAATTATCTGAATTACATTCAGAATTAAGTACTAGAATTATTAGGAATTACCGAGAGAATTACCTGGATTATCTTTGGAATTACCACGTGTTCAACTACTGCGCATGCGCATTAACTAGCGCAATTTCAGCTGGAATTACTGGATTACTTTTGGAATTACTTGGACTACATTTACAATTAATTACTGCTAAAGTACCAAATTACTAGAGGATTATACGGATTACTTGCGAATGCGTGGAATTACTAGGATTTGTATCAATAATAACGAAGTAATCAGGATTAGGTGTACAAATTTGGGTGAGTGAATTGCCCCTCGATTTTAACCTCCCCAGAACCAATTTAAAATTTTCGAATTTGAAGTGATTGCAGTAACCTCCCATGTTAATCTCCCCACAACCAATTTTAAAAATGGGCTGCTACGGAAGCGGCTGGAACCTCCCCACTTGGTGAATTACCCAATCCTATCACCAAAATCAAGTAAATTTTACTATTTACAATTCCTAAGTTTTACTTCATCAAACTTGAGATGTTTTCTGCGATTTTTCTAAAGTTTACGATCTTTTGCGAAAAGGGCACTAAGCTTGAATACATTTTTGATAACAAAATTTGAAGACTTTTCGTGCGCAGATAGAGAAAATGGGAGGTTAAAATGCGGTTAATAAGCTTCATTTTACTCTCACACGTGAAAAAATAGTATATTATACCGGGTGTCAACGAACCCATGTAACACAACGCCATTTCCTTATTTTTTTGAAATATCAGCTTGAAAATTTTATGGGTTCATATACCTATAAGAACACTAATTTTGACACATCCACAAATTTTTTGTTACTTCCGGTTTCACCGGAAGTTACGCTAATTTTTTTATTTTAAATAGCAAGGTGACAGTTTTTTTACGCGATTCGAAAAACATTTTAATTCTCTTTACAATCATATCAAAAAGCTCATCATAAGTTTCAAAGATGGCCACCAGACTGCCGAAATGTTTTCAGTCAAGTTGGCTGTGATTACTTGCCATTTTAAGTTAAAAGTTAAAGTGACTATTCAGGATTAGTACAGGAATCCTCTAAAATGTGCCTATTGTCTAAAAAATTAATATTTCCATAAATTTTCTATTGCAAAATTGTTCGTTTCTTAACCTTGTTAACTCTTGTTTTTGCTAAATCTTTATTTTCTAGGGCAAGTTTTACGTTAACTTTAAATGGAAAGGTACATGTTTTTTGAGCTAAAACAAAATTTTGATTTTTACTTTCTCTAATGGACGTCAATAAACAGGATATACCAAACGGGAAGCTGTGTGAATTGAGAATTTTGAGAACCTCTGACATTTTTACACTTTTTTCAAAAAACAACTTCGCATTAGAAAATTTATGGAAATGTTTACTATTTAGTAAATATGCGCATTTTAGAGGACTCCTGTACTAGTTGAATAACCACTTTAACTTAAAATGGCAGAAATCACAGCCAACTTGACTAAAAATATTTCGGTCCTCTGGCGGCCATCTTTTAAACTTATGGTGACATTTTTTGATATGATTGTAAAGAAAATTAAGACCTTTTTCGAATTGCGTAAAAAAACCGTCCCCTTGCTATTTAAAATAACAAAGTTAACGTCATTTCCGGTAAAACCGGAAGTAACAAAAAGTTTGTAAATATGTCAAAATTTGCGTTTTTATAGGTTTATAAACCCATAAAAATTTCAAGCCGATACTCCAAAAAATAAAGAAATGGTGAGGTGTTACATGGGTTCGTTGACACCCGGGATATCAAGGGACTAAAGTGTACCTTTTGATCCCGCACCAGGGATCATAAGGTACTTTACTCCAGTGTTATATACGCTATTTTTTGCACGACCGAAAGCTATTAATCTTAAAAAAATCCTTTAATTGCAGACAAAATCATGATAAAACGCATCAGATAGCAAGTTTGAAAGTTTAGCTGGTAAACCTAGACAATTTGTAAATAAGGCAACTTTTTCTTCCTAAAATTTGAGGGAGTAAAAGTAAAGTCCCCCTTTTGAGGGAATAAAATGGAGCTTTTTATGTAAATCGTTTAATAGTATATTACGTTACGAGAGTTGTAAGAAGCATATTACGCACGTGTGGAAGAAGTTGTACACGAGCCGCGTAGCGGCGAGTGTATAATTCCACAGTGCGTAATTGCCTTACAACTCGAGTTGCGTACGTTACTTTTTCTACGACCACACAATAGGTACTTAACTTTTCTCAAAAGTAGGTAATAAATTGGATAACTCAAGCTTATATTTTTGATGTGAATCCAGTGCATCTCCCACAAAAGATGTTATGCAAATTTACTCTGCATTATTTTGGTTTCTGAAACGTCTTTTTCCAGCATAAGTAATTGATTCGTGCAATCAATGGAATTACTTTTCTTAAAGTCAACTAATTTACCGGTTTATTGTTCCTGGGTACCAAAAACCTGCCGGTTTTCTATATTATGTCAATTTCTTTAAAATACCTGCTCAAAGGTTCAAGAAAATATGAAGAAATACAACTTACCGGTCCCAAGGCATTTTCGGACAAAAAGGTCCTGCGATATAACCTAACTTTTGCACAGAAATTTTTTATTGATTTTACCTCGGATTTTACTTTGCAGTTGGACTGCTTTTATCCTGGAAGAGGAGTAGTGGATAGGTTTTTAAAAAATGTCCTAATAAATAAGGGGAAAATAATGAATTTAACAATAAAATTGAGTGAAAAATGACATTTGACAAATGACAATTGAAAACTGTGCGATTTTCTCTCTTTACGCATAGTTTTAGATTTGCGTGCGTAAGGAACAGCTTACTTAGTTTGCACATTGTACAAAATTGGCTATTTACAATAGTGGTCGTAGAAAAAAAAATTAACCGGTTGTCCCTAGCAGATGGATTATGTTAACAAATAGATAATCACTAGCTTTTGTTGTTCAAAATCACTATAATAATGGCCGATTTATTTAGGGGTGTTGGATAAAAGTACAATTTGTAAAATATTTGTAATCAGTGACTCAGAATTAATTGATGGCTAACTTCTCAGTAATCTTAAGTACGATCGTGATAACGCAATTTTCAAGAATCGACGCATTGGGAACTTTCTATTATTTTATTTATTCTCACTAATCCTAAACGTTGAAATTCGTGACACCCCCCATCACCACTCCACTCGGGACGATGACGTAATTTTTACTGAAAACTTCCGATAACACCCATAAACAAAGTCGGGTAATAAGTGCGATGGAGATTAGCGAAGGTCGACACTGTTTATAACATCCAAAACCGCTGAAGTGACCTCACGTAACCGAAACGTTGTGACGAAGCAGCCAAGCATCCTGTCGGAAGAGCGGCAAGAAAAATCCACCAGACCCCACAAAAACATAAATAAAAGTGGAAATTAATGACCAATTCATTGGACGGTGACGTTCTTTGATGACGATCGAAATATTTAAATGACGAATATTTATAAATAATATAAAACCAGTTTATAAAAAATTAACACGTGTACGTCTCAATTATTAGCAAATAAATTATCCGTGGATTTGTAATTTATGGCGGCATCCGGACGGCGCTTTTTCCTGGTCTCCATTTATTGAAAGTGAATTGTCGCCAAAGAAGTCAATTGATATTTTTTACGCAAAATAACCGTTAAGAAAATATTCAAGTTCCGGGTCCACCTACGCGAAATCAGGATTTTATGTTAAAATAATTTGATTTTGATTGATACCCGGGGCCTTCCATTGTGCCTAACTGTAACTGGTGTCGAAAATATAACATACAGGTATTTAAATTAGCCTTCTAATTATTCTCTTGGAACTAAAGTTCAGTAACCTTCTAAATAAATACTAATCTGGACCAGCATACTGACCCAAAAATGATCGTAAACATGATAAATTGATTGTTTAGTAATGACTGGACGTGTCCTGATTTTCATCTTTTAATGATCTTGTGATGGAGCTTCAGCTATTTCTAATTGAAAAATGGTGGAGGCGCCGAGCAAATAATTCCGCTTTTAAACTCTTTCTAGTAAGTCGCTTGGTTTCAAAGAAAAAAAAATAGGTTTAGAACAAGATCAGACCAACATGCATTTGTTCGTCTTGCTCTTCTGCATGGAAATGGGCATTGACAAAAGTTATTCCAAAAACACTGAGAAAACTGAAAAAATGTGAAACCATGTTTTTTGATCTTTTCATTGCGATATCTCAGTAATGTTTCAAGATATACTTCCAATTTTTTTTTTAAGTTTAAGTTTAAAAGTACAGACCTGAGCGATTCGTACGGTGTCCCGCACTATAAAAAAATTTCCGTGCGCTCTTTGAAATTCGACCGGAAAGTCTGCTGTTCTTATTTTACGTATTGAATTTTTCATGATGCAGGGACGAACTTTTTTATTTATGGCAATTTCCAAACATGCTGCGAATGGCATTGAGAAAATACTTCGGAAAAGTTTTAAAAAAAGACCGCGATTGCATAGGAAGCCGAGAGAGCAAGCAATGATTTTTTTTTCTCAGCGAATAATTGCGCGCTTAACGAGAAGTTACATCAGGCACTGAGCGCGCGCCTGTACGAATTCACTAATTTAGCGATTTGAGGTACTGAAGGTAATTTTTTACTTCACTTACGTATAACAATTATTTTATTAAATTGTTAATTAGTCATTTATGGTTAACACAAAAACGTAAAATTACAACTCATCTGCACTCTGTGGATATTTCAAACGCGTTTTGTCCATTTCACTTGTTTTACAGGAGAAGTAAAAGTATTAAAAAGCAAGATTAGTGAAAAATTGCTTCATGAGATGGCAAAAGAGCACACCTGGAAATCTTTTGTTTTTCTCTTATAATTAACATACTTCTATTGCCATAAATGCTATTTGTTAGTCCACCATGGACAAAATGCTTTTTGAAATTCAGACTTGGCAAAAAGTAAGGTTTATTCAGCTTCAAAAAGTAGTAACAATATATGAATAATTATTTTTATTCATAAACAATATCTACTTATAGTCTGATGGCACAATATTTTATTCGTTTGGATCAGTCATCTTATTTCTATCGCTTTCTTCATCGCCTTTATTTGCGAGATTTTCCGAAAATAATGGCACCATCTATTTTAGCTCTGGATCATCCTTTCAATTTCTTAATTTTTTAGAAAGACAATGAGACTGGTTTTTACTATCAAAAAGGCTTTTGTCCATGCGAAAAGCGGACAAAACGCGTTTTGATTGTCTACGAGTATTGGGCAAAACGTTCATTATAGGTACAGTCTGAGATTTTGAAAATGCCCACCACATCGCGACAGTTCACTTGGTCGACTGCATCGCTGCAATCTTAATTGATGTTTGACTGAAAGCTCGGCAAACATTAAGCACATTGCAGCCACACGGACCAAGTGAATCGTCGCTATGGGGTGGGCATTTTCAAAGTCCCCGGCTGTGCGTATGTCTAGGGGATATATATATTTTTTTTAATTAGACTAAAAGCCCTATGAATGGCCAAGAACTTCCTAATAGATGGGGAACTGGGTAAGGAAACGAAAAAAATCTATATCTCAAATACGCGTTTTGAATGTCTACTCCTCAGATTTGATACTCAACTGCAGCAAACTCTAAAGCAACAATTTCGTCATAAATATTTACATCTCCAGTGCGACAGTTTTTACATTTGGATTAATTACCACATTTTAGTCCTTGTTTTAGACATACATATTTCTAGCTACTGCGACCTTTATTTATTTTACATTTTCCACGTGTTTGGCGAAACAAAATACAGGGTGGTCCAAATGTATTAATACAGGGCTCTCACGGCGAAACGGTAAGATAAATGAGTAAAATAAAAAATCTAGGGTAAATTAGAATTAAATACCTTTATTTTGTCGCAATTTGGAACTCCCCATCTTATTGTATAATTTAGCAATAAACAATGAATAAATTCTTTTAAATGTCACCATGCATGTTTCAATTTTTTTTTGGATTCCCTTTGATGCCCTCTTTATGGTAGTGATTTTATTTTTTTGACAAATTGAGCAGTGAACATAGAAATTTTTATTGATTCAAATTTCGCGCGGTGATCCGGCAACAATGCGCTTCACCATTACGTCGATGAAACCACCCTCATCTCACCGAATGTCTCCCCACTACAGGATAGTTGTACTGTGTACACGCCCTCTGGAAGAATCTGATTGGGCCTAATAATAAATAGCCTGTTTACTTCATTGTGCACACCGTACAACCAGTGGGAGTGGGAGACATACGGTGAGATGAGGGTGGTTCCATCGAAGGAATGGTGAAGCGCATTGTTGCCGGATCACCGCGCGAAATTTGAATCAACAAAAATCTCTACGTTTACTGTTCAATTTATCAAAAAAATAAAATCACCCCAATAAAGAGAGCATCAAAGGGAATCCAAAAAAAATAGAAACATGCATGGTGCCATTTAAAAAAATTTACTCTTATTTATTGCTAAATTATACAATAACATGGGGAGTTCCAAAATGGCGACAAAATAAAGGTATTTAATTCTAATTTACCCTGGATTTTTTATTTTACTCATTTATCTTACCGTTTGGCCGTGAGAGCCCTGTATTAATACATTTGGACCACCCTGTATAAAGAATAATGGTCATTTTAAACAATATTTGACTATGAAAACCCTCTTTGGAGTAATTTGAACCTCTATAACTCCGGCTCCGGAAGTATTAGAAGAAGAGAGTTGCGGTTGCTGACGTCTTATTCACAATATAATCTAGGTACCTACATCAAAAAAGCTAATATGGATTTTTTACGTACGGGGCTTTGCAAATGTTTGACGAGTTAAGATTTAAAAAGTAGACATTTTCAGTCGATTTTCAAGATTTTTGCACTAAATATGAACCGCCGTGTCTCCGAAACTATTAGAGATAGAGAGTTGCGGTTGACGCCACTATATTGGTCAGAGAATAGAGAAAATTAATGATGTCTTTCATTCGGCGAGTTTCCCAACAATTTCGCCGATATAGGGCAATAAGTGGAAAAATTTACATTTCTGACCAAAAGTTACCAACTTACGGTCGGAATTTTTTTACGCAAATCATAATCCTTAAAATGTACGGGTAAATACACCCTTTAACATAAAAAACGCGTTTTTGGGAATTAACTCACTTTTGATTTCTCTGCCGACTGGCCTAGTAGGTCGCGCGTGGTGGCGGGCGCCACAATAAAAATTCAAATTTGATCTTCCAGACAACTTACATAGATGCACCTTTTTTCAAAAACATTGCTGAATTTTTTTCTAAACTTTATTCGCGGTATGTTTGGAAATTGCCGCAAATAAAAAAGTTTCTCGCTCCATGAAATAATAGTTATTTACGTAATTAGTTATGAAAAGTCATATATTGTTTGACGAGTCGTAATATTTGCCAATACGAGCGATAGCGAGTTTTGCAACCTTATGCGAGTCAAACAATTTAGGCTTTTCATAATGTATTCCGTACAACATTTTACCTAATTGTGTAAAATCCAACTTTTCAAAACGCAATTAGGTAAAATTCAATACATGAAAGAAGAATAGTAGAATTTCCGGTCGATTACACAAGGTAGTTTCAAAGTCTTGTTCCACAAAATTTACTTACTGTTTAGGACGCGTTTCGGAGTGTTACTTCATCTTCAGCTATAAAAGAAATTAGCACAAAATACAAAACAGTTGCTGGGAAAACAAAAAAACGTTTGGGTCAAAGAAAAATAACAACTTTTGAGTCACACTGTAAATTCATCGAAAGACTTTTGCACATGGGGATTGTATTACACGTCGAAGAGCTGAACACATTTTGGATTCAATCAGCGTACGGAAAGTGCCGTTTTGGCACACCAATTTCCAAATTTAAGATTATTCTCGCATTTAACCATCCAAAATAAGTTTTTGAAAGATTTGTTGTCACCATAAGAAAGATCTTCAAATTCTGGTTTTAAATAAGACAAAATTCATTCGCATTTATTACCCTTTGGGTAGAAAAATCGAAATTTTGTAATAACACTAAGACCAGGTTATAGCCCAAACAACAATCGATTTGGCTGAAATTTGATACATGGAGATTAGGTGACCCGTTGACGTGCTGAAAGGCTATTGGGAACATTTTTTCCACGGGAATTTTAAACACAAGGCACAAAAATCAAAGACCCACACGATGGGGAGGTTCCAGCCGCTTCTCTGCTGCATTTTTTGGAATAACTTTTGTGGGCCCTGGTAAAAAAAGTCGTCAATGCCCATTTCGGATGCAGAATAAAAAATGCAGCAGAGAAGCGGCTGGAACCTCCCCATCGCGTGGATCTTTGTATTCTGTGTAGATAGTAGTCAATTCAACAAAATTTTTTTTATGATTTTCGTCTGTGCCTATAATTTCGCAATTTTCATCACAATTGACAATATGTTCTTTTTAAGGTTAATATTTTGCCACATTTTTGACAATAACTGCCACTTTGTCATCCACTGTCAGCCCGCTTTCTTTTAATGAGAAAGAATTTTTTCTCTATTTTCCACTGAAATGGCAGAAACCGTGAATACATTTTTAGAACCAGAATTTGATCATCTTTCTAATGGCGACATATAAAAAGAGGCCTTGTATTTAAAATTTTAAGTTGATATGCCTAAATGGCACTTCCCGTTTACCGATTGCTTCCAAATGCCTTTCAGGTCTTCAACGGGCCACCCAATCTCCATGTACCAAATTTCAGTCAAATCGATCCGGTAGTTTGGGCCATAATGTGTTTTTAGTGTTATTACAAATTTTCAACTTTTTCTACCCAAAGGGCAGTAAATGCGAATGAATTTTGTCTTACTTAGAACAAGTATTTGAAGGCCTTCCTGATGCTGGCAATAATTTTTTTTAAAAGTTGTTTAGGATGGTAAAATGAGAGTATATTTAAAATTGAAAATTGATGTGCCAAAACGGCACTTTCTGTGGGTCGATTGCCTCCAAACTTATTTCAGCTCTTCGACGTTATAATACAGTCTCCATGTTCAAAATTTCAGCCAAATCGGTTCAGAGGTTTCGGCTGTATCGTGTTTTTAAAGTACGTTAACAATCCCGAATATTTCAATTTTTGTCAAAATGGCACTAAGAGTGAATACATTTTTAGAAGCAGAATTTGAAGGCCTTTCTTATAGTGACGTGAAAAGTGGGGGTTTGCATTTAAAATTTTTTCAGATCTAAGTTGGGTTATGAGATGCCTACGTACCAAATTTCAGCCAAATCGGTCTAGTACTTTTGGCTGTGGCGTGTTTACAAACGTACGAACGTACGTACGTACGAACATACACACAGACACATTTTAAAAACCACTTTTTTGGGTTCCTGAGACCTCAAAACGCATAGATCCGGTCTTATCTCGAATTCGAAAATTTTAGTGATTGCAGTAACCTCCCATTTTTTTTAAATTGTGATGGGGTTGGGGAGGTTAATTATGAAAAAGTCCATGTAGGTCTGATCTGGTTCTAAGGAAGAGAATTTTTTGAAACGTTTTTATAGAAATTTTACTCCACTAAGTAACAATTTCAAAACATGACGGCATTCTCTTAGGGCGATTAGGAGAGTTGTAGCATGTTTGTAATCTGAGCCGAAACTGTGTAGCCACACATGTAAAACTCCTCAAGTTTGAAGAGCGCCACAGGGTGCTTTCAGTAAACTGAATCAAGTCGGTTTTAAGAGATAACAAAGCAGATTATGGTTTCTATTAGCGATGAGCTTTGTCACCCCGAAGTAGGGCTCGTAAAGCACAGTCGGAATATTCCCAAGCGCAGGGTTTAGTGGCACAACTCGAGATCATGGTGCACTTCCCTTGTCGTGTCCGTCGTGATCTGCATAGGTATCGATTTTGATATTTCGTCGATGTTGCATGGAACGGGGTGACCGGGTAACCACACGCGGCCATTGTGTCGTTAATCGATGTTCTACCGGCAACACAGAATAATAATTCAAATGGACGTGCGGCGAGACGTCCTATGCTAAAGACAACCACGGTGGGCTCTAGACGACAACCTCGCGCTTAACCTAGATCAGTTGCACTTGTCGGACGGACTCCCACGCTCTGCTATGTGAGAATATGGCTATGATGACTTTCCAATATTCCGCTCATTCATGAGGTTTCGATTCGCAACATGGAAAATAGACCCATCAGACGGAGGCGGGCTGAAGTATCAGGTTTCGGGAGGTCCCAGTTTCGGCTGCTTTGCCTCGCCGACATTTATTGCTGCCACACACATCCTTTTGAATATTTTAATCTGCCAACCATAAAATCGTTAACATTCAAAACAAATTAAGCACTACCGGATGACATACACTTTTCCCCCAATAATTATTACTTGGTATTAATGGGATTGGTGCCCTTTTAGATGAATCAGTATATCCCAAGGGTTTATGTGCACAGATGTCTCATTACCAGAATTTCGCCGCATTGTTCACCACCATAAATCAAGCAAATCGAATTTACGGTTTTATTCCAATTCAAAAGTTTTACTGAAGCAACAATTCAGGTCTTATTTTGATCTATAAGGTAGCTGTAAAAGCTTCATGCAACTCTATTGAGGAGCAGTTTTGTAATAAAAAAAAATCTTGAAGTGTAATTTTTAAAACATTTGCGTCTTAATACATAACATAAGACCTTCAATTGAAATTCAATAAAACCGTTTTCTATTTCGATTTCTTTAGCAACACTTTATAACACCCAAACAAGTTCTGTAAGGTGAATTCTTTTTTAACATAATGTTGTTTCTTATTAGTTATTACTTTATTACCGATAGGGAGTAAAGTGGCGTTTTGTTTAACACATTATGCTATTTGGTTTATTTTGGCTCTTTTTTACAATTTGCAGTTTGAAACACAAATACCCAGCTGCGATTTGTCCATTGTCCGAATTTCCAAAAAATTTGTTTAAAAGCGTCAAACTCGTGTCAATTTCAAAACGTCCCACAGTGGTCCAGAATTTGCAAAAAGTGGACAAAAATCTGAAGAAAACTTCTACGAACACTTGTCAAAACCCAGCATCTTGACAAAAATATTGAAAAAACATAACTTTATAAGGGGTGAGTTTTAGGGGCTGAAAATGCAAATTTTGCTTAAAAATCACAATTTTTTGCAAAGACCGTGAAAAGGAGACGCAGATTGCAGGAAAAATTAGTAAAAAATGCTAGGCTTGACGAGGGGTAAATTATTTGGGTTGAAATTTAAAAGTTGTCACAAAAATAACAAAATTTTTGTAACACCCGCAAAAACAAATTTGCCTCCATCAAAAAGCAAAATCGTGATGCCAACAACCTTGGAAGAAATAGCAAATAGTAACCTGGGAAACAACATTTTTGGATTTATAGGGGTTAATTAGGAATAACGGTATTCAATAAGTTAAAATGCACCCCTGTAAATCATAAAGGGGTAAAATCATGAGGTGTTGAAAATCGCCGCAATTTTTCACCGAATGGTGGTGAAATCGAATAAAACAACTTCCTTTACTGCATGTGGAGGTGGTGAAATAGGTGGTTGGAGTTTAGGGGTTGAAAAGTTCACGAAGCCCTATAATTTTACACAGAGAAGCAATATCTTCTATGAAACTGTGAGGTCTTACACATTGCATCTTCGAGGAAAGGAGGAGTGAATTTTAGGAGAAATGTATAGAAAGGGATGAAATTTAAAGGTGGAAATTCGAATTTTCATTGAATAATGTAGGGTTGAAATAAATACCATTCGACAGCTTTGTATTGATGGTACAAAAAAGACGTTAACAATCATTCGCGAAAAACGACTCTTAAAGTAAAGGCAGTACAACCCCTAACATGCCGTAACACAAAAATGCGAGAACTCAAAAACTGCTTAACACTTCAGGGCTGGATTTGGTGTGATAATTTACAGCAACACTGTAGGTGGATGGACAAATTTTCATTATGATCTAACAAGGGGGATAAAATTTAAGGGTTGAAACTGGAAATTTTTTCATGTAAGTGGTGGAATGAAATTAATGAAATTATAGGGTTCGATAGGCTTTGGTGAACCATTGAAAAAGTCTTATGAGTCTTCACCTAGAACCAACCCCTAGGCTACTAACAATCCCTAAGCCTTAGCAAGCGGAGTAAATACATTTTATTTATTTTTTCGGGTTTTTCGATGATTCAGTCATTTTCATTAATGTTCAACCCTCGGTTCAACCCATCCACAATTTTTCAACCCCTTTCAAAAAGCAAAATTTACCTGCAAACCGCTTCTTTTTCGTGTACCTACTTTTCGCTAGTTCTAACTTAATTACAGTTCATTTCCACCCCTCTTGATTTTTCATAACCCTTCACAATTTTTCAACCCCCACGAGCGTTAATTTTCTAAAATTAGGGCGATTCTGCCTTTTTTCGCTAATAAATTTTACTCATGGATTGTTTGTCCTTTTCACTTTTTCGACCGTTTTCGCAATATTTCAACCCCCAAAAGCCAAATTTTGCGTAATTGGCTTATTTTCGTGTTATTTTCCATAATTCTACTTAATTATCTACAAGTAATTCCCATGCCCTTTGACTTTTCATCTCCCTTTACAATTTTTAGTCTCCCTAAGTGCTAATTTTGCAAAATTCGCGTAATTTCGTTTTTCTTCGGTAAGAAATTGAACTCATTTACCTTTAACCATTTTCCAGCCTCCTTTGCCTTAGGTTAAGTGTAGATATATTTCAACCCACACAAAAGTCGAAATTGCATTACTGGCTTATTTTCGTCTCATTTTGTAATTCTACTTAATCTTCACCGCTCTTGACTTTTCATCCCCCCCCCCCCGCAATTTTTCAACCCGATGAATTTTGTTTTTTTCCGATAATTATAGGTACTCATATCATTTACTCATTTGGATTATATTTTCACTTCTTACAACTTTTTCACCCTCTTCACAATATTTCATCCCCTCGAAAACATAAAATGTGCGAAAGTCTCTTATTTTCCGTGATCTTTTGGTATTTCTACTTAACTGCAATACTTGCCTGTAGTGCTAATTCTGCAGAATTCGAATGATCTTTGTGTTGTTTTGTTAATTTTTTACTGCAAGTACTCTAAAGGGCTATTTCAGGTTTCTCATCACAGTTTTTTAATATTGTATTATCCAACAATTCGTCTTTTTCACATATTTGAGGCACTACTACTAGGTGCATAACGATAAAATCTGCACCCGATTCCACCAGTAACGTGATAAACATCTACAGGGATACACATCGCATTGATGTACATCTTCCGGTGGCTTTTTGTATTGCTCGAGAATATAGTATAATTGTATGCAACTCAGGGGGAGTAAAGTTTGTTAATCCCTGAAATATTTAATGCCCTTGCTCGCTCCGCTCGCTTCGGGATTAAAATTGTACTTTAAAACTCCCTTGCTACATCACAAATAAATGACGATTAATTGCTCTCATCGTCAACCTCGTATGAAGCTTTGCATTAATGCTTATTTCTTTAAATCGTTAGGAGGTTTTGGATAAAATTTTATTTCCAACATGTGAATAAAGCTAGATTATCGTGAGATAATCTTTTCCTCTTGTGTTTGTGGCTAATATCTTGTCAAATAAAGAACTATTACGATAAATACTTTACCTGCTACGGTCATTGTCATCATTTTATCTCTTGGGAGCAGTAAAAAATCCATTTAAAAAGTCACTTAGTTTAATTAGGCTCACAAAATTTCCATTTTTCTAATGAAACGTCAATTAGAACCCGACCGAGAATAATTTGTAAGCCTTTGAATTTTATAACAGTAGTTTGGATTTTGAATCATTTTAGCGAGTGATGAAGTGCAAGCGTTGAGTGGTTGAGTTAATCGTGGATGAAGATAAAGACATCCTCGAACCTGAAGGAACACAAATAATCATGACTCACAATCGAAGAACAATTCTCCCCTGCAATCTCATCCCGCAGTTTGTAAACAGCCCCAAATAATCCTCTTTTGTGTCGGGGAGAATGGCGTTGGAATTGAGTTGGCGGGTTCGGATTGCGCGATAATTTAACAAAGAGGGTGGTAGTTGTGAATCGCATCAAGTTCAAGGACTTGATTGTATAAGAGTTATACGTTTCGTAATTACGCGTGCGGACGAAAGCGAAAGCGCTGTCGGCTGCGGAACACTTTCACCTTTCTTCTCTCGGTGGTGGTTAAAGAGGCCAAGATCGCGAGTTCAAAGTCAGCGGGGTAACATTTGACCACGGGCGAGAAAATGCCGTGTGACACATCGGAGTGTTAATGAATTCGTAATTTTGTTTGATTAACTGTTGTTTCGTGTAGATTGTTCGCACGATCCTTGTAAGGATCTTTGCAATTAGCGGTAATAATTGGTTCGGATAACAGTACGAAATATTAGGATAATGATTAGAAAATACGAACTATCCGGATAATGTTATATGGAACTATTAGATTTTATTATTTTGTAATTATAATTGCTCCTCTGCAATGGGAATAAACATCATATCTCACCAAAACCTCCTTTCTGCAATTCCTGCAAACATTATTTATAGTCAACGAGCTAGCGACAAATCTTTCAGTTACCGGAATCGATCAGAAAATCTGAAAAATCGAATCGCCGAAAACATGAAATCTTTACGTTTTAGGGTCCCGGGAACCCAAAAAAGTGGTGTTTGAAAAAATGTCTGGCTGCATCACGGAAAGTGCCTTTTTGGCACATGAACTTTAAAAACTTAAATGCAAACCCCCATTTTTCGCGTTACCATATGAATGCTCTTGGAATTCTGCTTCCGAAAATATGTCAACACTTAGTGCCTTTTGGCAAAAAAATCATCAGACACGCTGCAGTCAAAACTATTGAAGACATCGAGATGAAATTTTACGTACACGTTCAGTAGCATTCTGTAGACAATGCGATTTTGGGGCAAATCGGTTGATTACATTATGTCCAGATTAATACGTCTACATAGCGCCTCGCCTACGTTTACATAGGGAGCGCCTACGTATACATAGGGAGCGCCTACGATAAATCCGGGGAAAAAATGTGCTTCTTTTGCGAACGCTGCCTAAACGTTTGGAGATGGAACAAAATCTTATATAGAATAATTGTTGGCAACAAATAGATCTACAAAAAAGTTCGCGACAGCATATAAGTATCTATGATAGGTAGCCTACAATAATTGTTTTTGTGTTTTTTAATTTTTTGTAAAAATCGGTTTGACTGTTTGTTGTGGGCTATTCTTCATAGATACCTAATGCTGTCGCGGACTTTTTGGTAGATCTTTTCGTAGCCAACAATTCTTCTATTTATGATTTTGTTATATCTTCAACCGTTCACTCAGCGTTCACGTTTTAAATTGTTAAAGCGGGGTTTTTTCGCGGACTTGCACGCAACGAATAACTGAAACATTTTAAATAGACCAGCAGTTGACTTTTATTCTATTTTTATTTAAATTTAACATTGTGGTTAAAATCCAGCTAGTAAATTCGGGTAAATTCCATGCTACTTTAAACTTTGAAACACAAACGTGACAAAACACTGACTGAGTGAGTCTGAGGCTCAAGGCCAAAAGAGACAGGAAGTTTCGGACCTATACACTCGTGGCAAAAAGTGACTAAAAACTGAAGCGATTTAATCTCTTTGTAATAATGGCGATAAGATCAATAATAGGGACGAAAACCTTAGATGTAGATACCATTTTTTCGAAAAATATTATTTTACTAGCGATAAGCTTCCTTGACCTTATCTGGCTATTCTGTTGCGATAAATTGGCTCCTTCAATGGATAGAACCTACCTTTAGCGATAACCAGATCATATGGTTCATTCACGATCTGTACGTTTCCAAATTCTGTTACAAAAATGTTACTAATTATGGCTGAGTTTTCAATTGGCAGCCCTTCAAACTTTTGTCTTTTGTTTCAACGTTTTTATTAGGGAAAATACCCGAGACAGACGTGCTCAGCGCTGCGTTAAAGAACAATTTACATTTTTCTGGCTGAAAATGATATATGGAAGTATGATGTGCTCCTCTTAAAGACGATAATTAGTTCATTTAGTAAGTCTTAAGAAAGGATCGATAAACACCACGTCTGTCTTTATTTTAAGGCTGCGTTACCAATTGCCAACGTTTCAAAAATGTAAAAAAATGTGAAGCTACTATACCATTTGTTGTCGTCTGCCTCTCTGGTAATGTTCAAGTTGGTTCTAGTGACTCAGATAATCCCCAAGACAGACGTCGTGCGCGCTGATTTTGCAGAGGCAGACAATTATTTTGTACATGATACAAATTTTCCACCATGAATGTCTCGAAAACGAATTTAAATATGAAAATTCGCTCCGGCAGGTCCATTAATAAGTCAAGGAGTGCACTCAAATCAATGCTTTGTGAAATTTTACAATGCCCCCTTAAATTACCAACCGCCACAACTTTAAATTTCTAAGGGAAATCTCCTGTTTTTTACGGTATTTTTGAATACCTTATAATACCTTAAATATAGAATTTGAACTACTGAAGTATATAGAATAAAAATTAATCTTCATTCATAAGTCTTCAATATAGTGTACTTCCATATTTTTGGTACGACGAAGAGACAGTTCAAAATTTTCAAACTTTTTCTAAATTTTTTCTAATAATTTTCATAAAGTGTATTAACTATAAATAGGCAAACATAATATCTTATTTGAACTACTCGTTTTGTCTAAATGTATGGATAATCAAAATTTTCTACTCTATAAAGATAAGATGATCCAGATATGTAGACAAAGTTACAATTTTCTCTGTGAAAATATGTTCTAAATGCAACAAGAGGATTCCACTGCTTTCTAAAGACCATTTTACAGTTTAAGCAGGATATTTCGCGAATACTGTATTAATGTCTGTCCGGGATCCACACGACCGAGATTCACCCTATTTCCACAACAATGAATTGTTGTCAACAATGAATCGCCATGGAAATAGGGTGAATCTCGGTCGTGTGGATCCCGGACAGACCATAGTAATTTTTGAACGGATCTATCGTCTCTGGAATCTAGTCAGTTTAACTCAACTTATATAAATTCAAATTCTTTGTAAGTAGAGTTAGTATTACTCGCAGCGTATAGTAATATCGTTAACATTCTGTGACTGTTTTTGTAAGTATTCGAGAAAGCTAATTATCTCATTTTCTAGATAAATAAGTTCTAACTATTTTTAGTCGGTTTTCTCTAAAATTTTTAGAAGATTTTTAGACAAAATTTTGAACTGTGAAGCGAGTTATTGCCCAAAAACCAAGTTTTGTACATATTTTGCATATTTAGGGGGGTGATCCCGATCCCGGGAGTAGGGAGGAATTTGATATGTCTTTCGTGCCTCCAAAACCTAAGTATTGCAGAAAAAGAATTAGGGTTTCAGCTTTTTTTTATTCAAAAATGCCCACTTAATAAATTCTAAATAATCCTCTTGTAAAGCAAAAAAAGGGGCCTTTTTGTCCCTAAAATGGAAATTTTCTAAAAAATTGCTCTAAGGTTTTTGATCCAGCAATACACCAGCTGTCAAATCCGATAGTAAGAATATGCTTTTTTGTAAAATAAATTGAAACAAGGGGCCTTTTGCCACTAAAATGACATTTTCGGAAAAAATGGCACTAAGGTTTCGGCTTGAAAAAAAATCGGCTATCAAATCCGGTAATAAAAATATACAGTTATGCATGGGTTTTTTTTCGCGGCACTATTTTTTGGTCAAAAGGGCCCAAGTGTGAATACATTTTTAGAAGCAGAATTTGAAGAGCATTCATATGGTAACGCGAAAAATGGTGGTTTGCATTGAAATTTTTAAAGTTGATGTGCCAAAAAAGCATTTCCCGTGAACCGATGTGACCCAAATTCTAATCAAATCAAATCTCCCACTGAATATGTGTGCCAAATTTCATCTTGATATGTTCAGTAGTTTGAGCTGCAGCGTGATCACAGACAGACAGACACACAGACATTTTTTCAAAAAACACTTTTTTTTGTTCCCAGGACCCTGAAACGTAACGATTTCATGTTTTTGGCGATTCGATTTTTTTGAATTTTCCGATCGATTCCAGTAACTGCTTCGCGAGCTTAGAAGTTAAAAATCAGTCGCATACGTCTGGTCTCAAAGAGAAACAGCTTCATTTTCGCGCATGTTTACAACCACCCTCACCAAAAACGCAGCGGTCTGGACATCTGTCAAGTATTTTTTTTTAACATGTGTTATCTTATTTACACAAAAAATTGACAGGCAGACGGGAGCAAATTATATAATGGACCTCCATTTTTTTGAAGAGTCCCCTCAATTGAAAACGCAGCCACACACCACACATGACTCCCGAATTTTCTGGTTTATCATTGAGACCGAGTCCTCTTTTGCCTCTTGATACCGATTAAAATATTTCCTGACAAGTCACGAGTACCTACCTAGTTTCTGATTCAGAGGACGAAATGATCTTCATGCTTCGAATGTCAATGGAAAAACTCCAAAGAATTCACCAGAAGACAAATCACGTAAAAACGCGAACGCGAAGAAACCGTGTTAATGTTATTTGTAAAAATCTTTTCATGAATGAAGGCCTATTATCCGTGAAATGAAGCCACTGTTCAATTTATCCTGAATTCGAAAAGAATGTACCGTTTCCATTAGTCGGACCTCCCCCGAAGAAAAGAAAGAGTGTTTCACACTGAACCAATTACCCACTTGGAAGTGAAGCCGAAATAACGTGCTAATGAGCGTAGGAAAAGGTACCACACCTTCGCTTTAAAGCAAACATGACAACAAGTCCGCTTGTCGCTTCTTGCAGGTTGTTAAAATACCAACACATTTTAATTGATGAGGCAAGTGGCAATAAAACAATTTTGCAAACTGTGGAGTAACGGCCAAGACGGGAATGCGAAATTACACGTAATTTTTATTTGGCAACTTTGCAGTAAATCTAAAATGCTGCTTTTTGGTAAGAAACTTGACCGATTGAATGTAACCGTTAATGGTAGTCCAATTGCCCTGGTAGACGAAGCTGTTAATTTAGGAATTACACTTGATTTGTTTTTAAAATTGAAAACCCATACTTCTATTTGTAAGCGTAGAGCGAATGCTGTATGCAAACAAATCCTTTCTAGATAGAAAATTAAAAACAGTCCTTTGTGAATCCTTCGTACTCTCTCAGCTTTATTATTGTGACGTGATGACTGGATCATGTCTTGATGCTGTAGATCAAAGAGGATTGCAAATTGTTCAAAATTCGTGCATTCGATTTATTTTTGGGCTTTCTAAATTCCACCCTGTTTCTCATAAATTGAAAGAATTATCCTGGTGGAATATAAATAACCGCAGATCCTTACATGCATCATAAAATCATTGTTAACTGCATTCCTAAGTATTTATCTTGAAAAATAGTGTACAGGAGCGATATACATAACATTAATATTAGAACAAAGAGATACTTTAGAAATTCCACTGCACAATTCACAATTTTTCAAACGCTCCTTTTCGTACAGTATCGCTCATATAATGAACAAAATTCCTGCTCCCTTTCGTAACATGTCCACTCTCTCTTTAAAAAGTACATGTCAGATTTTAGATCTAAAAAAGACGAATAGAAAAAATTATTTATATATTTTTGAAATTTTGGCTACGGACTCCTGTTGGCACCTGAAATGAAGGGCCGAAAAGTTCCAATCTCCCAAGTGTGCGCTTCATCCCTTATTTGTCGAAAACCACCCCCAAGGGTGACTTGGCGCTAGTTTTTAGCATTTTTCGGCGAAACTATCCATCTGACCAAAAACTTATTCTAATCAAAAGTATTTCTTTTGAAATTCTGCATTAAAAAATGCAGCAGAGAAGCGGCTGGAACCTCCCCATCGCGTGGATCTTTGTATTCTGTGTAGATAGTAGTCAATTTGACAGAATTTTTTTTATGCTTATTGTCTGTGACTAATTTCGAAATTTTCTGACAAATACCGACATCACCCATCACATTTGACAATGTGTTCCTTTTAAGGTTAACAGTTTGCCACCCTTTTGACAATAACTGATACGTTATGTCATCCACTGTCAGCCTGGTCCCTTTTAATGAAAAATATTTTTTTCTCTATTTTCCACTGAAATGGCAGAAATTGTGTATACATTTTTAGAACGAGAATTTAATCGTCTTTCTAATGGCGACATAAAAAAGGAGACCTTTGTATTTAAAATTTAAAGTTGATTTGCCTAAATGGCACTTCCCGTGGACCAATTGCTTCCAAAAGCCTTTCAGGTCTTCAACGGGTCACCCAGTCTCCATGTACCAAATTTCAGCCAAATCGATTCGCTAATTTGGGCTATAATGTATTTTTAGTGTTATTATGAAATTTCGATTTTTTGACCCAAAGAGCACTAAATGCGAACGAATTTTGTCTTACTTAAAACCAGAATTTGAAGACCTTTCTGATGGTGACAATAAATCTTTCAAAAACTTGTTTTGGATGGTTAAATGAGTGAATAATTTTAAAGTTACAAATTGTTGTGCCAAAACGGCAGTTTCCGTGGGCCGATTGAATCCAAAATTTGTTCAGCTCTTCGACGTGCTATACAATCCCCGTGTGCAAAATTTCAGCCAAATCGGTTCAGGGGCTTGGGCTGTACCGCGATTTTAAAGTCGGATAAAAATCATTTTTTTTTCAATTTTTGATCAAAAGGGCACTAAAAATGAATACATTTTTAGAAGCAGAATTTGAAGGCCTTTTCTATCGTGAGGTGAAAAATGGGGGTTTGCATTTAAAATTTAAAAGTTGATGTGCCAAAATGGCATTTCTAGTTGCACGATTGGCTCCAAAAGCTTTTCAGATCTAAGTTGAGTTATCACATGCGCACGTGCCAAATTTCAGCTAAATCTGTCGAGTAGTTTGGGCTGTGGCGTGTTTACGAACGTACGTACGAACGTACGAACGTACGTACATACATACAGACACATTTTAAAAACCACTTTTTTGGGCTCCTGAGACCTCAAAACGTATAGATCCGGTCTTATCTCGAATTCGAAAATTTTAGTGATTGCAGTAACCTCCCTTTTTTTTTAAATGGTGAAGTGGAGTGGGGAGGTTAAAAAGTCCTTTTGATTATTTTGCTTATCTCCACCTAATTCTCGCAAACGACGTCCGAAGTTGTAGAACAGTCAAATTAGATTTTTTAGTAGAACACATTTATACAGAGTGTCCCAATTGTCTGTATTCGGTCGATATTTGCATTACCATTAGAGACAGCGGAAAATTGTTAGATCCAAAGTTGTAGAGGATCAAACAAGGCACATATTTAAAATATATTAATGTATACAGGGTGTTTCCCTAAGGAATAACGACACAAACATAAGTTTTTTTAAATGGCATACCCTGTATGTATATATTTTTTTGGATTCTACTATGAATTTTAAGTGACATTTACCAATCATATTTTCCTCTGAAGTGAATAGTTTGAAAGACATTGGCAATTTTATAGGAAAAATTACTTTTGCGGTACTTGTTTTAAAAAATCACCCAACAAGCAATTTTCAACCTTTACTTTTGGAAATTCTGCAAGTTATTAAGGAAGGCTTGGTCTACCCTTCATGCTCTTGCAAACAGTCCTAGCTTGCTAAGCTCGTATCCAGTAACATTATGAACTTTTGAATGTTTAGACGTTAAAATCTTGATATTTTCAAATGGCACCACTATTAAATGTTATAACCATCAGTTGTAAAATTAAATTTGCTTTCATCTGATATAACATATCCCTATATTCAAGCCTCGTATTTTTCGTCTTATTCGTTAAAATACAATTTTCATAATTTTCTTGATATTTTTAGAGGGTGGCTATGACCACATACGTCTGACAGAACTTCGGGCACCTACTGTGGCGTGTCCAAGCCACCTTTTAAAAAACATTAAGCAAATAATACAAATTTCTAAAAATCATATTTTATTGAATAAGACGAAAAATACAGAACGTCAATATATGGATATGATATATCGGATGAAAGCTAATTTAATTTTACAACTGATGGCTATAACATTTGACGGTAGTGCCATTTGAAAATTTTGAGATTTTGGGGTCTGAAGATTCCAAAGTTCATAATATTGCAGGAAACAAACTTAGCAAGCTAGGGCCGTTTTTAAAAGCTTGAATGGTAGGCCAAACCTCCCTTAAGGTCATGCAGAATTTCCAAAATTAAGGGCTGAAAATTGGTTGTAGGGTGATTTTTTAAAACAAGAAAACATGATTAGTAAATGTCACTTGGAATTCATCGAAGAATTTTAAAGAAATTTGATACACAGGGTGTGCCATTTAAAAAAACCTATGTTTGTGTCGTTACTCCTTAGGCAAACACCCTGTATACATAGATGTATTTTAAAAATGTGCTTTGTTTGATTCTCTACAACTTTGGATTTAACAATTTTTCGCTCTCTCTAATGATAATGGAGATATCGACCGAATACAGACAATTGGGACACCCTGTATATTTATGAAATTTTTGCTACGGACTGCTGATGGGCCCTGAAATGAAGGGTCGCAAAGTGAACACCTCCCAAGTGTAAGCTTCATCCCTCTTTTGGCAAAAACCTACTCCCAGACGTAGACATGGCGCTAGTTTTTAGCAATTTTCGGCTAAACCAGCAAACGTACAAAAAATTATTCTAATCAGGAATATTCCTCGTGAAATTCTGCATTAAAAAGTCCTTTTCATCATTTTGCTTACTCCCACCTAATTCTTGCAAACGACGTCCGAAATTGAGGGTACCTCTAGATTGATTTTCGATGCGAGCGAAAAACAACCCTCAACTTCGGACGTCGTTTGTAAGAATTAGGTGAGGATAAGCGAAATGATGGAAAGGACTTTTTAATGCAGAATTTGACGAGGAATATTCCTGATTAGAGTAATTTTTTGTCCGTTTTATAGTTTAGCCGAAAAATGCTAAAAACTAGCGCCATGTCCATCACGCCTGGGAGTAGGTTTTCGCCAAAAGAGGGATGAAGATTACACTTGGGGGGTGTTAAGTTTGCGGCCCTTCATTTCAGGGCCCATCAGCAGTACGTAGCCAAAATTTCATAAATATGTAAATGAGTTCTACTCAAAAATCTATTTTGACTGTTCTACAACTTCGGACGTCTTTTGCGAGAATTAGGTGGGATAAGCAAAATAATCGGAAGGACTTTTTAATAGAGAATTTCATAAGGAATGTTTTTAACTAGAATACATTTTTTGTCAGATGGATAGTTTCGCCGAAAAATGCTAAAAACTAGCACCATGTTACGTTTGGGGTTGGTTTTCACCAAATAAGGGATGAAGCGCACACTTTTCGGTATTTCATTTCAGGTGCCATCAGGAGTCCGTAGCCAAAATTTCAAAAATATATAAATTATTTCTTCTAAAAAACCTTGACTGGACTGTCCGGGATCCACATGACCGAGATTCACCCGATTTCCATGGCGATTCATTGTTGACAACAATGATTCGCCATGGAAATAGGGTGAATTCCGGTCATGTGGATCTCGGACAGACCATAGTAAAATTAAGATTAATATACTCATAAGTCATTGCAGTGTTTTACTGTTTGTTTCTGTAAAATAGCGCTTCATTTTTTCAAAATTTTTGATATTTTTGTTCCACTTTGCCAAACGTGTTCTCCCGTCTTGCTATAGTTAGTTATTTATGTTTTGGCAAGGGCTGTGTGGAAGAACATTCCCCGTCTCGTGTGGGAGAACTGAACATGGCCTTTGAGATTTACCACCAACATATTTTATGGTTTTACACTTTTTTTTTTCACGTATTATATTATATTTGTTCTGGAAAATAAAGTAAAAAGAAAATAAGTTGTAAAGTTGCAGGGTTCGATTGCAGACATGAGGGTAGGTCGAGAGACGCGCGCGCGCTTCCGTGGGGATGATTCTATTAACCGGCGGTCCAGCAGCGTCTCGACGTTAGTCTGTTGCATCATCGGCGCCCGTGCCATTTCGCATCAACTTCATTTGGGTACGTAACCAAAATCAACATTTTTTATAATTAACCTTTAACGAACTAATATTGGTAGTACTTATCCCATACTGTTTACCCATTCACTTTTGAGTGAATTACGAATACGACGAGCAAACAGACAATTAGATGCACGCATACTAATTGTGCTTGGCTGGGAAACAGTTTTTTTTTCATTTTTCGTTTTTGAAATCGATAGCCAGTAATTATCTTAAGTGGTTCGCATAGTCTATCCTCCCTAACTTCCGGTTTTATGCGTCGATCGGCAAATGCTACTTCACATACTCCATCCACTGTTGCTATGGAGACATATTCTGCCTAAGATTGGCAGGTTCACCCTGTAGATATGTACCTAGTTTATTCATGATTTTGCCAGTCCTTTAAATATTCATTTGAGTTGGGATTTACTGACAGTGTCAATTAAGAAATATCCGCTGCACAGGACTCTTAAAAATGCATTAATGCAGAAGTAACGGAAGTGTGGCGGTTTCAGCAAAGACAGAGGGATCTTATTTCAACAAAAACGTTCATTGCAAATGTCTCTTATTTATTTAACGCTTTGTTTTCCTAACGTAATTTGTAAAACGCTATTGGCGAGATTGCATTTTAAGTTTCTAAAATCCCCAAATTGCCAAAAACATGACATCTTTAGGTAAAATTTACGGTCGTTCTAGAAATCCGAAGAAAAAGGCTTTTGAAAATATTCGTCTGTTTGTAGGTAGTCGATGATAAAGTGTGATTCAAAATAAACTTCTTCAAGGGTTATGTGTAATAACAAATGTTTGACACTAATGGCAGTTGATGCAGGCTGCAACTATAATAATAATAATGTATTGTTTACTTTGTAAATAAATACATAGGTTATGTCAAAGGGTGTATACAGGGTGGGTAATTTTTTGATGGTCACCATTGGGATATCCTAATCGGTTTAATTAGAGAAGTTGCGCTATTTTTTGGTGATAAGAATCTGAAGAGAAATCCAGATATACTGATTTGTTCCTGAGTTATAAAAAAAATTCGGGAAATTGCCAATTTAAAGAAAAATGAATATCTTCCTAACGCTTGATGTTATTGACACCTGTCAATTGAATCGCATTGACAGAAATTTTCCAGGCCTTCCAAGGACTTGACATTCTTATTCTAAACTGAAATCGAACAGAAAATTTCGGTTCATCTTGTAATTTGCAATTTTTATTTAGAATTTATTTTAAAAATATTGAGCAATGACTAAAGTTCCTTTGTTTGTTTTTAACCAATCGTCCGTTTTGTTTCGATTTTTTAAAAATTAGTTAGCAGCTTGACCATCAGTCGTAAATGGCAACGTCTCATTTGTCTGTAGATTGACAAATAACGACTCTAAATAATAATTTAGTTGTTTTAAAATTCCTGTTGATTATTTCATGTTTTTCGCTATATCTTGTAAGACTAGACCATATTTGATTGTCGTATGTTGTCGTTAGTTTATTTTGCTGCTGTTACGAACTTGTTTCATTTTTGGAACAACAAACTCCATCACCATACTAGAAGTTATTTCGAATTGTGTCGTTTTAAAAGAAAACACCTTATTTAAATAAAATCCATAAAAAAATTTGACATCAATCTTTATTTATAATGAATGCAAGTATGTATAATTCTTTAACACAATTAACAAACAAGTTAAAAATTTGCCAACTTATTTTTAAAGTTTTGCATAATATAGCATTATTAAATATTGTCTTTGGTCAGTGGTCACTATCCAGAGAATACTTATAGAAAGGTCAACAGCACAATACAATAAACTCATAAACAATCGAAAAAACTGTCTACAAGAGTACAAAAATAATATAAAGAAAACATAACGTAACGTGCGGCTTCCTACATTAAAACACGCAAAAATTTTGTCCGAATCAAGTTCTTAACACAAACGGTTCAAAAATGGATAAAATAAAAAATTTAATTCTTCAAGATATGGTAAAAAACGTATGAAACAGTCAACAGGAAAACAGTTTTTACTTTTTTTACTTTGAACGTATACAACCGGGCAGTGATATAAATCTCCATATAACTTTTTAAAACAATAAAATTATTTTGCATGGATGCTTATGGCAAAAGTGGTTGTTTGCCAACCTACAGAGGATTGCGACGTTGCCATTTACGACTAACAGCTAACGGCCAACCACTAACCTAACCTTGGTGAAAAAATCCCGGTCACATTTGATACTCGTCCTCACATTATCTCAAAAATTTATTTATCACCAATTTCCCAAAATTTTTTTTTGCTTTTTTAAGCTTCCCAACCCCAAAATTAAAAAAGAAATGGGAGGTTACTGCATTCACTAAAATTTTCGAATTCGAAATAAAATTTCTATGTTTTGAGGTCTCAGGAACCCAAAAAAGTGGTTTTTAAAATGTGTTTGTGTGCATGTGTGTATGTACGTTTGTAAACACGCCACAGCCCAAACTACTAGACCGATTTTGGCTGAATTTCGTTACATAGGCATCCTATAAGTTAATTTAGATTTGAAGAGCTTTTGGAGCCAATCTTGCTACTGGAAATGCCATTTTGGCACATTAACGTTTAAATTTTATAAAGCAAACCCCCACTTTTGACGTCACCATAAGGAAGGCCTATAAATTCTGCGTCCAAAGATGTATTCACTCTCAGTGCCCTTTTACCAAAAGCTAAAAAAATCGAAATTTTTATCGGACTTTTACATTACATTTTATATTACACGTTGAAGAGGTGAACTTTCTTTGGATCCAATCGACTCACAGCAAGTGCTGTTTTGGCACATCAATTTTCAGATTTAAAATTATACTTTCATTTAACCATCCAAAACAAATTTTTGAAAGATTTATTGTCACCATCAGGAAAGTCTTCAAATTCTGGTTTCAAATACAAAATTCATCGCATTTTGTGTGTAAAAGAAATCGAAATTTTAGAGTCCGAGAGCTTTTGCTCAAATAGTTCTTTGAACATATTTAAGTCGACAAATTTTTTCAATAATAAAATTGCTTCGAGAAACTTGAGGTATAAAATGAAAAATTTTATCGATAAGAATTGAAGGTCACGTTATATTTAGCATAATTATTTCAGGAACCATCACCTCATCACCATATACCTACCATAAATTATACTTTGTTTTTTAGTTCAGGTATTGAAATTTATAAGTCGTCTTTGCAGAAGGGCAGAATTTCGTTACTTCTTTTTAGGGCAAATAGATTAATGTAATGAGAGATTACATATTATTACTTCCAAAATGAACGTATAGGTACGTAAACAGAACATCAATCGGATTTTGCGAAAAATGTTTAGGCAAACGGCGTTTTTACGGATTGCTCACGCGAATTAAAAATGTCAAAGTTACGTATCCGAGTTCTGAGTATTTTTTGAACTGTCCTTCCATAGGGCTAAATGTGGGGGGAACAATTTTTGAACCTCACTTTGAGAAAAATGAATTTTCGAAATTATGTAATAATACATAAATATATTATCCGAAATACTTTTTCCAGAGGGGCCTGAAAAATTTCCTGGGGGGGCTAAGCCCCCTGCCCCCCCCATGGCCCCCCCTGGCTACGGCCCTGCTAAAAAAGTTATAAAACACACTGTTACAGCTACAAAATACCATCTTCCTGAAAACTTTTCTTAAATGAATTTAAAATGATATTCCACAATAATATCACTGCGACAGCGATAAAACGCGAGTGGTGTTTTAATCGTTGCAAAGATCTGATTGGTTAATTTTAATTATAATTTTGCGATTAGTTATGATTAGGTATAGTTATAATAGGTAATGCTTTTTTTATTAAATAAAGAATGGTTTGTTTTGGAAAAAAATCTTCAACTCAGATTTTTTTCGTCCAAACAGTAGACAATATGACTTCGCAGACAAAAACTGACCTATAAGCAACTTCATCTCAAAATGATCTAGTCGAAGAAAAATTCAATAGAGATTTACTGTATGAAATCTTCTCCAAGAAATTCCGACCTTGATACAGTCACACTTTAGCAATCTGTGTTTGGGAAAATCTCGTATAGTTCGTCCCCCGCTAGACTCGCACTTCTGGGTAATACCTGCAACCGGATTTTCTTCTATTCCGAGATAACTACTTGCGTTGATTGATTTTTAATAAGAGGTATCGTGCGCAATCTCGGAAAAACAATGAGGGGAGCAGTTAGGGTGCTAAAGCATTCCCCGTGTAGGGTGAATTGATGACCTGTTGAGTGCAAAAGGAAGGCGAACACTCTGTTACATCATAACTTCATAAATGAATTATTGATAAAAACGGTTTGATAAGAACTGATGTCATTTACCTTGATTATGCAGAATAACAATAATTATTTATTGAGAAGGTGATTAGATGAAATTGACATCACCTATTAATTACCAAAAAAGGTGATGATTCGTAGATTCTCTCACTTTTTGTCCCTAACCTGATTGTCAATTTTATGCTTGAATTCATTTGACCTGGATTGTCCCAAAATTTGGGGGTGCGTGGGATTTTGCCCCACTGGACTACTTTGGCAGGAAAGTAACGGTCTGGATTTGGAGCAGGAAATTTTTGAGGGTAAAGTCGCAGGATTTGAAGATCGTCCTCAAGGGTTCATGGTGCATTCCTCGCTGCTTCTTCTCTACCCTCAGGCGAACCAATCACACACGGCAGCAAAAGCGCCAGAGACTCGTTGCCCAAGAGCAGCAATTCCCCCCCCGACGACTATTTAAAGTTGCGGCGCGCAGCTTCGCATGAGTTCACTTCTGGTCGGTCCGCAGTTGTCGTTCTTCTTAACGACCTCCTCGAGTCCGCGAAACGATCGCAATCGAGTGCCCAATTTTTATTTTTTGGACTAATAATCTTCACTGATTGAGGTAAGTCCCTGTGAGGTGAAGTGCAGTGAGGATTACACCAGTGTCTGTTCTGCTAAAGCGGTCCACTAGGACCTTTTGGAAATTCGTGACACAATTTTTGGCAAAGCAATCTCAATTCACCCGTTTTCCTTGATGAATCATTTAATGGTTTTTGCTTCGAGTCATTGACTTGAACAGGTTGATAGTAAATAGTCGCTCTTGGATGAGGCGAGAAAAACGGTAAGACCGGATCGCAACGACGCGCATCGAATCCGGGCTCCCACCCTTTCTAGCGGCAAAAAATTGGCTAGAACGTGAAAAATGTGACCCAAGGGGTTGCTTTTTAACGAATTCCTCGCATTTAAAAACAGGCGTTTTTTCTCGATTTTATGTTTTTCAATACAAATTCATGCAAATAAGCTCTCATGATTGGCCAGCTTACTATTTTTTTCAATTTGTATTGAAATACTGTAATTTTTGCCGTCTCGAAAGGACGATTCAAACCTGACATTATTTTGAAGGTATTTCAATACAAAACTAAATTATTTCCTATGCTTTGAAATGCAAGTTTGTATTTCAATACATAAAACCGAGAAAAAACGCCTATGTAAATTACAATAATTTGACCTGCCGAAAATTGGCATAAGAGTAGGTGGTGCCAAGGCTGCCGAATTTCTTTTCATTGCGTAACTGAATATTACCGAATTCAGAAAGTGATAATTTGCGAAGGATTCTAAATCAACCAAGAATCCTACGCCCAAAAATAAAATATAGATTGCCCCTCGTCGATGTTGATTTATCAGAATCTGATGCAGGGTAAATGCAAACACGATGCAAGATATGCAGCGCTAGGTTCGGGGGTAAATATTTGCGGTCGGTGTTTATCTAAGGGCGACTCCCCTAATCGGTCCCTCTTTGAAAAATGGTGGCGGAGCGGTAAATCATATTAGCAGTTCTTGCGCTTCCGAGAAGATTTAACAGTTAATCTGGCCTTGAGGCGAGCGTGCGAAGATGCGCAAACTTCAGGAGTTGGTGTCCCACGGTGAAGGTTTTAATCAGACAAACATTTGCTTTAACGGGTCCGGTAAATAAGGACTATGGGAAAAAACGGTGTCGCCGGCCCACGACCAGCTTAAGCAAACAGACCAAGGTTAAGCGTCATTAAAATTCGGAAGTAAATGCTTAATTGCTGGTAATAGATGGACGGACTCGACTATCATTTGAATATTTATTTGTGATTTTTTCAGGACGCGCCATGGCGGCGTGGACTCTTCTGCCGGGTCCGGCCCTGCTACTGCTGCCACTTTTGGCCCAAATGGCAACTGCCGGTAAGTGCACTTGGAAACTATATTAAAGCGTCTTTGATCTTCTCCCTCCCTACAATTAACCCGGAAAATTCGTTTCCTGTCGTTAAACAAAACCATTATTCAGAAAGAAAATGCACGGAATTTAGTACAGCTATACAGCGGTCATCTTCAGGCTGAAATTGCAAATTTACGTAGGAAAGTTTTTTTCTCATCAAACTAGGCCGCTTTCTGGATTTTTATTTTTATGTAAAAACCATTATTTAAATCTTACCTACCACCTCTGGACAACAATATCTAGAACAATCCGTCAACAAGTCGGGCAAAAAATCAACAACACAATTACAAGACATAACCGGGTATTCATTGCAAGAATGTGAATCTAAGGCTATACCCTAAGGTTAAAAACACGATAATATTGCAATGAATTTTTAATTCGCGCGTTGATTATACGCGCTGCAGCCTATTCTAATGCTTTCAAATAATGTAAAAATATATCCTGGCAATCACCATTAGTTTAGCCATGTTCAGTAAGTGTATACAAATTCATCTGCAATTAAGTGAAGTAATATAATTACTTTGAACTTGAGAACCATGCTGAACCGTGCTGTTCTGCCGTGTGAACTATTGTTGTTATTATTTTGCTTTATTCCTGTTAGGGGCGAACAAATAACTACTTACTGAAAACTAACGGAGACAAACTAAACAGATAGCTTATAGCTTTTATTAGATCCTATTAATTTAATAAAAAATTGGTGGCTAACGACGAAATAATATCAGTTGCATGACAGTTGTCTTTTCTCAACCTGCTATCGACAATAAATAAGGACGAGTCAGCGGGAAAGGTTTTTCCTAATTGCTGCATTATTAGTTATTGTAAAAAAATTACCAAAAAATCGTGAGGTGACACATATTTTTATGTAATTATTATAATTTTTTAGAAAGGAAACATTGGAGTTTAAAGTGAGTACCTAGTTCGTTTTTTGACGGAATATTCTATATAAACGTTTTGTTTCTTTTTCTGACAAAAAATTTCATTAAAGCCAGCATCAGAATTGAAGTCATCCAAGCTGCAAAGCAACCGTTCTTTACAAAGAAATCTGTCCTGCAGGAATTATTTTATTTGATTTGTTATGTTGCCAACAAGACCGCTTTGTTTTCTTTAGTCATAACTTTATAACGGTTCACACTGCGGAAATGAAATTTTACTGACGAACAGTAGACTTAGAACTGAAAGCTATAATCCGGGTGAATTGTTTAATATTTGAGCTATCAATTTAGTATAAAAGTAAATCCCAATGGGCTCCAAGAAATAATTAATTATTTTTATCCACGGGTGTTGCAGATTAGACTCATTATGCAAGGGGTGAAAAATGTAGTCGTATTGTAATATCACGAGTGTCAGCGGTTTTACGGCTATAAAATTTTCGAGAAATTTTCCGAGTGTTTAATTTGAAAATTGAACGAGAAGAAATGCTGTCTTATTATAGAGCTCGAAGGTTTTTTTTTCTAATAAGACAGCATTTCTTCAAGTTAACATTTTCAAATAACACTCGAGGAAAATTACTTGAAAATTTTGCGGTAAAATCCCGCGTACGAGTGAAATTTGCTGAAACTATTTCACGAATGGAGGAAAAATCAGTTTGTAAAGAGTTGTTATTGTTGTCAGTTTCTTCATATTGGCAGGCATGCTGGTGTTTTATCACTATAAACCGATATGGTGGCATGCTGTTCCTTTATCAGTATAAAACTGACGTTATTGGCGGAAGTTTGTCGTTGGAACAAGTTTTTATTGGTCGAATGGTAATGATTGGAAATAGACGCTTTAAAACCAGTGGATAAAGCATAGTATTCTATTCATGTGTAATGATTATTGCTACCTAGATGATTGATGGCACTCGCCTACGGCCCTTACTATAAACGTCATCCTCGGGAGCAATAACATTCATTACACACTCATTGAATAATATACTATTGTTGCATATTGGCAATGAAAATTTTAATGAAAAACAGTTATTACTGATTTCTAGTTTATTAAAAGCTTTTGTAAGCAGAAACAAAATCTCATCTACTTGGGGGTTCGTTATCAAAGCAAGTCAAGGGCTACCCAGTTATTAAAAAAATATCTTTTTTACTTTTTCTTGTATATGAGGGAGGTGAATATACAAAAAAATTACGTATATACAACACGTAACGAAAATATCTTTTTGTCACTCGTTTGATTGATGCACTTCGTCACGGCATCGTGCATCAAACAAAAAGTTCACTAGTTGTACTATAGTTATTTACGTAATTAGTCCTATATAGCTTGACGACTCGTAATATTTGCCAAAACGAGCGATAGCGAGTTTTGCAACATTATGCGAGTCAAACAATTTAGGCTTTTCATAACGTATTCAGTACAACATTTTACCTAATTGCGTAAAATCCAACTTTTTAAAACGCAATTAGGTAAAAACTATTTGATCAACCATGTTGGATCTAGATAGACTTTTTACCTGAATAGCCAAAATTTTAAGTAAACATTGTAATGCGTTTTCAAGTTATTACTGAATTTTTGTGGACGAAACCTCGCGAGATTGCAAAACTAAAAATTCCCCCATGAAAAAAGTGCATAGGTTGAGCTTTGAAAATCGGACATATTGGATCCAAAGCAACATTAATATTATTTTAATCCGTTTGGAGTCTCAAAATGAACGTAAGAGGTGTATAACTCTTGATAAGTTAAAGAGATTGAGCTGAAAAGTAGTGAGACTGGTAGAATGTACAATTTTTGCACCCTTTTGATTACCCGCCACGTTGGTTGTAAACGAAAACAGGACCTACTTGCGTTTATTTCCATGAGTGAGTAAAGAAAACAACGAAAATAGCCATAAAATTATTAAAATAAACTCATGTTCAAAAATTAGGGATATCGCCTAAAAAACCCAATTTGCATCGATTAAGATTTTAGTTAATCCAATTAGACTCCTTTTAAAATTTCTATCCAATCAAATTCATTTAAGAATGATTAATGTATTTTAACGCAGTTTGCACGAGTCATTTAATCGTTTCCTTGACGACTTGATCTTGAACAGAATTTTTTCATTGCTGTTAATAACCACGTAAACTCTCTTTAAACTGTAAATAATCTCAAAATTCAATGACATTTTGTTTGGACGTTTCCTAACCTCAAACGCCAATGAATTATAGAGGTTCGTTCACAACATCTTATTGGGCTCTTGAGTATAGGCAACCCCGTTTTAAAAAGTCATACTTTTATCAAAATAAAGAAAATAAAGAGTTTAATTTGCGAGATAATCTTACCGAATACCACTCGTGTATCGCTATTGTAATCGGTTAAATTTTAGAAATAATTACTCAAGCTTTGTTGCCGTTTAGGTAAAACAATTCGAACTAAATTGACATTTATTATCTGATTAAAAGATGAAAAGGTTCGAAATCCATTCTTTTAGATTGGCAAACGAATATGCGGAATGTGTTGAGGTTGGACCTTATAGTCTACTACCAATCAAAATCTGGTAGTAGACTATAAGGTCCAACCTCAACACATTCCGCATATCTGATTAAAGCTCGAGAGCTTTAGCTCTCATTATTTTACCACCGGCAACAAGCTTTCGTAACCATTTTCTAAATTTAACTGATTAAATAGCATGCACTTGTGACTTGTGGTATAAGCGATGACATTAATCTTCACATTAAGCCCATAGAATTTTTTTGTCAAAAACTACCTTTTCCCACTTTGTGCGAATAATTTGTTTCTATGGGCTTAATGCGATGATTCATTTTACCGCAGCAAATGAAAGTTATTAGGCGATATCCTTAACTTTTAAACAGGAGTTTATTTGAATTACTTATAGATAGATAGGTACTTTGAGTGAACGGGTTTTGGAATTATAGTTACGATGAATGAGATGATAAGCACTTTTATATATGTATCTAAGGTATTTAAAGCTTTGCACTTGTGAGGCTTTTGCTGTTTTAATGAAAGCAGATACGCCTAGACATGAGGAAGGGAACGTGCTAATCCAGACTTACATCGATCTTAAAACGCTCTCTTAGCGTAATAAAATCAATGAAAATTTAATAAATTCTCTATCCTCAAAATCATGAACTCACGTTACCTAAATAAACGCAGCTGGTCTTTGTAGCCCACCTCTGTTTACCTGGCAAAAGATTTTCCCACTTATGCAAATGACACTCGAGTATAGTTTAAAAGTTAAACACTTGAAGAAATTATTCTAATTTTTCCTTTTAAAACTACGGCTATTATGTAAGAAGCGTTGACTGTTATGGCTTGCATTATTCGGCAAAAAATCTTTAACCTTGCAAAGAAGATGAGAAGGTTACCAAAAAAACTGTAATCATGATTCAACCGGTACTTGAAAAAAATGACAGAAATTCATCAAACAGGAAATCTAAAGCAGAACAACTGCAATCCTTGGCCTTTCTAATTGTCTTGTTCCCAAATCTTAATGGGGCCGCCTATTCATCCATGCTAATGCGTCTTTTATTAAGAAATTACCATAAGAATCGCAGTGAATCATAAAGTGGAAAACACAAATTTGCAGGTCCATTCTGGATGAATGAGGCCGGCTGTAGATTACGTAAATAATGTCGCGCCGACCTTGCGTATTCAATTAAGCAAATGAACCAGCAGACGACAATATTGACACGACAAAGATCATCGGCAGTCTTCAAGGCTGTTGAAATTCTTCCTGTGTCTGCAACGAAACTAGAACGTGGTGGCGATTTTGAGGTTACTATTTTGGTATGTGAACTAGTAAATTACGTTGTCAACATAATGTAACAGATGTAGGTACGTCATTGCATATTCAATTAAGCGTGTGTTGAATATTAAAGTTGATTCCTGGATTTTTGCCCGGTTCGTTGTCTGACCTCCCGCTGCAGTCTCCGAGTGCGTCTGGTGCACCCACAACGATTTTGCGTTATGTAACCGGATTTACAGTTAACACGATCCATAATTATCGCCTTGTTGGGACAAGTCGGTGATATTTTTTAGCGATTAACACCGAGACAAATCATGTTCAGGCCTCCGATCGGTTTATGATCTCGCAGACTTTGAACGTGGGAGCAGCATTTTCCAGCAAATGGGTTTTTGTTGCAATAGCCGAGATTGGCCGTGAACGTGTCCGTGAATGCAGACTTCACAAGTCAAGATCGGCTGTAGCGCGTGCAAGAAGTTCATTACCTCCACTTTCATTATACGCGTAAACGTATGAATTGTGGAATGCTCCTTCAACATCCATTATGCCGACTCTTGACTAAATTTATTTCACTTGACCGGAAGGTTCGATGACCGGAAGCCCGCAAAACTTGTAGTCTTAACCGGTGTTGGAAATTGTAGGAATTAGGGAGTCGCGTTATTATGCAGACGCGAGCGTCGAGACCACTCCTTTTGCCACTGACCTGAATTTAACCTAATTTTGCAGCCCCACTCGACGAAACGACCGATCTCGAATATTATCCTGTGACCGATTCGACAGGCTGCTACTACAACTTTCAGCACTACGACGAAGGAGACAGGATAATCACGAACGAGCCATGTTTGAATTGTACCTGCCATAACAGGATGCTCATGTGTTATCTTCGAGTATGTCCATTTACCAAAGCGATTGGCCAAGACTGCAAAGTCGAGAAAAGAGCTGATCAGTGTTGTCCTGTTATAACCTGCCCCGAAGGTACTAACACAGTCACGACGTGCAAGTACTAACCATATCGTTTGCAGTACCCGTCCAACTCTTGACTTCATCTACCACGCCATCTTCCTCGGAAGTCGGGCACTTGAACGAGTACGGTTGCTCGATAGATCGACTTTTCTATTCCGACGGGGCCAGGGTACCATCCGACCCCAATAAACCATGCGAGCTCTGCTATTGTATTCGCAATAGGACAGCTTGTGTAATGCAGGAATGCACCCTCAAAGTCGATGGATGCAAACCAGTCTACCAAGAAGGAGTTTGCTGTCCCGTTCGATACGACTGCGGTAAGTCCTCCAATTGTGTTCTGGAAAAAATTTGCATTTTTGCGTTTCAGAACACCCCGACTATCTTCTTGAAACGACTACGCCAAGATTGATCACTACAACAACACCGGTTCCAACAACCATACCAGGTCCTGTCGATTGCATCTACAACAATGAAATTTACGCCGACGGTGCTCTCATAATCAAAGAAAAAGAAAAACCGTGCGAGCATTGCTATTGCATGAGGGGAGATATTGTTTGTGCTGTGCAAGAATGTGGCCCGACTCCGCTAGATAAAGTCAACTGTATAGCTTTGCCGATTAAAGAAGGACAATGCTGTCCTGACACTTACGATTGTGCGAACGTGACTGAAGAAGAATTAACGACGGCCATTTATGATCTAACGACAACACCAACGGTACCATCCCTTGTTCACAGGGATCAGTTCGGCGAAGAAACTACTGAACCGACAAAAGAAGGTGCTCCTGTTACCTCTCTCCCAGGGGAAGAGGAAAAGGAAACTGGAGCTACTCCGTTGTACGACGAGGGTGCCAAAGCAACCGAACTACCAGAAGCAACGACTGAGCCTCCAGAGGTCCTGGAACAAGTAACTCAACAGGTGCCAGAAATTGGTACCGGCTTACCACACGAACAAATTACGGGAGAAACCACGGAACGTCCTGAAATTAAACCAACAGAGGAAGCCAAACCTGAAGCAACTGAAGAACCTGAAGTTGAAAAAGAAGTTCCAGCTCTCGACGAGACGCCCGTTCCTGAAGAGGAAGTTACAGAACAAGAACCAACTGCTACAACCGAGGCAGCACAAATCCCAGCAAACATTACGGAAGAAGGAAAATCCACTGGAGCTCCAGAAGGTCAAGTTACAGAGGTTGCCCATACCACTGTGCCTCCACAAGTCCATGAAGCTACTACTCAACCACCTGAAGAAGGTAAGCCGACAGAGGCTTCGCAAGTGACCGAACCAGGAGGTACTACTGAAGCTGTCGAAGAACATGTAACCGAAAGAGTTCAACCAATTGAAGGCAAACCACCGTTACCAGAAGAAGGACCTACAGAAACCACCACTGAGGAAGGTAAAGTTACGGAAACGCCAGAAGAAGGTAAACCTGGCGAAGAAATAACAGAAGTACCGGAAGTACAAGCAACTGAAGGCTTTGAAGCGGGTAAAAGCACAGAAGCACCACAAGAAGGTACATCAGAACCAACAGAAGGGGCTGAAGAAGTAAGAACAACAGGGCAACCTTCCAAAGAACAACCGACCGAAGCTCCTGAAATTAAACCGACTGAAGGTATTGAAGAAGCAGGAATTACCACAAAACCAGAAGTTCCGGAGGAAGGCAAAGCCACCGAATTGCCTGAAATTACACCAACTGAAAGTGCTCAGGAAACAGGGGCAACGGCAAGACCAACTGAACTTCCAGAAGGTGCCAAAGTAACGGAACTACCAGAGGCAAAACCAACTGAACTTCCAGAAGGTGCTAAAGTAACGGAACTACCAGAGGAAAGACCAACTGAACTTCCAGAAGGTGCCAAAGTAACGGAACTACCAGAGGCAAGACCAACTGAACTTCCAGAAGGTGCCAAAGCAACGGAACTACCAGAGGCAAGACCAACTGAACTTCCAGAAGGTGCTAAAGTAACGGAACTACCAGAGGAAAGACCAACTGAACTTCCAGAAGGTGCCAAAGTAACGGAACTACCAGAGGCAACACCAACTGAACTTCCAGAAACTGCCAAAGTAACGGAACTACCAGTGGCAAGACCAACTGAACTTCCAGAAGGTGCTAAAGTAACGGAACTACCAGAGCAAGTAACTGTAGTTGAAGGTAAACCAACAGAAAGCGCAGAAGAAGGAAAAACGACTGAAATACCAGAACACGTAACAGAGGGCGAGCCTGCAGGAGCTAGACCAACTGAAGCGGCAGAATCACAAGTCACTGAAGGTGTTGAAGGCCAAACGACTATTACACCGGAAGGTTTACCAAAATCTACCGAAGGACCAGAGGAAACGACTGGAAAGCCAACTGAAGAAAGTGTACCAGAAGAGGTTAAACCGACTCAAGCCCCTGGAGAAGAAGGAAAATCAACTCAAGTTCCTGAGGTAGAAAGTAGCACTGAAAAACGAACTGAACGACCACAAGAATCTATAACTGAGGCACTACCTGAAGAGGGTAAGACAACCGCAGGACCGTCAGAGAAACCTGAATCTACAAGGTTACCTGCAACTGAAGGTTTGGAGGAGCAAAAAACAACATCAAGACCTGAAGAAGTTAAACCAACTGAACTACCTAAAGGAACTAAACCACCAGAGGAATATGTAACAGAAGGTGGAATAACTCAAATTACAACTGAAAGAATTGAAAAAGAAGAACCGACAATCACTCCAGTTGAAATAACTGAAGTGCCGTCTGTAACTACCGAGAAACAGCAAGAATATACAGAAAGTATACCAGTTGAAGGCAAACCAACTGAAGGTTCAGCAGAGGCTTCTAAACCTACTGAAGGTGTACCAGTTGAAGGCAAGCCAACTGAAGTAGAGGTTCAATCCACCTCTAAACCTCCTGAAGAAGGTGAAGCCACCAGTATACCTGTAGAAGGTAAGACTACAGAAATACCAGAGCAAGAAACTGAAAGAGTCGTCACTATCTTACCAGAAGATGGTACTACAGTTACAGAAAGGCCGGTCCAACCTCCTGTCTCATTCGATCAGCAGGAAGGTACTCCACCGGCTGAAGAAGAGGCTCATGTCATTCCAGGAGAAGGCAATTGTCTGGTAGAAGGTCAGACTTACAAGAACAATACCAGTGTTCCACCAGTAAGCCACTGTCAAGTATCTTGCAAATGTGTCAGCTCCATTGTACAATGCGAACACATTAATTGCACGCCACCACCAGCAAACCTGCAGAATTGTATGCCTGTATATCCCACTCCGGATAGTTGTTGTCCAACGTACAGTTGCAGTAAGTAAAATTAGTTTAGAAAATCACATTATATTAATTATTTTGAAGCTGTTCCAGGTGTTACTGTTATGGAGTCGGATAGTCACATGATCGAGGCTACTAAGCCGACGACTGAACAACCTGCTACCATTGCAGTTAGCATTCTTCCAACCGAGGAAGCCCCACCAGAAACTCAAACTGCTGGTGGTCTTACAGAAAAACCCATACCAGGAGCTACCACAGTTGGACCTGAAGAAGTTACAGAAGGCGTGAAAGAAGCACCTGAAGTCAGTACTGTAACAAGTCCACTGTTACCTCCTCGTATTGGCGAGACAGAAATAGAAACTGAAGTACCTATTACTAGTCGACCTCTAGAGGGAAAACCAGAAGAGCAAACTGAAGGACTTGTTACCAGTAAACCAGGAGAAGGTGTTACAGAAGGTATTAAGGAAGAAGGCTCAACTGAAAGTGTTAAACCAAGCAGTGAGACAGTAACTAAAGGCGTTAAAGAAAGTGTTACTGAAGGTATTAAAGAAGTACCTGAAGGTAGTACTGAAGCCGTAAAGGAAGTACCTGAATCTGTTACTGAGGGCGCTCAAGGATCGGACATTACGACAGAAGGTACTATAGAAGTGACTGAGCCAATTAAAGAAGAGAAAGTTACTGAACCTTCAGAAAAACCAAAGGAATCTGAAACTGAAGTACCTAAAGAGGAAGGTGTAACTAAGCCTGTTCCATCTGAAGCAGAAACTGAAGGGCCAAAGGAAACTCAAACTGAAGTACCTAAAGAGGAAGGCGTAACTGAGGGTCCTAAAGAAGGCGTAACTCCATCTGCTCCTTCTGAAACAGAAACTGAAAGACTCAAGGAAACTCAAACTGAAGTACCTGGAGAAGGTGAAACGGAAGGTCCGAAAGAAGGAGTAACTCAAGTTTCACCTGAAGCGGAAACAGAAGGTCCCAAAGAAACTCAAACTTCACTACCTATAGAGGGCGAAACGGAAGGTCCAAAAGAGAGTATAACTCCGTCCGAAGCAGAAACAGAAGGACCGAAAGAAGTTCAAACTGAAATATCCACCGAAGAAGGTGCAACTGAAGCTCCTAAAGAAGTCGAGAAGGATATTCCCCAAGAAGGTATAACCCAAACTGTTCTACCTGTAGCAGAAACAGAGGGACCCAAAGAAATTCAAACCGAGGTACCTAAAGAGGAGGATGCAACTGAAGTTCCTAAAGCAGGTGAAACAGAAGGTCCAGAAGAAGGTGCAACCAAACCCACTCCTTCCGAAGCAGAAACAGAGGGCCCCAAAGAAATTCAAACAGGCACCGAAGAAGGAGTTACAGAAGGCGTGAAGGAAGTACCTGAAATCAGTACTGTAACAAGTCCACTGTTACCTCCTCGTATTGGCGAGACAGAAATAGAAACTGAAGGTCCAAAAGAAACTGAAAAGGAAGGTGTAACCAAACCTACTCCTCCCGAAGCAGAAACAGAAGAAGCTCAAACTGAAATAACCTCTGAAGAAGGTGCAACTGAAGGCCCCAAAGAAGTTGAAAAGGGAGTTCCAGAGGAAGGTGTAACCAAACCTACTCCATCTGAAACAGAAACAGAGGGACCCAAAGAAACTCAAACTGAGACAGCAACCGAGGAAGGTGCAACTGAAGGTCCCAAAGAAATAGAAAAGGAAGGTGTAACCAAACCTACTCCTTCCGAAACGGAAACAGAGGGACCCAAAGAAAGTCAAACTGAAGTAGTAGTAACAGAGGAAGGTGCAACTGAAGGTCCTAAACAAGTCGTAGAGGAAGGTGTAACCAAACCCACTCCTTCCAAAACAGAAACAGAGGGACCCAAGGAAAGTCAACCCGAAGAAGGTGCAACTGAAGGTCCAAAAGAAGTTGAAAAGGAAGGCGTGACCAAACCTACTCCATTCGAAGCAGAAACGGAGGGACCCAAAGAAAGTCAAACTGAAATCGCAACCGAGGAAGGTGCAACTGAAGGTCCCAAAGAAGTCGAAAAGGAAGGTCCGAAGGAAGATGTAAGCAAACCTACTCCTTCCGAAACAGAAACAGAGGGACCCAAAGAAAGTCAAACTGAAACAGCAACAGAGGAAGGTGCAACTGAAGGTATTAAACAAGTTGAAAAGGAAGGTGTAACCAAACCCACTCCTTCCGAAACAGAAACAGAGGGACCCAAAGAAAGTCAAACAGAAATAGCACCAGAAGAAGGTGCAACTGAAGGCCCCAAAGAAGTTGGAAAGGAAGGTGTAACCAAACCTACTCCATTCGAAGCAGAAACGGAGGGACCCAAAGAAGGTCAAACTGAAATCGCGACCGAGGAAGGTGCAACTGAAGGTCCCAAAGAAGTCGAAAAGGAAGGTCCGCAAGAAGATGTAAGCAAACCTACTCCTTCCGAAACAGAAACAGAGGGACCCAAAGAAAGTCAAACTGAAACAGTAACAGAGGCAGGTGCAACTGAAGGTCCTAAACAAGTCGAAGACGAAGGTGTAACCAAACCCACTCCTTCGGAAACAGAAACAGAGGGACCCAAAGAAAGTCAAACAGAAATAGCACCAGAAGAAACTGCAACTGAAGGTACTAAAGAAGTTGAAAAGGAAGCCGTAACCAAACCTACTACTCCATCCGAAGCAGAAACAGAGGGACCCCAAACTGAAGAAGGTGCAACCGAAGGTCCTAAAGAATCTGTTCCAGCTGAATCGGAAACAGAAGGGCCCAAAGAAACGCAGACCGAAGTACCTAAAGAAGAAAGTGTAACTGAAGGCCCTAAAGTGGGTGAAACCGAAAGTCCAAAAGAAGGCGTAACCCAACCTACTCCTTCCGAAGCAGAAACAGAGGGAGCCAAGGAAACGCAAACTGAAGGTCCTGAGGAGGGTCAAACGGAAGGCCCGAAAGAAGGCGTAACCCCATTCGTTCCATCTGAGGTAGAAACAGAGAGTCCTAAAGAGACTCAAACTGAAGTGCTTAAGGAAGGTGTCACGCAAGCACCTGAGGAAGAAGAAATAACAGAGGAACCTAAAGAAGGTGTCACTGAAACACCTGAAGTTGAAGGTCCTAAAGAAAACATCACAACTGAGGCACCTAAAGAGGGTGAAACTGAACCTCCCAAAGAAGGTTTACCTCAGATTCCCAAGGTCACCACCGAATCAGCTCAAGAAGGTTCCACTGAAGGTCCCAAGGAAAGTGTAACACAAGTTTCAGAAGCAACAGAAACACCAGCAGTGCCGGAGGAAGGAGGCGTTAAAGAAGGAGTGACGCAAACTCCTACAGAAGCACCCAGAGAAGTGGAAACTGAAGGTCCCAAGGCAGGTGTAACTAGTGAAGCACCGCAAGGAACTGAAACTGAGGGACCTAAAGAAGGTGTAATCGGAGTTACAACAGAAATTTCTAAAGAACCAGGTACCGAAGCTGTTGTGCCAACAGAATCTAGTCAACCAACTCCAGCGCAAGAACCAAGCAGTACTGAACGTGTTGCTGACTTTTCGGAAAATGAAATTCCAGAAGAAGGCGTAACAGGAAGTGCTGCAGTTACTGAAAGATTACCGTCGGCAACAGGAGTTCCAGAATCTAGTCAAACCACTGCTCAACCAGAAGAAATTCCTGAGCAAACCGAAAAGGGAGTTCCTGAAATTCCTGCCGCCTCGCTCTTGCCACCAACTGAAGCGCCAGCAGGCCAGACTGAAGGTGTGGAAATAACTGAAAAGGCTGTGACGGAACAGGTACCAATTGAGGTGCCTTCTCGTGTCGGAGAAGAAGAAACTGAGGCCCCTATTGTTACTAGGCCTGTGTCGCCTCTTGAAGGCAAACCCGGACAAGAAACGGAAAGCCCTGTTACTGAGGGTCAACCAGAGGAAGAAACCGAAGGACCCGCTACTGAAAGTAAACCAGAACAAGTAACTGAAGGACCCGCTGGTGAAGGTAAACCAGAACAAGAAACACAAAGTTCTGTTACTGAAGGTAAACCAGAAGAACCAGTTACTGAAAGTAAGCCAGAACAAGAAAGCGAAGCTCCTATTACCAGCAAACCAGCAGAAACTAGTAAACCAGAACGACCAGCAATTCCAGGCGAGGGCATTGAAAATGTCACCACATCAAGCCCACAAGAAGCTTTCACGTCACCAGAAGTCGCTGCAACAACGCTTGCGAGTCGAGAAAACGCAACTTCACAACCCTTCACCTCTGGTTATTCTGAAGAACCTTCGACTAAAAAAACAGTCGAGGGCGAGCTTTCTACATCTGCTCCAACAACCCAACTCACAACAACCACGACGCCACACCCACCAGAAGAAACCGAGTATCCAGAAGCAGATTATGGTGAAGAGGACCAAAGTGCCTTTGGTCCTGGAACGTGTCGCTACGGAGGCAAAGTTTATGTTTCAGCTCAGCAAATTCCTCGAGATGATCCCTGCGATTTTTGCTTCTGCTTCCGCAGTGATATCATTTGCTTGCAACAAAGCTGCCCTCCCCCTATTCCAAGATGCCACGAGGAGCCTATTCCGGGCTTCTGTTGTCCAAGATATGAGTGTCCCGTTTCGATGGCCACTTCTATCAATATAACTACCACCACATCGACGACGACGACCACGTTACCTCCCCACTTTCCAGCGCACGCTTATAGAGGCAGAGCTCAGAGGAGTGGCTGCCAGGTTAGAGATAAGGCGTACCAAGTAGGGGAGGAAATCCCCTCAAATTCTGGTCCCTGCCTCCACTGCACGTAAGTAACTTTTTTTCCTGTTGCTTTCCATTAGAATTCATTAAAACAAATATGTAATGAGTTCTAATGGATTGATGTAGGTATTAGTCCGGCAAATGCCCAGATCAACCCCCCTGTTGCAAATCAGCTTTTGTGTCTGTAATGGCCATTACAGATACAAAAGCTGATTTCTAATGTAACGTAATGTAAAATCCCAGACTTCCCATTACATTTCATTAGAAACTGCAATAGGACTTGCCAGTAGAACACATTACAAATCAATTGTCCAAAATTGTAATGCGCTTTTCCATTACAAATTTGAAGCAATATGATTGGTGTTCCTGGTGACGTGACGATTGCTTAGTGTTCCCGAAAATGTCGACGCCGGACGCGTATAAAGTCCCGTCGCATATTAACGAAAGCGGAGGTTGTGTGTCTCAGGCTTTTTTTCTGTTGGTTTGTAAACGGGATTTCAGTTCTGTCAAAATTCCTGTCATGGACAATAATTAACAACAAAGACCCCCATTGTTACTGTTTATTGACACTGACAGTGAGTGACGGGAGTTTTGACGGACGTGAAAACCCGTTTACAAACCAACAGAAAAAAAGCCTGAGACACACAACCCCCGCTTTCGTTAATATTCGACGGGACTTTAGTTTATCTCAAAATCGCATGCATCTGATTGGCTACCTTTTTCATACAGCGCCATCTGCTTTAAGCCTGTTTTTGTAATGGGAATACACATTAGAAACGCAACACTCTGTTATAATGGGTTCTAGTCAGTGAAAGGGAAGACCATTACATTTCAGTACAATACATTAGAAATTTGGTCAGTTGGGATTTTCCATTACAAAATTAGTCTTAGTTTCCCTTAAATCATTAGGCTCATTAGACGCCATTACAATGCATTGCAAATCTAATGTTTTCTATAGAAATTCTAATGTCCATTTGCTACAGGGTTAATACGTTGCAAATATTTTGACTAAGCAAATGTTTTTGCAGGTGTGGCGGCAACGGACAAATGAAATGTGATCCCAAGCCCTGTAGTCCAGAGCCTATGTTGAGGCAGATGATGGCGGCGGCGGCATCAAAGCGACGAAGATGAGCCGCTCTATAGTGACAGTGCAGTGATAGACAGTTTTGTAATTGAAAATAGTCTCGAACAGAAACGTTTCTCGGGTGCCAAAACGAACCTCTTTTATTATTTTTGTGCCTTGAGGAGACTTCGGACAGCCTCCACGTGAATTCAACCCACGCACACGTATACTCTCGACTGAACTGAAATTTTTTACAATGTTTTGTAATTAGATTTTTCAAGTGTCGTTTTTAAGCCATTTTGATATAACGGGCTCTATAATTATTAGTGTTAATTGTGTTGCGTATCCCGGATCACGTCTGAGTAGTTTGACTAGCAGAAAAAGTCAACATCACAAAAGTTTCTGCTACTTGAACGCTTAGACAACCCTCCTTTTGTATATTACGGATGCTCAATATTATATATAATTAAGTAGATCTTGTAGTATTTATCTATAATTAAAAATAATAAATTATGTAAATGTTTTGCAGGTCTGCGAGTTCTTTCACCTCGTCTGCGATCATTTATCAATGATAAAATCTCAGAATCTACCATTTTTTCAAACTTGATTTTCATATTCCATTTATCTAACGAATTCCTGCATATTTATTTGCCATTTGACATTTACCACAAGACATTCTCTACAATAACTAGCAGAGAAAAATTAATCGTTTAACAATTTATTTTCAGAATAATCCATCATTATTGGAATTTCCCAATTTACTTATTCTAGTCTAGTACACGCGACTATCAGCGTCGCGTTGTGTTCATGAATAACGATGTCTTTAGCATTTCGTATTATAAAAGATATAAAATTTCTGTCCTACTTTTGGAATTTGCCAACTAATGGTTAATATAAACTGTCTGTAAAATGACCCTAGAGGCTCGTTGACCCGATATTTCCTTTTGGAAGAGAACTGCAACAGCTATTAAACCGATTCATTTCTGAGAGCCAAAATATTTTATAACGGTTTTACCTAACATACATACAAGTTGCACTTTTTGAAGGTGATTAAGAACCTGTAAAGAATTCTATGATATCTTGATTCGTTCCTAAGTTATCCAAACAAAACTGAATTTGAAGAATTTTAATTTAATTTGATTTTAATCAAAAAGAATTGGCAGCAGAGAAGCGGTTGGAACCTCCCCATCGTGTGGGTCTTTGATTTCCGTGTCTTTTGTTTAAAATTTTAAAGTTGATATGCCTAAATGGCACTTCCCCTGGACCAATTGCTCCCAATAGCCTTTCAGCACGTCAACGGGTCACCTCTAATCTCCATGTACCAAATTTCAGCCAAATCGATCCAGTAGTTTGGGCTATAACGTGGTTTTAAAGTTACTACAAAATTTCGATTTTTCTACCCAAAGGGTTCTAATTGCGAATAAATTTTGTCTTATTTAAATCCAGAATTTGAGGACCTTTCTGATGGTGACAATAAATCTTTCACAAACTTGTTTTGGATGGTTAAATGAGAGAATAATTTAAAATTTGAAAATTGGTGTGCCAAAACGGCACTTTCCGTGGGCCGATTGTATCCAAAAATTGTTCAGCTCTTCGACGTGTAATACAATCGCCATGTACAAAATTTCAGCCAAATCGGTTCAAGGGCTTGGGCTGTACCGCGATTTTAAAGTCCGCTAAATATTTAAATTTTTTACTTTGGTCAAAAGGACACTGGGGAGGTTAATTAATTAATAACATTCTAACAGTTGATGCTAATTAAATTAATTCTGGAACTTTACAACTTTCCAAGTCCAACTTTTTTGATAGATCGTCAAAATTTGAAATTTTGTTTTGGTATATGAATAATTTGTATAATCAGCCTAAACTTGAGTAAAAAACATTTGCAAAAATGTACACCGACTTTTTCAAATTCTTCCGACATGTGAAAACGGTTTTCAACGGTAATAAAACACCTCTTGACTTTGTGTGACTTTAATACCATAGGACATAAGAGATAAAAAAAGAAAATTTGACTGTTATTCAAAATCTATGAGACATAAAAAGATTCTGTTAAATTGACAGAGCTGTTAAAAATATATGTGTTCCAAGTTTAATTTGAATACAACCCCCTACATCTTAATATTTTCGAGTTCTGTACTTTTTAGTTCTGCCAGCTTTTTTTTCCAAATTTATGATTTCTACATGTTTTCGAAAAACTTGATTTTTATTTCTTCATCTGTGGCCTCTGAAGCTACTTCTGTTACTTATACTGAATCATTTAAAGTGATTCACAGCAGTTTTTTCTAAATTACATACTAATTTTTTTCACGTTAACTACCTGTTAATTGTATTTAAAACTATTATTAGGCAGTGGACTTCTAGATATGTTTAATTAAGACTAGAGGCAAATAGAAACTTAAATGACAAGGACGACAATAATTGGGTCATTTACTTTATGTAGCGGTGTATTGTGTGTTGTCTACATTCGACTATCAAATACATTGACAGTTCAACATAACCTCACTTTTAAACGTCAACTTTTTGTTAAATGCTAAAGTATTTCTTTTCTCACAAAACAGAAGATGACTTCGCAAGAAAATCCTCAATTTCAGTTCACACCCGTTTCGTCCGTGATTCAGGCAAGTTTCTGGAATAAATTATCAGAACTTAAGGTCAATGTCGATAAATTGAGTGAGACTGAAAGACCGATTTGGGGGTACTTCTCAAACGTGGCATCGACATGGCCCACACATATCATGGAAGTCGACAGTACTTCATTCAATTCGTATGTTTCCAACATATAAAGTTTGTTTTTCAAGTACCTTTTTTAGAGATTTCGATGGACGAACACAAAACATTCCGTTTTATGGAAAAATACTCAACAAAAATACAGTAGAACAGTTTAAACAGTGCGATAAGACTGAATTGATTAATACTGAGGGTCGAATTTTACTAGAAATTTTGGAAAGTGGGGAAGTATTGGAAGAACCAGGAAAATTAAATTCATTCTTTATTCTAGCATTTAGTGTAAGACGTTTTGATTATTTAATAGTTATGTTAATCCATTCATCATTTTAGGATTTGAAGAAATATCACTTTTATTATTGGTTTGCATTTCCAGTACCATACAGTTTGCCAGTTGTTTTAAGACGAAAGGAATCAATTACAGACTTATTCTCGGATGAACAATTAAATGTTTTGAATGAGGAATATCAGCATTTGGACTATAAACAAAAACCGTATTTTCTAGTAAAGGATAATAAGGTTTACAGTCTTCGATCTAGATTAAAGGAGATCACAGAGGATAATTTTGGGGAATTTTATTTTGCATTTTCGGAATATTCCGTGCCAGGGTTGCAGCCCAAATCTCAGCTGAAGAATTATTTGATATTATTGCTTCATTATTGGTAAGTTTTTATTTTGTTTACATCGGCGAAAGGATTAGGGTGTATATTTGGCTGCCTGCCTATATGACGCATGCACTTTGAAACTTGGAGAGGCAGAGTTTTAAACTTGTGACCAAGGTATATGGAGATTTACTAGGTATGCTAAGGCTGTACTTCGCGACAAAAGCAGGATGTGACGTCACTGGTGGAACTTGAGGGCGGCAAATTTGAAATTCTCGCCCATGTTGACAGCATACATTAACGTAAAATAAAGCAATAAATATTCACTTCACTATCACTAGAAACACTCCACAACACCGAAAGAAGTTTATCAAACAGCTACAAAGAGTTTCGAACAAACGCGCTCGTTATCAAAGCCAAAATTTTGTTTTGAACTGAAATTGTCAATTGCTTTTCGAGTTTCATGAGCTTGACACTGACATTTGCTGACATTACTAGTTTTCACTCGCCTCGTTTGTGAGTGTGCCGTGATCTTCCACCAATGACGTCAAAAACGATCACGTGACCGCGCTGACAGCCCCATAAGCTTTAGCCCCTGGCTTTAGCATACCTAGTAAACTCCACATACCTCCTTGCTTGTGACTTTCTTCATATTTTCGAAAAACAGGGAGATCCATTAAAAAATAAAAATAAGCACTTACATTTTCCTAAAATAAACACCTCGTCATTTCACAATATTTGCCCACTGGTCTTGGATAAATCTAATAGAAGAATGAGACCGCAGAACAAAAATTAACTGTCAAATTACGTCAAATGTCAAACTACAGTACTGCAATCGCCAAAAGGACAGGTACAAAAATCACTAAAATAGTCGAGAGGCGCATGCACTTTTATGCGAATCACAATCATTGTAGGTGGCCTTAAAAACAAAAGCAGAGAACAAAAGTGCAATCTGTCCAAAGCACGCTGGTGTAAACTTGGCTCACACAGTCCCCAGATAAAAATGATAGATGTCATTTCCAAAAAAAAACAAGTCGCCAGTAAATTGACAGATGACATGTCCTGTACGAACAAAGTTTAGACAAACGTTCTTTCGACATGCGACAGATTGCGATTCATTTGTTTCCATACCCACCCGTTATCACATATTTTCAGAATAGGACGTTATGACAAAATAAAAAGGAAACGGCAAAGTTAAGATTTCTTGCGGTTTCCATACTCTTAAATAAGGTGAATTAGTATTTTGTTCTCGATTTTGTTATTGATCTTTATCGAATGAGGTTATTATATGCAACTAACACTTTGTTATATTTATATGTACCTATATGTCATAAAGTTTTCACCTTGTTAAGCACGATAGTGATATTTTGTAACAACCCTGTATAATTTACTTACAAATGGTATGATTGTATACGGCGCCGATCAAATAGTTGTACCTATAAGGCGCTCTCTTACTGGATTATCATTTCAGTCCATTTCTGGGGGACAAAGACGTTAACTTCCTATCCTTTTCACTGGACAGGAAGTTATCCTGTAAAAGCAGCGTCCTCTACCGATTAACTTTACCAAAACTCAACTCAAACATCAAAGATCTAATCTACATTAACGGCCCCAACGCCTGGGCAGGCTGGGAAAAAAACGAAAAAAACAAATTCGCCCCTAGATTAGCCAACATGAGAGCCACCCTGGACCCCAAAGTATTATACGAAGACAGCGTCGATTTAAACCTAAAATTAATGAAGTGGAGGCTTTTGCCTGATATTGATTTGGATAAAATTAAGAAATTGAGGTGTCTTCTTCTTGGAGCAGGCACTTTGGGTTGTTCTGTGGCTAGGACTTTACTCGTAATTTTCTCTCAAGTCAAAATAAATTTTCAAATAGGTTTTTAGGGGTGGGGAGTTCGGAATATAACTTTCGTCGACAATTCCACGGTTTCCTTCTCAAATCCTGTGAGACAAAGCCTTTACACTTACGAGGATTCTGTTAAAGGTGAACTGAAGGCAAAAGCTGCTCCGGATAATCTACGAAAAATTTTTCCAGGCATTGTAAGTTAGTTTAAATATGATTTTTTACGTCCGTTACATTTAAATGCGTCCAAAGTGTGTTTTTTTAAAGACGAGAAAGCACGAAAAAGGTTTTAACGGTTCATTTTTTCACTGTTTGGTGTAAAAAGAAGAGCTTTTGTTCATAGTTGCGGATAGTCCCAGGATAGTTCTTAGGGATTTACGTGGGGAAATCGATTTAATGTCGTCATACTGTTTCAAATTTCCCGCCAGTACGAACTTCATTTCGTTAATGGGAGCGTTCACCAGACCTATCGCTACACGTAGCATTAGCGCTGCGGTAAAATCTGGGGAACCAAACTGCTTTTAAGGTCATATTCCATGTGCAACTATTCGCAAAAGAAATTGCGATAGAAATCCGTCAAATGTTTGTCAGAATCGCGTAATTTTTTTGTCAAGTCAAAAAAGATAATTGAGTACTTTTTGCAATTTTACCATAATTAAATCACCAGCAAAACGTAGTTACCTCATTATTCTGATGAAGTCGAAAATTTATATTACGCAGATGGAAATTAGGAGCTTGTCAGATTTGAGAGGTTGTTTGTTACAAAAAAGTGCATTTGAAATAAATAGGTGAAGTCCGTTCATTTCCTATAGCAGAAATAAAATTTTTCTGGAACTGTACAACCCTAATTAGTAAGGGCCTGTACTTTTGACAATTTGATCGAAATTTAGCGGGAAACCTAAAACATTCCATAACCTCAATATTCTATGGTCTGTCCGGGATCCACGCGACCGGGATTCACCCTATTTCCATGGTGAATCATTGTTGTCAACAATGAATCGCCATGGAAATCGGGTGAATCTCGGTCGTGTGGATCCCGGACAGAGTATAGGTTCATTTTTATTGTTAGCAGCAGTGCCACAGATAAACGTACGTGAGGCTTTTTCGTGAATATTTTTCTTTGCACTTTACCCAAAACTGCACGCACACAAAAGCCATTTTGGGCCAATTCAGAGCAATTGCAAAATTTTGACATTTGTCATGTTTTCTGACGTATCGCATTGAAATCGTTTCTACCAACTCACCTGTTAGTAAAATTCCTTGCAAAAGTTCCTCATACCAACCTAAAATTCAAATTTTGACGTTCTGTCATTTCAATAGAAAATCAATGGCGAGCAAATTTGACTCCAGAATTTCACACACACACACACACACATTTTAGGTGATTTTCGCATTTTGCATTCAAATGATTTCTCAAAGCGAAAATCATGTAGTGTAAACACACTTTTAGATCGCCTCATATACACAGCGTATTTGACCACCGCTACCTTTGAAGCGAAGCGCTTCAACCGCTTCGTTTTCTGGTGAACGCACCCAATGTTTCCTTAAATCTCGAGTTGATTTGTTGCCATGGGAACGGGTACACAAAGCTCGAGAATTAACGAATCTCGCTCGTACTCGCGGGAAATTTTAAAAATGGATCACTTAACAACTGCTCCTTTTTTCACGTTTTCTCGTTGTTAAAGAAACATAAAAAATACCATTTTTAGAATTCTGAAGGGTACAATTTTACGATTCCAATGCCAGGCCACACAGTCGGCGATAGTGAAATTGAAAGCGTCTCAAAAAACGTGGAAGAGCTAAAAAATTTGATTGAAGCAAACGACGTTATTTTCCTTCTGATGGATTCGAGGGAAAGTCGCTGGTTGCCCACCCTCCTCAGTATTTATTTAAAGAAAATCGTATTAAACGTCGCATTAGGTTTTGATACTTATTTGGTGATGAGATATGGAGGGGAAGAAAATCAAGATGAACCTACAGAACCTCCATCAGGTTTAATCAGAATTCCAGGAAGCGAATTAGGGTGTTATTTTTGCAACGATATTACCGCGCCTGGAGATTCAACAAAGGATCGAACTCTGGATCAGCAATGCACGGTTACTCGTCCAGGAGTATCGGCAATTGCAGGGGCACTGGCAGCTGAATTGGCAATTTCTATAGTCCAGCATGAAAAAGGGATAAATGCACCTGCATTTTATGGAAAACGGGGCGAGAATGATTATGAAGGCGAGCAGAGCATTTTGGGGCTTATACCTCACTCTATAAGAGGCTTTTTATCAACTTTCTCATACGTAATGCCGGCAACTCCCAAATATTCCCAGTGCATTGCATGTTCCAATATTGTCCTGCAGGAATTCCAGAACAGAGGCATGGAGTTCCTGTTGCAGGTGTTTAACGGAGCCAAATATTTAGAGGAGATTACTGGAATCTACACGAGCATTCACGAAAAAGACTATTCTGAGGTATGAAGGTTGAAAAGCGGTTTTTTTTGCAATTCGGATTAAAGCTGATTGAATTTTAGGTGCTGGCGATCAGTGATATTGAATCTGATTAATTGAGTTTTTGCATTGTGAGCTGTAAACTGGAATAAATGGAAATTGTAATTCACTCTGTTTTATTTAAATTGATTTTATAGGACTTGCATTGAAACATTTCAAGGTAATTTTGGAAATGGAAAGTCGGGATGTTCCACCATTCTGCAACAAAATATCCAGTAATCTTTACGCTTTTACACTTCTTACCCTTTGAACATTCTCATGTCACAAACACGCGCCTTTTCTCCTTGATCCAGTGCCAATAGAGCCTTCAAATCGGAATCATCTAATTTGAAATCGAAGACGTCAATATTTTCTTTAAGCCGTTTTGGGGTAACACTTTTAGGAATTGGTGCGACGTTCTGCTGAAGGAGAAATCTTAGGGCAACCTGAGCTGGAGTTTTGCCGTGTTTTTTGGCAATCCTAGCGATGACTGAATCTCCAAGTATGTTTGGCAGTTCTTTTTCACTGAAAAATTTATTTGTTACGTTTTAAAATAGGTAGGGGAAATGGGGGTACATTTTTAATTTGGCGCCTGTCCTTCCGTTGGTAGTTAAATATATCACTATGCCTCTCATAAAGCATAGTAGACCGACATTTAAAGCATAAACGTTTTAGTACAAAGCGTCTAAACAGTTAACTTATTACAGTTTTAATTCTTGTTAAACTTCCAATTTTGGAACGAAATTTTGGCCAATCGCTACACATTCTTTTTTTCGTTGATTCATGTCCTACTAATATCAGGTCTCAACTTGATCAACTTTTGACATTGAAAATTTTTATTTACCGTCAACACATGTGGGGTACATTCGACCTTTCCTAGCTGGGGTACATTCGACCGCTAAATTTTCAAAAGGAAAAGGCAATAATCTACTTTTTATTTTCCCGATGTTGGAAATGTTTCGGAGGTGTATGCCAATAATGTTGCTGCAATTTTGCAAGACACGGAACCAAGACACGGAACATCACCTCTCTATTTAATTTTAGCTATAATTTTGAAAACCTCATTGTAAAGTATTTTCTTTTTTGATTTCTTAACGTTTCTGTTAATACATGTACCTAATATTTCAGTCTAGTATAATAATAAAACTTACCCTGTGAAATAAGATGTTTAAAGCACTGTCAATGAGGAGGTCGAAAGTACCCCTCTACGTGGTTTAAACTACCCTAGCTAGGGGGTAGATTCGACCATTTTACATCTCAACAAAGAAAAATTCATACAATCAAAAAAAGCTACGGTTTTTGAGTAACTTTTGCCGTGATTAGCAGACTGAAGAACACTTATCAGAATGACGTAAAAGTAATGCTCGAATGTACCCCCCCTTCCCCTACGGCAAACTTACTTTCCCGGGAATAACTTGGAAATAAATGTATTGAAACCAGGGGATCCCAGAGGTGAGTAAGCCACCACAGTTATGCCGTTTTTCTTGCAAAAATCTACGAGTTCTCTTTGCTGAAGATAAACGTGAAGCTCAACTTGTAGATTTGCTGGCTTAATTCTTGCAGAATTTAGAATCGTCTGGATTTGCTTGATATTATAATTTGATAAACCAATAGTTTTGGCACGACCTGCATCTACTTGCTTTTCCATTTCTTTCCAAACCGCTGCATGATCAGTTTTTGCTTCCAATAAAAGCTCTCCCTTTTCGTTCACTGGTCTCACTTGCCCTTCCACGTACTTCAAACCAATTGGACCATGGATTAAGTACAAGTCTACGTAATCCAGTTGTAAATTCGCGAGGGATTTCTTAATGAAAAGCTCCACGCGATCCGGATGGACACCAGCCGTGGGTAGTTTAGTTGTTATGAAGAGATCTTCTCTTTTCAGTTTACCTGAAGCAAACCATTTCTTCAAAACCTTTCCAATAATTGCTTCGTTCTCGTAAGCAAAAGCTGTATCTATGTGGCGATATCCTATTTCTAAGGCAAGATCTAGGGCGGTTATCAGTTCGCTCTCGTCCTTAGCCTGCAATCGTAATTTACTTTATAAATACCTATATCAACAACGAGGGGATACGTTCGAAGAACGAGCGATAAAGGAGCGAGTAATGTAGAAATAATGACGAAAGTCGACTGTAGCCACACTTTTTGTGTCCACGCACGTGTTTATTTACTTTTGTTTTGAATCCCTTTGTGTTATGAGATTTATAACATCACTGAGCCGCAAATTCACCAACGTTACTTAATAAAAGGAGCTTAAAATGACAAGAATGCCATTTTTCCCATAAGAAAATTGCCACTCTTAATTTTTAAGTTGAACTTAAGCTAAGTAATGTATGCAAATGGCCCTGAATATTGTTAAATGGTGTTAAGAATACACCGATAAAGAGGTTCTAAAAGGGAACGAGTAAGGCCGACCAAATCCCACCTCGGATCCTAACCGGATTTGGAGTGAATTTCATTTTTGGCCTATTTTTATTTGCCTAATGTTTCGAAAAATTTTATAATTTATATTTAAAACAGAATAATCAGGACTTTATGTCAACAATCTTCGTAAAATGAACAAAAAACTTGCAGGAGATGAATAATTGTTTGCCGATAAAGTAGAAAGCTGTACAAATGTACAAACAAAATGACAACTTCCGACCAAAATAAAGAAAGTCACGAGTTTCCCATTTTACGACTTTCGGCTCTATTGCTGCGCATAATTTTTGACATAATTTCACTTTAGTACCCCTTTAACTAAACTTAGATGAAAAAGAATTGCAGAAAGTACACCCATTTTTTCAATCTCTATGACGTGAAAACAATTGAATCCAATACTACGCCCATAAGAAAAAGAAAAGTTGACTGTCGTTGCTCAAAATCTGGATGGCCTAGAGAATTTGACAATGCAATTGAATTGACAGCTGTCAGAAATATAACAGCACTAAGTTTCATTTGAATATGTACCATCAATCATTAGAAATATATAAATTTTTCTGTAAAATCTTGCTTTTTAGTGTTTTCGCTATAACTCAGGAACGAATCAAGATATCGGGGAATTTTTTACAGATTCTTAATCGCCTTGAAAAAGCATAACTTTTCTCTAATTCAATTTATTCTCGATCTTTTATGGCTTCCGAGTTCTCAATGGGGTACGAAAAATTATAATTACCCTATACAGGGTGTTCCTAAGCCTCGTACAGATATTTTAGGGTGTTATTGCCCTATTGATTTTGAGTCAAAAAGGTCCTATGGACATATTTCCAGAAATGCTTCGTAAGTTACGCCCCTTCAGAGGGTTACCTACCCACAATGTCAGTTTTCTATGTGATGTTTTCTACTTAAATTAGAATTTTTATCAAGTTGTGTTCAATTAAAGTTTTCAGTCAAATTTTTATTAAGTATCTGTCTTTATTTTAACTACTTTGGTGGATTAAATAAAATTTGATGTCAGAAATTTCCTCGCTTTGAATTATTGGAAATCATTTTACTCGAAAATCGTGCGTCCTAGCAACATTTAACAAGAGTACCTTTATTATGCAGAATAGACCAAATATGACGATCTTATTACTATTCAGTACGCAAAGTGCCCGCAACTGTAAAAAATTACAAAAAATGTGAAGGCCCCCTCTGATGTTAAGAAAAATCTCAAAAAAAAATCATAAGAAAGCCCATTATGACACTAACCGTTGATCCAAATTTCAAATTCCCATCATTCGTACTTTTTGAGTAATTTAAAGAAAACTGAAATTTTGGGTACCCTTTTGAAGGGGCGTAACACCCTTACGAAGCATTTCCAGACATCTATATTTGACTTAAAATGAATAGGACAACACCACCCTGAAATATCTGTACGAGGTTTAGGAACACCCTGTATGGTACTCGAGAAAAACTTTTTTTCCAAATTTGCACCATAAATAAATAAATTTGACTCACCTGCCATGTACCGAGTCCAAGGGCAGGCATTTTGGGGCCTCCTGGCAAATCCAAGAATATTTTTGCTGCCATCTTTTTGCAATAAGTCTAAATGATAAAATGTGCTGACTCGGCAATGTATGCGATGAAAAGCAATATTTATTTCGTTATCTATTCTGCTTATTTACGAATTCATATTTTATCTAAAAGAACATACCATGTAAAGAACTTGAACGTTCATGATTCTAATCAATTTTCTGCGGGTTTTATTTAACGTGAATCAAATAAGGGATTTTTGGAAAAATTGCAAGTCGAAAATTTGTTTTATTTAAATTCTGTCTGGAGTAATGTAATAATAATAAAAATGTAATTACGTAATATTTACACATTTGGAGTCGATAAATCCTAAGGTAAAAAGATGACTATAACAGAGATCATCCATAAAACATGCATTGGAGTGTTTTCCTTACAATTCTGTCATAAAATGACTAAGGTAAAATATAAAAATAAATAAGTTCGTGGGAATCTAAAGGTAAAATTTAAAATACGTACACACATACATGAACATGAATATTATATCACATAATTTTTGCTTTTTACTAAAACGCTGAAGCGAATCGTGCCTTGTACAAGGTTTGACAATGGAGAACGCCTTGTTTTATAAAAAATATAATACAATTATTGCATATTTACATAAAATGTGATATTTATAAATCAATGTTTAAGCTAGCTAAGAAGTGAGATTCCTACCGTTTGCATAGCTATGAGCTTTGATTGTCATAACAAATTCATATTAAGGAATTTTTTTGCAAAAATCACTATAAATTTTCAAAAGATTTCGGAAGAGAGATTCTCTATAAAATTCTAGTCTATAAAACCGTGCAATAAAATCTAACACAGGTTTATTGCTTAATACTTTTTACATTATTGTAATAAAACGTGTCTAAAATCGTACCCAAGAATATAAATTCTATTCTTTCAGCTAACCCTACGACCTAAAGATTGGCTTACTCTGACTGAGTAGATTTATTAAAGCTTGAAGTGAAGTTTTGATTTGATTGAACAAATTACAAGTGAAATTTAATTAATCTCCATACAATTGAGTTAAACTAGCTAAACGACGTTATTTCGGAGATTCTAAACGAGAAGTCCTGGCTCAAATAGTGACAAAATTCCTCGCCTTAAACATAAGCTGGAGGAGGTCGATAGAATGGGAAAGGACATGCCATCCAACATCTCCATCCGATATACGCCATAACTCTCTTCGACAACACGTAATGCCACTAAGATCGACGAGGCTCGAGTTTTTGAGACATACTCGTCAACACTCGTTGATTGTCAATTACCCGTAAACACGAAATGTAGGATTTTACTTCACCCTCACTTTTCGGCGACGGTGGTTCCAAAACTAAAAGAAATATTTTTAGGCCAGTCAGATTAGACAAAGAAGGGCTTGACCTAACAGGCTGCAACCACGATAAATAGGCCCCAAATATCTGGGAAAAACTTTATACCATTTTGTACCTCCGAGTATGAAAAGTTATTTGCAATTTGCAATAATAACAAAGAATTCGCTTTTCTTCGTATTTTCGCAAATATCTCTAAAACTAAGTGTGATATGCTGACAAGGTACACTTACCTTTTTTATAGACTTGAATAGGAAAATGGAATTTTTTTCTTAAATCAAATTCCATTGTTGTTTAAGGGACTTATAATTCACTTGAGGTCACTTTAATCAATTGCATCGTATCAACTGTTCAATTTTCAATAAAAAACGTCTCTCGAATTTTTTTGTAGAACGAACGTTTAACCTCCTTATAAAGGGTGCAAAGTAATTGAAGACCTAAGTGGATAAAAATCTATAAAAATGTTATGTAAAATCTCCAAAGTGCTGCGACTATTTGGTCAATATAACAAAAGAAAAAAGATGTCATAATCCATAAGACGTTTAAGAAAGTTTTAATTTTAAAGCTGAATATCTCGAAACTAACTTTTTGTTACATAACACCTTTATCCACTTACCTCTTCAATTATGCATTGCAGGCGTGAAGATGGCGCGGCCTCGTTTCTTACCACGAAATAATAGTTTTTATTCTATTATGTGATTATTTGGAGGGTAAACGTTCAATCTGCAAAAAAATTCGAGAGACGTTTTTGATTGCAAATTGAGTAATTGGTACGATGCAATTGATTACATTTGCCTCAAGGGAATTGTAAGACCCTAAACAGCAATGGAAGCTGAACCAAGGAAAAATTTCATTTTCCTGTTCAAGTATCTACAAAATAAACAAAAAACGTTTGAAACATTAATTGAGGCATGAAAACCATGCATCGAGGTCCGTAGATGGTCTAGGATTTTTTTCAAATTTTTCGTACTACTACAAATGACTAAAAACGAATTGTTAATAGTCCAGGTAAAATAGACCAAAAAAGTCGAAATAGAGGAATTTAAACATGTAGGTCCAAAAGTTTCAGGAATGTGTACGAGTAGGTCTTCTAAACAACATAAAATAAAGTCCCGTCGATTTTCGGGTCCGCGTAGGGTGGGGAGGAGGTTTAAAAGTTCGTTTTTTCAGTTTTTCTCTGATAAGTCGAAAACGGTGCGTCGCACAGAAAATTTATGCGAAAGCAAAATGAAGAAGGGTTAAATTCCCTACAAAATGGTGTATATAAGTTTGTTCCTATCTGTCCTAATTTCCAAGATATCCGCCGGCAAAAAAGGATAATTTTCGTCCGGTTCAGCGGGTCAGTGTGTCTCACTTTTGTTGTTTTATGGAATATCGTAACAATTTTTTTTTCTTGGATGTAGATCTCGGAAAGTTGTGTTTCCACATTTTTTCAAAAATATAACCACAGCCTACTAAGACCCAAAAGAAATACTAAAAATTCGAAAAACCTATTAAGCATTTTTTTATCAAAAAATTTTATTAAGAAAAGTTGTTCAGGATAAGTCCGGAGTTTCAGGCCAAAATAAAAATGTTCAATTTCTGTAGAAAAAAATGAAAAATATCGAAAATTTCAATATTTTTGCCCAGCTATATAGCTAACAGCAAATGTCAAACAAACCTATTTCAATTGTTTTTTATTAGGCAGCAACCCTTTTATTGCAAAAATATTGAAGTTTTCGAAATTTTTGCCTTTTTCCTCCAGAAATTCAACATTTTTATTTTGGCCTGAAACTCCGGACTTGCCAATTTGGGGTCATCCTAAGCAACTTTTCTTAATAAAATTTTTTGATAAAAAAATGCCTAATAGGTTTTTAAAACCATGCATGTTATAGCCATGCAACTATACTGGATCGATTTGGCTGAAATTTGGTACATGGAGATTAGGTGACCCGTTGAAGAGCTGAAAGGCTTTTGGGAGCAATTGGTCCACGGGAAGTGCCATTTAGGTATATCTTGTGTTTAAAATTTTAAAATTAAAATTTTAAACACAATAGACACAGAAATGATAGACCCACGCGATGGGGAGGTTCCAGCCGCTTCTCTGCTGCCTTTTTTAAATTATGATGGGGTTGGGGAGGTTAAAAAGGTAGTACCCCTTGTCATCATATCAAGTAACACATACGTATTTATAAAAGAAGCAAGAATATCTACACAGGTAATTTATAAAGGTTTAGATTTTATATAAGAAAGGTGTAAGAGCAATAATTACTCAGTACCTACTTATAAAACACTTCTAAAGCTAATTTATGAGAAGTTATGCACCTACAACACGTAAACAACTAAACACTCGGCGGTTACCTTTTTATAGCATGTATACAGGTGTTACAAAGTATTTATAGAGTAGAATACCTGTATTATAGTAAACTTTAATACAACAAAAATGTGTCAATTGGACAGTAATATAAAACATATCTTCTGTACAAGGATACCAATTTGTTTTATTAATAAATATTCATCAATAAGAATGTGGGCTTCCATTTTTAAAAGGGAGCTTTTGTTATAGTACAAATAAATTTTAATATACACTAATTGTCAAAATTTGCATCAGAAAAAAATTTACTCTATAAATATACTTCAATACTCGGAAATCTAACAAGGCTTCTCGAAAATTATGTGGATACTGTTATCTTAAAAAAATAAATCAGCAGGCGGAGAACAAAATAAAACTAACAATTAATACAGTATGTCCTTATTGTTATCAGAAAAAAATATATTAAGCAAATTCACCGAATTTTCGTCAATATTTTAAATTCAATGAGTCCAAAAAATATGGCCGTTGAGAACAACGCAGGGAAATTAATTTATAAAGGTACTGAATACAGCTAAAAACCTAAAACAGAGCATTATACCTTTATAAGAAATTTTTTAAGTAATTGGTGTAATACAACATTTATAAAGATTCTTTTTAAAGCCTACTGTAAAGTGTATATAGCTTAAGGAGCCTAAAAGCTGCAAAATGAAGTTGTAAGAATATTCTTACGACTCTTTTATACAGCTTTTATACGGAAAATAATAACCTGTATAAAGGTTTATTAAATAGCCTATAAGAGCTTATACAGACACTATAAATCTAAAATGCTAAGTGGCAGGCTAAGACTGTATATTGTATAAGCCTTTATAAAACTGTAATAAAGGCTTTATAAAGTTACTTTATATTTTTACTCGGAGAATGCTCTAACAGCTTATATACAACACCAAATTGTTGTTGGCAGTAAATTGCCCCCGAAATAAACTTTAATATACAACTGATAAGAGATTTCTGCAGTTGTTATAAAAGCTATACAGCTTTAAGTGTTATGATTGTAACATATGTGTTACTTGGAAGTACGGAGAAATGCGAGATCTTAGTTCTTCAAATTGCCAATAACTTTTCATGCCCGGATGTACAAAGTGGAGAATCCTAATATGAATGGCCTATTTGTTTACACGTAAATAAATATATGTTTATTGTACTTAAAGGCTATTGGCCTTATACAAGAGTAGGATAGAATATCAGAACAAACAAAACAACAATTATTGCTGATAATGACACATTTAAATTAAAACATTAATTAAACATATTCCTACTTTTATAAACATTGTAGGTAGGTATCTATCAAAACATTAACATTGTACAGAAGAAACGAGATCTAGGGATTATAAAGAGGAAGTGACCTGTGAGTAGTGGCAAGACTAGTAATAATTAAGTACCTACTTGTAATAAGGCCAATGGCCTTTAAGTACAATAAACATTTACTTATTTATTTATTGGTTTAAACGTCCCGCGAAAATTTCGTGGCCGTTCGGCTCGAACCGAACCGAGAATTCCCGCGGCACATTAAAATTCCGAAAAAACTTACCTAAGTGTCTACTTCTACAAAATCGAATGGTCCTCATTGTTTGAGCTAGCATATGCATTTTTTCGAAGTTGACCAACCCATCGAGGCTGGTCTTATTGCCCTCGTGAGTAAAAGTCATATCCTTGAGCAGTAAAGGCATGAAGGGAACCACAGGCGGTTGAAGTTTCCCCACACTGACCCTGTAAGCTCTGTGATTCCGGCTCGGATCTATAAGGGATTCAAATTCAGTGTACAACTTCCTGAATTTTGATGGCAACTTTTCCCAAGTGAGCGACAGACGAGAAACAGCCACATTACTCAATCCCATTACTATCGCACAAAACGCGTTTAAATTCTGATATTCTTTACAACTGTAATAAAAGAACAATTAACAAGTACCGGTTTTTCGGGCTTACTAGGCTGCAAGTTTGATGAATTTCCTCAAAAGAGCCACCCTCTTACTCAAACTGTTTGTCAGACAAATTTCCGTCACGACCCAAAACTGTATCTCATTAAAGCGACGGAAGAAGACGTCCAAATTCGCTGTGATCTGTCCGAAATGATGGCGACCGAACGTGTGATATAATAATTCGTATTCGTGAACACACCTGCAACACAGTCACAACTTCAAATTCTGGAATTAAAGCTTACCAAAAGAGATCCCAGTCGAATAGTGTCATGTAGTATGCTAATTCTTTTGTGCTGAAGAGCTCAATATCTGCGTCGATTCCTTGAGTCGCCTCTTCTTGCTCCGAGAGGCAGGTCTGCAATGAATATTTCACTATTTTCTCAATCAAGAACTTTTAGAATTAAGCTGAATTTTCCATTTCAACAGTTCTTTCAACAGAAATAAATCGATTTAACTTTTTCTCGTGTTAGCGCTCTAATTTCATTGCTCAAAGTCGGAATTATGAATCATTTATGAGGTGCAACGGGTTCAAACGTGGTTATTACTGCGACTATTAATATTTCATTAGACTGCATCCCGTAATATTAGCAGTTGTAAAAGGGGGGAAGAATTAGGGGTGATTGCAATTTCATGCCAAAATTAGTTGCTTCTGGGAGGAGCAACTTTTATTGCCGCTCTCACCTCTCTGCATGCCGTATTTTACCACCCTTGATCGTAAAAAGAAAACTGCGTATTCAGTTTCACCACTCTAGTCCAATTTGTCAATAAAAAAGGTTCATCCTTTATCCTTTTATTATCTGTAGAGTTGATTTTGTGCCTTTGTAATTCTTTCGCTTTGTGTCTTTGGAAACAATTGGTGTTTTAAAATTTTCACATCCTGTTAGAGCCATTTTCGTAAAAAGAAACAAGCTACATCCCAAACTACTAAAGATACCGAGATGAAATCTGGCGCACGTATTCAGTGGGCGTTTTGTAGATGCTGAAAAGATTTTGAGTGAAATCAATAGACACCTTATTTTTCAAAATATTAACCTGACATTTTTATAACATATAGGTACAGTCGGTTGCAAAATAGCGTGGGACGTATAACTTTTTATAAATTAAGTTTAAAGAATGAAGAGGCCAATTTGCTGGTCAAAAGCAATGTCTGAGGCTGGTAGACTACCCTGGCTATTGGAACATAATGTCTCAGAATGGTAATTTGGCTCCATTATTTACCTAAACTAAGTATATAAAAAGTTATACGTCCCACGCAATTTTGCAACCGACTGTACCATATATGTACGCAGTTTGTATACGTATAAAAACGCAAAATTTTGGCACATTTTAACCAGCAGGGTAACGGTTTTTCTACAAGAATTGAACGACACTTTAATTCTCTTTACTCATATTAAAAGATGACCGCCAGAGGGCGTAGTTAGAGTACATGAGTCTGCTAAATAACGCAGTCTTTCGATTTTTGGAAAACAAATGAAATTACTCGATTTTTAGAGAGATTTGAGTGGAGGCTTCCACGGGTCAGGTTGATTGAATGTCTGGCTTATTTACGTCCATTATATGTACAGAGGAGGAATCAAATATTTAAAACTACATAACTTACAATCAACTTTTCACGCGAGGATACAGCATGGATGAAAGAAATATTCATATAGATGTTTTTTTCAGGCAAAATTTGAGTTAACTTTAAATGAAAAGGTGCTTGTTTTTCATTTAAAATTGAAAACTTGATTCGTTCTCTATTTAAGATTTCAAAAAGTTGCACGTTACCAAGCGGGGAATATTTTTTTGCACTCCAGAGAATGAAGTGGCACTTTTAGGCCTCTTTTGAGGGACTGAAGTGGGTCATTTGCTCCCATTAGACTGAAGTGCCGTTGCTAAGTATTTTATAAAGAATCCATTGTTTCTTGCATTATATTGATTAAACTATGTGACATTTTAACATTTTTCGATTATTTTGGGTTCAAAGTGAATGGGAGTGCAAAAAATTGCGTATATATCCACAGGACTGAAGTGACATTTAATCCCTCTCTTGATTACTGCCCTACTCGCTTCGCTCGGTCAGTAAACTTTCACGCTCGGGATTAAATGATCCACTTCGGTCCTTTGGTATATATAATATACTATTTATTTACAGTTTTTTTCGCCTCTGATTCTCTGAAAATACGTAATTTTGCCATTTGCCATTTAATAGACTCTGCAAAGTATGGTAACGACAGTTTGGGATCGGGTAATCTCGACGGTTCCAAAAAAGCAAGTGTTGGTAAGAGGGGTCGGTGATTAGTTTCATTTGACCCGAAAATTTGTGATTGCACCGATAAATGCACAAAAATAATAAAATATCGACTATTTTCGGGAAGGTGCCTAATTTCTGAAACCTTTGAAATTTTATAATAAAATGCACCAAGCCAAAAGCTACCTTCACCGAATAATTAAATTTTTCAGAAAAGCTCAAGTAGATGGCGAAGAATAAAATTCGCGTTTTTCCTGGTAAATTAGTGTGGCATTCACTTGCAAACTCTATAGGCATGGTTTTCTGTTTAGCAAGCTTATCCAACTCTTTTCAATTATGAATCTCATTGGAAAAAAATTGCTAATTTTTTCTCAAATTAGGATAACTGAAATTGGTCAACCGCTTTTCCTTTTTAATTTTTTGAATTTGTTTGCAATGTGGAGGCATTAAGTTTGTTCCTTTTGATCTCCTAACCATAAACTAGGTGCTGTGTTTCAAATGTTAGTCTGATTAAGATGTCCGAAATTATGAAACTATCCTGCCCGAAATTAGGCTACCATTTTTACAACCAAAAAAAGTCCTCAAGTTGTTCTAACTTCTTTTGTGAAAAGAAAACGATTGTAATTCATGTTTTCTCTTCATATTTTCGTAGGCTCTGAGGTGTGTTATAGAGCAAGCAAAATAGTTATTTGTTTAATAAGGCAAACAAATTGCAGATTTACCGTCGCGGCTGAAGTTGCATAGCCGAGGCGATAGCCGAGACTATAGTAATCCAGCCAAGGCAGTAAATCTGTTTTTTGCCGTGTTGAACACATAATTTTTTGGCCGATTGTCATTAAAAAAGTGCATTTTTACTGCCGCAAAAGAGGCAGTAAAAATGCACTTTTAATGACTACCGGCGAAAAAATTTATTTTATGACTTTTGATTTTGAACACAAAGGGACATTTTCAAAAGCTGTACAAAAATAATAGGTGACCTTTCTCTAACTCGGTCGAAGATAATTTGATCATTTTCTTTGGCAAATTTCCCGTCTGTCAGAGATGATATAATCCTGCTAGTCTTGAAATTTTCAGGTAAAATATGTTTCGTGTAGTTCCTTACAAGGTATGCACTTAATATATTACTGTTGATAATTTAACAAATGAAACGATAAGTAATAATGGTTAATTTTTTAAATTTATCATAATTTTGCCAATATTTTATCTATTTACTTACAGTTCGGTTCACAGGTTTTTGTAAAAATGGCTCGAAAAATTATCTTACCGAATTAATTCTTATACTTAATTTTGTCACAGAAATTCTTTCTCAAGCAAACAACACGCTTTTTGACGAAGGGTGGTCCATCGCAAAAAGCGGAGAAAATTCTATTTTCAATCATATCTTAGCAGTAAAAGATGTCTTTGAGACAACGGACTGTGGCTGAAAAAGCAGAAAATTTCTCTAGGGAGGCTCTACAACCAGTGGCGTTCTTTAGTTTAGAAAAAAAACAATTGAAACTCAATTTTTTTTAAATCGAATGCCTGGTTTTTTATGATCCCAGTAAATAGCAAATTTAATTCGTTATCAATCCATTCAAATATTCCTATCTTCATTAGTTTTGGAGTTACTAATTTAACATTAATTTATGACCGTTTGCACCGACGTTGCTTAACTTTAAGCGGAACTTAAAATGACAAGAATGACGTTTAAACAATAAGAGAAATGCCATCTTGAAGATATTTTCCTTCAATTCAGAATCCATTGAAACCACCGGATACAAATTTTCGCGACTATTATGGCAAAATTTCTTGATATACCTACGTCTAAAGGACGCTCTTCGTGAATGACCCTGTAACACGAGTAACACCAAAATTTCCAAAATTTACGACTGATTTCGGCGGCAAAAAATTTCCGGAAATTTTAGGGATCACGAGTGGTATTCAGGGAGAAACGAGTGGTATTCAGGGAGAAGACTTCACTTAGGTAAGTACAGAATCCTGACAGAAAAATTTCCGATATAATTTTGTCTTGATTGGCCAGAATCCGTCGTAAAGATTTAAATCCTCGTTCGTAATTGGATCAAATTTTTAAAGTGGAATTTTCTATTTCATCAAATGCATTGCGCGATCGAAGAAAAAATAGTATGTGCAACACGTAGGAAAATATACATTCCGGGGCTCTTCCAACATCGTCCCGGAATAAATTATTTTTCCTACTAGTTACACAATATAACTATCCTCTATTTCGGTTTCCTAATGAACACTTTATAGCATCCAAACGCGTTATCTAATGTGTTCTGTTAGAACACGGCTTTTGTTTAGACCGTAACCTAGACAACTATAAAAAACGTGTTTCATAAGGTTCTTATCGCAGTCGGATTTTGTAAAATTCGGGCTTTTCGCCCTCGTTGTCCAAACTATTACTGCATTTGATAGCTGTTTTTTTCAGGTCGAAAACCTTAGTTCCACTTTTTTCCAAAAATGTCATTTTAGGGCCTTTTGGCAAGAAGAAAAGAAGCTACTGAAAATATCGAGATGAAATTTGGCACACATATTCAGGGGGCACTTTGTAGATGCTCATTAAATTAGCCAAATAGGGTCTGTAATTCGAAGGCCCTTCGGAGTCGCGAAAAAACAATACTTACAATTGTATATTTTTATTATTGAATTCGATAGCTGCTATCTTTCAAGGTGGAAAACTTAATTACCATTTTCGAAGAATGTCATTTTAATGGCGAAAAGCCTCCTTGACCTTGAGGTTCTGTTGCGATTTGAATTTAAACTTCGTGCCTTGAATCTAGTACCTACATTTACAAATTCTGTGAAAAAATAAAAGTTTCTGCCGTCTCCGAGATTACCAATTTTTTCAATTAAAACGCGCGTATTTAAAATTCTGTGAAAATGTAGAAGCTTCTATAGTCTCCGAGCCAATTTTTAATTGAAGCGGCTAAAGTTTCATTTTAGAACTTACCAGTGCATCGAGATGGTCCTTGGGCGAGACAAATATCCTTCCATTAATCGACAAAGCCGTAGGAATGCTGATATCGTTGTCTTTGAAAACAACCCTTTCCCCATTCGACTTAACTTCCACAAGCATTAGTTCATCCGTCGACCTCATCTTTAACTTTTCAGCGGCGACGATTTTTATTGCTTCTGCTGCAGTATCAACAGGCAGCCTTAAAGTGCAATACGTATGGTCGGCACAATACACCCTAAAAATAACTAAAACCCCGTGAATTGTGGATTCACTCATCGGTAGCTTACTGTCATCTTGAGGCATTATTATTGTGCGATTCGTATCTTTGCCGCTGAACAAACTGATGGGTTCACCACAGGGAGGTAGTTTCCATTTTTGTCCTTCGTGAGCTTTCCTGTCCTCTTGATATCTGTAATTGGACAATGCTCCATTGGGATCTTTAAGCAAACATTTACCTCCGCAATTGCGACATCACGTGATGCATTAGAGAAGCCTCCTCTTGCAGAGCGTTCCATTGTATGCAATCCGATTCCAATTCGGACGCCAAATCTTCCAAGAATTCCACAGCCACATCATCCTCGAAGACGGGTTGTCGAATCGCCGTTACCCACCTGTACACGAATTGAATTACCCTACGCTTGCAGGGGAGGATGAATTCTTTGTCTTGATTCGAGGAGTCTATCCGATAAGTAGCTTTCGTTAAGAAAATCGTTAATAATTATTTAGGGGGAAAATGCAGGGCCGTGTTAAGGCTAAATCGGTGAGGCGAGTATTGCCAAGTATTCGAAGTAATTCTTACACGAATTAATTGACATTCATCAGTATTATTATAATTATTGTTCACGAGTTAGTAGAATTCAGAGCAGCCGCTTGAATAGCGGAAGGTCCTGGGTTCGATTCTCAGCCGCGAGCCACTTTTTCCACAATAGTCACATGATTCAACAATGTAAATTTCTGAGAGACTTACGGTTACAGTTTACAAATCGTTATAAATTACTGCAAATTTTCTATTACAATTTTTTTCTCATTGATCATTATTCAATTGAAATCGATAAGAATTTAAGATGTTTGTCCAATGTTAAATTTAACTACGTAACTACGTAGCCAAAAAATGCGGTGTTCTCAAATTGTGCCATATTCTAGCTGGAAAACACGATTTGCACTAAACCGTCAAAATCGCGTTTTTGCACTATTCTGAGCTGAAAATCACGATTTGCACTAAACCGTCAAAAACGCGTTTTTGCACTATTCTGAGCAGAAAATCACGATTTGCACTAAACCGCCAAAAACGCGTTTTTGCACTAAAATCACGATTTGAGGCTAACCGGCAAAAACGCGTTTTTGCACTATTCTGTGGGGCATTTTCAGCTCAGAATAGCGAAAAACGTGTTTTTGACGGTTTAGTGCAAATCGTGATTTTCAGCTCAGAACAGTACAAAAACGTGATTTGAGCATAAACCGTCAAAAACGCGTTTTTGCACTATTCTGAGCTGAAAAGCACGATTTGACCCCAGGTTAGGTCAGGTCAGGTTAGGTAGGTTAAGAATTGTGCCACCCGAGCTTTCGGCTTTTAGCCGAAAGGGAGTAGTCTATGACATACGTCCGCTCATACTGGTTCCCGCGGAAAATGCTGTTTCATGCAAATCGAGTAGTAGGAAATTAATATATTCGTCCAGTGTTAAATTTAACCACGTAACTAAATGTAGACAACAAATGCGGTGTTGTCAAATTGTGCCTTTCGTAGCCAGGAACCACGGTTTGAGCAAGATTGAACTTTTTGCCGTTGAATTCGATTAAGTTTAGTTTTCTATTCTTGTTTTAAATTCTTTTGAGTGCGAGCGAAACGAGCAGTGATAGGAAAGTTTCGGCGCGGAAAAATTTTCCTAACACGGCCCTGAAAAAATGCAAAAAAGGATATTAGGCGTCGAGTTCTGCGACGAGTTGATGCGTGGGCAGGAACACGATGTGAGTCAGTAAAAAATCGTCCAGAAAGGGATCTTGAGCTGAAGTGATGATGAAGTTATCGCCACCCCCCATCGTCCCCCTCCCATCCAGCCGCGTTTCCAGTAAATGCTCGAGCATTTTTTGCGCAGTACCTGCCATCACAGTGTATCTGAAAATGTCTTATTAATCTCGCTTTTAAAAAGAAGGCCAATTTACTTGAAATGTGACGTGAAAAGTTGTTTGCTGGGGGTGTTGATTTTTTCCAGTATTAAAACATCTTTTCCGTGCTCTTTCAATCTAACGGTGTTCGCCTCGACGTCTCTAAGTATTCTATTGAAATTCTCTTTGTCTACGCGTAAAAAGTGGCAATTATTTTCTCTTAAAACTATCGTGGCCGCTCTGGAAATGAAAGGGTCACGAAGTGAATATCGAACGAGTTTTACCTCGGAGCGTCATTGATAAGAGCCAGCTTGCCGAAATCATCCCCTTCGTGGAGGGTATTAACGGTGCCTTTGCCGTGTATCACAACGTCTACGGATCCTCGTACTATGATATACCAAGATCTACCTTCGTCACCCTGGTGGAATACTGAAAAAGATAGACAATTTTTTAAACAGTTTGTGTACATAAGTACACTGGTCCGCAAAAGTTTTAAGCGGGCAGGTAGGTAAATGTTTTCGCGCGCTCACCTCTAAATTTATCGATTGTTATACTCTCACCGCTTCGTGCTTAGCGGAGAACACGAATTAACCGGTGCATTCGTTATTCGTCATTCGTTTTTCGCAGATATATCAGTTTAGGTATACCCAAAAAACATTAATTTTAACAAATCTTAGGGCTTACTTTAAGTGCGTGGAGATTGGTGAGAAAACAACAAATTGTTATAAGCCTCAGATATCCTTGAAGATCGATTTTTTGTCTTCAAAAACCTTTTTTCAGAAGTTGATTTGGTTTAACCATTCATTTTAAGTGATTTTTCGAAAAAGTGTATTTTCGCGTATTTTCACGCTTTCATGATCATAACTAAAGTAACAGTGATGCAAAAATACTTTAATTTTCAGTAACAGCTCTCCAATTTGTCCTCCATTGGCAATAACCTCTGTTTTCATCAAATTCGATAATTTATAACTGAAAATTACGCTGTTTGTGCGTCACTAACTTTACTCATAAGGTCATCAGGGCGTAAAAAGGCACATTTTTAAAAAATCACAGAAAATCAATGAATCGACTACTGAAAAAAGATTTGCGCAGAAAAAAGAACGGTCTTCAAGGCCGTTTGAGTCATATAACGATTAGTTGTTGTCTGACCAATCCCCACACACCTAAAATAGACTTTAAAAACGAGGACCAATAGGATTACTACGGTAGCGCCATCTGTCATAGTTTCTTGTACGATTCGAAAGCTTGGTTCTTTAGCTTTCATTTAAGACGAGGTTCAACCAAATCGGTTGAGAAATGGCTGACTTATTCTCAAAAATATTTTGTCCGGTTTTTTTTGAGACACCCGATATATAAACAATAACTGCTGTCAACAATTTGTTGTTATAGAATTTTTAAGCATTATCTTTAAAATTACCTACTGGTACCAGTTTTAATTAATAAGTTTTGCTTTCGTTGTCACTTTTGTTGTTTAGCTCTAACTTTGCACGTTAGTGGTCCAAAATTTAATTTACATCATGAAATGGACGTGCTCTATTTGGGAAACGAAGAGGAAAGATAACCAAATCTCATAATAAAGCTCGACGAGCTTTGAGCGCAACTGGTGCCTGTTGAAACGTGGTTTGATATTACCAAAGGGTGTAAATTAAAACTTTTACTTAATTTAATGGGCTCGACAATATACAAATTGAAGATCTTGCAATCAAAACTTCAATTTCATTAAGTCACACGCCTACATTACAATTTAAAGCAGAATGTGGGAAGACTGAAATTTACTCGATTCGAACTCTAAATGACTACAATTCTAATTATTGGAGCATTATTTCTGTCGTTAAATTGTTGCTTTTATGACCCTTATGAATGGGAGATCAATAACTGAATTCTTCTACGAATCAGCAGTTCGAATTGCTGTTATTGAACTTCCAACAATAATAATTACTGTGCCAGCAACAAGTGGTTGTAAAACTATACATTATCGGTTCATAAACAAATTGTAATTTATTCATGTGAATAGGGCAATGAAGGATCGAAAGCAATCCAGTTACTTAAATAACCTTTTGAAAGTTGTTCTAGAAAAGTTTAGTAAAGGAGCTGGTTTGCCTCTCGGGGCACATTTTCAAAGCCCAATTAATTTATAATATACGGCTTAATTGTTGGCTTTAGTTGCCTGTGCTGCAAAATCCTAAAATAACAGGTGAGAATATAAAATCAGCTTAATGTTGAGGTAATAATAGCATGGGATTTGCAGGAAACTTTTCACTGCAGGATAAAATCGCTAAGTTTGATGATTATGAAGTGCACTCGCTTAGAAACAGTTTTTGAAAATTCTCTTCCACATAGTTAACATGGGGAAATATTTTTATTTTATTCACAAATGAAACTTATTAACCTCATTTTTAATACCAGCATTGCCAGGAAGTAATGGATTAAAGCTTTCCCTAGGCAGTAAAGTGAGTTGACCTTCACGATATTTGATAGACAGCTATCATTTTAGAAATTATTACTAGACGGTTTGAAGAAACACAACGCAGGACTGTTTAATTAAAGTGTGTAATATTTTTTACCTAATTGCGTTTTGAAAAGTTGGATTTTACGCAATTAGGTAAAATGTTGTACTGAATACGTCATGAAAAACCTAAATTGTTTGACTCGCATAATGTTGCAAAACTCGCTATCGCTCGTTTTGGCAAATATTACGACTCGTCAAACAATATAGGACTTTTCATAACTAATTACGTAAATAACTATTTCGTATTTTGTATTGATTGTAAATAATAGTTATTAGGTATCCATTATACATTATATAATGAATTCTCAGTTGAAAGATAAGTCAATAATGGTACGTTTTAAAGCTAGTAGTGAAAAAAATGCTATATTCACGACCAATACAAAAACATATAGGTAATTTGATATTTGGTACACACTTTAATTAAGTACACCTGATGCTCTGGGTTTTTTCAAACGGTCTTGTTAATGGAATGTTTAATGTAAATAATTTCTAAAATTTTACTCCCTGTCGGTAATCAATAGTAATCATGATCAACAGAGTTTACGATTTAAAAATCACTGCCAAAACACCGAAGAGCATCGAGAAATTAAAAACTGTTACTCGAAATGGAAGGTCCGAGTAATAATATAAATGTTAGGTAGCAATAAAGTACATTTTATCGTCTCACGTTACCTACTTTGTTCTCGCTAACGATATCCTGTTTAAAGTAGTAAAATAAAGGATATCACATAGTTTATAACGCGTTTGCTTGGTCTAAAGAACAATTTAGAGAATTCCGTAAACAGAAATGTTGCAGATTAAAAAAATTTCATGACATATCCTCTTTTATTGTTCAAACAAAACGTCACAATTTACTTTGTACTTTGTGTTTCTCTTTTCAGTCTGTAAGAACCATTAAAATTAATTAATAACACTGATGTTGACCTGCAAAAGCTAAGCGTAAAAATCTTCCAGAATGTCAAGTTATGGTTTAACGGTCCAATTTCGTTTAAAAAGGACTGTTTGTTCGTGTTTTTAATAAAACGCACACGCGAATTTGTAAAACATATTTTCTGAAATCCTTTGGGGATTAAACTCGCCGGTTATGGAATTTTAAAACAGTTGTGTTTGCGTAAAGCGACAATGGCTTTCAATCGCAAATAATTAAATAATAATAGCAGCGGAACTGAGCGAGACGTGCACATTTATTTTTCAGGAAATGCTAAAATTCGGTTTCCTTAAATTATAATTAGGTAGTTTTTCGATGTTTTCTTGCCGCTAGCTTATTTCGTTATGCTACAAAATAGGCAATCTAGAGATATTTGGTTAAAGGAGGATTCAAGACTCAAGAAATCGATGTTGCGGTTATGGCTGATCCTAGTGAGAACGAAGCGTCTGAGTCCAATGGTGTTATCAGAATTTAAAAATTCCGTACCGTTTTGAAGATATTCATCAAAACAGCGGGAAAGATGACGTCATCTTTCCACGATTTCTTGTCCATCTTGAGGATATTTCTAGACGTCAGCTGAGTATTGGTTTGTCATAACTCCTACGTGTTTCCTATGGAATTAGGACAGCCGACGTCTGGAAATATCCTCAAGATGGAAAAGAAATCGTGGAAAGATGACGTCATCTTTCCCGTTGGTTTTTTTGAATATCTTGAAAACGGTAAAGACTTTTTAAATTCTGATAAAACCATTGGACTCAGACGCTCCTTTCCTACTAGAATCAGCCTTAACCTAACATAGATTTCTTGAGTTGAATCCTCCTTTAAAGATACTTTTAATTTGCATATTGTCCATTCGTTTTCCGAGATTCACAATCAGTTGAAATTTCCTTTGATTAAATCAATTCCAGCAGGGTTTTATTTAATAAGTTTCAGTTTATTTATTCACAAGGAGCATCCTTCCTTATTAAGAGTTACTGTAAAAATATCTGAAGCGAAATGTGGAGTAACACAAAAAGAGTTGAAGGATAATTAAAACGAGGGGATAACGCGGGTCGGTTGTTTACGATAAAAACTCACAGACTGTGCCGGCTCTGGGGTGTGCTTCAAATACAATAACCGAAGCCAGCTCTCGTTTGACGGAGTTTGAGAGATGAGACAATGCCCTGATGTGTAAAAGTTCCTCGTATATGGTCTCTAAATCGTCGGTGGTTCTCTCGTGGCTCCTGCAAATAAAAACATTTAGAAGACGAAAAAAAAATTGGTCGATGGACGTACGGTTTCCTAAGTATCATTCGGAGGACGGCATCAGGACCGCGATGTATCAGGGTCCCGAGAGATTCCTGTATTTGCTCTTCTGCGGTAGCGACATCCTCTAAAGGCGGAAGCGTAGTTGGCCCCTCTTCATCCTGCCAGAATCGGTAAAGGAAACATTTATCCTTAAAGGGCTGCTCCTTGTTAACTGAAAGTAAATTGCTAGTTTCAACGATTCTTCTCTAGTCTCGTATTATAAATGATGGCAAATGCTTTATCACTGACCATGAGAGATGACGCCTTCTTCCAAAAGAGCCTGCCACATCCCTGCAGCTTGAGCTCTCGTGTGTATACTGGGGGAAAGATTTAAAAGCCAATCTACGAGTTCGGTCCCCGGAGCGCATCTCCTCACAAGCCTCCCCGACACTTTCCTATCTTTTAGACACGTGTTCTGTGCTAGAACCACGCAGAAAAGTTCTTGAAACGATTCTGACCTGAATCTGATTTACACTCACAAAGCAGTAAAATCCTCAAAGCCCAGCCTGTGCGACCTATTATCGTGCTGGGTGACTCCGTTATTGGTTCTGCTGGGTTTGGCTGGTCGGGAGACATCGATCGCTTCGAAGGTGGAGAGATTGGTTGCTGCATTCCTCCACTTTTCGCCCCGCTAACGGCACTACCGAAACCTGCAAATTATTTAGTCCTTAGTCCGAAGTTATTATAGAATTTTACTTCGGAAAAATTATCACAGGGCTGAATTTTTGTACACACGTTCCTTTGATAGTCCTAAATGAAATGCTAAAAGTCCCCTAGAATCCGAGTTCGGCTTCCGATGATATGCCACCAAGAAATGTTAAATATCTCCTAAAATATTGGCTTTTGAACAAAACAGGCGGTAAACAAATTGAAGCCCGTCTTATGTTCTACAAAAAAGTTGCTATTTACTTTTTTCGTAGAGTCGACGGTGTGGCCGTAAGGCGAAGCAAAAGGAATGCGCAACGCATATGTCTGCGCGCGTCGCGTAATTATTTAATACAAGTGATTTTTACTGTTTTTTAAAATAATATTTCATTAATATGCAACTAATGGCGGATTGCGCCGTAATTTTCGAGTGTCCTTTAAAAATAAGTAACCCTTAAAGTCCTTGGAAGTCATTGTTTCAACAAACGTATCTGCCGAAATTAAACGTCACTTATCTTTAAGGAACCCCTTAAAATTATGGTGCAATCGGTCATCATAAGTACGTGGAATGGGGTAGGTATTTAATTTTTTTTATACTTTGTTGATTTACTATTGCCGCTTTTTAATTTTACATGGAAATGTTCATCAAATTCGCTTCTAAGCCAGTTAACGGTACTAAACACTTCACAGTTTTATCTTAAACAGTGAGCAGCGTATTCTTGAATCTATCCCGTGCATAAATATACCTGGAAAGTAGAGGAGTTCGTCTATAATGTCCTTAAAGCAGGCTTCTACGCCGGACCGCTCGGACACTATTCCAGTCATTTTAGCATTTTTTTAGGAAAACTCCTCAGGGGGTTGAAATTTTGCAAACAGGTTCCTATTATAGTTTTAAATGAAATTCTAAAAGTCCCCTAAGATCCCAGTGCCGCTTCTATGATATGCCACCAATAAAGTGTTAAAAACTGCACGTAATTTAAAATTTGCATATTTTGCATATTTTGAAATCTGAAGCATATTTTGGTGTCCGGAACATATTTTTAAAAAAAGCGAATATTTTTGCATATTTTATTAAATTCCTACACAGAAAAAAATGATATGTTGGAATATAAGTAAATCGTTTATTTGACCAACATTTGGTTAAGTAAAGTCATGTAAGTTTGATTTAAGTAAGTATTGGTTAGATGTACCAAATAAGTTTCTTTGAATTTTGTGATCGATTTATTTAAAACAATATTCTGACATATTTTGTTGAATTTACGGGATTTGTTTGGTATGACTTATGTCTTTATCACAAATGTTTAATTGAAATATATTTTACTTGAATACTAAAGATTTAGTTGAAACAACAAATTATTTATTTGATTCAGCGTTAAATTCTGAATCGATCCGTGTTTTTAAAAATCTCCAGGAACCAGATATAAAAGATTTAAGAGAACCAAATCTGTTTCAGCTCTGAACCACCTCATAAGGTAATTTAATGTGAGATGCACTATTTCCTATAGGTAACACGATACAACAATATACGAAGTAGCGCATCTAACATTAAATTACCTACCTTTATGAAGCAATTCAGAGCTGACATCTGATTGTTCATCTTAAATATATCTCTATATTGGACCCTGGAAATTTTTAAAAACACAAGTGGACTCAGAATGTAATGCTAAATACTACATTAAAAGAAAGTCCGAGCATTCTGGGATACCTGTAAATGGAGTATGTTGATTTATTTGAATTAAGTAGATTTTGTACATGCAACTAAATGATTTGTTAAAATTTCCAAGTAAATCGTATTGATGAATTAAATAAACATTTAGTTGGGTATACAATCATATACAAATAAGGGATTTACTTGAAGCAGCTTGGATTTATTTAAAACAAGTTTTTTCGAATAACTTGCTTGGCCAAATTAAACAAGTATTCCAAAACCGATACCTGTCAATGCACGACCGTGTTTCATACTTGCTTGTTAATCCTAATTCATTGAATTCGTCTATTTCTTGAGTGACGTCACGATACGGCCATTTAGAGGTTCAAAACATTATTATTTCTCCCTGTCCCCCTCATTAAAGAAAGGAATGTTGGTCTCTGTCGGTCGCGTCCAAGTGCGCGCGAATTGCATTGCCATCCTTTTTTAACGCGTTCAAATTTAAGCATAATTCTCTCAAAGAAATACCTGGATTTGCAGATAACTACCTGCCAGGGTCGAATTGAAGGGGTGGATTAACTTTTTGGCCACAATTTTGATTCCGTTTGTATGTATAGCTGTTTATTCATACGGGTCCTCGCATCTTTAGTTTTTTCCGTTTGTGTATAGTATTGTGAAGATTTCTTTACATTTATAAGCCACAACATATTATAATACTGCAATTCACATTTTGTAAAAAAATGTTTTTGGTTCTTAAATATTGAAACTTTTCCAATTACCACAAAAAATATGCCTAGATGTATCTCCTCAGTTATCAGCATATTTCATATTTTGTGCATATTACGTGCATTTTTAGACATATAAGTGCATATTTTGTAAATCCGCGCCCTAGAAATTACAGACGAACTCCTCTACTTCTCAGGTATATTTATGCACGGGATATATTCAAGAATACGCGTTACCATATGAATGCTCTACGAATTCTGCTTCCAAAAATGTGCCCTTTGGCAAATAAATCATCAAAGGCAGCCGAAACTACTGAAAACATCGAGATGAAATTTTACGAATACGTTCAGAGAGCACCCTGTAGATGATGATGCGATTTTGGGGCAAATCGCTTGATTACATTATATCCAGATTTATACGTCTATATGGGGCCTCGCCTACGTTTACATGGAGTAGGTACCTCCGATAAATCCGAGGAAAAAGTACGCTTCTTTTGCGAACACTGCCTAAACGTTTGGAGATGGAACAAAATCTTATATAGAAGAATTGTTGGCAATAAATAGATCTACAAAAAGGTCCACGACAGCATATAAGTATCTACGATACGTAGCCTACAATAATTGTTTTTGTGTTTTAATTTTTTGTAAAAATCGGTTTGATTGTTTGTTGTGGGCTATTCTTCATAGATACATACAGAGTGTTCCAATGAAAAGTATCCACCCCAAATATTTCGTAAACCAAATAAAATATGAAAATTCGTTCGGACAGGTCGATTTTTATTTGGAGGGGGACACTTAAATCCATGCTTGGCGAAATTTCAAAACTCACCCCTTAACCCCTATCTACCCTCACTTCAAAATTTTAAATGGCAACCCCCCACTTGTGATACATCATTTGAAAGCTAATTTCATTTCCAATCTAACGCTGTAACAATTTTTTATATTTGTTCAACTCTAGCGCCCTCTTCGGTCAAATTTTAAATTACATTACGGCCCTTTGTGATACATCAATTGAAAGGGATTGAAATTATCTGTAAACTGATGCAAGAATTTTTTGAATCTATTCATTCGTTCAAAAGTTACAGCCTAATCTTGAAGGATTCCTAGACCCAGAACCAGCTCATGTCTTTCAATGTAACTTTTGAACGAGTGCGTGGATTTCAAAAATTCTTGCATTAGTTTACAGAGAATTTCAAACCCTTTCAAATGATGTATCACAAAGGGCCCTAATGTAATTTGAAATTTGACCATAGAGGGCGCTAGAGTTGAACAAATATCAAAAATTGTTGCAATGTTGGGTTAGCAATGAAATTAGCTTTCAAATGATGTATTACAAGTGGGGGGTTGCCATTTAAAATTTTGAAGTGGGGGTTGGTGGGGGTTAGGGAGTGAGTTTTGAAATTTCGCCAAGCATGGATTTAAGGGTCCCTTCCAAATAAAAATCTACCTGTCCGAGCGAATTTTCATATTTTATTTGGTTTACGAAATATTTGGGGTGGATACTTTTCATTGGAACACCCTGTATATGCTGTGGCGGACTTTTTGGTAGATCTTTTCGTAGCCAACAATTCTTCTATTTATGATTTTGTTATATCTTCAACCGTTTACTCAGCGTTCACGTTTTAAATTGTTGAAGTGGGCTTTTTTCGCGGACTTGCACGCAACGAATAACTGCAACATTTTAAATAGGGTCAATGGTTGACTTTTATTAACCTCCCCAACCCCATCACAATTTAAAAAAAATGGGAGGTTGCTGCAATCACTAAAATTTTCGAATTCGAGATGAGACCGGATGTATGCGTTTTGAGGTCTCAGGAACCCAAAAAAGTGGTTTTTAAAATGTGTCTGTGTGTATGTTCGTACGTACGTACGTTCGTACGTTCGTACGTTCGTACGTACGTTTGTAAACACGCCACAGCCAAAACTACTAGACCGATTTGGCTGAAATTTGGTACGTGGGCATCTAATAACCTAACTTAGATCTGAAAAGCTTTTGGAGCCAATCGTACAACCGGAAATGCCCTTTCGGCACATCAACTTTTAAATTTTAAATGCAAACCCCCATTTTTCACGTCACCATAAGAAAGGCCTTCAAATTCTGCTTCTAAAAATGTATGCACTCTTAGTGCCTTTTTGACAAAAATTGAAATATTCGGGATTGTTAACGTACTTTAAATACACGATACAGCCGAAACCTCTGGACCGATTTGGCTGAAATTTTGTACATGGAGACTGTATTATACGTCGAAGAGCTAAAAAATGTTTGGAGGCAATCGACCTACGGAAAGTGCCGTTTTGGCACATCAATTTTCAATTTTAAATATACTCTCATTTTACGACCCTAAACATTTTTTTTTTTAATTTATTGTCAGCATCAGGAAGGTCTTCAAATACTTGTTCTAAATAAGATAAAATTCATTCGCATTTACTGCCCTTTGGGTAAAAAAAAATTGAATATTGTAACAACTAAAACCACATTATAGCCCAAACTACTGGATCGATTTGACTGTTTGGTACATGAAGATTGGGTGACCCGTTGAAGACCTGAAAGCCTTTTGGAAGCAATTGGTAAACGGGAAGTGCCATTTAAGCATATCAACTTAAAACGATCAATTTCTGGTTCTAAAAAATATTCGCAGTTTCTGCTATTTCAGTGGAAAATAGAGGAAAAATGTTTTCTCATTAAAAGGGCTATTAACCTTAAAAGGAACATATGTTGTCAAATGTTATGGGTGATGACGGTATTTGTCGAAAAGCATAACAAATTTTCTGTTGAACTGATGACTACTATCTACACAGAATATAAAGATCCACGCGATGGGGAGGTTCCAGCCGCTTCTCTGCTGCATTTTTCAATTTTTATTTAAATTTAACATTGTGGTTAAAATCCAGCTAGTAAATTCGGGTAAATTCTATGCTACTTTAAACTTTAAAACACAAACGTAATAAAAGACTGTTCTCGTATTGTGCAGTCAAGAGGTCTGACTGAGTGAGTCTGAGGCTCAAGGCCAAAAGAGAGGGCAAGACGTGAGGACGATTCGGACGTATACAGTCGTGGCAAAAAGTGACTAAAAACTAAAGCGATCACATTTCTTTATAATAATGGCGATAAACTCAATAATAGGGTCAAAAGCTTAGATACAATTTTTTCAAAAAATGTTATTTTAATGGCGATAAGCTTCCTTGACCTTATAGGTGATTCTGTTACGATAAATTGGCGCCTTCAATCGATATAGAAGTTTCTACCATATCCGAGACTTCCAATTTTTTTCTATAATGATTGGAATAATTATCCAGATTTATAAAAACTTACTGCCTAAATTGTGAAACCTTTTTGTTCGAGTGCGAAACTGACAACACAACAAGTGAAACACCACCTAGAAACTGAACAAAACCAGTTTAGAATAGTTGGGGTAAAATCGAATGATGAACAAATTAACCCCGACTACGCCGCCGTCATCGCAGTTGGGGCTTGTCCTGCGGATTAGTCATCACAACTTACCCCAACATCTTTAGTAATGCCACGCACAATATTTATTCAAAAATGTTTCATTTTACCCTCGATCAATCCACTAAACCTGCTCCGAGCAACACTGACATTTTGATTGATTAATTTTAGATAGAGACATTCCCCGATGCCATCAATCTTTGTTTACCGCGGCGCTGTTTAATTATTATTACACGATTAATTAGTGTAAACTTACCATTTTTGAGCTTACAGCTGGACACCAAGTCATTCATCAACTCCTTGTTCTTCTGAAAGCACAAAAAACGCCACATTTAAAAAGAACCACGCCGAAAGACGATTGCCAATATTGGTTGGCTAAATTTCAAACCATTCTTGTATTGTTTGTGGTATTATTACACTGCTGATCTCTGATAAGATATAAATTATTAGCCATTATAAAAATAAACTAACCTTGTATCTAACGCGCGAAGAACAAACAGTCAAAATTTCAATAAAACGTCTTCTGTCGTGCCCAAGTGACTAATTAGCGAACAGCGTAAGTGAATTTGGAGAAATTAACAAAGACATTTAGGCTAAGTGCTTCAGTACAGGAGTACAGGGTAATATAACACTGGAAAGACCCTTAAGTAAACTGGTTTCATAACGCGTCTTTGTTTATGAAAATTAATTATCGTTTGCAAAGTTTTCGGAAATTGATTGAAGACTAGTCATTAATTAAATTGATTAGTTGCATTGTTAATGATTTCACTAATAATTCGTGTACGGAGTCAGAGTTAATTTCAAAGTTTTGCTGAATACTAAACTAGGAGGAAATAGGTTATTGATGAGTTAGATAACTGCTATGTTAGTAAGTACCTATAGCAAATAAAATTTCAAAGCTGTAAATACCTAACGGATTGATTTATTTATTATGGAAGATAATGTTTCTTGGCACGATGTTCCGTTTGCTACCGATAATCCGATTCTACAAGCTACAATAAAACTAAAGTTACATTCATAGGCGCCGGAATCTGGGGGGCGAGGGGGGTTAATTTTTCACTGCTCACCATTGGCATCTCTTAAACGGTAAGAGTTACGGAGTCGGTTAAATTAGAGGAAAGTTGCGCAATTTCTTTGTGATTAAGAATCTGAAGAGATATCCGCGATATGTTAATTCGCTCATGAGTTATTCCGAAAAATCTTAAAATTGCGATTTCAATTATTCGTTTAAACTGAATAAAGATGAATACTTCCAGAACGGCTCAAAAAAAAAATTTTTTTTCTTTAATTTGTAATTTGTACCTTTCATATTTATGTTTCGTGTCTTCTTTGTTTATTGCACTTTTTTGTTTAATTATTTTTGTTATAAATTGTTAACAATATTTTGCCTTTTTCTTGGTTGAATTCGCCACAAAGCTCACCCAGAAATGGCCAAGATTATTATTATTATTATTATTATCATCCGCTTTGGAGTCGTGCCCCACTCGCAATTTACAAGTTGGGGCGCCTATGATTACATTATTTTCTTGATACACAGATCTGTTTTGGTATTAATGTATTTATTATTTTGGCGTTAATGTAATAGAGTCGGAATAATTATTGATATTGCAACTAGTCTTTTTAAAATGAAATAGAGATTTTATATTTTTGGCGATTCGATTATTCGATCGATTTTAGTAGCTGCTCCGCGAGCATAGAACTTAAAATCGTGAAGAAAGTACAATTTTTCTAACGAAACACCGTAATGAAAGTATCACTTATCTTGACTATTTTAACATATTTTTAACTCCTATGCTCGCGGAGCAATCGATAGAAAAATGTAATCGCCAAAAACATTAAATTTTTACGTTTTAAGATCCTAGGAACTCAAAAAAGTGGTTTTTGAAAAATGTCTTGTCTGTATGTCTGTCTGTGGACCCCAAAATGCCGGACCGATCTGGCTAAAATTTGGTATGTGTATTGTGCACGTTATACGGTTAAAGGAAGAGCTGATTAGATTTTGGACCAAATTTTTCCACGGAAAGTGCCTTTTTGGTACGTCAACTTTAAAATTGTAAATGCAAACCCCTATTTTTCACCATAGGAAAGTTCTTCAAATTTTGGCAAAAAAACGGTGGCAATAGGTTCGAAAGAGAAACGCTACAGCCCAAGTTACTGAAGAGATAAATTTTAGCCCACAATTCAGTGAGCATACTCTGTACGTGCTCATTAAAGTTTGAGCCAAATCGGCCCCGTAATTCGAAGACCTTTCTTGGATCGTGAAAGAAACATTCAAGTTCGAAAACCTAGCAAATACAATTTTTTCGAAAAATGTCATTTTAATGGCGAAAGGTCCCCTTGACCTTGTAAGTTCTGTTGTGATTTGTATTTAAACTTCGCGCAATCTAGTAAGTTTAGCCATAACCTGATCATCTGATCACTTAAATGTCAACAACGACAAATAGGAAATAAGTAATAGTTATTTATTATACAAGACGATAAAGAGATGCTTTATTGACGAAGGAGCGAGTGGGCTATCCTTCACGAGTCTATAAAGCATCTTTATCGTCGTGTATATTTTATTTTAATTTATAGCCAATGTTTAGAAATAAACACTCAATTTAACGTTATTAGTTATTATTAAGGCAATGCGGTATTTTGGTCATATTTTGACCATGATTGTTGCTGGTGACTAATTTTAACTTGTTTTCTTTTCAGTTTCTGCTAAAATGCGTTGATTTTATCTACCCCTTACTGTTAAAATGCCTATTTTATCCACCCTTATTGTTAAAATATTTTTTATCTATCCTTAGGGTTAAAGCGCTATTTTAGCAACACATTTTGGGTTGATAAGGTACAGTTTAACATCTGCTATAAAATAAAGATGACTGAAATATTTTTTAAATCTGTTTTAGTAGCAAAGGAGCCTCAGTCTATAAAGTTAGCTGCTGCACATTTACAGATTCTTTGAAAAAGTAGTTTCTACCATTTCTAAGATTGCCACTTTTTTTAACCGAAGGCAAAATTTCATCAAATTCATCACCAAGGCAGTCAAGGACTACCCAGTGTTGGCAATCATTACAATTAAAAATTCCCCCATCAGATACTGAAACAATTTCCTTTTCTCTTTTTGGCGTATGAGGGGATAAATATGGAAATAAAAATTAACAATTCAATTGGCAGTTTCCGATTATTCTACTTTTTTGTCCTCTGCCGAGAATTCAATAATATTTTCACTGCGATTTTAAGCTGAATTAACATATCACACAATGTTTAAACATAATATTGCAATTTGAATCACGGTAAGTTGAAGGAGCTTAATTGAGAGAAGAGAGGAGCGCAATGTATTCCTCGGGAACACGAGATGGGCGGTGGGTAATAAATGAAGGCGTCAACGCCAGTTTATGTAAAGAATAATAAATGGAAGACGAATGGTTTAATAGAAATTTTATTTAAAACTGTAGCCTCTTTTTTTGAAGAAAGTAAAAAGGTGAAGTCAGTGAGGCGGCGGGAACCTCCCCACGTCCTTCACATTTTAAAGAAAGCGAAAAAAAATTGTTTATTGTAATTCCTCAATTTCGGGGTAATTCCTGCTATTAGTCAAGAAAGACGCTCTTCGTAGAAAATTTCTGCTCATAAAATTTTAAATTAATTCCATAGCAATTCGTGGCAAAGCTTTCACGCCCACTAGCTTTTTACCGATTCTAATAAAAGCTAACCTTTTTAATAAATAAGCAGTAAGGTGTGAGAACAAAGCGACAATCGGGTAAAACATCCCAGAATAACCTGCGATCGAAATAAACTCGCTAAATGCAACGAGCAGTGAACAAGAGACCGAGTTTATGAAAAAGACATTCCGTATCTGGAAACGATTGCATTAATTTCGCTCCAGTGCGGATTTCGTCACGCCAGTTTCCCCTTATGAGACATTACTTACCTCCCAAATAAGTTTGAAATCGTGTTGCTCGACACGCAACAATTCACAGGTTGTTTGCGTAACGACCGTCGTGTCTCGAGGAAGGTCCTGCAGGATTGATTCTCCGAAAGTCGCCCCCACTCCGAGTGTACACAACGTCACTGGTACCTGAAATCATAACAGATCTTTACAGGGCTGTATTAGGAAAATTTTTCAAGTGAGGCGAGCATGCAATTTTGCACCCCTTCAAAAATAATGAGCATGATAAGAATGCGCGTGGTTGCGTACAGACTGCTCCTTTTCGACTTGGGCTGAAAACTCGCGTTAAAAAATTTGCCAGCTAATTTTTCCGATTCCCTCGGCTTCGCCCCGGTTGCAATAAAACAGCATTTTTCGCGGGAACCAGTATGAGCGGACGTATGTCGTAGACTTCTCCCGTTCGGCTAAAAGCTGAAAGCTCGTCTTTCGGCTAAGCGGAAACTTTTCTTAGACTGCACAATTTAACAACACCGTATTTGTTGTCTACCTGTAGTTACATAGTTAAATTTAACATTGGACAAACATATTAATTACCCACTACTCGATTTGCATAAAATTCAATGAAACAGCATTTTCCGCGGGAACCAGTATGAGAGGACGTATGTCGTAGACTACTCCCTTTCGGCTAAAAGCCGAAAGCTCGCGTCTTTCGGCTACGCCGAAACTATTCCGCCACTGCTCGCTTCGCTCGCACTCAAAAGAATTTAAAACGATAGAAAACTAAACTTAATCGAATTCAACGGCAAAAAGCTCAATCTTGCGCAAACCGCGGTTCCTGTCTACAAAAAGCACAATTTGACAACACCGCATTTGTTGTCTACGTTTAATTACGTATAGTTAAATTTAACATTGGACAAACATATTAATTTCCCACTACTCGATTTGAATAAAATTCAATGAAACAGCATTTTCCGCGGGAACGAGTATGAGCGGACGTATATCGTAGACTACTCCCTTTCGGCTAAAAGCCGAAAGCTCGCGTCTTTCGGCTACGCCGAAACTATTCCGCCACTGCTCGCTTCGCTCGCACTCAAAAGAATTTAAAACGATAGAAAACTAAACTTAATCGAATTCAACGGCAAAAAGCTCAATCTTGCGCAAACCGCGGTTCCTGTCTACAAAAAGCACAATTTGACAACACCGCATTTGTTGTCTACGTTTAATTACGTATAGTTAAATTTAACATTGGACAAACATATTAATTTCCCACTACTCGATTTGAATAAAATTCAATGAAACAGCATTTTCCGCGGGAACGAGTATGAGCGGACGTATATCGTAGACTACTCCCTTTCGGCTAAAAGCCGAAAGCTCGCGTCTTTCGGCTCCGCCGAAACTGTTCCGCCACTGCTCGCTTCGCTCGCATTCAAAAGAATTTAAAATGAAAATAGAAAACAAAACTTAATCGAATTCAACGGCAAAAAGCTCAATCTTGCGCAAACCGCGGTTCCTGGCTGCTGCGAGAAGCACAATTTGACAACACCGCATTTGTTGTCTGTTTAGTTGTGGAGTTAAATTTAACATTGGACGAACATATTAATTTACTACTACTCGATTTGCATGAAACAGCATTTTCCGCGGGAATCAGTATGAACGGACGTATGTCGTAGACTTATCCCTTTCGGCTAAAAGCCGAAAACTCGCGTGTTTCGGCTAAGCCGAAACTTTTCTGCGACTGCTCACTTCGCTCGCAATCTAAAGAATTTAAAACCGAGGGGTCATCCACTCCTCATCACTCCTCAGTATTGCCGAAATTGCCTAAATTGCTTATTATTGCCTAAATTGCCGTTATTACGGAAATTGCCCATTTATTGCCGAAATTGCCCACTTATTGCCGAAATTGCCCAATTATTGCCGAAATTGCCCACTTATTGCCGGAATTGCTCACTAATTGCCGAAATTGCCTAAATTTTATAGTGATAAATCTAGTTTTATTGATACCGTTTATTTCTTTGTTAACCACCTGTTTACACGTTATTCATTTGCTGTAGACATTAAAGATCGTCAAGATTTGAATTTTTTGGCCACATAGGCAAATTTAGCAAGAGCACGTGACCCTATGGAAGCGATTGTGGAGAGATTTGTCCGGTGTTGGCATAGAGTGCGTTGGTCAGAAAAAAACGAGTTTCAGGTTCAAAAAAGTGATAGTTACATTTTTTCTTCCTATACTAACCGAAAATGAGATTTTCGGGATTCAGGAGGGCTGTGAAAGGACCACTTCTCACGGCTAGTCGTGTAAAAATTATACTAACGGCTAGGCGTGTAAAATTTACAATATGGCGACGGCGATTGGCGTATGACGGAACACAACACGTGCGATTTTGCCAAATTTAAATTGTAGGACTTGACGTCTAGATATTCTTGATCTGTCACTTGGGTTCTCAAATTTCAAAATTAATTAATTATTTATTTTTAACTGGTGTAGGAAGAAAAATGTTGTATAAACCACAGCGAAAAAGTGGTTTTACGCGTCTCAGGAAATGGCCAGTCTCGCCTACGCCTCGACTGTCCATATTTTCCTTCGCCGCGTAAAACATCACTTTCACGCTTTGGGTTATAAACTACTAAAACAACATTTAAGATTTATCCAGGCCGCGTAAAAAACTGGGGGCTGATCACTCAAAAAAATTGTGCACAATTAATTCCAATCGGGAATTAATTCCATTCTAATTCCATTAATTCCAATCAATTCCGCGTCAATTCCATATTAATTCCAAATAATTCCTTTAATTCCTTTTAAATGATGTACTTATCAATTCCTTATTAATTCCATATCAATTCCAAATAATTCCATAATAATTCCAGTTAATTCCAACTAATTCCAGCTAATTCCAACTAATTCCGGCTAATTCCAACTAATTCCATTCTAATTCCATTAATTCCATTAATTCCAATCAATTCCGCGTCAATTCCATATTAATTCCAAATAATTCCAACTAATTCCTTTAATTCCTTTTAAATGATGTACTTATCAATTCCTTATTAATTCCATATCAATTCCAAATAATTCCATAATAATTCCAGTTAATTCCAACTAATTCCAGCTAATTCCAACTAATTCCGACTAATTCCAACTATGGTCTGTCCGGGATCCACACGACCAAGATTCACCCTATTTCCATGGCGAATCATTGTTGTCAACAATGAGTCGCCATGGAAATTGGGTGAATCTTGGTCGTGTGGATCCCGGCCAGAGTATACTACCATTAATTCCATTCTAATTCCATTAATTCCATTAATTCCATTAATTCCAATCAATTTCATATTAATTCCAATTAATTCCAACTAATTCCAACTAATTCCTTTAATTTCTTTTAAATGATGTACTTATCAATTCTAAATAATTCCATATCAATTCCAAATAATTCCACAATAATTCCAGTTAATTCCAACTAATTCCAGCTAATTCCAACTAATTCCAGCTAATTCCAACTAATTCCGGCTAATTCCATCTAATTCCATTAATTCCTTTTAAATTCCATCAATTCCAGAATAATTCCGTAATAATTCCATAATTCCGGAATTAATTCCAAGCCGGATGTACAACTAATTCCACTAATGATCAGCCCAGCCCCCCATAAAAAACAAACTAAACTAAATTTAATTAAGGAACAAGTATAAAAGAAGTAAATAATGTATTTGAACAAAATAAAAAAAACGACATTCAAAATTTAAATGACAGCACTTCGAACACCACTGTTTAGGTTTTCAGAACTTAACAAAATTTAAGTAACAATAAGTACACTATGAGGAAGTGAATAATAGATTTGAACAAAAAAGAAAATAAAGTCTTTGTCGACCTTTTGGTAGTCATCAGTTTTTGGCCACTGAAAATTGCCTAAAATTTCTTGTAAGAACTTTACTTTGCAAGTTGTTTCCTTGATTTCCACCACTCGTCCCAAATACTTTTTACTTCTTATTGCCGAGTATTGCCCAAATATGGCCGTTTTTGCCTCGGTTATTGCCGAGATTTTGTACAAGTATTTCCCACAGTGGATGACCTCTCGTTTAAAACAAAAACAGAAAACTAAACTTAATCCAATTCAACGGCAAAAGCTCAATCGGGCTCAAACCGCGTTTCCTGACTACGAAATGCACAATTTGACAACACCGCATTTTTTGGCTACGTATAGTTACATAGTTATAACTTTAACATTGGACAAACATCTTAAATTTCCCACTACTCGATTTGCAAAAAAGCGATTTCTTATCGATTTCAATTGAATAATGATCAATGAGAAAAAAATTCTAATAGTAAATTTGCAGTAATTTATAACGATTTGTAAACTGTAACCGTAAGTCTCTCAGAAATTTAAATTTTGTTGAATCATCATTGTGGAAAAAGTGGCTCGCGGCTGGGAATCGAACCCAGAACCTTCCGCTATTCAAGCGGCTGCTCTAAATTCTACTAACTCGTGAACAATAATTATAATAACACTGATGATTGATTTTCAATTAATTCGTGTAAGAATGATTTCCAAGTAGTTGGCAATACTTGAAGTTACTTAAAAATTCCTAATTTTTGCAGTACATGTACAAGTTTAGCGCCCCAAAATTTTGGTCGGTTGCCTAGCCGATTTAGCCTTAACACGGCCCTGGATCTTCAGCTGCAAAGTTCATAGAAGGTTTTGAACTAACTTGACATAGAATAGATTAACCTACGACGGCTTACTAGTATTAATACTCCTGACCTGAATAGTGGGCAATAAAGAACCGAAATGTTTATGCATTATTCCTAGTTCATTTCGCGGAGAAAATGGGAATGCTTTCGCACATTCTGTACGGAATACCGAGCACGCTATTGTCAATATTTCAGGCATTTATGATCTCGGCGTCGGCGATGTTTTGAATTGAAACGAAATTAAAATCAATTTGCCGAGACGACTTCCTTTGGTTCAACAAAGCAATAATTAATTAACAAAAGTTTGCCCCGAATTTACAGCGGTAACGGTGTAAGCTCATCGCAATGCAGATTCGCTTGGTATTCAAATTAGTTTGCAAATAATATTATTGCCATTTTCACTTATTCGCTTTAAGGAAGCACCTTTAAAATTGGTGGAGGCGCCTCGTGCAAGCGTTCGAATCGCTGGACGTTTGAAAAACGTGCGAATTTGAATATTTATGAAATGAATACGAAATAAGCCGTAATCAACGTTCGACGTAATTGCTATTTACATATTTATATACGAAGGATCTTCTAACATTTTCGACACACTATTACATAAGCGAAGCTGAATTCACAGCGGATTCGGCATATATAAATCTCGCGAAATCTCTAGAGAGGAATTAAATATTGTGAAACAATGTACGACGGTCCAATAAAAATAAATCAACCGTAAAAAAATCAGCAGTTAAAAAATATTTTTTTAGAGGTACGAGACATTTTTAAAAATGTTACCTGAAAGAATTCCCGTTGTTGAGTTACATCCATCACGAAAGTTTTTTAATACTTACTACAGAGCGTATAATAGCAAAAATGTGTTGGCGGAAAGAATTTGATTTAGTTGAGTGTGATGTAATAAAGAAATGATGGGATTCCTAGTAGGAATCTTGATTCTTCGTGGATCAATATCGGTTTAGGAAAATGGATAGTTATGATAAAATGGCAATATGAAAAAATGAAAATCTAATTTACTTTTATTTGATGCGCAGGGTGGGGTGGCATCACGGAAAAAATACTTTATTAAATTCCGTGCTTTCCTGGCAACTTTTACAACATGCACATGTACAATGACAAATGAGCTTTTTGGAGTCACAATAATGATTGACGGGTTCCACTAGTTTTAAACGATTTTTTAATTACCTTTTTTTAGGTAGCTCTAATATACAGGGTGGTGATAAAGTATACAATATTCGCAATAACTCTGCAACCAGCAATTTTTGAGAAAAACTGTTGAACAGGTCAAATTGATTTAAATTCTTGCGAATCTTTTTGACGTCATTTTTAAGTCTCTGACGTCATCCATGTCAAACATGTTACGCCATTGGTATTTTTTTAAATGGCAGCGTATACTTTTCTAGAGTGATTTCGATACATTCAGCCATATAAAAATTTTACCAAAATCATAACGTGAAAAAAATCTTATAGATTGTGAAATTTTCGCAATTACTCTGCAGCCGGCAATTTTTGAGAAAATCCGTTGGATAGATCAAATTGATTCAAATTGTTGCGATACTTTCAATTTCATTTTTGTTTCTGGCGAACCTATTATAGCATGGGTGTTTTTTTAAAGTCGGCCTATACTTTTCTCGACTGATTTTGATGCTTGGTTGAATTCTTTATTCAGCTATATCAAAATTTTACCAAAATCATTATGTAAAAGAACGGTTGATAAAGGATTCGTAATAATTTTGCAACCAGCAATTTAGAAAAATCTATTGTACAGGTGAAATTGATTTATTTTAAGTTCTTGCGGGACTTTTGATGTAATTTTTAAGTCTCTGACGTCACCCACGGCTCATGTCAAACGTATTACGTCATGCATGGTAAATTTTCTATATGGCTGAAAAGAGAATTTAACCATGTATCAAGATCGGTCGAGAAATGTATAGGTTATTGCCTTCTAAAAAAACACCCATTATGTAATATGTATGACATCAAAAGTTCAGGAAGAATTTAAATCAAGTTGACCTATTTTCGCAGAAATTGCTCGTTGCGGAATAATTGCGAATATTTCATAATCTATAAGGTTTTTTTACGTTACGATTTTGGCAAAATCTTTATACAGGGTGTCTCAGGACGCTCGCACCACCTTTTAACGGTGTTTTCCTGATTAAATTCTGAGTCGATCCGTGTTTTTGAAAATTTCTAGGGTCCAATAGTTCTCGAGTTATAAGAGATTTAAAAGGACCAATCAGATTTCAGCTCTGAATTGCTTCATAGGGTAACTGTGTTACATGGTAACAAGATACAACAATAATAAATTTTCATTGATAGTATCTTGTAACCTAGGAAATAGTGCATCTAACATTAAATTACCTTATGATTGGTCCTCTTAAATCTCTTATAACTCGAGAACTATTGGACCCTGGAAATTGTCAAAAAGACAGATTGACTCAGAATTTAATCCTGAATATTCCATTAGAAGATGGTGCGAGCGTTCTGAGACACCCTGTATGGCTGAAAAGAGAATTCAATGATGTGTCAAAATCAGTCCATCTCTCTCTTTAAAAAGTACATCTGAGATTATTTACTCTCAATACAATCATCAGCTCTTTCTATTTAAGAAAAATTAACCGTAATATACTCATAAGTTATTACAGTGTTTTGCTGTAAAGCAGCGTTTCACTTTTTCAAAATTCTTGATATTTTTGTTCCGCTTAAAAATGACGTCAAAACTTCCGCAAGAATTTAAATCAATTTGACCTGTCTCAAAAATTGCTGGTTGCAAAGTTATTGCGAATAGTCTAGTCGTATTACAATTTTTTATGCAAATGTGGAAATAAGAAGACAATATTTTTTCGCGCTTAGATGTGCTGTTTAACATACTAAAAGTCCTGACAAATCCTGCGTGTCCGCTAGCCGCAATCTTAAAAAAATGTTGCAGGACGTGGGTCCCATCGAAGTTTTCCTTTTATATCTCGAAAACCGTTGATCCTTCGTGAATTTTTCACGTGACTAAACTGAAAGAGAATAAAATTTGCAACAGAATGAGTTTATAATTGCATTCATGGCTTCTTCTGTTTTGCAGGAAAATTATGTAAATTGAAAAATTTGATGGGTATTAGAATTTTTTTAAGTAAATGTGGAAATAATTAGAAGACAATGGTTTTTTGCTTTGAGATGCTCTACTTTATGTGCTGTTTAACGTACTAAAAGTCCTGACAAATCCTGTGTGTGCGTTAGCCGCAAACTCCAAAAAATGGTGGGGCACGTGGGTCCCACCGACATTTTCCCTTTATATCTCGAAAACCGTTGATTCTACGTGAATTTCTCACATGACTAAACTGAAAGAGAATAAAATTTGCAACAGAATGAGTATATATTGCATTCATAACTTCTTCTGTTTTCGAGATATAAAGGAAAAACTTTGGGAAGACCCCTGTCCTGCACCATTTTTTGAACATCGCGACTAACGCACACAAGGATTTGTCAGGACTTTTAGTATGTTAAACAATCCATAAAGTAGAACACTTCAAAGCAAAAAACCATTGACTTCTAATTACTTCCACATGTTTTTCTAATATACGTAGAAACTTCAAAATTATTTAAAACTCTATGGTCGGTATCCATTGCAGACGGTTTAATTAATACAATAAAGCAGAAAGCAGAGAGCACAAAACTGTCAACGACTGTAAGCGAGATAAAAGCTATTGACGAAAAAGTTTAAACAGCTATCGTAAAACAAATTTTCTATTCAAGGCTCTTGCTTGGAAATGGTGTTGCTCTACAGGGAGCCAGGACTAAAAGGATACCGTAAGTTCTCCTTTCACTGCATTGCAAAAAGCGGGACTCTGTTGAGGCAAATTTAATTTAAGCTTTTATTTATTTAAAAAAATGGTTTCGTGATCAATAGCTATTATAAATTGTATAAGTACATAATAACAACTGCTGTTTGGTATAGAAATTCAGCGCCTCGTCATCATTAAATAATAATCAACAGTACAACGTAAACCGTTCTGTGTCAGTATTCCCACAAGCTTAGAAAATAATAATAAAGTGAGGCTACCCTCAAATCCGGCCTAAAGCCGACGAGATTTAAAATGATTTACTAACTAGCTAATTACCTTCTTGTTGGATTGGATCCTGTACTGCCCCTTTTTGTTCCACATCTCACTATTTGTTTAATTGTTTATATCCTCACTACTGAATAAATACGTTTTTTTCATTCATTTTTTGCGGATCCGGTGATAATAAAGATAAGAGCCAGGCAAGAGATAAATATCTACTATTAACGGTCCGGTTAATTTCCAGAAATAACGTATTTATTTTATTATTAATACGCCCATTTGTATGTAATGTAGCTCTCCACATTTAATTGCACTCATTTAACGAACTTTTCACGAACTTTCTTAAATCAAAACACATGTAGTAATTTATAATTGAACCATCCCCGAAATGGATGGTAAATATTTAAATTGGTGAAAATTTGTTGGATATTTCGGGCTCTCGCAAATATTTGAATGAACATTTTCGCTAATTTGAAAATATTCAGGGATTCCTGGCGAATCTTTCTCTCCTGGAAACTACTCAGCGCGAATGACGGCAGAATCGAGGTATTTTCATTATCACAACGTACAATGTGTGTTATCTAAATAGGTACAGCAGACGCTAATAAAACACCATAACCCGAGTGCTAACGCGGGTAATAACTGAGCGAAATTCACCCAGAACATTATTACGGTGATATGGGTGAGAACTTTCAGTCATTTCTTGAGAATATGAGACAAAAGGTTCACATGAATTCATAGGCGCAGGAACTTGGAAATTGCGAGGGGGGCACGGCTCCAAAGTATATAATAATATTAATAACCATAATAGATGGAGAGTAGTTTAAATTGGAGAAAAGTTGCGCTATTTGTTGGTGATTAAGGTTCTGAAAATAATTTCCCAATATTTTTATTCGTTTCTGAGTTATCACAAAAATCTGAAAATTGACAGTTTAAAGAAAAATTAATATTATCTTCCTGAAGTTTGATGTTATTTCAACGAAACTTGTAACTTTTATATTTTTAACTGCTGTCAATTGAATGGCATTGACAGAAATTTTCTAGGCCTTCTAGATTTTGAATTTTGAATAGCGACAGTCAACTTTTGATTCTTTTATGGCCGACATATTGAATTTTGACGCCATCAAATACACAAAAAAAAATGCAGCAGAGAAGCGGCTGGAACCTCCCCATCGCGTGGATCTTTGTATTCTGTGTATATAGTAGTCAATTCAACAAAAAAAATTTTATGCTTATCGTCTGTGACTAATTTCGCAATTTTCTGACAAATACCGACATCACCCATCACATTTGACAATATGTTCCTTTTAAGGTTAACAGTTTGCCACCCTTTTGACAATAACTGATACCTACTTTATGTCATCCACTGTCAGCCCGCTCTCTTTTATTGAAAATGAATTTTTTCTCTATTTTCTACTGAAATGGCAGAGACTGTAAATACATCTTTAGAACCAGAATTTGATCGTCTTTCTAATGGAGACATAAAAAAAGAGGCCTTGTATTTAAAATTTTAAGTTGATATGCTTGAATGGCACTTCCCGTGGACCAATTGCTTCCAAAAGCCTTTCAGGTCTTCAACGGGTCACCCTATCTCCATGTACCAAATTTCAGCCAAATCGATTCACTAATTTGGGCTATAATGTATTTTTACTGTTATTACAAAATTTCGATTTTTTGACCCAAAGAGCACTAAATGCGAACGAATTTTGTCTTATTTAAAACCAGAATTTGAAGACCTTTCTGATGGTGACAATAAATCTATCAAAAACTTGTTTTGGATGGTTAAATGAGTGAGTAATTTTAACTTTGGAAATTGGTGTGCCAAAACGGCACTTTCCGTGGGCCGATTGAATCCAAAATTTGTTCAGCTCTTCGACGTGCAATTCAATCCCCATGTGCAAAATTTGAGCCAAATCGGTTCAGGGGTTTGGGCTGTACAGCGATTTTAAAGTCCGATAAAAATCAATTTTTTTTTAATTTTTGGTCAAAAGGGCACTGAGAGTGAATACATTTTTAGAAGCAGAATTTGAAGGCCTTTCCTATCGTGACGTGAAAAATGGGGGTTTGCATTTAAAATTTAAAAGTTGATGTGCCAAAATGGCATTTCTAGTTGCACGATTTTCTCCAAAAGCTTTTCAGATCTAAGTTGGGTTATCCCATGCACACGTGCCAAATTTCAGCCAAATCGGTCGAGTAGTTTTGGCTGTTGCGTGTTTACAAACGTACGCACGTACGCACGTACGTACGTACGTACGCACATACACACAGACACATTTTTAAAACCACTTTTTTGGGTTCCTGAGACCTAGAAACGTGAAGATCTGGTGCTATCTCAAATTCGAAAATTTTAGTGATTGCAGTACCTAACCTCCCTTTTTTTATAAGTGGTGAAGTGGATTGGGGAGGTTAATAGGCTTTTAAAAATGTAGTCAACATGAACTTTTTTGACAGAAGTCAGAATTTGAAAATTTGCATGAATAATTTATAAAATCAGCCTGAACTTAGATGAAAAACAATTGCAAAAAAGTACGCCGATTTCTTCAATCTCTTATTATAACATGTGAAAACAATTGAATTCAACAGTAATAAATTACGTCTTGCGGTCGTACGACTCAGGCTTTATTCAAAATCTAGTAGGAATAGAAAATTTCTGCCAAGGCCATTTAATTGACAAATGTCAAAAATATAAAAGAATCCACATTTAAATAACATCAATCATTAGGAAGATATTAATTTTTCTTTAAATTGGCAATTTTCAGATTTTTTGTGATAACTCAGGAACGAATTAAATTATCGGGAAATTCTTTTCAGATTCTTAATCGCCAAGAAATAGCGCAACTTTTCTCTTTTACCGTTTAGAAGAACCCAATGGTGAGCATCGAAAAATTACCCACCCTGTATAGAAATTTTCAATTATGGCTTTGCAAATTTCAAGGGGGGCAAGCGCCCCCCTTGTCCCGGCGCCTATACATGAATTAATCCGCAGTTTTGACTGAACTGTAATGAATTTAAAAATTAATTGCCACAACAAGGATCAATGAAACGCTTCAGTTACAACAAGGGGATTTTATGATTTAAACGATATTGCGTCTGCAACCGTGGATTAAAGGAGGTTTAACACAAATCTAGTTATATTAGGGAGACGGCACACCCTTAAGGTTTAAAGGGTTGCTCATGCTTGATCTCGAAATTTAATTAACAAATTTCCATGTCATTTTTTCCAAAAACTATTTGGCAGCGATGGTAATTGGTGCGATCAATAAAGCGAGTGTACATGAATATGTATGCATCGTTTCAATGCGGTATAAAATGATAAATTCTACACGACAAAAATAAATGTTTCCACCTCGAATACCGAATTGTTTGCATCTCATCAACAAGTTGAGAAGAGACGGCGAATTAATTTTCCGTAATCCAGAATAATTAACGCAATTTGCATGCTGGAATTTCTTCATTCGGAGCGAAACTGTGAACGATCGAATCGATAATGAGTATTTATGTTGTTTGGCAGGTACTATCCGGCTGGTATCATGGATATTTATGGGTACACGTGGAATTATTGAGATTTTCATTGCTATGACAAACTGACAATTTATAATGTCCAAAAATTTATTCAAAATTAATTGAGCTTCAGCAGCACAATCACCAGCGGAAATTCGATTATATTTGCAGACATCAAGAGCTGTGTTATTAGTTTCGTTTTATGGTAAATGGTTTTTCCGCACACAAAATGGAATGAACATTCTTTTGTACTCAAATTGAGTTTTGTTCAAAAAAAAAACGTTAATTTCTCTATCAACCATCATGCTATCAACGTGTGATGCTATCTTAAGGAGGGATATAGAGGACAGGGTCGGGCTTCGGGCTTCCACAGCACCTAAACCATCCCAGTCAGGAATTTCGTTCATGTTTAAACTTGAAATGAAGACGCATTCCAGGAAAATACTTTTAAATGTACCTACAGGCTGGTTCAAAAAATTTTGACATGTCAAACTTGACTTTTTTAAAATGACATGCCGGGTATATTTTAGCATATTTATAATCCCTTTAGAAACCTTTCTTCATCCCTAAAATATTACGGCTTTTGAGTGCTTACTTGGTTCGCGAGCAAAAAATTATTTTTCATTATTTCCAAATCTCTTTTTTTAAACCAAACAATTAGGCTTATTTTTAAATTTCTATCCAATCAAATTCATTTAAGAGTGATTAATGCATTTTATCGGAGTTTGCACGAGTCATTTAATCGTTTCCGTTGACGACTTGATTGAACACAAGTTTTTCACTGTTGAAAATCACCACGTAAACAAAATTATGGGAAATAAAGGTCCACAAATCCTTCCACAAACCATATTTTAGGTGTTTTTGGACATAAAGGACGCTAATTTTTTCTGTATACATATATCCTAAAAATTCAATAACATTTTGTTTGCATGTTTCCTAACGTCAAACGTCATTAACGTCAATGACCTATAAAGCCTCGTTCGCTTTTGAGTATAGGCAACCCCGGTTTAAAAAATCATAATTTTATCAAAATAAAGAGTTTAATTTGTGAAATAATCTTAACGAATGCCGTATAGGCAAAACAATTCAAACTAAATTGCCATTTATTATTAAATATTAAAGCCCTCGATCTAAAGCTCCCGGGCTTTAATCAGATAATAAATGACAATTAAGTTCTCATAATTTTACCACCGGCAACAAGCTTTCGTAATCAATTTCAAAATTTAATTGATTAATAAATAGCATGCACTTGTGGTATTATAAGCGATAATATAGGAGTTTACATCATTTTATATAAAAATATGCCATTTACGCGAGTGCAGTTTTTATGATAAAGTAAGATGAAGTCCTTGTCCTTAGGAACCTCCGATCCGATTTTAGTTGATTTCCTATGTACAGGGTGATCCAAACTCGACGTCCAGGCTATTTTTCTTGGAAACGATTGGATGAGCTTTCAAAATTTTCTTTCCATATTTTAGCTATCAATGTAAGGTTTAAGCGGAGGTGCATATAGAACATTCCATGCAACAACGATCGGCGTTGCGACGCCGGGAATAATATTTTTTCCACCAACACCCCACTTGCGATACACCATTAGAAGAGAGGCCTTTTCTACCGATTCAAAAATGCTAAAAATTTCATAATTTGGACCGTTTTCATTTTGTTTTCTAAAAAAAAAATGGCAGCAGAGAAGCGGCTGGAACCTCCCCAACGCGTGGGTCTTTGATTTCCGTGACTTGTGTTTAAGATTTTAAAGTTAATATGCCTAAATGGCACTTCCCGTTAACCAATTGCTCCCAAAAGCCTTTCAGCTCTTCAACGGGTCACCTGACCTCCATGTACCAAATTTCAGACAAATCCTTCCATTAGTTTGGGCTATAACGTGGTTTCAGTGTTATTTCAAAATTTCGATTTTTCTACCCAAAGGGTAATAAATGCGAATAAATTTTATCTCATTTAAAACCAGAATTCGAAGACCCTTCTAATGCTGGCAATAAATCTTTCAAAAATTTGTTTTGGATGGGTAAATGAGAGAATACTTTAAATTTGGAAATTGGTGTGCCAAAACGGCACTTTCCGTGGGTCGATTGAATCCAACATTTGTTCAGCTCTTCGACGTGTAATACAATCCCCATGTGCAAAATTTTAGCCAAATCGGTTCAGGGGCTTGGGCTGTACCGCGATTTTAAAGTCCGATAAAAATCTCGATATTTTTAGTTTTTGGTCAAAAGGGCACTGACAGTGAATACATCTTTGGAAGCAGAATCTGAAGGCCTTTCTTATTGTGACGTGAAAAATGGGGGTTTACATTTAAAATTTAAAAGTTGATGTGCCAAAACGGCATTTCTGGTTGCACGATTGGCTCCAAAAGCTTTTCAGATCTAAGTTGGGTTATCACATGCACACGTACCAAATTTCAGCCAAATCGGTCGAGTAGTTTGGGCTGTGGCGTGTTTACGAACGAACGAACGAACGAACGTACGTACGAACGAACGAACGTACGTACGTACGAACGTACGTACGTACATACATACAGACACATTTTAAAAACCACTTTTTTGGGTTCCTGAGACCTCAAAACGTACAGATCCGGTCTTATCTCGAATTCGAAAATTTTAGTGATTGCAGTAACCTCCCTTTTTTTTTAAATGGTGAAGTGGAGTGGGGAGGTTAAAAGAATGTCATCTTAGGACTTCTCTATCAAAAAATAGATTAAATACGGACTACAGGAAACATAATGGTTTATTAATAACTTAGATTAACGTTTGATATCAAAAAATTATGAATATCATGAAAAAAACAAACATTCCAAGAAAAATGGCCTGGATGTCTAGTTTGGATCTACACGGTGTACAGGGATGTACAGAGTGTTCAAAATTAATTTGCAAAATTTTAAATTCTAAAGCAGTTTTTCTCATTTTTTCTCAATTGTAACTCCCTGTATATTTTTTAGTTGGGCTAGTATAGAACTTATAAGCGAATATTTCTTTCATCCGTTTTCGAGTTATTCGCAAATATTACAAATTTTCTCGTTTGCAGACAATTTTAACGTCTAAAATTATTACATAAGCATTCAGACTAATATTGTTCAGTACCTACAATAATGATAAAATGTGATAAAATTTCCACTACCCTTAACACTTCATTTGAAATATCGAACACATTAATTGCATAAAAACGTGGAAGGCTTTCGAACAGGTACCACAGGGAATTTTCTGTTTTCTGTAAGTTGACAAATTGTGAAATTAATTGAAATATTATTTTAAAATTTCAAAATTGAAAATGAATGTCAACAAAGAAACGGCAAGTGAAGGAGGTCTTTTTAATTTGTGCATAGACATAGACTAAAATGGAGAACATTTTTAATATTTAATGTATCTGTCGTATACACGTGACCTTGATTAATAAACATTTTTGTTAGTAGACACATATTTGTTATACTAAAAGTTAAAGACAGTAGAAATGCCTTTTCAAGAACAAATTAAATTGTTCATAAACCAAAATTGGTTTGGGGCTTATTTTATAATTTTGTACTTAAGTAAAAATTGTCTATAAACAAGAAAATTTGTAATATTTGCGCAGAACTCGAAAACGGATGAAAATAGTCAACATGTTTATATGACAAAGCATTCGCTTATAAATTGTACATTAACCTGACTACAAATATACAGGGTGTCACATTTGAAAAAATTGAGTAAAACTGCTTTAAAGTTCTTAAATTTTGCAAATTAATTTTGAACACTCTGTACATTGGGACACAATTAAGATCGGATCAGACTTGCCTAACAGCCTCTACAATAAGAACTTCATCTTACTTTCTCATAAAAACTGCACCCGCGTAAATGGAGAATTTTGAAGCAAAATTATGTAAACTCCAATTTTTTTTTCAAAAATTATTTTTTGCTGGCAAACCAAACATTCAAGAGCCGTAATATTTTAGGGATGAATAAAGGCGTTATATAAAGTTGCTAAAATATACCGAGCATTCCATTAAAGAAACGTCAATTGTTTTTGAACCATTTAAAAATATATTCCTGAAATGCGCCTTCATTTCTTGTTTAATCAGTTCGAGGTTTTAACGTGCAAAGTGCAAAGTTTTATTGCATATTTTGTGGTCGTATAAAATTCGAATATTTAGATATTGGACTCAGATAAAGAAAATAATACTCGTCTGGTGAAATTCTCTCCATGGTCGGTTCAGCTTTACAAATGTAGCACAAAGTAATTTTTTAAGATGCACTTTGAGCGTTTCAAAGCGAGAAAATTTGTATTTACGAGCGGATGAAATATCTTCCGAAGCAGTGAGAAATATTTAAGGACTGTTCTTTTGCGAGTTGAAAATAATTTATTACGAGACGTGTTTTGCAAATCGAAAAGAAAGCAGAAACAAATAATGCAGCACACGCTTCTCGAATACATTGCAGCTATTTTTCTTATCATCTTACCTAAAAGGCGAAATTATTTCCGTCATAAATTCCAAATTTATGCTCAAAGAAGCCCTCGATAGCGTCTAAGCATGTACCCGGAATCCATATAAACGCGCGATTTTTAATGTTTATTTTGGGAGCTGCAAAAAACATAAATCGAACAACGATTTGCATACCTTTGTATCTGTTTCAGGTTGAATAATCCGCACTTCCAGGGTCCCGGCCATCACAGCGTACCAGCATTTTCCCTTGTCGCCTTGTCGAAACACTGCAAATAAAAAAAACTATCAAAATTGACTCGCCAGTTGAAATTAAACGATTACACAAAGCTTCTATCGATTTAATTAACTCGGGATTCGCAGCCCCGGAAGTGCAAAGTAAGCTTTTATAAGAGTTTTTCCATGTTTTAAAAGAAAAAATATATGGATACTACGCCCTTTCAATTACTTTAACACATCCCCCATCCGCTTGGGGGGATTTGAAATTTATTTAAGGGACATAAATTAATAGCCCAGGGATTTCGCTTTTGGACGATATCAAATAGAAAAGCCCCCGGAAGATGTATATCAATGCGATTTGTATCCCTGTAGATGTTTATTTTATCAATCTGCGCCTAATAGTAGTGCCTCCGCAGACGCGCACAGATGTGTCAAAAAAGCGAAACATTAAAAAATTGTTGTTACAGAATTAAAAAGTAGAAAATTAACAGAAAAAACACAACAATTTTGAAGATTGAAAAATAAAAAGAATGACAATATAAACCAAATGAATAAATGAAAACAATTGTCGGAATTAATAAAATTTGGCGAATTTTGAAAAATTAACACTCAGGGGGCTGCAAAATTGCCGAAAGGGGATGAAAAATCAAAAGGAATGAAAATTAAGTGTGATTAAGTAGAATTACGAAATACGACACGAAAATAACCAAGTTATGCAATTAAAACTTTTGTGGGGGCTGAAATACATACTTATATCTACCTATTGCGAACGAAACTGGAAAATTGTAAAAGATAAACTGGATCCCAAATGAGTTTAGGGGGTTGAAAAATTGTAAAGGGGGATGAGAAGTTAAAGGATATGAGAATTAATCGTAATTAAGCAGAATTACAAAAAATAACACGAAAATAAGCCAATTATCCAAGTTTGCCTTTTGGGGGTTGAAATATTGCGAAGGCTGTCGAAAAAGTGAAAAAGGCAAACAGAATCCATATGAGTCAAATGTATTACCGAATAAAAAAGGCAAAATTGGGCGAATTTTACAGAATTAACGCTCGGGGGTTAAGTTAATTAGCGAAAATAACACGAAAAAGAAGCGGTCTGTGTAAACTTTGCTTTTTGAGGGCTCACATATCAGGAAAGGGGTTGAAAAATTGTGGATGGGTTAACATTAATGAAAATAACTTCGAGTTATCGAGAAAATATGGATTAGGAGTTGTTAGTAGCCTAGGGGTTGGTTTTAGGTTGAAGATTCTTAAGGCGTTTTTTCAATGGTTAACCGAAAACTATCGAACCCCGTAATTTTATACCACGATTTATTTGAAAAAATTTCCAGTTTCAACCCTTAAATTTCATCCCCCTTGTTAGATCTTAGTGAAAATTTGTCTACCCGGCTACAGCGTCACTGAAAATTGACACACCAAATTCTGCCTTGATACACTGAGTAGTTTTAGAGTTCTCGTACTTTTGTGTTTCTGCAAGTTAGGGGTTTTAGCGCCTTTAAGGGTGGTTTTTCGCGAATTATGACCCAGACCTTTTTTGTACCATCAATAGAAAGCTATCGAATGGTATTAATTTCAACCTTAATTATTCAGTGAAAATTCGAGTTTCCACCCTTAAATTTCATACCCTTCGATAAATTTGTCCTAAAATTCACTCCTCCTTTCGCGAAAATGCAATGTCTAGGATCTTATAGTTTTACGGAAGATATTGCTTCTCTGCATCAAATTACATCTCTACTAATTTCACCCCTTTATGATTTACAGGGGCGTTACATTACTTCTTGCGTACCTATTTACTTACTTCGGTTGTTCATAAATAAAATAACAGGATTTTAGAAGAAATAAATAAAATGTATTTATCCGCTGCATATCTTTAGGGGTTGTTAGTAGCCTAGGGGTTGGTTCTTGGTTGAAAACTCATAAGGCTCTTTTCAATGGTTGAAGAAATTTACAGTTTCAACCCTTAAATTTTATCCCCCTTGTTATATCTTAGTGAAAATTTGTTCATCCGCCTAACATCAGTGTCACTGGAAATTACCTTACCAAATTCTGCCTTGATACGCCAAGTAGTTTTTGAGTTCTCGTGTTTTTGTGATTCTGTATGTTAGGGGTTGTAGCGCCTTTAAGGGTAATTTTTCGCAAAATATATATAACACTTTTTAGAATCATTAACTAAGCGGGAGACAAAAGCGAATAAGCTAAAACAAGAATGCCTCGCATACTGCTACGGCACTAATAGAATATCGAAATCGAGCTTATCCGTTGGTTTGTTGCTGATGGAAATTATTCAATTAAGAAGATTGCAAATTAAATTATCTCGCCGTTAAAGCAAAGCAAGCATAAGAAGTGGATGGAGTTATGAAGTGCAAAAACAAGGGAACCGAAATGACTCATTTTCTGAGGCGGAATTAATCAGAGTTTCGACACGGTTTATATTAATTAAAACGGCATTGTTGGAAAAATGTTTATGTACTAGTTTCACGATTATCCGCAAAGGCAAAAGTTTGTGTAAATTGCGCAATGCACAAAGTTTCACTCAATTATTTAAATTCCGCCCGTTGTGTTTCAATCTAGAAGTTGGAAAAATAGGCATCAATTGAAGTTTCTTTTTCTAGCACGTCACGTCCACGAAATAAATTTCCTTCAAGCGAGGGTGTAATTTAAAGGGAGAGCGCCATATTTCGTAACAATTAGGCTCGGTTTCTGATGAGGTTGCAGTTAGTGGGTTAAAATAAGGTTGTTTATTGGTGGGTGGAAACGCAACTTTTAGACGAAACAGCAAAATCGAGCGTTTTTGTCAAACGAAATTAATTGCCTTATCAAAGTCGCTGGAAATTTGATAATTACATAATTTGATTGGATTTAAAAGCGGTGAAGTTTGTGCCCCCGTTTTTAAATGTCAGGTGTAAAACTTGTTGGGAATGTTGGGCTATTGTAATTTTGCTGTTTTGATTTATAGTTCTTCCAATCGATGAGGTTGTTTGATTTGGAAATCCTTATTTGGGGTTGGAATTGTAATGCAATTAGTATTGTGCTGATTTAGGCAAAATTTCATAGACCATTGGTTATTTACACTTTACGCATTTGCAGTAAATAAACACAATTAATTTAGTGGCAAAACAATACCTGACGTCAGACTAGTTTCACATCGCACTGTGCATGTTATATACAGGATGTCCCAATTGTTTGAATTCGGTCGATGTCTCCATTGCTGTTAGAGATAGCGAAAAATTGTTAAATACAAAGTTGCAGAGGGTCAAACAAGGCACATTTTAAAAATACAATCCTGTAAACAGGCTGTCCCATTAAGGAGTAACAACACAATAAATGGAACATCCTGTATTTTTTATTGAATTCTATGGTGAAGTAACTTTCATTAATCATGTTTTCAGCTGAAGCGAATGGTTTAGAAGATATTGGCAATTTTGTGGGAAAAATTACTTTTGCAGTACTTGTTGTGAAAAGTCATGCCACAACCAATTGTCAACCTTTGGTTTTGGAAATTTGTCATTAAGGAAGGTTAGAGTTATCTTTCAAGTGCTTGACAACGGTCTTAGCTTCCTAAGTTCGTCTACAGTAACATTATGAACCTTCAAAAATGTAGAGGTTTACATTTCGAAATTTTTAAATGGCACTACTATCAAATGTTATACTGTAAAATTAAATTTGCTTTCGTTTGATATCAGATGTCCCTATATCCAAGTTTCGTATTTTTCGTTTTATTACTAATTTTACTGTCGTCATCTTGTAAGGTAAGTTTAGTTAATAAAAGTGTAACTGCTTGGGCCAATTTTTCCGCAATCAGCCTCAATCGTCTTAGGAGATTACATTTTATGTCCACACGAAAAATTAAAGAATAGTTATTGTTTGTTTTCGAGATTATACCTACAGAGTGGTACTGTTTTCGTTTCCCATAATTGGGATCTCGGAAACTGTAAGAATTAGAAGATTGATAAAATTAGAGAAAAGTTGTGCTTTTTCGAGGTGATTCAGAATCTGTAAAGAATATTCCTGATATATTCAAACAACTGTGAAGGGACACCCTGAGCTTTGCTTAGAACATTACTTTAGACCCTTGTGGTCACGTATAAAATAATACGATCGTTTTCGACTGGGCCGGAAATTCGGTCTTAACGTATACGGTCCTTTAATTTTACAATTTAAGACGCTAAGGCCAAACCTTCCTTAATGACAAATTTCCAAAACCAAAGGTTGAAAATTGGTTGCGGGGTAATTTTTCAAAAAAAAGTACTGCAAAAGGAATTTTTCTCGTAAAACTGCCAATGTCTTCTAAACCATTCGCTTCAGATAAAAACATGATTAATGAATGTTACTTGGAATTCATCATAGAATCCAATAAAAAAATGAAATATAGGGGGTTCTATTTAAAAAAAACTAGCGACTGAATACAGACAATTGGGATATCCTGTAGATGAAGAAATTGCTAAAATAGTATATTAAGTAACAAGGGACAAAAAAGTTTTTTATTCTTAGTCGAGAGCTTTAATATCCCTGAGGGAATAAAAAACAATCTAGTCCTGTGATACTTATACTATTTTTTCCAATATCGACAGACTTACATTAAATTCAATATCACCCATCAATGTCATAATATGCAAGCGCCCAAAAGCACAATTTCTAGTGTGTTAAGCACCAAAATTGGCAACCCTTAGACTGACGTCCGTTATTTTCATTTAACGACGTTGATTCGAGTAAGTATTCATAAATGTCCTTCTTTTATTAAAATCATCAATACAAGAACCAAAACGCAGCCGTTTATTGTGATGGCAACCTTATAGTTTAATGCCAAAAAAACCGGGGATTCAAAATTAGAATTTCCTCGAATACTCCCTGATTTTGGTAGTAGGGAATTAAAATCAAATTTTAGCATACGAAAATCAGGTGTTAAGATCAAAGAAATGGGTCGACATTGAAAAGAATATGCAGGAATGAAAAATATACCTAAAAGAAAGTTTGCGGTGTTTGAGAGTAAACGTTTTTTCTCGATTTTATGTTTTTCAATACAAATTATTACAAATGGGTTTTGATGATTGGTCAGCTTACTATTTTTTAAAATTTGTGTTAAAATATTGTCACTTTTGCCGTCAGTTTCAAATTTTTCTCGGAAGCATTATTTTGAAGGTATTTCAATACAAAACAGGAATATTTCCTATGCTTTCAAATGCAAGTTTGTATTTCGATACATAAAACCGAGAAAAAACGCCTTAAATTTATAAAAATTTCAAATTAGTATTGAAAGTTCAAGTGCAACAACATAGTTGTACATGCAGAGTAGCCCTGCAATGTCGCAACAATTCTTAAATAATTTATTGAAAACAGGTATCCCGATTAAAAACAAGTTGCTCTTTCTTGGTCATGAATGGTCAGGGGGCGACACACCCACCCAAATCAATCATTTTTTCAATATAAAAGGAAGCACTTGTTCCGAATTTGTATCATTTGCATTACAGAGCAGATCATAGCTAACAGAAAATGGCAGCTAAGGTAAAAATAATGTAATAATTTTCGTTTTTTAATTTTGTTGTTTCGTTAGATTGTTGTGTTCATCGCCGCTTTGGCTTCCGTCCGTGCCGGAAATTTGGCTCCAGCTACTTTTGCTCCTGGACCAGTGATCTCAAGCTATGCTGCCGCCCCCGCTGTAGCTTACCAGGCACCAGCTTATGCTTACTCCGCCGCCCCCGCTGTAGCTGTTGCTAAAGCCGCCCCTGCATTTGCTGCCTATGCTGCGCCTGCTGCCTACGCCGCCCCCGCTGCCTACGCTGCCCCTGCCTTCCGAGTAGGTGCTCCAGCCGTCTCCGTCCACCCAGCCCCAGCTCCTGCCGTCTCCTACGGAGTAGCTGCTGCCCCCGCATTCTCCTACGCTGCCCCCGCCCTTAAAGTAGCCGCCCCCGCTGCCTACGCTGCCCCAGCTATTTCCTACGGAGTAGCCGCCAAAGTAGCTGCCCCAGCTCTCTCTTACGCCGCCGGTCCTGCATTCTCTTACGCCGCCCCCGCATTCTCTTACGCCGCCCCCGCTGCATATGCTGCACCAGCTGCCTACGCTGCCCATGCCACTTATGCCGCCCCCGCTGCCTACGCTTCCCCAGCTATTTCCTACGGAGTAGCCGCCAAAGTAGCTGCCCCAGCCCTCTCTTACGCCGCCGCCCCTGCCTTCTCTTACGGTGCCGCCGCCCCCGCCTTCTCTTACGGTGCCGCCGCCCCCGTTGCCCATGTTACCTATTCCTCTGGTAACTACGCCTCCAACTTCGCCTGGTAAATGTTGTGCAAATGATCCTTGTTATTTGTTATTAATTTTACATAGCACTTACAGTTATTTATGAATCAATTGTATCTAATTATTGTACTGATTTGAGAAAAATAAATGTCCCAACAAACTAGTTTACAAAATAACACATTCCAAGGTAGAATAATATTCAGCAACATTTTATAGGGCATAAAGCCGAAGATAAAGCGCTCCTGCGGCTGGATTATCAAAAGCCATTTCAATTTTAATCTCGCTCTCGATAATGCACGTCTACTATTTCGCTCGATCCATTTGTTAGAATAACATTTTTATTGTCCAATTCAACACAATTCCAGACAAGCCGTAATTAATGAGCTCGGATACTTTCTATGGCAGAATTACCGACAAACATTGTTAAGGTGAAGGCAGGACTTACGAAATTATAATGAAGGTTCTGTAAGATTTCAATCAAGAACTGGTATGTGAATGTAGAGCATCACCCTGACACACCCATCAAAATAAATTTCGGGTTTTGTCCCAGATCAGTTACAGAAGCCACCGGAAGATGTACATCAATGCGATGTGTATCCCTGTAGATTTTTATCACGTAGGGGCGGTCTGAATTTACTGATGGAGTCGGGTGTAGATTTCATCAATCTGCATCTAGTAGTAGTGCCTCCGCAGAGAAAAGAGAAGAGACTAGAATTAATAAAAAAACACAAAAACTTGCGAAGTCTGTAAAATTAGCACTCAGGGGGTTGAAAAATGATGGAAAAACGCGGATTTATCATAATGGACGTTTAAGGGGTTAAAAAATTGTAAATTGGGATGAAAAGTCAAAGGGGATGAAAATTAACCGTTGTTGTGAAACTGCAAAACAGCCCGACCCCCACGTCCCATGTCCTCACAGTTTTTCACTCAAGCACCGCCATGGGTTTCCGAAATACAAAAGTTCCACAGCCTGAAATGACTAGTTTTTTAACCTCCCCAACTCCATCAAAATTTTAAAAAAACGGGAGGTTACTGCAATCACTAAAATTTTCGAATTCGAGATAGCACCAGATCTTCACGTTTTGAGGTCTCAGGAACCCAAAAAAGCGGTTTTTAAAATGTGTCTGTGTGTGTGTACGTACGTACGTTTGTAAACACGCCACAGCCAAAACTACTAGACCGATTTGTCTGAAATTTGGTCTCATAACCCAACCCAACTTAGATCTGAAAAGCTTTTGGAGCCAATCGTGCAACTAGAAATGCCATTTTGGCACATCAACTTTTAAATTTTAAATGCAAACCCCCATTTTTCACGTCACGATAGGAAAGGCCTTCAAATTCTGCTTCTAAAAATGCATTCATTCTTAGTGCCCTTTTGACCAAAAATTAAAAAAAAAATGATTTTTATCGGACTTTTAAATCGCGGTACAGCCCAAGCCCCTGAACCGATTTGGCTGAAATTTTGCACATGGGCATTGTATTGCACGTCGGCCCACGGAAAGTGCCGTTTTGGCACACCAATTTCCAACTTTAAAATTATTCACTCATTTAACCATCCAAAACAAGTTTTTGAAAGATTTATTGTCACAATCAGAAAGGTCTTCAAATTCTGGTTTTAAATAAGACAAAATTCGTTGGCATTTAGTGCTCTTTGGGTCAAAAAATCGAAATTTTGTAGTACCACTAAAAATACATTATAGCCCAGATTAGTGAATCGATTTGGCTGAAATTTGCTACATGGAGATTGGGTGACCCGTTGAAGACCTTAAAGGCTTTTGGAAGCAATTGGTCCACGGAAAGTGCCATTAAAGCATATCAACTTTATATTTTAAAGCAAGGCCTCCTCTTTTATGTCGCCATTAGGAAGACGATCAAATTCTGGTGCTAAAAATGTATTCACAGTTTCTGCCATTTCAGTGGAAAATAGAGAAAAAATTCTTTCTCATTAAAAGGGAGCGGGCTGACAGTGGATGACAAATTCTGTTGAATTGACTACTATCTACACAGAATACAAAGATCCACGCGATGGGGAGGTTCCAGCCGCTTCTCTGCTGCATTTTTTTAAGGTACGCACGGTAGAATCATAAAAAATAACACAAAAATAAGCCAATCATGCAAATTTAGCTTTTGGGGGGTTGAAATATTGCAAATGGGGTGGAAAAAATTAAAAAGATAAACGTAATCTATATGAGTTCAATTTATTACGGAAGAAAAAGAAAGATGAAAAGTCAAAGGCGGTGAAAATTAACCGAAGTTAAGTAAGTAGAATTACAAAAAATAACACAAAAATAAGCCAATTATGCAATTTTAGCTTTTGGAGGGTTGAAATATTGCGAGGGGGATAGAGAAAGTGAAAAAGGTAAACATTATCCAAATTTTCCTAAGTTTTGTGGGATTATCAGTCCTCCAGTAATTAATTCCAAGTACGAAGATGTATCGAAGAAAAGGACAGGATCGTTGATGAAATGAAGATTAAATTATTGCAGTGTATACCAACGCCATTTATTCTAAGAGCTTCTTCAGGGTCTACAAAAAATATACTATGTAACATTGTTTCTTAAAAACTTAAAATTGACCCGTTCAATAAAATTTCTCAAAAATTGCTGGTTGTAGACTTATTGCTAATATTCCATACTTTATCACCACCCTGTATAATGAGTGGCTTTGACAACCCCCACTTTCATGAGGGGCTTTGACAACCCCCACGTCCAATATAAGATTGAAAAATATACAAAAACTAACGAAGATATAGAAAAAAGACAAAATCTTGGAGAAATACGAGGAAATATTGGGGAAATCTGAGGAAATCTCGGGGAAATCTGAGGGAATCTCGGAGAAATCTGAAGTAATCTTTCTGAAATCTGGAGAAAACGTGCGAAAAAAAAACCCGGGGAATCAGAAGAAATCTTGGGAAATCTGAGGAAATCTTGGAGAACTTTGAGGAAATCTGGGGAAATCTGAGGAAAACTAGGGATATCTTGGGAAATCTGGGGAAATCTTTCCAAAAGGAAATCTAGTGTACAAGATTTTCCCCTGCGACTCACCCCTCAAAAAGTTGTTACCGAAGAAAGACAAAATTGCGCGAATTTTGGCTCAGGGGTTTGCAAAATTGTGAGGGGGTATGAAAAGTTAAGGGGGGTGAAAAGTGACTGTTGTAAATTAGAACTATCGAAAATTACACGAAAAAGAAGCGGTCTGCGTAAATTTTGCTTTTTGAGGGTTCACAGAAAAGGGTCCAAAATTATTGAAAATGACTTTGAATTATCGAAAAATCACAAAAAAACCCGAAAAATAAATAAAACTTATTTATTCGCTTGCAAAGGGTTAGCGGTTCGTTTTAGGTTGAAAGCTTATAAGAACTTTTTTCAATGGTTGCTGAAATTTCAAATTTCAACCCCTAAATTTCATCCCTCTGGTTAGCTCTTAGTGAAAATATGCCCGTCCGTCTACAATATCACTGCAAACTGACACACCAAATTTAAGCTTCGATACGTTGAGCAGTTTTCAGTTCTAATATTTTTGTTTTTTTGCATGTTAAGGGTTGTAGCGCCTTTAAGGGTGGTTTTTACGAATGGTGATTAAGAACTTTTTTGTAACATCAATAGAATGCCATCGAACTGTATTAATTTCAACCCTACATTATTCAGTAAAAATTCGAGTTTTTACCACTTTTCATCCTCTTCGTTAAATTTTTACGAAAAGCCATTTCTCCTTTCTCGAACATATAATGTGTAAGACCTTGCAGTTTCACAACAGATATCTCTACCCTGTGTCAAAATACAGGGCATCATAGACGTTTCTACCTCTAACATCCAACCTCCTGCTTCACTACCCCCATATGCTCTAAAAAAAGTTATCTTTCCAAATTCACGACCCAAATTCAGTTCGTTGAAAAATTGCGGCTATTCAGAGATTCATGTTTTCAACCCCTGCTAATTTCACCCCTTTATGATTTACAGGGGTGAGTTTATTTCTATGATGTTACAGTTTCGTCCCGATATCTCAGTCCGTTCTCAAGTTATCGTTCGGACAGAGTAAGGAGCGTTACGATGAGCGAGCGAGCGAATAAGCTAAAACGAGTGCCCCGCATACTGCCACGACACTAAAAAATACACTTTTACTTTAGGAATCGCAAGCCGCAAGGATGATTCATGAAAGAACCAATAATCCCCGGGAAAAATAAATGAATTATTAATACAGAGTTTAGGGGAAAAATAAATTGAACTTTTCTTAATCTTCAACAAGTAACATTTGCATAAGGGGGAAATGTTCCGAGCATTGATTAATTGATTGTACGTGAGAGAGTTGCAGAGGCACTCAGACCACATTAACAACCCTAAAACCTCACGTCGGGGATCTCTTCAACACAACTATTTCCTGGGTTGTGTAATTACTAATTTCTAGCCTGGCAAGCGATACACCATTTTTTTATTTAACTTTCGTCCGCTTTTATCTCATTAATATTAATCGGGTTTGAGTGTCGACCATTTCTTCTGTTACAAAAGGGGTAGACTTGTCTCTTTTTTGAGGGTAACTTACAAATTTATTCACTGTAAAGGGTTGGCGACGTGCACATTTCATCATAACTTTGCATAATGTGCACCCGCCTGGGAATTACATATCTCCATTATCCACTTACGTAGTAACCTTGAACTTGTTGGTAAAAGTAAAACTTCGCCGAATGTTTAAGTGCTTAATTACTTCAACAAAGGAAGTGCTGTTCTGTTGCCTAAAATAAGGAGATTTGAAACTTGCATCTAATTATAGACTCGATTTTCTTTCCGTCACCAGGATATCGATTCCTATATTTAGCAGACGCTCCACTCCCAAATGAACAATTTTAGTGCATTATCGCCCTCGCACATGCACCTAAAATTATATGCACAAATGGAGTTGCACTGTTTCGGTTTATATTACCGAAGGATAGCATGTAATTCTATAATAAATAGCGGCGCCAAGCTCAGTAATTTCAAGCTCCTAACATAATCTGTGGCTATTATTACGGAACGGGAGAACAATCAAGCCGTAAATCCGAAAAGCTCTTCCCATTTTTTATCTCTGATTTATGACAATATCGGAGTGCCTCTTGGTCACTGCGAGTAAATGTCTGGAGGTGAGAAACATTTCATCGAAGTTACAATCAAAATATTGTGGAAATAAAAATAGAAATTAAAAGCTTCATTACTGTCGGCATATGGCGCGGTGCCTCCACCATTTCTTTCATTATTCGCTCGCTCGTCTAGTCTGTCCGTTGGATAACTTGAGAACGGGCTGATATATCCAGCTGAAATTTTGTACACGGGGGTGGGAGTTAGGGGTGAAAAACCGAAAAATTATTAATTGCAATAACTCAAGAAGTAGTGGGGGTATCTTGAAATTTAATATACACGTTCGACCTTCAAATCTGTTGAAAGTGAGGGGGTGCCAATTTCGGGGGATGAAATTTAGAGGATGAAAATTTACGCAGACCGCTTCTTTTTCGTGTAATTTTCGCTAGTTATACTTAACTACAATTCATTTAACCCCTCTTGACTTTTCATCCCCTTCGTAATTTTTCAATCCTCGAGCTTTAATTTTGAAAAATTCGCCCAATTTTGCCTTTTTTCGGTAACACATTTTACTCATATGGATTCTGTTTGACTTTTTCACTTTTCCGACACCTTTCGCAAGATTTCAACCCCCAAAAGGCGAATTTGCATAATTGGCTTATTTTCGTGTTATTTTCTTTAATTCTGCTTAATTACGATTAATTCTCATCCCCTTTAACTTTTCATCCCCCTTTACAATTTTTCAACCTCCTAAGTGTTTATTTTGCAAAATTCGCGTAATTGAGTTTTTCTTCGGTAATAAATTGAACTCATTTGGATTATGTTTATATTTTTCACTTTTTTCATCCCCCTTCGCAATATTTCAACTCTTCAAACGTAAAATTTACATAATTGGGTTATTTTGGTATGATTTTCTGTAATTTTACGTACTTGACTTTTCATCCACTTTTACGATTTTTCCACCCCCTAAGTGTTAATTTTGCAAAATTCGCATAATTTCGTTTTTCGTCTTTTCACAATTTTCCAGTTTCGTTCACAATAGGTAGGTATAAGTATGTATTTCCACCCCCACAAAAGTTTTAATTGCTTAATTTGGTTATTTTCGTGTTATATTTCGTAATTTTACTTAATCACATTTAATTTTCATTCCTCTTGATTTTTCATCCCCTTTCGCAATTTTGCAGCCCCGAGTATTAATTTTTCAAAATTCGCTTACTTTTGTTTGAATTCCGGGAATTCTTTTCATTTACTCATTTGCTTTATATTGTCATTCTTTTTACTTTTCAACCACCTAAATTTTTGTGTTTTTTCTGTTAACTTTCTACTTTTTAATTCCGTAACAATTTTTTTACATTTCGCCTTTTTGACACTATAACGGGTGGGTCAAAAAAAACCAGACTCTTTTCCTTTCCCTGTATCTTTGTCTATTTTTGTGCGGTATTTTTCAGTCTTATACAGGACGTAGCAGAATGTTGGGCCTCTCGATATCGCCCATCAGATTGTAGATGGCACCGCCCGTGTTCTTCTGAAGAACTTTTTATTTAACACCATTATTTAAGCCAATGGGGTTTCGTTACCTATTGCCATATGACAAAGGCGTTTAGACAGGATTAAAGTCCGTCTTTTTCTCTTTTCAAAATGGCTTTTAGCCATTCATTCTATCATCCCTCATGTTCTTGTAAATTTTCTTCCGACATCGTAAATCGAGTAAATTACAGCTAAAAGCAGAGAGACGATGGAAACTTGAAACTTCTTTGCCTCAGTTTTTTACTGTTGAGGCGACCAGTTATCAAAAATGTGTACACCACATTTCATATTTCCAACATTTTCGCTACATTTCATCAGCCATGTACACACATTTCCATAGTGGTCAACCCCTCGGCTCCGCTTCAATTTTTTACAGATTAATAAAATCTGCACCCGATTCCATCAGTAAGACCAGCCGCCCCTATTAACGTGATAAACATCTTCCGGGGGCTTTTCAATTAGAAAACAATTCCTCTAGCTATTAATTTATATTCTAGCAGATTTTCCGATAATCATTAAACTTATGATTTGAATATTACCTCTTAAAATTTCATTTAAACAGAATGCTTTTTTCAAGTTGAAAAACGTAGGCATTTACCTTAGAAACTACGAGAAGCCAGGCTAGTATCTCCGGTGCAAATTGAATTCGTTTTAAATTAAAATCCCAAGTGCGTTATAATGAAACTTTAGATTAAATTACAGAATAAGAAAGTTGGTTGACGTCACCCGATCGCTTGCATTGAGTGGAGTGGGGTAGCATTTCCGATTTCGGTTAGGAAATTTGCATTTCAATTAAAGCCGTAATTATTACCTGTAATATTCAAGTCTGGTTTTGTAGATATAATTTTAAATTTTCATTGGGGTTGCATCGACTGGAATCACATTCACCAACTTGTCAAAACCTGGCAGATTATCCAATTTGAGTTAGACATGGGGTGTTCCACCAATACCGCAATTACAAGGATAGTTTCCTGATGCTGATGGAGATGAGATAAATTACCTTGACGAAATTAGATCCACGTTCTGTTTAAATAGAGGAACTATATTAAAGCCACTGGGAAATGTTTATACAAGTCTCTGGTCTCATTCAGCAATGTTATATTAATTTCTATTTAAATATTAATGGAATTAAAGTTTTACAACCTGTAAAGCTAAACAGTTTTCTTTTAATTAGAACGGGGTTAAATAAAGTGCAGGTTGTAAATAAAATTTTTCTGGGTGTTCCGTTTTGTTGCGTGTTTGGAGCGTGCTTCGGCACGTCTTTTCAGTGTTTGGTCTCGTAATCAGGCGATGTAACAATGTTGCGCCATGTCGAGAGATATAAAACAATAATCCTGAGGGAAAGAAAAAGGAAATTCTAGGATTTCAGTTCAATTTTTCTCTTTCTGTAAATTGTAGAATTTTTCCATTATATGGCACGTCATGTTGTGTAAGCACATTTCCTTTTTCGCGTTATTAGCAGTAAAGGTAATGAATACGAAAATATAACGGTTAGTAGTCACGTTAAATTTTTTTCCATCTCTGCTTCTGGGGACAATAAGATTTAATGCAACAGTGAAAGGCAGTAATAATAATTCGTTTCAGCTGTTACCCTCTCCGTTATCTTTAGGGTATGTCTGTTTTAGACGGATATGAGGCATCAATCAAATTAATTGTTAACGTACATCCTCAAAGCTTCATTTTTCTTACGTATATGCGTTGGCATCGTGAAAGTGCTCATCAAAAAAAAAGGTGATACTTGAAACTTTTGCTCTTATCGTTAAGAGCTTCACAGAGTCAAAAGTAAAGGCTAAGTTTCCACTGAATATTGCGTCATTCTTATAAGGTGATGCTGGTGATGCATTTTAATAAAATACCAACTGCATGAAACTTCGAAAAGACATCACGTACTTTTACTGATCCAAGCTTTCGCTCTTCCAATGTTAGCTAAATGACTCTTATTATTCCGTTGCATAAGTAGGAGAAAAGTTTGAGGTAAACAATCGTTTTAATATTAGCCACTTTTAACCTCACCCCAGAAATTCAAACGCATATAAAACCATTCTGTTGTTTTAGGCAAAGTTTGTTTGGTGAAAGATGTGGATGTTGGAAATTCAAGCAAATTCAAACAAATCCGGCCACTGAGCATTTCAAAATATTTTCATGCACAGGGATGCATTCATTCCCTGCGAATTATTTGTTATTCGTACGGCATACATTAAATCTGGGATGGTACAGTCCTATTAGAATTTTTTTTTAAGCAAATGTGGAAATAATTAGAAGACAATGGTTTTTTACGCGAAGATGTTCTACTTTATTTTCTGACAAATCATGTGTGTGCGTTAGCCGCAATCTTCAAAAAATGGTGGAGGACGTGGGTCCCTCCGAAGTTTTTCCTTCATGTCTCGAAAACAGAAGAAGCTATGAATTCAAGTTTACACTCGTTTTGTTGTAAATTTTATTCTCTTTCAGTTTAGTCATGTGAAAAATTCACGTAGAAACAACGGTTTTCAAGATATAAATGAAGAACGTCGGAGGGTTCCAACGCAAATGCCCACCCGAGATGTGAAAAGAAAAAAAATTATGTTGAGGTACTGTTGAATTATAAGTCGATGGTCCCTCCTTTCCCAGTCGTATTAGGGAGACCCCTCACAAAAAAATGTACCATGGACTAGGACTAGGCCGGACTATTTAAGGACTAGCAGCAATAAATGGACTAGACTGGACTAAATCGGACTAAATTGAACTAAAGCTGACTAGACTGGACTAAAGCGGACTAGCCTGGGACATATTGAACTAAATTGGACTAAAGTGAACTTAATTGGACTAAATTGCCTCAAGCGGCGGGCAAAATGTGTACTCTACCGCGTCCAAATTTCAAAGATGGGTGCATGTGGTTTAGTTCGATTTAGTCCAGTTTAGTCCAGTCTAGCCTAATTTAATTCCGTTTAGTCCGCTTAAATTCAGTCTAGTCCAATTTAGTTCATTTCGTCCCTGCTAGTCCTATAATAGTCGGGTCTAGTCCTAGTCTGTTTTTATATGTATAATGAAGACAAGCTTTTCATTCTCAATTTTTCAGTAATTGATTACGAAAACGTTTATACTAAGGCAAGAGGAATGTTCGCCGAATGCTACAATATTGTAAAATGCCAAAATAATAATGAAAATCGATATTTTACAGAGCCCTACTAACAAAATCTAGAAAGTGGCCAATCTCACGCTAGGCCAAAGTCATTCTACTTCCACTTTACAGTTGCGAAAAGGCTTCTATTTTCATAATATTACCTACAACTTCAAATGATTTATTCAATTTCCCGCAATTCTACATAATCTTGTACTAACAGTAACACTAAACCGATGTGTCGGACTAACGCAAAATAAATCGGACTAAACTGGATTAAATTCACTAAGCTTTTGACTAAACTGGACTAAGTCGGGCTAAATTGGACTAAATGAGACTAAATAAGACTGAATCGGACTAACGGACTAAGAGCGGAATAAATCGACCTAAAAGCGGACTAAATCCAAGGGTGTACCGTGGACTAACGCGTATTAGGGAAATAGGGAAATAATTAGAAGACAATGGTTTTTTGCGTCGAGATTGAATCATTCACCGAGTGGGGAGGTTCCAGCGGCTTCCGTATCTGCCCATTTTTTTGCGTTGAGATGTTCTACTTTATGTAAGTGTCAAAGGTAGGTTTAACATACTAAAAGTCCCGACAAATACTTGTGTGCGTTATAGCCGCAATCTTAAAAAATGGTGGAGGACTTTGGTTCCTCCGACATTTTTCCTTTATATCTTGAAAACCGTTGATCCTACGTGAATTTTTCAAGTGAACAAACTGAAAGAGACTAAAATTTGTAACAAAATGAGTATAGACCAGCATTTATAGCTTCTTCTGTTTTCGAGATATAAAGGAAAAACATCGGAGGGACCCACATCCTCCACAATTTTTTGAAGATTGCGGCTAACGCACACACAGGATTTGTCAGAACTTTTAGTATGTTGAACAGTTACATAAAGTAGAACATCTCAAAGCAAAAAACCATTGTCTTCTAATTATTTCCACATTTTCCCCTAATACGACTGGACTAGAAAACACATTTTGGCTCAAGGACAACTTTTTTTTTTCATTTTAGATCTTGGGGGGCATTTACGTTGGAACTTGAAGGAGCTTCACGAAAATTGTGGGTCCAGTGATTTTTGGTTCCAAATAAAGAATAACGACTACTTATTTTTATAAATTATTGCCACAGCTGAAAGAATCCACTTCTCGACAGTAAAATGAAATCTCAAAGTTATACGGAGTTATTTTATGAATAATTAATTTATAAGGTTTCTGCGGTCAACGAACACTACCCTCATTCGCTCAAAAGTTATCACGGAATGGCAATAAAAACTGACTGCTAAAAAACTGCGGCAGTTTCAATTTCATCACCTTCTCATTTACCGAAGTAAAATAAACCGTTGGTTTAAGAAGATCGCGAAATGGAAAAGTGAACGGCTGCAGACATAATTCCCGAAAGAGAATAAAAATGCACAAGTACTGAAATAAATTCAAATAAATTCGTGAATCTATAAACTCCTGCAAACTTCCAGCATTATTCTGCAACAAAAATAACTTTCCCAGTTAAAAGTTTATAGAATTACGCAGCCGATTAAAAACCGAATTGCGTGAGCGTCAAAATAAATTAGAGATTCGCGTCAAACTCCTGACAATCATAAACTTTGGTTTAGTGGGGGTGGAAAGTGTGTATGAAATTTAATCTGAGAGAAAACATGATGTAATATAGCCCCTGTCGTACCGAGCTTTAATAATTAATGTTTCTTAAGTAAGTAGGTAAATGCAGGAACACGAGGAACTTAATAGGTGTTGATATAAATTTCAGTTAAAAGCTCGTAAATAAGGGTGGAAATATTACTGTACAATGCACCCGTTTGAATCAATTTGCCTCAAACAAACATTATTTCTTATTATTGCACCCGTTTGGGAAATCCTGGCAGTTGGGTTAAATATATAGTGTGGATGTGTGCTTGAAATTTGTTATCAGAGTAAACTTTCCACAAATAGGAACAGTAGTAACTTTTTCCAAACAGATAAGTTTTTTTCTAAATTCTGCGTTTAACTTACATCGTTAGGGAAAGAAACAGTTCGAAAAAATCGGGGAGGGTTTTGCAATCATGGCTGCCAAGTCGATTGAGAGACCCTTTCATCTCCTTTCAACGAGATTGTGGAACTTTATTATGAACTTGTTGCACATTTATCTGAAGCTATTACCATTTCTCCTACCAGTTGAATTCTAGGGGCAATTCCTGCAATAATGTTGTAAGACCTAAAATTACATGCGGCTCCTAAAACAATGATTCTAAAGGGGCTCTCAAACTGTGAACTACTCTGTTATTACTGAATTTGATCATTTGTACCGCTTAAACACAAAACTTGCTGAAACAAACTTCTCTGATGTCATTACAGCCTGTAGACACGTGACTCAAGTTCCGAAGCAGCTATTGGTATTCGCTCAAAGCAAGTTGTGCCAAACTTTTACCGGTAATTAAATTCTGCCCAACTCGCAATATGGCCACGTGCTATTTTTCTTCCTCGTGCCGTAGCAAAATGCGAGGCACTCTTGTTTTAGCTTATTCGTCCGTTCGTTCGCTCATTCTGTCTGAGCGATAACTTGAGAACGGATTGAGATATCGATCTGAAACTTGGTATACGGCTTTGTCTCCCGAAAAGTAAGAAGGGGATTGCTTTTGGGCTATATCGGACCAAAGGGGTGGGAGCTAGGGGGAAAAACCGAAAAACTATGAATTGCAAAAACTCGAGAAGTGGTGTTGGTATCTTACTGAAACTTGGTGTGCAGATTCGACTTTCAAGTCTGTTGAATTTGAGGGGGTGTCAATTTCTGGGGATGAAAACCACAAACAATATGATAACTCTTCCAAGAATTGCACGCAGCTATTTGAAACCTGACGTACACACGTACTACAAGAGGTAATACGATAAAATATTGCGGAGGATGCATTTTCCGCAAAATCGAACAGATGCACAGTGGTTTCAGATTTCCAATGCTGAACAGAAGCATGTCAACAGAGTGACGGGAAAAACACTGAAAAAATCAAATATATTTCTGGGAAAAACGAGGGGCTATGAAAAAATGGTTTTTCTTCTAAAATTATGAAACTTGTAGGTTTTGTCAATCAAGTGACGGTTAAATCGAAAATTTTTTTAAATAAATTCAATCGATTTGGGAGGTCAATTACTAGGGGGATTGAAAAAATTGTTTTTCTCCTAAAATTATGAAACTTGGGGGTTTTGCGGCGGCCAAGCCGGAAAAAATATTGAAACAAATTAAATCGATTTGGGGAGTGACCTAGAGATGAATATACAAAAAATTAACTGTGCAACGCGTAATGAAATTATCTTTTTTAAAAAACTTACACCGGACTAATCTTACAATTTCAGAAAAATATGTATATTTGTTGGTAACTAGAAATCGACTTTTGAAGAAAGTCACCGTTGACACTTAGTAACCAAATGACAGGACTAAGCAACTGCGATTTATTTTGCCTTTTTAGAGACCTCTATGAATACTTGGTTATTAAAATTCGAAATACTTAAGGCTATTCCGTTGATTTTTATGATTTTTGGCCGCGAGATGTAATAATCTGAACCATTGTCAGATGGGGTGGAAATTAGTGGTTGTAACTCGAAATTTCGCTTAATAACTATTGGTCAAAAAGGCGTTATTCACATTTATGAAAAACCACCCTTAAAGGCGCTACAACCCCTAATATGCAGAAACACAAAAATACGAGAACTCAAAATCTACTAAACGTATCAGGGCAGGGCAGAATTTGGTGTGCACATTTAGAGTAACACTGTAAGTGGATGGGCAAATTTTCACTAAAGTCAAATAAGGGATATGAAATTAAGGGGTTGAAACTGGAAATTTCTTCAAGTAAACGATGGTATAAAATTACGGTGTTCGATGGTCTTCGGTTAACCATGGAAAAAAGGCTTGGCTACTAACAATCCCTAACGCTTAACAAGCCGATAAATATATTTTATTTATTTTCTCTGAAATCCTACTGATTTATTTATGAACAACCGAAGTAAGTAAAAACCGCAAGAAGTTATATAACACTTTAGAAATAAACTCAACCCTGTAAATCATAAAGGGGTGAAATCATGAGAGGTTGAATACGCGAATCTCTAAATAGCAGCAATTTTAGAACGAATTGAATTAGGGTGGTGAAATTGAAAGCACAACTTTCTTTAGAGTATGTCGGGGTGGTGAAATAGGGGGTTGGAGTTTAGGGGTTGAAACGTCCACAAAGCCCTGTAATTTGATACAGAGAAGTACCTAATATATATAATATTGTGAGGTCTTATACATTGTGTCTTCGAAAAGGGAGGAGTGAATCTTAGGAGAAATTATCGAAGGGGATGAAATTTAGGGGTGGAAACTCGAATTTTCACTTAATAATGTAGGATTCAAATTAATGCCAATCGATAGCTTTCTATTGATGGTACAAAAATGGTCTTAATTATCATTCGCGAAAAATCACACACAAAATAAGCGATACAACCCCCAAACATGCAGAAACACAATAATACGATAACTTAAAAACTGGTCAACGTGTTAAGGCCGAATTTGGTGTGTTAATTTACAGTAACAGCGGTGGAGGGATGGTAAATTTTTCATTATGATCTAACAAGGACGATGAAATTTAAGGGTTGAAACTATACTTTTTTCGGGAAAATGGTGGCATGAAATTGCAAGGTTCGATAGATTTCGGTCAACCCTTAAAAAATAGTCTTATGATCCTTCAACTTAAAACCAACCTCTAGACTACTAACAACCCCTAAACCCTAGCAAGCAGATTAAGTACATTTAATTTTTTTTTGGGCTTTTTTGTGATTCTTTGGTAATTCAAAGTCATTTTCATTATTTTTTAAACCATCCACAGTTTGTCAACCCCTTTCTCGATATGTGAACCCTCAAAAAGCTAAATTTACGCAAGACCGCTTCTTTTTCATGTAATTTTCGATAGTTCTAACTTAACTACAGTCACTTTTCACCCCCCCTTAATTTTTCATCCACCTTCACAATTGTGCAACCCCGCAAGCGCTAATTTGGCCAAATTCGCGCAATTTCGTTTTTCTACAATAACAAATTTTGCTCTTTTGGATATGGAATGAATAAAGAGTTACAAGATGCTTAAACTCGCGTTAATAAAGGATAGAAATACAAGTTTTTCTTGCATAAGATAGGGTTAGAACTATAAGCAAATGCTCGGTTACCGTTTATTCATACCAGCCAGTGATTACCTTTTTCACTTTTTCAACCCCAAAGGCTAAATTTGCATAAATTGCCTTATTTTTGTGTTCTTTCCTGTAAATTTACTTAACTTCGGTTAATTTTCACCCCCTTTGAGTTTTTATGCCCCTATACAATTTTTCAGTTAAAAAGGTAAACATAAGCCATATGAGTTCAACTTATTCCCGAAGAAAAACGAAATTAGGCGAATTTTGTAAAATAGGTGCTTAGGGGGTAAGCACCTATTTTACAAAATTCGCCTAATTTCGTTTTTCTTCGGGAATAAGTTGAACTCATATGGCTTATGTTTACCTTTTTAACTTTTTCCACCCCATTCGCAATATATCAACCCCCAAAAGCTAAATTGGCATAGTTGGCATATTTTTGTGTTATTTTCTGTAATTCTACTTAACTTCGGTTAATTTTCACCCCCTTTGACTTTTCATGCCCCTTTACAATTGTTCAATTTCCTAAGCACCTATTTTACTAAATTCACCTAATTTCGTTTTTCTTCGGCAATAATTTAAGTTGAACTCATATGACTTATATTTACCTTTTTCACTTTTTCCACTCCATTCGCAATATTTCAACCCCCCAAAAGCTAAATGCATAATTTTCTCCAATTCGACTTAACCACGGTTAATTTTTACCCCTCTTATCTTTTCATGCCCCTGTACAATTTTTCAACACTGAGCGATAATCTTGCAAAATTGTCTTATTTTCCACGTTACTTTTGATACTTCTTGTAACTGCAGTAAATTTTCATTGCATTGAACTTCTCATCGCCTCCATAATTTTCCAATCCCCGAGTGCTAATTCTATACATACTTCGCAAGTTTTTATGTTTTTTTGTTCATTCTCTACTGTTTAATTCTGTTCGGCCAATTTTCAACATTTCGCCTTTTTGACACCACTGTGCGTCTGCGGAGGCACACCTATTAGGTGCAGATTGATAAAATCTGCATCCGATTACATTCACAGTAAGATGATAAACATCTACGGGGATACACATCGCATTGATGTGCATCTTCCGGTGGCTTTTATATAGCCACTATCGACATCTGCGAAGATTTTAATTCAAGTTTTTCGATTTAATGGCACTTACGTGTTACTCCCTTCTCCAAATCTTCGTAATATCCACATAAAGCTAGTTGCTGCAGGACTGAATTTGGGAGCTTACACAGCTGTTCGACTCTTCGAAGTCGCGCTGATATTAACTCAACGTCTTTCACGTTACGATCACACGGCCTGAAAATAAGAAAGACATTAGTTGGACACTTCGTGCGTCATAGCTCTTCGGATGGGTGATTAAATTATAAAATCTATATTGACCTTTGTGGCACGCAGCAACCTTCAGTTGGTTAATCGGTCGGTTGGGCGACTTCAAAGAGGAGTCAGCGGGGCAGATTATTCGTATCCTGATCCTCTTTAGGAATATCAAACGATACACTTTTTATAGCAACTGAAAGCACCCCCATTTCTGCAAACTTTTAAGGGCCTTTTGGATTTGATTTATTACCGAAATTGTTTTGAGCTCATTTTCGTGTCTCAGCTTCGCTCTATACGTGCAATTAATAAATTCACCTCGAAAAATAGCTTTCGTGGAAAATGCTGGGAGAAAACTTATCTGTTGAGTTAGATTTAAGTTAAAACCCGTAGGGAAATTCAGAGGATCTTGTAGTGGACGGTCGTTTGTTATGTTTTTCAAATTATTTCAAAGGCTGGGGTTAACCACAAAATTACAGCTTTTAGTCTTTAATAAAAGCAAAAAGCTGCAAAGGAGTTTTTCGCGTTTTCCTTTTATTTCATTTGTCCGCATAAAAAATTATCACGCAGTTCTTGTCAAGGACGCATAATTGAAGGTAATTCGCAGTCAGTGGCGCCCTAGCAGAAAGTACCTGCAAAATTTTTCTGCCACTGAATCGATCGTAATATTCTTTTTATGGTCATTATACCGACCAACGGCCCCCTTGTTGCGCCACTGCTCACAATTGAAGAGCTAATGGTGAATAATTCAAGTCACCGAGTGTTTACCCAGCTGGCAACAGCTTTTCTGCTTCTGCCACAGACAGACGACACAAAACTTAATTCGCCCTCCAATAAATTTTCTTTACCATAAAGCACAAAAAATGAGACGCTTAACATTTTGCATTTGAAAACCAAGAATATTTTCTTTGAGCCTTCATCAAAGAGTTCTTGCGACGTGTAAAATAATAATTTGTAAAGATTAGAAGCGAAGCTAAAGCCTATTTCCTCCTAGCGTGATAATGTCAAGATTAGGTGTCGTGAGTCGGCAAAATAACCTTCAACATCTCCCTCGAGGGCTTAATTCTTCATTGCTCTCGTTAGGTGCGTGAGATTGATGATTTCAGCATTATTTACGACTCGATATCGAATTACCTCTTCATAATTAGAGCAGCGTCTTGCTGAGGAGTAAATACAATAATCCCTAGACTCCTCTCGTTTTCAAAGACACGTAGAAGCTTTTATTGGGGAAAAGAGTAAACACAATTTGTACCATTGAACCGCGACGGTTTAATAACTTCCATGTTACCTGGAAGTTGAACGGTAAATATAACGTGGGAATTTTCTCACTTGCACATTCCTCCATCATTGCACGAAGCTGCTATAAAATTGATACCGACTGAAATAATAGCATACTTATAGCATAAAATGTTCCGTGGTTCCTAGGCGTAATGGTTGGAATTCTAAATCATATATTGTTCGAATATACAGGGTATTCCTAAATTGATTACTAACTCCGGGAAAGTTGCTATGGACATATGTCCGGAAATGCTTTATAGGGGAGTTACTTCAAAGGGGAACTCAAAAAGTCAGCTTCCTGAAAATGTGTCGAAAAATATGAAAAGCAGGTTAGTGTCCTAAAGAGCTTTCTCTTCAATTTTTTTCAGATTTTTAATAACATCAGAGGAGTCCGTTCTTGGGGTGCCTTACACTTTTTTTATTTTCTTTTATTGTGAGCCCTTTTTTTTAATGATTAAAATGATTCCAGTTGGCTTAGGGGGCGAAAATGTGTGGCTCACTGTTTTATGTACCTAATTAGTAAAAATAAAAAGTCAGTTTTCTGAAAATTTCTCGAAAATTATGAAAAATAGGATTTTGACATTTAGAGCAATGGTTATAGAGTGTTATAAAGAGCTTTTCCTTCATTTTTTCCCGATTTTTAATAACATCAAAAGAGTCCGTTCTTGGGGGGGGCTTACAATTCTTTTTACATTTTCTTTTGTTGTGGTCATTTTTCTCACCAAATAATAATAAAATTTAAAAAAAAATTGTAAGGCCCCCCAAAAACGCAAGCTTCCGATGTTATCAAAAATCTGAAAAAAGTATAACACTAACCGTTGCTCCAAATTTTAAAATCCTATTTTTCGAGAAATTTTCATAAAATTGACTTTTTGAGTATACCTACCCCTTTTGGATATGGCCGGCAATGGTTTTATAGGGGCGCCTAGAATAATATAAGGAATAACGTCCCGGAGTTAGGACTATGAATTTAGGAACACCCCGTAGAATGTTCACTTGAAATAACAGTAGTAAAAAGTTATTTTTTCAATTATCACAATTAGTTACGGAAGAATTCACGCGGCAATTAAAATAATTGTGTTTTATCCAACACTGCAAATAATTGCTTTTCAATTGAAACATTCATTGAACAATTGAAATGAATTAATTACCCATTTTTACTTTCTGAAAACACCAATAAATTGCGTTTCACATTATGATACCAAGTTAATGAAAATTTCACAGTTTATTCTTATCGTTGTTCTAAAGCCCTCGTTTAAATTTGGAATTGATTCTCTATCCCGTTTAATAGTTTCAGTTCAAGAAAATTTAACATGCAATCTTATGTAAACTTGCTACAATTTCGATTATATTGGTAAAGAATGTTTAGAAAAAATGGTACCGTTATTTTGTTAATTTTCATCTGTATAGAATAAATACTGAAGAACAATTTCATGTAATTTTCATCACAGGTTACTGAACTCGTTCTCGAGATATTAATTAATTAGTCAATAAATGTTTTTCTAATAAATTATTCATTGCGAAAACGTGGCATCGTAGTCTTGAGAAAACCATAGTAACGATTTAACTATGCAGTAAATTCAAATGATTTTTTACATTAACGTGACAGTAGTTGACAGAATAGCCAACTTAAAAGAAATTGTTGTGTTGCGAGGTTTTTTCATGATTCATGATTTCTTACATCTGAATCACTGGCTTTTAACTGATTTTAATAGGACTATATTGCTTATAAATCTCATTATTACTGTGTTTACTTATTATTTTAATATATGTTTGTCCATTTTAATCGCTTAGCAATAATCATTCATTTCACTGTCGCTCCAAAAATTTTATCAATCAAAATGAAAATATCGTCTAATTTAGCGAAACAACAATTATTTATACGAAAAATGTCTTGCTGGTCGTTGGATAAGTGCGTAAAATATATTCTTCATTGCCCTCTCGCTATTATCTCAACGTTCAGAGGGCAGATATTAATTTATTTTAAATTCTGGGTGCTTTTCGCTCCGATTGTATGGTCCAATACATCCTTATAAGCGTTTGTGTTTAATTTTTTAAAACAAGAATTATTTGTATGTTAAGTTTTCAGGTTGCATAAAACAGTTTGTGTTGACATGTTTAATTTGCGGTTCGTGCGCTTTAATAATTGTTTCATGAAAGCGCATCACTCGAAATAGAGCAAATTTATTTTCTAACGCGCCCATAAATGTACAATTTTATCTAAAAGGCTATTTTTGCTTCGCCTTTGAATCCCTTCATGGAAAATCCTACGGAGTCAAACAAAAAATGCAGTAATCCAACCCCCAAGAAACGGAATCAATTCCCATTAAATAGTTAATTACTTTCTTATTCTCATCGCGCTGTGAAAGGGCAAGCGATTTATCTACGAAGCAGCTGCCATAATAATTATCGATCTATGATAAATGGAAAAATCTGAGATTATTAATTCCGTGTGAAAAACGATCCTTCCTGCTTTATTTGTTAGTCATGCGACAGCCAAAGTCTGAAAGCCGTTAAATTTATTAAATGACAAAAGGAAAAACGGCGATTTGTCGTGCCACCATCATTTTCATGCAGTTTACCAGAATGGGAGCTTTAAAGTGAATACTTTAAATAACGACTATTGTAGTGAAACGTAATCGCGTGAGATAAACGGGTGTGGAAAAAGAAATTGATTTTTGAATTCTGTTCTAAACCTTATCCTGAGCAACCAGCAATACAATGAACTGTTTTACTGTGAGATTCCGTTCGAATTTCATTTTGCGAAATTAATTGTTGAGTTTGAGACGAATGAGGGATTTTGTTGGATAATTCCTGTAAGAGGATGCTCGAAATTGCCACGGTGAACTTTGAGTTAACTAAAAATCTTATCCTGGTTATTAATCTCAACTTATCGTTTCTTATTAATTGGGTAACTTTCCCCATTATCCTTCTTCAACTATAATTAAGTCACTTGGAGAAATTCGTGTCTGATAAAGTATATAAATAAAATCGGGCTAAACTGCGATTTGATTCGTTTTATCGATTGCAATTACACTAATTGGCATTACTGGAACAACGAGTTGATTAAAAGATTTATTTAGAAAATTGAATGCACCGTAGGGAGTTTATTCAACAGAAACTCCGTAATTGTTATTAAAATATTACGGGATTGAGGCGGTTGAATTTTGAGATACCGATTGAGGAAATAGTATTATTATTCTGCTTTTGTAGAGAGCTTCGTCTTACACGTAAGTATGGGGGAGAAAAGAGCACCCAGAGGCAATTTCCGGAAGTTAAATAAAATGGCATAACTAGAAGAGAAGGGAAGATTAGTGCTCGATATAGAATTGAAATATGGTGGATGCGCCGGGATACGAAGCCTTGCCTGAATAACCATCTCGTATTTCAAAGTCATAATATTTTTTATTTTATTTATCAATTTACCAAAAGCAATTTTAACTAAAGTACTGTTATAAAGGCAAAAGACTGAACAAATTTTGATGGCACTGATCCCACAAAATCTTTAACTATAAAATCCGTGCTTTAATAAAGCTGACACAGTGCATTATGAGCGCTACGAGTTTATGCTACGTCTTGTAGACATCCAAGGAATTATATTAAAAACTACGCTGAGTCTTCTTTTATATAGAAAAGCTTTATTACTGCCCTTATGGCATGTAATGGGCCCCTGCCGTCCCTACATCGCTAAACTATGTACAATAAATATAAATAAACACATCATTAACTCATATAACTGAATCCTTTCTCTTCCTTCTATCTTCTGTTTCTGTCTTCTCTCCCCCCCTCTGCTACTTCTCGTCCTTTCGACATCATTGTCATTTCTTTCATATTATCTCTCTCTAAGTAACTTGGCAACCCCTCGCTTATTATGCACTCATTTTTTGCATTATATCTTGATTCTCTGATCCTGGTTCTTCTTTCCTGTACATCTATATCTCTGTCTCTTTCCCACATCGCTCCATTCATCCATGTCCCCTGTTTCCTGCGTCTTTCTATATCTTCCCTTACGTAACCGTTCCTCGCGTAATATCTTTGTTTCTCCTTCCCTCTTTCTTTCTCTCTCATTTTCTCTTTCCAGCATTCTCGTAATATCTTACAATCTCCTCTTTCCCCATTCTGTCCTCATATTTCACCTCCCTTTTTCCTGTATCTACTTTCTTTCATTCGTTTCTTCCTTTCCAAGAATTTGTTCTTGTATTTTTCTTTTGCCTTTATGTATTCTTCCCTTTTCGTTTTCCCTTTCTTCCATTTTCGTAACTCTCTTATCGTTCTCTTTTTGGTTTTTTGCATTCTTTATCGAACCATCCCCCCCCTTTTCCTAGGTTCTCTTCCCTCTGTATTATTTCTTCTTTTCTTACTGACCAGTTCCTTCATTTTTTCTTCCACTCCCTTTGCTGCAAATTTTGATTTTGTCTGTATTCCTTGATTGCTCTCTCGTCCCATTTTTCCCTTATTATTACCATCCTTGTTGTTTGTGCTTGATTTCTTGCTCCCTCCTCTCTCTTCAATATCCCCTCTAACGGCATCTGGTGTGATTCCACCCTTTCCCCTGAACTTCTCTACTTCTTCCATTCTTCATTTACTATTACCAGTAGATTACGTAATCTATTACAGTTTCCCCATTTGTTGCTACATATGTAAATTCCCCCTTTTCATCTCCTTCTTTATTTCCATTTAATACTTCCCACCCCTTTTCTTCTACCAGTTCTTCTAAGATTCTTCCCCATTTATTGTTCACTTTGTCTTTTGGTTCCCTTCTTGCGATTCCTCTGTTTGCTGTCCAGGTTCTTGCTCCCCTCTCTCCCAGTCTTGCATTGAAGTCCCCTCCTATGAGTATGCATTCCCCTTTCCTTCCTCCTATTTTCTTTTTCGTTGTTTTCATGTCTCTGCTGTACATCTCATTATTCTTCACTTCTTATTGTCTATTATCACGTTTCTGTCCATGATACCTTCTTCCTCTCTTCTTTTTTCCTCTTTTATTTCTTCGATCCCTTCTTTTATTCCCATCAGAATTCCCCCTTTCGCTCTCCCCCTCTTTTTTTGTCTTGTCGCTCCCTGCCATTCCCAACTATAGTCTTTCGGTGATCTCCCTTGCGTATTTTCCCAACCCTCTTCCTCCATCCATGTCTCCGTCAGTCCTACTATTTCAAATTCTTTTATATAATTCCACACCTCTTCATCCTTGTTTCTAATCCCCGCTATATTCTAAAAGGGCAATTTATATTCTTCTGTAGTTACGTTATTCCATTTTCCTTTGCCTCTCTCTTCTTTTTTTTGTTGGTTTACTATTTCTTCCAGACAATTTCTCATGTCCTTTTCACTGCCATTGCCATTGTCGTAGTCCTTTTTGTCCATTCCTTCGTGCTTGTTTCAATTGGGGTATTAGCTGTTTCCTTTCCATTTGTACCTTTTTCGTATAATCTTCATCTTCATCCAGATGTCCGAACCTTTCAATGTTTTTGGTTGCTTGAGTATTTCTATCTTCTTCCCCCATGTTATTAATTTCACAATTATTGCTCTGTTATTATCACGTCTGAGCACTCCAAGTCTTTTTATTTCATCCACCTCCTATGTTATGTTTATATCTACGCCCAGTCTCTTCAGCACGCACTCTACCTTTTTCTTCAATTCCTCATGGCCTTCCTCCTCGTTATCTTCTATTCCTTTAATTATTAAATGCCTTCTCCTTAATTCCCTTTTCACCGGCTCTAATCGTGTTCACTAATTACTTGCTTCAATCGTCGATTCTCCTGCCTCAAGAGTTTCCTTTCTTCCATATTTCTATCTAATTTTCCTCCAATCTTCTCCATTTTCTCCTTTAATTTCTCAAACATTTCTCTTATTTCGTCCATAACCTTATTTCAATTTGCGCACTACGGCCCTCCTGTCTTTTACTACTGTTTTCTTCCTGCTTTATCGTTGATGTCTAATTCGGACCATATGCTTCTTCTTCTATTTCCACACCTAGATGCACGGTTTATTTCACTGTATTTCTCCAGTCATTCGCACTTATTTGCAGGCTTTCTTATCGCTGTGTTGTTATCATCACGCGGACCGGACTCGTATTTCAAAGTAATATATTTTTTATTTTATTTATGCAATTTACCAAAAGCAATTTTAACGAAAGTACTGTTACAAAGGCAAAAGGCTGAACAAATTTTGATGGCACTGATCCCACAAAATCTTTAACTATAAAATCCGTGATTTAATAAAGCTGACACGATGCATCAGGTGCGCTAGGAGTTTATGCTACCGCTTGTAGACATCCAAGGAATTATATTAAAAACTACCCTGATCCTTCTTTTATAAAAGCCGAGATAAAAACATTAGAAGTGAAGCTAACCATCAGGTAGTCCAACTTTAGTCTTTTTGCAGAAGCAACAAAACCATCCAATTTACTCTTAAAAGGCCAAATAAAATACCTCTGGAAATATTTGTACTTCATTAAAAACAAAAACGCGGAGAATTCCTAGTGCATGATCTGGAAGACCCCTGTTTCACATGCAGATTATTAAATTAATATAAAAACACGTCCAAAAGTTACTCTAAACCGAGACGGACGTGCACGAAATTTAATTACAATAAAAATAGAAACGGGATGAGAGCGTATGAGGGCATGAATATTTCAGCATTAAAGTCGCTCGCGAGGACGGTATAGGGGTCGAATTAAATTTGAAAAACATCTGCTTTCAGTGTAATAAAATGTCCGCACAAATGTTAAGGCACAGTTTGAGCAGCATAAAAATTGAAAACCGTGCTTTTTATTGGCGTCCACTATTTTAAAGAACGATTTAATTTGATGGATGTCTTAAAGGGCCGTAATGCTGCACACATAATCCAATTTAAGAATCGTAAAAAAAGCCACAATCCACTATAAAATATAAAAGAATCGTTCGACCTAAATCCGATTTAAGAATAGTGACTTTCCGTCTGTAGAGAATGATTAAAGAATTGCCCTCAATAACATCTCTTTGGTTTCATCCCTTTAAAAGGCGAAATCAAAGAGCACTTATCTCGCCGATTTTTAACACACGTCTGGAATGAAAAACGACGTACGGATTTCCGTGGTATTTTAGGAAACGTGAAATCTGAATAATCCATCATTTATTTACATGTGCAGAAAAACGTTTGTGTAACTGCTGAATAATGAACCTGACAGTTTGACATTTGAAATCTTGCGATAATAAATTTTCAACCCCGACTTGCCTCAATCATCAAATCAAATTAAACCGAAGAAGTCTTATTTGGAAACCCCATTAGTATTCATCGCGTCTGCGGCTCGGCGCCTCACCTTTCCACACTCGATTAGCATAAAATATTTTATGAGGAAGAACTCTCAAATACAAATTACTGCCGGAATTTCAAATCGAATAAGATTTTGACACACATGTGGGCGATCAAGTGAGGCAAGACGAAATGACAGATTTCTGCGGAAATTGTGATATTTGCGACATTTTTCATCGATCTCACTGAAGTCACTTGAAATAGCCCAATTTTAATAAATTCATGTTTGCTCCTATAACGAATGAAATGAGTTTCGGAAAATTGCTTACTTCCCTTTAAATCGTGGGCAGAGGATGCTTTAATAAATTAATGCGTATTATTATTTCAAACTGTCTAAACAGCGAAAAGAGAATCTTGTCATTATGGCTTGATTATATGGCTATTGATTTTTACCCCATGAAACATAATAATGAACAGTACTTGGCGTGTTTAACTGCTTGAAGGCGAAATATGCACTAGTCACGCGAATATTTTAATTAATGACGAAATTATTGACATTTTTATGAAATACCTGCGATTTCCGTCCGTCTGGTTTTTAAATTTTAATTTCTCTATTGTTGTTATTACATTTTTGCGTAATTGAAAAAAACGGTGTAAGGCAATTTCATCTCGCGTTTCCAGACTCAATTAAGAATAAGAGGAGTCAAGCTTAGAATGGTTATTTTTCACGGGCAGGTTTCATACCATTTAATGAAATTTTCAGTGGTTGTACTGAAAAAGCCACAGTCACATTGCTGAAAATATCATGCTTTTAACGCATTAATATTGCAACAAAACTCTCGAGAGTTCACGCTTTTTAATATTGATGTTTTTATAATATGCGTTTTCTGTGCCAACCAAATGTAAAAAGTGTTGTCTCATAATCCTTTTGCAGTGTTTTATGTTTTTATACAACGGTTGTGCGATCAAAAGGATCAAATAATAAATTTCGGTTCCCTAACTAATAATAGCTTTTGAGGTTTAATGAGTTTAATGAGAGGGATGGATAGTTTGCAAGATAAACCGAATGTTAATGAACTGTTTACAAAATAATTGATCCCGAGAATTCCCTTAACACAAAACTGGTCGTTTCAGATGGTTTCGGTAAATTTCGAGGTAAATTTATTTAGGTAGTTTAGATTTAATAGTCTTTTTTTGGAAGAAATTGAAAGTTTTGGAATGATGATGAAAAACTTTGAAAGGCACTTTAGTTTCTAATACTTGGTATAGATATTATTAACATTTAATTTTGAAATATCGTGTTTTTTCGTATGCTGTTAGAAATCATGCTATACAGGGTGTTATTGATAGTGTGGTATAGAGGTGGTTCCTTTTTCACTGCTCACCATTGGCATCTCCTAAACGGTAAGAGATACGAAGTTGGTTAAATTAGAGAAAAGTTACGCTATTTCTTTGTGATTAAGAATCTGAAGAGAAAATTGCGATTTCAAATGAAAATTAATATCTCCCTAACTTTTATATTTTTGACAACTGTCAATCGAATTGCATCCACAGAAATTTTCAAAGCCTTCTAGATTTAGAGCAATACGAGTAATACGACAGTCAACTTTTGATTCTTTTATGGCCGCCATATTGAATTTTGACACCATGAGATACAGAAAAAAATAGCTTTTCAAAAATGTAGGTAATCAATATTGACTTTTTCGAAAAATCGTGAAAATTCTAAAATTTGTATGATTAATTTATAAAATCAGTGCAAAACTTTTTGAAATAAAATATAAAATAGTACACCAATTTTTTTAATCCTTAGTACAATTGAATTGAAAATTCAATAAAATAGATTTTGAGGTCGTCTGACTGAAGTTCTTCCTAGTTACATTTTTGAACAGCTAATTTTTTTGTTTGTCGGATGGTGCCAAAATTCAACATGGCGGCCATTAGAAAAAGTTGGTTATCATTGCTCAAAATCTAGAAGGCCTAGAAAATTTCTGTCGATTCCATTTGATTGACAGTTGTCAAAAATATAAAAGTTCCAACTTTTATTTAAATAGCATCAATCGTTAGGGAGATATTAATTTTAATTTAAAATTGCAATTTTCAGATTTTTCGAAATAACTCAGGAACGAATCAAGATATCGAGAAATTCTCTCCAGATTCTTAACAACCACAACTTTTTTCTAATTTAAGCGACTTCGTAACTCTTACCATTTAGGAAATGCCACTGATGAGCAGTGAAAAAGGAACCACCCTGTATATTGAAACTGGGGGTAGGTCGAGGAAAAATAGTACCTACATAGTCTTCAAGAGACTAAGGGTTAAAAAATTGAACCTCGGGGATACCTAAGAAATTTAAAAAAATACGAACTTTTCGGGCACCGTCGATTAACCCTTTTAGATACAAATTATGATGCTTATCGGAACTGAGATTTGATTTTTATTTTTCAGTAAGAATATATCAGGCTTAAATGATAATTGATAAAAAAATCCAAAAAAAACCTATAGTTTCTTGAAGAAAAAGGTGGTTGCACCTAACAACCACTAGGGCCCGATGATTGTATTTTACTTAGAATGCATTAGAATGGTAAGCAAATCTGCAGTTTTAACCTCCCCACTCCACTTCACCATTTAAAAAAAAGGGAGGTTACTGCAATCACTAAAATTTTCGAATTCGAGATAAGACCGGATCTATACGTTTTGAGGTCTCAGGAGCCCAAAAAAGTGGTTTTTAAAATGTGTCTGTATGTATGTACGTACGTACGTACGTTCGTAAACACGCCACAGCCCAAACTACTCGACAGATTTAGCTGAAATTTGGTACGTGTGCATGTGATAACCCAACTTAGATCTGAAAAGCTTTTGGAGCCAATCGTGCAACTAGAAATGCCATTTTGGCACATCAACTTTTAAATTTTAAATGCAAACCCCCATTTTTCACCTCACGATAGAAAAGGCCTTCAAATTCTGCTTCTAAAAATGTATTCATTCTTAGTGCCCTTTTGATCAAAAATTTTTAAAAAAATGATTTTTATCCGACTTTAAAATCGCGGTACAGCCCAAGCCCCTGAACCGATTTGGCTGAAATTTTGCACACGGGGATTGTATTGCACGTCGAAGAGCTGAACAAATCTTGGATTCAATCGGCCCACGGAAACTGCCGTTTTGACACACCAATTTGTAAGTTTAAAATTATTCACTCATTTAACCATCCAAAACAAGTTTTTGAAAGATTTATTGTCACCATCAAAAAGGTCTTTAAATTCTGGTTTTAAGTAAGACAAAACTCGTTCGCATTTAGTGCTCTTTGGGTCAAAAAATCGAAATTTCATAATAACACTAAAAATACATTATAGCCCAAATTAGCGAATCGATTTAGCTGAAATTTGGTACATGGAGATTGGGTGACCCGTTTAAGACCTGAAAGGCTTTTGGAAGCAATTGGCAATTTAGGCATATCAACTTTGAATTTTAAATACAAAGGTCTCCTTTTTTATGTGGCCATTAGAAAGACGATCAAATTCTCGTTCTAAAAATGTATTCACAGTTTCTGCCATTTCAGTGGAAAATAGAGAAAAAATTCTTTCTCATTAAAAGGGAGCGAGCTGACAGTGGATGACATAAAGTGGCAGTTGTTGTCAAAAAGATAGCAAAAGATTAACCTTAAAAGGAATATTGTCAAATGTGATGGGTGATGTCTGAGGTGGTGTCGGTATTTGTCAGAAAATTGCAAAATTAGTCACAGTCGATAAGGGTAAAAAATTTCTGTTGAATTGACCACTATCAACACAGAATACAAAGATCCACGCGATGGGGAGGTTCCAGCCGCTTCTCTGCTGCATTTTTTTTTTTTAATTTTTTTATTTGAAAAAGTCGTCACACGTCTTCTATTGTTATTTTTGCAATAATAGTGACTTTTCCGCTGTTTTGTCTGATCTAACAACCCCCAAAGACAGTTACCAATAGAGATCTACTTTCAAAATAGACGATTACAGGATCAATTATTGGAGCCTAACATTTTCCAGCCAGAGGGCACCTCCTGTTACATATTGTTGCAGGTGGTTTCAACTGGAAACCGCTGACGTTTTCAAAATTGGAAAGTTTATTAACAAGTGGATACCCCAAGAACATGACAATAATTATTTTACCGGAAAATATCAGAAAGGGTTGTGCTCTTTTTTTGGGCAGGGTGCTCAGAAAAAATAATTGAAAGCCCTCCAAAATGGCACATGCGATATGTTTTATTCACATTGTGATGGATAATGGCCCAAATCTGAATCTAAGTGATTTCTTATGTGGACCTTGCCTGTGGGATGCTATGAGCCATAAGTCAACTCAACCTAATTTTATTATTTTATCGCAAGGACAAATATCCGACTAATCTTGAGTTTCAAATTCACATTTCACATTGTCATTAACCTGATGTGAAGATATCGCGATTTGAGTATGTACCACACTAATAATAACATCCTGTATAAAAATTTCAATGGAGCGTGTGAAAGACGAAAAAAGAGTTGTAAAAAAGAATATGAGACCTCTTGCCTTCGCTGAGATTGCTTTTAAAATCGCAATGTATGGGTGTTCTTTACCTTTTTATTACTTGGGAAAATGAGCTTATGTGCAGCGTTGTTGCTTGTTCGGTTATAAATTCTATGGATTATGGAAATGCTGGGACTTTCTTGGATTGAATTTTTACTCTTTTCTAGAAAGAAATAACTTTACGATTATGCTGCTTTTCAATCGAACTAATAGCGGACGGAAACGATTAAATACTTCTACAATTACTAGTTTTCAAACACACTGGACTTACTTGTGAAATCAAAAACTCGGCACTTCTATTATTATCCTTTAATGTTTATTATGAAAATAAATTGAAACCAATTCTATCTAAACATTTGCCGCAAAACCTAAAAAAACGCAGCTGTTTAATGTAAACGGCAACTTCCTTCCCTAGTTCTGTTTAATAAAAAAAACATTTTCGTAAGAATTCCGATCATAATCGCTTGTCCTCATGTGAAACCAGTCATTCGCACGGATCTAAGGGTGGATATTTCTTCTCACGTATGAGCAATAATTTTGTGCTTTCCTGCGACCCGACTTAAGAATTTATAAAGCTAGCAGGAGTAAAATTGCTTGTTTGGAGTTCAAAGTTCCTTGGACACTTGAATAAAGTTTCACCGGAACGTAAACTTTTCGTCTACAATTTTTGCCAACGGCGACCGAGCTTTGATATTTCTCCAGTCAAGTGTGTTAGAATGTCGTCGATAATTGCTTCAGTTCGAATTTTCGAAATCTGGAAAGTCTTAAACAATAAATTGGTTTAGTTAGTTGATCGAGCAAAGCGAAGAGCGAGGGATCAAACAAAGAATTTACAATTCTTTAAATCGAGATAATTGAAAGTTCGTGCTTTTTGACTGCTAAATTCAACAATAATTTGATTGCTAAGAGTTCTACTCAACATCTCTATGCTTTCATAAGCTCGTGCTCATTTATTTTTTCACGATGAGTGAAAGTTAGCGGGATAGTCATGTAAAATTGAACAGATCTAATTTTCTAAAATACTTCGATAAACAGTTTTTGCGATAGTAAATATTTACAAGAATACCTTCTTTTCTCAATTACGTAAAACTTTATTAACACTGTACAGTAAATAACATTATTGACAGCAGGCTAATTTAAGAAGTTTTTCCGACAATCCTTAATTTTATAGCTTTCAAACTATACCTCATCCCTCAGTGCATCTATTGTTTACCCTATTTAAAACACGGATGCAAAGCGCTGCAGGAAAATCCTGAATAAACATGATTATCTGTTACCGAGCCTGTAAGTTTCTCCTTCCGCCCTTAGTTGCTCAGAAATTTAAAAAAATATTTCTTATTCCAAATATTTTTAGTGCCGTAGTGCGTAGTGCGAGGCACTCGTTTTAGCTTATTCGTTCGCTAGTCGTATCGATCGTCCGTCGCATAACTTGAAAACCGATTGAGATATCGGGCTGAAACTTGGTCTCCCGAAAAGTAAGGCGGGGGATTGCTTTTGGGCCATAGTGGAGTGAGAGCTAGGGGTGAAAAACCGAAAAACTGTTAATTGCAATAACTCGAGAACTGCTGGAGGTATCTTACTGAAACTTGGCATGCACGTTCGACCTTCAAGTCTGTTGACCGTGAGGAGGTGCCAATTTCGAGGGATGAAATTTAGGGATTTAGTGACACTGTAGGTGGATGAACAAATTTTCACTAAGATCTAACAAGGGGGATGAAATTTAAGGGTTGAAACTGGAAAAAGTAAATGGTGGTATAAAATTACGGGGTTCGATAGATTTCGGTCAACCATTGAAAAAAGCCTTATGAGTTTTCAACCAGGAACCAACCTCTAGGGTATTAACAACCCCTAAAGCTAAGCAAGCGGATAAACACATTTTATTTATTTCTTCTAAAATCCTGTTGGTTTATTTATGAACAACCGAAGTGAGTAAATACGCAAGAAGTTATGTAACACCATAGAAATAAACTCACCCCTGTAAATCATAAAGGGGTGAAATTAGTAGGGGTTGAAAACATGAATCTAATAAATCGTCGCAAGTTTTTAACGAATTGGATTATAGCGGTGAAATTGAAAACCCAACTTACTTTAGAGCATGTGGGGGTGGTGAAATAGGGTGTTTGAGTTTAGGGGTTGAAACGTTCATGAAGCCCTGTAATTTGACGCAGAGAAATAATATCTTCGGTGAAACGGAAAAACAAAATTTGCGTAATTGGTTTACTTTCGTTTTATTTTCTGTAATTCTGCTTAATTACGATTAATTCCATCCACTTTGACGGTTCATCCCCCTTTACAATTTTTCAACCCCCTAGGTGTTAATTTTGCCAAATCCGGGTAATTTCGTTTTTCTTCGGTAAAAAATTGGATTATGTTTACCTTTTTCGCTTTTTCGCCCCCTTCGCAATATTTCAACTCCCCAAAAGCTAAATTTGCATAATTAAATTGTTATTTTCTGTAATTCTGCTTAATTAGGATTAATTTTCATCCTCTTTGACTTTTCATTTACGATTTTTTAACCCCCTAAGTGCTAATTTGGCAAAATTTGCGTAATTTCGTTTTTCTTCGGTAATAATTTGAACTGGATGATGTTTACAGTTTTCACTTTTCTCATCCGCCTTCGCAATATTTCAACTCTTTCAAACGCTAAATTTACATAATTGGGTTATTTTGGTATTATTTTCCGTAATTTTACTTACTTAATCAAGCTTAATCTTCATACCCTTTGACTTTTCATCCACCTTTACGATTTTTCAACCCTCTAAGTACTAATTTTGCAAAATTCGCATAATTTCGTTTTTCGTCGGTAATAAAATTGAACTCATTTGGGATCTAGTTTACAATTTAGTTTACAATTTTCCAGTTTCGTTCGCAATAGGTAGGTGCGTATTTCAACCCCCACAAAAGTGTTAATTGCATAATTTGGTTATTTTCGTGTTATATTTCGTAATTCTACTTAATCACACTTAATTTTGATTCCTCTTGATTTTTCATCCCCTTTCGCAATTTTTCAGCCCTAATTTTGTTTTAATTCCGACAATTCTTTTCATTTACTCATTTGGTCTATATTGTCATCCTTTTTACTTTTCAACCCTCAAAATTTTTGTTTTTTCTGTTCATTTTCTACTTTTTCATTTCGTAACATCAGTTTAACAGTAATAATATTAATATTTATGAGAATACCTTCTTCATATCTGAATCACGTAAAACTTTATTAACACTGCACAGTACAAGTAAATAACATTATTGACATCATCTTCAAATTCGCATTTCTGCAGACTAATTTAAGAAGCTTTTCCGTTAATCCTTATTTTTACAGCTTTCTAACTACCTCATCGCTCAGTGCATCTATTGTTTACCCTATTTAAAACACGGATGCAAAGCGCTTCAGGAAAATCCTGAATAAACCTGATTATCTGTTACCAAGCCTGTAACTTCCTCCTTCCACCCTTAGTTGAACAGAAATTTAAAAATGTATTTCTTATTCCAAATATTTCAAAGAGTTAAGTGTAGTCCAGTTTTTACGGTTGACCTTTCAATTAGCTGTTAACTTAATGAAATACCTTTCTGAAATAAAAAGTCCTTTGAAAATGGAAAGACGTGGAGTGTCTTTGTCAACCCTGCCATTCAATATCGGATTTTTCCCCGAAACAATTTCTTTGTGTTTAAGCTGCGGATTTTCCCCTGCATGAAACGTCAAAACATATCAGTTCCAAATAAGATTGGAATGAACTTAATCGAGAATATATTAATAGATTGAGATTGCATTTCTCCGTAAAAATTTGTGTGGCTGAACCGGTGTGCCCACGTCTCACCACCTACAAGGCACTTGCCATAAGAAAACAAACAGTTTACCACTTTCTCAGATTTTAACTTTCTCGTCTTTGTTGGTTTTAAATTGAGAATCGTTAAAGCGAGGATTGTGCCTGGAACCACTCCTCTTGGTAATATCACGAAGAGGGTTGTATGGATGTTGGTTTATTTAACTCAACAATGGAGGTATTATGTGTAGGTTTGAGAAGACAAAAGATAAAATGGTGGTGGAGTTGTCCAAATATAGAAATGAGTTACGAACGTGGAAGTAAATAATAAATAAATAAACGCTGTAATAGCTAATGGGATATTATAATGAAACGTTAAATATGTGAACGTAATTTTAATCTGCTGCTTATGAAAAAAAATGTAATTTCGCTCGCGAAAAACGATTTTTAACAAACTTTTTTTTCTTTAGGATCGGCTATAAAGACGTCGGGAATACCTCTTGTCGATGGCTGTTATCCATTCCATTTTTAAAACTTTTTGGGCACTTTAAAGTGACGAAATGTCGCGGCAATGAATCAACAACATCACGACAACTCATTCACGTACGAGCAACAACTGGCCGCACGCCGGCAAGTATCCAGCACCGAAGGAATGCGCAAGACTGCAGGATTCTAGCTCCCTTGTTGTGACTCTTTCGTCCTGATCCTGATGCATATTATCCTGCAGTGTCACAGCATCTGGACATTCCGAATTTATCACCCCTGTTTTGACACAGCTAAGCTTTGAGATACAAACACGATCCGACAATTGCTTCTTTTCTAGAATTTATGACTCGGTATTCTAGAATTTTTCTTCTCAGGAAGTTGGAAAATAATCAGCAGGAATTATTTATTAATAAAAAGGTGATGCAAACGAAAATATTTACACGAAGTCGGATAATGAGTAATGACCAAAGTGAAACCGCACGAATATAAATTACGCGTATCAATAAATTAATAATTCATGATCACTTTTCAGTTAGTTTTGTGACGTACTTACATAATTTGTAATTCTGCTAGCGTTGATTTCAGGCAAAGGGCCTGAAACTGCTTTATCGGATAATTTATTAAACCCTAAAACAAATTTGCGGTGTCCATAACACTAACTACATCCAGCCCCAAAACCAAATAGTCATTGTATCAAACGGATTATCCGTCAAAATAACTAAATTTGTTGCTCACCTAAACGTCTGGACCGGCTTAAATTAATTTTGTTGATTATAAGTAAACTTTGATTTTCAGACACCTCATGAATCGAGTCATGAATGTTTCAAAAAGTGAGTAAGATTCATGATGTAGGCATCAGTTTGTGGATCAGTGAGTATTGGCAACATTCATTGACTGAACGTCTGTTCATCCGGAACTAAACAGCTCGTAAAAAATACATGAGAATCTATTTTTAGCAACCAATAAACATTAAATATTTTTGTATCGGGCGCTTTGAAAGCTGCAGTTTGTTTTAAAATGTAAATTCTCCCTCACATGTCGGTGCACTAATTCACTATTCCAGCGCCTCCACCATTTCTTAGAGGAATATCGACCCTGCAACATTATTATTTTATTCTTGATCGCGAAACTTTCTCTGCTTTCGGTATTTTATTTTTCCAGTATTTTATACAATATTTTAGGTAGTAAGTTTCCTATGAACATTATGTTTGAATATTGTAAATGACAGGTTTTTAAAATTTAGAGAGTACCTAGTGCTGTAAAGAAGTTACTTTAAAATTTTTATCAAATGTACGTTCTAGTTGGAGCATCACAATTTTTTGCGTACTTATGAAGCATTTTTTCTACTTCTATTGAATAATATTCGCATTATTCTAATTTTTAGATGGTACTCATAATTCCCGACAGTGAATAATTATGGATTCATAATGGATTCAAAATGGCAAGTGTACTAACCAATAATTTAATAATAGGTTTGCGATAATGGGAAAACAAGCTGCCACTTAGTCTCACCAAGCCAGAAATATAATCGCGATTATGGCCATTATTCACTCGGATGACTTGAGCAAGCCTCGATCGTGGGCTCGAGTGTCATATTTATCTAAAAATTAAACACTTTAAATGCATCAGATACAGGGAGGAGCAGTGCTACCGCATGGCATTGTGGAACCTTAATTGTGACATTTAGACTTTCAAAAGCATTGAGTACTTACCTATACTGATTTTCTAAAATTCAAGTTAGTAGGTAGGTAATTGATTTTCAGAAAGCATCAATTGAAATTCAGAATCCGTCAATTGTAGTTCAGAACGTAGGTACTTATTGCCGAATCTGAAATAAAAATGATGTTTTCTGAACTATACAACTGACCGATTCTGAATTTCAGTTGATGCTTTCTGAAAATCAATTAACCAATTTGAAACTCAATTGACGCATTCTGAAATGAATTTGACTATTCTGAAATAGGACAACTCGCTCTACAATTATTGCTTTCTTTTGAACTGATTTGAACTGAGCTAAAAATTGACGGATTCTGAAATTCAATTGACGCTTTCCGAACTAGTACCTACTGGAAAAGGTGTAGTAAGACGTATACAGGCTGTTCCAACGAAAAGGAGAGACCCCAAATATTTCGTAAACCAAATAAAATATGAAAATTCGCTCGAACAGGTCGATTTTTATTTGAAGGGGGACACTTAAATCCATGCTTGGCGAAATTTCAAGACTCGATCAGCCCCTAACCCCCACCTACCCCCACATCAAAATTTTAAATGGCAAACCCCTCACTTGTGATAGGTAGGTACATCATAATTTCATTGCCAAATCTAACCCTGTAACAATTTTGGATATTTGTTCAACTCTGGATGGATTTAAAAAATTATTGCAATAGTTTACAGATAATTTTCAACCCTTTCAAATGATGTATCACAAAGAGCCCTAATGTAATTTAAAATTTGACCATAGAGGGCACTAGAGTTGAACAAATATCAAAAATTGTTGCAGCGTTATTTTCAAAGTTACTGTGTTGCGTTTTAAGACGTTAATTGACAAATTGAAGAATTGCTCTGGATTAAATTGTTACATCATGCCCACAATAAGCTTTGTGCTGAAATAATTGAATCTACACAAGGAAATTCTCGCTTTGTTTAGCTTCATTGCCATGGTAACAACCTTAACCTAATCCAACAAAGATGGCGGACCTACGTCACGCTAATAGGTCCTTTAAGGCACTGATGGTGGGGGTTTATTGCGCTTGGCCCCGTATGATACGCATGCGCTGATCTTGTGTCATTTCTAGTGCATTTATACGTCATTTGTCACTACTGTCAACAGAATCTGGGACCTTTCACGTTTACTACGTGCTATTCTAACCCACAATGATGAAAAACGACACATTGACACATAACTGAGAGTTCGGTTATGGCCGCCGTTCCGCAATCATCTCCGTGCCATGTGCTCGTCGAAATTCTCACTGCCTAGACGGTTTTCCTCGTTGGATCATCTCCATTGTCATCGCCATCGGGAAAATAAGTGTCGGCCAACTCCCCCATTTAGTTTTAAGTGCGTGCGGAACGACTCATCGTGTTTGTGAATGTCCGGTTTTTTCTACCGTAATGGTGTCAACCAATTAACAATTTTCTGATTCCGACCTTAATGTTTGTGAACGTCCATGGGCGTTATCATTCACGCCGGTAACCAGGCCGGATGTGCTCGGATAGCACGTGATGCGACCCTTCTGATTCCGACCTTATTTAATTTTTTCAACGGTGAAGTGCGTATGACCTTGTGTCAGATCCGTTCCTCTTCGGCGGGCGTGCTTTGTCCTTAACTCTTATCTATTTTTTGTCGTGGTTTTTATAACCACACCTGGCCGTATAGCCTCCGTTGCTGTGGCCATTGTCAACGAACTAAGAAGAAGAAGAAGACACATAACTGACAGTAGACATTCAAGTCATTCAAGTAAATTCTGTCGGCGGTCAAAAAATGACTGCGCATACGGCCATACATGGCGGCATGACGTCACGCTTAAAGGACCTATAGCCCGTGATAATTAGGTCCTTACCGTATTATTATAACGAGGAATCAAAAATCAAAAATTCAAAATTCAGTGTCTTTCGGTCACGTAGTTTGAGCATTGATTGATGTCATGTCGATTGGAAAAAAGTGAACTTTTTTGACAGTGTTTGAAAAAATATTTTGTGAAGTGAAGAAGGACCCCGCACCATCCTTATGGAAAATGGCTTTCTGTCGGATTGGCTGAAATTTTAGTATGTTGTAGATTTTGACCTCCTGATCAAATGTTATCATTGCCCCAAAGAAATCGTACGGACAGTTTTTGATATACAGTCTGCCGAAGATAAACTTTTCCCCATAAGGACATACACATTTTTGGGACCGTCGTAAACCTACTTTTTTCAGCATAATAAGCAAACACACCCATAAGACTCCTGAATAAAAGTATGTTAATAATATACATAAGAAAAGTGCCCCTGGACTGACTGATCATGTGCTATTATGATGGCAAAAATGCAAATTAATTTTCGCTGCATGTAATTCTTATGGGAAAATTTTATCTTCGGCACCCTCTGGAGCAAAAACTGTCCGTACGATTGTTTTGTGGCAATGATAACTTTTGATCAGGAGGTCAAAATCTACAACATACTAAAATTTCAGCCAATCCGACAGAAAGCCATTTTCCCATAAGAATGGTGCGGGGTCCTTTCTAGGGTGGGCATCCTAGATCCTAGGGGGGGCCGTGCCCCCCCAGGCCCTCCCCTAGTTACGCCAATGGTGACTATGTGTGCAGCAATCATCTTGATGAATTATTTAACTTTTTTTTATTCTTAAGTTTCTATAATGCCTATCTCAATAAATACAGTTTCGTATGTTTATTTTATTTATCAGCAATTTTCATTGCTGCATAATTAAATCCCTGTCAGGGGAATGAACCCCTGCCAGAGGCACTTTCGGACGAATTTCAAGTTTTTTTGAGGTGCGAAAACTGGTATTTAGAGCTTCAATTTTCATTTTCAAAATCCCCGACTGTACCTATATAATAAATCGTCCGTCCCATATGCCAAAAGCCGCGAACGTGAATAATTCGGGGTTTTGGCATGACACTTATTCGCATATGGCATATTTTCCGCCCAAAAATATTACCAAGCGGACACTATACTGGGTGCAAAATTTTAAACATATCAACTTCATTAGTCAAAAAGTCAATTTTTTCAAATGGAATGCCTCGAGGAATGCCTCAACTATTTTATGCCAAACATGTATCGGGTGTCCCAAAAAAAACCGGACAAAATATTTTTGGGAATAAATCAGCCATTTCTTGACAGATTTGGATGAATGTGGTCTTGAATTAAAGTTAAGGAATCAGGCTTTCGAACACTCTAAGAAACTACGACAAATGGCGCTGGCGTAGTATTCCTATTAATAGTTGTTTTAAGGCACATTTTAAGTGCGTGGGGTTTGGTGAAAAAACAACCAATCGTTATGAGACTCAGAAATCCTTGAAGATCGTTCTTTTGTCTTCAAAAACCTATTTTCAGAAGTTGATTTGGTTTAGGCATTAATTTTAAGTGATTTTTTGAAAAAATGTGTTTTCCTTTATTTTCACGCTTTTATGTGACTATAGTAACAGTGATGCAAAACAGCTTAATTTTCAGTAATAGCTCTCCAATTTGTCCCTCATTGGCAGTCACCTCTGTTTTCATGAACTGCGATAATTTATTACCAAAAATTATGCTGTTTGTACGTCACTAACTTTACTCATCAGTTATTAGGGCGTAAAAAGACATATTTTCAAAAAATCGCATAAAATGAATGCGTAAACCAAATCGACGTTTGAAAAAAGATTTTTGCAGAAAAAAGAACGATCTTCAAAGCCAATATTTGAGTCACATAACGATTGGTTCTTGTCTGACCAATCCCCAAGCACCTAAAAAAGCCTTAAAAATAAGTATCAGTAGGGTCACTACGGTAGCGCCATCTATCATAGCTTCTTGCACGATTCGAAAGCTTGGTTCTTTAACTTTAATTTAAGACGAGGTTCATCCAAATCGGTGGAGAAATGGCTGACTTATTCCTAAATATATTTTGTCCGGTTCTTTTTGGGACACCGATAGATTAAAAATTAAAATGATAGACAATTAGATTCTGCATCGATGTGCCATAAAATAGTTGTGGCATTCCATTTGAAAAAATTGACGTTTTGACCAATGAAGTTGATGATATTTAAAAATTTGCAGAGATCATCTCTTGTACGTATTTAACCCAATTTGAGTCTAGGGGCGGATACACCCTATATTAGACTTCATGCCAAATTAATATCGTTTTCTCATTTCATACTGTAAGGATGTTACACCTTTTTGAAGTTAGGCCTGCACTCGACATAAAAAAGCGAAATTCTTGATTTTCTCAAAAACAGTTGACTTTTGGCATAGCAATTCTTCGTAAAAGTTCACCTAGAATTAAACGTAGAATCCAAAAATATCATAATATACAGGAGGGTGTTCCATTTAAAATAAGGAAATTTGTAACTATTTCCGGTATAACCGGAAGAGCGCCATTGATAAAAATATTTTACGTCGACTCAAAAACAAATTTTCATGACGATGTTAGAAACAGTTCTGACGCTTGTCGAGGGATACCCTGTAGTGGGAGCTATGAGCTCTAGACCAAACTAATGCATTTTTGACATATGTAGGTAAATCTTAACCTTCCTATTTTGCTGGGGTCATTAGAACCTACAAAAAACAAGTATCTAAGATCCTAGGAAGCTCAAAAGTCAAAACTCCTGTCTAAACCCAATGCTCCACCTTTAACATTTTCAGAGAAAAAATTAAATTGACGACGTTTTCAAACACAGTTCAATATCCGCCTGAATTATTGTTGTCAATCATTGCCTAACTTACGATGTAAACATAAGCGATGCGCTAAAAGAGCACATTAAAACTCATTTAGGTTCTATAGTGTTCATTGCAATATAAAGAAGAAAAAAAAAGGCGGTCTCGGAGACGGCAGGAACTTCTACGCCGCACTGCATTGGATTAATAACTTCCTTCGAATGGTGGTATAAAATAATACCCGTTCCATTTAAAATAAGGAAGTTGCTATGCCAAAAGGGCACTTCGGGTTGACTGATCGGCTTCAAAATCTAATCAGCTCCTCTCCCGCACAGACAATACCTATATACCAAATTTCATCAAAATCAGTTCAGTAGTTTCGGATGTAGCGTGTCCACAGACATACGGACAGACACACATTTTTCAAAAATAGGTTTTTTGGGTTCCTGGGACCCCGAAACGTAAAGATTTGATGTCAGTTCAATTTCGAATTTTTGATCGATTTTATATACTGCTCCGCCTTGAGCGTAGAAGTTAAAAAGTTTTAATTTTTGGACAATGAAACATAAATTTATGTACTTAGTAAGGTATCTATTATTTTTCCTTTAGTAGAATCATAACCTAGGTATGTAGGTATATTGTATATTACATAGATGTGAAAAAAAATACAAGAGACAAAAACGTTTCAGTTCTCTTGCTTTGTAAGCACAGATAAAGACAATAAAATAAAACCGCCAAAAAATCACTGAAACATTCAAATAAAAGTATAAAAATAAAAAACAGAAAATCTGTTCAGTATGAACAAGTCGCGGCAGAGGTATTCATTGAATAATGAAACGTTATCATATTTACATCTTTCGACTCTACAGAAACAAATTTATTCGAATGTACCAGATTATGCTTCGGATTCCCCAGGAGTATTTTCATCTTCGAGAATCGGAACAATGAGATTATCTTTGGACATTAAATTATATTTCGTTACAAACTGGGTGAACCTCTTCCACAGACACGTTTCATTTTCAAACTCGTCGAAAATGGAACGGTGGTGGAAATAAGCGTGTGAGAAAATTCGGTACACTCTTCGGCAGACTGATCCGAGCTTTGCCACGGAGGACTCCTTAATACTGACTCTGCTGGGGAAATATTTGTTGCTGTTTAGCAGACAAGCCGCGCCATCTAAAGTGTGTCGAGTGTAATCGATGGCGGGGCATTCTTTTGGTGTTTTATGAGCGGCACAGAGGTAAATCCATTGTTCTGTTGCAGTCATTTGATTGCACGTTTCCGGGTGGCATTCTCCTTGCAACTTTACAGCCAATCCGTTGAGCTCCATACAAAACTGACGGAGGTGTTCATATTTCCAAACTCCTTCATCCTGATTTTCAGGCATTTTCAATATTTGATCAATATTGGCAGGATTGTGTCTTATTAGTTGTTGGATGTATTGCTGTACAGCTAAGGTACTGTCCATCTCCTCGAAGGGCTCATCAGGCCAGCGACAGAAGTCCTGAAAAAGGAAAATGAGAAAGTTGACACCCTTATTGATTGACGAAACTTTGGTGCCAAAATTTCGATCAATATTGTCAACAATTGTTTTATTAATTAAACTGATTATTATTTAAAGAATTTTTCGTACCTTGGCTTTAGTTCCTGGCCTATTTCTTCGCAAAACCGTTGTACCATCAGCCATCTTCATCTTTGACATTAATGGAGTAATGACAGGAGAATGACAAATGACAGCTCTTCCACATCTATTGGTTAGTTTACGCAGGCGATTTGGCGCGAGATTTGAAAATAAAGCCTCAAAATATTTATAATATACAGTGTGTCTCATTTTAACCGGAACCACCCAAATATTTAGGTTAATTTTAACCGAATCAATGGGTTCTTTTTTTCTGCAGGTGGAGCTCCAAAATCTGCACCTACGTGATACTTCAGTTTTTTTATAGACCGAAATCCCAGCCTACTGCGACTTAATAAAGAGGCCAAAAATGACGAAATCGTATTAGGCATTTTTTTGGAAAAATTTTATAAGTGAAAGTTGCTCAGGATGCCTCTAAATGGCTAAATTCGCAGTTTCAGGAAAAGATAAAAATGTTGAATTTCTTGAAGAAGAATCACAAAATAACGAAAAGTTCAATATTTTTGCAACATAATGGGTGCTGTGTGTAAGATTTTCGTTTTTCTTAACAATTTCAAGGGACACCCCAACTAATCTGTTGCAATGTACCACAAACAGCAAACATATGCGCTTCCATTGTTTTTTTATTTCACATCACCAAAAATATTGACGTTTTCGTTATTTTATGATTCTTCCTCAAGAAATCCAACATTTTTATTTTTTTCCTGAAACTTCGGATTTAGTCATTTGGAGCGATCCTGGGCAACTGTTCTTTATAAAATTTTTCGATAAAGAAATGCCTAATACGATTTCGTCATTTTTGGCCTCTTTATTAAATCGCAGTAGGCTAGGGTTTCGGTTTATAAAAAAAGTTGAATATTACGCAGGTGCAGATTTTGGAGCTCTACATGCAGAAAAAAAGAATTCGGTTAAAATTAACCGTAATATTTGTGTGGTTCCAGTTAAAATGAGACATTCTGTAAGTACCTACCACTATTATACCTAACTTTTCCGGTTATAAAAAAACCCATGATCATTTTACTACATTCAAGTCTTTATTCAACTACATTTTTCCAAGCGATAACATTATCATGACATTTCACAATTTATAGAATTAAACACTTTCAACAGCTATGACCAAATCATTATAACATAATATTTGCTAAATTGTTCTTAGGAGTATTGATAAACAGCAATTATATTCGAAAAAAAATTTGGTAGTAATAAAGCATTCCAAGTTTAACATCTAGTTTCATAAAGCCCGCTCCTCCCAATGTATCGCACCCATTTAATCACATCGTGATCGGAATAATTCAGTTTAGGTTCAAAAACCTTCAAGTATCTGACTTTGAAGCCAGACGGTGCAAATGGCACTTCAAAATTCATTGAGATTGGAGGTCGAGTCCATTTTTTCTTCGTGTCGGTTTCTAGCAGTTCAATTTCTGCAGAGAGCTGTGTTTCCTTCATACCAGCCATACGTTTAATCCTAAAAATATATTACAGTTTATTCCTGTTTTAAAAATAGGGGTCAATTATGAGTATAAATATTGATTTTCCTTCTCTTGGGAGGTCTGAATTCGTCTTGATAACCTTTTCAAAAAAATTCTCGTTAAACAAAGGTTGTGAGAAGATTTCGAACTATTTGCAGCTATTTCCTGCTTTTGTAATGCCACCAACAGGTATGCTTACCTTATGAAGCCACCTAATAAACAGGGTAAATGTCACAGTAATAGAGGCCTATGATTGGCTGTCATTTAAAATTTTCATATTCTGTACGAACAGCAAATCATTTGATCAACTGGTACATTTACCTTATGAGGCACTTTAACTAAGTTAATAAAATTAATAATAATAATCAATTTAATAGAACCTTTCCTGTTACAAGATCATGAGCAACTAACTTCTTGGAGTTAATGCATATTATACAGGGTGTCTCAGAATTTTAGGGTCAAACTTTAACCAAAGTATTCTCTTCAGATGAAAATAAGCAGAAAATAACATTAGCAGCTTCAGGACATCCTGTATAGAACCTTTCATAGACAAGCTAAAAATAATTTTTAGCTCTGTAACACCGACTATTAATTCAGTCTCCATAGAAGCCGCATAATATACAGGATGGTTCAACGAAGTTGTACCCCACTCCACTATTTATTTTTCATCTAAACGAGAAAACGTTCATTCAAATCCAGATCTCGGCACAGTTGAAGGCAAATAATAATAAAATAAGTCAAAAATCCTCGATTTTTTCTAACTTCCGGTTTAACCGGAAATTACCGTAACTTTGTTTTAACTTCTACGCTTTACGAAAAATCGAATCGTCAAAACCATCAATTATTCATTTACGTTTCAGGGTCCTGGGAACGCAAATAAATGGTTTTTGAAAAATATCTATGATTTGTCTGCCTGTAAAAGCCTAAACTACTGGACCGATCTGGCTTAAATTTGGAACGTGGACATCTTATGGAAGAGCTGAAAAGGCTTTGGGAAACATCGGTTCACGGAAAGTGCCTTTTTGGAACATCAACTTTAAAAATTTTAATGCAAACACTCATTTTTCGCGTCATTCACACTTGGTCCCCTTTTGGTCAAAAACGGTGCCGTAAAAAAACTTATGTATAACTGTATATTTTTATTACCGGATTTCATAGTTGATTTTCTTTAAAGTCGGAAACCTTAGTCCCATTATTTCGAAAAATGTAATTTTAGTGGCAAAAAGGCCATTTCTTGAATCTATTTTACCAAAGAGCATATTTTTACGATCATATTAGATAGCTGTTGCATTGCCCGATTAAAAACCTTAGTGCCATTTTTCCGAAAACTGCCATCTTATGGGCAAAAAGGCCCCTTTTTGCATTTTTCTTAGCAAAAGGGCATAGAGCCTTGAAATTTGGAATGGAGCTATTAGTTGAGAAATGATGCCTATTGCCAATTACACAATGTGCCCTGACCTTGAAACGTCAAAGTTACGTTATACAAGTCCACCCCTCATTTGAAAGCTATTTTAATAAGGGTTTCTAGTATAAAAAGACGGAAGATGTGCGCGTGACTTCTGCACATAGTACGCTTGCAGGGGTGGCGCGTATAAAGAGAGATAAATTGTTAGACACGCAAGTTAGCACGCAATAGGAAATGTATCACCTGAGCTCAAGCACCAATTACGTCGTAGTGCGCTCGACGACGTCACGATTAGAAAAGGACCTTCTTATACTAGAAACCCTTATTGTCTATACGATGGTGAAAGTTTCAAAGAAATTGGTTGGATGAAAAAAAAATTATGAAGTTTATTGAAAAATTTCTATTGCTTATTTTATCTCAGTAGATGTTCAGCATGGGCTCCTTGCATTCTTGGTCAAAAAAAAATTTAATTTTTAATAAAATTCACAATTTTTTTTAAGCCAGCCAATTTCTTTGAAACTTTCATCATCGTCCAGAGAATGAAATTAGGTTTCAAATGTGGGGTCCATTTAAAATTGTTGACTTGTGTGTCATAACTTTGACATTTCAAGGTCACGGTACATGGTGTAATTGGCAATCTAAATAATTTCTCAACTAATAGCTCCATTCCAAATTTCAGATTTCAGATGCAGGGGGTGTCTGTACTGTATTTACAAATTCTGTGAAAAAGTAGAAGTTGCTTATACCGTCTCCGAGAATGCCAATTTTTTTTTATGAAAATGTATGTACCTTTTTCTCAACGAATTCTTGATCTTTGTTTTTTCTTAGATTCAAAACATGTGCCATACTTAACCGACCGTTAGGTCACGGCCGTCCTACTTTTTCGAAAACATGGAAAAAATCCGTGAAAATTTGAGATTTTTGAAAAACGCAAAAACAGGCCTATTTACTTTATTTTTTCGTTGCAAATTTGATTGTGCAATAGCATTTCCTTTTATTTCTTTTTGCTTTTTAATTTTCACAATCTGACAAAATTTCAAAAAGAATTTTTGGAAAATATAATTACGCAGTTCAATTTGCAACGGAAACATAAAGAAACGTGTTTTAGCATTTTCTTAAAATATCAAATTTTCACCGATTTCTTTGAAAAACTAGGGTGACCGGTCACAACTGTCGATTAAGTATGACACGTTTTTAACCTAAAATAAATCGAAGATTAACAATTAGTTGCGAAAAAGTTGAATTTGTATTAAAAAAAACGAAGTTATGGTCATTTCCAACTAAACCGCCGGAAATGCCAAAAAATCGAATATTTTTGAATTTTTCACCTTCAACTGTGCCAGAGATTACTGTACCGAGATATAGACTTGAATGAAATACGAAATAAAAATTCAACTTCGTTGTACCACCCTGTAGACTTTTTCAAATTTTCCGCACGAACGACTACGATCTTCGCCGAGCTTTCACGAACATTCGGTCGGGCTCGTTCGCATTCGCGGGAAATTTAAAATTTTGTCACCGCTAGAAGCTTCATTAAACTAACCAGAAAAACAAGAAAAAATAAAAATTCCCCAAGTAAATGCTCTGTAAAATGAATGACTTACTTCCAAACGATGGCATTTTCGGACGCTTTATACTTGGCCTTGCCTTTCAAACAAATCAACTGAACTCCCGAAGTATTGAGTGGAGTCGGTATCTTAACTTCAATCTTTTGACCCAGCAAAGAAGGCTTAAAGTTGCTCTTTAACACAACTTTAACTTCCATTTTGGTACGGCCGACTTCTCGCACCAACGGAATCACTCTAAATGGCAAAGATATGTCTTTCGTGGTCCTGTATCGCATTAATTCGAATTCACCATCAGGTGGGATAAAGCTAATGGAATGTTCGGTTTCGAATTTGCTCAATTTGACGCATTGGTGGAATTGACAATCGTCAATTACCACAACGGGTTTCCCTGAACGGGTCTGATCTGAATCAGACGTTGAGCTTAAGGCACCTTTGCCTTTAGCCTCCATGACAATTTTATCGTTGATCCCAAATTTGCACTCGGGCATCCCGGACAGGTAAGATTTCATTACAACCTTGCCGGCAACATGAGCCGACAAAACTTGCCCTTGGGGTGACATCAACAAATTGACGTACTCGAGTACGTCTAAGAAAAGTTCATTACGTCTATACTTGATCCCTTCTCTTCTCCAGCCAATTTGTCCAGTAACCTGCGAAGTAATTTGAGCTTGTTCTTCTTTAGTCGCAGATTTAATTCCCTGCTGTGTAATAAACGTTTTTAAAACACCTGTATCTGTGTTTTGGGGATACCCAAAGTCCAAAATTTCTAAAAAAAAACATTAAAACACTAAAAAGATAAGTCAACATACCATCCAACAATTCGTAAATTAATACAAAATTGTTCTTGATATTCTCCTCGGAGATTTTGCCAAAGTACGACTGCATGACCTCAATGATTTTCAAGAGGAATTCGAAAACCATTGCAGCATTTACGTTTTGTTTCGTTACAGCCGCAATCCAAATATTGGCTCTCTACAACAGCAAATTGTATCAAGTGATCCAAAATAAACTCATCCTCAGTGGGCCTTGCGATGTACTATGTATGTGAAGTTACCGCCTTCTCCAGCGCCCGGCGACTTCCCTAGATTTGACGATGTGGCAACCGCGCATTTTCTTTCTAACCAATCAGAGCGGCCGACAGACACGTCAAACTAGAGCTACCTGTTGAGGTTATGTTACTATAATTTCAGTTTTCACCCCTTTTCAAAGAAATATAGATCAAACTTACTTTCGGCGATCCAAGGGCGACCCATACTGATAAAAATTATACCAAAAAACATGGGACGACCCCTGAAATTAAGGTAAAACATTGAGAATTACAGAAATTATTTCATTTGAACCCCTTCCAGACAAATGTACCACACACCCTTCATACCGACGAAAGCCCTACTCAAACGAAACAAAATTACACCAAAATCATCCACCTAAAAACATCGGATGACCCTTGAAATTAAGGGAAAACGTTGAAAATTACTTATTTTATTTAAATTGAACCCCTTCCAGAAAAATGTACCACACGCCCTTTATACCGACGAAAGCCCTATTCAAGCGGAACAAAACTACACCAAAATCATCCACCGAAAAATATCGGATGTCCCTTAAAAATAAGGAAAAACGTTGAAAATTGCTTATTCTATTTAATTTGAAGTCCTTCCAAAAAAATGTACCACACGCCCTTCATACCGACGAAAGCCCTATTCAAGCGGAACAAAACGACACCAAAATCATCCACCTAAAAACATCGGATGACCCTTAAAATTAGGGGAAAACGTTGAGAATTGTTTAATTTATTGCTTATTTTATTTAATCCTCCTAAAAACATCGGATGACCTGGGGGGCATTTCACACCCCAAAAATTTGTACACCACTGCCGAATTTTCAGGGCACTGCCGTAAATTTGTACACCACTGCCGACTGTGAAGTCCCCGACTGTCGAATTTGCTCAATTTTTACACCCACTGCCCAATTTTTGCAACCACTGCCTAACATTTCCCACTAACACTGCCGAAAATTTGTACACCACTGCCGACTGTGAAATCCCCCCCAGGATGACCCTTAAAATTAAGGGAAAACGTTGAGAATTGCTTATTTTATTGCTCATTTTATTTAACCCCTCCCAGAAAAATGTACCACATCCCCTTCATATTCGTGTCGTGTTGTTCCGCTTGAATAGGGTTTTCATCGGTATGAAAGGTGTGTGGTACATTTCTCTGGAAGGGCTTCAAATTAAATAGAATAAGCAATTTTCAATGTTTTCCCTTAATTTTAGGGGTCATCCGATGTTTTTCGGTGGATGACTTTGGTGTCATTTTGTTCCGCTTGAATTGGGCTTTCATCAGTATGAAAAGGATGTGGTACATTTTTCTGGAAGGGGTTCAAATTAAATAATTTCTGTAATTCTCAATGTTTTCCCTTAATTTCAGGAGTCGTTCCATGTTTTTTGGTACAATTTTTATCAGTATGGGTTGCCCTTGGATCGCCGAAAGTAAGTTTAACTTATATTTCTTTGAAACGGGGTGAAAACTTAAATTATAGTAACATAACCTCAATAGGTAGCTCTAGTTTGACGTGTCTGTCGGCCGCTCTGATTTTGGTTAGAGAGAAAATGCGCGGTTGCCACATCGTCAAATCTAGGGAAGTCGCCGGGCGCTGGAGAAGGCGCTAACTTCACAGACATCTATGTACTAACACATCAAGAAAAACAAAGAATCTAGTAGTTTCAATTCCAAAGCCCACTACGGATGGGTTTTATTTGGATCACTCGATAGTTTAAAAATGAAAATAAATTATTACCTTGATGTGAAAGAAAGATGTGCGAGCTATATTTGTGACGGGGGAGCGAACTTGCTGCCGGGCATGGATAACATTGACCCGGAAGGCATCAACAGCATTTCTGCCGATATCATCCCTGTAGACCCGGGAGATTAGCACTTCACCCTTGTGGTTGTACACAAATAGCCCCCCGATCATTTTAGTGCCCTTTTTGACTACAAATCTGAAAAAACCACAAAAACGTAGAATTTTGGGTAGAGTTGCCACAAAAAAATATGAAAAAAAACAGCTGGTAGACCTGTATACTTACTGAGAGGGGAAGTCATGGGGGTCTTGCAGAGAGATTATTAATTTAGAATTAGAAGAAGCAAATCTGTGGAAATTGATTAAAATATCCACCCACTTTTCCTCCCTTTTGACGTTTATTTGACAACTGACAGCTGACAATAATGACATTTGACTCATTCTCAAAACATTCCTCCAAATTTGAATATGAATAATAGAAACAAACCAATTTTCTTGTTCTTGCTTTGACAATGCCCTATTTGTGTATTTCACAATAGTAGTAATAGTGTGTATTTATTTTTTCTAAAATTTAAATTTAGTGACTAGTGGAAACTAATTTCCAATGTTGGCAAGAGTTGCATTTGATTGACGCTTGACAGTTAACCTTGGTACCTTGGAATTTGACACTTGAATGCCGATCATTTTTCACTCGTTATTAAATTTTGTGCTAATTTATTGGTGATTGATTTAGTAGAAAGTCAAATAGTGAAAAATTGCATTGTTCGGGTCGAGGGAACAAAAATGACGGATGTTGTTAGTTCAAAATTGAAAATAGAGCCTCCAAACCCAGAACAAAGCATAAGAGACGATCTGGTGAATTAGATTTTACCATAATTACGTTACATAATTGCGTTTTACAGATTACCACCGCAGTAAAGTTTCTACAGAATCCCAAGGTTATCAAAACTTCACTGGCCGATCAACAAAAATTCCTCAAACGGAAGGGGCTGACAGAGGAAGAGATTCAAATAGCTTGCGACAAATCCGGTGCTTATGCATTTCACGATGAAAGAAACAGAGTGCCACCCTCATTACCCCTTCCAGTGACATATAACAATAGTGTAGTGCAAATTAGTTTATTTGATCGTATCAAGGAAATTGTTCATAGTGCAGCCATTTTTAGTGTAGTCATTTATGCAGTATACAAATTTTACGAGGTACGTAAAACTGGGGTTGTTTTCGATAAAATTTGGGTGTTTCAGAATTTTATAGCTCCATTTTTATTCGGGAGGAAGAAGAAAACCGTCGAGGACTCTTTGGATGAATTGGAAAAAACAATGAGGCAGTCGATGAGTGATTTACAAAGCAATGTGGCTAGTGTTAAAGTAGAAGTTGATAAAATTAGTCAAGGGGCTGAGAGTAGTACGCAGAGGCAACTTTTGGACTTAAAGTCTGACGTAGCGACTGTTAAAGGGCTGCTTTTAAGCAGGTACATGGCCATTTCACCCTTGAATTGGAAATTTCCATTTTGAAAACGGATATTTCCACTTTGAAACTGGAAATTTCCAGTCAAGTGTAGTTTTGTTCCAATTTTTATTTTACTGTTGCAGGAGTCAATTTCCTTCAGTTTCGAAGAGCTCCCTAGTCCGTCCCTCCATCCCCGAATGGCAGAAAAGTAGTATAACGCAAGACTCAGACCCCGACTCTGATCCAGAACGGAAAACTGAGGAATTCTCTGAAGTAGGTTCAGGCTCAGGCTCATCAGAACATGAGCATCAGACGAAAACCAGTGATTCAAGTCTCGATGTAATGTAAGAAACCCTAATGATAAAACAATTCTGTTTTATTTCATTTCAGTTCGTTCTCGTCAAAAGATAGTGACTTCCAAAGACTTAAATGCAAAGAAGAGGAAGACAAAGACTAACCTTCCATTCGAACAATAGTTTTAGGTGACAAAAGGGTTTTATTAATTTGCGCTTGACTAAAATAGGGTGGGTATAAAATTGTTTTTTATTTCGTTGGTTTATTGTTAAAATAAAACATTTTAATTCTAAATAAGTCATTTATTTCACTGTAAAAGTTCAAAGGTACTGTTTCAGGTTTCATAGAAAAACATGCAATTAAAACAGAACAAAATATGATTTTCTCACCAAAAAAAAAGTTAAATTCTAACTTAGCACCTCCAACACAACACTAAAACAGCTTTTGTACAAGTTATTTACAGAGCAAACTTAAATTAATTTGTGCTTTTGGCAAGTTAACATAAAGCAAATTGAGATTAAAGTTTTTGTTCATAAGTACTGAAATGATTAGCCAAGATCATACCAACAAAATTATTACAGCCCACTGTTTGATTCATTACTGAAAGAGTTAAAAGAGTATAACTATGTACATTGTTAATGAATAAAACTACAATAGTTTTGAACACAACCCTTATAGTACAAAATTATTGTAGGTACCTATCTAGAGCATTTTCTGATGCAGAAAACACTTATTTTTGTCTATGAAAACTAATTATTCTAATATATTTACACGCACACACACAAAAGAAAAAGGGCTTAACCAACTGTGTCTTTGGTTTACAAAAAGTGAAGAGTACATCAAGTTAGTGTGATTAAATCATTCAGTGGAATGAAGGAGAGATCGCTGATACATAATTGAGGTACTCTTAAATTAAATAATAAATACCTAAAATAGTTAACTGCTTCTTCTATGTGGAAGATGATTGAGTGAGAGGCATCACAATCTTCACTGAGCATTAGGATCTGTTAAAATAATAAAATAAAAATACTGCAAAAAAAAAGAAAAAACTTCAGACGAAGACCGAAAATAGATTCTCTGTTGATATTTATTATCTCTTAACTACAAATTTAGAGCAACTACAGTATGATTCGCAATCATAATTTAATTGCACATTCTTTGCGGAATGCGCGATTTGAACTGTTTACTGTCTTTCGTGGTCGAGTCGAATTCTTGAACTTGCGTCACGACATTATCGATACATTTCTCGACTTGATCAAGGATTGGAGTTTCAACTCGATGAATTTTAGTGAAATCCGTTCTGTTAGGACGGCTGAAATTGCGATGCCTTCAATAGCGATGACCGTGTCCAGAACTCACCTAGGTAATCTACCAAAGTCTGTGCAGGTGGAGATTCCGCGACAGCACTGATCTCACGTCCGCTGTGAATCTCAGGGCGTCCAACACTGGAAGAAGATTGAGCAGGGCCACGTCCGTTGGGTCGGAGAACCACGATTTTATAGGAATTGCGTTATCTACAATTAAGGGTTGTTATAAATTAACATTTAGTTAGCTGTTTAAATAAAGCTTTTCTGTGTTGTATTTATATTTCTACAGGTTCCTGCAATACCATCTTTCAATACATGACAAAACTATAATAAATTGCATGAGTTGTAGCAATGCATGTTCCTAGCAGTGTACGATAGTATTGAGAGATGTGTCATTAAATGCGCCAAACGTCAGTTCTTTTGTTTTTAAAACTGCCTACGATGTTACAATCATTTGTAATAACCCTGAACTTACCAGGATACGCCCGGTAGGCCCCCGGACTGTTGTCCAATATAAACACACTGGAGAGATCGTTACAAATCGCCCCCAGATCTTTCGTGTATGATCCGAAATCAGGGGTGCAGTGCTGTCTGTAGAAACGTCTCTGGAGGATCCCTCGACCAGCATCTAACTTGTCTGCGACTGCTGCCCCGTATATTTCCATGCTGGCTGTGAAGACCACCAGCTCATACCATTGTGACACCTTCAAATTTTTTTTTTATTTTTAATTAGTTAAACCACTTAAAAACAATTTTTCAACGGATATTCACAATATAACCAATGTAAGCCCCATAATACCGTCTGATTAGATAAAATTTAACATCAAAAGCGGCCCAGTTTATATTCCACACCGCTTAAATTACGACCGCTATCAAATTATGGAAGTAGAATGGCACGTCGAGACTTTACTGACACTTCACGTCGCTTAAATCATTAATAGTGAGATGTAACTCTCACTACTAATAATTTACGTCACATAGTTGATATTAAAATGAGTGAATTGTAACTATACAGAGTGTCCGGAAATAACGTCGCATCGCAATATTTCGGGGGGTGATTCTACACCTAAAAATAAGAAGAAAAGTTCATATGAACAGATGTCCGAAAGTGCCTCTTGGGGGCGCTAAAGGCCGTAGAAAGTTTTTCTCAAAAACAGATATTTGTTAATTATTTTTGAAACGGTTGGAGATAGAATATCGAAATTTTGGTTCTGGGGTAATTTTGGGGTGACAAATTATCTGGTGGGAACAAAGCAGGTGATTGACGACCACAGGCGTGCGAAACGGGGGGGCCTAGGAAAAAATGCCTCAAAACTTTTTTTTCCCCAGCTTTCTTGAATTTTTGACTTCAGATAACAATTCTCCAAACAATTGTACATAAAAAAGGTACTCTTGATACTAGGTCATAGGATCAACCGTTTTCCAGAAAAACGCGATTAAAACACGTCATATGCCTATAGTAAAAAATTTATAAATGTAAAAAACAAATTGGCTTGCTTCACAAATGTTTTTAGTCTGTCACTAATGACTACAACTTGTTATTCTAGCTCCAACTGTTTCAAAAAAAAATAATTAAACACCCGTTTTTGAGAGACACCTACCTAAGGTCTGTAGCGCCCCCTGGGGGCACTTTCGGACATATGTTCACATAAACTTTTCTTCCTATTTTTAGGTGTAGAATCACACCCCCGAAATATTGTGACGTTATTTCCGGACACCCTGTATGTGTATCAGCTAGGTCTCGACGTGCCGTTCAATTTTCATGGGCTGCTTGATGTTAAATTTTGTTGATAATTTATTTGTACCGTGAGATCTAATAAAATGGAATAATCAGTTAAGTTGGCTAAACTTACTCAATAATCAAAATCAAGATTGTTAAGTTTCGTCCTTTGTAGCTCAAAACCTGGCTTTTGTCGCTCATAATTTCATAAAAACGCCTGCTCGTCATAAATTTGACTCTAAGAACACTAACAAAGTTTTAAAAAAAGAAAATATTGTTATCAAGGTTCGCTCTTCCGGACGAAGTTTTTGTGTACGTAGAAGAATCCTTTCTCTTTAAAGTGGTATAAAAATGAAAACCGGGAAAGACCCTGAAGTATAAGAAAATCCATTGCGTCTTATAAAATTTCAAGACAAATGTAAATAAATGAAATATTTTTAATCGCGCTTATTTCGACATTCATTATTATTAAAAATTATAAAATATATAGTACATAATTGCATTTTGGACCAGTTTTTAAATTATTCGTAAAAGCGCCAAAGAGCCCACCTAAACTAAGTTATTCCAAAGAACGTGAAAACCCGATGCTGACATTGTGACAAAAGATAAAATTCAGGCCGAGGGGGCCCCACCCGACAAAAATAATTTATGATGAATTACACAAAATCCGACTTTTGGCCAGGTTTTTGATGCAAATACTCCTATGTGCAACGTAACGGACTATTCCATGGTCAACTCTAATTCGTTTTTTATTAATCTCACGGTATATGAAAGTATACAGGGTGTTGCCAATTTAATTTCCCGCTATTGGGATCTCGGAAACTTTTTTAAAGTGATTAAGAATCTGTAAAGAATGGAACTTTTATACTTTTGACATCTGTCAATTCAATGGCATTGAAAAAATTTTCTAGGCTTTCTAGATTTTGAGTAACGACATTCAACTTTTATTTTTCTTATCGCCGCCATATTGGATTTTAACACTGTTAAGCACACAAAAAAATTAGCTTTTCAAAGATGTTATTATATTTCCAAAGCTTACGATGCCAAGAAATTGAAAAAGTCGGTGTACTTTTTTACAGCTGTGTTTTCCCTAAGTTTAGGCTGATTATAGAAATTTATTCACACCAAATGTCAAATTTTGACGACCTGTCAAAAAAGTCCAAATTGGTTACATTTTTGAAAAGCAAATTTTTTTGGGTATAAGAAAAAGAAAAGTTGACTGTCGTTACTCAAAGTCTAGGAGGCCTAGAAAATTTCTGTTAAGGCTATTGAATTGGCAGCTATAATAATAAAAGTCCCAAGTTTCATTTGGTTAGCATTAACTGTCAAAGACAATAATTTTTCTTTAAAATTTCGATTTTCAGTTTTTTTAGGATAACTCAGTGACGAATCAAGACATTGGAGAATTCTTTACAGATACTTAATCACCATCAAAAAGAGCAACTTTTTTCTAATTTAACCGATTTTCTAAATCTAATGGTTTCCGAGATCCCAATAGTGGGCAATGAAATTGGCAAATGGCAACAACCCTGTATTAGTATATTAAAATAAATTGCGGATTATCCAACTATCCAACTTAAACACGTTCAAGAATCTTGAAAATAGGGATTTTAACGTCATAATGAAATTATTTATTTACAATGCTAGCTTCCTGAAAATCTCAAATGTTTGGATACCAAAAGATAAGAAACTTATTATTTTACTAATAATTTACTATTGTTCTATTGTAAACGTCCCGAGATACTGAAAAACTGATAACAACTACTGCTTTTTAGGAAAGCCTGTGACATCAATAAATAAGTTGCAATCTCTATAAACGTATAAAATAAACAATATATTCAGCAAGTGTAACCTGAGAGGGAAAAACTGTACTAATTCAGCAGATAGGATAAATTCCATTTTGGGCTACGCCAAAAAAAGATTTTTTTTTTCGAACGCGTGACTCAAACCAGTCGTTGATAGAGGTTCCTAAACGCCCAAGCTGCCATCTAATGCCAATTTCTATGTAAACTAGACTGGTAGAACATCTTATCACCTTTTATATGTTAATACATTTATAAATGGAAATCTAAACTTAACTAAACCATACAGCCAATGCCAAAACTTACTATATCTAGGAAAAAGTCCACGTGGGGCCTCTTATGGACAAAAAACCGCACTGGATGTCGATCAATCACCACTTTAAGTACAAAATCTGGAGGGGTTCCTGGCCTAACGGTTTGCCGCACAACTCCGTCGTGGTGGGAATGGATCAAAGTTTCATCCAAGTCCAAAACCAACACTTTTCTCTTAACTATACCTGAAAGCAGAATAAATAATAGCTTTGATGATAATTACAGCAGTTTTGTCATGACAGGACATGATTTAAGTAACTGATGAAATTAATAGCCCGTAGATGGGATTGTGCCAAAAACGTGCAATTGAGCAAACTTGGCACTGTTGCAAATGTATTTTTATAATTTTTGCGAGATTTCGTAAAGATGGGACGTCAGATATCTCTGATTCATACTTACTAAGCCTATGTCTTGATAACGGTGATAAAGGGAACAAATCATATTTTACCGATTGATGCTGTATGATCTGAAATCAAGTAAATGTAAGATTTGGATTAAAGCCAATTAGCTACTTTCCTACTACGGGGAATGGAAAATTATTAAAAATTCGTGTTGATTTGACTTTCAAACTGTCAAAACATGACTTTTGCTGACAACAACAAATCCCCGCAAAGAATAATAGCAACATTTTCAAGGATTGTTACGTTTAATAACTTATTCCATACAACTTACAGCCCTAGTTTGCTTTTTGATCATAAAACACAAACATGTCCAAACTCTAGATGCTAGAAGCATGAATGCTCGTAGTCCCATTTGTAATTGCTTCAACATTGAAATGATTATTTTTTCTTTCACTTTCACACAATTTAGACACAGGGAATATGCAACAGGATTTATTTACGGCTTATTTCACTTTACTTATCACATTTTAGCTTTTCCCCAATTCAAGAACCGCCATTAAAATCGACCGACGAGAGAGCTTGACACTAGTGACAGTTGCGTCTGTGCACATAACCCCCAAATCTCACAACCAACATTAAAACTACAAACACACTAAATTTGAAATTCAAATTATTCCAAACAACTTTCAACACTTTTATTTAAATTTAAAATTATTCCAAAACAACTTTCAACAAACTTTTATAATCAAAATCGAAACTTAAATTTTTCTTGTCTACCTCAATTAAAACATTTCTAAACCTCGATTTGCTAAAATAATTTTTTAAAACAGTAGCATCCCCACTGGCGATGAAATAGCAAAGGAATTCTGCGGCATTGCTAAATTCTTCCATTTCTTCGATTTTAAGAATCTCCAAAATCTCACACAAACACTTCACGACACTTTCACTAAAACTTATTTCCAAAGTTCGAAAAATGTAAGTAAGTCCTTCCATGAAATAAACAAATTCCTCAGGAAGTGGCAGCAGATTTTCTTTGCACGAGAAAAATTCCAACAATCTGCGAATTGATGAGATAAAATTGTCTATGAACAGTTTTACTTCTGTTAAAATTTTATTAGAGGTGGAATTTTCAATGTAAGCACATAAATTGCACGTAGTTTCGACAAAGTGTTTGGTAGATTGATGTTTATCTCGCAATTCAAACGAAGAGTCTTGCCATATCAACTCATGTCCTGTTAGTATTGATTGTAATAAATCTCCGTTAATTAAATCTTCTTTGAGTGTCTTTGTTACAGAGGCCACCACTTTGAGTGTCTGCGAGAGCAATTCAGAGTTTGTCGAGTTTAACAGAATGAAATTAATTTGATCCATGACTTCGCAAGTAATAAATGGTAGTTGTTCGTGCATGTATGATACGGCATGAATAAAACGCATTACTTGAATTAAAATCAGTGGGTCATCTGACGTCATCACAGTAATAACAGTGCATATTTCCTCCTCGGTTATTTTCTTGTCACAATCTGAACAGAGCAGGTTTGCTAGAATTCCGATCACTATTTCAACAAATCTTTGTTCCTGCGCATATTTTACAATGGCTGAACAAGCTATGGAGGGATAAGACACTTGGAACAGGTATTTGCACACATCCTTCTCTTCGGTCATATCCCACAAGAAGCACAAATCGTCTTCGACTTCTTTCGACCAGGTGAGTTCGGAAAATTGCATTAGTGTCTTCAGGACAAAGACTTCACTATACATAGTGTCTCCGATTGCATCTCCACGCAGTTTGTTCGCAGTTTCGTCGTCGATGTTGTTTGAGGTTATGTTACCTGAGTTCGTGGTTTGAAGACGATCTGATACTTGATTTTCGGGTTTTTCCATTATTGGGAAGCAGGATAGTAAGCTGTCAATAACGTCGTAAGTGAAAATTTAACAATTTTATCACAATCACTAATTACAGACATGCATTTGACATCGTATTTGTTATTCGTGTAATGTTGGTTGCCTAACTGAACCAAACTGAATTCTCTCTCTAATTTGCTCAAGGTCTAGGGAAAAATAGGTGTGATCATTATTAGAGGTCTGCTCAAAGACGAAAACGTCACAAGCTCCGCCCACATAATGACAAGTACAACATTTTCCCCCTATTAATCGGGCTCTGTACACTCTCTTTGACAAAAATACGTCACATCTCACATAATGTGATTTAACTTTAAGCCCCTGCATATATTTTTCCTGAAATACAAAAATTAAATTACTAAAACGCAACGACCGTTATCATTTTTGGTCCGTAATGTCTTTTACAACATCAAAGCATGTGATCTTCTGATCTCCAGCTTATCATTTTGTCGTCCCGAGGTCATTAACAAAAATAAACATAATATTTTTGTTTTTAGGCTAATTATCAAAATAAACTTAAGGATGATTTGCATTCTTTAAAGTTAAAAAACAAATCAATGCTTCAGTCTGCCAGTAACCGCATTGCCGTAAAAAAGGGAGTTCATGTTTTATACTCAAGACGTTTCGTAAGGTGAAGAGTTTGCTATTAATATTAATAAACGATTTTCAAAATTAAACTGTGTTTGTTTTTAGTATGGCAACCATAGACGCAAAGAAAACCGCTATTAGGGAAGAAGCTGCAGCTGCGGTGTCCAAGTTATCCATTGAAGAAAAACGGAGACAATCAAAAATAGTTTTTCAAAAGGTAAATAACAACAGAAAATAGTATAGACAACAGATATTCAACAGGATGAATATCTTTGCAATTCAATTTATGGGAATTTACATCGGAAATTAGTTACATTTTTTTCCTGCTTTCGTAATTAATTATGGAAATGCAGACTTTGGGTATCGATAACAAATAAATTCTCGCGGTTAATTCAAATAAACAAAAATAAAAGATCTGCTTTTTAAATTTCCCGCCAATATAAACGGTATACCGTTAAAATTTAAATGTTGGGTTAATTCGCGAATCACGCCAAATCAGAGCGCAACATCAATCCAAATAACATCAATCAATATTCTAAAATCCTAGAGACGCACCAACTCGAGATTTAACGAAGTACCACTCGTATTAATTCTTATTCGCGGGAAATTTGAAATACGGATGAAGTTTTCATTTGAGTTTGAATGTTTGAAGCAACCCATTTTTTTCAGTATTATTTACTAGTAAGAGAGAAACAGGAAATAAATCAAATCAAAAAAATCTAAACATCCCATCATTAATCTATGAACTGCAAAAATAGGCATCCTGTATGTATATTGAGAGTGTTCTGTAAGTATGAAAACTTTCTACGGACATATGATCTAAAGTGCTTAATTTCCGATTTACAGGGTATGCAAATTCCAAAAAAAAATTTTGCTAATATTTACTTATATTTCAATAACGCTTCAAGATGTTTTGATGAAATTTGGTATAATGTTCATAGCACATATTGAGGAATCTGAAAAGTGTACTGAAAATTTGGTACCACGTCCCAAAATCGTGAAAAAGTCGTTCTGTGCAAAAGGGCACTATCCAAAATTTTTGAAATATTTTGCTTGGCTGCATTCCGAGGTCGATATCTCCGTTAGACACCGCGGAAAAATCCACTCATTTCACCTCCTTTTTCCGTTTCTCAACGACTTTCTCCTCAAATACGAATCCGATTGGAAAAATTCTTGGACAGAGATTGTTGCCCCATTCTTTGTCATAACGACGGCCAATTTTCATAATTTAAATTCCATAAATAAATTAATTACAAATTTATAACAGACTCACGCAAGTGCGTCTCCACTCGGAATTGTCAGGCCCTCTCGCTTCCCCTCCCTTTACGTTTCCCGCGTCTGGCACACAGCCGCTATAGGTTCTCAATACGAATACAATAAATATCTTTCCTTTGCTTATATGGTTTCAAAACACCTTTTTCCCAAAGAAGTTTTCATAAAAAATCCCGAAAACTATTGCAAGACAGTATTCTAAAGTTTACTGCATTTTAAAATTAGTATTTTAAAAACCAAGAGTACCTAGGATGACCTAGGTAATTACGATTGTTCACCTTAAGTACTGGCACATTTCCTAACAATTAATTTGAAATACCTACCTAATATTATTTGTAAAATAAATGTATTGTACAAACAAATATGAAGAAAGATTTATTCATGTACCTAAATCGTTACGTTTATTAAATTAATCGCTATCGTCTCAACAAAATTTCGTGTTCCTGATGTAGGTAGTTCGAATTTTCATATCATATTTGAACCATGCCGCAACCAATGCAAATTAAATTGTTTTTCTTGGAGCTGTACATACATTTTTGATTTACAGTCCGAAAAAACAGTCGAAGAGATTAATTTAAAATAATAGATATTTATTTTATTAGGAGTTTAAGTAAGACATTATTTGATGGAGTATGGAAGTTTAAACGCCGAGCGGAGCGAGGCGAATTAAATCTATACGAGTCACATAATGTCGCTTAAACTCCGAATAAAATACAATATTTTATTTTCAAACGAAAAAATCGAAAATTTTCTACTCATGTCTGTTGCGCGTCACTTTGACACTTTGCAAAATTGCAAATAATGATGGATTTAAACTCCCCCGGAGTTTAACACTCCGCTAAAAATGGTGTCATAGTCATAAATATGACGGTTATACCTTGTCAACACAGTCATTTAAATAATTGTTATGTGACGTTTGAAAATAAAATAAATCAAGACCTACGGTAGGTACCTTTTGTGCACCTGATGCATGTTGTCAAGTATGGATGTCATAGTTTTGTAAAAGCTGGCAATGTTTGAAGGGGAGTACTTCAAGGTAACAGTTTTAGTTTCTGCTACGTCCCTCTGACCTAGCACTATTACTTACAGGTTTCTTAACTTTAAAGTGATCGACGTTGTTTTATCTTTAATAAATACCATGAGGTTATGCTCTACATTCAAGTCCCTATTTTAGTCCCAATAACGTAAAATTTACTTCATGTGGTCGCTGTTTACTTCTGTAACGGTATTGACGACTTTGTGTGTTAGCTGGGATACGCCATAGTTTTTTTGCAATTAGGAGCCGAATCGATTGATTAAAACTTTACAAAACCATTCTCTTTCGTTTTTCCTTTATAATGAGTCGTTTTTGAGAAAAAGTGGAAAAATCAATCATTAACCCGCATTTTACGTATCGAAATGATCAATATCCGAAAGCCTTAATTAGCTCGAGGACTTGCCAAAAATACAAAAAAAGCAAAATTTGGGAATATCTCAAAGCTTTTGCACATCCTGAATTTTGGATACTAAGCACTTTTTAGGGAACCGTGTTCTGTAGACAATTTATTATTTTCCAGCTGGTAAATCTACGGTCATTTCAAGAGGCAAAACGCGTCTCAACATTTCTCAGCCTTGACAATGAAATTGACACTGAACCAATAGTCCGTAAAATTTTTGAAGACGGCAAAGAATGTTTTGTGCCACGGTAAGCATTATTCAACTGTCGCTACTTTTATTCTTCGAAAAAAGTGTTACTAGTTACAGAAAAAAAGTCATGGAAATGGTTAAATTAAATTCTATGGAAGATTGGGAGACTTTGCCTCTTACCAAGTGGGGGATTAAACAACCAAGTTTTAAGGATTCAAGAGACAATGCCTTAGAAACTGGTAGGTACCTATTTCAAAAATTATAATCTTACAGTTTGAATTTTAGGAGGTTTAGATTTCATTGTGATGCCTGGAGTGGCATTTACTGCAGATGGCCAAAGATTGGGGCATGGGGGAGGGTACTACGACAGATTTTTAACGTCGATATTTCAGGGAGAGGGCAAAAAGCCGCCTACAGTAGCTATAGCTTTTAAAGAACAAATTTTAAGTGATTTGCCTACAACTGAAAGAGATGTAAAAATTGATTTGGTGTTGTTTGCTGAATAAAAATTGACTTCCACATATCTCATTGTATATTTATCCAGAAAAATGGATAATATCTGGTATTTCCAGTTGACACGAATCATTAATTTTAAAATTAGCCCCAATTCTGTACTTGATGCAATCAATTTTCAATTTCATGTCGAAAGAAGAATGGAATTGTTGCAATTTTCAGAACCTCTACGAATTTTGTCACCACTAGGCTTAAATCCTTACAATATCGGCAAATTTTCACGATGGTTAAGGATAATAATGCTGTTTGTATCATCCACGACATTTTTTTTGGAAATTTCGGAAGTTGTTTATAAAGGAATGTCTATAACTTTTGGTAGGCTTTCTGAAGTACTTTTTCCTCAGTATCACGTAAGTTAGCTAACCAAATATCGATAAACTTTCACTTCTTTTAGGTGCTTTGGAAAGTTCTAGTTTTGGTTAAATATAGATCCCAGTTAATTGCCCTGATGGACGATACAAGAAATTTCTGGTCTTTAAGAAATTTTAACGAAAAACAAAAAGATGAGATAATATCTATCCATAAACTTTGCGGAAAAAACTATAAGTTATTTAAAAAGTTTTGCCTGGTAGCCAGTATATTATTCATGTTCAGTGCATTGATTTCTTCCAGTAATGAAGCAAGTTTCATTTGTTTTGGAGAAAACACTGGTCTTATGCTAAACCCATACTGTAAATCTTTTATTTTTGTTTGGCAATCTATTTATTGTTATATTCACTGCAGTATTATTCTTGGTTTTGATGGAATTTTCTTCTACATCATTATTTATATTTTATCAGAACTGAAGCTCACCAAATTTGCTTTTGAAAGATCCTCCAGATCTCTTAAGAGAATGAAAATATCTCTGAACCATCACAGGTTTATTTTAAGGTGATTATTGACGCATTTAAAAAATTTAAATAGTTGTTTTAGATACATAACACGAGCTAATAGTATTTTTTACTTAATGTTGTTAAATCAGCACATCTCTGGTTTGTTTGCGATGTGCTTTGCCCTATTTATGTTAACTAAAGATGGGTAAGGACTAGAAACAAGAAATTATAGTCTCCTAACTTATTATCATTTCAGATTTCCTCCAGAGCCTGCAAAGTGCTTAAAATATATTCCTTACATCGCAAACTTTATCGGAATTTTATTTTCGTATTGCTTGAGTGGAAATTTAATATCTGATTGGGTATTTATTTCAAAACCCACAATTGTCTTTTAAATTCTGTTTCAGTCGCTTGAAATCGCAGACGAAATTTTCTACGGTTGTTGGATTGAAGGAAAATTGCCAAACCATAAACAAGAATTATTGATGGCAATACGTAGAAGCCAAAAAGCCGCGAATCTATCACTTGGTGGGTTTGGCCCGTTGGATTTAAGAAGCTTCTGTTTGGTTATTAAAAACGCATTTTCATTTTTTGCATTTATGAATACATTTTCGAGCAAGTAATAAATTCACTTTTAAATTCAGGTTTTTGGGAAACTTTGTGCGCATCATTAACCATACTTATCGAAGCGTTATTATTAACGCATTCTTGAAATTGTAGGGGGTAATATCAGGTTTGGGAGACTATGCCTCTTACCAAATGGGGGATTAAACATCCAAATTTTAAGGATTCAACAGATAATGTCTTAGAAACTGGTACCTATTTCAAAAATTATAATCTTACAGTTTGAATTTTAGGCGGTTTAGATTTCATTGTGATCCATTTACTGCAGATGGCCAAAGATTGGGGCATGGGGGAGGGTACTACGACAGATTTTTAACCTCGATATTTCAGGGGGAGGTCAAAAAGCCGCCTACAGTAGCTATAGCTTTTAAAGAACAAATTTTAAGTGATTTGCCTACAACTGAAAGAGATGTAAAAATTGATTTGGTGTTGTTATACCTCGTAGTTGTTTGCTGATAAAAAATTGACTTCCACATGTCTCATTGTATATTTATCCAGAGAAATGGATAATATCTGGTATTTCCAGTTGACAAGAATCATTAATTTTAAAATTAGCCCCAATTCTGTTCCTGATGCAATCAATTTTCAATTTCATGTCGAAAGAAGTATGGAATTGTTGCAATTTTCAGAATCTCTACGAATTTTATCGCCACTAGGCTTAAATCCTTACAATATCGGCAAATTTTCACAATGGTTAAGGATAATAATGCTGTTTGTATCATCCACGACATTTTTTTTGGAAATTTCGGAAGTTGTTCATAAAGGAATGTCTATAACTTTTGGTAGGCTTTCTGAAGTAATTTTTCCTCAGTATCACGTAAGTTAGCTAACCAAATATAGATAAACTTACACTTCTTTTAGGTGCTTTGGAAAGTTCTAGCTTTGGTCAAATATAGATCCCAGTTAATTGCTCTAATGGACGATACAAGAAATTTCTGGTCTTTAAGAAATTTTAACGAAAAACAAAAAGATGAGATAATATCTATCCATAAACTTTGCAGAAAAAACTATAGGTTATTTAAGAAGTTTTGCCTGGTAGCCAGTATATTATTCATGTTCAGTGCATTGATTTCTTCCAGTAATGAAGCAAGCTTCATTTGTTTTGGAGAAAACACTGGTCTTATGCTAAACCCATACTATAAATCTTTTATTTTTGTTTGGCAATCTATTTATTGTTCTCCCAGTAAAGGCTATTCGAGAAGTAATTTTTCAAACTATTTTTGCAAATATTCATATTGAACTCAATATTCACTGCAGTATTATTCTTGGTTTTGATGGAATTTTCTTCTACATCATTATTTATATTTTATCAGAACTGAAACTTACCAAATTTGCTTTTGAAAGATCCTCCAAATCTCTTAAGAGAATAAAAATATCTCTGAACCATCACAGGTTTATTTTGAGGTAATTATTGATGCATTTAAAAAATTTAAATAGTTGTTTTAGATACATAACACGAGCTAATAGTATTTTCTACTTAATGTTGTTAAATCAGCACATCTCCGGTTTGTTTGCGATGTGCTTTGCCCTATTTATGTTAACTAAAGATGGGTAAGGACTAAGAAACCAGAAATTATAGTCTTCTAACTTATTATCATTTCAGATTTCCTCCAGAGCCTGCAAAGTGCTTAAAATATATTCCTTACATCGCAAACTTTATCGGAATTTTATTTACGTATTGTTTGAGTGGAAATTTAATATCTGATTGGGTATTTATTTCAAAACCCACAATTTTCTTCTAAATTCTGTTTCAGTCGCTTGAAATCGCAGACGAAATTTTCTACGGTTGTTGGATTGAGGGAAAATTGCCAAACCATAAACAGGAATTATTGATGGCAATACGTAGAAGCCAAAAAGCCGCGAATCTATCACTTGGTGGGTTTGGCCCGTTGGATTTAAGAAGCTTCTGTTTGGTTATTAAAAACGCATTTTCATTTTTTGCATTTATGAATACATTTTCGAGCAAGTAATAAATTCACTTTTAAATTCAGGTTTTTGGGAAACTTCGTGCGCATCATTAACCATACTTATCGAAGCGTTATTATTAACGCATTCTTGAAATTGTAGGGGGTAATATCGGGTTTGAAAATAAATTTTAAGCACTTCAATCAATATCTAACTTAATGGCAGCTGGCAGCTAACACAATGGAAGTGTTACAATTTTCACAACCTGTAAAGATTTTATCACTCGTTGGCCTAAATCCTTATAAAATCAATCAATTCTCAAGAATTGTAACGTGCATTATAGCGTCAGGTATGCTACTTCTGGAAATATCAGAAGCAATTTTTCACTACAAAGGATTATCTACTGTTGTGCGAATTTCGGAAGTCATTCTTCCTGAATATATTGTTGTAAGTCTCTTATGTAAATCATACGTAACAATTTTGTTTAGGTGCTCTGGAAAGCCATAGTTTTGGTAAAATACAGGCTTCAGATAATCGAATTCATAGATGAAACAAGAAATTTCTGGTCTTTAGATAATTTCAGCGACCAACAAAAAGAAGAAGTTATTTCCATTCACAGATTTTGTCGGAAATGCTACAAATTATTTGAAAAGTTTTGCTTGCTGACCGGCTTTATATTCATGTTTAACGGATTGGTTTCAACTAAAAATGAATTCACATTTATTTGTTTTGGAGAAAATAGCGATCTTATGTTAAACGTGTATTATAAATCATTCGTTTTCGTTTGGCAATCGCTTTACTTCATTGTGCACGCCAGCATCCTAATTGGTTTCGAGGGTATCTTTTTTTATATAAACGTTTATATATTATCAGAACTGAAACTGACGAAATTCGCCTTTGAGAAATCCTTCAAGTCGATCTCAATTAAACCTTGCATAAAACACCATAGTTTTGTTCTAAGGTTACAATGGATAGAATTATGAAATGTTAAAAGAATTGTTTTAGATACACAAAAAGAGCGAATAATATTTTCTCATTGATGTTATTAAATCAACACATTTCGTCTTTGTTTGGATTGTGCTTCGCTCTGTTCATGTTGACTAAGGATGGGTAAGAAACGAGAATAAAATGTTATCTAATATTTGCCACTTTTTGTCAGATTGCCGCCTGAGCCTGCCAAATTTTTGAAACATATTCCGTTCATTGTAGCCTATATTGGCATTTTATTTACTTATAGCCTAACTGGGAGTTTGATATCAGATTGGGTATTTATAAGAAAACCGTGAAGTAAGTTTTATGGTTGATTTTTAGTCGCTAGAAATCTCAGATAAAATTTTCTACAGTTGTTGGATTGAAGGAAAATTGCCAGGTCATAAACGAGAGATAATGATGGCTATATGTAGAGGTCAAAGGGCAGCGTATTTATCGCTAGGTGGGTTTGGTCCACTGAATTTGGCAAGCTTTTGTTTGGTTATAAAAAATGCATTTTCATTTGTCACATTTATGAATACATTTTCGACTATGTAAATAAAATAAATGTATGTATAATTTTTCAGAAAGGTCAGTAGTAGATCTAGATCGAGGCTAAAATGTGCTCTTTTAACTCCAAGTCCAACCTCTCTGTATGTTAGGTTTTAAGGAAACGAATATACTTTATAGGAAATGGTAAATTACTTCATTTCTACAAGAGGTTCCTCACTGAGGTTATTTTTCTTCACCTGAGGTTGTCCGAAGTAATCTAGAAGATGTCTGGAGGTTATCTTGAGGTAATTTGATCAAAATTTTCTAAAATTGTTTCTCTAGCAGGCAGACGTAAGTAATTTAGAGGATATCTAAGGTTTTTTGGAAGATTTGAAGTAATATCAGGTTATGCAGGGGCAATGTCTTAAGGTAATTTGAGGTAATACGACATTCTTGGGGTTATCTTGGGGCAAACCATCGAAATTCTAATCTTTTTCGATAGAGGTTATCTATCTTGAAGTAGGTATGATCTATGCATTTGTTCCTACTTACCACTCCTTGAAATTATCTTGAGACAAATCATGAAAATTTTTTAATTTTTTTTCTAACAGGCAGACGTAGAGGATATCTGAGGTTTATTGGAAGATTTGAAGTAATATGAGGTTGTTTAGGAGCAATCTACTATTATCGTAAGATAACCTGAGGTAATACGACTTTCTTGATTTTATCTTGAGGCAAACCATCGAAATTGTCTCAATCTTTTTCGATTGGAGGAAATCCGATGCGGCCTCAAAATTGGACCGTGGATAATTCCTCGACTTTTTCCAAACCCAAGTTAAATTATTTAACTTAATCTTAATAAGTTAATCAAAATCGCTTAATAAAATTTATTCAGTCTAGCTTACACATTTCGTGAAAATTTCATATTTAAAGCTACCGGCAAAGATTGAACATTTGTACAAAATATCAGTTAAATCTAATTTCTAGCACCAACTTCCACTTTCCACCCCATTCTGCTGACTGAAACTAGTCCACCTGGGGTCACTTTGTTCGTTTTTATTGCACGGAGGCATTTCACCTCTATAGTTTCTCTTTCTGGAATCGCTTTTGCTGTTTGGAGAACTGTTTGGGGTTATCGGTGGCGTTTCCACCGACTGTAAACTTTGTGTTTTATGTAAGGAAAGTCTAATGGGTTTCTTGGGGGGCGTAGGTCTTGGCCTAAAATTTTCTCCGTAGTACGCATTATAATGCGACAATTTTCGATTGTTCTCAAGGGGCTCCGAACCATAATCCACGTTTTTCACATGTCCGTTGATCTTCTTCCCAACGGAATTGCAATCACTATCAAAATCTAGCGATTTAACACTACGAGCGTCTGGGATTTTTTTGTAAATTCTCGACTGTTTCTTCTCGTTTGCGTCACTATCCAATTCATCGGCGCTTTTGGAATCGTGCTTTGATCCTACGTGAATCTCCGAACGAAAATCAAGCACCGACGTTGATTTTCTGGCGTTGTAGTGCTTCAAAAGATCAGAATTGTATTTTTCAGAAGCGGTGATGCATTTCTGTCGATGTTTTTCGTACAAAGTAGCATCTCTACTTCTAGTAAGTTCGTGGACGATTTTCGTTGCTTTTTTGAAGCTTTGATCCATTATATCAGGGCCATAATCTTTTTCCGAAGTGGTTTTATGGTGATTTTCATTCCGTTTGTTGTACCTGGAGATATGCTCGATGGTAGAATTCGTTTCAGAGTTGTAGTCTTTGTGATGGTGGTGTTTTCTGAACGTGATTTTGTCTTGATCCAAGTTTTGACTGCTGATGCTGTGTCGTGATTTGTGTTTTCGATGATTTTTGTGGCAGTGATGTCCTTCACAAGGTTGGGGGCTTGGAGCAGGAATATGTGTGTTTGAAATATTTGATAAGCTACTCTTCGACCTTACGGGTAAATTATCTTTAGCTTCCATGCCGGGAAGATTGGCAACTAAGGCTGTAACTTGCCCTTTTTGGAAAACTTGAACATCCTTTTTACTCGGTTGTGTCGTAATGTTTATATTTGTTACGTTCTGATTTGTTTTAACAGTAGAAATTACCGGACTTTTGGCTAAGATTCTGATGCTTTCATGGTCGGATTTGCTGCGAGAAAGAAGCTCGGATACTTGTTCTTCCAAGTAAGAAATTCGATGAGTCAAACGGATATTATCAGAAATCAGCCCTTCCTTAGTTTTCTGAGCTTCTTCAGCGCGTTCTCTTACTGTTTCCAGCTCAGAACGAAGCAACGCAAAGTCTTTGCCAGTATTATTCATTGAAATATTCGCACCATTCTCTGAAAGTTTCCTCAAAACCACTATTTGAGCTGGATCAGGTGCAGCTGCCAACAATCTGGCAAGATCTTCTCGATTTTTCGTCAGAACGATTTTTCCATTTACCTCTACCAACCTGCAAGTTGAATAATAGGTCAAAACATGCTGCTGGTATTAATCTGGCGCAATTATTTATTACACTAATAAATCACGCGTACTGAGACCATTTGTCAGAGTTAAGGCGGAATTAGATTTATCTCACGAACGTAACTGTTATACGAACAATTTGGTGAACAAATTAAACTGCATTGTTGGATTCGTCCCATCACGAACAATAGTATCGTTAATTAGTAGCTACATGTGAAAAGATGTGCACACGATTTAACACCATGTCGAATCATTTACAAATTTTGAAGCTAAAAAATGCTAAAACCGGTATCGCGTCGACGTACGAATCTAATTTTTAAAATAATGTCTGGAGGTGGTTGCAGGTGCCACCGGATATACGGGTGGAAGATCGCGATTGTTGACTCCGTTTCCCATTGTCGGTATTTCCGGTCGTTTATCTTTAAAACCTCAAGTTTAATAACCACGAGCACGATGTTTAAGTTCAACCCAAAAGATATTGCTTCTCTGCGTCAAATTGCAGGGCTTCATGAACGTTTCAACCCCTAAACTAAAACCCCTATTTCACCACCACCGCGTGCTCTAAAGGAAGTTGTGTTTTCAATTTCACCGCCCTAATCCAATTCGTTAAAAAATTGCGACGATTTATTAGATCCATGTTTTCAACTCCTACTAATTTCACCCCTTGATGACTTACAGGGTTGAGTTTATTTCTATAGTGTTACATAACTTCTTGCGTATTTACTTACTTCGGTTGTTCATAGCTTTATGGGTTGTTACTAACCTAGGGGTTTTTCAATGGTTGACCGAAATCTATCGAACCCCCTAATTTTATACCACCATTTACTTGAAGAAATTTCCAGTTTCAACCCTTAAATTTCATCCCCCTTGTTAGATCTTAGTGAAAATTTGTTCATCCGCCTACAGTGCCACTGGAAATTACCTTACCAAATTCTGCTTTGATCCGCTAAGCAGATTTTGAGTTCTCGTGTTATTGTGATTCTGCATGTTAAGTGTTGTAGCGTCTTTAAGGGTGGTTTTTCGCAAAATATGAATAACACTTTCTTTTAATCATTAACGGAAAGCTATCGAATGACGTTATTTTTGACCAACAATTATTATGCGGAATTTTGAGTTACAATCCCTAATTTCTACCCCATCTGCCCGATTTTATTGAAAATGTATCCCCCGTAAGATTTCGTAGAAAAATGTGTGTACGTTGAGTTTGAAATAGCTGCGTGCAACCGTTGCGGAGTTATCATATTTTTTGTGGTTTTCATCCCCTAAATTTCATCCCCCGAAATTGGCCCCCTCACTTTCAACAGACTTGAAGGTCGAACGTGCATACCAAGTTTCAGTAAGATACCTCCAGCAGTTCTCGAGTTATTGCAATTAATAATTTTTCGGTTTTTCACCGCTACCTCCCACCCCCTTGGTTCGATATGGCCCAAAAGCAATTCCCGCCTTACGTTTTCGAAGACAAAGCCGCATACCAAGTTTCAGCCCGATATCTCAATTCGTTCTCAAGTTATGGCTCGGACAGAGCATTTTGCTACGGCACTAAAAACAAAGAAATTAAAATTTTCGACGTTTGCCTCAACGCTTGAAGATAGATCAAAAGCTTGAAAGGAAGAATTGTCGGCAATGAAAATATCTACAAAAAAGTCCGCGACGGCATCTAGCTATCTACGATGGGTAGCCCACCGAGATCGTTTTTGCGTTTAATTTTTGACGAAAATAGCTTCGATGGCTATCCGTAACAGATATTTATATGCTGTCCGGGACTTTTTTGTAGGTCTATTCGTTGACTACATTTTTCCCTTATACGATTTTAATCCGTCTTCAAGCGTTTAGGCAGCGTTCGCAGTAGAAGCGCGAGAATGCGAGGTTTTTTCGGGACCGAAAAACTATTAATTGTAATAACTCGAGAACCAGTGGAGACATTTTACTGAAATTGATATGCGCTTTTGACATACAAGTCTGTTGAAGATGAGGGGGTGTCAATTTTAGGGGATGAATTTTAGGGGTTGAAACTTTGCTTACCTGTCGCCTTTGAACAGTCCCGTTTCCTCTAAGGCCCAGTCTACCCAAAGACCGGGTGTAGAGTCTTTCTGCCCTGCCCCAAATTTCGGACTCTTAGGATCGAAATCAATCTCAATCGCTAGTAAAACCACGTGACCGTTTCCATTAACACAGCTGAAAAATCAGTTTATTGATCTGATTTCTCAGAACTAATTACCTGTATAAAGTATGAGATTCTGACGAGTTTTTGTTGGATTCGTCCAGGCATAATTGAAGAGCGCGCGTTTCTTCTAACAGCGTCAGTAAATTGAGCTCCTCCCTGCCTAACTGGTACTCTAATTCCGCCTGTTGAATGCGGACGTCTATGTTGCTGAAAAAATCGCGGTGTTAAAATAATAGAAATCGTTTGTTATTGGTTGTAAGACTGGGCTATTACTGAAATGATTCGTTAGTGGCTGGCTTCAAGTCGTAAAAGACCACTTTGCTCAACGAGTCGGCTTCTTGCAAACATGCTATTATTGTTTAGTGGTTTTTGATTGCTTCTATTGATCTATCATTACCTATGCTCGTTTCTTCTTGAACATTTAAGCTGGAGGGTTAGAAAATCCGAGATGCAAGAATTTGCAGGATATTTAATAAAACCTCATTAGATATTCAATTTCTGCGAAGCTCAACTTCTTGTCAGTTGCTGCCGCAAAATCGAGTTTATGCTCGCGGTAAGATGTATTAATCATAACGTGAAGTAATTACCCATAAACATAACGTCACGCAATGTTTGCGGAATATCATAAAAATGTCTCTAATACAAGCTTCCTGGTCAGGTAGAAGATCTGAATTGACCTGGATTTGAAATGTGAAAATGGTGGAAGCGCCGTTCGTAATGCATTTGCAGGATTGCAGGATACTCACTCAGTTATATCCAGCCTTTCGAGAGCCATCTTCAAGTTTTTAATAGCCAATCTTTTATTGTCGACGTCGGTTTTAAGTCTACTAAGCCTCTCTTCGGCTTGCTTCTTTTCCGTCTCTGTCAATTCCCTGTTAGCGTTAGCACCGTTCCTTATAGAAGATAATCGAAGACCGGGTATAGTGAGTTGACCTTTGAGACTTTGAATAATATTCTCTTTGTCTCTCAAAGCGTTTCTGAGACTTTCTAGTTCTTTGGCAGCGATTTCCTTGGGTATGGAACGAATTGAAGATCCTAGACTGATACCACCGATCTTCTTCTTTCTGGGTGTGCTGGATAAAGATACCTCTATGCTGGCCATCTGCAAAAATTTTATATTGTAATAACGGGGCGGGGATGGACGTCGCGACCAACAACCTGGAGGTATTTCAGGTCAATTTGCAACCACCCACCCACATAACCCTAAAACACAATGGATGATGGAATGTTGTACTGTTTATAAATTGTAATTATAAATAGTGCAGTTTGCAGGGCCGGATTAAGCGATAATGAGGCCCGGGTGCTGATCAATAGGAGACTCTAAAAAGACTGCCATTAATTTTTCACGTGAAAAGCGGAAAATGCCAATTTCAGCAAGAGGTATACACTGGAAGGTAATTTTTTTAAAAGCCGTTAGCGACCTAAAATGTGACCCATCTTGTTTCCTCAAATTTGAGGGAGAACCAGTTGGCGTAAACTTCGAACTTCTAAGAGCCACCCACTTCGAGGAAAGTAGATTTTCATTGGTTTAAAACTTAAAAATTCAATAAAATCAATAAATCATGGCAAGTTTTAAATAAAACCGGATTTTGTATTGTAAGAGATGCTAGTAAAACAATTGCCACCAGTTTTTCTAAGAAAAAACCCTAAAATGCCAAAATTCAGTAGAAACTACACATTTTTACATTTTCGAAAAGTTTTTTGCGACCGCAAGTGTGACCCATCTTATTTCCTCAAATTTGAAGGAGAATCGATCGGTGCAAATTTAAAACTTCTAGGGCTCACACGCTTCGCGAAAAGTAGCTTTTCATTAATTTAAAGTACCCAAATGTAATAAAACTAATAAATATCGGCGAATTTTAATCAAAACTACATTTTGTATTATCAAAGACTTTAGTGAAACTTTAAAATGCGAAATTTACTAGAAAGCGTCCATTTTGTAAAAGTTTTTTGCGACCGCAAGTGTGACCTATCTTATTTCCTCAAATTTGAAGGAGAATCGATCGGTGCAAATTTAAAACTTCTAGGGCTCACACACTTCGCGAAAAGTATTTTTTCTTTAATTTAAAGTACCAAAATGTAATAAAACTAATATATATCGGCAAGTTTTAATCAAAACTACATTTTGTATTATCAAAGACTCTAGTGAAACCAATTGCCAGTAATTTTCCTGATAAAACTTTAAAACGCGAAATTCACTAGAAAGCATTTTTGTAAAAGTTTTTTGCGACCGCAAGTGTGAGCTATCTTATTTCCTCAAATTTGAAGGAGAATCGTTTCTTGCGAATTTCAGATTTCTAAGACTCGAAACACCTTGAGAAAAGACGGTAGCGGGATAATAGCGTATAATGCATCATAATACACAACAGTAAGTACTTAGTTGTTTTGAATATTTTTTGCAATAATTGCTGAATTACAAAATTGCGGGGCTCCTACAAGTTGGGGACCGGAGGCTGTAGCCCCCCTCTTAATCCGGACCTGGCAGTTTGCTGTCAAACGGACCATCCTTTCGTTATAAATAGGAACAAAGAGTTTAATTTATGGATGGGATGTAGTTCCGAGAAGATGCCGCCGGTAAAAAGTCTGACCAGCAGAGGTTAATAGTACCAGCTTCGGATTCTTCGACGCAATTTATATTATCAGACAGTTATTTTTTACAGACTTAACAATGACTAATGAATTGATCCATCCAGAAAATCTAGACCGGTTTAAACCCCAACGAATTATTATCACCCCTCTATTCAAAATATTGTTAGGGAATTAAATTTATGCACTCACTTTTGCCTCCAGCGTTTCAAGCTGAGCCATCCTGGGCTGGATCACCGGTTGGAGTGTAGTCTGAAAATAAGTGGAGATTACTTGAGTCACGTATTGTTTTCAAACGGTAAATTCAGCGAAATTAGAAAAAGAAAGAAATGTGTTTAAGATTACTAACTCCGAGCGCAGTAGGAGTCAAATTGAATGAGTTATAATAATAGGCGAGGTAAAATTTTAAAACCGAATCTTCCAGGTCGAGATTCTTGGATAATGGGTTGCGTGCGTGATTGTGGAATTAGAATCTTGAGGAATTTTACTTGTCGCCCACTAGAACCTGGCGAATTCTTCATCGGAAACTGAAAGTTGTTGATCAGCCATTTAGCTGCATTAAAAAACATGAACCCACCTTGAGATTAGAATACAATAAGTCGATTTTATTAATTGGATTATTTACGTGTTCGCACATCCTTGAAATAGAGCTTTTTCATTCCCGAATAGTAGGAGTGCTTAAAATCTCATCGGAAATTATATTGTAACTATAATTAAAAGGCGTGGAAGAGACGTCGCTATGAGAAAATTACCAGCATGTTATATAACAGTTCATTATAATATTATGCATAACGTTTTTATCAAAATTTCAATTTATAGTGCAATTTGTATTGGGGGAACTAATTGAATTACCATAGAGTTGACTCGATTCCCTCGCTGATTTATTGCGATTAAAATCGGCTTTAATTTGCCAGTCAGAAACTAATTCCGAAGACGTATTCATCAACTCGGATTCAATCATACGACCAATTTATTTTTTTCGACCATTTTTTATCATTAATTAATGTACCTGTCAGAGGCTAGTTGTTCTTTATTTTTAAAGGCTGATTTACATGTGAAACTAATTATTATCAAATCGATCAATGCGATCTCTACACGGCCGAGGATAAATTAAAGGACAAGACTTATTCTCAATCCATTAATAAAACTGCTCATTCTTTCACAAGGATTGTTTCATTTTAACCTCCCCACCCCACATTAAAAAAATTGGAGGTTACTGCAGTCACTAAAATTTTCGAATTTGAGATAAGACCAGATCTAATACGTTTTGAGATCCCAGGAACCCAAAAAAAACTAAAATCTGTCTGTATGTATGTACGTACGTACGTTTGTCCTACTACTGAACCGATTTAGCTGAAATTTGGTACACAGGCATCTCATAATCTAACTGAGATCTAAATAGCTTTTGGGGCCAATCGCGTACACGGAAACGCCATTTTGAAAAAAAAAATTAAATGTCAAAAACCGTAGTGGTGTCAATAGTAACATGTAACATGAACAGAAAACTCGTAAAAACTCAATTTGTTTAAATTTATTATCATGATAATAAAACAATAACGTAAGAAAGTCCAACCAACATTACAGGATGAAAGTGATAAATTAACTTCCGGACATCTGTTCTTTTAGTATTAATATAAAAAACTTAACCTCAACTTTACGTATGTGACATCATTAAATGAAAAATAAACCTTAATCCATGCATATTAAAGTACAACGAGAGAAAAATTTAAGTGGCTTGTGATAACTAGGGCTGTGCGATATCGGAATTTGAATATCGAATATCGATATTTAAAATTTAATCGATATACCGATATATCGATATATCGATATACCGATACACCGATTTATCGATATATCGATATACCGATAACTAAATATACCGACTTATCGATATATCGCCTTATCGGTACTTATACAATTGTATCGACATCGTTACTGTGGTATTATATCTGTAATCGAGTAACATCTTAGTTTTAAGAGCTAGATAGGTATGAATAGGTAATAGTCCTTTTTCTGTAGTTTCTTGATGTTAGTTAGTTAATAATATTGAAATCAATTATTGATTGAATCGATTGGATTGGAGCGCTCAAACATTATTGTTTACGTTGTGCCCTGGAAAATAACGTAGGATTCGAAATAAACGATTATGGACCCAAGGGTGCTTTGAAAAACATCAGTTGCGATGTCCAATTTTCTACAAGTCGTTTAAATAAGTATAATAATTCCTACCATCACTTGTTTAAATTGTTTATATACTAATTGTTTATACACTGCACGAAAATATTGATATCTCCAACACAAAGATTCCTCAATTTTGTCGATTCATTTCAATGTTAGCCAGTTGTCAACAAATGACTGAATCAGGCCGAATACCTACTCCTACATTTAAAAGAAGTCAGAACTTCAGAAGTGTCATTATAGGTATCGATATACGGGACACCGGTTATTGATATACCGGTATATCGATATATCGATATATCGATATATCAATAACTTATCGATATATCGGTATATCGATATATCGATATATCGATATACCGATATATCGATATATTATCGATAACTTATCGATATATCGATATATCGATATTTCGGTATATCGATAACACACTTTTATCGATTGGGATCGATATATATATATCGATAATCGATATATCGATATATCAATTGAAAGTCGCAGGCCTAGTGATAACTTCACTGTTACTCAAAGAATCTGACAGAAAAAACTCTCACAGAGGTCGCGGTTTTCGACACAACACTCTTAGTTCGTAGAAAAAACTTACTTTAGAAGGGAAAATCGAAAATCCAACATATCGACATAAAGAACACCCATGCCAAATATAAATTACCACCCTTAAGAGAGAAACAAAATACTACTTTACTGTGCAAACAGTTTCCATTTCAGTTATTAGGTGGCAGTGAAAAACGCCGAGTTACAATTGTCACCGGTATCCCCTACTTATTTCATCTCAAAAAATTTTAAAATTCTACGTCCGTTTTTCAAAAAAAAATTAATGAAAGTGAACTTTCATCCAAAAAATGGGGTTTTATGATGATGTCACACCGATAAACTTTTTTAAGAGCCCATGATAAATGAGAACGCACGACGGCGACAAAATTGCAATCAAGCCAACGACCCTCAAATTACCAGCCGTGGCAAATAAATTTAAATGCTTAAATTGAGTTTTGTCCGGTTTTGTCGCCATGATGCATTTAAGTACGCTAATCATGCACGTGCTCAATTGACCATTTTTCCAGTAGAGAGCGTTAAAGTTCTCTATATCCAATAAAGGTCAGGAAATGACAATGTGGGATAGAAAAACCTTCACAAAACGCGTTAGGAAAGGAAAAAAAAACAAGAAATAGTATATTCGCGATTCTAGCTAAGGAGGACACGCCCTCTGGTGTGTGACGTCACACTGAGGGAACTGTGGGAAAAGAGCCAATGAAGAGCTCTGAAATATATTGACAGACATTTTTGGTAACATTTGATTGGACACGTCCAACAAAATATGCCTACGTGTGACGTCACAAAATTAATTTGAATCGCGAATTACACATGATCAAAATTATTGCATATCGCTGTATTTGTATTGTCAAGATCATGTAACACCGATTGTCTAGACTAAAGACTTTAGTTGAATCTCTCGAGCTGCCATCGAAATGCACTTCGCTGATGAGGGCCAATAAGCCTGAAACTGGTACGGAGTTTCTTGTGTGGCAACTTGAAGGATTCAAGTATTTAAATTTATTTCAACCAATAACAGTTATAGCTCAAAAGATTTTTGACAAAAAAATTAACTTCCTATGTTGCTGGAGTTATTAGAATCCTTATTCTTGTAGTAAGAACCTTCCACATAAAAAACGCATATCGAGTAAGCACGGCGACTCTTGTCTGAATCCAGTGCAATTTACGTGTTAATCACGATAAAACATGGGATTCATTCGGTGCCTGGTTCAAGGATATTCGCGAAAGGACCCTTTACAAAAGCAGGAAACATCGTTTCTGTGGTCTGAATGCAAAACGAATTGAAAATTTAATTTAATTTGCTATACTTATTCGTTTGAAAAAGACTTGACTGAATGTAGCTATGACATTTACGGGAACAACTGAACTGACAACGAATCAGATGGTGGATGATAGGGGGCACTGGGGATGTGGATATTTCTCAGGAAGTGACGCTACAATCCTCACAGTAATAGAAAAAACGTGCAGGAAACGCAAAATTAGAAGTTGTTTGTCATTTTTTGACACAGTTATTCACAATAAAAACTGCTAATAACGTTGGGCTATCTACTTTTAATTGTAGTTTCAGAAAATTATGGCCTCAAAAAAATGTTTGGATTGCAAAAAGTACTGTCCCCAAGAAAATTTTATACTAAGCAATAGATTGCAACCGCACATTTTCTTAATTAGCATCAGGCAGCAACTTGAGTCCATATCTCTTTCCAGGCTATTCCAAAGTCGCTGGTCGAGGAATTCAGATAATTTTTAACGACTTCCCTACCTACATACTTTTTACATCCAGCAATCCCATTTAAGTCACGCAATAATTTTTCGAGCCGAGTTTATGCGACAATTTGAGCTCGCTCCGGACAATAACTTAGGCTTGGTGGAATAAACTGATTCCTTCAAGCCTGGCTGGATATAATTACACGTTTCGTGTGGTCAGTGACTAATAATGTGTTAGTGCAGCTTGGTGGATCGCATCCATTAAGTTGTCGAACATTTATCTAAAGTTGCGTAAGCCGGGGTCAAAATTTTTGATTCAGATCGCGATAAAGCTTTTTCAAACTTACTTTACGTTTTAGATATTCCGATCACATCACTTCGCCTGTTGGTACTTCACCGTAAATATACGTTTATAGGCCGATATAAAAGCGGCAAAGTCGAACACACCGCAATTAACCGTGAATGATACAGACATCACCATGTGGATACACGAGAGAAGAGATAGAGCAAGCCCGGTGTGTCGACGTGAAACAGTTATCTATACACCAGTTTTTCTCTTCCGCAAAGAGATTTGCTACAAAAGAGGAAAAACTGCAACTACTGACATGATTCCATATATGGAATGCATCTGGCGTACGCAGATCCAAGTTATATAAGTTAAACGATCGACGTCTGAAGATTCTAAAGTGGCGTTGAATTTTTATATCGCAAGGAAAGATTTATTATTTAGTCAAACTTGTTATCTTGTCAGCGTGATGATTAATCGAGTTTTTAATTAAGTTTTTCATGGAAACATTTAGGGTTACCTGCCCGGTAGTAGTTTCCCACCAGCCAATAAGGATAAAAATACAAGTTTTTCTTGCAGAAGAAAAAGACCAAACTAGAAGCAAAAGCTTTGTTACTGTTTGTTTATTCACACCGGCCAATAATTGACCACAAAATAGTAATCGTCCTCTGTTAAGGATACCCGTAATATCAATCTGTCAGACACTATTTACACCTGTAAGGTTTCAGTACAATTTTTTTGTGAAGTGGATTCGCTAAACTTTGTAATGGTCAGTTTGTAGTCGGTGAATAACGAATAACGATTGACCACGGTATTCAGACTTTCTGTGGGCCTTTTATGAGATGCATCTTTTGATGTATACATACTTAAATCAAAAAAATTATCAGAATAAATAGTTCAGAGTCCAATTTTGACTTCCTAGGCCGAGTTTCAATTCATTTGCATTTTTGTTGTGTCTTCCCGATGCTTATACGTACCTACTGCAAACTGCAATTGCAAAGTTTAACCATCAATTCGTATTGTCTTTGTTCAATTCGTTTACACCACAAATGTTTCTACATTATTTCAAAAAATAAAAACACAATTGTTTTAAATTAAAATTCCAATCTAGGAAGTTGTCAAACATTTTATTTGCTGACTAATTAATTAACTAAGTGGATTTTTAATTATTTTATAATTTTCAAAGAATTGTAAGGGAAACTTGTTCAGAATTCATTGTTGACCGTACGTCAGCCTTAATGCGAAATAGGCACTTTAATTTTTTTTACCGGTTTCAGGCGATTAAAGCGTTCTTAACATGCATAAAAAATAAAAATAGGCTGGTAAGCAGATCATAACGTTATCTAATGGTTTCTAAACAACAAGTCCATTAACCATTCATGACAACAATAACCCCATTCAAATGCTGTCATCTTGATTGTCAAAATGACACGAATTCATGCAAAATTTTATTAATTTTGGCTTTAATCGCCTAAACCGATAAACTATTTAACAAACCTCGGAAGTTATGAATCATAACAGACTTAGATATCTTAAAATCCTCGCTCTCAGAGCTCGGATTTCAATTGGCATCTGCGTCTGTTATGGTAGTCATAACATTCCTAGGTATGTTAATAGCTATTTAAATAATAGTTATTTATGATATAAGTGTTAAAAGTGGTATTTTATTTTGTGAGAAGGGAAGTTTGGGATTCGACGCGCAGCGGAGTGGCCCATCCCTTCGAACAAAATAAAATTACTTTTAACACTCATATCATACACTATTTTTTCTACAAACACGATTAAAATCAAAAGTTTTCATATTATTAGTTGAAAACGTCCATGAAATTCGCTGTAACTAAGGTATAGTGACAATTTGTTGCCGGGGCTTGTTTAATTGTTGTTGCATTGTCACTTTTAACATAAATGTTAAAAGTAAATGACTTTTAATACTGGTGTCATAAAATTCCATTTTTAACAATTGTCAACAAACGTTAAAACTGTTTTTAATAGTATTTGTAGAAAAAAATTTTTAAATTTAAATTTCACATTTTAATCTTTTCCACTACTTTTGATATTGAAAAATTAAAGATGTTGCTTCCAAGTCTGCAGAATTTCGAAGGGGAATTTTGCTGTATAAGCTTTGGGAATCAGTGAGTTTAAATTCTTGGATGTTTTTAAAAATCTAGGGTCAAATATGAGACATCTGTTTCTATTATTATTGGCATTAAAGTCACCAGTTTATGTAATGTGCAGTAACCACAATGTAATCGCTGAATTATGCGACATTTTCTATGACTCGAAGAAGTTAATTCTGGATTGCACCCGGGAAACTTCCTAGGAGTCATCAAAGTTATTTGTTGTAATTTTAGTTGAAGTATTATTATTGAACTGTTATTTAAGTTAAATTATTTAAATATTTCCTGTAATTGGGTATATCCATACCTGTTGGAAATAAATCAATTATTATTATTATTATTATATCTCAAAAGAAATCGTAGATTCCCAATTAGTTGATAAAAATTGTGGGTTGCCATTAAAAAAAAGGTAATGATGACATCATTATGTCAAAAAAAAGGCTGCAACAAAAAAATTGGCAGTCATCATCGGACACCGTCGAGGATTTTTGCTGAAAATTTACGATTCAAAAGTTATCTACATTTACCACTCTTTTAAAGCCCAACTCTGTAATTTCGTCCGAATTTTAGGGCATTCAGCTGTTCCAAAGACTTTGTTGTTGTAATCTTAGTTTCGGATATCTAAAACTAGCATGAACAACAGAAAATTGCAGAATTAGTAACATTGAAATTAACAAATCTACTTTTTATTATGATAAACACGTAAAACATCCCCAGTCGGAGAGAGATGCGTATCGACCCCGTCCGAACCATGCGGACGAGGATGGGACTGCGGCAAATACAAAATACAGCACAAACTAATTCGAATTAAATTTTTTCACCCCTAAAATGACATTTTTCTAAAAAATGGCTCTTCAGGTTTTCGATCCGGCAATGTATCAGTTATGGAATTCTATAATAATAATATGGCCTGTTGCTAAAAAGAAATTCAAAAAGGGGTCTTTTTGTCCCTAAAATGGCAATTTTTCGAAAAAATTGTAAAGGTTTTAGAGTCGGAAATGCAATAATGCTAAAATAAATTCAAAAGAAAGCATTTTTACCACTGAAATGACATTTTTCGAAAAGATGGGGCTAAGGTTTTCGACTTGAAAGAAGTTATCAAACGCCGTAATAAAAATATACAGCTGTAGTGAGTAGTGCATACGTTTTTTCGACGTTTTTTTCACGGCACCGTCTTTTGACGTAGAAGGCACCAAGTGAGAATACATTTTTAGAAGCAAAATTCGAAGAGCTTTCATATGGTGACTTGAAAAATGAAGGCTTGCATTTAAATTTTTAAAGTTGATGTTCTAGATTATGGCACTTCTCGTTGGCCGATTTAGCCCAAAACCTTTTCAGCTCTTTCGAAAGATGCGTTTTTAGAGACATACAGACATTTTTTCAGGAACCACTTTTTTGGGTTCCCAGGAGCCTGAAACGTAAAGATTTGATGTTTTAGGCGATTCGATTTTTCGATCGATTTTAGCAACTTGCTGCTCTAAAGCGTAGAAGTTGAGGAATTTCTGGGATGCTCAGAATATCAGGGACATGCTTAGTGAAATTAGCGAGGGAATTACCAGGGGAATTAGAGGAATTACCAGAGAATTAAAGGAATTACCAGAGCAATTAGAGGAATTACCAGGGAAATTAGTTGAATTACTAGAGGAATTAGAGGAATTACCAACAGGGGAATTAGAGGAATTGGCAACAATTTGGTAACCAGTGTACAAAAATATTTTCTTCGAAATACCCCTCGGTTATAAATAAACCCACCTAACAATACAGCCTAAGTAAATCGGTTTCGAAACGATATTTAAAATTATGGTCAATCCTGGAAAATTATTGGTCAACAACTCGGCATACTTTTGATCAATTTCTGGCGAATTTAGTCTATTTTTTTTTGCAAATGAAAGACAAAATTATTTTAAATCTAATATAATGTCTACCATAACAATGGAATCTAACAGTCTTCAGCTTGATGAACAAAAATTTGATTAGGTTCGTATTTTGGAAACTGTTAAAGCATAGGGTTGAAATTATCCTTAACTGATCAACTACTGGGCAAGTGACCCTATGCAGGGTGTCCGGAAATAAATGCAACAAAATTTGGTCACATATTTTTAAGACAAAATTAGGGGACCCGTATTTTTTATTTTTGCCCATTTTCGGAGTTACAGCCCCCTGAAATTCACTCCTAGGAATAGTCTTTCTTTTATATCTCAGAACCCTGTTGTACAATCACTGAATTTGGTACACAAGGGTCTTATGACATGTAGAATCTGATGTGCTACTATTTTTGGCGGGGGACCCCCTTAAAACACTTTTTCGTGGGCCCCCTTGTCTTTAGAGCCACAGAACTTTGGTCGCGTATTTGGCTTTCTTAAAAATTATATTAGCCCGCTAGAAAGCCCATTCAATTTGGAAACTTTTTTGTCTCTTGAAATTGTTTCGTCAAAGGCAACGTTTTCCGGAAAAATGGCAAAATGTGATCGAATGCATAGCGAGATTCGTATGAAATTCTACGAGTTAGTCGTAAAAAAATCTCACCATTTTTTCGAGAAAAACAGCAAAGATAATAATCTGACAACTGATTTATGATAATTGCGAATAATTGCGAACGCCGGAACGCCAGCCACCTTTCGATTAACACGTAGAATTTCATACGAATCTCGCTATGCATTCGATCACATTTTGCCATTTTTCTCGAAAACATTGCGTTTGACGAAACAAATTCGAGAGACAAAAACTTTCTAAATTGAATCGGCTTTCTAGCAGGCTAATATTTTTTAAAAAATTCAAATACGCGACCAAAGTTTTGTGGCTCCAAAGAGAAAGAGGCCCACGAAAAGGTGTCTTAAGGGGGTCCCCCGACAAAAAGCTTAGCACTATCAGAGTCTACATGTCATAAAACCCCTGCGTACCAAATTTAGTGATTCTCGTACGACAGGGTTCTGAGATACAGGTGTCCGGAAATAACGTCACAATATTTCGGGGGGTGATTCTACATCTAAAATTAGGAAGAAAAGTTTATATGAACATATGTCCGAAAGTGCCCCCAGGGGGCGCTACAGACCTTAGGTAGGTGTCCCTCAAAAACAGGTACTTAATTAATTTTTTTTTTAAGTTGGAGCTAGAATAACAAGAGTTGTAGTCATTAGTGACAGACTAAAGACATTTGTGAAGCAAGCCAACTTGTTTTTTACATTTATAAATTTTTACTATGGGCATATGACGTGATTTAATCGCGTTTTTCTTTAAAACGGTTGATCCTATGGCCTAGTATCAAGAGTACCTTTTTTATGTAGAATTGTTATCTGAAGTCAAAAATTCAAGAAAGCTGGGGGAAAAAAAGTTGTGAGGCATTATTTCCTACGCCCACCCTGTTTCGCACGCCTATGGTCGTCAATCACCTGTTTTGTTCCTACCAGATAATTTGTCACCCCAAAATTACCCCAGAACCAAAATTTCGATATTCTATCTCCAACCGTTTCAAAAATAATTAAGAAATATCTGTTTTTGAGAAGCACTTTCTAAGGTCCCCAAGAGGCACTTTCGGACATCTGTTCATATGAACTTTTCTTCCTATTTTTAGGTGTAGAATCACCCCCCGAAATATTGTGACGTTATTTCCGGACACCCTGTTAAAAAAATACTATTCTTAGGACGAACTTCAGGGGGCTGTAACTCCGAAAGAGGGGGCCACTTGGCAAAAATAAAAAATACGGGTCCCCTAATTTTGTCTTAAGAATCTGTAACCAAATTTTGTTGAATTAAATTCCGGACACCTGTATATTTGCAGAAAAATGTACCTACTGTTGGAACCATTCTTGATTTAGTTGACGTTACAAGTAAAAATACTCACAATTTTTCCTTTCCCGAAAGTACTTCTAGTTCTAGTTAGAAGTGGGTTTAATAACATGTCAGCATGCGGATCCCGCACATGAATTAAACATGGAATCAAGCGCCTCCACAGTTAAATTAAGCTCAAACTCCATGACCTCTCTGTGCACGACTTCGTGACTCGACTTACCAAGGAAACTGATCTCTGTCCCAGACCCGGCGAATCGGAATCCTCTGGAGGACAATCAGAGTGGACGTGCGAAGGCGGACGAGGCGTCAAACGCCGGCTCCCTGCCTGACTGCGGGATCGAGGACCGTCAGAAGGAGGTTGGTTCATGGCAACATTTTCGGCCGGACCTGAAACATGAAATCTGCATTAGCCATATGCGGGGCGATAAATCCACAACTTTACTACTCGCACGTCGATTGTATGAATGCAAACTAGAGTCGTTATTTTCTTCACCACTTTTATGGCTAATCATTAATAAAGAACATTAAGCTCGTCGAACGCACAATTGGAAAAGTGAAGAAGTTCAAGGATCAGGCAGGAAACTTATTTCTTGCCTGTCACCTCGATGTTCACTGTAAATTTCATTTGCGGCTCCTATTAATTTTATAATGCTATCAATTTACACGGAGAATGCGAATTAAAATGTCTGAATAAACAATGAACCGTGCCGAAGGCATATTTTTTTACGTTTTAAAAAATGTGAAATATTATGAAACTAATAACTTTCCATCGTTGGATATTTAGCGCTTCAATGAGCAGCTAAAAGCATCTTTGATCTGGTCTAAGGAGAACCGGAAAATGTCCTACTTGGTTTTAGTCCAGAAAAAATTCAACCAAGAACTTTTTTTGTTGGAATGGTTAGTTTCTGGGGCCACGAAAAACATACTAAAAACTCGCCCTCCGCCCCAGCCTGGAACCTCCCTAAAATCTACAAATTATGCGCAAGGCGCGAGTTTTTGCCCCATAACTCGCTTTTCCTTCATCGTACAAAAAATATACACGTATACAATATTGAAGACTAATAAATTCTCTACAAGAACGTTTCTATGCACTTTTTATCGGAGAGCAACGGTTTGGCTGCAGGAGTCGCTCAAATTTGAGCGAATTTTTCGAAACGCGACCATAATCCAAGATGTTACCAAAACAATACTACAAATTTTGTTCCCGCATTAGCACTTTGCACGATGAAAGTGTGAACCATAGAAAACAATTTGAGACGGGGACCGACTAGAAATTTCCCTAGAATTTAAAGATAGCCCTTTCACTGAGGCCCAGGAAAGCATTTTTTTTGAGGTTCCCTTAGGAAGCAATTTTTTCTACATGTCCATATAAACTTTTCTTCTTAGAAATATGCAAGGAATTGTTTTATATACTTATTTCCAATAATTAAGCGGATAAAATAAAATCTTTCGTTAAAATTTTCGCGGTCCAAATAAATCAGAGACGTTTTATTCGAAAACTATTTAGCGTTTGACTGTTTGTAAATATTGACCAAGCAATTCAATTTTTAGGTGTGTGCTCTTCTCACACCTGCTACTTAACTTTTTAAAGTAAATTATGTTTGATTATTGGGCGCTGAAGAAAGGTCAATTTGGCGTGAATGGGTTACAACTTACAACTAGTAATTTTCAATGATTCATCATTAGGTAATTAATATGAATTTTTGTCGGGATGAGGCAATGAATTGCTCAAACGCATTACATAACAGCAAAACTGTTTTACTAGACCAGGTCCAGGCTCCTTTAGATTTATGCGAAAGATAGAATTCCTGTTTTGTATGATTATGGATAACGTTAATGAGTTCATTTGCTCCTCTATGGATCTACATTCTAGATTATTACCACAGATAGTGCCTGCATCTTTTTTCTGATTTTCCTCAAAAAAAAAAAAAACGAAAGCTGGGGTCAAAAATGTCGTCCCATTATCAACCCGCTTCCAGCACTCCTCGACTTATTTGTCGATCGCAAAATATTAAGTGGTCTTTTATGGTCTTCCTAGACTTTAATAACCATAATTTTAATTTTCATCATAATTACGCTAATTCTAAAATGTTTAATTAAAACAGTTATTGATTCAATAAACGAATGATTTGTCTACTAATTTGTGGCAACATTAACACTACCTCGAAGCAATTCATTTTCAAACTTCAAACAGTAAAGCCACCGGAAGATGTACATCAATGCGATGTGTATCCCTGCAGATGTTTATCACGTATGTCGGGGCCGCCTGAATTTACTGGTAGAATTGATAAAATCTGAACCTAATATCGCACAGATGACGTGAAAATAAGGCGAATTGTTGAATAATACAATATTAAAAAACTGTGAATTGGGATGAGAAACCTGAAATAGTCCTTTACAGGATTTGCAGTAGAAAATGAACAAAGAAAAACCAAAAAATTATGCAAAGTCTGTAGAGTTAGCACTACAGGCAAGAAAAAATTTACTGCAGTTAAGTAGAAGTACCAAAAAAAGTAAGACGGAAAATAAGACAATTTTTGCAAATTTATGTTTTGGAGGGAATGAAATATTGTGAAGAGGGTGGAAAAGTTGTAAAGCGTGAAAATATAATTCAAATGAGTAAATGATGAGTATCGGAAGAGAAGAATAACTGTGATTAAGTATAATTACAAAATATAACACGAAAATAACCAATAACGCAATTTAGACTTTTGTGGGGGTTGAAATAAGTATACAGAGTATCTCAGAACGCTCGCCCAAAATTCGAATGGAGTAGATATTCAAATACATATTTGCATATTGTTTAATAATGGGCATAATCAATTGATACTTAAATTCTGCATGAGTTTATGTATTTTACGTATAAGTAAACAATTTTTATTTCGCATATTTTGCCTGTTTTTAATTAATGGGCATATTTTATCAACAAGGCATTTTTAAAGACTTTAGAACATGTAAGTGCATATATTTCTCATTTTCAGCATTTTTCAGGTTTACTTGCAGCTTTCAGAAAATTATTTCTCTAAAATTTATACACGTAATTAACTGTTTCCGGAGATCATTATATCTGCTTACTGCAGGTCTATAAAATAATCGATTTCTCTGCTTGAAGGGTCAACAGGAGATTAGGTATATTTACAAATCTTATTTGATGTTTGTATTTATTTATTTATATACATCTTCCCTTAAAATGCCGAAAGTCGGAAGTTCAAAAAAGGAAAACGTTTTAAGGTGGATCAGTGGCTATAAATGTTTGAGATGCGATAATTAGTAACACCCGTCTTTTGCAACATTTGTTCAAAACATGTCAGTATTCTTTATTTATTGTTGATTGATTACCAAAAATGTAATTTTTCCAACATTTTAACAAAACTTTGTGTAAAATGATGATTGACTGCAATATTCCTGCATATTAATAAAGCATAAAAATTAGTTTTAGTGCATTTTTGGCTACGTTGGCGCATGTTTTGGTGCTTATTTTATATCATTTTTAAGGCATTATACGTATACCTATAAATAGTATGCATATTTTTAGGATTTTTTACAGCATGTTTGCACAGCCCTAGTTATAAGAGATTTAAGAGGATCGATCAGATTTCAGCTCTTAATTGTTAAATTGTTAAATTACTTTATGAAGCAAGTCAAAGCTAATATCTGATTGGTCCTGCTCTTAAATCTCTTATAACGCGAGGACTATTGGACTCTGGAAATTTTCAAAAACACGGATCGAATCAGAATTTACTACTGAATATCCTATTAGAATTTGGTGCGAGCGTTCTGAGACAACCTGTATTGTAACCTATTGCAAAGGGGGGTGGGAAATTGTAAAAGATAAGCTGAATCCAAATGAGTTCAATTTATTACCGAAGAACACCGAAGAAAAACTAAATTATACAAATTTGAGCAAATTGAGCACTAGTTCTCGAGTTATTGCAATTAATAATTTTTCGGTTTTTCACCTCTAACTCCCACCCCCTTGGTCCAATATGGTCCAAAAGCAATCCCCGTCGAGTACTTCAGGATACGCAACTGTACACTAAGCTTCAGCTCGATATCTCAATGCGTTCTTGAGTTATCGCTCGAAAAAAGTAGACGAGCGAGCGAGCGAGCGAATAAGCTAAAACAATAGTTCCTCGCATTCTGCAACGGCACTAAAATTTCTTTCGAGTCAAGTCTGTAACATTACCCACCTGAAAGTTAAAATGCCGTCCAACAGGTCGCAACTTCCGTTTCTCGTTGAACAAACGTTATCGTAACGTCCACCCTTCGTGTAATAACAGACATCTCGCCCCTTCGAAAAATTCCCAACGGACTAAACAAACGATCCGTAACTACAGCAGATGCAGTTAGCACTCAATTTCTCAATTATAAAATTCCATCAACAGAAGAGTTAACATGAAATTGATTTCAAATAACAGGGAAAGTTACTGAAGTTATAGTAATTTCTTCATTAGATTATTGGTAATTCTTTCATGTCGCGGTAATAACCATTGTCATTCGTGGCTGGTAATAAAAAATCTCGCTTCGACCTTCACGTAAATTTATAACACAGCTCGCCATACATGTTTAATGACAGTACAAAGGAAGACGGGCCTGCGGCGGGTCAATATGGATGACTCCTTCATCATACTAAAGAAATGAGCGTTTAAGGTCTTGTTCACAAAGAATGGCTTCATGGTGTAATGAACAAGAAAATTGAAGGAGCGACTTTTATATAACGATTTATCAAATTACGTCTGTAATCAGTTGGCAGAGTAACGGTGGCAAAGATGGTCATTAAGTTTTTGCGACTCATCATCAAAATTAAAATGTTGGAAGGAACGTCATGAACTGGAGGCAGGGACACGCGATGTTAAAATTCTGATTACATAATCGTAAAATTTTATTTTCGTGTTGAAATGTTGAGAATTCTTTGATGCCTGATAGTTTACGTAAGTCGGACGAAGGAGATTATCCGTGGCTAAATCAGTTAGCGAAAGACAAAAAAATTTGATTTCAAACTAATGAAAGAAAGTTAAGAAAATTGCTATACAGGGTGTCCCGAAATTAGAGGATAAAAAATATGGTGAAAAGTTTTAATAAACATAGAACATAGGTCGAAAAATGCATCCTAAGTGAGCCTCAAAGGGCCCCTTAAAGGGGGTAACAAAAAATTGGTTTTCCTTAAATTCCTGAGGAAGGCCTTACGATAGGATTACGAATTTTGTTGAACATTTGTGTGCTGAATAAGACTGATGCAATCTTTCTGGCAAAAAATAATAATTACCATGCCTATATACCTTGTTTAACATACATTTTCTCGAAAACGGCTTGATCTATCGAGTTTCAAGAAGAGCACCTTTTTTACGGAAAGTACATAATTCAAAGTGTTCATAATTGATGTCGTACAAAAAAGTTGATACAAGAATGTCTGTGGCCGCTAAACTCACGCACGGCCCTGAAACTTTTGGACAAAAACACAACAATTTACGACAAAGTTCAAAATTTCGTGACCCTATCGTAAGTCGTACCTCAGAAATTGAAGAAAAACCATTTTTTGTTACCCCATTTGAGGGGACCTAGTTCACTTAAGAGACATTTCTCGACCCATGTTTATTAAAACTTTTCGTCATATTTTTGATCGTAGAATACGCCCTTAAAATATTTTCCTCTAATTTCGGGACACCCTGTATTTTGATACCTTATAAGGGGTGAGTCTGAAAGACTCCACATCCTTTATACCACAGAATCTACTGTTCAAATGATGAAGCTTGGTGCAAAAATTATTGGTCAATTGTGATTCCTCTTGATGTTATAAGCCGCCAAAGATCTTCATTTTTAAACGTTCTTTTTAAATATCTTTCGAAAGGTGTATCGTAGGAATTTGAATTTTTGCACAGCATTGTTACAGACCAAGATGCAGCTACTGATGGTACTTAAGACATTATCCAAAAAGTGGATCCCTGTTATACAGGGTGGCCCCGATGTTATTTGCCCTTGAACTTTTTTGTTTGAAAATATTGCTAATTTGCCTATGCGGCCGTATTCCTCGTTTAATTCTAAAACTTTTTGGCTCTTAAAATTTTTCGAAAAAACTAACCATTCACGAGGAAAATTGAAAAAACCGAAAACATGATCATTGTGATAAGGCAAATTAGCAATATTTTCAAACATAAAAAAGTTCAAGGGCAAATAACATTGGGGCCACCCTGTATAACAGAGATTCTCTTTTTAGATATGTCTTAAGTACCATCAGCAGTTGCTTCTTGATCTGTAACAATGCTGTGCAAAAATTCAAAATCCGACGATACACCTTTCAAAAGATATTTAAAAATAACGTTTAAAAATGAAGATCTTTGGCGGCTTAGAACATCAAGAGGAATCACACTTGACCAATAATTTTTGCACCAACCTTCATCATTTGAACAGTAGATTCTATGGTATAAGGGATGTGGAGTCTTTCAGACTCACCCTGTATTATGCACTCAACATCCAACTGATCCCACCCATTATAGTTGTGTAAACTAGCAACTGGCTATCTTTTAAAACCATATTAAGCAAAAGCCATTTCTATATCATGTCATGTCGTAGGCATATTATGGATACTGTTTCATATTCAGATACCTTGTCATAAAGTTGTGACATACCAGACAACAAATTTCAGTATCAATTTAGAATTATCGTACCATTCTCGGAATTGATAGATAATTGATTCAGCTATGGTAGTCTTATTTGAAACCAACAGCTTACGTTTATTTGTACTTTAACTGGAATAGATTAATTTGTCTAAAAATGTAAACCTAAAAGTCTGGTACGTCAAAAACTGGCAGCAATCTAAAATAATTACCCCGATAAATCATATGCTCTTGAAGGTGAATTTATATGCAAAATACCGGTTAAATTGTATATCATTAGACGTCAAAAATCGCAGAAAATGAGCACCAGATTTTAAGCCTGAGAAAGTAATTTCGTTGCTGTATAAATACATAGAATTTGCGTCAAAGCAGAAGTTTAATTGTTTTCAAAAATCACCTGCTCGTTCTTAATCAAATTAAATTACTGATTTCTGGTAACATAAATCTTGATGGTGTTGAATTCGGCTTCGTCTAGGTGCAAATCAAAGTTGAAATGTATCGCATTACTGGGAGGATTCGGTTTATGCGTGCCTCTTAGGGCAGATGATTTATCACTCACTGGTGTAAAAATTAAACTTGTTTGAATATAATACCATCAGATGATTCGTTGGTTGTGTTTATAGCTTTCGTTCTTCGCATTGTAAATAAATCAAAGAATAATTATTTAAATCGTTATTGTGAGGACATGTGGCACGCTGCTAATTAGAGTTGGTATTGTGATGAAAACATTTCAAGGTTCGAGTAAATTACATGTTCACAGGATTATTAACAATGGATTGCAACAGAGCACCACAAAATCTGTACCTAGTCAGAGTGCAGTTGATTTTGGTAAATATGCAGCTAAAGCAACGACTATAATTCTAACGATATAATTAAAACGGTCGTTTGCATTATAATAATTAGCAAATGAGGTGTGTTCTTCATGCAGATACGAACCATAACAGGATTTCCTATATGTATAGCTGCAAGTGTAGGTATCCCACCGTAATTTAAGAATTACAGTGTAAAGCTGAAGAATCTTGAAAAACTTCAAAGCAAACAGATCGAGGTGATATCAATGATGGATGAAGTAGCAAACCGTAGATTGCGCTTCCAATTAGATTGCCATGTCTTTCAAATAAAAAATAAATAAATAAAAAAGATCGACGTGTGGTTATAAGGCTTGGCGTAATATATGGCTTCCTTTTATCCTTTCATCTCTTGTAACGAGAAGATGTCCCAATAATGCATATCCAGCTAAGGCTGCTTCCGGCGAATTTAAAGTCACAATGGGCAATCAGAGCACCAGATACTATCAAGGCTTGATCCTCACGAGCCGCTGTGAACTTTGAACCGACCAGCTCGAGTTCACACGGACACAAACGCGGTTAAAGACCCTAATTTTTGCGACTCCTTGGAAATTGATTTTCATGAGGACGTGACACTGCTAATTACTCAGGAAATTGACTTCAGGCGAACGCTTTCAAATTAATGGAAGGATTGCCTGGAACGAAATTCAAATCGGCGAATTTTTCGCATACCGATTTAGACAATCAGTGAAAGGCGTGATGATGAAATTTATATAAAGTAATTTATCGTTTTAGCCCAAAAAAAGTTTGCGTAATGTTTCATAAACAATAGCACTGTAGATGTTTTAGGCCGCACCTTTGTTTATCTATTATGCAGATTTATAGAGCAGGTCTTCTAAAATGATAAAACAGGGAAAGTAACCGTGATATTTATTTAATTATTTTCGTTTCAAGTTGAAAAGGCAAAACTCATTCTTTCAATTTTTATTATCATAAAATTTTACAGCCTCACAGTACAGTATTGTTATTTTCATAGGGTGATCCATCTTAACCAAGGTAAATTTTCTTATTTTCTGGATTTCTATTTGCCTTGAACTCTGAGAGAGGATTCAATTTATTTTGCAAGCCACAGAATAAAATGCTGTTTATCAGTTGCTCAGCATACATCCTTTGATCATCAGGCATTCTTCGTAACTTAAACGCTACGTTGTTGCCAACAATTTGACATTCATCTGTCGGATCTTCTAATGGACTAAGTACTTTTTGAAGAACAGGTGTTCTCGTGCTTGTATTGTGATTTATTCCTATTTTCGTTGAAGTTCTACAAAGAAGAGAAGAAGTGCAAATGGGAGAAGAGGAGGTTTCTTCATTTTCAACAAGAGAAGAACTGCAAGTGGGAGAAGAGGAGGTTTCTTCATTTTCATAGACTTCTTCCTGTAAATGAATGTTTTCGCTATTTTTTTCCAAAAAACGTGAGGAATACCTTAGCAATTATTATACTTTCTTCTTCGATGGAATGCTCATCATTGCTGTTGCTGTCTGCTGTACCTTCGCTTTCATCAAAATTCTCTCGTCTGATTTTCGTTTCCACTTGATCGGCTGTGAAAATGATACAATCAATGTGAAACAGTGTCGCACCTACTTCGATATTTTCACTTTCTAAGAGATGTTATTATTTACTTTGCAGTTTACACTACCTACGCTTATTGCCAATTGACATTTTTCTTGCAAAGGAGATGTCCAGAAAGGCGCCAGCAGGAAGGGGTGTGGCGGGCAAAGAGAAAGTGTGGTGTTTGACGTATGCGGATGATATGTAGTAGCGAACGAAACGAGAGGAATGAGAGAAATAATAAGAAATGCAGAGAAGTATATTGAAGAGGAAAAACTAAGATGACGATATTCAGCAAAGGGAGAGGAAGGATAGAAAAAGTGAGAAAAATGAGATAAGGGGAGAATAGATCAAGAAATATTTAGTATACAATGAGAGGAACACAAGAGATCGCACGTAAGAGAATTGGTTAAAAAGGCAAGTAAGGCGGTAATCTGGGGATGGGAAGAACAAGAGGAGGTGGAGAGACTGCAGGAAAAGTATATAAAGTAGGTGCTGAGAGTAGATAGAGATAAGCTCGGAGATAAGATAAGAGAAGAAACGAAAAGAAGTAAGTTAGTTGAGAGTAGAGGCAGGAAAAAGGGCGGTAAAATTCTAGGATAGAATATAGGGAAAGAAGATATTGTAGGATATTAACACATTGAGGTTAATAAATTTTTTTTTCTACGACCACTATTAAAAACACTTGTTTTAACGTTTGTTGACAATTGTTAAAAATGACATTTTATGATACCAGTATTAAAAGTGACAATGCAACAACAATTAAACAAGTCGCGGCAACAAATTGTCACTATACCTTAGTTACGGCGAATTTCATGTAGTACGTTTTCAATTAATAATTTGAAAACTTCTGCTTTTAATCGTGTTTGTAGAAAAAATAGTGTATGATATGCGTGTTAAAAGTGATTTTATTTTGTTCGAGGGGATGAGCCACTCCGCTGCGCGTCGTGCCTCAAACTTCCCTTCTCACAAAATAAAATACCGATTTTAACACTTATATCATAAATAACTATTACGGACGTCAAAAATGGATAATTTATACTGTAGGATATTACAGAAATGAGAGAAGAAAGAAGGAATGAACATTGAGCATATGGAAGGGTATAGATAACAAGGCAGATGAATGAATGTAGTTATAAGGGAGAGACATGAGACGTAGATATCCAGGTACACGGGAGCAGAACAAGAATCACAGAATCAAAATACAATGCAAGATATGGAGACATTAATAAGTGAGAGGAGGCATTTATGCATGTACAGCTTAGAAATATGAATATGCCCACCCAGAGCTGAATATTTTGTTGGCCGCCTGGCGTTCGAACAGCAGGTAGGTAGGGGTATCCGACCAGGGAAATATTCAGCTACGGGTGGGCATATTCATATTTCTAAGCTGTACATACTGTGATACTGATAAAGTATGGATTGGTCCTGAGGCATAATCACGATTTTGTTGTTTCCTTTTTCTTTTTCTTTTTTGGTTTATTTTTTCACAATATTAGTTCGATTACATTATTTGCAAATATGTTATAAACCAGTTTTTTCTTTTTCACTTGTGCCTTATATTTAAGTATAACTTAATTTTTACCTTTTTTAAATTATCTTGTTATTGGTATTAATTACTGTGCAATAAATGTATTATTATTATTATTATTATTATTATTATGTTCGCAATAACTTTGTAACCAGCAATTTTTGAGAAAAACTGTTGGACAGGTCAAATTGATTTACATTCTTGTGAGTCTTTTGACGTCATTTCTAAGTCTCTGACGTCATCCATGTCAAACATATTACGCCATTAGTGATTTTTTTGAATAGCAACTTATACTTTTCTCGGCTGATTTCGATACATTATTGAATTTTCTTTTCAGCCATATAAAAATTTGACCAAAACCATAACGTGTAAAAAATCTTACAGACTATGAAATATTCGCAATTACTCTGCAACCGGCAATTTTTGAGGAAATCTGTTGGAGAGGTCAAATTGATTTAAATTCTTGTGAAACTTTTAATTTCATTTCTATGTTTCTGGCTTGACCCATGGCGAACCTATATTATGTCATAGGTGTTGATCTTGATACTGATCTTAATACTTCTTTGAATTCTCTATTCAGGTATATCAAAATTTTACGAAAACTATTATGTAAAAAAAATGATTGATAAAGCATGTAATAATTCGTAATAATTTTGCAACCAGCAATTTAAAAAATATCTATTGGACAGGTCAAATTGATTTAATTTCTTGCGGGATTTGATGTAATTTTTAAGTCTCTGCATGGTACATTTTGTATATGGCTGAAAAGACAATTCAACATGTATCAAGATCAGTCGAGAAATGTATAGGTTGTCTTCTAAAAATGTAATATGTAATATGTAAAAGGTAATATATAAAATGTAATATGTAAAATGTAATATGTCTGACATGGATCAGAGACTTAAAAATTACGTCAAAATTTCGCAAGAATTTAAATCAATTTGACCTATCCAACAGATTTTCTCAAGAATTGCCGGTTGCAGAGTAATTAACTTATAAGGTTTTTTTACGTTATGATTTTGGTAAAATTTTTACATGGCTGAATAGAGAATTCAATAAGGTATCGAAATCAGCCGAGAAAAGTATATGCTGCCATTAAAAAAAAATCTTCGACGTAATATGTTTGACATAAGTGAGGTCAGAGACTTAAAAATGACGTCAAAAGTTCCGTAAGAATTTAAATCAATTTGACCGGTCCATCAGATTTTCTCAAAAATTGCTGGTTGCAAAGTTATTGCGAATATTCCATACTTTATCACCACCCTGCATAATAATAGTATATTACGTAACGAGAGTTGTAAGAAGCATATTACGCACATTGTGGAAGAAGTTGTACACGAGCCGCGTAGCGGCGAGTGTATAATTCCACAGTGCGTAATTGCCTTACAACTCGAGTTGCGTACGATACCTTTTCTACGACCACACAATAGGTACTTAGCTTTTCTCGAAAGTAGGTAATAAATTTAAGAACTTTTCGAGAGGAATGTTTCGGAAATATGCTAGGACAAGTTAACGTTGTTTTTTTTATGTGAATCCAGTGGTATAGTCAGATATTTTTTAACACTTTCGGTTCAACCGGAAATGACCATAATTTTTATTTTTCAAATGGAATCATACTTTTTCTCAATGAATTCCTAATCTACGATTTTATGCAAAACTCTGCATTATTATTTTGGTTAATAAAACGTTTTTTTTCCAGAGTAAATAATTGATTTGTGCTTACAATGGAATTACTTTGCTTAAAGTCAACTAAATTAACGATTTATTGTTCCTGGGTACCAAAAACCTTATACCAGTATTCTATATTATGACAATTTCTTTAAAATACCTGCTCAAAGGTTCAAGATAATATGAAGAAATACAACTTACCGGTCACAAGGCATTTTCGGACAAAAAGGTCCTGCGATATAACCTAACTTTTGCACAGAAGATTTTTATTGATTTTACCTCGGATTTTACTTTGCGGTTGGACTGCTTTTATCCTGGAAGAGGAGTAGTCGATAGGTTGTTAAAAAATGTCCTAATAAATAAGGGGAGAATAATGAATTTAACAATAAAATTGAGTGAAAAATGACATTTGACAAATGACAATTGAAAACTGTGCGATTTTCTCTCTTTACGCACAGTTTTAGATTTGCGTGCGTAAGGAACAGCTTACTTAGTTTGCACATTGTACAAAATTGGCTATTTACAATAGTGGTCGTAGAAAAAATTTACTAATGCATTCTACTTATAAAATTTTACAATTTTTTGAACGGGGTGAAGGGAATAAAGTACTAAAATAAACGAAATGATCAATCTCGGAACCCGCCGTCAGTCTCTAAGGTAAGAAAAAAACTTGAATCCAACTGCAAATAACACGTTATTTTACACCCTTCGTCCTTCCTTGATAGATGCATAATATCGTATTGATGTGCGACGTTGTTTTACCACCAAAGTAAAAACTCTAAATTAATTGATAGCAACACAATAAAGTTATATAAGGTCTGGAATTTCCTGATAATCGACAGCAAAAAATCCAACGGTCTTTAGATTTAAAATTGAACCTTGAACTTGAAAGTGTTTCACGCTCCCGTATGAACACATTTTTTTTCATTCGAAGTTAAGGCCTTCAATAAATTACAAACAAAAGGAAGACAATCAAGGTACATCCTCACCTTTTTTGAAACTACCACGCATTCTACACTTTGCGTGCGATACATTCCTTCGAATATATCGAACATCCTTACTAGTTAATACTCCATCGTCGATATTCTCTATCTCGTTGTGAATTAGTCTGACCGATATTTCCGATATATCCTCGATAGCCTTTCTCTTCACAGCGTTACTTATTTTTTGTCGCATCAACTTCGATTCGTGAACACTTTTATGTTCATGGACACCGGATTTTTTGGAAAAAACTAGCTTCTCTCCCACTGTATATATTCGTGCGCCACATGTTTTCACAGTACAACACCAGCACGTTTCACCAGTGGATTTCAACTTTCGTCCTTTGCTAAATTTATAGTTTTCGTAAATTATTAATATATTTCCTCTTTCACTCATCATTGTTTCCATCTGCAACTCCATATTTACTCACGTACAGAACCAAAACAACAGTGAAACTGAAAGACAAATTCCGGTTGGGGTCAGCTCAGGTAGGTACCTGCGCCTCGCTGCCTGAATTCCCCTCATTCGATTTAGTTTGGATTAATTTAATATGCTGTACAGGAGCTAGCAGCTTCAAGATTCAAGAAACCCAATTTAAAACCTGGGAATATGAATTTCTATGAGAATTAATTGCAGGTTTGTGTCCGTTATGAAATTTATTGACATGCAAGAGAACTCCGAGTCTTCTTGGCGTCCTAGTAATTTGTGGTAATTGTTTATTGCCTTGCCACACCTGTAGACTATTCATTTTCTGGAAGGCTGACATCTCTTGAATTATGCAACTTTTATTTTTTCTATATTCTCAAACATTAATAGATACCTACTATACTAAATTACTTATTAATTATTATTATTGTCTCACCTCTTTCAGAAGCAGCAATGCAACGCATTCTGCTAGTCTTCGCATGCGATATATTGTTTCTAATATATCGTACGTCTCTTCTGGTTAACATCCCCTCATCAATCGTGTCCGCAATTTCTCTATGAATTAATTTGGATGGCTTTTCCGCAGCGTTCTCCAATGCTTTCCTCTTCACTGAGTTACTTATTTTCTGTCGAATCAACGTAGATTCGTGAATACTTTCATGCTGGTGACTCCCGTATTTCTTGGACAAAATTAATTTTTCTCCCACTGTGTATATGCGCCCCGAACACTTTTTTACAGTACAACACCAACAAGTCTCACCAGTTGTCTTGAGCTTCCGATATTTATAATATTTGTAATTCTCGAAAACAATCAAAAGTTTTCCTCTTTCACTCATCATTGTCTGCAGTTCCATGATTTATTTAACGAAACGAACAGAACCAAAACAACGTGCAAACTAAAGCTCAAATTCCAGTCGGGGTCAGCTTGGGTACCTGCGCGTTGAACTCCAAGGGTTTTCGTTGTCTGAATTCCCCTCTGTCGTTAAAAGGGGATTAGAAGGGTCGGGGATTATACAGGGTGTTTCATAATGACTTTCCAATATTTCAGGGGGTGATTAAACATAAAAAAATTGGGAGAAAAGTTCCTATGAAGAATCAGATGAGTCCAGAAATGCTTCTTAATTTACCTTCCACCACTGATGAGAATTTTAAAATTTTATCCAAAGCGGCAGAAGGCGTCAGAGGTGCACCGTACAATTTCACTTTTCCGAGGAAGTTGCCACGCGAGGAATTTGTTGTCCCTCACAGATGAATTTTGAGGAATTTTTTGGAATTTACAGAGGAATTTGAATGCCTTTTTGAGGAAATTGTGGAATTAGCAAGGTAATGTAAGGAATTTAGGAGAATTTATGAGGAATTTAATGGAATTTGCGAGGAATATGCAAGGAATTTGTGAGGAATTTGCAACCACACTCTGATTGACAGGATCGAGAAGCCAAACAAAAATTTTAAAATTCGTAAGCCTCTTTTGTTCTCACATGTTTGTTAACCTTTTTATGTTAATTTAAAGAAAAGGTCCATCCTCGAAGTGGCTTGTAATATTTATGAGTAGGTAGTAAACATGTTATGTTAGCGTTATTTGTTTCTTATTTTTAAGAGTTGTTCTTTTTTTAATAATATAAATTCTTATAATACCTATATTGTTATTATTTTTCTTATAAATAGTATGTACATCATATGCCCACTTTCAAAGGTACTCTGGAAGTGGGCATACAGTATATACATACAGGGTGTTATTTTGAAACCTTCCCACCTTAAATATCTTTAGACGTAAAAAAGATATTGAAATGAAATAAACGCTGGTCAGTCCTGGAAGTACAGTCACGGCCACCCTAGATTTTCAAAAACATCAAAGAAATCGGTGAAAAATTAAGATTGTTGAAAATCACAAAACAGGTCTACTTTATTTTTTAAAGATGTATCTGATGGTATAGTCTGATATTTGTTCTCCGCTTCCGTTTTAACCGGAAATTAAAGCCTGCGATAGGTCTCGTTTCTCATAAATCACTGAAGTAAAGGCATAAAAGAAAATGTAATACTCTTTTTCATTTTAGTGATTGTTATTGGCGCATGCTCGGGTTTGTGAAGCGCGTTTTTTAAAATAGTCGGACAGTAACTTTTTTTAGTAATTTTCTTGCTGCAAGGTTCGAGGTTTGGGCGCATTGGCGGGCAGCTGGCTGTTTGTCACTTTGTAACGTATGCCGTGAGGTTATGTAACACTCGTGTTTATCGTGTATTTTTGGTTTATAATAATAAACGCGGTCCGACTTTTTCGAATTCTGCGACTTCCCGCGACACTTCGCACTTGCGCATTACTATAATGAAAAGCAGTATTGCACAAGACGTGTTTTGGCGTTTTTTCTAAATCTCAATTTTTCACTGATTTCTTCGAAGATTTTGAAAATCTAGGGTGGCCGTGATTGTACTTCCGCGTTTCTAACTCAGAAAAAATCGTAGATTCAGAATCCGTTAAGAGAAAAGTATAATCCCATTTGAAAAAACAAAATTAGGGTCATTTCCGGTGAAACCGGAAGTGAAAAAAATTACCTGAATACACACATTTCAATATCCTTTTTACGTCTCAAGATATTTAAGGTGGGAAGTTTCAAAAATAATATCCTGTGTATGTAAAACGTAAGTATGTACATACTTACCTAATATCCTCGCTAATATCTAATACATAATACATGTTTCGAAATATGGATATCCAAGCACGAAGGTTTTTTGTTTATGAGGAATTTCAAGGCATTTCCGAGGAATTTTGTGGTATTTTAGAGGAATTTTTTTGGCATTTTTGAGGAACTCTTTGGAATTTTTGATGAACCTCGAGGAATTTTTCGTGGAATTTTGGCATTTTGTGGCAATTGAGAGGAATTTTTTGGAAATAAAAGGCATTTGTGTATTGGAGGAACTTTTTTGTCCCTCAAATCGGACCGTGGCAACCCCTTCGCACTTTTCTATATGGACCCATTCAGGAGATATTTAGAAAAAACCGAAATGAATGGTGTCCCCTTGTAGGGACTCCAAGGCCCTAATTCTCTAATCGTTCGAACTGCTTCGTATGCGATGTTGTTAAGCAGCGGCCAATCAGATTTTGCGTACCTTTGTGATTCCGCAAACGATTCGAGAATTCGACCCCAGCTCTCTTAAAAAGCATTTCCCGACCCATCATGTTGATAGAAATTTTACTTTGTATTTTTTTATGTAGAACCACCCCCTGAAATATTACAACGTTATTATGAAACACCCCGTATACCCGCACCTCAGTTTCTTATGCCAAATATCCAAGACTTGAAAAAGTTGATTTTTGGTGCAGTTTTGGAGAAAATTAATTAACATTTTTATTACGCAAGTAATTAAAAGATAATTTATTGCTGTTTATTAAATTTTCTACAGAATCATAAATATGATCACTCTTGGACTTAAATGTTAACATGTTTAGATGAATTAGGTACCTTTATATTTGCTCAGGACAATGCCAATTAAAAAAGACTGTCAGGTAAATGATGAGTTAATTAAAGAGATGCAGTGCAGACCCATCTTTGCCACAGATAAACAAATAATCATTATTTCTATACCGTAAAAGGATTGGAAACAGTTATTTTTTCACATTCACTAGAAGTAAAAATCTTGTTAAGCGTGTCTTTACGCACTCGGTGGGTTTCGTTTTAATTACATTCGCGATATAGGCGTAATTGAAATAGGATTAGTGGGTGTATGTTTTGTAATAACAAACAGACTCTCATTTCGTTAATAATTCATTAGACTAATGATTGATAAATAATCTCTTCAGTGAGGTTGATGAATTGATAATAATCTAATAGGTATGTATGTCTTGCTTAATTTTCCTTATTTCAGCACTACTCACGCATTTATTCAAACAATGGTTTGATCTTCTTGAACCGGATATATTTAAACAATGGTTGTATAGGAACTTCCCGTCACAGCATGACAATATAATAAAAGTAGATTTCCAAAATAATGGATTTGTCATAGCTACTTAGGAGACGTTTCTTCAATAGAAAGAAACCACAAGAAAGCTGGCATCAAAATCAGCTACTGTAGTTGATTGCGTGATTGCATCTTTTTTATCTATTGTGCACCTGTCTGAATGAGAAAAATTGTTCAAGCAGTAGAAATATCTGTATAACGCTTCAGGAGACTTGAATTAAAATGTTAGTGCCTTCGGAAGTCCATAAAATTAGATAAAAATGGTAATTAGCGGCCTTCCAGTAGTGATATATTACCTTATTTTCCCGAAATAGATCCCAGAATAATTTGCTAATCTACAATTCCAAACCACCACATAAATCAGACTTCGACACTGAAAAGGTCTTTTGGTTTCATAACCAGCGTCCTGTTGTTTTGGTAACCACACGCAGGTTCCTCACGTGTTGCACTAACAACAAGAGTGGCTCGCGCAAGACTAAAACGTGAAAACGTGTGCTTTTGGACTAAGACCGCTTTGGTACAAGAGTTCATCGGAGCGTGCCCCGTTCTGGAGGGAGATAAGTTCCCCTAATTTTTATTGAGGAAGCCATATGCATAGCGATTTTTACACCTTGGCATCGATTTGTAACAACCACATGGCATTTTGTTTATAGTTTTAAAATATTTGTTTTCGTTTAATGTTTTGTTAGCGGCCGGAAACAAACACTAGAGACTTCAAAGGAGTCAATTACTTAAAATTGTTTTGTTAAGCGCTGGAGTATTGAAGAAACGCACGATAAATCAATAACTATTTATCTAAAAGTTCTGTTCGCAACACTTTGCAGACCATAAAGAGGAGTTCATTGATATTGCGTTCGCTTTTTCTTAGGATCTCGAAATTTATTTTTGAGCGCTTGGTTTTGTAAAACTGATTTTTATAAGAGAAATTACGAAAGATTATATTAATGATAAATAGGACGAGCTTTCCCGGCGCCTCCACCATATTTGAAAGGTTCTCCCCTATGCTATTTAGCTATGATAGTATGGAATATGGGATATGGGATAAAGACCACTGTTTTCCAAATATTTCAAAACTATAGCCTGTAAAGTCGTCTTTTTTCACATTTTGGCTTTATTTTTCAATGAGTAGCTACCTAAATTCTACTTACAGTCCAGTCATATCATATTAGACCTAAAAAAGGCGAATAGAAGAAATAATTTATATATTTTTGAAATTTTGGCTACGGACTCCTATTGGCACCTAAAATGAAGGGCCGAAAAGTTACCACCCCCCAAGTGTGCGCTTCATCGCTTATTTGGCGAAAACCACCTCCAAACGTGCATGACATATGGCGCTAGTTTTTAGCATTTTTCGGCGAAACTATCCATCTGACAAAAAATTTATTCTAATCAAAAGTATTTCTTATGAAATTCTGCATTAAAAAAGTTCTTTTGATTATTTTGCTTATCCCCACCTAATTCTCGCAAACGACGTCCGAAGTTGTAGAACAGTCAAATTAAATTTTTTAGTAGAACATATTTATATATTTATGAAATTCTTGCTACGGACTGCTGATGGGCCCTGAAATGAAGGACCGCAAACTTAACACCTCCCAAGTGTAAGCTTCATATCCCTCTTTTGGCAAAAACCTACTCCCAGAGGTGGACATGGCGCTAGTTTTTAGCATTTTTCGGCTAAACTATCAAGCGGACAAAAAATTACTCTTATCAGGAACATTCCTCGTGAAATTCTGCATTAAAAAGTCCTTTTCATCATTTTGCTTATCCCCACCTAATTCTTGCAAACAACGTCCGAAGTTGATGGTACCGCTAGATTGATTTTCGGTGCGAGCGAAAAACAACCCTCAACATCGGACGTCGTTTGCAAGAATTTCACGAGGAATATTCTTGATTAGACTAATTTTTTGTTCATTTGATAGTTTAGCCGAAGTATGCTAAAAACTAGCGATCATGTCTGGGAGTAGGTTTTCGCCAAAAGACGGACGAAGCTTACACTTAGGGCCCGTTAAGTTTGCGGTCCTTCATTTCAGGGCCCTTCAGCAGTCCTTAGCCAAAATTTGTCAGATGGATAATTTCGCCTAAAAATGCTAAAAACTAGGGCCATATGTCACGTTTGGAGGTGGTTTTCGCCAAATAAGGGACGAAGCGCACACTTGAGGGGTGGGAATTTTTGGGCATTTCATTTCAGGTGCCATCAGGAATTCGTAGCCAAAATTTCAAAAATATATAAATTATTTCTTCTAAAAAATCTAACTTACACATTTTAATCGGACAGGTAGGAACTCTTCATTAGGCAACCAATTAAACACCACTTTCCCTCCATAATTTGAATTTCTGTCAAAATTTTCTCTCTGTCTGTCTATGTCAATTGTGTCAGTTGACAGCCATTTTTTTGTTTACTGGAAAAATTCAAGAATAATGCATTTATTTAACATTTTTTGAACATTTCTTCTAACATTAAATGTAAGAATAACACTTACGTACCGTTATAGCGTTTATTCAACTATTTTAGGTGAAATATTACATAACGGAAACCTAACCTCACTTTCGAAATTTCGCCGACAGCAGACAAACCAAAATGGGAAACGCTGTTTCGGCTGCTGAAATAGCAGCTGCTCAAATTGTGCATCCGAATTCTCCAATTGAACATCATAAAACCTTTAATTCGAGGGATATTCCACCAGAATGTCCCATGCACAAGCAGCTCAGTTCATCGGAATGTCCCGTGCAACATGGAAGCAGCGATATCAATCCTCTTAACATGGTAAAAATAATTTTTTGTATAACTGAGTGTTATAATTTCATTGCTTTAGATGTATCCAGAAAATCAGAAGCCTTCGACTGGTCAACCGTTTCTATTACCGACTAATAGACAAGTTTCAACCATTCCTAAATCCATCGTGAAGGAGGGAGAGGGTCAGTTTTGGGTTTATCCAAGCCAGCAGATGTTTTGGAATGCGATGTTGCGTAAAGGATGGCGATGGAAAGACGAAGATGTTTCTCAAAAAGATATGGATGATATTATTAAAATTCATAATGCAAATAATGAGCAGGCTTGGCAAGAAGTACTGAAGTGGGAGGCTCTTCACGCACAAGAGTGTTGCTGTCCTAAGTACTTATGCACAGTAAATTACTGAGAAATGTTTGCTGAAATGTTTCTTTCGTAGATTAAAGAGTTTTGGGGGGCAGGCCTCAAATTATAGCCCTAGGGCTCGGATAAGATCGTTAATGGGCTATGAGCTGCCCTTTGATAGACATGACTGGATTATAGATAGATGTGGCAAGGATGTCAGATATGTTATCGACTATTATGATGGAGGCTCTGTCAATCAGAAATATCAGTTTGCTTTACTGGATGTGCGACCAGCTATGGACAGGTAATGTTTTGCATAAATGCATTCAAGGATATTTTCGAAAAACTAAACTAGATCTAACAAAAATTAAGTAATTAGAGTGCGAATCGGACGTCCTGTATTTTTCTTAAAAATTAAAACATTCTACAGAGAGATCTAATAAAAAACGATCAAGGGTGGCATAACTTTTGAATGAAAGCAAAAAAATATGATAACTTGGCAAATGTTGCACTACGTGGGGTGGAAATTAGGTGTTGTAACTCGAAATTTTGCCTAACTAGTATTGATCGAAATTCACATCATTCCATGGTTTTCCATTAAAAGTTTAAGAAAGGTCTCTAGCATCATTTGCCAGAAATCACCCCTAAGGGCGCTACAAATTTTAACATGCAGAAACACGAAAATCTGAAAATTCAAAATGTATAGAATGAAGTTGCAGAGGGGTGGGTAAATTTTCAGTATGATTTAACAAGGGGGGTGAAATTTAGGGGTTTGAGACTGAATTTTTAAAAAATAAAACGACGGTGGAAATTACGGGGTTAACTCTTGAAAAAAGGCCTTATGAGCTCTCGGTACAATATCAACCCCTGGGTTACTAACATCCCCTAACACTTCCTGATAATTTTCTTTAATTTTTCCTAAATTTTGTTGATTTGCCTATTAACTTAGGGGCCAATTTCAAGTCGGGTTGCGTTGGTGCAAAATTGTTGTGCAACTCAAATCGCCTGTTTTGATTGGCCATTACCATAGCACTGCTTTCTAGACGCAACCCAACTTGAAATTGGCTCCTTACACGTCCCTAAATACACAAAAAATATGTTATACCGTAATACAAAATAACTCCTGCAAATCTAATGATAGAGGGGCTGACCCTTTAAGGGCTAATTTTACAAAATTAGCTCATTTTTATTTTTCTTTCTGTAAGTTTGGTTAATTGTGTTATATTGATGATTCAATAACTCCAGTGTCCGTTTTAACATTGCTGTGACACAAGAATGGCAAATAATGACTATCAAATAAATAATTTGTCGCAAAATGTCATGTCCAAAAGCACCAGATGTAGTGCATTATTCACCAAAATTGGCAACTCTTTTAGACTGACGTCCGTTATTTTCGTTTAATCACGTTGTTTCGAGTAAGTATTCATAGATGTCTTTCTTTTATTAAAATCATCAATTAGATTAATCAGAAAATTATTTCCTATCGATCTGTTCAAAAATATACCAGGTGTTCTATTTAAAAAATGTCACTTAGTTTCGCAGAGACGAAGTTTGACTTTGAAAAATTTCTATCTATCTACCAAACAAAACTTGAAAGTGTGTTCTATGATTCACTTTTTAATTCAACTTTCTAACTTGTAAGACAACGGAGATATTCCTATTTAAAAGTGGCACAAAATGGTTGAATCACCCTGTACATCTTCCGCTTTTTTAAGAATCTTGTTATTTTTTTTATTTCGAGACTTCAGTTAGTTAGTAATTGATACTCATGGAGCTACATCTCACTAATAATTTAGTTCTACGTTTTACCATTTTACTAGTGAAACAGTAAAGTCTCAACGTGCGTTTCAACTTAAATGGCCTACTTGATGTTAAACTGAAATGATCATAATGGTACTAACTTCAGTGTACAGGGTGGCCAAAATAAGACTTCAATATCTAGTTTGCCAGACAGTCAAAACTTTATTATTTTGAATGGAAGTGACAATTAAAACAAAATGTAAAGATTAAACATAAGCTGTCTACGCCGAAACCTTACCCTCAGTGGGCTTTGAAAGTCCTGACGTCTTTGATTACATATGTCAAAAGTTATTGTCATGAGTGTCAAAGAAAAGGAAATAATGAAATAAACAACGACATGACTTTAAATTCCATGCAAGATCCACTGACGAGTTTTTTTTTGGTTAAAGTGCATTCTGTTTATTGGGTTTTATAAACATTTCATTTCCCCAAACGATGTGAACATCAAAGGAAACACAATATCGGTTTTCATAGTCGTGTATGGCTACGCTATATTAAAAATGTCGATATTAATTTTTCAGTTGCAATAATTATTAATCTCTTCGATATGAATGCTGCTCTTGTTTTTTATTTACATATTTTCGTACTGATAATAAGTATTTGATTGTGTGGCACTATCATTTAGGAACAGCTTTTATTAGATGAAATCAAAGTAAATTCGAAATGTTTTGTTGCAGTTTCGAAAACATCTGGGACAGGATGAAGGTCGCCTGGTGGAGATGGTTTTACAGTGACGAATAAGAATTTTCTAAAAACCAGTGGTTGATTATTAGATTTCATCTCAATTACTATTGCATGTCTTGATGAACCTGTTTTGATATATTTTTGATGTAATAAGTTAAATAAATAGTTACTATTAGATAAAAATCTTCTCTAGTGACCTGCTGTCATTCAAATCAGTAATCAGGCTGGCTATGCAAACAAAATTGCATCGATGAAGATGCCGCGCTTGGCGGTTTGTGTCTCGGCTAAAATTGCGAATTAAAATAAAAATTCAATAAAACGACTACGAGTTGAAGTTCCCATGCTTTTAATAGCGGTTGAGAGTGATTCAAGTTTCATGATTTGAATAAATTAGCGCGGTTCGAAGATTTGATGACATTGCCGATAAGTCAGCGTTCTGCTTAAGCGACCGTCACGCACACCCTTCCAACACGCGAATCTGACAGAAGCGATTTTTCCAGCGGACCAAATGTAAATTAAACCTGTAATCGGACCAAAAAATCCCTTATCAGTATTGGAAAAGTATTTTTATACATTTATATACGTAGGAAGTGCATATTGTGTTGTGTTAGTACAGTATTGTTCGTTTGTTTGTCGCTAATTTGTCTTGCTTGACGTTTCGCCATCTTAACAAACCACTTGTTAACACAGCGTGTTTATTATTAATTTAAAACTGTATGCCGTTTAACCACGCAAGTACAGTGTTCTGAAGGCTTATTTGCAACCTCCTTGTGTTTGTCTGCCTTCCCGGCCCAGCTAACCCCCTTCAACCGGCCTATAATGATTGGGTAAGTAAACAAATTATTTGTAAACAATTCTAGATTTTCGACGTTTATTCGTATTTATCAGCGAATTTTATGACTGACTCGGAATTGTTTGAATGGTAAACAGTGGTGAATTGCTGTAACTGCAACTTGGGGGTGAAGTCACCCCGTGTCAAGCCTCGCGGTGTGAGATTCAGGGGGCAATGCCGGCGTTGCCCCCGTTTCGCATAAAAGTCGTTGCATTCGCGTTATCATCTCTATTTAGGTGAAGTTTTGTTTTCGCAGCCCCTTTTGTGCGACTCGATTTGTATAGAGCGTCGCCCCTTTTATTTCCCCTGGTTTTCATTATACCTGCAGTTGTGTTCATTGATTTGCTGCAGGCACCCAATTCCGTGGGTATTCTGCGAGGTATTTATCTTATTCCCCCTTTAGCAAGAGAATCTCTACCTAGGATCTTCTATGAATACGGAGTGATCAAATAAAAAGACGATCAGGGTGAAAAAATCTCGAAATAAATAGTTTTTGGTAATCCCGCCATGTCACAAGTAAAGGACATTTGACAGCTCACAGAAATCAACAAACACCAGACCAGAAGTAAAAATCGACATATTCTGAAAAATTCATGACCCCACTGATCTTTTTTTATTTGATCACTCCGTACCTATAAATCACCCGACCATCCAACTCTTAAGTAAGTACCTACCACTTCATCAATTTTTTATACATCAAGTGGGCAGTGGAAGTTGAACAGCGCGTCGAGACTTCACTATTCAGAAAATATGTGAACGGGAGGCTATGAAAACAAGTGAATCACAGTCTGTCAAAAGGACGCTTGTCTAAAATTAGTTCTAACCCGAGGGGTTGACAACTGGGTAAAAATCTGTACACCAAAATTTCCATAATTTCCAGAAAATGTGCAAAATCATGTAAAAATATCCAAAATTTCCAAAAAAAATTCAAAAATTTCCAAAATTCCTAAAAGAATTGTACAAATTTCTCATGCTTGTACACCAAAATTTCCAACTTGTCAACCCCTCGTTCTAACCGGTTCCCACAGTCCTCAAAAAAAAGGACGGATGTCATGTCTCCAAAACAAGTCCCCGATAAAATAACAGATGACATGTCCTGTACGAACTAACGTTGGACAAACGTCCTTTCGACAGATTACCAGATTGCGATTCATTCGTACCCACCCGATATCACATTTTCTGAATAGTCCTGTATCAGATGTATTATAAATTGATAGTCACAACTGACAAATTGAGGTGACAGTTTCAGATTGCAAAGCTGAACTAATCAACGACACGCTTATTATTTTCATTGCTTAAATGCTTATCTATCGAGTTATCTATGAATTGACCTCGGAATTGGCCACATATTTTTATAATGTATATTCCTCTTTTGTTGTAGGTATTACTTATTCCAAATAAACAAAAACGAATTAAGAAAAATTTCACTGACAATCCTAGGTAATCCAAATAAAGTGAGATCAAGCGAAAAAAAAATCGAGGGAAAACATACAGGGTGCGAGATTAAAACTCCAAAATGCTATAATTTTGTTATTTGTGGTCGTAAAACACTACCAACTCAAAGTAGTCTTCAGTTTTACCAACTTTAACTTGAATGTCAACTGGGTGTCAACTTTTCATTTTCAAATGGACGTAGGTACCCAGTTTTTGTTGTTCAGTCTAACGGCAAATTTTTTTCTGCGTCTTTTGATGTGCAAGGTTGAGTTTGATTTATAATAAATTTTTTAAATAATTGAAATTATTGTCAACATTTCAATCTTTTAATGGTAAATTTTCGAGTGTGTCGTGAAAAAAATCTTGAAATGCATTTTGCGTGTTAGAAAATAACATATTTTAATTGTTTTGCTAAGTTTCTACCAGATGCACAGCACATTCGAAAATTTTGAGTAAAAAATATTCAAATTTTGGCAAAAGGTTATAATTATTTTCAGAACTAATTATAAACAAAACTCACCTTATTGCACATCAAAAGACGCAGAAAAAAATTTGCTTTTAGACTGGGTAAATATCCGGGTATGTCCATTTGAAAATGAAAAGTTGACATCCAGTTGACATTCAAGTTAAAGTTGATAAAAATTAAAGCTAAAGCGTTTGTAGTGTTTTATGAGCAATTTCATCTGGTTTTTGGTTCACTAAGATCGGACCACAAATAACAAAGTTATAGCGTTGTGGAGTTTTAATCTCGCACCCTGTATAACTGATCGAGTAAAAACTTATTCCTATTTTTTATTTCGATTAGGGAAGACTTAAATTGTAATTTATAGGCGCTCAGATTTCGGCGCGGATTTTCATGGAGATTTTTATAGTGTTTCCGAGTTGATTATTATGAAAAGAACCACCAGTCAATTTTCAGTTACGCATCGCTAGGCGACCACTGTGTATGAAAAAGCATTTAAAATGTAAATTTTTAAATTTGAATTTTTATTGCCGCCCATATTACCGCCTGTTGTGTTGCTCATCCCCGTAAGAAATGTTTGCGTTCTTTTCCGAGATGGATGCAGGGTCAGTTATTGTTTTTTTGCTCTTGGCTGCTCAAATTAACAAAACCTACTCAATTTAATGTTTTTAAAATCCCGCATACCAAATTTCATAATCAGATTTAGTTACTCTGCCGTTTGCTGCCATTCCAACATTTTTACAGGGCTGTAAATCATATTTTTTTTATCTGAGGGGTTAACCAAACTATCTTTAATAGACGACTTTTACTTACTTATAAGAATCTCACTCTGAGGGTAAAAGTTTGTCTTTTTCTTCTTACATCGAGTTTCTTTATGGAAAGGTGAATTCCGAGATGAATTCTATGCGTCAGTCCGACAAATATGGTTAGATGTCACGACTGTGCAAGTTGCGAACCAATCAGTAACCACCTTCAGAGCAGCCGGTGAAATTCTATAATTCGATTCGCCAATATTTTCAATTGGTTAACAGGGCTACCAAAGCAAGACGGTAAAGCACTAGATCGTTGGTAACTAGTCGTCGGTAAAAAATGCAAACAATTTTCATGATACAACAAAAAAATTTCACAATAATATATAAATAACTTTAAAAATACACCAAAAGATTACTTAAAATATACCAAAATATGTGTTATACCCTCGGTTATACCTATTTTTAAATTTTCATCAATAATTGATAAATCGGAACAATTAGCGTCGTCGCGACTTCTGCCAACCCAACTTGGGGTGAAGTGAAAAAAATATGTGTTGATTCTAACGTGACATTTTTAAAATTTCTAATTGCAGTTTGATATCTGCACTAAATTGAAACATACGTCATTCCGGGCACGGCCCACTCTAATTAGAAATTTGAAAAATGTCGCTTTAATTTGTGGATCATACTCTTCTTTGCCATCAACTATCACAGTATTGGTTAGGATTTTAATAACGGAAGTGTCAATAATTTCCAGTTATCAAATATTTCTTCTTACACGATTTTGATAGTTGCATTACTCCTCGCCGAACCGAGACGGATTATATTTCCCAGCTTTTACATGAAACTGAAATATGCACAAGACACAGGCAGGTCAAGCAATTATTCAACGATGTAATTCACTGAACTGTGACTTGCACTTTACAGTCCAGATCTCGGTCCAGATTTACCGACCATCGATTGCTGTTTATTCAAAAATTTAAAAGAATTTTGGAGGCAGACCAAAGAATTATTTTCTGAATTCTGAGCCAGTCAGCGAAAAACCGCTTGAAAACTGACGTTCTTTTTGTGACGTTTATGAATGTTACGTAAAAACTTGGTTAGGTTGGTTGATAAAATCTTACTGTTAGGATTGTTAATTTGAATATATTGGGTAGGTAATGCTCGATTTAATTTTTTTTGCAATCAATTGTTTTTATGTAATTGTATTCACACATACGTAGTAGGTACCTATTTAATGTTATTAGCACAATCCGAGGCACAATCATAAGGAAGCAATGGTCCGTTATCTGACATTGTTGTGATCAGACCTCGGTTCGGACAAACATCAATAAGTAGGTATATGGTATTCGTTCTTTCCTCCACTAAATTCGCTTCACAGACAAAACTTCCAGCCCAGTTTTAATTTGAAAAGACAATATTGAATAATAATTGCCAGGAATTTTAAAGTTCAACAAGCTAAACATCGACTAAGAAACATAACACAATTTAATTTGAAGTAGAGGTCCATCCAGTTAATCATAACATAATTTTTTGAATTATGCTATTCGACGATTTGTCAATTTATGGTCCCGAGTGAAGGGCCGCGTGTGGCTCACTATAAACTGACAATGTGGAATTATGAATTAATTCCATTGGCATGTTTTCTAGGGTGCGATTATGTGAATGTGATAGGTATATTGGAAGATGCCTGTCACCAAAACATGACATCTCCTTAACTCCTTCCCATAGACTGTATGAATGTTCTATTAGCGACTAACCTTCTCAATTTCAAAAGATAATAGTTGATAGACGATTATGTGCCTACGCTGCTTTCTATCATTTTTTATTTGCCTGAAAAACATGCTGGAGGGCCAACTCAAACTCTGAAGAAGGTACAGAAAAAGAGACTTAACCTTTATCATATAAGTTATGAGCTTTTTTCAAAACTAGGTAGGATGTTCTACACCTTTTCCAGTAGTAGTTCAGAAAGCGTCAATTGATTTTCAGAATAGTCAGTTGAATTTCAGAATCCGTCAATTGTAGTTCAGATTAATCAATTCAAATTCAGAATGCGTCAGTTGTATTTCAGAATAGTCAACTGAATTTCAGAATACGTCAATTGAATTTCAGAAAGCATCAATTGAAATTCAGAATCCGTCAATTACAATTGCTTTTGATGCTTTCCGAAATTCAATTGACGTATTCTGAAATTCATTTGACTATTCTGAAATACAACTGACGCATTCTGAATTTGAATTGATTAATCTGAACTACAATTGACGGATTCTGAAATTCAAGTGACAATTCTGAAATTCAACTGACGCTTTCTGAAATTCAATTGACGCTTTCTGAACTACTATACTGGAAAAGGTGTAGATTTTGGAAAGCAACTTCACTGAACGAACTTTTAAAAACTAGGAAAAAAATTTTTCGGGGATTTAAAAAATGGCGTAAAGCATGGTATTATGAAGGGCAGGGATTTGCCATTGCTGCCATTTGTGCCGCTCTCAATTAACCGGTCCCTTTGCTTACATTCTACGCCTTCCCTTTTAGTATCTCCAAACATTACTAAACTTAATAACCCCAAGGTCTAGATTTGTTTAAATTGGCCGTAACAGTACCGCAGCCGTGAAGTGTACCGCAAGTTACTGTTTTGTTAAAAGCCACTAGTATGGTGTTTGTGCAAAATTCTAATTAAAATAAAAGTCTGACGAGGCATTGTTTAGTAATTCACTATTGTCGCTTTTGCTCAAATAAATTTTAGAGGGAATGTCGATTGTGTAGCGTTTTTCGCCCGCTGAAAATATGATTCCTCTCGTTAATTATTGTCGGTCGAGCGACAAATTTAATACGTCGCACGGACGGACCTGAAAGAATTTTTAATTTGTTTAAGTCCGACGGACTGCGCTAATGCCGTTACCCAATTTACATTTCAAACGGGACTCGATTTTTTCGCATTATTTAGTTATGCTTTTGTTTATGGACCTGGGAAATCTACGGGAATTTAATCAGGGGGATTGTATCTACATGTGCTTTTTCGTTGTGATTCTCTTTGACGGAAAGAGTCGTAATTTATTTATGATTTCCCTCCTTTGTTTCCAATGTTTTAGATATTGTGCACCCGATAGAAATCTTCCTCTCGCCTTTATATCAATATTTTAGTGGGATTGCTGCGAGTTCAAAGGTGATATTAGAATACGTATCGTTTGGTCCTTTCAAAACCTGTCGCGTCATAGGCGGCATCAAGCCCTAGGGTTAAAGTCAGACTCGTTATTTTGCATCATCACACAATGCCAAAAGACGTCCTTTTTCACCTGTCTTGTATTCCTCAATGTTGCATTGTACTAAAGATGCCCTTCGGCGCGAGGGAATTTGATCGTTGATGATGTTATGCAAAAGCATTGGTTTAACACTCGACACAAAGCCCTTTATTAGCACACAAAACCCAAACAAGGGCTAATTACACGAAAATGGAGGAATGTGGTCTCTAAACAACTCGACGAAAAATGAAACGGGTTCAGGTTCTTATAAAAATAATAATACTTCATCTCGTGGTTCATTGCAATTTTTTTTCAATTATTTATTGTTAGACTAGAGTAATAGCTATTAACATACCTAGGAATGTTATGACTATCATAACAGACGCAGATGTCAATTGAAATCCGAGCTCGGAGAGCGAGGATTTTAAGACATCTAAGTCTGTTATGATTCATAACATCCGAGGTTTGTTCAATAGTTTATCGGTTTAAAGCGATTAAAGCCAAAATTAAAAAAATGTTGCGTGAATTCGCGTCATTTTGACAATCGAGATGACAGCATTTGAATCGGGTCATTGTTGTCATGAATGGTTAATGGGCTTGTTGTCTAGAAACCATTAGATAACGTTATGATCTGCTTACCAGCCTATTTTTATGCATGTTAAGAACGCTTTAATCGCCTGAAACCGGTAAATAAAATAAACACAAAATCTCTTTTGTAAAATGTAAACATACAGGGTGAGTTTGGAATCGTAGTAGACTAGTAGATTTGAAAATGTAGGAGTAGCAATAAATTAACTGTGTCATATTTTTCACCCCTAAAATGAAATTTTAAAAAAAATGGCATTAAGGTTTTTGATCCAACAATGCAACAATCGAACTCGAGATCGAACTCAATAACAATAATATGCCCTTTTGATACTTGATACACCTAATAACGTTTATTCCAAAAATAAAGTGGCCCTTCAATCAGATCTGCTAGTTAGCCAATCAGAAGAGTCAATTTCAAAACTTTCTGACGATCTGATTGGATAACCAACATATCTGCCCTTAAAAATGACCTTGAATCAAAATGGTGATGATGCCATCTATTTTCCCCCTCGAAGTGATAAAACTTTTGTACAGGACTTTTTTCTAAAATGCTTCCTTTCCGAGATATTTGCCAGTCTCAAGATAAAACGACCACCCGGTATATTAATTTAAAAAAAATTGCAAACTGAATCAACCCTCTTACAGGGGGTTAGGTTTGATACTAAGATACCATACATACAGGGTGAGTCTGAAAATACCGCAGAATCTACTGTTCAAAATGATGGGGTTTGGTGCAAAAATTATTGGTCAATTTATGATTCCTCTTCATGTTATAAGACGCCAAAGATCTTCATTTTAATAGTACATTAAGTAACAAGGAACTAAAAAAGTTTTTTATTCCTGAGGGCTTTAATATCCCTGAGGGAATAAGAAACAGTTTAGTCCTGTGTTACTTATACTATTTTTTCCAATATCGACGGACTTACACGAAATTAAATTCTGAAATAATGTCACCTACAACATTATATTTATACAATAACTACAACGCAGCCGCGTTTATTGTGATGGTAACCTTAGTTTAATGCCAAAAAAACCGGGGAATCAAAATTTGTATTTCCTCAAAATCAGGGATTAAAAATGTTTACTCCCTCAAAATCAGGGATATTTTTAGTCCCTGATTTACACAAATGAGGGATTAAAAATTTTTACTCCCTGATTTTGGTAGTGGAGGATTAAAATCAAATTTTAGCATACGAAAATCAGGTATTTAAATCAAAGGAAATGGGTGGATATTGGAAAATACATTTTTATTTAATATCTTCCGAATGGTGTATCACAGGATTTTGAATTTTTGCACAGCAATGTTAGCGACCAAGAGGCAAATGCTGATGGTACTTTGGACATTATCAAAAAATCGCAACCTTGTTATACAGGGTGCGACTCAAGTTATTTGTCCTCGTTTGTCCTTGAACATTTCTGTTTGAAAATGTTGGTAATTTGCCTATGCGGCCTTATTCCCTATTCAGTTGTCAACCTTTTTTAACCTCCCCACTCCACTTCATAATTTAAAAAAAGGGAGGTTACTGCAATCACTAAAATTTTCGAATTCGAGATAAGACCGGATCTGTACGTTTTGAGGTCTCAGGAACCCAAAAAAGTGGTTTTCAAAATGTGTCTGTATGTATGTACGTACGTACGTACGTTCGTACGTTCGTTCGTAAACACGCCACAGCCCCAACTACTCGACCGATTTGGCTGAAATTTGGTACGTGTGCATGTGATAACCCAACTTAGATCTGAAAAGCTTTTGGAGCCAATCGTGCAACCAGAAATGCCATTTTGGCACATCAACTTTTAAATTTTAAATGCAAACCCCCATTTTTCACGTCACGATAGGAAAGGCCTTCAAATTCTGCTTCTAAAAATGCATTCATTCTTAGTGCCCTTTTGACCAAAAATAAAAAAAAAATTGATTTTTATCGGACTTTAAAATCGCGGAACCGCCCAAGCCCCTGAACCGATTTGGCTGAAATTTTGCACAAGGGGATTGTATTACACGTCGAAGAGGTGAACAAATTTTGGATTCAATCGGCCCACGGAAAGTGCCGTTTTGGCACACCAATTTCGAAATTTAAAATTATTCTCTAGTTTACCCATCCAAAACAAGTTTTTGAAAGATTTATTGTCACTATCGAGGTCACATTTATTCGCATTAGAACCCTTTGGGTAGAAAAATCGAAATTTTGTAATAACACTGAAACCACTTTATAGCCCAAACTAGTGGATCGATTTGCCCGAAATTTGGTAAGTGGAGGTGAGGTGACCCGTTGAAGAGCTGAAAGGCTTTTGGGAGCAATTGGTCAACGGGAAGTGCCATTTAGGCATATCAACTTTAGAATCTTAAACAGAAGTCCCTGAAATCAAAGACCCACGCGTTGGGGAGGTTCCAGCCGCTTCTCTGCTGCCGTTTTTGGCTCTTAAATTTTTTTGAGAGAACTATCCGGCAAAAAAGCAACAAAATAGCGAAATGTTACAAAAGTAATTACATTCAAAAAGTGTATAGGTATAATATGATATGATGTTAGTTATTAATCTTTAGAAATATCAACATATTTTTCAAAATTTCCTGAAAACGTTAATTTTGTTAGCGAAAAAAACAGATTCATCGGAAAGGTATGAGGATAACAAAAGCGACTGTCCGGTTTTTAGTTGTAAGGACGTTTATAAAAATGTTCGTTATGCCCTAAAATCTCCATAACAAATACATGTATCAATTCTCCCCGAAATGAAATTTAACAAGCCTTTCCTGGTACGACATGTTCATTAAAATGTTGTGTTACCGGAAACCCAACGTAGGTACCTATAATAAGGCAATGATTTATACATTAAATTATAGCTAAAACCGCACCCCATGTCATGACTGGTGATAATATAAACCCAAATTCATTGACATGAAGCCGAAAACAGATTTGTGGACTCAATATTTCTAACTTTGTGTCGAATGAAATCAAAATGACTCAGAATGCCTGCACAATATGCAAGTATACCATTGTTGTAAATTAGACTAACCATGGACCGTTTTTTGCGGAAAATTTGAAGGTGTATCGAACCTCGAATGGTATCAAGTCTCCCTAGTCTCCCCTAACCGTGTGCTCTATCTATTAAAGCCACTTAAAAGACAATTAAACAGTTTGCAGCTTTTGATTTACGAAGGTAATTTCGCTTTTACTTACCACTTGACGTCGTCTGTTATTCCGATAAGATTTTTCAATAATACACAACGCCACCGTTACAGTCGCCATTTTGTTGCTGATTTTAGTTTCATTCCGTATACTAAGGAGGCAGAGACATTAAGGCCTAGAGTGTAGTTCAATAAAAAATCGATTTTAGCTTACCAACAATTTAAAGCTTATTTATTTGCTAGCATAATGGTGTAATTTCTATTGATGATTTTAATAAAAGGAGGCCATCTATGAGTACTTATTCGAATCAACGTGATTAAACGAAAATAACGGTCGTCAGTCTAAGGGTTGCCAATTTTAGGTGCTTAATGCACTAGATCTGGTGCTTTTGGGCGCTTTCATCTCATGACGTTTTCTGACAGATTACGTTTTGTTTGTCATTCTTGTGTCACAGCAATCTCAAAACTGGCAGAGCCGGACTGTTTTATCTACTGCATAGATTCAGTCCTATTCTGTAACTTGATTGACTTCAATCAACATTGTAATAAATTGAGAGACCTGATTGGGGAATATGACCTTTGTCTACGTTGTTGTCTTAGAGATATCGATGTTTTTTTGAAATTTGTGAATATTTTGAGCAAGTGATGGTTGGGACTTGCGAAAAATATTGACATTAAAATTGATATCTCCAAGGGAACAACGTAAACAAAGGTCACGTTCTCCAATTCATTTCAACATTTCAACATTGACTAAAGTCAACCAAGTTACAGAATATGACTGATTGACTCCCTTCACGCACTGGAATTATTGAAATCATCAATACAAAATCCCTTGCGCTAAACCTCCCAGGATAATAGGTGACAGACAGCAGCGAACCACTCAATCCACCCATAAATTTTACTCCGACAGCTAGAATATTTAGTCGTTTGAAAAGTGTTACAAATAAATTACCCACGGGGGATTCCGTCGTCAAGAGACGCTCGACATTCAACTAGTTGATCTTAATTCAAGAACTTTGTCCTTAAATATTTATTTAATTATTTTAACTTGAAAGGAGAATAAAGGTCCTTTATTCCTATAGAATTCAAGTACAACAGACGTAGGAGACTCTTACATATTTAAAACTTGGAAGTTTCCAATTCAGGCGACGAGGGATTTTTCCCTTGTTAAATTAATTCAGTCGCGGCGATTTGGGAATAATTAACAATTCTGGTTGATTGTTTTTAGTCGGCAACCAAGGGTTACGAGAAATAATTAATTAGTTTGTGAAATTGTTGTTATATCGTGATTGTCCTGCACCGCACTGGTGCGGTTTTTCGGTATTGTTTAAAACAACCGATAAATGTACGCATTTATGGGAGTTTCACCGCGAAAACCGTATACGCTTGAGTTGATATTATATGGCATGGGTAGAGCCCCGAAAATTTAATAAAATAAATATGCCATTGTCGTTCGTTCGGACTAAAAGGCACGCTCTCCTGCTAAATGTCCAATTAAGTTTAAATTCATAACGACTAATCGAATATTCATGTTTGATATTGCCTGGCAAAAATGGCAACTCGTTATCATGCCTCAGCTGATTGTTTCCGGCATGGGAAATTGCCGACGTCCGGTTCTGCGAGCGCGCCCATTTTCAAATATAGTTTTCGATCTGTAATAATTGAGGAGTGCGCGATCATGCTGCTGCTACATGCCTAATGCTTTAGAAAAAAAGAGAGAGGTTTCGTCGTGTTTTTATTTTCTCAGCTTCGCATCACCCCATTTGCATGTCATCGCAAAGTTGTGTCCTGCCGGGATATTTTTCCGGAATTAATAATTTTGCGGAATAAATTAAGATTTGCTTCTCCAGCGGCAGAAACACATTTGGAAAAATTCAAATGTGCGGTTTAATTATGCCAAGTGGCGGTTTCAGTTGGAATTTTAGATTCGTTGTAGTTAAAATGGGAATAAATTTGCATTGATTGTTGCTTTTTGTCAATATGATGATGCTTATTAATTGGTTAATTGATCGTCTTCGTTTATAGTTTTTACTAATGGAGGCTTCTGTAGATAGCAGGAAAATGGAGGGACTTAAGAAACGACTGTCTATACAGGGTGTCCAAGAACTGTTGTGATAGTCGGTAATGGTAGACTCCTAGGCCAGATTTAAGCTGAAAATTCTTTTGCGAAAATTGCTAGGATTCAATAGCTTTCGAATGGGAAACAAGAAAGAAACTGAAGTCCGCCAGTCAGAATGAGGGTTAGATATAAGTCAGTTAGTAGGGCGAATCAATTCAAGTTAATTGCAAAAGTCCTGAATTTTTGGGGCATGCTAGGATAAGGTGTAAAAGCACTAAAAACCACAATCCTCATTTTGCAACCCCTAAGAGGTCCCCAACATTAAATGCAGAATAGTTATTTATATACCAAGGTTTGAAAGAAGATGATTGGCTTCCAGAATTGGCAGCCCGAGCTCGGCGAGGGCTGCGGATGGTTAAGTTCTGCAAACATACTTTCGAACAGATGTATACACAACGTTTTTTGTACGGACCAACAAGTATTTAATATTCTTTTTCGCCGGTAGTCATTAAAAGTGCATTTTTATTGCCTCTTTTTTTACTGCATAGGTAGAAAAATCGATATTTACCATCTAGGCAGTCAGTAAAAATGCACTTATTTAATGACAATGCGAAAAAATGATGTTTGAACACGACAAAAAAAAAAACATTTACTGCCTTGGCAGCCGCGGCAGTGAATTTGCAATTTTTTTGCGTTGTAAAACAAATAACAAACATTATAATTTTCTCTTGCTTTAAAATTGTAATTGTAACAATAGTTGTTTGTTTAACAAGGCAAAAAAATTGCAAATTTATTGCCGCGGCTTAAGTTTCATAGCCGAAGCTAGGAATCCAGCCAAGGCAGTAAATCTGTTTTTTTGCCGTGTTGATGAACACATAAATTTTTTCGCCGATTGTCATTAAAAAAGTGCATTCTTACTGCCGCAAAAGAGGCAGTAAAAATGCACTTTTAATGACTACCGGCGAAAAACGAAATTATTCATCAGTAAGATTTTAAAAAACTACATTTTGGTGCTCGATGCTCCTACCAGAAATTATCCGGTATTTTTAGAATTGGGGCTCCATTTATGCAAAAGACAGTTCTTCTTCTAAAAGCGCTCTCTGTATTATTATTTGTTGCAAGTGAGAGATGGAGAGCGGCGGGAGAGACGAGAAAAACGTCTATCATGTACGATTTTCCAGTTTTTCTTTGATTTTCCGGTCTACTAGTTGACCCTGACGTTTAGCCTGGACGTCTGAAAGTTGGGAAATGTCAGCTACAGCTCAAGCTACTTGAACGATCTGGCTGAAATTTGGAACGTGGACATCTTATGGATTTGAGCTGAAGGGGTTTTGCGCAAAATCGGCACACAGGAAGTGCCATTTTGGCATATCAACTTTAAAAACTTAAATACAGATTCCAATTTTTCACGTCCCCATATGAAAGCTCTTCCAATTCTGCTTCTAAACATGTATTCACATTTGGTGCCCTTTTTGCCAAAAATCAGTGCCGTGAAAAAACCTTTGTATAACTATTTATTTTTATCGCCTGCTTTGATAGCTCTTTTTTTTTTTAAACCGCAAACCTTAGTGCCATCTTTTCTTAAAATGTAATTTTAGTGGCAAATGGGGCCTTTTTTGAATCTTCCTTGACATTGCATCCTTACTATTGAATTCGATAGCTGTCGCATTGACGGATCAAAAACCTTAGTGCCATTTTTTCGAAAAATATTATTTTAGGGGTGAAAAACATTTGTACTTTAAGTTTTAGTAAATGAACGGCCGCACAATGTGCAACACAGCATGAGCGATCGACACCCGGCCCACGGTTCACCCAGCCGACGCGCTCGATTCACCGATTCTGACTTGGTTAAAGTTAATTCCTACATTTACAAATTCTGTGAAAAAGTAGAAGTTTCTATAGTCTCCGAGACTGAAGTTTTTTTTTATTAACAACTACTTTGAATTGTATAAATAAAAATCTATAGCTACTGCCCACCCGTTGTAAGCTGAAGCACTAAATTGCAGGCTTTACAATGTTTGACATTCTATGGGAAAACGTTGGATTGCCTAAAGTTCATACTATCTAGGGCTTCAGCATTAGCTTACAGTGCATGGGCGGTATTTTCCTGAAATTTTACCAATTTCAAGGCATTTCTGAGGAATTCTGAGGTAGTTTTTAGCATCTTTGAGGAGCTTCAAGGAATTATGATTGTGTCAATGGAAACAATTTATTTCGGAAATTTGAATGTGGCCAACCCCTCGAAATTTCGTTTTCGATTGGCTCCAGGAGTCTACCTTTACTAGCTCTTACACCAGTTCTGGGACACCTTGTATATTAAGAGAACTAGTTGAGCTTGTGTATTTCTTTTCTTTATATCTTTAACTGCTAAAGAAATCAGATGCTCATGAATTTCGATCACCATGTATATTTTTATGAGAAATTCACGTAGTCTTTTAATCGCAGTTACCTAAAAATGGTGGAGGCGCCCGCGATAGAATATAGAAGCCTTTATTAAATGATATAATAATTTTATTATTTTGATATCTATGTGACTATTCATAGAACTGCACGAGATAGAAATTTCGCTTTGATTGACTGAATTGCGGCAAATTCTGTGTTCTAATTTGTCAGTTTTTGATAGGCAAGTAAAATAAATAAATAATCTTACCTTTGAGTGAAAAATGATTCTTCGCAATCGATAAAAATGAAAAAAAAACATTCTAGACAAATTTCAGACTAATGGCGTTGTTTCCTCTTTAATTGAATTAACGTGCGAGTGCTATTCACTAATCATCACATGCATTGTCCTTCGGCAACCAATCAGGATAATGACCTATACGCTATACGTTAGGTGTGTAGAATCGATGTTTTTATTTCGCCCTATTTGTTTCGGTGTCTCGCAGTGCAACCCAACACTAAGCCTAAACCAAGAAATTGTTGAGTTCGTCCATTTTTCTACGTTGGAGGCGATCAATCGTGCTCGAAATTACCTGCACGTCGAAGGGTTTATCGTCAGATATAAAAAACGTCGAATTTGTAGCGATGCGGGCGCAAAACAAAAGGACTTTCCACCTGTTCAACTGTACTAATCACTCGAAATTGAAATTCAAGAGCATGATTGAACTATCGTTACAAATTATACAATTGATGCTATGCGTGCATATTGTGCAAAATTGGAGACCTAATAAAGGGATAGGCCTTTTATTGCTCTGCTTTACTGCTATACTACATTTTTCAGGCAGAGAATGCAACTTGACATGATGTTGGAAATTCTACGTTAATACAGCAAGTTGGAGAACAATTCGAGTGAAGAATGCGTGTCGTATTTACTTATAACGACCCATTGTGTTGCTCGTTGTTATGCAGCTTGGAAATAAGAATAGGTAGGTGCTGCTGCTGGGCGAGAAAAAAAGCCCCCGGAAGATGTATATCAATGCGATGTATTTCCCTGTAGATGTTTATCACGTTGCCTCCGCAAACGCACAGATGTGTCAAGAATTCGAAATGTTAAAAAATTGCTGTTACAGAATTAAAAACTAGAAAATTAACAGTAAATACACAAAAATTTTAAGTGTTGAAAATGGGGGGGATTTCACAGTCGGCAGTGGTGTACAAATTTTCGGCAGTGTTAGTGGGAAATGTTAGGCAAAATTCACTCTATATTCGATGAATCGATGTTGATAGTAAGGTCCTTTAGGAATCCCAAAATATTAAAGAAGAATTTTTCCTGCTATATATACTATATATTTCGACTACATTAATAAGTATGTCATCTTCAGGCAGGTACTGCAAAAATACATCTAGGAGTTAGGTTGACGGTTACATGTTGTTTTTTTTTTTTTTCTTTTGAAAAATTGCATTTACATTTAGGTTAGGTATCAAATTAAAAGATTAAAATTAGATTAACTTAAAGTAAACTACTTTAAGTAAACTACTTTAAGTAAACTACTTTAAGTAAAGTACTTTAAGTTAATCTAATTTTAATCTTTTAATTTGATACCTAACCTAAATGTAAATGCAATTTTTCAAAAGAAAAAAAAAAAAAACAACATGTAACCGTCAACCTAACTCCTAGATGTATTTTTGCAGTACCTGCCTGAAGATGACATACTTATTAATGTAGTCGAAATATATAGTATATATAGCAGGAAAAATTCTTCTTTAATATTTTGGGATTCCTAAAGGACCTTACTATCAACATCGATTCATCGAATATATAATATTGGTTCCCACGAGCAAACCCGAAGAACAATACCCAGGAAAATTCACTCTTTTTTTCTAGAAGATACAGTGTGTAAGGTATCACAGTTTCGCAGGAGACATTGCTTCTCTGTATCAAATTACAGGGCTTTATGGACGTTTCAACCCCTTATTTCACCACCCCCGCATGCCCTAAAGGAAGTTGTATTTTCAATTTCACCACCCTAATCCAATTCGTTGAAAAATTCCAGTGGTTTGTAGATTTATGTTTTCAACCCCTCATGATTTCACCCCTTTATGATTTAGAAGGGTGAGTTTATTTTTCCGGTGTTACATAACTCCTTGCGTAATTACTGACTTCAGTTGTTCATAAATAAATCAATCACGACCAGAAAGAATTCATTGACATGGTTTACTGCTTATGGTTGTAATTCATTGTGTATGTCAATAAATGTGACAAACTGTCTGGTAACCATGTAAATAAACAATGTTAATCATAACTGTCATACAGTCCATGGCATGCTTTAATTGAGATCGTAATAATCTTCAATAAAATAAATAAGACAAAGAATATCTTTTGAAGTATTGACTTTAGGTATAGGACATACTTAATAAAAAATAAAGTAATTCAACAGCCGAACCCCATGGCACAGTAATAACAGGGGGTGCCATTTGAAAAAATGGAGTTTTGCATATTTGAAACTTTCCAAACTTGACACAGAATCTTTGACACCCTGTATAGTGATAATGATAGTTATCATGTTAGATAGACATAGAATAGACCTTCCTTCATATTCGTACCGAATCTCAGCTCTGTAGATGCAAAATTGAGTTCTCAGGAATTTTTTTATGAAGCACCCGCAATGATCGAAATTTTTTAAAAAGAATTAATTGCTTTAGAGCAGAGCCTTAAAACATCGAATGTCTTATGTCGATGTAAAGCTATGTTATAGGTGATCCAGAATATGGCATCAAAATGGTGGTGTTCCATTTAAAAAAATCAAGTTGCCATGCGTTGCAAGTGTTTTGGGACACCATGTAAAGTTGAAAGTATTTTTAGGATGTAGAATTGGCTGTGTTGTACATAATGGCGTTTGAATTGATTTCCTATCTGGAAGGGTTCAGAAGTTATGGACCGCCGTCGTCTTGTTGACTCACCCTGTATGTGTGTACGTTGAGTTTCCGACAGCTGCGTGCAACCATTGCGCAGTTATCATAGTTTTTCGATATCTCAATCCGTTCTCAAGTTATGCGATGGACAGACTGAGGAGCGAGCGAGCGAGCGAATAAGCTGAAACAAGAGTGCCTCGCATTTTGCTGCTGCACTAAAATCGCAGGAGATTATTTTCCATACGTCTTGCAAGCAGCATCAGAGTCGCGATTTTGACACAATGGTGGTTGATTAGGACCCCGAAGCTACCTACCAAACAATGTGTTTGGTTGAGTTACCCTTTGTACGGTTAGAAATGCTCAGAGACATTGATTAGTTTATGTCAAAGAGCAGTAAAAAAAAACAATTAAATCTCTCCGACCCCGAGGGATGCTGCCCGCGTGCGCTTAATGAGCTGATTTAATTTTTATAAGCTTTCATTGGACGTTTTCACCATAAAATTGAGATGAAATTGCCGTCGCAACGTTTCCGTTTAAATTGCTAATGGGCGGACCTGATGCACGGAATCACAATAATATCGTCCACTAAATATTACATTTTATGCTAAATGGGTTGCGTTAAGTGGTAAAACACATCGTACATGCAGTGAAATGTGTCGGCTAGATATTAATAAAGCACCCGAATTTACATATAACTTTGCCATGTACGTGAGAGGCGAGTGTTCACAGTTGTTACATTGTCGCTTTTCATTGCCACCATATTATCTTTAAGGGGCACGGTTTTGATTAAACCCCACGTCAACCCCTCTCACGAGAAGGTTTTTATTTTACACCAGCTAAGAAAACCATTACGCCAGAGGAAATTGTTACGGGGCAAAGGATTTCTATTTTCATCATGCTTTAGTTTAAACCATACAGCTTGATCAAAGGTTTTATGCACTTGACACCCAACGTTACAATGATATCAAGGTGTAAAATTTTACATATTCACGCCGAAAACATGCAACGTACGACCCATCTCGATCGACAAACAGACGTAAAGAGCCCAACTTAGCTGCGAATTGCCAACTCTAGAAATTATTGGAATCGTTGTAAGCCACTTTAATTACGATAGTATCAGAACTGGGGCGGAGGAAGTGAAGTACGTATTTTAAGCTCGATTTTAAGATTATCCCTCGGGTGCTTCATTACCTCGGTTTACAATAGCAAATTAGCAGCCTTAATTCATAAACAAAAATCTTTTACATTTTTCTAATTATCTATCCGTTACCTTGTGAATCTCTTCTTCACTTGGGTAGTTTTTTCTATTTTTTTGTAATTTTATTCAAGCGACTATACTTACCGAGGCTATAAATAATTTAGGTTTCATTGTTTGAGTTGGGGCAAGTATAAGAAACTTTCATTTACATTTCTTTAGATTTCTGTTCGACAGATTTGTCTTATATTATTCATTTATAGCTATTAAGACGAAAAGTGTTTTATAGGTAGTTTTAAAATCGAGGCCGTAGTTTATATTTAGTGTTTAATGAAGATCAAGGCATTTTCTTGATCTTATCTTGATCTTGATGAAAAAATCAAGACAAGATCAAGAAAAAAGCGGTTTCTTGTCATTAATTTTTGAACCGCCAAAATCTGCATCTGTGTAGTAGGTACTTTACTTTCTTTACACTAAGGTCGAAATCCGAGCCTACTGCGATTAAATAAAGAATACAGAAAGAAAAAAATTCAAAAATTCTTGCATCAGTTTACAGATAATTTCAAACCCTTTCAAATGATGTATCACAAAGGGCCCTAATGTAGTTTAAGATTTGACCATAGAGAGCGCTAGAATTGAACAAATATCAAAAATTGTTACAGCGTTAGATTGGCAATGAAATTAGCTTTCAAATGGTGTATTACAAGTGGGGGGTTGCCATTTAAAATTTTGAAGTGGGGGTAGGTGGGGGTTAGGGGGTGAGTTTTGAAATTTCGCCAAGCATGGATTTAACTGTCCCCCTCCAAATAAAAATCTATTAGAAAAATATTTTAAATTTTAAATTGAGGATAATGATGTTTGTTACCACTGGACCGTGAAAATTAGCCGAAGTGCAGAGGCTCGCAATGAATTTGTTTACGATTAAACTTTGCCGTAAGGAAAGTATTTTGTTTTTGCACAAAAGTAATTTGGGTGTCGATAAATTTTTGTCGAGGGCGGGATAACCGCCTCTCTGCTGATTCGTGATCAGAATATTAATTTCCGCTGACCAACCACTTACCACCTTGTTTAAAATTATATCGTGTAATAATAACCGAGGATCTCATCTGGCACATCTTCAACCTACCTATGTGTGGTGGAAATCCTGCTGTTTGTACAGTATGCGCCCATTTAAATATTTACTTTTACTGAAGTTGGTAGTACTTAAAATAATCCGTCGGAAGCAAAGCAAAATAATCGTCTTTTAATCCTTTGCCCATTTCTCCAGGTAGATTGTTAAATATGAAATATTAAGGCAAAAGTTGGAATTACCTTTCCACTCGTATTTGGCTTTGCTCGTGTTGGCAAGAAGTTGCGGTTATGCAGATTGAGACCGCGCAATGCAAACTTTATTATTGTTTTTGTTGGTTTATTAATGCGACACACTTTACAATGTAAGCCGTCCAGGAAGTTTTGATGTAACTTGGGGGTTAGGAGGGTCACTAAAAAATATTGCTGTCGTTTTTCAATCGTAAAATTTTACTATCGTTTCACTACTTAACTTACCTTTTACTTTAAGACCGGCCCGGCGGAATTCGGGTATTTTCGGGATTAAAATATCTATCCCAGAAATTTCGGGATTAGGTGGAAGTTGAAAAATGTAGAACAAAAACTTTTATAAAAGGCAAATTTCGATCCGATAATTTCGTCTTTCGCCGGTAGTCATTAGAAGTGCATTTTTACTGCCTCTTTTGCGGCAGTAAAATGCGGCTTTTACTGCCTGGGCAGTAAAATCGACTTTTGCTGCCGCACATGCGGCAGTAAAAATGCACTTTTTTAATGACAATCGGCGCAAAAATTATGTGTTCAACACATCAAACAAACAGATTTACTGCCTTGGAGGAATTCCTATCCTCGGCTATCGCCTCGGCTATGAAACTTCAGCCGCGGCAGTAAATCTGCAATTTTTTTTGCCTTGTTAAACGTTAACTATTTTCGCCGGTAGTCATTAAAAGTGCTTTTTTACTGCCTCTTTTGCGGTAGTAAAATGCGACTTTTACTGCCTACGAACAAATAACTATTTCAAAACGATTGTTGCAGTTTGAGATTTGAGAGACCTGATTGGGGAATGTGACTTTTGTTTGCGTTTTTGTCTTGGAGATATCAATGTTTTCTTGTTTGTCAACATTTTGAGCAAGTGTTGGTTGGGACTTGTTTTCATGTCTTCTTTCAATTCTCGTGAGTGGTCAGTTTTTTCGAAAAATTTTAAGAGCCAAAAAAGTTCTATAATTGAACGGGGAATACGGCCGCATAGGCAAATTAGCAATATTTTCAAACATAAAAAAGTTCAAGGGCAAATAACATCGGGGCCACCCTGTATAACAGGGATTCGCTTTTTGGATAATGTCCTACGATACACCTTTCGAAAGATATTTAAAAAGAACGTGTAAAAATGAAGATTTTGGCGGCTTATAACATCAAGAGGAATCACAATTGACCAATAATTTTTGCACCAAGCTTCATCATTTGAACAGTAGATTCTATGGTATGAAGGATGTGGAGTCTTTGAGACTCACCCTGTAGAGCTTCCATTGAAACTGCAGCGTTTCCAATATTTAAAGCACATTTTGGCGCTAAAAACGCGATTTAATGCACATTTTTACGCTATAAACGCGATTTAATGCACATTTTTACGCTATAAACGCGATTTGAACCTTATTTTGACGCTAAAAACGCGATTTAAAGCACATTTTGTCTCTGTAAATGCGATTTTTTTTAGCACATTTTGACACTAAAAATGCGATCCAAAGCACATTTTGACGCTACAAACGTGATTTAAAGCACATTTTGACGTTTAAAACGCGATTTAAAGTATATGGTAGTTAATTCACTGTTAATTTGACATTGCGAGTGAACCTTAATGGTTTCCGAAATCCCAATAGTGGGCAATGAAATTGGCAACACTCTGTATTAATAATAAATAAATTTAAGTAACTATGGTAAAATTTAATATTTCTACATTTAACCCCTTGGAATTTTTGAAAAAATGTCCCTCGGGGATTATGCTAGATTTCAGGTACCTACTTTTAATGCCGGGAGATCAAAAAATAAATCGTTCGTTTTTTGGAACACCTTTATATTAGTTTGAGAAGCACTAAACATTGCAGCAAACTAAACTTGAAGAAAGTCAGGAAGGATTGTCTTTAATTTCAGATTCTTAATCTTCATTGAAACATTTTTTTCCAATTTAGCCGATTTCCTATCTTCTACCGTTTGCTAGAATGAAACGCAAGAAATGCTCGTTTTTTCCTCTTCACTATGCACTGTTTATGAATTTAGCACTGTATGCACCGAGGAAACGCTTGAAACACACTGCCATTTTGTATAACAATTACACATTTAACCAAACGCACAGAATTTCTCTTAATCTCTTGTTTGTACAAATTTTGAATGTTCTGTTACCTAATTCTCTTTCTCTTCTTTCTAGGGGGTTGAATGTACTAAGACGACTTAAGGTGAGTTAACCCTCTGTTTTCCCTTGCACGTTAAATTGATTGTAGTGTGGCTTGTTTGTGCTTTTGGTGATCGATGGCAGTGCATGCATCCGAATTTTAGATAGATTACTATTAAGCGTATGGGTCGTTTGAGCCCGGATATTTAGTAATAATGAAGAACGGTCATGTGTGCGTCAGGCGATTATGACCTCTGGGTCCAAGCGGCGTAAGAAACCTCTGGATTTCCATGGGCTTTAATTATTCAAAACTGTAATAATGTCGGTATGAATAATAAGCCAAGCGTATATGGCCGTGAGGTTGGCAATACATAATAAATGTAGCGGGTGTTTAATTATTACGGGAGAGCCGGCGAATTTCACCGTTGCGCTGACGTCGTACCCCGTTTTGACCTCCTCCTCCTCCCAATTGGATATCTCGGCCTTGTTGGCGCGTAGAGAGCTTTTTCTCGTCATCCTAAGCTCGCTGCCACAGACGTCTTTATTGTTGCGGGGTTCTTTTGTTTTGTGGGCTTTGCTTTTTATTATTTCGCTTGATTAAATGCGGCATGGTCGACATTATTTATTTACTTGCTGGACCAACGTCGGGGAGTTATTTCCCTTCCAACTTACAATAGAGTATTGCAGTCGAAGAATAGTGTATTAAAAAACACGTTTCATAAGGCAAATTTGGACAGCGTGGGCGAAAAGCCCGAGTTTTACAAAATCCGAGTACGATTAGTGCCTCATGAAACACGTTTTTTATACAATTTTTTCTATTTCGGATACCCAACTTGTTAATATTTTCAAGAAAAATTCAGATTGCCATTTTCAAAGACAGGCTTGACAGTTAATTCGATTGTTAGACACAATAGTTGTCTAGGTTACGATGTAAACAAAAGTTTTGCTCTTATAGAGCACATTAGTGAACGCGTTTGGGTGCTATAAAGTGTTCATTAGGAAACCGAAATAGAAAAAAATAATTTTGAAACCATTATTTTCGGAAAATAGGATAAAAAGTAGATAGTTTAACGTTATTAGAGGTATTCATTGTGACTAATTATGGCAGAAAAGTGAAAAACAAGTTAAAAATTTCGCCTTTCCTTGCGTTTTTTCTTTTGCTGTGACATCAATACCCGCAATCCATTCCGGCACCATTCTCCATGATGTGCTTCGTTTTCAAGTGTCAGTTTTTGTCATCCCGCGTTCAGCCATGACTTTTTTGATCGAAAAGTACAAATTTAAACGGAATTTCTATCCTGTTTTATATTCCTTTTTTTCTAAAGGGGTGTTTTGTTAATCTCTTTGAAATGTAGCTACCGTATGAGCTCCAATTTGACTTTAAAAGTGTGTGGTTTAGTGTTGTACAAATTCGTCGGGAATCGTTAAATTCTCTTCACATAAATTACACTGGAGTTTCTACAGGCTATCGCTACAGGAATTTTTAGCTTCCTCAATGTTCGTTTTTTGTGCGAAAATTAGTAAATTGCTTAGAAGAACACTTTTAATGAATGAAACAAAATAGAAGGTTAGATTTATGTCAAAAAATGCAGCAGAGAAGCGGCTGGAACCTCCCCATCGCGTGGATCTTTGTATTCTGTGTATAGATAGTAGTCAATTCAACAGAATTTTTTGACAAATACCGACATCACCCATCACATTTGACAATATGTTCCTTTTAAGGTTAATAGTTTGCCACCCTTTTGACAATAACTGATACTTTATGTCATCCACTGTCAGCCCGCTCCCTTTTAATAAAAAATATTTTTTTCTCTATTTTCCACTGAAATGGCAGAAACTGTGAATACATTTTTAGAACCAGAATTTGATCGTCTTTCTAATGGCGACATAAAAAAGGAGGCCTTGTATTTAAAATTTAAAGTTGATATGCTTAAATGGCACTTCCCGTGCACGAATTGCTTCCAAAAGCCTTTCAGGTCTTCAACGGGTCACCCAATCTCCATGTACCAAATTTCAGCCAAATCGATTCACTAATTTGGGCTATAATGTATTTCTAGTGTTATTAAAAAATTTGGATTTTTTGACCCAAAGAGCACTAATTGCGAACGAATTTTGTCTTATTTAAAACCAGAATTTGAAGAAAGTGTGCCAAAACGGCACTTTCCGTGGGCCGATTGAATATAAAATTTGTTCAGCTCTTCGACGTGTAATACAATCCCCATGTGCAAAATTTCAGCCAAATCGGTTCAGGGGCTTGGGCTGTACCGCGATTATAAAGTCCGATAAAAATCAATTTTTTTTAAATTTTTGGTCAAAAGACCACTAAGAATGAATACATTTTTAGAAGCAGAATTTGAAGGTCTTCCTTATGGTGACGTGAAAAATGGGGGTTTGTATTTAAAATTTAAAAGTTGATGTGCCAAAATGGCATTTCCGGTTGCACGATTGGCTCCAAAAGCTTTTCAGATCTAAGTTAGGTTACGAGATGCCTATGTTCCAAATTTCAGCCAAATCGGTCTGGTAGTTTTGGCTGTGGCGTGATTACAAACGAACGTACGTACATACACACAGACACATTTTAAAAACCCCTTTTTTGGGTTCCTGATGAGACCTCAAAACGTGAAGATCTGGTGCTATCTCAAATTCGAAAATTTTAGTGATTGCAGTAACCTCCCATTTTTTTTAAATTGTGATGGGGTTGGGGAGGTTAAAATGATTTGCTGACATTGGCTCATTATTGGTTGTTTGGCGGCCAATCATGAATTTTTTCCCTCGGGGTAGGACGTCATCTAAAACCAACTTTTTAACAAGAAGTTCACCTTTATTAATTTTTTTCTCGAAAACGAATACGACCGTTCGGCGTTCTCATTTTAAAAGTAGTATCTATTCCAATGTTTTAATTTTTGAGCTGCAATACTCCATTGTCTAAGTTTCCACGTTATTAATTTCGCCTCTTTTTACCTTAAACTGTTCGGCTTTTGCGACTCCCGAGGGAAACATCCATTAAATTGGTGTCTATAGACACATTCATCCCCTTGTTAGCATCAACAGCGAGCGATCTAAAAATATCCTTATCAGGAATTTTCCTATCAATTTCCAGGCGTTTTCAACATGTAAACAACGGCATCAGTGTTCTTTGGGCATCTCTCTTATTTTTCCCTCTAGAACGATCAGTCTGCGTCACACCGACTTCTCCCCTACTTTTGTAACCGATCCCGAATATCTTGAGCCCCACAAATACATGAATAATGCAAAGGATTCACCGAAAGCAACCGGTGGTCATCAGCTTTCATCTCCAAATGACACACGAGCTACTTGTTTGATAGTCTGATCCCAACCCTCTTGTTAGCAAGACAATGCAAATGTTCCTGTTGTCTTATATAAATGGATATAAAAATATTATAAACAAGGGATTATTTGTAAGCAGTCATGTTTAGAGTATGTATATCGTAGTAAATCCCTCGTAGTTTTTGCTTAAATCCGTTTCAGTATAGACGGAATATCGAAGGAAATGCAGAAGGATCTTTAGTACCTATGTTTTATATATAAGTAAAGAAAGAAATGGACTACATGAATATATTGGGCTACCAGCTGCAAAATTTTAACAAAAATGTGTGCCAAGTCCATTTGATACAATAATCATGCCAACATCTTTGCGATTGAAAACATTTGTGATTTGTTAGGTAGTTGTTTACGTCATAAGGAACAAAGAATTTCGTAAAGCTGTGGAAGCGCCACGTTTTATATCGTAACTCGATCGCTTTTGGTTTTAGACGATACTTCCCTTGTTAAATTTGGCCAAATTCAGCTTATTTTATCTATTAATTTTCGTCTACAGGGTGTTTCAAAAACATGGTGCCAACACTTAACATCAGCGTCCTTAGATGAAAATAAGACGAGAAGTAGAAACAACTGTTTGCCCTAAAATGCATTTTCTGGGAGTTACGCCCCCGTAAAGAGTATCCCAGTTTTATTTTGAATTTTTTTCATGCTTTTTCATTTAATCAGAAGTGTGCGTTCTTTAAAATTTTCTGCATGTTTTTTTCTGTAAGCTCGTTTTTTCACAAAGCGACAGTGAGAGTGTTATATGGGCATTCATTGTGACACCAAAATGTACACCTTTGTCGGATTTTGAATTAAACGCTTCTAATTAATTTAGTGCAGGAAAATAAATAATTAATTTTTTTGATATTTGTGAGGTACCCTTTATAGCCTAAACTGTCTAATCAGAATTTATTACGATGCTTTAGATTCAAACAATTGACTGTTTTTAAGTTTGTTGAAATTAAGCTAAACTTGAGTAATTAACTTCAAAAGAAGTCGCTTAAGAAGTTATTATGACTTGATAATAAACTTGAAGATGTTATTACATTATCCTGAAGTTGTTTAGAACGTGGAAAAATAAAAATTGTTAATTCCATTTATTTTTAATTTCCTGCCCTAAACTATAATAACAGAATTTAACTCGAAAATCATGTCTCTTAGCAAAATTCAACACGAATACTTTTTGGTGTCCCAAAGAGTGCTAGTGACAGTCGTATCCTTATTTTGTAAAAAAACCTGCTTGCGGAAAATGTCTTATAGCTCCCCCCCCCTAAGAACGCACGGCTCTGATGATACGGAAACTCAGAAAAAAATACAAAATAAAGACGGTTATGTAAGTAAACGGACGTTCTTGTGGTAGTTTCTAAGCAAATTCTAAAAAACTGATTATAGGACAAAAAGTTATACATATTTTTCCTTTTATTTTCACCTAAGGAACCTGTTGTTAATTGTTGGCACCATGTTTTTGAAACATCCTGTATACTTACAAAGGAAGTTTAAAGGAGGATTCAACTCAAGAAATTGAATTTTGAATTGCGTCCCTCTCACTTGCTGGTCAATTTTAGTATCTTGAATCTAATGGTGACATTCAAATTTTTAGAAATTCTCTCGGAAAATCTCTATTTTTCGAATTATCTGAAAATTAAGACTTTTCAAATTCCGGGCATCTTCAGTCTCTTCTTGTTGGCAATTCTGTCAAAACGCTGTTAACCATTTTTGTAGGTTATGAAGTGATAATCAAAGTGCTCTGCTGAAGGTCTTTTTTTTATTGAAAGGTAAAAATTACACACATGCAATTTTGTAAACTATGGCCATTCCATTCTTATTAATTGACCTCAATAACTACCTAGTTGTTGTATTTAATTTATCAAGCAAGTGACAAATTCTTGTAAGTATAACTACCTACAACACAGCATTTTAGTTGTCTCCTGGGGCTGAGAGATCTGGGTATGGTAGCACTTAAAATCAAATGTTGATAATTTAAAGCAGGAACTTTGAATGTAATTCGAAATGCTTAGTTTTAATTATTACGGACTTAAATAAGTTACAATACACTACATGCCCGCCGATTTGTTTTAGGATTTGACACGTTTGACAATTGACATGTGCATGACATGAGCGGCATCGCGTCTACAGAAATAAAACGTCGAAAAGCTCTGCCGCTAACGTTACAATTTCACGCATTGCGAATATTTATCGAGTTTAGATGCTCACTGAGATCTTACTGAGCTTTGAGAAGAAAGAATTAGAACTTTTACACAGAAATACACCTGCCCAAAATGAATCTTTAAAGTGCAGGGGAAGATGTCGCTATAGCAGTCAAAACTAGTAATTGTTTGCATCATATTTGACAATTCCTGTTACAACCATAGACAATATTCAACGTCAGTTACAGGCATGCGCGGGCCACTTTGAGAGTTGTATTGCGGTGCCATACAATACCAATAAACAAATTTATATTTTCATGTCTACTCCTAACTTTTAGGTAGTCCTTTTAACGATCAAGCGGTATCAGCATTTCGCTATTTTGAGTGCGCTATTACTTTTTGGATTGTTGCATTAACGCTACACTGAGAACTAGCGTGAAAAGCGTGAAAATACGTGCAGCATAAGTGACATTTGACAAGTGATAGTGTACAATCAGTTAGGCCAACGCAAAATTGTCCGAAATACAATTTACCTTTAATATATTACTGATCATATAGATGGCGTTGATCTTGTGAATATCGTCTATTTTGTAGCCTTAGAATAAAATGAATTTGAATACTAATGGAGTGATCGATACCAAAAAATTACAGGAGCTACTCGCCAAGAAATTATAGGGATATAGAAATTACATGAAGTTTCGCTCTTTCTGGAGAATGCAATTTACGCTTTCTGGAAAAAAAGCACATCCATAGAACCTCGAATAGAACCCTAAGTTGATCCCTCGCATTCGTAAACTTATTCGTTAAGATAAGGGGCGTTATATACCGGGTGGCCCATTCAAGACGATCCAGTCGTAATAACTTTTGAACGGAATAAGATATCGACTTGCGGTTTTCGACAGATTCCTTGGCATTGAGGGGGACATGTTTCACCATAGCTTTGACTTTGTTCAGTTTGCGCATTTCACCCCCACCCCAATCAACATCAAAATTTTAAATGGCAACATACCTCGAGTCATACATCAAATGAAAGCTCTTGAAAAATGCTATTCACTGTTCTAAGTAGTTTGAGAATTTAGCGAACCGTTTTCATGTTAGAGACAAAAATGTAGGTACTGTATTCGAATTTACTGAAATTAGAATTCCGTGGAGTTTTGAAAAACTCGATGAAAAATCTGTTGATATGTGGACTAAAAATGTGACTGATTAGATGTCTAGCGAGTTTAATCGGTATTAGCTTTGTTTGGATAGGTCAGTATTGGTTCTCTCGTTGATCCGTGTGGGACAGCTAAAATTAATGCTCCAAAAAAGCTAATAACAAATAAAACTCACTAGATATCTAATCAGTCACATTTTTAGTCCACATATCAACAAATTTTTCATCGAGTTTTTCAAAACTTTTCACGGATTTCTAATTTATATTAAATTGTATTTTTGTTTCTAACATGGAAACGGTTCGCTAAATTCTCAAACTACTTAGAACAGTGAATAACATTTTCCAAGGGCTTTCATTTGATATACGACACGGGGTGTGTTGACATTTAAGATTTTGACATTGATTGGGGTGGGGGTGAAATGCGCAAACTGAACAAGGTCAAAGCTATGGCGAAACATGTCCCCCACAATGCCAAAGAATCTGTCGAAGACCGCAAGTCGATATTTTATTCCGTTCAAAAGTTATTACGACTGGATCGTCTTGAATGGGCCACCCGGTACTGACAATTTTTTTTTTGTTTGAGGAATTCTATTCTAATGGTGAGGTGGCATAATTTGCTACTTGACCATCTCGATATGCTCACAAAACGTCGATGTTGATGTAACTGTAAAAACTATTTCTCTTCTCTTCTCAGGAGTGAGAGCTTTAAAAGGGAAAAATAATGGCTTTAAAGGATTGTTCGTAGGCAATCAGAAAACAACATCACAGTAATTACCCTGTTCAACATCATGTACATATTTCCGTTATGATTACCGTGCGATAACGCTGTAAAGAAAGATGTATTGATATATGTGCTTTATGGCTAATTAAGAAGTTCCTTCGTAGATGCCATTGTTTTGGAGTTTCCGCCAAGTTTTGCGGTTCCATTGTTAGGCGCTTAAGCTTCTCATATAATCAGAACAGCGGAGGTCAGCTCGGAAGAAAAATATTGGCCTGCTAAGCCCCGGACTAGCCGATGTAAAAGTCGCCGTCTTAACGCCAAGGGTGCTAATCGATTTCCAATCAGTCGTGCACTTACATGGACATGTTTCAAACCTTGTTCCATGTTGACAGTGTACCAACAACGCATGTCTAATTTACAACGTAGTTACGTGGTGTAACGTAACAGCCGCTCTGTTTATTAATTTGATTTGGGATCTTGCGTATTATGATGGCCGTCATAATTAATTAAATCCCATCCGGGGGATAGGTTATAAAATGCCAGATTTTGATGTGTTTTGGGCTGGTTTGATTTCTCTCTCTCTCATTAGTCCATGACGACACGGCTTGTCCATTCAATGTGAACCCGTAAATCCCGAATGCACTTCCGATCCTATTAGCGGATTAACCTCGGGAAAGCACTTCGCCTCCTCGAAACTTAGAAGTGGCGGTATTAACTAAAAAATGAGGGTAATAAATGATCACCCCATCTTTTCTGTACAGCTACTTTCGACTAGTGACTGGTCGATTTTTCAAGGAGCGCCGAGCTTATTTCGTCTGACAATTGCATCAATTTACTTATTTTTATGGGAATTTGATTCGTGACTGGTAGAGGCGAAGATCACTGGAATTTACGATGAGTGTCTTCTTTCTAGTTGAGTTGTTGTGGAAGTAGGTGGCGCTCAGACGAAAAGTTAGGACGATAAAAGTCCGAGGGTTGCCGCCGTGTTTACATTTCTACTCTTCCATTTTTGTTAGTTAGCCCCACGCCACGACCTCATTTCATATTCAAGTCCGTGTGCATAATGTAGCCGACTTATTCATACACGGCAGAAATATGCATGCATGGTCCAGCACGGGACCACCGACCCCATCAGATTAATGTACGGCGTCTATGGTGATTATTTCCTACAAGGCGATAATGAATTTTCGGGAGGGTGTGTTTGGAATCGCAAATCGCCTCTTAATATGCATGCACTTTAAAGTGATGGACACGCTCTCCTCATCAGCAGGAGGAGACCTTTTGACCAAATTTACCTTTTGCTGCTAAGTATTATGCGTATTCTATAGCTATAGCCTTTACTGCAAATTTATGCGATGAAAAATTATTATTAATAATAATAAATACACATTTTCTATAACCTATGTGAAATGTTGACATTTTCCACCTCTTGTCGGTTGCTAAAACGTCAGATTTTAGTCCATGGGGTTGAAATTTTTACTTCTACCCCTTATAGGGGAAAAAAAACTTACCTGTGAACTGATTGACTTGGCTATGACGTTCGTGGCGTCGAATGTCGAAACGTCAAAACTGACACTTGTCAGTTCGGTTCTCTGAACAGAACGTTGTTTGTTTGTTTGTTTACATTTAACATCTCGTTGAGTTAGCTGTAATTTAAAAACTGTTAAATCCGTGGTGAAACCACAAAATTTGAATTACATATTGCAAATTGAATTAAGACAGTGAAATCAAGTGAGTGAAATTCGCAAATCCATACGAAATATGTAAGTGACAAGAAAATTGTGAGGTTAGGAGTGCTAATGTAATAGCTCTGCTTTTTATTGAACATACAACCTATTAATTGTAAAGTTTGTTTTAATAGCTTGTAGTAGTTATATGTATGTAAGGAAATAATCGGTAGCATTCTGTATGAGATGGTTCGCATAACAATGTTGTTGCTAGTTATTGGCCAATACTAGATATGCTACATATTGGCCCTCCATAGGAACAAAATGTTGCTAGCGAACGACTTTTTTAGAATACCACCGATTCTGTCCCTCTGCTGCTCGTCGGGAGTCTTCACAGCTTCTGTGTATCCGGCGGTGTTAAAATTCAATATGGCGCCCATAAGAAAAAGAAAAGTTGACTGTCTTTATTCAAAATCTAGAAGGCCTAGAAAATTTCTGTCAATGCCATTCAATTGACAGCTGTCAAAAATATAAAAATTCCAAGTTTCATTTAAATAACATCAATCGTTAGGAAGATATTAATTTTTGTTTAAATTGGCAATTTTCAGATTTTTTGTGATAACTCAGGAACGAATCACAATATCGGGGAATTTTCTTCACATTCTTAATCGCCAAGAAATAGAGCAACTTTTCTGTAATTTAACCGACCCCGTATCTTTTATCCTTTAGGAGATCCCAATGGTGAGCATCGAAAAATTACCCACCCTGTATATTTGTTTTTATGGACTTTTGCAGCAAGGTCTTCAATTATTTATACCAATTCTCAAATTTTGACGATCTGTTAAAAAAGTCCATGCTTACATTTTTGAAAAGCTAATTTTTTTTTGTGTATCTAAGAATGTTAAAATCTAAGATGGCGGCCATAAGAAAAAGAAAAGTTGACTGGCGTTGCTCAAAATCTAGAAGGTCTAAAAAAATTCTGCCAGAGCCATTTAATTGACAGCAGTCAAAAATTTAAAAGCCCCAAGTTTCAGGCAAACAGCATTAGTCGTTAAGGAGATACGATTTTTTCTTTAAAATTACAATTTTCAGATTTTGCGGGATAACTCAGGATCAAATCGAGATATCTTCAAATTCTTAACTACCAAGAAATAGCGCAACTTTTCTCTAATTTAACCGACTTCGGATCTTTTACCCTTTAGGAGATGCCAACGGCGCTAAGTGTGAATACATTTTTAGACACAGAATTTGAAGACCTTTCAAATGCTGATAAGAAAAATTGTTGTTTATCAGTTAAATTTCATAGTTGATGCGTCAAAAAGGCACTTGGCGTATGTGGATTGACAACAAAATTAACTGGGCTCACCAGAAGGCCAACACTAACCCCCTTTCCAAATTCCACTAAAATCCGTTTAGCAGTTTTCGAGAAATCGTCCTAACATCCATACGTACGTATACTTACATACACACAGACATTTTCTAAAAACAACTTTTTCGTGATCCTGGGATCTCAAAACCGAAAGATCTGGTGTTATTTCAATTTCGAATTTTGGAGTGACTGCAGTAATCTCTATGGAGGTTAGCGTTGGCCGACTGGTGAGCCCAGTTAATTTTTTTGCGAATCCGCAGACGCCAAGTGCCTTTTTGGCATATTTCACTGATGAACAACAATGTTTCTTATCAGCACATGAAAGGTCCTGAAATTCTCTATCCAAAAATGTATTCACATTTAGCGCCTTTTTGGCATAAACTCGAAAAATCCTCGGAAAAATCTGATATTTCGAAGAAACATTAAATAACACGCTGCAGCCCAAACTACTGGATCGATTTGGCTGAAATTTGGTAGATAAAGATACCGTTACCCGCCGAAGAGCTGATTTCATTTTAGTGGCAATCGGCGAACGGCAAGTGCCATTTTGGCATATTAATTTTGAAATTTGAATAATAAACTTCCATATTTTCTTTATCAGCACAAATTCAAATTCAAATTTTGTTTTCAAAAATGTATTCAAACTGACTGCCCGTTTGGCAAAATTTATAAAAATCACAGAAAACGCCTTAGTTTGGTGGAGCAAAGGAAAGGTATAGGAAATTAGAAAATTTACTTGATTTTGGTGATAGGTGGGGGAAGTTCCAGCCGCTTCCGTAGCTGTCCATTTTTTACAAAATAATCATTTCAGAAAATAGTTGTTTTGAAAAATCTACACCATTGTTTAATTTAATTATTTTAAGTGTCATTTGTCAAATTTTAAAAATTGCAAATTTAGATAAAAGTACCATCATCAATGTGCAAATCTTGCATTATTCTTGGTTCGAGAAGGAAAATGCACTGCGACCCTCAGAATCAGTGCTTTTATCCTACTTTGGCAAAGCATCAATTAACATTTAATTTTTCATGTTTTGTTCATCGATCTTCGGCACTTTTTGGCTTGGATGCATGTTTGGTTGCATAACCGTTTATCAAACGCAATTTTAGAAAAAATATTTCGCCAATTTAATGATAATACAATCCACGGAAAAATATTGTAACTGACTCGAGTGTTAATAGGCGATGAATAATCTCTATCATTAACGCGTTAAAATTTCTCGATTATTAATCGGTCTTATTAACACTCTTGTTCGTTAAATAACTATAATTTGCAAATAAACTATATAAAGGAATGCAAAAAATAGCGTACATACTACTGGACTGAAGTATATCATTTAATCCTTTTCGTGAGTATATAAACTTTCACGCTGGGGATTAAATGATTGACTTCAGTCCCTTAATATTTAATATAAATATACTATCGGTTGAATGTTTGATAGCAGTAAGTACAGAGAGCTTTTTGACGGTTTACGTCACGGCTTGTCGATGGCCGGAAAACGAGGCGAGCAAACAACCAGGAAAAGCAAATAACCCGCTAAATATTCCCATCTGGGATCTGCCATTGTTATGTATTTGCATTGTATCAAACTAGTGCCGGGGAACAACTGGGAAATTCCCTGATGGGCGGCCTGCACCAAGTCCGAATTCTGGAACAATACAACACATTTAGGATGTTATTACCGTACTGAGCTTTGACCTTACGCCATTTTACGTCCATATACAGAGGTTTGTAATCCCTCATGGGTGCATACTACATTAATTAATTGTGCGTCCAGTCTGAGATACAAAAGGCCTGTCAGCATCGCTCTTGTTTCAGGTTAATTATAATGGACCGGACGGTGACCAGTTTATTATTTCACGACCGTCCGTGTTTCGGTGTTAATTTTTAAAGCTCGACTAAAGACGTACCCTAGTGTAAAATTCGCTGTTGTAATCGCCCGGCACGCAATTTTGTTGCCACATTGAATTATTATTTCGCTGACCACAAAAATTAAGTACATTTTTCACGGCGGAAATGAGGTGCTTTAACGCATCAGCTCAACTACAAATTAACTAATAAACATTTTATCGCCCTTTATTGTAGGTCGCCTTTATAGCGTCTAAATGTATACGAAAATTCTAAGTTGGGCTGTTATATTTTTGTGAATATTGCCCATTATAAGGAGTATTAAATAAATCTAAAAATCTAAAAGTGCTATATTTTTTATTGTTACACGCATCTTTCTCTTATACCTGCCCATAATAATTTAAGTATATAAAGGTATAATGTGGTAAGGGTTTGGTAGTCCACTTGCCTGTTTTTGTACCGAAGTCGATATTAAATTTATAAAACAAACATTGCAGGAATATTTTGACAAGATCGTAAAATATCTGGAAGAGTGTTTATTTGAGTAAGGTAAGCAATGTAAAATTGAGTTTGAAAGATGCCGATAAAAAATGTTTGAAATGCCTTAACGTCAATCAATACACGCAGTAGATGTAAGATGATAGAGCATTATAGTAAGTAACAACGTCGGAACTATGTTAATTTAGTTATAAAGTTGGGTAACCTGACTTCCCTAGTTCCTCCTTTCGCTCATTTTGTGGTCGGAGGTTGTATATCGTATCGTGAGGATCGCACCACAAAAACCCAGCCCTACATGCCCAACCCTTCATCTTTATTAATGAAGTCCTGTAAGCTGCTTCCACCTTAATTTTAACTGTACTATAAAAACATAAAGGGAGGATTGGGGACATTACTAATTAACAAATTCATTTCGTGGAGGTGTTTGATGACCTGTAAAATTTAATTTAAAGAGGACGTGTTTTTATTGTGCGCGTTCCATCAGATTTTCTTTGAGCGGAAATGAAATAATGGAATCGAAAATTTCTTAATATTTCGGGCAACAAGTGTTGCCTTTCCTGAATTTTTTTAATAAGGAGAATTCGCTTAATTAACAAGTCTGACGTTTTTCAACTACTTTGAATTTTAATTTGATATGAACCGCCTTCGGAAACTTTTACACGTTCTTGATTTTAAATTTATTTAATTACGGGATAACTTTTCCTCCGCCGAAGGAATTTTCGATAGCCTCTAATGTAAAATTTTTGTTTCCAAGTTTGTTGGTGATCCCGTTTTTTTCAAGAGTTTAATCCGCGAAGAAATTGGCGGGTTTCCGTTTTAGTGCCGTAGCAGAATGCGGAGGTACTCTTGTCTTTGATTATTCCCTCGCTCGCTCGCTCGCGCGTCTAGTCTGTCCGTCGGATAACTTGAGAACGAAAGCAGATGTCGAGCTGAAATTTGGTACACGGATGTATAAGACCACGGGGGTGGGAGTTAGGGATGACAAAGCGAAAAACTATTAATTGTAATAACTCGAGAACTAGTGGAGGTATCTTGCTGAAACTTGGTATGTACGTTCGACCCTCAAGTCTGTTGAAGGTAAAGAGGTTCTAATTTCGGGGGTGAAATTTAGGGAATGAAAACCACAAAAAATATGATAACTCCGCAAGGGTTGCACGTAGCTGTTGGAAACTCAACGTACACACATATACATATCGGTGATATCTTGTGAGGAATGCGTTTTTCGTAAAATGTAACAAATGGGGTGGAAATTAGGGGCTGCAACTCGAAATTCCGATTAATAGGTATAGTGTCATTTATATTTCGAGAATAACCACGCTTAAAGGCGCTGCAGCCCCCCCTTACATGCAGAAACACAAAAACACGAGAACTCAAAAACTGCTCAACATATCAAGGCAGAACTTGGAGTGTTAATTTTCAGTGACATTGCAGGCGGATTGACAAATTTTCACTAAGATATCTAACAAGGGGGATGAAATTTAATCTTTTCATTAACTCATTTAGTTTATTTTGTCATTCTTTTTACTTTTCAACCCTCAAAATTTTTGTTTTTTCTGTTCATTTTCTACTTTTTAATTCTGTAACAACAATTTTTTAACATTTCGCCTATTTGACACATCTGTGCGTCTGCGGAGGCACTACTACTAGGTGCAGATTGATAAAATCTGCACCCGATTCCACCAGTAAGACCAGCCGCCCCCACATACACATTAACGTGATAAACATCTACAGAGATACACATCGCATTGATGTACATTTTCCGGTAGCTTTTAATAGCGGCGTTAATTTTCCATAAAGTAAGTTCCCGATCTCAGTGTATTGAACTCTGACATGGATTTAATTAAACACTGGGGGTTCGATTATTTTTGCGAGGAGCACAAAGCTGCCGGGATATCGTTTACCAAACATTTGGCGTTTCTCCAGATCGTAAGTTATATATCGGCTGAAGGATCCCGAAGGATTTGCACACGTCTGGTGCTCTTGACGGCAATAATGAAATTGCGCGAATCCAAACGAGATTGCTCGGCGGAGGGACCCCGTTTTGATAATTTATGGACGTTTTTTTTCGCAATTATTTTGAAGAGCATAATTCCGCCTCATTGTTAATTTAAATTTGAAAAAGTCGCATAAAGAAAATTAATCGGTTTCTTAGACACCTGGCTCTGCTCGGCGAGGAGGTGGCTTTGTAAGAGTACGACGCCCCGAGACGTTGAATAATTGACGATCAATTAATTGTTTTTATCGCGGGCACTCGGTTTAATTGATGACAGATTGGATTTTGATGGAAAACGGTCGGAAATTGTAACGTAAAACTGTCATCTAGAATGCGCGTGCCGAAATTACCGGACTATATTTTTTAGTCCATGTGCCATGGGCTGAAAATCACAATCTTCGTACCATTTTGGCGGACTAAATGCCGTTTTCAGGGAATGTTCCCATATGGCAAAAAACCATGATGGACATCTCAGAAGAGTCGCTTTCCAAAATGGCGGGCGTTTAAACATGGCGCCGTAGATATATATTTTGTATCTTCTTTTACATACAATTGATGCACAAAAGCGCTAGAAACAAATAATTCAGTCAAATAAAGTTAACCTCTAGGTATTTAGTGAAAAATCTCTAATATGGCTCTCAATACGAAAATTTGTACCTTACCTTCAACGCAAAAAAGGTACGTTAATTAAGCTTTCCAGTGGTATCTAAACTTTACAGATTGGGCCACAAATAGCGACATAAATTAAATTGAGCGAAACCCAACGCAGATTCTATAGGTACATAGAGCTTATCTGTTTTAAAGGTACACATCCGGTAAGTGTGCGCAGAAACCAAAATTGGTTAAGCTTCAAAGACATTTGTGAAGCAAGCCAACTTGTTTTATACATTTATAAATTTTTTACTATAGGCATATGGATGTGTTTGAATCGCGTTTTTCTGGAAAACGGTTGATCCTATGACCTAGTATCAAAAGTACCTTTTTTATGTAGAATTGTTTGGAGAATTTATTGTTACCTGAAGTCAAAAATTCAAGAAAACTGGGGGAAACAAAGTTGTGAGGCATTTTTTCTCCGGTCGGGGGAACATATGGGGGGGATGCCTATGGTCGTCAATCACCTGTTTTGTTCCTACCAGATAATTTGTCACCCCAAAATTACCCGAGAACCAAAATTTCGATATTGTATCTCCAACCGTTTCAAAAATAATTAATAAATATCTGTTTTTGAGAAACACTTTCTAAGGCCTGTAGCGCCCCCAAGAGGCACTTTCGGACATCTGTTCGTATAAACTTTTCTTCCTATTTTTAGGTGTAGAATGACCCCCCGAAATATTGCGATGTTATTTCCGGATAACCCTGTATACCTACAACAATATAACAGGTACAGTATTTATTTTACGTATACTTAATATTGTAGGTATACAGGGTGTTCGCGAAATATGTAGCAGAACTCCTACCATAGGTTCCTTACATAAAAATAAGTTGAAAAGTTCCTATGAAGATTTGTCCGATATCGCCTCCTATGGGTGCTAGGTCTTCTCGTAGGAGGAGGAAGGGGACCAGTTTATTTTTAATATTTGGGAAATGGCTTAATCTACGATATTGCAATTTGGTACATAGACTTAGGTACTTAAGGGTGTGTCATGTACAAAATTTCATTAAAATTGATGGAGGGGAACATTCAGTTACCGACACCAGCAATTGGTATTTTCAATGCAAAACCTACATAAGCAGCTCTTGAAACATTATTCACTGATATTTAGAAGTAAAATTTCATAAGAAAACTTTTATTCCTCTTGCAAAATTTCAAAATAATCCATTGATTTCGCGCAATCAACAAAAATGTGTACTATTGCATCATGCGCGTCTTGTAATTTTTGGACCACGAAGTCGCCTATGCAAACTTAGCCCCCTTAGGAGGCGATGTCGGACACAAGTTCATAGAAACTTTTTAACTTATTTTTATGTAAAGAACCCACGGCAAGAGTTCTGCTACATGTTTCGCTGGTTTGCATAGGCGACTTTGTAAAACTGATCCAAAAATTACAAGGCGCGCATCATGCAATAGCATACATTTTTGTTGATTGCGCAAAATCGATGCATTATTTTGAAATTTTGCAAGAGCAATAAAAGTTTTCTTATAAAATTTTACTTTTAAAACGCAGTAAATGATTTTTCCAGGAACTGCTTATGTAGGTTTTGCATTGAAAATACCAATTGCAGGTGTCGGTAACTGTATGTTCCCCTCCATCAATTTTAATGAAATTTTGTACATGACACACCCTTAAGTACCTAAGATTAAGCCGTTTCCGAAATATTAAAAATAAACTGGTCCACATCCTCCTCCTACGTGAAGACCTTAGGAGGCGATATCGGACAAATCTTCATAGGAACTTTTCAACTTATTTTTATGTAAGGAACCTACGGTAGGAGTTCTGCTACATGTTTCGCGAACACCCTGTATTAACATTTAAAAATAATTTACGACTGGTTTTCATTGATGGAGTTCCGCAATTAAGCAATTTATTCTTGTTTTCTTGTCATATGAATTAGAAAACGTCCTATGTATGTACAGTCGGGGACTTTGAAAATGCCCATCCCACCGCAACGATTCACTTGGTTGGCTGCATCGCTGATGCAATTTGATTGATGTTTGACTGACAGAGGTAGACAAACATTAAGCACTTTGCAGCGATTAAAGCTTCGTTTTCAGTCTAGCGAAGTTCGCAGGTTTTTGGCGAATAAAAATGGCCGACAACTCTAAACCCCACTTTATACATATGTTTTGGCCATTTTAATTTGCCAAAAACCTGCGAACTTTGCGTGACTGAAAACGAGGCTATACGGTCGACCAAATCAATCTTCGCTGTGGGGTGGGCTGGTGGACATTTTCACAGTCCCCGACTGTACCTAGGAATGTATCTGTTGACTAGCCAGGCCAATTCCAATCAAAATATGTAGACGTTTCGGCACAAATATTGTAGCCTTCCTCGGGCCACTACAATAATAAAGACATGGCAGGTCAATTATGCGCATTGACAAATTAAACTAAAAACATTTTTTTTAATAAACAGTTTTTAAACTAATGTACTTTTTTCCGTTAAGGGCACAAATTTCATTAAATACCCAGAATTTAACTCTATTTGACGAAATTATTTGTTTTTGGTGCTTTTGTGCATTAATTGTAGGTATGTCAAAGTAAATACATAATATTAATCTACGTTTCAGGGGCTTTCAAATAAAAAAAAAAGAAAACTAAAGTAGTCCCAATACTTACAAACATTCGCCATTTTTAAAAGCTATACTCTTCTGCAATGTCCATCATGGTTTTTTGCCATCTGGGGGCATCTAGTAACATTCCCGGAAAGCGGCATTTAGTCCGCCAAAATGGTACCAATATCTCTCATGGCACATAGTAATAATAATAATAATAATTTTTATTTGCCAAAACGAAAAACTACATTCGGTATGTTAAATGGACATAGACTAATTGGGTTTGTTTGGAGGTAGGTATTAATAATTCGACGGAGCTGGAAGTGGTACAAGGGATCGGGATAGCCGTGGTGGCAGCGACGTTACAAAGGCAGCTTTTGTTCGGGAGACGTCAACTAGGGCTTTGTCTAATCCTCGCATATGATTGTTTCTGTTTCGGGCTTGGCTAATTGGAACGCTTAATTCAGGTTTTAAGGACTAAACAGTATAATCACACGCTTGATTGGGATCTATTCTGTCTGGAGGGAAATTAAAGGATCATTATTAAGCCGCCGCTGCAACTTTCCCCTTTGATTTTTCCCCCCTCGCGTAAATGTTTAATTTGCGCCCAGATTCCAATTTCCTCGAGTCATTTTTCCGGTGTTCCAAGTAGTTTGGAATTAATTTCGTTAAATAAGCAAACTATTGGTAAGCAATCAATTAGATCTGTTTACTTGTGGAATTAAATCAGTCGAAATAGCTTCCCAGCCACACACGTAAGGGGATATTATGCATAAACATGAGCACATAGCACGATTTATATGTATATGCATTGCCTAATCATCACAGCTCCACCGGAATGTTCCATTGCTTCTGTTGCTGAATATACATGTAAAGATGCTGTGCCTCTGGTTTGGGGAAGTGATTTAAACTTCAACCCCCGAATATGTCATCAAAGAGAAACTAGCTAGCTACAAAGCGGTCGACGGCAGTCATAATATATTTACCGGCTTTGTGTACCTGTGCCAAAATATATGCAAATAAATTGTTTATAAGCTCCCGATGTGGCAGTCCGTAAGGGTGGCTGCTTCATAAGCTCCAACTAAATTCATAATTAAGCATACGCTGAAAGCTTCGCGGTCGATGACAAATTGCCCACTTAACCGACAGATTTTTCGACTGCCATTATTTATCAGTCCAGAGCATTGTTCTGTCAGGTTTCCAGGTTCAAAACCGATAAAAATATGCTCTCCTCTGTGTAGTATTCGAAACTGTGAGCTCCTTTTCTCCTGAAGAGAAAAAATTTCAAATTTCTAACCTGAAAATTAAAGTTAAGTATAGCCAAGTATAGCTAATTGATTACACAAGGTAGTTTCACAGTCTCGTTCCACAAAATTTTACTTACTGTTTAGGACGCGTTTCGGAGTGTTACTCCATCTTCAGCTATAAAAGAAATTAACACAAAATACAAAACAGTTGCCTGGAAAATGAAAAAACGTTTGGGTCAAAGAAAAATAACAGCTTTTGGGTCGCACTGTAAATCGATCGAAAGACGCTCAAACAATGTTAGCTGTTATTTTTCTTTGACCCAAAGGTTTTTTCATTTTCCAGGCAACTGTTTTGTATTTTGTGTTAATTTCTTTTATAGCTGAAGATGGAGTAACACTCCGAAACGCGTCCTAAACAGTAAGTAAAATTTTGTGGAACGAGACTGTGAAACTACCTTGTGTAATCAAACATCAGTTCCTCTTTGAAAAATGGACCAAGCTTTCAACCAATAGCTAATTGAAAATGTTTTATATTCAGTGGTGAACTATGATAAATATCAGTACTGTAAAGACTTTAGTGTTCGTCTTTCTTATACAGTGAGGACCTAAAGTCCAGCCCCCCCCCCCTTTCCTGTGTCTCTGGAACCGCGCTAGAACCTTGAAATTTTGGAAGTTATGACATATAAATCAAGAATTTTAAATGGCAAGAGGGGTCATGTAATCCCTCATTTGAAAGCTAATTTAATTTTCTATAAATTGGGTGGCCCAAAAAAAATTATGAATTTTATTGAAAATTTCTATTTAATTTTTTTTGCCCAAGAACATCTTCAATATGAGCTCCTTGGACTTCCCATCATTAGATAAAGACGGATAAGAGTTTGCAAAAGGACTTTTTGGGAATTATTTCTCAGTTTTGCACAGTTAATTTGCTTGTAAATTCAATGACATTTCCCTCTTGTCATTTTTTTATGTCAAGGAGCCGATCTTGAACATCTACTGAGATAAAATAAACCTCGAAATAAACAATAAAATCGTATAGAAAATTAAAATAGCCTTGAAAAGAGGGGTCACATAACCCCTCTTGCAATTTAAAATTTTCGACTTTTATGTGACAACATTCCAAATTTGAAGGCTACCGGTTGGGAGCTATTTTAATGCTCACTATTGGGATCTCTGAAACTATAAGCGATATAAGCGGTTAATTTACAAAAAAATTGCTTTTTTTTGAAGGTGATTAAGAATCTGTAAAGAATTCTTCGATATCTTGATTCGTTGCTGAGTTTTTCGAAAAAACGGAAAAATGTTATTCTAAAGAAAAAATCATATCTTCCTCAATGGCATTGGCAGAAATTTCCTAGGCCTTCTAGAGCTTGAGTAACGACAGTCACTTATCTTTTTCTTGTGGCCGCCATATTGGATTTTAACACCATAGGATACATAAAAAAATTTGCTTTTCAAAAATATTAAAAACTTGGACTTTTTTGACAGATCGTCAAAATTTGAAATTGGTTTGAATAATTTGTATAATCAGCCTAAAGTTAGGGAGGGAAAACAATTGCAGAAAGTACACCGACTTTTTCAATTTCTTATGGCAGGTGAAAACAATTGGATTCAACGTAATAAAGCACGTCTTGGCATCGTGTGACTCAAGCTTTGAAATGTTTTTTTGGAAAAAGCCCCGGTTGGGTACATTTTTGAAAAACTAATTTTTTTGTTTTCTATGCTGTTAAAATCCAATATGGCGGCCATAAGAAAAAGAAAAGTTGACTGTCGTTACTTAAAATCTAGAAGGCCTAGGAAATTTCTGCTAATGCCATTGACTTGACGGCTGTCAAAAATATAAAAGTTTCATTTAAATAGCATCAACTGTTAGGATGATATGATTTTTTCTTTAGAATAAAATTTTTCCGTTTTTTCGGAATAACTCAAGAACGAATCAAGATATCGAAGAATTCTTTACAGATTCTTTTTTTATTGAACGCTTTATACCATTCTTCTTTGTCCCTTTTTCTTTGTTTTCAGTGTCTCCGTGCGTTTCATTAACATATCTTCACAAAGTACGAGGGTTCTTTTCTGATTCTTGTACTTTGCGCAATATCCTACCATTTTCATTTTCCTCTACTTCACTAGTTCCTCACAATGGGTTAAAGGTTAAAATATTCTTCTCGAATGTTCGTATTTCGTTGATTTTGTACTTTATGGGCGTATGTTCTAAGTCTTCAATTTTTTTTTATTTTCTTAATTTGCTCGTATATTGTGTCACCTTTTGGCGTGACCTTCTCCCTACTTTTCTTTTATTTCTTGTGTTAGTTGTTACATTGTCGGTTAACTCGATATTTCTGATCTGGTCAGGATTCCGTAGGTGAGCTTTGTAACCTTTTTGTCTTACTGATTTTGGAAAGAGTTTGGGTTTAAAGGTCCTGAAAACAGCAACATTTACTTATTTAGAAATTCTGACCAGGCTAACGAAGGCTAATGTTAGACCCTATCAAAATTTTACGTGGATGTAAACTCCAAAACAAATTTTCGTAAAGAGTTGGTTGAAACGTTATTGTAAAGGCATTTGGACGGGCTATTATTTAATGTGCCACACAGTACCCCTTTCTGATTTTCAAGATTAGGACCAGGTCTAAGTTTTAGATCTTTCCAAAATTTTATTCAAAAATAACTCTAAAACTGATTATTCTAAGAGTTGGTTATCAACGGCGTTTTGAAGGTCTTGAAAAGATCTTCAGTTTCTATGGTTGACATTTGTAACATTTTCTCATTTAGGAATCATACTCAAAACCAAATCAAATTTAGATTCTAGCGCAATTTTAAATGAAATTCGCTACAAAACGAATTATTGTAACTAGTCAGTTGAGACGTCATTTTAAAGACATTTTGATGTATCATATAGGCATCATATATGTAGGTATTCATAGAGGTATAACTTTATAGCTTGGGATGCCCAGAACACAATACAAACGAGAATTACGAAATGTGATGATATGTGTGATATCTTTATTTGGCACTTAGATAAGCGCTTATCTCAGGTTGCACCATTTATGTCATTGCTGTAAGAATTGTATTCATGGAAATTATACCATGATTAGGCTAACCATGGAATAACCAGGCACCAGGGCAAGGCACTTTTAAAAACATACGACACCAAGTAGGTAGGTACTTACTCTTGCTTCTATTTTGGTACCGTTTTCCTGTTCAACTTCTGTTTTTGTAAAGACCTGCTCACGTGCAAAATTCTCTTATTCAGACAAAAAATTGTATAAAGAAAAATGACAATTCCAGCAATAGTAAATGAATAGCGTGAACGTACGTAACATAACAAAGTTTAACAATCGTCAAACGAGAGCAAGAAAGGCACAACGGTTAAGATATGGTACAGAAGAACGGAAGGAGAGACAAGGCAAATCCCATAAAAATCATAACAGAATGGCGTGAAATGGGCATTCGCTGATCGAAGGAAATATGATGTTAAAGATGAAAATGGAGAACTTGATCAGAAAAATAGAAAACTTTGAAAAGTATGGTGGCGAATATGTAGTAAAAATGGCTAAAACGCATCAAGTTATAGGAAAGAAGTAAAAGCATTAAATGTGGACTGATTCTCCATCACGTAGAAGATGATTAAAAAGTGAATGCCCCTACAACTTCCACGGGAGTGCATAGTTTTATTTGTACTATATCAGAACGCTTGCACCAAATTCTAATGGAGTAGGTATTCAGGATTAAATTCTGAATCGATTCGTGTTTTTGAAAATTTCAAGGGTCCAATAGTTCTCGAGTTATAAGAGATTTAAGAGGACCAAGCAGATTTCTGATCATAGGGTAATTTAATGTTAGATGCACTATTTACTAGGTAACAAGATAAAGCAATATAAATTTTCATTGATATAGTATCTTGTTACCTAGAAAATAGGTCGTCAATTACCTTATGAAGCAATTCAAAGCTGAAATCTGATTGGTCCTCTTAAATCTCTTGTAACTCGAGAACTATTGGATCCTGGAAATGTAACTAAGATTCTGAGTGACATCAAACTTCAACGTAGAAAGGCATTTCCTTAATAACACTCGATTGTGAATGCTCCTTTTAATGCACTTCCTTATACGTTTTTGGGGCTGTTCTTTCGCTGGGCCCATAACCTGTTGTTATTAAGCGAGTTGAGACACTAAACAGTGTTCATCCTATTTTTACAAGCCATTTAGGATTGAATTGTCCATTTATGTCACACATTGCAAATGAACTCTTGGTTCCGTTCGACATGTTGAACGCCTCCAATTATTGACCGATCATAAAACCATTGTTCTATTGTGAAACAAGGCTAGCGGAAACTAATCAGTTGCCATTTGATTTCGTCACAGTCGCACAAAAATAAATGCTATCGGTCGACAAGTTTTCATTAGCGGTGCAACAAAAGCCCTTGCAGGTGACCTATCGGTAAATACTTAAACTGATATTGGGTGTTCAGTGGTGTGCATTGAAAAATGGTAGAGTGGCTCCGCGCATAAAGTTAATTATGTAGTTTAGGAATGGATTGCTACCCCAACCCAGTCGAAGTGGAACAATACACGTCAGTTTGCAGCCGGAAAAGCAACCGAATGGAAACTGTAACTCATTGAAAAGTTATCAGTGACTAGTTTCCATGCGTGTGCTCTAAAGTTTAAATAATATTTTGTGCCTCATTTACCATTGTACTTTCAAGTACATTTCGTTTTCTATTATGGAGCAGAGGAATAATTTAAAAGCTTTTTGATGGCTGTATAAACGGGATAAAGCAGCGTGACCGTTCATTTGGTTCATGCAAAACTCATTACTTTCCATCCCTGGCGCGTAATCTCATTGTAAAGCAATACGGGAAATGTTTTGTCCACCTCAACGTGACGCACGTTATTAAATTATCCGCTTTTATCTAATTTTTCCCAAAACGAATCAGCCCTGGCCCCACCAATTAACATCAGGAAGATGCCTTGCACGGTTTAGTAAACCCTAATTACAGTTATTGATGCTTAAAAACAAAAATTCGAAATTTAGTTGAGTAATGCTTTTGAGTCCGGATTTTAATACTTTTTATAGCTTACATCAAAGATTCTAGTAAGAGGGAGATCTTACAGAGATCATTTAAAGAGATTGCATCGGATGACGGTGTTCCTGAAGCTTCATCATCCGTAAAAGTATGTTAAACAGATAAAACGGGCAAATTGAAAACGTCATGTGGGTATTTACCAGAAATGTCCTGAGGGCCCGAAAATAATGAACAAATTTTTCAGTGCTCGCGGTTCTATTTACCCTGACCCCAACCCACTATATCCTTGGCATCCCAAGAGATTTGTAAAGAAATACCTGGACCAATGAAAGATTTTATTGTAATAGTAAATTGTTAATCGGTGATCTTTTGACACGACCTGGAAATAGCAACCTTGGCCCAGTAGAAGAAGATAATCCTTCCCTGCATTTCGCAAAAAGATTTCAGCGGACAAGACAACACTAAATTACTTTAGTGACGAAAGAACAGAATCATTATCCGGCAAATAAAATTAGACGTGGGCTAATTGAATGAAATGTTGGAACCAATCAAGAAACATGGCTGCTGTCGGATGAGATCATTGATGGTTTTATTTATGACTGCTGCGTGTGTGCTTTTTTTGTCCGACGGTGAACATTGAACACTAATTAGTAATTACCATCATCAAGAATTACGTTAGAAAAAATTATGCAGCCTAATGGGTGTAAAACCGAACGCTGAAGCTCCTTTTGACGACAAAAGAGAGATCCGCCCGTTTATAGACGCTAAATATTATAGAGCTTTTGTCTTTGATGCGTTTAATTGACTATGTCTTGTGTTAAGTAGCCTCTTTCAGTTTTTCTTTTAGATTGTTAGTCCATACGAAAAATGAAATCATCGTTTGAGGTCAAATTAACAACTCAATCTAATATATTCGTTTGTTTAACAGAAGGTTCACTGTCTATAGTAGGATATTGTATGGATTATTATCAATGAGGCAAATTTTGTGTCTGACACGATCCAGAATTATGAACAGAAATATGGCTATAATTCGTAGGCAGAATTTTTAACAAAATTGTGGACCATTCTGTATGGCACGAGGTAGAATTTTGACCACAATTGAAACCGAATTTGAATGCGTGCGCAAGCAGTTCGAATCAGAATGTGGAGAACCACCCTCTGAGTACTTCAAACAATCGAACGGAAATGAACTTCTTCATTGTAAATATAAGGGGACACAACACGTGCTACAGTGGTATGCGGAAACAGTGTTGCCAGACCGTACAACCTCTTCATTTTCAAGTTTCATTTAGACCTCATTTAACAAAAAAAAAACTATGAAATTATGTTCCCATTAGCATTACAACTCAAAATTAATTATTCACATGGTGTTGAACACATTTGCTATTGTGGAATGTAAAATGTGTTGTAGAATTAAATAGAACCGTGCGGGAAATTTAGCAACACCACAACGTGCCACAACCTGTAGACCTGTAGCTTGCAATTATTGTACACAACACTATATCTCGGGGCATTTTCCTGCACAAAATTTAGAACAAATTTAATTTTATGACCAGAATTGTGGTTTCAACGGGGCAACCTGTTTTACACGGTCAATAATTTGGAATAGAAATTCTGTGTATAATTATGGATCGTGTCACACAGGCTTAAAATAAGATGGGGAAGGGTTTTGAATTCTACAATATTGAAAATTGTTCGTAAATATTTGCTTTGGTGAGGTGAGTAATTGTAGATATAACATTGCATATCTGGTTTCCATTAGTGACAATATGTTTCATGAAGGTGCGTACACATCACGATGATAAACTTTGCACAACTTTTTGTACTGCAATGGGCAACAGGAAACCGATTTTTTTTCCAAAAAAGGGCGAACCTAAGTTATCCCTACACCACATTTTTGTATTTACAGGTAATTGCTGAAAATGTTGGTCTTGTCAATGGTATGTATAAGCACCAACGGCCGATTTCAAAAGGTTGTGCTTAGAAAAATGCGTGTTCTTATTTTTAAATCTAACACTACCACCGTAGAGTAAATAACACGTTATCAGAATAATGGTGAATCAGTTGGCATTTCAAGATTTTATGTCACTAATTAGAGGTCACGAAGTCTAGAATATGAAAGTGAATGGAAGAAAGGACAACCTGCACGGGGTCATACGTCAAAGATTCACATTAACATTGAGAGGTGTTCTGTTTTTCACTTCGTTAAACAATAAAAATCAGATTTGTTGGTCGATTTGGAACGTTTTTTCAGGTGGTCGTTGAGCTGTTAATTTATTATGCAAATGGAACATTGGTGTTTGTATGGTTGTTTAATTCCCATAATGAAAATTGGATTTTCCTGGACGGTATTTATATAGTTTATTGTGCGTTATTAGGGAAAATTCGGTGTGTGACGGCGCTAGTTCATTAGTGTGGATTTTCATCAAACCATTCGTTAAATTCTAATTAGTTAATTGTTAGATGAAAGTTCGAAGTGACGCCGTGTATGTACACCCTCGATGAAATGTGTTTCAAAAGCACTTTGCGTTAGAAAAGGCAGGTAGGCTTGTGACCATCGCTCTGCAGCCATTTTAATCAGAGATAGCATATGATGTGCATCAAAGGCACAAGTTGAATACACATTTCCACGTTTTTCAATGGGCATAATTATTTCGGAAGTGTGAAATGAGTCAGTTTTGTTAAGATTTAATTAACATAATGAATAACCTTACCAGCTTGTCCCAACAACATCGTACCCTTATAGTCGTTAATTAAATATATGCAGAGGAGACGGTTTTGTCTTGGTATGGTTGATTTGGACCGGGCTTTGAGACGGATCCCCTTTCTCTTCCCCCAAAGATGTTATTAATCTTCTTAAGTAAACGGACCCGCAGACGGAGGTCGCGAACGAATCCAGGAGATTTTATTAAAGCCCCAAACAAGTTCTGTTTACAATTAAAAGTTGGTTTTCCCTCACTTGCCGGTCCTTTGTTGTAGCTGTCACGGAACATACACATGAAAAAAATGTACAAGGGTAAAAGTTGAATAATTTAAAAGTCTGCATTGTTTACCAGCCCAATCCACAAGTGTTTTCCTAGTTGGAGCAAAAGCTGCCATTTCTTCATTTATTATTTATAGGTCGGTCGATTTTAACCCCGTATATTGTTTCACATTTATGAAATTAATTCCTTAACCTCTCTCAAATTGGCAAGATATCTATTATAGTCGGGTGGTTAAGTAAATCCCGTCCCTGGCTTGAGGAAGGGCCGTCCCTCGGGGCATCCTCGATCGATGGAAAGGTTATTACCTTTGCTACTGACCCCAAATAATTATTTACATAATTAAATCCACCCGAACACGAGATAGAACATCAAGAAAATACTGGGACACGAAGATTTTTCGGTCCAAGGCCGCAGAAATGCCCCTCATTGTTCTTTCCAGCCAACAAAGGAAGACCCTCACAGGTTGATCCTGGTCCGGATGACCCGTATTTCCCCCGCTGTTGGGTCCAAAGTCGTGTTCGAAATTTCGTGTACCATTCAACAGGTACAATGATAATTATGGGTATGTTTTTTGTTCGTCGGTTTTCGATGGATTTCGAGAGGTCTCGCCTGATGCACGCTGTGTGTTAAGTTAGTTTGGCGCGTCGGTGTTGGATGTGTATGTGAAATAAACCAAGCCAGTGCTTTACTACGAATAATTAAGTGCGTTTGTGTGTTTTTTGGTGGGTGCGGCGCATTGAACGAACTTTGTAGTGGTTTAGTGGTTGGTTTCCGTGATAAGGAAGAGTTTCGGACACGGGAAGCTTCAGATAAGGTCGGTACTTCCCTTCTCCGGATGCGCATTATAACCTCAAAGTTCTTCCACACGTAATCAACTCATACTGAATTATTTTTCATAACATCACACTACGTAGGGTTGGAAGGCTATATTTTGTTCAATTTTCGATGAATATTAATTAGGACGATGAAATCGGTATGTACCAATAACTATGGTATTTCACACAATTCAAGCAACTTTTCCCTGCTATTTATGCATGCGGCAATGTAATACTTTCTTATTATAACATCCGATTGTTTGCTGCCGTGGTCAGTGGCGTCCACTATAAACAAATTCGAATTCCGAGTACTCTGACGAATAGCACGTAAGTTTTGCAAGTCTATCCTACGTGTTTTCATCGGTTTAATTAAATATGAAGTGAGAATGCGGGCGTTAGTCGCAGCTGATGGCTGTCAAGCTGGAATTTAACGTTTAAACACTTTTTCACCTTTACGTTTTGTTTTATTAATGACGACGCGCTGATAATGCTTTATCATGAAAATAACTGGAAATTGAAAAATATGCATTTTTCTTGTATCGGAAATTCTTCGCTTTTCAGGTAGATGTGTTATTAAAAACAGGTTGCTTTTATGGCACCAGCAGAACTACAAACAGGTATTGTCAGTTTTTATCTTTTTAATAATTTGCATCTTTAGTTTCATGGGTTTATCGTAAAAATTGCAGAACAAAAGTTAAGGGCGGTTGTCCCGGCGCATCCACCAATTTTAGTCAGTCACGGACCAGTGAAACCTGCATGCTCTTCTTCATTCCGCAACATTTAGTAACCAATCAGTCCATAGTGCCCGAGGGGTGATCCGCAGGCCGGAATCAGTGTACATTTTTCGGGAATAGATCGAAATAGATGGGAATATCCGGAATACTCTGGATTAGTTGGGAATAATTGAAATTTTCCCTGTGCTATATTATTAAAATTTATTGATTGGATCGAGGGGCTATCCACTCGCTGAAATTTTGTACACCATTGCCGATTTCGGCAATGATTAGTATATAATTGCCGCATTGCCGCTGCATTTCCGAACCCACCATTCCTTAATTTCGCAAAGCATTCCCGCATTTCTTTGTCAGTTTTAGATATTTTAGGTTATTTATACAATTGATTCCCTACCCTTCTACCTCGCCTTCTATTTATAGTATATAATATACCTATATTATTAGGGTACCCAGTTGCAGTTACGTTTATTTAACTACATAATTGAAGCACGAAAAACGCGATAAGAGCGAAAAATTGATATAGTTGTCCTTATTTTTCTGAATTGGACATTTCCACGTCTTTTTCGGAGCGTTTCTATTTTCATATATTTCCAAAGCATTCCTAAAATTGCCGGTCATTGCCGAAATTGCCGTACATTTCCAAAACATTCCTGAAATTTCCGAACATTTTCGAAGCATTCTCTCCCATAATTGCTATCCATTTCTTGGACATTGCTAACAAATTGCATTCTTTCTATAACATTTCCGCACCTTTCCTTGAGATATGTATACCTATTCCCGACCGAAGGGATGTCAATATTGCCACATGGCCGTACTTAATTGCCGTGAAATGCCTAAAATTTCCGTATATTTCTGAGACTTGCCGAAAATTCCCTCCATTGCCTAAACATTGCCGAGAATTTACGCATTCCCCTCGGCATTCCCTATTGTATTTCCGTCCATTCCCGTCAATTTGTACACCTATTGCCGAAGTGGATAGCCCCTCGGATTGGATGCGTGTACTTTAAAATAAATCAAAACAATTGGGGAATAATTTGTAGGAATAGGTAGAATTACCCTGAAAATCGCCCTCACTTTTTTATATCAACGGAAATCACCCGGGGTGATTTCCAGGAAATCGCCCTGGGTCGGGGTGATTTCCAGGAAATCGCCCTGGGTCGGGGTGATTTCCAGGAAAAAATCACCCTGGGTCGGGGTGATTTCCAGGAAATCGTCCCAGCAATTTTCAAGAGACGCGAATAAGCATAATTACGAAAAACTGAATTTACCTATTATTTCATACTGCAATAAATGCATGACTTTTTATTTAATTTATTTACTTCAGGCGATTTTCTGGCTGAATATCCCTTGTGTTTGGGATATTTAAGGAAATCTGCCCTTGCTGTCTGATACACGTGTTTGTTGCCCCAAGAAAACAGACCTCGCGCTACGCGCTCGGTCTGTTTTCGTTGCAACAAGCACTTGTATAACAGCGCGGGCAAATTTCCGGAAATATCCCTCACACGCGGGATATTATATACGAATACATCAGAATAACTCGGGGTAGATTCGGAAGGGCCTGATGTGCCTGCACGCCTGTTGAGTATAAGTTGAGGTTAGGAAATCTCGAAATACTTGGGAGTCGACTTGGGAATACTTCAAATACATGGGAATACTTCAAATACATGGGAATACTGGGAATACACCGGAGTACTACAGAATACTGATGGAGAAAATTGCTGATTACCTATTGGTATACCGGGATAGTTTTAAGTCGAGTTTTGGAATACTGGGAATACTTGGGAGTCGACTTGGGAGTACTTCAGGATAACCGGGAATACATGGGAATACACCGGAATACTACAGAATACTGATGGAGAAAATTGCTGATTACCTACCGAGGGGTTAATCCTTCGTAAAAATGGCGTACGAAAGAATTCCCATGCTATGGAATACCTGGGAATTCCTAAAGAATTCCCAAGAATTCCCAAAGAATTCCTGGAGAATTCCCCCAAGGGTGTACGAAAGAATTCCCAATAGATTAACCCCTCGTTACCTACATTGAAATACCGGAATAGTTTTAAGGACTTGGGAATACTTCAGAATAACCGGGAATACTTAGAAGTACATGGGAATACACCGGAATACTACAGAGTACTGACGGAGAAAATTGCTGATTACCTACATTGGAATACCGGAATAGTTTTAAGTCGAGTTTTGGAATACTGGGAATACTTGGGACTCGACTCGGGAATACTTCAGAATAACCGGGAATACTTAGAAATACATGGGAATACACCGGAATACTGATGGAGAAAATTGCGGATTACCTACATTAGAATACCGGAATAGTTTTAAGTCGAGTTTCGGAATAGCTTCGGAGTACTGGGAATACTTGGGTATTCCTGGAATCAGCGTACGTTTTTTAGTCTGCGGATCACCCCTCGACAGTGCCAGTGCATCGCCCGCCAGTAATTTACTTTTGTTCCAAAATAATTGTTTTAAAAAAATCTGTAATCGTGAAAACTTTCTCTCATTCGGCTTCTTTTTTCGGTCGTTTTGAAGCCCCGAGGCTGGTTAATTTTGGGGGAAGGTCCTCCCTTGGTTTCTAATTAAAGTTGTAGCAATTCGAGTTGTTAGAAAAATACTGTCTCCGTGTAATGTCTCGTCCAATTAAAAACGACGTAGTACGGGGTCACTAAAGTTAATCATCTATGATGCATCCATTAACCGTTAGTAACACTTGCATCAACTGTAATTCTTGTAATTAGCGGCGGTCAGGACGATTTTGGGTAGGTTTTCAGCATCGCGTTCCGAAACAACAGGTGTCGGAGGGTATTGTTCTGTTGTTTTGTCTGCGTCTCGTCTAGATTTCAATGTGAGTCATTGTGAGGACGCTTTATCTGCTATTAACCGTGTGTACAACACTGCTGATAACAGCAAAAAAGGTTTCGAGAATCACACATTTTTATCGCGTTTCCGGGCTTTTTGTCGCAGGAATTGTAAAAATCCAATTAAAGTATTAATAAAGTGCGCAATTGCCGAGTATTTCGGTCCGATGAGTCTTTTTGGTTGCCGTGACATAAAGTTTATAGTTTCAGTATGCAGCTGGGGCCCGTTTAATTTTACGACTCCACATTTGCTGGGAGATATTACGGCGTGACGTAACCGTAGTTGAATTTTACTAGAGTATGATGGAAATAATGTTGTTTGTTCTGATGATGGAATGATCTGGATTGTCATTGTGCGTGTTACCCCTAAAACAAACCCAAAGATCAGCGAAATACAAACTGTTGCTGGTTAGCGTACGTGATTCGAATCGGTTCGGATCAGCAACAAGCGACGTCAATCGCCATACCCTGGATCAACAGTTTGTCGCCCTCTGACACGCAAAGTCTCATGCACGCTCGCTATAAACTCACCGACACGAAAATCATCCCCCAACGGACATTTCATTACAATTTCAGAAGACCGCCAGTTTTTGTCTTGGCCCCTCGATGAAATCACCCGCGCCTGAAATTGATGGTATCATCGCCGTTGGTATTAAAGTTTGAAGGTTTTTCTGTTTATTCAGGTTTTACTGTTTATTTGTAGCGATAACTTCATCGTTGCGAAATTTTATAGTTACACGGTAAATGATTTTTCCCCCGCTTCCACCAATTTTCTTTGTCATACTTTGGCAGTAATTCCTCGCTTATTATTCCCGCGTGTTTTACGCGCTTAAAAACTGCGTATAATTCCAAAAGTTATCAACTGGTGTATTCCGGGTGCTCAAGATTCGCGTGAAAGGGTTTACCGAGGCAAATTTTGTTTTTATGAGGTTTTCAGTACTCGTCCTTTGAGGGTGAAATGGGGCGTTTTTGTGACCCGCCCAAGCTTTCATTAGAACCATAAAATCGGTTAACGACACTAACAAGGTTGTGCAATTAGTCATTGCAACGCGTCAAGTTTCACGTAGATTTCTTTTCTGTTGCGTTAATGTACGCAGTTTAATTGTTTGCTTTTCAGTTAAATTTTTATTACCGATTGATGATCACAAGGTCCGACCTTGACTGAAGGATCCTCCTGTATTTACTCTTTCGTAATTTGAAAGTTGTTTGTAGGTGGGGACCGGCACGTTTGTGTGTCAAATTGTCCGAATGTTTGTCTCATGGAAAAATTCGAATTGGTTTCTGTGTCGGAATCTTCTTTTTCACTGTTCATTATTTCAGGTGGATTTTTTGTTATTTCACGCTGAAACTCACCAGGAAATAAGACTGTTTAAAAATTTAGGAGGCAATTGCGGAGGGCTTTTTCTGCAATCCGGTTAAGCAAGCACTGAGCTCTCGTTCTGATTGACGTCCTGGTTTTTTAACATGCAGAATTAAAATATTCAATTATTAAGAAGAGCCAGTCTGATTGAAGCATAAAAAAGTAAACAGTGATTGTGAAAATATAATACCGAGAAAAAAAGCTGGTAATAACAAAAGTGGCTGCCAAGAGACGGTTTGTTCCCTGATTAATGTTTGCGTTATAAATTATGTGGGACGTGTTGGATTATTTTTTGTTTACTTACTTATGTCATCACCGTCGGTCGATTTAAAATAGTCTGTCGTACTGGGGCATCACGACGGCAGATGTGTCGAGTCGAATTACCAAAGATTTACATTGCTGAAATGTTTTAAATCAAAAGAAACTGTTGGCTTGGCTCATATGTTAGTGAATTGCTGTGATCGTAATTTTAGCCGAAACAAAGTAACCAGATTGGATAAGAAGTCCGAAAGCAATCTAATTTCGTCGCTAAAACTAATTCTAGCCTCCAAGTGTACTCCTCATCATTCACAGACAATTGGTTTCAAATCCAATAAAGACGTTGTTAGTAGGGGCCAATCGCGTTTCACCCACGAAAAGCTAATGCCTGTTCAACAAGTGTGAGACCGAAAGGGGCCTGGCACCTTTCCAAATTTTCACTGAAAAAAACAAAACGATGATCGTTTCTTTTTCGTCGCAGTTTTATTTCCGTGTTTCCAGATTCGAATTATTTTTACTGCGGACGAGAATGCAATTCTCCTCCAGATTGGAACGATCTGCTCAAGTACGTGAGACTCATCTATAACATGTGATTATGTGGATCCCGCCGCAGTTTTTTTAAATTAAAATTAATCGGAGGTAATTCCGACCGGAATTGAATCGCTCGAAAATTACAGGGGGAGAAAATATAAATTTTTCCGTCGCTGGCGTATTCTCTGGCGACTTTCATTAAGGAGTGTTCTAGTTCATTTCAGTTGCGGTTTAGAGGCTCATCTTCCAGCAAATTTGACCCATACAGTTGAATTTACTATTATAATTATTAATTGTTGTATAATGGTTATATTTCTTAAGCCGGATCTTAACAACAAATAAGTTCCAATTTTCTAATATCTGGGAAAAACTGTATGGGTTTGTATCCCTGGGCCTAGCTGTAGCAATGAAAAGTTATTGGCTTTAAGAACGAAAGAACTTGCTTTTTCCGCTTTCTCGCAAGTATCTCAAAAATTAAACAAAATACTAAACAGGCCAACAAGGTAGAGACAATAATATTTACAAGGTCAGCGCCTCGGTCAGCGCCATCTTTGATCAGTAATGTTAGGTGTTGGCTTAACGAATGTAAACTGTCAAATGTCACTTTTGTTTCAGGTGTTTAATTTGGTTTACTCACTTTGTACCACCTGATCGTCAAAAAAATAACATAAAACTTAGTAGTAATCACGAAAATACGAGTTTACGTGTTGGTATTACGTAAGTATGTACGTACGTTTGTAAACACGCCACAGCCAAAACTACTAGACCGATACCGATTTGGCTGAAACTTGGTACGTAGGCATCTCATAACCCAGCTTAGATCTGAAAAGCGTTTGGAGCTATTTTGGCACATCAAATTTTAAATGCAAACCCCCATTTTTCACGTCACAGTAGGAAAGGCGTTCAAATTCTGTTTCTAAAAATGTATTTACTCTCAGTGCCCAGTACCGTTTTGTTCAAGTGCATGTTTTTTAAAGATTTATTGTCACCATCAGAAAGGTCTTCAAATTCTGGTTTCAAATAAGACAAAATTCATTCGCACCCTTTGGGTAGAAAAATCGAATTTTGTACTAACACTAAGACGTTATAGCCCAAACTACTGCATCGATTTGGCTGAAATTTGGTACATGGAGGTTAGGTGACCCGTTGAAGAGTTGACATTATTTTGAGGGCAATTGGTACACGGGAAGTGCCATTTAGGCATATCAACTTTAAAATTTTAAATAGAAGAAACGGAAATCAAAGACCCACCCGGTGGGAAGGTTCCAGCCGCTTCTCTGCTGCCAACTTTTTACAATGTTTCTTAACAACTTGTCTTCAGCCATTTGTAATAGCACCAAAAATTTGAAAAACATCGGGCATCACACGAAGATTTTGAAGAGCTCATTCATTGAAGAGTGTTTTCATGACGAAATTAATATTTTAAAGGGTTTTGGTTGGTTTATTTTTCAGATACGTGAAAAGTAAAATTAAAAATTTTCTTCCACTGTCCCGAAACACTTCGAGAGTGTGGATTGAAATTTATAGGTGACAGGATTGAATCATTCACCAAGTGGGGACGTTCTAGCCGCTTCCGTAGCTGCCCAATTTTTATCTATGAAATTTGCAATAAGAAAGGACTTGTGTTTTTGTCCTATTATGTCTTTATTATGCAACCGAACCGAGGCTCGAACCAAGGTTAATGTTCAATATACGAAAAAAGTTACACGAGTCCTTTTTTTATTTTATTAATTTAATTTTATTTCATCTATTCGTTTGATTAAATTTGTTTCAAGTGAATTTTATAAACTGTAATGAACAGCAATGGAAGTATTTTTTTATTTTCCTGTTCACGGGATCTGCAAAATAAACAAAAGGCGTTTCAAATATTAATTGGGCCATGAGAAATATTCGAAGAAATATTCTTCAGGGCCCTTAGATGATTTTTTTTAAATTTTACAGACCCTATAGAGGGTGAGTCAAACGGGAGCGGCCAACCCTTATAACTTTCGTTTTTAACATATCAGAATTATTTTTTGGGAAGTCAAATGCTATCTAATGGATTACACTTCGACAATGGTAGTGGTCGCAAAATGTTTTTATTTCGTTTACTAACGAACGGCGCATCACTTTATTTTAAATGGCACCCTGTAAATTTTGAAAATTTAGAGAAAATGTCGATTGGACGTAATTCCCAAAATTATGGATCTGGCCCGTTATTTTACAAACTATTCATTTTATCGAAAAATTACTCCATTAAAACTTGAAAGGTAAAAGGCGCATATCTGTTGGTGTGATTAACTCGAAATAACCTTGCAACAAAAAATGTGTATGACGTAATTACTAATTATTCAGCGAGACTCATCAGTGACGAAGATATCACGGAAGCATCAATTGCAAAAGATGCACCTAGATTTACCTTTAAACTTTTATTGGAACAATTTCGTGATAAAGTGAATGGTTTGGGAAATAAACGACCCCATCCATACTTTTGGGAACATTTTCAATAAATGTTCTCTCGAAATTTCTGTTACGTAAGAGTATGATTTTATTATACCTTTATAAAGGGAATCAAAAATGCTACTTGATACAATAAAGAAATGTACAGGGTGCCATTTAAAATAACAAAGTGACATATCGTTATTCATGAAATGAAAACTTTTTATGATCTCTGATGTGATCTAAATGTAGTTCTTAGGCAGTCATATTCGAGGTCATATTTCATTACCAAAAATCGAGCAAAAATTGTTCTAATTCATCGTATAAAAAGGAAGTTGAGGGTGGCCCCTCTTGTTTGACTCACCCTGTATAGTCTTACAAAGTACATAACATTTTTTCTACACTTTCTTGCTTCAAGCAGTGCGCTACGAAAGAATAGAATTTCCTGCCTAGCTACGAAAATTTACTTTGGTGGTTAGCTGGACCTAAATCTTTGAAATGCTATAACCCAGTGTGGTCCTCGGGTTGCACTCGGTCTAGTTAATACGCTATTGGAATATATTAGTTACATTTGGAATGATTTCGTTTCAAAATTGTCGAAAATAATTAATGATAAATTAATGATTCAAAGCAGGATCAGCCCAGTGCTTTGCTCGAGTATTTTAGCAGGATGAAAATGTATAGAAGCTGGAATTAATGGACCTCTGCAATGAAATTTTATAAATTAATGGAACAATGTTATCTTCATGAGCACTTCTGAAGCTCCACGTTCTTTACCTTTGGATGGCAAGGAAACCGTATGAATCCGTCAAGGCTATCCGGGAGTGAAATCATTTAACCGAAGGCTATATATCTCTTCACTAATTCGTTTCGTAAATATTGTTTGATAAATGTTAAGAAAACATGTTTTTTATTTATACAGAAGGATTTACAGCCGAATTAATACGTTATTGCAAATCAAGAGCCAACATAACTCGCCCAATCGCCTCGTAAATTATAGGCAAGTCTCTGAAGTTTAATAACTTCCATCTTGAGGTTCGTGCAGTAATTTTTTTCAATTGCTTGTTTTTTCATCATCGCCGTTTATTTTGAGTCGCATCCCCGCGGATTTCCTGAAGTAGTTTCCGCCTTTTGAGGTGCTGTGGTTGTAATTATAATCTCGGGGTTGATCCCTAGCGACCGGTATGGTCGACTGGAGTCAACTGTGCCGCGAGGGTAAAGATGTTTGGAGGGAAACTTTACGACGGTGGATTAATTGTTTTCGATTTACAATTTGGCTCCATTTCAATGCAACTTTGAGTAATGTGAATGGAGACAAATTTGTATAAAAGCAGAGACATGATTAATGTGGAAATTTGCAAAACGGTTTCGGTTCACCTTTGCAGCTGCGACCTGAATTAATCCCCCACATCGTCACGGTGTACAGGTCTTATTTATTAATTTCAATTAAGTATGACGAAAATTGCGATGATTAATTCATTTATAGATTTCATCCCTGGTCCAGCCCACGACTTTTATTCATCGTAAAAATCGAAATCGTTAAAATTTTATGTTCGGACAATCGCGGGCGAGCTTCTGCGATATCCGTCTGTTCTTTTATAAATAAACGCGCCCTGATAAAACTGATTTATGTAAACTAGCTGTTGGGTGTCTGCCAGAATGTCAATTTGCAGTTTTGAGATTTCGTTATTTATTTCCTCCCCGATCCACCGTAGTTATCAGGGGACGGTTTGAAAAGAAAACAAAAAAACTGGACCTGGCGGATAAACTGAAAATAACATTTAAATTAACGGATATATTATACAGTAATAACAGGCAGTTCGTTGCTGCACCGGCGCCAAAGTACAACTAATTAAAACAATCGAGCCGGATGTAATTACCCCGTATTTTAATTAACAAATAGGTAGAGAGATCAAAAGCGACTGCAAATTACAGTGGAAACCGCCGAAATTATTTTAAATTGCTGAACAATACAGGTTGAAGAGGCTTACAAAAGACACCGCGGGAGGATCTATGCCTAAAAAATCCAATTATAAATAACTATTTGTGGGCGTCACTTATAATTCCTGTTCTAAACTGGTGTCTCATGTCAGCAAATAGCCCAGTCAATAAAGGCCTGAATTTGGCAAATAGAAACAAAAATTTCTACAGTCCTACAAATTGACCGAAGTTGTAGCTTGAACCATTCTATTGAACGTACTAAAAGTCCCCTAGGATGGGGTGTGAGCTCGAGCCACCATCAAGGCGAAGAGGTACAGTTTTTGTTAAATTTGCAAATATCTTATGAAATATTAATTCTATCGAACAATTTAAACGCTAAATCAGCGGCTAAAGCAGTTATCAAAAAAGCCGTTAAGTAATGAATTGGAGAGTATAAAATTTTCTATAAAAAAGGTCCTGTTCATTTTTCTCCTAACACCAATATTCCGGGTGTCAACGAAACCAGGCTCACCCCCCTTTTTTCCGCACTTATTAAAATACTTCCAATGAAATTTGGCAGACAAATATTATACGATAAACTGTACTCTTTGACGTTTTTAAATGGGACACCTTCTGTGTTAAATTCTGAGTATGACAGTATTTTTTTCAAAGTTTCGATTTCATGTTTTCGAAAAACTTTATTTTTATTTCTTCATCTAGAATGCTATGGTCTCTCATTCTAATCACAACAACTTCCAAATTACTCATTTTTTTCAAATTAATTGGATTTTGGAATGGATTGTGGGTTAAAACAGAACCAAATTAGATGGCAATTGTTATGTAATGGTTATGTAATGGTTAATTCAAAAAACAAGAATTTCATTCTTTATCGATTGGTTACATGTTTCATTTTAACCATATTCGAATGCTATACCATTTTATTTCTAAGAAAATTTACTTTCGAGAAAACCATGAGTCCTTGATCCATTAAAAAATAGAATAAAGGTGTATAAATTTAGTTTTTAAGAAACAAAGTTACATAGCATAATTTTTGTAGACCCTGAAAACGCTAGAATAAATGCTAGCGAAATGTTGGTATAAACTGCAATAGTCGAGGCAATAGTTTAATCTTCATTTCATCAACGATCCTGTCCTTTTCTTCGATACATCTTCGTACTTGGAATGAATTACTGGAGGACTGATAATGACAGAAAACTTATTAATTCGAAAAAAATGAGTAATTTGGAAATTATTGTGATTAATGCATGAGAGGCCGTGGTACTCTAGATGAAGCAATAAAAATGAATACACAAGGTAGTTTCACAGTCTCGTTCCACAAAATTTTACTTACTGTTTAGGACGCGTTTCGGAGTGTTACTCCATCTTCAGCTATAAAAGAAATTAACACAAAATACAAAACAGTTGCCTGGAAAATTAAAAAACGTCCTTCAATGTTTGAGCGTCTTTCGATCGATTTACAGTGCGACCCAAAAGCTGTTATTTTTCTTTGACCCAAACGTTTTTTCATTTTCCAGGCAACTGTTTTGTATTTTGTGTTAATTTCTTTTATAGCTGAAGATGGAGTAACACTCCGAAACGCGTCCTAAACAGTAAGTAAAATTTTGTGGAACGAGACTGTGAAACTACCTTGTGTAATCAAACATCAGTTCCTCTTTGAAAAATGGACCAAGCTTTCAACCAATAAAAATGAAGTTTTTCGAAAACATGAAATCGAAAATTAAAAAAAAATATTCTGCCGTACTCTGAATTTAATACAGAACTCGAAAATATTAAGATATACAGGGTATCCTATTTAAAAATTCAATGGTAGGCCCATTTCCGCTGTAACCGGACGTGATTTAAAATGCCTCTAAACGTCAAAAAATGCAGTTTATAGAGTAATAATATATATTTGGCAAATTTAATTGCAGTATTACATGAAATAAGTGCGGAAAAAAGGGGGGTGAGGCGGGTGGGGTTTCGTTGACACCCGGTACCTATATAAATGTGGAAGGTGAAAAATTAATAGAATTTTTTTTATAAGTAGAGAATTTTATGCTCTTCAATTCATTACTTTCCTGATAAAGTCATTATTTCACGAGATATAATTATGCAAAAAAAGAATAAAGTTATTCTCAATTAAAAAAGTCTCCAATATTTTGCGCATCATAAAGAGAAAATTCCCTTTTTCAATGATACCAAACTCGAACTCTTTTGTTATTGTGAACTCAATGAAATAATATCACTCTGTGACGAAAGATAAAAAAAAATCATTAACGTCAAAAGATGCGCCTGACACCCGTATTCAAGTTTTATAGGAACCGTTTTTGGATAATGTCAATAATTTGTCAAATAAACTACCCGTTCCCTACTTTTGGTTAACACTGTATAGTTTCGTTGTAGAGATTTTTTCAAAATTTTTTGAATTTAAGTAGTCTGCTTGACTATAAACATTAATATATTTTGAATTTGGCATAAACCTGCCCAAATTCAGGGGGTTGACATCGTTGGGCCAAATAGAGTGTTTTAGCCGCCGATTCAGCGATTATATTTTATGCCAGTAAAAAATGTTTCAATATTTCTTTGCAAAGTTAACAAAAATTGTAACCTCTTCGCCATGAGGGTGGTTCGAGCTCACACCTCATCTTTGGGTATGTTCAATAGAATGTTTTAAGCTACATGTTCGGCCAATTTGCAGAACTGCAGTAATTCTTGTTTCCATTTTCACTTCGTTGACGTTCTGTATCAGAATAGTAAAAAAATGCAATTCACGTGCTCTCTATTTTTATCTCCCTGTTTTTGTCATTAGCAGTGATTTAAAAGTAGAACGGCAAAGGGTTGTTTAGAAAACATCTCGTGGGTTGGGTAGGCTGCAGGGATTTTTCGGTGCTATTAATAACTTGCACGCGGCACATATTTTTTTCTTGTTGGGGGCGGCATCGCGGATGTTTGTGGGGCGGCGAACAGGTGTCCGCGTTGACAAATGTGTCGTAAGGCGTCGGAAACTGCGGCGCATAAATTACCAAACCATCAGACAAAGGCTCAGAATTTGCATTAGGTTAATTGAATGTAGTCTGGCGTCGGACGGAGAGGATGAGCGTCGACGTAGGGTTCCACGGAAGGAGAAAGACCATCTTCATACATAATAGATGCTAATGTATGATATCATCTGTAAAACGCGAATGAAATACGTTGAGCACTAGTGCAAGACAGAGAAAAATAGAGGAAGTGTGGTGGTCCAGAATCGATTCGGATTCGATGCCGTCAATGTTGCGCTTACGGGCTTACCTGTCTGTTGATATTTAAAAGCAAAGCCCTCCTGGGAGCTGCTCTAATACGTGGATAAGTAACTCAAGTAGTTTTACTTAGATGTAAAGGATGTACCTACCACCAACATCGCATAAGGAATCGAAACGGATCGGCTCAGTTTAGCTAATATCACTACTAAATTTGACCTGGTACGGGTTAATAAATTTTTTCTTCTGTTTTTCTCATGGGGGGGGCATAAATCACCACCACGTACGAGAGTCTATTAATATAATAGATTTAAATTAATCGATCCTGGTGGAACCCCATAATAAGGCTTGAGTTATTTACATCGCTGGGGGTCCATTATTTACTTTTAATAGGAATTTCTGGGGCTTTATTGGCGAAATAAATCAGCTCGTGCAGATTTGCGACCGAAATCACAATATAAAATATTATTACAGAGTGTGTGTAGATGTGCGAGTATAACGAAATTAAATTCTCTTGAACCCGGCGCATCCACCATTCAATGCTCGCCGCTCCTCTAGGTCGTTTCCTGTATTAGTGTGATGGTAAACGTAATAATATAATAATTGTTCTATTCTTCTTTTGATAAAGCTGCACGTAGGAGCACTGAGCAGTCTGTATTTTTTCGTACAACCGGATTCCAGGCTTAGTGGTTTTTTATTGCTTCTGCCCGAACGCCGTTTCAAACGCTTTTATGATGCAATGCTGCTCTATTGACTCCCTGTAGTCCAGTCATTATAGAAAAAAATCGGAAAATCGCCAGAGGGCTGTATTTTTGCACACACGTTCCTTTGATAGTCCTAAATGAAATGCTAAAAGTCCCCTAGAATCCTAGTTCGACTTCCGATGATATATGCCACCAAGAAGTGTTAAAAATGTTTTTCAACAAAATATGTCGTAAAATATTGGGTTTTGGATAAAAGAGGTGGTATACAAAATTGAAGCCCATCTCATGCTCTATAAAAAAGTTGCTTTTCGCTTTTTTCGTATAGTCGACGGTGTGGCAACGCGTGTGAGAACGCGGAGCAATGCGCAACGCATGCCTGCGCGCGTCGCGTAATTATTTAATGCAACTGTTGCTTAGCGATTTTTATTGGTTTTCTTATAATTATTTGATTAATATGCAACAAAGTACGTGGAATGGGGTAGGTATCGGGTGTCCCAAAAAAAGCCGGACAAGATATTTTTGGGAATAAGTTTGCCATTTCTTAATCGATTTGGATGAACGTGGTCTTTGATTAAAGCCAAAGGATCAGGGTTTCGACTGTATAAAATCTACGGCAGAGGGCGCTGCCGTCGTAGTCCTATTGATACGTGTTTTAAAGGCTTATTTTAGCTGCATGGGGATTGGTCAGCCAACGACCAATCGGTGTGACACTCAAGTAGCCTCGAAGATCTTTCTTTCTTGTTCAAAAATCTTTTTTCAGAAGTCGATTTGGCATTAATTTGCTGTGATTTAAAAAAGAAATGTGTTTTTAAGTATTTTCACGCATTAATGGCCATGACCAACGAACAGTAATGCACATAAATCTTAATTTTCAGTTATAAATGAAAGAATATGGTGGATGCGGTGGTGGACGCGAATGCCAGTGGGGGGCAACTGAACAGTTACCATTGAAAATTAAGCCCTATGTGTATCAATGTTACCTTAGTCATGGTTATAAAAGCAAGAAAATACGCGAAAACACGTTTTTTAGAAAAATCACAGAAAATTAATGCTTACGCCAAAACGACTTTTGAAAAAAGACTTTTGAACAAGAAAGAAAGATCTTCAAGGCTATTTGGGTCTCGTAACGATTGGTTGTTGTCCGACCAATCCCCACGGTCTTAAAATAAGCCTTAAAGACAAGTATCATTAAGGCTACTACAGCAGCGCCATTTGCCGACGTTTCTTGCAAAGTTCGAAAGCCTGATTCTTTAGGTTTAATTTAAGACTACGTCTATCCAAATCGGTTAAGAAATGGCTGACTTATTTCGAAAATATTTTGTCCGTTTTTTTTGGGACACCCGATATATTAATTTTTCTTACATGGAAATTTACATTCAATTCGCTTCTAAGCCAGTTAACGGTACTAAATACGTCACATTTATCTTAAACAGTGAGCAGCGTATTCATGAATATATTCCGTGCATAAATATACCTGGAAAGTGGAGGAGTTCGTCTATAATTAATTCCAGTCATTTTAGCATTTTTTTAGGAAAACTCATCAGAGGGCTGAAATTTGGCACACAGGTTCTTATTATCGTTCAAACTGAAATAATAAAAGTCTCCTAAAATTCCAGGGCCGCTTTCGATGATATGCCACCAAGAAAGTGTTAAACACTGCATTTCAACAATAATCCCATGTTGTTCTTTTCTGATCTACATTGGTAACGATCTATTTTATTCTACTAAAATTACCTACATTCTAGAAAATAATCCTTCAGAAATATCAAGATTTCTTGACAAACCATAAAATATAGGTTCTGCCCTTTGAACTTAATTATTTTCAGCCCCTTTTTGCAGATTGCTAGCATAGACTAAGCTTACATTAGTCCAGAAGACGTTTCCGAGATTTTGCGCGATGAACGACGCCCTAATATTATGCAAATACAGGGGTAACCAAGAGTCCCCGTTTCCACAAAACAAGTACCTACTTGTATAAGGCATTTTAATTCCCCACTCCAACATGGCTTCGATCAGCTGTTTTTGACAGCTGGAGGGTAAGCAAACCAAGCACCTCCATTTGGTTTACATTGTTCTGTTGGGTTTCTTGCTATTATTTATTGAAATACTTTTGTTTAAATGTCGAAATTTATTAGCAGAAGGTTTACAAGTAAGTGGAACAGAATCCTATTACAAATCTAGGTAGCAGAGTGAGTAAAATCTGTTAAATTATTTGTGTAATTGCAGTACCGAACTTGAGGTGAGGTGGGCTGTCGACAAATTCTTGCCCAATCTCCTGTGATGTTTGTAATTGTGTCGTCCTAGAAAGTAAAAGTCCTAGAGATTGTAAAGGAACAAGAAAAAACCTGAACCCAAAACATTACGTAGAAGTCGTGGCTTAGAAACAATGAACTTCGACAAGTCTGAATATTTTGACCCGGTAGGTCATGTTCAATGTTGGGATATAACTAACAGGTGCGTCTACAGAATATTTTAGTTGAATTGTTATAAACTATATAACACACTTGTAATTTCTGTAAATTACCATTATAATGTTGGTCTAACATTGATATCAAAAATTACAGAATCACCCGGTTAGTGGTCTCTTTTATGTAATTTGAATTTCGAGAAGGAAATTCTGGAACAGAGAGCACTGCTGCACCCTGAAGGTGTCTGCTACAGATGCAAGTGAAATGTTGGAAGAAATATTCAAAGGATATTGGCCTCCCTTGCTCCGGAAGATTTTATGGGAGCCAATAATGGCCGTGAAAGCGTACGATTTACATTCAGCTCCGTCAAGCAATTTAAAGTAAGCTCATCATTATCAGTGTTTTGGAATAAAAACTAAAGTCTATGACTGGTTCTCCTTTGACGTTTTGTCAATAATTTTGTAAATTTTGACTCAACACGACTTTCAGGGCCAAAGCACACTGAGGATGAGTTTATTTTGGATTGTTTGACAAGTAATAATTATGCTTGAATCCTTGTCCACTTCGATTGTACAACCCCTTTTGCTGTCTTGGAAGATATTCTGAAGAATTATGTCCCCATCCCACCACGTTATGAAAGTTCGGCACTGTGACACATAATTATTTAACAGATTCAACTCACTCTGCTACCTAAACTTCCAATAGTATTGTTGTACTTACTTGTAAACCTTCTTACAATAAATTTCAACTTCTAAACAAAAGTATTTCAATAAATAATAGCAAGGAACCCAACAGAACAACGTAAACCAAATGGAGGTGCCTGGTTTGTTTACCCTCCAGCTGATCGCCGCCATATTGGAGTGGGGAATTAAAATGCCTTATAAGCTTTATTTTAAAAGTACAGTTCGGGGGCCCCGTTGCAAATAAATAGAATCCTTAAAAATTAATTCATAAATAATTATCTCGTATCCACATTTTCCCTGTATATTTTTCTCCTGTTCCTCATGACATTCTGCTTGGCTTCACTGGCAGCCGTCTCCGCTTTCTTGGCCGCTTCTTTGGTGCCGGAAAGGTCACTTTTCGCCAGTTGCAACTGCTTCTTGAGCTGTTCCAGTCTGTTGCCGGCAGCATCTAACAACTGTTCCTTTTCGCCCACCTGCTGCTGAACTCCTTCCTGAGTTTGGACGGCGTTGGCTTCGTTTCCTTGCGCCAGCTGCAGGGCCGTGTTAAGGAGCTTCACTTCAGCCTCAGACTCTTGCATGGCCTTACCAGCAGATTGGGCCGTGTTCTGCAGCTGCTGCAGGCTGACCTGCTCTTCTTGGACGACGACTTCGGCTTCCTGCATTTCCTTGTGGATTTGCTCCACTAGTTCCTGCTTACCTGACAATGCGGCTTCGGCTGCTTTTGAGGCTTCGATGGCTTTCTCCGCAAGTTGTTCTTTGACTTGATGGGCTGCTTGTTGGCCGGCTTGCTGCTGAGCATCCTCGGCCGCTTTGGCTTCTTGTGCAGCTTTTTGGGCGATGGACTTTGCACTTTCTATCGGTTTATTACCCTTTTGGCAATTCCCGTTTTCTTTTGCGGATCGAATATGTGCAGCGCTGACTAACGCCAGGATGTAGAACAAACAGAACAGGACGCGTAGCTCTCGCATTGGCCGCAAAAAGAAATTGTGTAAAAAGAGTTGTGTAAACAATAAATAAATCGTCTGACAGTCGAATTTTTGACAACAAGATTGCTACGATTTCGTGACTGAGGAACGGTTGGAAAGGGTACCTAATTAGGCGAGATAATACCTACAGCATGCAAATGGTTAAATGTTATTGTCTGTAAAAATCGTACGCTCTGCTAGCAATTACTCGACCCATTGATTGCGCTAATCCCAAGTGATTATGTGATTTATTAATGATAAATTTTCTTCAATCAAGGATGGTGTAGGAGGATGAGTAGCTTAATTTGGCCAACTGGAGTGTAAATTTCACAACTGTGTCTAATACAGCGATTTTTTTTAATTAGTGAATATCAATCTACGTTAAAAATAAAAATACCCGTATTTTTAACCTCCCCAACCCCATCACAATTTTAAAAAAATGGGAGGTTACTGCAATCACTAAAATTTTCGAATTCGAGATAAGACCGGATGTATGCGTTTTAAGGTCTCAGGAACCCAAAAAAGTGGTTTTTAAAATGTGTCTGTGTGTATGTTCGTACGTTCGTACGTTTGTAAACACGCCACAGCCAAAACTACTAGACCGATTTGGCTGAAATTTGGTACGTAGGCATCTCATGGCCCAACTTAGATCTGAAAAGCTTTTGGAGCCAATCCTGCAACCGAAAATGCCATTTTGGCACATCAACTTTAAAATTTTAAATGCAAACCCCCATTTTTCACGTCACCATAAGAAAGGCTTTCAAATTCTGTTTCTAAAAGTGTATTCACTCTTAGTGCCTTTTTGACAAAAATTGAAATATTCGGGATTGTTAACGTACTTTAAACACACGATACAGCCGAAACCTCTGGACCGATTTAGCTGAAAGTTTGTACATGGAGACTGTATTATACTTCGAAAAGCTAAAAAATGTTTGGAGGCAATCGACCCACGGAAAGTGCCGTTTTGGCACATCAATTTTCAATTTTAAATATACTCTCATTTTACCATCCTAAGCAACTTTTTTTAAAATTTATTGTCAGCATCAGGAAGGTCTTCAAATACTTGTTCTAAATAAGACAAAATTCATTCGCATTTACTGACCTTTGGGTAAAAAAAATTAAATTTTGTAATAACACACATTATAGCCCAAACTACTGGATCCATTTGACTGAAATTTGGTACATGGAGATTGGGTGACCCGTTGAAGACGTGAATCGCTTTTGGAAGCAATTGGTAATCGGAAAGTGCCATTTAAGCACAGGGCCGTCGAGAGCCACGGCGGGCCCCGGGGCAATTGAAATCTACGGGCCCCTTAATAATAATAATAATAATGGTTTTTTTAAAGTTTCCTAAAAAATTCGTAACTGAAAACATAAAGTGGTGAAAATTTTTGTAACTTTCAAGGTCACGCATTTTCCCAGCACTTCAGAATACAAACGCAAGGAAGAAAATATAAAACTTAACTTTAGCAAGGCGATTTTAGCCTCCCCAATCCACTTCACCACTTATAAAAAAGGGAGGTTACTGCAATCACTAAAATTTTCGAATTTGAGATAGCACCAGATCTTCACGTTTCAAGGTCTCAGGAACCCAAAAAAGTGGTTTTAAAAATGTGTCTGTGTGTATGTGCGTACGTACGTGCGTACGTTTGGAAACACGCCACAGCCAAAACTACTAGACCGATTTGCCTGAAATTTGGTGCGTAGGCATCTCATAATCCAACTTAGATCTGAAAAGCTTTTGGAGCCTATCGTGCAACTAGAAATGCCATTTTGGCACATCAACTTTTAAATTTCAAATGCAAACCCCCATTTTTCACGTCACTATAGGAAAGGCCTTCAAATTCTGCTTCTAAGAATATATTCACTCTCAGTGCCCTTTTGACCAAAAGTTAAAAAAAAAATGTTTTTTATCGGACTTTCAAATCGCGGTACAGCCCAAACCCCTGAACCGATTTGGCTGAAATTTTGCACATGGGGATTGTATTGCACGTCAAAGAGCTGAACAAATTTTGGATTCAATCGGCCCACGGAAAGTGCCGTTTTGGCACACCAATTTCCAAATATAAAATTATTCACTCATTTAACCATCAAAAACAAGTTTTTGAAAGATTTATTGTCACCATCAGAAAGGTCTTCAAATTCTGGTTTTAAATAAGACAAAATTCGTTCGCATTTAGTGCTCTTTGGGTCTGGAAGCAATTGGTCCACAGGAAGTGCCATTTAAGCATATCAACTTTAAATTTTAAATACAAGGCCTCCTTTTTTATGTCGCCATTAGGAAGACGATCAAATTCTGGTTCTAAAAATGTATTCACAGTTTCTGCCATTTCAGTGGAAAATAGAGAAAAAAATCTTTTTCATTAAAAGGGAGCCGGCTGACAGTGGATGACATAAAGTGGCAGTTATTGTCAAAAAGGTGGTAAAAGATTAACCTTAAAAGGAACATATTGTCAAATGCGATGGGTGATGTCCGAAGTGATGTCGGTATTTGTCAGAAAATTGCGAAATTAGTCACAGATGATAAGCACATAAAAAATTCTGTTGAATTGACTACCAGCTACACAGAATACAAAGATCCACGCGATGGGGAGGTTCCAGCCGCTTCTCTGCTGCATTTTTTTTACTGATTTTACGATTATTTTCCTAAAAAGAGTGATTCCTCGACAAAAAAGGTCACAGTGTTTTTTAAGAAATAATCTGGGATTCTCGAAATTACATTATTGGAATATGGTATTATGGTACAATGAAGGTGTTGCGTGTTTACGTTTTTAATTCAGTGATTTTGGGAATTGCACAATCGGGAAGCGGCGTTTTCGACTTTTCGGTGAATTTTGCGAGACAGGCCCGGGCCCGGGCCCCTAAGAACACCCCGGGCCCGGGGCATTTGCACCGGCTGTCCCCCCCTCTCGTCGGGCCTGTTTAAGCATATCAACTGAAAATTTTAAATACAAGGCTTCCTTTTTTATGTCGCCATTAGAAAGACGATCAATTTCTGGTTCTAAAAAAGTATTCACAGTTTCTGCCATTTCAGCGAAAAATAGAGCAATAATCCTTTCCACTAAAAGGGATATTAACCTTAAAAGGAACATGTTGTCAAATGTTATGGGTGATGACGGTATTTGTCGAAAAGCATAACAAATTTTCTGTTGAACTGACTGCTATCTACACATAATATAAAGATCCACGCGATGGGGAGGTTCCAGCCGCTTCTCTGCTGCATTTTTTTATTTTGGAATATTGCCATTAGTAGAACTCTAAAAAAATGTTGAAAGTTTGAAAAAATCGGAGCCTCATCAAACGCACGGGAGTAGGCGGGGATAGTGACGTAGAATGTTGAGATCCAATCACCTTGTAAGCGCGTTGCTTTGCCAATCCTGATTGTTAAATAATATACGTCACGCGCTTCGCTCTCGGTGCCGAACCAATAGCAAATGAGGTCAATAGCCAGGCAAGTTTGTTCCGTTTGAATGCAAAATGAATCTCGCAGTATTTTGATTTAATTTTTTAAAGTCAGGGTTTACGTTAGGGTTGCAGTTTTGTCATGACAATAACAATTTATATCAATTTCTAAAGTTTTATAAATTGAAGCTTTAATACCAGTTTTCGCACCTCAAAAAAAAATTGAACTTTGTCCGAAAGTGCCCTTGGCATATCATCCGAAGCGGCCCTGAGATTTTAGGGGACTTTTAGTATTTCATTGAGAACAATAATAGGAACCTGTGTGCAGAATTTCAGCACCCTGAGGAGTTCTCCTAAAAAATGCTAAGGACATTATAGACGAACTCCTCCACTTTTCAGATATATTTATGTACGGGAGATATTCAGGAATACGCTGTTCACTGTTTAAGGTAAAAACGTGAAGTGTTTAGTACCGTTAACTGGCTTAGAAGTGAATTTCCACGTAAAACCAAAAAGCGACAATAGCAAATAAAGTAAAAAATACCTACCCCGTTTCACGTATTAATGAAATATTATTAAAAAAACAATAAAAATCACTAAACAGCATTCCTTTTGCTTCGCGTTACAACCACACCCTCGACTCTACGAAAAAAGTGAATAGCAACTTTTTTGTAGAGTATGAGACGGACTTCAATTTTGTATTCCGCCTCTTTTGTTCAAAAGCCAATATTTTAGGAGATATTTGTTGAAAAGCATTTTTAACACTTCGTGGTGGCATTTCAGCATAAGCCGAACTCGGATTCTAGGAGACTTTTAGCATTTCATTTATTACTATCAAAGGAACGTGTGGGCAAAAATTCAGCCCTCTGATAATTTTTCCGAAGTAAAATTCTATAATGACTGATGGACTACTGCAATTTTATGCAACATTAAAATCGCGTGGGGCAATTTTTTGTCCCTTTGAATCTTGATCTAGTCCAACAATGGTAATGCGTTTGTTTCATTTTCAATACCGCAGTTATTTGGATTTCTGGAACACTCTCCGTTTCGAGCTTAGCACTTTCTTCTTACATAACCGACCTGGTGTAAACACGGCTTTGGCCGTCAACCTGACCGGAATGAAGGAACTGGTTCTGTGGTTACGTTGCTATTACGTTCGCTAGCCTGTTAGACGAGGTGAACGATCTTCCTCAAGAAGATAAACTTTGTACTATGATGGAAGAAATTAACGATTCTCAGTTGCCATATGCCGCTTATTTCCGTTGAACACCTTGATAATTGATTCCTATTTGCGCCTTCTTTGGTCGTTTGAGGTTAATAAACTCTTGGGATTAGCACATAAATGTGGCGATTTTTTTTACAATTTTTATATCGCTAGCTTTGCTGAATTCATGGGTTTTAATTGACGAAAGAAGCAACAAGTCGAACCCATTTTCCGGGTTTGGATCCCGGAAGTCGTCCATCGCAACAAGCGCTCCGTGGCTGCCCTTATCGGCTGAAAAATCGACGTTATTGAGAACGCGACAAGAAAAAGAAGAAACGGAGAATTATTACGGATCTATGAACTGTTTTCGTTTCCGGAAAATGCTCGCTATATTCGATATGTCCCTTATATCGTATATTTACGCTTTACGGACTATGAAAAATGCAAGAGATCACTTGACCGACGGAAAAGGTTTAACCGGTGCGCAATGCTGCAATTGAATAAAAAATTCTTCGTGTCGAGTTTTACAACGGGCGCGAGGGTTCATCCCGCATTGTGTCATTTTCTGCGACATTTCATGAAAGTTTATCGTCCGAGGGTATATTTTGTGGTGAATCAGACACCAGTTGAATGCAGAATGTGTTGCCGGTCACGGAAGTTTCTTGAAATATGCACGCCACGTTCTTGTCGTGACGTCATCTTTATTTCACATCGTATATAGCATCCGTTCGTTGTTATTGTTCATTTCAGGAGTGTAGGGGAAAATTAAAAATTAACCGTGGAGGTGATGCTTCCGCCGCCGTTTCCTTGAGACCTTTTTAAAGCGTTTTATTCTGTGAGAATTAGCAGGAAAAAATATCGCCTGAGTAAACACGCTACGCGAACGTTTATTTCATCCGGGAGGTAAGAAAGCTAAATATTAGATTTGCCGTTACGGATATATCTATGAATTCCATTTTCCGGTATTCCCAGTAGATGTGCCATGAGATTTTTCACTTGCAGCGCTAAACACCTGCCTGAAAAATCTATTCTTGATTACACATCTGACAGATTTGTTTTTGCGCCAAATGAAAAATTCACATTTGTCCTCAAATCTGTACGTTTACCTATACACATTTACAGAGAGCGATGTCCGAAATTAATTCCATTCAGGCAATCAATTTCATGAGATTATAGACAAATGATCAATCTCGAATGTTTATCCTGTGGATTTGACAATTATTGTTTCCCATTTTTTTTTAAATAGCGATTTGTAAATGTAATCAGCCATCAATCCCAATATGGGGCTTTTCTTATCCGAAAAGTTTATTGGGTGATATTCACCCTATTGAATACCGTTTTCAAAGCCTCTCTCCACCTTCCCTTGTAATTTAATCCTATGTGCAGATTTTCCTTGAAATATGATTGATTCCTTCCGTATTTTCTGTCGTGAAGTACATTTTCAATTTTTCTCTCTTTTCGAAAAGCCTCTTGAATAGCAATCCGGACATGATGACGGTCTATATACGCACCTTTCAATTTTTCTCTGGCGGCCATAATGCCCGGAACTTTTTTGTGCTCATCATAAAGTAAATATTTATGGGTGTAAATAAACAATTTATGAAGTCGGCCAGAGCTATTGCAGCCTCTGCCGTTTATTTTGTTTTGTAATTCGACGATTTTATAACGTTTTTATCGTCATCACGTTTTGTTGCAAATTTAGAAGCGGGTATAAATTTTTATGACGACAAATAAACCTATATTTATTTAAATAATATCGCCACTGTTAGTTCATTTCGAATTCTTATTGGTCGTCTGTAGTTATTACCACCACGGTGCTAGTTGCTAGTTTGATAAAAGTGTTCGAATGTATCGGTGGTTTTAACCAAGAAATTTTACACGTCGACTTGAAAAGGTGGAGAGAGTTTTATATGGATGAACAGGTGTGACTTTTTATAATTATAGTTTGGGAATATGTATTTTAAAGTTACACTTATTTTGTGTTGGCTCTCTTTTCATTTAAAAGCATTTTTCTACGAACGTTTGTTGACAATAATTGTTAAAAATGGCGTTTTCTGACACCAGTATTAAAAGTTATTTACTTTTGACACTGGTGTTAAATAATAATATGAAAATTTTTGCTTTTAATCGTGTTTGTTGAAAAAATAGTGTATGATATGCGTGTTAAAAGTGATTTTATTTTGTTCGAAGGGATGGACCACTCCGCTGCGCGCCGTGTCCCAAACTTCCCTTCTCACAAAATAAAATACCACTTTTAACACTTAGGTATATCATAAATAACTATTACCGTCCCAAGGTTAAGACCAAAGTTTGTGTTTTAGTGCTTTTAATATAAGTATCCCATTGTTTGCTAAAAATTGATTGTGTTTCTATGTCTTTAAAGTTTAAATTTGCTAAATGACGTAACAAAACGCGTTGCAACATTCATTAATGGCATGTAGATCGATTTACTAGTAATTGATAATTTATAATACAGTAAAGTAACTGTAGGCATGTACCTAGGGATAATTTTTATTTGTTTTTGTTTGTCCCACTTGCCACGATTGTTTGAAAATACAGAACTTATAATAAGGTCTATTATAGGGTGTTAGTTAAAATGGGTTGACAAAAATTTAAAAATTCAGTATTTTTTCGAGGTTTATTTCAAATTTTTTGTTTTGTTTACATGACGACGATTGTGAGCAATAAGACCATTAACATGTAAATAACAAGGTGAACATCCAAAATGGAAAGAGTATGTACGGACTATAAAAAGCTTGTTTCATAAGGCTGTTACCGCACTCGGATTTTGTAAAACTCGAGCTTTTCACCCTCCCTCGTTTTCGAGACACCCTAATGCGACAATAATTGACGTTAAGAAACTTGTTTTTTTTAATATGTTATTTTATTTTGGATTTGTTTAAGATTTTTAGTGATTTCATAGGAGTGCTTTCTGGGGGATGCCGTACGGATTTCTTGCGTATTTTTTTTTGCTGAGGAATTTTTCTTGACAACTATTTACTTACTTTAGTTATAAAGCGTTTCTACCAACTTATAAAATTTTAATCTGTAATCGATACCACACTTGTAGAATGTTGCCAGGACTCAGTTTTTGAGATTTTCTTTTATTCATCAAATTAGTGAAAATAAGTGCAAGGAATAGTTTTTATAACATTTAGGAAGAAAAGTTTAGATGCACATAATATGGCAAAAATAAAGGGTCGTAGATCCCTGAGGAAGAATTTTTACTGTTGCAGAACTGATTAAGTGATTTGTTAAATTTTAGACTTTCTGGCAACAGAAGGTATGCATCAAAAGTTTCATTTCTCGTTTGAAATGAAATAAGTCTTATTTATACTTTGTTTTATGATGGAACGAGAGGAAAGGGGTAACATTTTGTTGGATAGTTACAAACAATTAATTATTGGCATCTTATGTTAAAAATGGTGGAGGCGCCGGGATAGAGCAGCCAAACTATCTGGAAATGCGGTTCCATATTTTATTCTGTAACTACAATTTTGACTTACATTTCTAATGAATAAACTCTTTTTCATTTTATTGCAAAATTTGAACATTTCGATCAGTTCTGTGCATTTTATATACTGCCGAGGCACAGCCGAGGATGAATTTTTGTGCAATGATGTTGTTGTTGCCTAGATAGTAAAAGTGGAATTTTACTGCCGCAAAAATGCATTTTTGAACGACAATTGGCTGAAAAATATAGTAATTTGAATTCTCTCTTGCAAAATTTCAAACTTTATTACTCGACTACATCTAGTTACAACGCAGTCACTGAATCTACCTCGCTATAGTTCGGAGACAACGTATTAGAAACTATGCAGCCACTACAAATAGTAGCATGACATAACTTCATAATACAATAGGGCGAAATAACAATTAATAACACCACCCTTCGTTAAAATAGTACCTACCCTAAAAGAAGATCTGTGATACTCTTCGTGGGAGTATAAAAGTAATTAGATATTTGTATTTAAGAAGATGCTTTTAAGCAATGCTTTTAGTATCTAGATTTTACTTTACTTACTTTTTTACTTTAAATAAGTGTCTTATAGGTACAGTTCTGTTCCGAATTTCAGATAAATTTATTATACAGTGCTTTTCAAAAGTAAGGAATAAATTCAATAACTTTTTCGAGAGAACAACCTTATTTTTTTGATGTGCATTCGAACCGGTGAAAAATTAAGATTTTTGAAAAAATCAAAAACACGTCAACTTTACTTTTTCGATATAAATTCAATCGGGCAATTACTTTTAAAAAAATTCTTTTTATTTATTTCACATTTTTTCAATTTTCAATCCTGTCAAAGTTTCAAAAAGAATTTAAACAAATGTAATTGCAATTGGCATCAAGAAAAAACAAAGTCGACGTGTCTTTTCGTTTTTCAAAAATCTGATTCGTTTTTCAAAAATCTGAATTTTTCACCGGTTTCTTCGATGCCTTTGAAAATCTAAGGTGGGCGTGACTGCACTTCCGGGTCAAGTACGACACATATTTTCAACCCAGAAAAAATCGTAGATTCAGAATCCGTTGGGAAAAAAGAATGATTCTATTTGAAAAATCAAAATTAGGGTAATTTCCGTTTAAACCGGAAGTGCAAAAAAGTATCTGATTGCACCATCGGAGGCACATCAAAAAAGAAGGTTGACCTCGAAAGAGTTATTGAATTTATTCCTTACTTTTGAAAAGCTCTGTATGTACGAATAAAATTGAGAGAAATGAAGGATTGAATTTTCAAGTACCTACCAAGATACCCTTTAAAACGGCTTACCAAATTATTTTGCACAGAATTCTTTCACAGATTATGGCTTGTATCATAAAAAAAATTGGCAGTGTCCGGTACTAGTCAATGGAACACGAACATTTTTAGACCGTTCGTCATATTTGACATCATCTTCCTTTTAAAAGGTTAATAAATACCCTGTCACATTTGTTGTCACCAACTATAACTTTAAGTCATCACTGTCACTCCGCTCTTATTTTTTGGCGAGATTGAAAATTTTCGTTATTTTACCCCGAATTGTTAAGAAACCGTGAATACATTTCTAGAACCAGTTTTTAATTGTCTTCCTAATGGTGATATAAAGAAGGTATAGGGTTGTATTTAAAATTGTAAAATTGATACCAAAATGGCATTTCCTGTGGAACGGATGTTTGCAAAAGCTCTTCAGCAGGTCATGTATAGTAGTCCAAATCCTGTAAGGTTATATGGCCCTCATAAAAATTTTGAATTGTCTGAAAGCCAATTGAGGGAACAATGGGCCAGCAGTGATGATAATGTAAACAAACAAGGAAAACAGCCAAGACACCCTTGCTGGGCTGCCAGAGCCGTACTCCAACTTAGCGCCAGTCGAGACCGCAGCGATTATATACGATTCCAGCGCATATCTTGTTCTATTTCCGCAATTATTTGATATATTAATTGTAGGTATAGACTTAATAAATTATTAATTAAATAAATTAATTTTTCTGATGTTGATTTTATTTCATTGGGGAAAGAAATTTTGAAGCCGGGCCTGCGAAGCTACCAAACGTGCAGTGCGGGAAAAACCCCAGGTAATGACCTATTAGGATTATTTACAAGTTGTATTGCTGGCATATAACCTTACAGCATTTGGACTACTATATGTATAGTAGCGCTACACTTATAAGAAGGTGAACGAGGCTAGCAACGAGGCTAGACGATTAGCACCCCGCTGCTTAAGAAGAGTCGTTTAAGATATTTGCACAGAGAACCAGGCAGTTTTAACACCTGCACAGTGTACATTTATCCGCGTCAGGGGCCCAATTCTCGAATCGTTCTAAGTGTTTCGTATGCGATGTTGCTAAGCAGCCGCCAATCAGATTGCGCGTACCTTAGTGATTCCGCATACGAAACAGTTCGTACGATTCGAGAATTGAACCCCAGGTCTTAAAATTGCCTGGTTCTTTGTGCAAATATCTTAAACGACCCTTTTTAACCAGCGGGGTGCTAATCGTCTAGCCTCGTTGCTAGCTCGTTCGCCTTCTTATAAGTGTAGCGCTACTATACCAAATTTCAGTCCAGTCGATCTAGTAGTTTAGGGTATAGTGTGTTTTATAATGTTATTCTTATTCTTACAAAATTTTGCACTATACATTTTTCAAGAACTTGTTTCGTGGGGTCAAATTTCGAAATTACTGTTTCAAAAATCCAAAAACTTTTCGACTCTTCCACGGGTTTGGGTTTGGACTGTATCGCGATTTTAAAGTACTTTAAAAATCTCGAATTTTTTAGCTGTTTGTCAAAAGGGCACTAAGGGCTGGTTTATAACGGTTCTCTAACTTTATTCAATAACCCTATTCTCTAACTTTATTCTACAGATTTCCCATTTGACGACACGTTGACATTATAGAATAAGTAAATAACCCCTATACCTATTTGAATTTAGAGTTATTCCCATTATAAACATGCCTTAAGGGTAAATACATCTTTGGAAGCAGAATTTGCAGCGCTTTCTTACGGTGACGTCGAAATTTTTGTTACGTTTTACAGCCTTGACATTGGTGAATGAAATCGTAGCTGCGTTACCATTAATCTGGCGACTTCATCATCAGGTTCTGGAGCCCACGCAATTAACTGTACCGATTCAAGACACTTTCTTTCCGACATGCCCGTGGGTGTGCGGAAGTGCGGTGACTGTTGTGGGGCACTCCGTATATATTTATTGTGTTTGGGGTCCTCCCACGGCATTCTTGCATAAGCCCCCGTTTTGTTACTCTGTGAACACGGCGACTCAGGTTCAAGGCCTGTACCTGAACTTGCGTTCATGTGGATCCCCTCCTGCCCCCCCCCCCCCCCACACCGAGCTCGCTGACCACGACCGACGGCCTCGTCTGCGTACCTATACCTGGCGAAACTTGATTGTCATGTCAGTGAAAAAGGCATCGACGTTTTTATAACTTTTACTTTCCAGTCGCGATGACCCAGGAATTTCTGTTTCGTGCCGTTTTGGACACAGCATAAAATTTTTGAGTGAAATTATCTATTTCCATATAAAAGCTGATTATTTAATATTTAAAAATGTAGCAAATTTAGGTATCTAAATTCATTTTAGACAAAAACGATTAACTAATGCGGACAGAATTTTTGAGAAAAATTTTTTTAAGCCACAATTCACCTTTGTTTTTAGAAAGTAGGTCTAACAATAATATAAATGCTATGAATATTTTGATGAGACAATTTGTCTAAAATACTTTCTGAATGTTTCTTTACAATAGGTAAATTTGATCTATTTTAAAAAGTTAGTAATGGCTACTTAAAAGACATTTCATCTTGAATTTGTGAATTATGTCTTTTATAAGAATTATTGTATGCTGCCGCTTTGGGGCGAATACTTCCGACACGAAGTCTCACCAGTCAGGCCGCGTCATTACGAGGCTTTTAACTGTGACAATGATGCCCCCCTGCGTGGACAAACACAGGTGTCTGGTGTACCTACTAACTAGTGGGTATTTTAAATTTATTCCCATGGGCCGGACTCGACAATTTTAATTTTAAAGCCACGAATAATTCACTAAACAGTGGAAGATAAGACTGAAGTGATAATCCATCAACTCTCATTAAATAGGGGCTAGTTCGATAATTGCAGACGACCCACTACTGGCAAATTCTCATTATCATTTGTCATTAGCATAGAGACGTAGAACGATTTAGGCAACAATAATCGAAAAGAAATGAAATAGCAAGAATTCTGAAACAAACTTATTTCCTAGAAGGTAGGTAGGTACTCCTACAAATCTACCAACAGCGCACTTTTTTAAATGCACGCTATGTTTTATGTCTCTCGTCAATTTTAAACTCATTCTAATTCCAAATTACTTGACTTGTCAAAACTTTATTCTTGTATGAGTTGCTTGGGTGTCTGTGCAGTGATTTTAGTACTGCCGTGCTAAGCCCAAAAGGCGTATCTACAGTTTTGGCGGAAAATGAGTTAACACCGGAATCTTGTTCAGAATGTCTATGTGTTTTAAAATATAAAATCGTCAATATCTCGTTTCCATCGAAACTGTAGATACGCTTTTTGGGCTTAGTACGGCAGAGTAGTATTTCATTATCTATATTCAATCGATTTGTGCTTGCTAGATAATGAAAATTCGCAAATCCGGCCCACCTTGGGAATTTTAAAATTTCCACGAGCCTAAGGTAAGCCAAACGTCTGGGTTTGTCCACGCAGCGCGGCGTCATTTTCACAGTTACAACCCTCGTAATGAGGCGGCTTTTAGGGTCTCCCAAATATTGTTTCCACCAACTATACAATGAGTGCCTGTTAAGCACGATCTGTGTTTTATGTTCATTTTGCATTACAAAACTTTGTTGACTGTGTGACGTGATGTGATGTGATGAAACTAGTGGGTTTTTTTGACTTTCGGGTCTGATGATGCTTACCGAATAATGGAACGGAGTTAGGTGCAAGATAAGGGTACCTACAGTGGAGGGAGAACCAGATCCACAATCAGAGTGAATAATGTTCAAAGGAAAAGATAGTGTCCAATGTGAATGTGTGTGTATTTTTTAGTTTTAACTTTTTTGCAATCAATATTTAGAAATATTATCTAAAAAGTCTTATTTCTCTTGACTACACAGAAAAATAATCATAATTATTATTGGAGATATTTCTTAGATTCAGAAAAATTGTCTAAAACAAATGAAAAACGGGTCTAAATTTTTGAGACGGAATATCTAATTTATTAGAAAATAACTGATATTTTCTTAGACAAATCTACTAACAACTGATTACTTAGTGTAAGAGAAAAATTCTGTATAGCAAGACAATTTGTTAAAGCAATTTAGAGGAAATATTATCTAAGCATCAAGTAAATTATTTCTTAAATGCGAATAGATAATTTCTTATTCTTCTAAAAATTTCTATGTGCTCAAAAATTAGACAACATTTTTTACTGCGATAAACTTCCAGGAGAAGAAGGTATCATGTGGAAGGATATCTAACTGCCTATATTACATTCCAAGCCGGGTTTACCTGCGCTCCGGATTGCCGGAGTTTATCCGGCTTTACTGCACTGTAGCAGAAGGACGTTTATTCGTCGGCCGCTTCTCTAAATTAATTTCGGTTTCGCGTAGCCATATTGTTTTGATTTAATTAAGATACCTCCCGTTCACTTTATTAATGGTGGATTCAGAACTGTGCCGCGGCGATATCGCCGCATCCATGTCGTAATGACGTCAAAGACACGAGCTGAAATAGACTTTCTTTCGAGGTAAATAATTAATAGGTACAATAATCGGCGAAGAGTTAATTACGATGAACTCGCGGCGGATGCTTAATTAAGAGAGTCTCTTTGTGTCTAGGTTGAGTCGAAAAGCGAGGACGCGTTTTTTGAGTGACTTGCCCTATTAAACCGGGGGTTGTTTGTCCACTTTTTCAACCAACTACCACACGCATACCACTCTCGTTTAAACATAATCTTTTTTGATCCAATAAACTCTGGAAAAATGCTTGCCCGGCTTGATTTTATCCAACTTTCTCAACAGCGCCGTTTTTTCTCTTTCCAGATTAAACTTTTATACAGGAGGAATCAAAGATATCAACAATAAAGTTTCCAACTCTGCAAGGTAAAACTTACGCAAGGACTTTATGGAGGTTCTTGAAGTAAAGTGGAATAATTTCGAGCATGAAAACGTTCATTGTGTGCGGTTCTCATAAAAACGTCCATTGTCAGTATTCAAGTGGTTTAAATAGTTTCAAGTTCGAAAAGAAGTTGCTTGTTGCTTGGGGGAGAAAAATTCAAGAAATAAATATATCGTGTGTTCCAGAATGGGCGTCGCGGCCCTATACCTGGAAAAGCACGAAAGGACCCGGCACAAATCTTATGGCCTGTGGCTTTATGTTAAAAAGTCTTGAAAATTAGGAATTATATAGAACTCCATATTCTGATTAAAAGTTACCATTGCGGCAACCATAACTAAGGGATAGTTTTTGAGTTGTGGCTCGTCAAATGAGGAGGAATTTGGCTGTAGTTCCATTATTGCAATTATTTAATTTCTACGTTTCCTTCGTCATTCATTAATAACCAAGGAAACACAAATAAGGTGACAATAAACTGGTGAACGATTTTGATATAGACATTGTCTTTCAGAGGACTTCAAAATGGCCTTTAGTCTGCCTCGTAGGCCAATCGCGCTCTTATGTTACCCTTCATCAAGCCATCTGAAAAAGTGTCTCGGACGCTGAAAATCGTCTTATTCTATAGCATTTTCGATAGTGTTTAACAATGCAAACTTTAGTCTTATGCATGTTCCCTTAGTTATTGATAAATAATCTAGGAAATAGAGCAAATGAAGCAATTTTAACAATATAATATAATCGCCCAGTTCAAATTCGTGTCCTTTAACAATTTATAGCTGAAAAACTGCAAGTTAATTGTGGTTGACGTAATGCTAACTTTTAATCAGGACATTGAATTCTATATAATCCTAAATTTTCAAGACTTTTTAACAGAAAGCCGCAGGCCATAAGGTTTGTGCGGGGTCCTTTCCAGAATAATTGGAATATAGGTAAAGGTTCAATCTATCGGGTGTTCCAAAGATATACCTACGGACAAAATATTTTTGGGAGTAATGGCCGTTTTATCGATGCTCAGCCAAAACTGGCTGTTATCTATCTGACAGTTTGCTATATAGCTATGTTTGTGATTTTTTCAGACCTCTTATCTGTCGTCTTTTGCCTACATGTGGATAAAACGTTTGTGTCAAAACACGAATAAATAAGTAAAAGACTCGATAAAAGCTGCACAGAATGACTGGTGGAAATCAAAAATCCAATAATGTAGACAAATGAATTTTTTCTGTTTCGGTTTCCTAATGAACACTTATAGCACCCAAATGAGTTCTCTAATGTGCTGTTTTAGCGCACCGCTTTTGTTTACATCTGACCTAACCTAGACAACGTATGTCTCCAATAATTTCAGTATCAAGTGGACATTGACCTGTTTTTTGAACATGTCAATCTAAATTTTTTCGCAAAGTATTAACAAGTTGGTCATTAGAAATAGAAAAGCGTTTTCCAAACATCCTCATGCGATAATAATCATTCTTATGAACGTATTTAAAAATCGAATCACCAAAAACATCAAATCTTACGTTTCTATGATCTATGGCACATTAATTTTAAAAATTTAAATGCAAGCCCCTATTTTTCGCATCAGCAATAGGAAAACTCTTCAAATTCTGCTTCTAAATATGTATTCACACCTGGTGCTTTTTAGGGAAAAAATCAGTGCCGCGAAAAAACCTCTATATTAACCTCCCCAACTCCATCACAATTAAAAAAAAATGGGAGGTTACTACAATCACTAAAATTTTCGAATTTGAGATAGCACCAGATCTTCACGTTTTGGGGTCTCAGGAACCCAAAAAAGCGGTTTTCAAAATGTGTCTGTGTGTGTGTACGTACGTACGTACGTACGTACGTACGTTTGTAAACACGCCACAGCCAAAACTACTAGACCGATTTAGCTGAAATTTGGTGCGTAGGCATCTCATAACCCAACTTAGATCTGAAAAGCTTTTGGAGCCAATCGCGCAACTAGAAATGCCATTTTGGCACATCAACTTTTTAATTTTAAATGCAAACCCCCATTTTTCACGTCACGATAGGAAAGGCCTTCAAATTCTGCTTCTAAAAATGTATTCACTCTCAGTGCCCTTTTGACCAAAAATTAAAAAAAAATTGATTTTTATCGGACTTTAAAATCGCGGTACAGCCCAAGCCCCTGAACCGATTTAGCTGAAATTTTGCACATGGGGATTGTATTTCAGGTCAAAGAGCTGAACAAATTTTGGATTCAATCGGCCCACGGAAAGTGCCGTTTTGGCACACCAATGTCCAACTTTAAATTATTCACTTATTTAACCACCCAAAACAAGTTTTTGAAAGATTTATTGTCACCATCAGAAACGTCTTCAAATTCTGGTTTCAAAAAAAACGCAGCAGTGAAGCGGCTGGAACCTCCCCATCGCGTGGATCTTTGACTTGTGTTTCTAGCCGAATTAGCACAGAAATTGTATAAGACTGGTTTCAACGACGGTTTTAGAACTGCCTAAAAAGGACTTACTTATACCTACTTTTCTCTAATGAATGTTTCAATTTGTATGTTCTAAAAAAGTTCTAAAACCGTCGTTGAAACCAGTCTTATACAATTTCTGTGCTAATTCGGCTAGAAACACAAGTCAAAGATCCACGCGATGGGGAGGTTCCAGCCGCTTCACTGCTGCATTTTTTTATTTATTACTGGATTTGATAACTGAATTTTTTTTCAAGTGATCGAAAAAAAGAGAAGCTACATCCCAAGTTACTGCAGATGTCGAGATGAAATTTGACAGATATTCAGTTGGTACTTTGTAGGTGTTCATTAAATTTTGAGCCAAATAGGGCCCGTACTTTGAATTCCCTTCCAGTGTTGATAGGGATACAATACGAATGACTGCATTTTTATTATTGAATTCGATAGCTATTATCTTTCATATGGTTAGTTCACAATCTGTACAGTTACAAATTCTGTGAAAAAGTAGATGTTTCTACCCTACCGTCTCCGAGATTGCAATTTTTATTTATTATTATATTGAATTCGACAGTTGTTATCTTTTAGGGTCGAAAACCTTACTACCATTTTTTAGAAAATGTCATTTCAATGGCGAGAACCCTCTTTGACCTTGTAAGTTTTGTTACGATTTTAAATTGAATTTCGCGCCTTGAATCTTTATCTTTAAGGAACCTCAGTCTGTAAGGTTAATTGCTGTAGGTACAGGTACAGGTTCCCAGCAGAATTTAAGCTAAATAATATCCATGTTTGTTATTTATTAATAACAAAACGAAATTAATTGAGAATATATTCACACAAAAACTTCCAGAAAAAACTAAGTTTTAAGAAAACTTTATTGGTTTAACTGATTTTTCAAAAAATACATCGGCCAAACGCCGTCAGTTTGCATTATGATATACAGTGAGGTTCAAAAATATACAAAACTTGCTTCGCCCCCTATAGTGAAGGTTTTCTTCGAAAAAACCCTTCGGACAGGTAACATTCATTTATTAAATTAAGCCCGATGGTGCTGTCAAATATTTTTCTCCGTTTCCGGTTTAGCCGGAAATGGCCCTAAAATAGTTTTTTAAATTGAAACTCACAGCTTTCTCAACTAATTTGCAATCTACAAGTTGAAAGCATGTATCCCACTTGACTTGAAATCAAGTTACAGCCACCCTAAATTTTGAAAATTGCAGAAACACGTCAGCCTTATTTTTTTGATGCAAACCCAACTCTGCAGTTAAATTTTTCCTTTATTTACAAAAATGTAGTCAGGCAGTCGAATTCATATCAAAAAAAATATGAAGTTGACGTGTTCTTACGATTTTCAAAAATCTTCATATTCACCGATTTCTTCGATGTTTTTGACTTGATTTCCGGTCAAGTGCGATACATGCTTTTAACTTCGAAAAATTTGTAGATTCCGAATTAGTTAAGAAAAATGTGAGTTTCAATTTAAAAAAAAATGTTTTAGGGCCATTTCCGGCTAAACAGGGAAAGGAAAAAAAAATTGACGGGACTATCGGCCTCAATTAAATAAATAAAAGTTACCTGTCCGAGAGTTTTTCCGAAGTAACACTATAGAGTTAGAAGAGGGGGCAAGCAGCTTTTGAACCTCACTGTATATCCTTCATATAGGTAACTTTTAGTAGAACATATAAAAAATACACACCTTAGTATAATGAATCAAATTACAGTAAGCAAAAATATTCAAAAACACTTAAAACAGAAACCCATACAGACAGTTTTTACGTGACTACGGCTAAAGACCATGCCAAAACACAAGAGCTTGAGTAAAAACTTGTTCTTTAGCAGGTTTATATCACACATTGGCAAAAAGTATATGCTATTCGTAATTGTTCAAAAATTGAAATTTGCGTCTTGAAAACCACCGTGCGTTGTAAATATTTTGCAGTGATTTCCAGTCAATTCTCACCTGGCTGTTTGCCAGTCAATTTTATGTTTCATAGGCACAGAAGTTCGTGAGGCATATGAGACAAAGATAAGATATAAAATAAGAGATCGGATCCCCTGTTGCGAATCGATCACAGCTTACGTACGAAAGTGCATTTTGCACGCATGGAATCGACATGTGAGGGTTTATTGTTCTAGACGAGATGATTGCAGGAAAGTTCACACAGCCGCCACCAATCAGATAATAACAGTAACGGCGGCAACAAAGGAAGGCAGCAGTCCGCAACGGGCCGTATTTTCGTACCGTCACACTCAGCATACCCCAGATGTCACGCTCCGTTGTTTCCGCGCCTCTTGTTCCCTGCAAAGTAACGCGCGTACTAAATCCGCTCTAAGTGCGACTAGGTCTTTCGTTAATTGCACCGGAAACGCGGATGTGGGAGGCAGACGGCTGCACCACCATAATTCAGGGACCACTTCAAGCAGGACTTACAAGTGGCCCTCTTGACGATCCATTTTTCTCGACTGCTCGCCTTTTATTTTTAACTTCTACGCTTCGCGAAGCAAGTTACTAAAATCGATCGAAAAATAGAATCGCCAAAAACATCAAATCTTTACGTTTCAGAGTCATGGGAATCCGAAAAAGTGGTTTTTGAAAAATGTCTGTCTGTCTGTCTGTGTCTGTCTGTCTGTCGGTCTGTCTGTGTGCCTGTCTGTCTGTGATCACGCCGCAGCTCAAACTACTGAACGTATCGAGATAAAATTTGGCACTCATATTCAGTGAAAAATGCCTTTTTGGTACATCAACTTTAAAAATTTAAATGCAAACCCCCATTTTTCGCGTTACCATATGAATGCTCTTCGAATTCTGCTTCTAAAAATGTATTTACACTTATGCCCTTTTGGCCAAAACATGATACCGTGAAAAAAAAACCTATGCATAACTGTATATTTTTATTACCGGATTTGATAGCTGATTTTTTTTCAAGCCGAAAACCTTAGTGCCATTTTTTCGAAAAATGTCATTTTAGTGGCAAAAGGCCCCTTGTCTCAATTTATTTTACAAAAAATCATATTCTTACTATCGGATTCGACAGCTGTTGTATTGCCGGATCAAAAACCTTAGTGCAAATTGGAAAATTTCCATGTTACGGCCCCTTTTTGAGTTTTTCTTAGCAAAAGGGCATATTATGATTATCGAATTCGATAGCTGTTGCATTGCCGGATCGAAAACCTTAGTGACATTTTTTCGAAAAATATCATTTTCTGAGTGAAAAACTTTTGTATTTAGATTTTAGTAAATGAGCGCCGGGTGCATCAGCCATCCAACCGCTCCGCACGCCCGACTTTGGTTAAATTAAGTTAAATGCTACATTTACAAATTCTGTGAAAAAGTAAAAGTTTCTACCGTCTCCGAGACTGCCAATTATTTTATTTATTTATGGATCGCCATCGAATGAAATTGCAGACACGGAAGGTAAAGGTTTTTCGCGGAAAACGTCAGCTTCCCTCACCAAGGGTTTAATATATATGTCAAAGTTGGGCAATCAGAAAGAGATTAGTAGCGGCAACTGACGTGAGCAGAAACGGAAACACGACCATTTGTTCGGGGTACCTGTTGGACCGCCGACAAACTTTTCATGTCGTGTGGACATTAATTTGACGCCAGCACAAACATTTTCATTCTGTGATCCTATTAATACAGCCCCATTTCTCCTCCGATCAATTAAACCCCGGTCTTAATGGCCAATGACGCCGTAATAAGGGGGACACCACGAAGCATTATTTAGAATCGATACCGGAGGTGGTTAAAACGACACTAAATCAGCAGCTGCAACACAGCAAGCAACATTATTAAATCTGGGGGAGGAATTAAAATCATCTACTTTGTGCACAATTGCACTTGACGATATTAAAGTTTTTCGCAATAAAGCGGGAAATTTGTAAATTTTATCGTCCTGGTACAATATGGAGGACTTATGAAACATAACTCTTAATGGACATTGAGAAAAATTGTAATTAAAAAATTGCATCTCTAGATAATTGTTTCATAACGCAGAACTACTACATGGCTAATATAATAAGCTGTTCGACGAAAAATTTACAGAATTGCTTCCACTCTTTCAAAAAGAGCATTCAAATTTCTCTTAATTCTCTCAAAATTGTCCCCAAAAACCTCGATTGCCTCGAAATTCGCCAAAATGTGTTCCAGTGCAACCAGGGCAAGGGCCAGGTCCTTAATTTGGTTCATTTGAATTTGACCAATCAAATTGCTGAAATTAAAGTCAAACTCAACTGTAGGGTCGAAATCACTCCAAAATTCGAATTTCAGATAACATCAGATCTTTACGTTTCGAGGTCCCAGTGTCACGAAAATGTGGTTTTTCAAAAAATGTCTATGTACGTGAGCACGATTTCTTGAAAACTGCCGAACGGATTTTAATGAAATTCGCTGTTGGCTTGGCCTTCTACACCTTTTCCAGTAGTAGTTCAGAAAGCGTCAATTGAATTTCAGAAAGCGTCAGTTGAATTTCCGAATTGTCACTTGGATTTCAGAATCCGTCAATTGTAGTTCAGATTAGTCAATTCGAATTCAGAAAGCATCAATTGTATTTCAGAATAGTCAAATGAATTTCAGAATACGTCAATTGAATTTCAGAAAGCATGAAATGCATTTGTAATTGACGGATTCTGAATTTCAATTGATGCTTTCTGAAATTCAATTGACGTATTCTGAAATTCATTTGACTATTCTGAAATACAATTGACGCCTTCTGAATTTGGATTGATTAATCTGAACTACAATTGACGGATTCTGAAATTCAAGTGACTATTCTGAAATTCAATTGACGCTTTCTGAACTACTACTGGAAAAGGTGTAGTGAGCTCAGTTAATTTTGTTGGCAATCCACATACGCCAAGTGCCTTTTTGGCGAATCAACTATGAAATTTGACCGATGAAACACCAATTTTTCTTATCAGCATATGAAATGTCTTCAAATTCTGCGTCCAAAAATGCATTTACACTTAGCGCCTTTTTGGCATAAAATCACAGAATTCGAAATTTCAAAGGAACATTAATTAACACGATATACAATCCAAACTACTGGATTTATTTGACTCAAATTTGGGTCAACGACAAGTGGCTTTTTGGCTTGTCAACTTTGAAATTTGAAAGCTGATCATTTCTTTTTATATCAGCACATGAAAGATCTTTAAATTCGGTTTCCAAAAATACATTCAAACTTAGTGCCCTTTTGGCAAAAAAAATATAGAAAAGGTTTGAAAAACTCCACAAAACACTTAAAGATTGATGGGATGGTTTGAAATTTATGGGGTAGGATTCACCAAGTGGGGAGGTTCCAGCCGCTTCCGCAGCTGCCCATTTTTTTACGAAGACAAGGACGGAACTATTCCTGATTTTCACGGTTTTATATACAAATTTTAAATCAACTCTAGAAAATACTAGCCAACTAAAAATTGGGTAAAACTTTTACAAATTGGCTGCCAATAAGTTAATTTCCAAAAATTTACTCACATAACTCGTGCAAGTACCATACTTGACATTGCCCGGAATGGACGTTGAAGATAAACGCATTTGAGAACTAATTTAAATCAAAAACAGACCTAATATAGTCCACTACTTTACGTACTAAAAATTGAAAACCGTTGGTCCTACGGAAATTTTTTTGGTTACACAACAACAATTTTAAAATCACATTCTAACGGTTAGTTCATATAGTTTAAAAAAAGATTTTTTGGCGAATGTGGAAATAATTAGAAACCAATGTTTTTTTTGCGTTGAGATGTTGTACTTTACTCACTGTTTAATATACTGAAAGTCCTGACATATCCGGTATGTGCGTTAGCAGTTATCTCGAAAAAATTGGACGAAACGTGGATGTTTTTCGCCGTTATCTTGAAAACGGTTGATCGTGCTGAAATTGTTCACGTGACCAAACTTTGAAAGAGCATTAATTTTGCAACAAAATGAGCATAATGCTTGCTTTCATAAAAAATTTGAGTTGAAGGAAAAGCATTTGAGAAACTTGTGTTTCGGAAAATGCCAGCCAACACAAGTTTTTGAAATATGATTTTTTCCCTTCAAACCTAAATTTTTTATAAAAACGAGCTTATGGTCACCCTGCTGCAAATTTTATGCTGTTTCAGTTTGGCCACGTGAACAATTTCAGCACGACCAACTATTTTCCCATTTTTGTCCCATTATTTGTCAGCACTTTTAGTATGTTGCCAATCATTGCAAATAGAAATTCCATCAGGTACTGAAAAATTCTCTTCCAGTTTTTCCCGTCCGTATGAGGTAGATGAATATAACGGGTGTCCCAAAAAAACCGAACTATCTATTTTTGGTTATAACTTCATTATTATTTTACCGATTTTCCCAACTTTTGCACAGGACGTAGCCAAAAGATGAGGGTTTTAGAATTGACAATCATTTTCCCGATGGTACCACTAATAAATATTTATTTTTTTTTGGTTTTTTTCCAACGCCATTTTTTCATTGGCTGTTCAATCATTTGTGTACCGATCAAAATGAAACTTGTGTAGGATAAAATAACTTTATAAAATCGTATTCTGGGCGTTCTTTATTTTTTTTACATTTTTTTTTGCGGTACTATTAAACACGGATTTTTTAAGATCCCTTTTATGTTGCTACCAATCTTGGGAAAAAGTTATTTTTAATACTTCGTATAATTACAGCACTTGAGTTAAATACCTGTAAAGCAACGTTATTTTGTGAAAGATTTATTATAGTATCATTAAAGATCCAGAAAATGTTGCCAAGATCGGTAGAGAAATAAATAATAAATTTTAAAAATTCATGTTTTAGAGCATCACAAAAAAAATTGTAAATTAATCAAGAACGTTCAAAATAAAATTTTGAAAGTTGCTTTGGAAGAGAAAAGCATCAGCTTTAACAGAAGAAAAGCATCAGCTTTAACCATTTTTATTTTGAACATTTCACAGATGGCTTCAACTCCAGTCAATCAAACAATGGCCTTGCAATAAATACCAACAAAAAAATCGTTGGTGGCGCCATCTGGAAAATGATAGTTGACCCTCTAAGCCTCATCTTTTGACTACGTCCGGTATAAAATTAGACAAAATCGGTTCAATAATAACAAAGCTATAGCCAAAAATAAATCGTTCGGTTTTTTCTGAGACACTTTTATACAAAAAAATTACGTGTTAACACGTAACGAAAGTATCTTTTTGTTCAATCGTTTGTTATATTTTCATCACTAGTTGTACAAATAACCATTTCCGTCTTTATTACCTACTAGGTTACCTTTAATTGAATTTGACGGCAACAGAATGAAACTGTTTAATATTTAAAAATTACATGAAATGCTGTCGCTGACAGTTTTTTGGCAAAAATCCCATGCTTGATCCACTGTTAACAAGGTTTCTATTATTTGGCTTAGAAACAACACATGTCTCTCATTCTTCATCACCACCTCTTTTTTTTCACGGTGTAGGTACAGGTTTCGCCAAATATTTGGAATCATGTCATTCCAGCCAATCACCCTCGTTTATCGCGTGCAAATTAGCTACATAGGTCATTTACCGCCAATTAATTCCACCGAGTTTACTAGCTGAACGGCCATGACCATGCACGCTGCCAATAGGTGTTCGAAAAGTGCCAGTTATTGTAAATTGTGGAATAAAATTTCATTCCCCGCGTCACCTTTTGATAGCTTATCCCAGGAGCAGGCAATATTTCATCCCTTTATTCCTCAAATTGCTTGAAACAGTAAGCTGTCACCCGCTGATGTGTTATTGACGGTTCTTTTTCCCTGCAGACACGACGTTGGACCCCCTCGTTAACAAAACAGGAATCGCTTTTCTGGTAACAAAAGGACGTGCTCGTTTCAGCTGCAATCATTAGTGGCGGTCCTGTTAATTTACCTCCATCCTGCAGTTTCTTTCTGGGTGCGTTCCATTCGTCATCCTTGCTTGGTTAGGTTAGGCCGTAATTGGGGCGTTAGATGTTTTTCCCCGGATTATTTTGAAACAATTGAGGCGAACCAAAAATAGAATTGGATCGTTGATGAGATAGCGATGATGGAGTAATTTTCAGCGACCCGCATGACAGTCGTGAATTTCTCTCAACATAGCAAAAGGTGATACATCAATTAGCGTGCTTTGGACGTTTTCCAAAGCGATTTTCTTGATATCGTCGGGAGCGTATGTTTTGGTTATCTAACTGGCACAGATTATTATGTTGCCGTATTGTGTTAGGTTTTAATTGCCTGGCCATTACGTTAATGATAATGGGAGTCGGTTGATGGTGGTTGTTCATTCCCACATAACCGTTCGTACCACCACTGCAACATAAATAGCACACAATCTCACCTAGACATTCTCACAAGCAAGGAGCAAGGTTCTTGACACTGTTAGTCTTTTTCCTCTCTCACGGAGCGTTCCTCACTAATTGACTTAATCTCAGGTGGATGCGAAGCGGAAATCGTTTGTCTTCAGATAAGGGCATTAAAAAAAAGCATTATAAATATGCAAATTCCCGTCAAAGTTATGGAATTGGATTAAACGAGCAAAACAATTGGGGAAATTAATTTTTCTGCAGGCGCGCGGGCTGGATCGGTCCGAGGGACTTGACGTCGTTCCGAAACGAAATTATTAACTTTTATCACGAAAGTACAACAATATTCACGGCTGATGATGTCAACTCAAAATTGAAATATGAAAAGTTTTGCAATTTAAAAGTCGTTTTTCACCGGGCGCTACTGACGTTTTTAATCTTATTAGCGGGGAGTTTGTCGTTCGAATGCGACACCGATTCCTTGGTCTTCAGATCGAAAACATCTGTTGCGATGTTCACTGTTACCGGAAGAGTTTACGAAAAACACCTGTTGCAACATGAAAAATACAGAATCCTTTTATCCGGAATTTATGGTAATCCGGTTTTATTAACTAGATAATTAAATTTTATACTATTTGCAGGAATTGAAGCGTATAGATGAAATTATTACTTTGTGCGTTTTCACCGAGCGGTAATAATCACGTCGAAAATCACGCGCGGTTCCTGGGTTTGAAAGGGGTGCGCTAATTTATCGACGCGGACGTCCAATTATCATAACTCGGGAATTATTCGGGTGTCACAGGTGGTGGCTAAATTTTTTAGATATTTAACACAAAACCTGAAACACTGGTTTGCCCTCCTCATACCTCACTTTAAGTTCTTCGATAAAGCTGTAGTTCGAATTTGTCAGAGAACGGGTTGACAGTGCGACGACCTCTTGCGGAAATTGGACATACAAATATTTGTTTATACTTTTCGCTTGATTAGCACCGACAAATAGCAGGTGATAAAAATTTAACACAATTACAGTTCTGCAGAGGAAAAAGGGGCTTATTATTCCGCTCGTAAAGTGCTTTTTACATATTAAAGCGCTTCAGTGCTCTGACGGGGATTCAGCGCCCTGATTTTTTTTTCTTGTCTTTCCATTATGTTACTTGGATGAATGCACCTGCGAAACATGGCAACGTTGCATGGCATTGCAGGTAAATAAACAGAAAACTAATTACGAACGAATATTCCTCTCTCTGAAAGAGCATATCATCAAAGCTGAGGTCCATTTAGAAGTTAATGAACGATCTAGGATTGCCTCTTGTTTTCAGTTTGGTTTTTATAAAATGGGCAACTCTATCGGATCTTCAATAGCGCGATTCACGAATTTTTTCAAAGTTTTAAAATAGATTTTTCATTTTCAGGCTGACAATATGATGTCCTGTCCGCTGCCCATAGTCCCTGTTCTACAGACGCTACCATCTCTGAATAGTCAACCCGATTTTCCAATTCATATTGGAATCAAGGTGAGTACAATATTTAAAATCACACAATATCGATATAGTCCCTTTATTACGGAAAAGCCTAGTAATTGCCTTTACATATTTTAGTTTCATGAAAGGTTGGGCGTGCTATGAATCGTCAAAATTATACAGTTCGGAACCGTTGTGGCGTGCTCATTATTACTAATTAATTATTGGTTTTGATATTGGTATAGTTGCGCGTTTCGTTTGGTGGTAGTTTCAGTTTGTGGTAAATCCGGCAATGTTTTCCATAATTGAAATTTGTGTGGGAGATTTTAGTTTTCAGACTTTCATTCAATTGCCGTTTTTGACGATTTCACGGCGTGATAGAGAAGGAAGGGTTGTTTGGTCTCCGCTTCTCGTTGGTTTCTCAAATCGGATAAGGCAAGCAATTATTGTCTAAGCGCAGTTGTGTTGTTCTTCTTGTTTAGGTTCGCTTCAGACGCTTGCTAATTTCAATGAATAATTTAATTGAGTCGACGTTATTTGTATTATGCGATTCGTTGGTTGATGCAAAGTTTTGTGAAATGTCGAAAATTATTTTGCGTCTTTATTTGTTGGAAGATTTAACTACGATAATGATTAAGACTTTAGGGTAATTCCATTCCTCAAAACTGCTGCCGCATCATGAAGTCTCATCAGATATTAATGAAAAAAATCTGGTATGTTACTTACCCAATGTTAAAAAGATTACGAAGATTTAAGGCTGTTTTCGCTTTCTATATAGGATTTTGAAGAATATGAAATTTTCTGCTGATCCGCAAAACATGTTATTTAAAAAAATCATATCCTGTAAAGTGTAACAGATATGGCATTGAATAACCAAAAGTTCAAGATTTTGTCTATAATCTCATGCACTGTAGAATCGTCACAATTGCGAAAATTTGTTTAGGGAAAATTTTTCTATTCCTTCTAGATTTTGAGCAACGACAGTCAACTTTTCTTTTTCTTATGGCCGCCATATTGGATTTTAACACCATGGGATACACGCAAAAATTAACTTTTATTAACACACCAGACTGAAAGGGTCTTCCATTTATAGATTGACGCGTTTTGGCATTTTTCCAAATGTAAATGCTTTATGGGCTAGAATTGTTTTCTTTGTTTTTCACATACAGTTTGTTGCCAATTTCATTGCCCACTATTGGGATTTCGAAAACTAAGAGTTAAAAGATCGGTTAAATTAGATAAAAATTGCTCTTTTTTAAAGTGATTAAGAATCTGCAAAGAATTCTTCGATATCTTGAGGCGTCCCTGAGTTATTCCGAAAAAACTGGAACTTTTATATTTTTGACATCTGTCAATTCAATGGCATTGACAAAAATTTTCTAGGGTTCTTAGATTTTGAGTAACGACAGTCAACCTTTCTTTTTCTTATGGCCGCCATATTGGATTTGAACCCCATTAACAACACAGAAAAATGGACTTTTCGAAAATGTAACCACCTATTTGCTTTTCAAGAGCGATACCCCCAACATTACTGTCAACAATGTCGAAATTATACCAAACGGACATACCAATTTTCTGGGACTAGTGTTAGTTAATAAATTAACGTACATTAATCATATTGAGAAAATATTACGAACTGTAAGGGACACAGCATCTACTGACTCATTAAAAGTGTTTTATCGCGCATATGTACAGTCTGTTATGCTTCTGTAGTACGGGATAAAGTTTTTATTTCGCAAAAGCGAATTATAAGATCACTGCTAAATTTATCCCCTAGGGCATCATGTCAGGGCACTATGGGTCTGATGACGCTTGCGTCACTATACATACACCGAATTGCTGTCTATGTCAAGTCACACTATCATAAGTTAATTTAAAGAATTCATGTTTATAGTAACGAAATGGCCGTTGTTATTAGGGGTGGCGGTGATTTGAGGTTCCTACGACAAAAACTTAAACTGTTCTTAGTCGAAGGTGAATTCTATGATCTGGATGAGTTTTTTACCTCTGGAGTTTCTTAGAAACCTGTTAATTTTTAATTGTGTTAATTTTGTATGATATGTATATGATGTATTAGTCTTTATTTACATGTTGACGCAGATTCGATGGCTTTGAATCAATATTATTATTAATAGTATACAATGAAATTGACGACACCCTGTATTCCTCTATTAAACAAATCGTAAATCGGGTACTAATGGAAAGTGCAAAAAAACTCCTATGCTACATGACAGTAGGTACTAGATGAACTCTCCAACTGTGCGGAAGTTCAGGCAAATCGGAGTTGCCCTACATGGGCAAATCAGCCAGTGAATTTGACCATTTTAGCTGAAACTATAGTATATATTCTGCAATTTATATCTGACACACCGCGAGCTATATTAAGTCGACACTATTTTTATATAAACTACATAGTCGACTGTCTATAACTATGAAACTAACTAGCTTTGAGCTTCTTTCTTTCATCCAGGAAAAAATGGGGAAATTTCCGTTCTTTCTTGAATGTTTCCAGATTTTTTCCATAAACTAATTTTCGCAATTTTCGTACACAGTTCAAAATACGGTGTAAAATTTAACACCAAAATAACACCAAACGGTGAAAAAATCGATACACACCAAAACGGTGTATATTGTACACCATACTCTCGTGGTGAATTTCACACCACGTAATTGGTGATAATCACACCTTAAAAGGGGTGGATTTAACACCACGTAATTGGTGATTATCACACCTGACGTGGTGAATTTAACACCATGGAATTGGTGACTCTCAAACCTAAAGTGGTAACTTTAACACCGCCTATGGGTGATTATCACACCTTAAAAATGGTGAATTTGACACCGATTGGTGTTATCCCCACCCCGCCTCGCCTGTAATAATAATAACGCCCTTAATTCACGAATGTGTGTTTATTACAAAAAAAACGCTACAACATTGAACAATAAAGATATATACAGGCTGTTTCAGAACGCTCGCACCTTCTTTAAATGCTGAATACTCCGTTTAAACGAGGTACGACCGTTCTGAGACACCCTGTTTAAAACATATTTGAGTACAATAATTACAGTGTTATATTGTACCGTTAACATGGAGCTAAACAAAAGCATATTTGGGACAATTACAGTTTGACTATTAATTGTAAACGCTATATAACATTGAATAATATAGAGATAACATTGAACAATATAGAAATAACATTGAACAATTTAAGGAGTTAAACAAGCATATCTGGGTACAATTACAGTTTGACTATTAATTGTTTGATATGGTTCAAATGGTTCCTTATGTTGTAATAATTCTAAATCTATGAGTGCTACATGGTGAGTTATATGAGAATAATTATTTGTTATAAAAGCACAAAACGACGAATTGTATTCTACAGTTTTCCAAGACTTCACCACAGTCACCACAATCATCACCACTTTACTTCACCACAATCACCATTGCACAATTCACAACACAACGTAGAGCACTGGAGCGGAGCGTCGTACCTATGGTGCGCGAGTGGTGGTTTTAACACTGTGGGTGTAAGGGCCCAGAGAAGTACACCCTCGGTGTAAAATAAACCGTCTAAAATAAAATCACCACCAATAGAGGAGTACAATTTAACACCAGGGCGGATTAACAGATAACCACATGCCTTGGTGTTGTCGTTTACACCGACAAATCGTCAATTTTCACACCAAAATTAACCACATACCTCGGAGTAAATTTAACACCGCGACTATTTTGAACTGTGTAATTGTGACGATTCTAGTGCACGAGATTATAGACAAAACCTTGAACTTTCAAGTAAACTTCAGAAGATTTTTTGTAATATACCACGTTTTGCTGATCAGGAGAAAATTTCATATATTCTTCAAAATCCTATAGAAAGCGAAATAGCGTTTGAAGCCTCGTATATCTCTTTAACATTGGATAAGTACCATTACCAAATTTTTTTCATTAATATCTGAGACTTCATGCGGCAGCAGTTTTTAGAGATTGCATGGAATTACATTTTAGTCTTTGATTTTAACTGCGAAGTGCGCGGTGAGATTATTAAACCCTTTAAAGGTTGATCAGATCAGAAGTTAGGTTTAGTTTTAGAAGTTTGTCGGGGGCAAAGGTAAGGAAACCGCACGTAAAACGCCCGGGGCGTATTATATCGGTAAACAAGGTATCTGTTTTTTGGAAGTTGGCGAAATTTTCTGCGGCTGTACATAGAAGTCGTGCGTTTGAAATTTCGGAACGACGCGGAAACTGTATTGCATCAGGTATGGGTTGCCGAGTAAACCGCCTTCGGGGAGCTATCCATCAATTAGGGGGTTCAACATGCGACACTCGCCCTCGTGCCCGACGATCTGTCACCGACAGAGCACAAACCCAACCGCACATCAGGAAAACCGACCGTCGTCTGCTCGGTAATTAGGTACCTTATGCAACACGAAGACACGAATCGATATTTTTCCTTGGCCCCCAAATTGATATTAATGTTGGCACGGGGCTGGCTTTTCTGGAGACGAAATGAATTAATAATCTTCTCTTCCCACCTCGCGTTTCAGTTAATTGTTCGCACGAAGTTTGAGCGAGTAATTGAAAGGTATTTACACAACTCCCGTCTTAGTGCGCGATAGTGGAGTTGAAAATTCAATTAATTTTGATGGATTTTTGCATACGTCAAAGAAGTTTGGTTAATTTAGTTCGCTCTGGAGGATGAGCGCGTTTGACCGGGGCATGAATCAAAAACCTCTTCTGGAGGTGTTTTCAAACGGTCCTGGCGGGCAGCCATAAGCGCTGAGCTATCGGCCTCGTAGGGCGCATAAGGTACCGTGCACTAAATTGTCCGTAATTTGAAATCCCCGCTGATTTTAACGAACTCGAAACGTTCCCTTTTACGGTCGCCGGGGAATCGGCTCGTGTTCGCCGCCCCCGAAGAAATATCACTGTTTTTTGTTTTTATGACGTGCCGTATTTATCTTGTTGGCCATCACCTTTTCAGACCAGATAAATTATTCAGGCTCCTCATTTTATTACGTGCCATCTTTGGGGTCGCATTTTTAAGTTTCATCTCAAATGTATTTCTCAACAGTTTTCGATGTTTCGCTATAGTCCAGTCATTATAGAATTTTACTTCGGAAAAATTATCAGAGGGCTGAATTTTTGTACACACTCGATACTTTAAGAGATATTTGTTGAAATGCAATTTTTAACACTTTCTTGGTGGCATATCATCGGAAGCTTCACTGGGATTTTAGGGGATTTTTAGTATATTTCATTTAGAACTACAATAGGAACTTGTGTGCAAAATTTCAGCCCCCTGAGGATTTTTTCTAAAAAAATGCTAAAATGACTGGAATAGTGTCCGAACGGTACGGCGCAGAAGACTGCTTTAAGGGCATTATACAGGGTGAGTCTGAACGACACCACATCCTTCATACCACATAATCTACTGTTCAAATGATGAGGTTTGGTGCAAACATTTTTAGGTCAATTGTGATTCCTCTTGAGCTTATAAGCCGCCAAAGTTCTTCATTTTTAATCGTTTTTATTTAATATCTTCCGAATGGTGTATCGCAGGATTCTGAAATTTTGTAGGTAACTCCTAATGGTACTTTAGACATTATCCAAAAAATTTTATTTGTCCTTGAAGTTTTTTATGTTTTTAATTGTTGGTAATGTGTCTATGCGGTATTATTCTTCGATCAATTCTAAAGCTTTTTTGGCTCTTAAATTTTTTTGAAAAAACTCACAATTTACTAGCAAAATTGAAAAAACCGACTTTTTTCAAAGAAAATTAAGAGCCAAAAAAGGTTTGAAACTGATCGAGGAATAACCACATAGTCAAATTACTAACATTTAAAAACATAAAAAAGTTCAAGAACAAATAGCATTATTGCCATATCCTGTATAAGCAGTTGCCTCCTGGTCTGTAACAATACTGTGCAAAATTTCAGAACCCTGCGATACACCGTTCGGAAGGTCTTAAATAAAAACGATTAAAAATGAAGAACTTTGACGTTTTTTTAAATTTTTTTCTGTTGTGGGCCTTTTTTTTGCAAAATAATAATAAAATCGTAATCTCTGGTCTATTTCACATAAAAAAGTGGTCTTGTTGAATGTAGCTAAGGCGCACCATTTTCGAATAAAATGGTTTAAGGGGCGAAAATTTGTGACAGCACTTTGTTTTATCTACCTAGTTAGTGAAAATAAAGATGGAGGATGATTCCTTATATCATTTTAGGAAGAAAAGTACATATTAGGTCGGCAGAAAATGTTTCCTAAAAGAGCTATGAATGGTTCTTCGAATCGCGTCTCGGAAACCATATTATTCGAAGGACCCTTAGGCCCCTTAGGAATTTTTTACCGCCACTTGTCCATATGAACTTTTCTTTCTAAAATGATATAAGAAATCATATTCTGAGTTTATTTTCACTAATTAGGTAGATTATTTTATTCATTAATTATTGAACCAATCCAAAAGGAGCATTTAGCATACCAGTAATCCTGATTACAGTGATAAGACTACAACGTCAACTTGACACTACTTACTCAATACTTTAATTTATAAAATAATTGCAAAATACGATTCGTAGTCTCTTGGTTGCCTTGTTGAGTCCTCATGGATGCACTACTTGTCAAATGGTAGATTTTTTTCGGGCAAAAAAATCTACCATTTTGACTCGTAGTTGACAGCCATTCGGACGTCAAAACCCGCTGCAATCAAGAGAGTACTCGTCGTATTACTATTGATAAAATAAATCTTACAACAGAAATTTTCGCGCTCTAAACCAATCAAAGTCACTTTAATCGAAAAGGGTGCGTGTTAGCGACATTCAACAAGAGCCTCTTTTCTGGGCAGAATCTCCCACCAATTAGGATTTTATTATTATTTGGTGAGAGAAATGGCTACAACAAAAGGAAATGTAAAAAAATATGTAAGGCCCTCCAAGAACTCACGCCTGTGATGTTATTGAAAATCTGAAAAAAGTGAGGAGAAAGCTCTACTTGACACTAACGATTGTTCCAAATTTCAAAATTCTATTCTTAACATTTTTCGAGTTGACTTTCGAAAATTGACTTTTTGAGTACCCCTTTGACGGGGCGTAACCCCTATAAAGCATTTCCGGACGTATGTCCCTAGGAACGTTTCTTCTAGAATGCTGTAAGGAATAACGTTCCGAAGTTAGGACTATGAATTCAGGAACATCCTGTATTTATGCACGGGAGATATTCACGCTGCTCACTGTTTAAGATAAAAAAAATGTGAAGTGTTTAGTGCCGTTAACTGGCTTAGAAGCGAATTTGATGTTCATATGGATTTTTCTCTATAAAGACTGGACTACCTACTAATAAAAGTTTCAAATTAAGAGGTTTAGGTGATGAATGTGACACTGTATACTAGGTGTTGTTTAAATATTAAAACACTTGCGTATTTCATGCTTAAGGTTGGAGAGTGGCCGTAAAACATGTTTCTGAAATAAATATAACCCCTGAGTGTAGTGCCGTGTGATAAACGAATAAAGGGAAGAAAACATTTTGGCCGTAAGAAACAGCAGAAATTTATCTCAATAAGAGCTATAAATCTAAGCAAGGCAAAATCAATTTGTGTGTGGACATTCATCTGACCAATGGAGAAACTGTAGATCAGCCTCCCCGACGCCGCAAATCCACCTTTTAACCAGATCTTTAGCCTCCGAGACCATAAAATATCAATTTATATAAAAAAGAACCCTGCTTGGGACCATTCGAAATTTATTACCCGCAAACATTCCGGACCTAATAGCCCGACTATTTTCAACACGTGACTGCCTCCGCAGCGTTAGCACCGCGATTACCTGTCCCAGAAACGATTTTAATTGCCCGGGTATCCCCGAGAAGAAATATATGCCCGGCGCATCCGCCAATTTTGTCCGTAATGCGAAATCTATGTCTGTTGGTAATAAATGGAACGGCGCGGTGACGCTCTCTTCGTTCGATGGTCCTTTATTAGGTCGTCGTTAATCCAATGAGAGCTATAGACAATAGATCTGTCTTTGTATTAAACGGTAGGAATTTCCAATTTAACCTCATATTATACCACACTACAATGTGTAGTGTCATTGTTGTTATGAGGTTCATGCCTGAAATTCTCCGAGGTTTAATTGTCCACAGGGCCACGTTTAATATACTCACGTGTCTTCAAAGGAGACACGTGCAAGTAATGGTCGAGCGCAGTTTTATACAAATTTTGTCTCTTTTAACGTCCGTTCTTATGAAAAACGTCGCCTGACAGATGGTCCTCAATCTCCCATAACCTAAAGAGCATCTTTTTACGACCTCGTCCCCCTTAATGTCCTACCTGAAGAGTGGCGCATATCATTTGTAGGTTACGTTGATGTTTATGGATGTGTAAATAATAAAAATTGCCCCGCAGTTTTTCCCCTCTTTGATTGATGGTAAAATATCGCACAATGCGATTCATTAAGGGTCTTGTTTGTGTAGCGATAACGATATTGTTTCGTTTTATTGTGGTCGTCGAATTCGTGCAAAATATTCTCGGCAAGGGGAATTCCTCTTTGTTTTACCTGGACTGCCTGGAGCCACGCACGAAATAAATATAATCATAGGAATAATTAATGAAATTCGAAATATTATGTTTGTCTGATGGGAGTTGTCCCGGAAATCGTTTAGATCCCGTTTCTATCGGTGGTGTTGATGTAATAAGACGTTCTTTTTCTTGGGCGACATCAACGATTATTGCCAAAGTCGAAAGAGGGGTCATAGATGCGCAGGTCGTCCACGGCAGATATTGATGCGCGCACAGGTGAGGCAGGCGTCGCGCCGCCACAGGTGCGGGTCCCTCCTGTGTTCGACTAACCCCTTTCCCAAGCGCCCCTCTTTGCTTTGGAGGGATCGTAATCTTAATGCTAATATTTAAAAAAGAAATTCTTCAATTCCTCAAATCACAGCCTTGAAGATGCTGTTAATGTCGCCGGATTAAAGATTTTTTATTTTGATCGTAAAATTGACTTATTTTTTTGTTTGGTGCACGGCTTGAAAATTAAAAGTTCATTGAAGATGATTGTGCACCGCCGTATTCCACGTGTAGTCTCATCATTTCTGTTGGGAGCAAAGGGGTTAAGACAGGATAGAGCTTGTATTCGATTTTGGGTTTAAGGTGAGATTTACCGTTGTTTGGTTTGCTCGTGTACAATCCTGGACGGGGATGGCTGTTCAATCTAGGAGGAGACGACTTGGTTTACGTGCCCTTCTTCTCAATCCCTTTTCGCGTTATAAAAATAACTATTCCAAGTTAAAAATCTTTACCCGCCTCCTGTTGCAGGTTAAGGATAACGAGTTAAGTGAACCCTAACGCAAATAAATGGTCACTTAAGTGTTTTCTTTACAAAGTAAGTTTTTGCCAGAAGGGAGTTTTATCCTCGAGCTGTTGTAACTGCTTCTAATTGAACTGTTGAAAAGAAATCCTAACCGAACGGTAACTACTTGATTTTAATTAAATAAAAATTTCGCTGACTCCCCACTGTATAGAGTTAATAAATTTAAAAAAAAATGCCAGGCCACCCGCTCACATTTCACATTATTTGGTGCTGCTTTGTGGCGGCGGTCAAAAGCGGATTCGCTAACCTAAACCACAGTATAAAAAATTGGTAGAAACTTCTACTTTTTCACGGAATTTGTAAATATGACAATTAACTTTTAACTATTCAGGATCGGTGAGTCGAGCGTGTCGGCTGGGTAAACTGTGGGTGGACCGGTGTCGATCGCTGATGCTGTGTTGCGCATTGTGCCCGGCGTTCATTTACTAAAATTTTAAATACAAATTGTTTTTCACCCCTAAAATGACATTTTTCGAAAAAAATGCCTCTAAAGTTTTCGATCTGGCAATGCAACAGCTATCGAATTCTATAATAATATGCCCTTTTCCTAAAAAAAATTCAAAAACGGGAACTGTTGCCCCTAAAATGACAAGTTTCGAAAAAATGGCACTAAAGTTTTTGATCCGTCAATGCAACAGCTATCGAATCCATTAGTAAGAAAATGCTTTTTGCTAAGAAAAATTCAAAATATGGCCTTTTTGCCACCAAAATTACATATTTTCGTCAAAATGGCACTAAGGTTTTCGGCTTGAAAAAAAATCAGCTCCGGTGATAATCAATCCGGTGATAAAAATATACATGTATACATAGGTTTTTTCACGGCACCGTTTTTTTTTCGAAAAGGGTCCCATGTGTGAATACATTTTCAGAGGTAGAATTGGGAGATAAGATGTCCACGTTCCAAATTTCAGCCAGATCGGTCTTTTACTTTTACTTACATTTACACATTTACTTACATTAAACTCTTATTTAACCAACCGAAACAAGTTTTTGAAACAATTTATTGTAACCATCAGAAAGATCTGCAATTTCTGGTTGTAAAGACGACAAAACGCATTCACATAAGAACATTAAAAACACATTATAGCTCTACTACTACATCGATTTGGCTGAAATTGGATACATGGACACTGGACATGGTCCGTCTGTGATCCGCTGACGAGTTAAGAGGGTTTTGAACGTAATAGGCCGACGTAAAGTGCCATTTTGGCATCAACTTTAAAATTTTCTCTACAATTCCTCCTTTTTTATGTGACCATTAGAAAGACAATATGAAATTCTGGTTCTAAAAATGTATTCAATTTCAACCACTTTAGCAAATTGACAAATGTGGCAGAATATTAACCTTAAAAGGAAGATGTTCTCAAATGCTCAAATGTAATAAGCGATGACGTCTCGGATACGTTATTTGTCAGACAGTTGTAGTCACTGGTGTTTCGTTTTTTTTTTGGGCTGTAGCGTATTTACCGACATTTTTTTCAAAAACCACTTTTTTGGGTTCCCCATATCCTAAAACGTAAAGATTTCATGTTTTTGGCGATTCGATTTTTCTGAATTTTCGATCCATTGCAGTAACTGCTGAGCTTTGAAACGTGACTAATAAACTCCTATTTTCTTTATCAGCACATGAAATGTCTTTAATGTCGTTTACAAAAATGTCTTCAAACTTAGTGCCCTTTTGTCAAAAAATCATAAAATTTTGAAAAATCTAGTCAAATTTAGGTATAGCAAGTAGGAAAATTTACTTAATTGTGGTGACAAACGACCAATAACAAGTGCCTTTTTGGCATGTCTATGAAATTTGATAGATGACCACCATTTCCATTTGTTTTACCAGCACATGAAAAGTCTTCAAAATATGTTTCCAAAAATTCCTTTTGGCAATAAGTATTTAATGAAAATTTAGAAAAACTACCAAAACACTTAGGCAGAGACTGATGGAATGAAAATAAGTAAGTGATAGAATTGGATCATTCACCAGGGTCGGTTCTAGCCGCTTCCGTAGCTGTCCATTTTTTTTAATGAGAAATTGAGAGAAGCTTAAAGTCTTTTTCTTCCTACACTAACTGAAAATGAGATTTTCGGGATTCAGAAGGGCTGTGAAAGGACCACTTCTCACGGCTAGTCGTGTTAAAATTATACTAACGGCTAGGCGTGTAAAATGAACTATATGGCGACGGCGATTGGTCTATGACGGAAGACAGCACGCGCGATTTTGCCAAATTTAAATTGTAGGACTTGACGTCTAGATTTTCTTGATCTGTCACTTGGGTTCTCAAAGTTCAAAATTAATTAAATATTTATTTTTAACTGGTGTAGGAAGAAAAATGTTGTCTAAACCACAGCGAAAAGTGGTTTTACTTTACGCGTCTCAGGAAATGGCCAGTCTCGGCTACACCTCGACTGTCCATATTTTCCTTCGCCGCGTAAAACATCACTTTCACGCTTTGGGTTATAAACTACTATTCATCCGTTTAATTGGTGTAAGAACGTGATTAAGATAACATTGCAAAATGAAGCCATCAATAACTTCTTTTGACTTTACAAAAAAATTACGTGACAATTGTTTTGACGTAGGTACGTCGTTTGACGGATTTCTAACCAAAATGAAAGTCCATGCTGATCATTCGGGTTTCTACTGTATACCAATTCAATTACAATAGTTTGGATTAAACCGAAATTCCCTAGACTTGAAGAATCCTAGACGCTTGCACGTCATCAAAAAAGTGTAGAAATGAAAACGTCAGCCTCAGTTGGAATTTCTCGACATTAAATTTTATATGCACACGCCTAGAAGTGCAGTAAACAGCGTTTGTCGTCTTTCTATACGTAAGTATTTTTCTTTAAACTTCAGTAATAAAGCCACCGTTTATTAACTTGGAGAAATAACTTCTTTGTTAGTTGATTTGAAGTGCAGCCGCTTTGCCTCCAGAGAGACGAGCTCATGAATAAATACATTTTCTATACAAAGTTTTAAGATCATTTATTTTTGAAATTAAATGTTATCAATATTCCTATCTCGAGGAGAGAATCCTTCGAAGTGGCGAAGTTCAATTCAATTTTTATTACACGATTGCCTACTTTTCTCCTCGCAACGCATTTGTTGGTTTTCTTTAATATAGCTACCTATTTGACGAGCAAAAGTAAATTAACAGTTTTCAGCTTTCAATAATGTTTGATGCAAAACTGTTATTTACCTGGCAATGAACTAACAACCCATCTGCCGGCCAATTAAACGTGTTCTTAAATTGATTTTTTGCTTATTAACTAAAGCTCCCCTTATTGTTTGTTGACTCACCGGAGATTGATTGGTTCATCACTTCATATTTTAAATATTATTGTCTGCACCCATTTGCTGTTTACGTATTGATGAACTTTATAGAGAAGCTCGTTGTTTGAAATCCCCTGTCAGCTATGTTTATTTATTCAATGGTTTGCTTCTATTAAATTATTTATTTGCTATAATTGCGCAAAATCTGTTCGAAATCCTTATTTAGGTATGCGTGCAACAACAATAGTTCATAAATACCAATTATTAGTTGAATTCATTTTATTATTATTTGCGATCCACTGAGTTTAAGCTCGCTTCGTGTGTGTGCGGGGTTTTAATTGGTTTATATTCAGATTTGAGCAGCGAATAGTTAACGATGTATTAATTATGATTATGTTATGCACGGTCCAAATGCGGGTGGATTCGGGGGCGCAATTCTAAAATGCCCAAGGCTCTGTTGTTCCCCTGTTCCAGACAACTAATCTTGTCTCATTAAACTTGTAATTGGTTTAATTCTCTAAACACGTGTGCATTTTGTTAGGTGCATGGTGGCCCGCTGCCAGACGGAGCGTCGCGACGTCTAGAGCGTCGCGCTTTTGCCCAATTTGCTTCTAATGACCAAACCGAAATATGCACACCTGATGTAATGTTTCACCCGCATTATCCCAGCCACTGAACAGACGTGATTAAAGTAATTTTTTAATGTTTCGGTTTCAATTCTTAAATTGGCTCGTGCTCTCTCGACACTCGCTTCACGGTACGGTCTTGTAGTTTTATATAACTGCCATTATTTTCCGACATTGCACACAAAGTCGTCGGTTTGTTTGGTTTTTGTTCCGCTTGCATATACTAGACGTGTCTCAGAGATACCGCAACGTTTCTAACGTAGGATGTATGCAAATAACGTGCTTCTCGAGGCCTAAGCAAAGCTTTTCGTTTAATTGAAAAATTCTCTAAAGAGTTTTGAAATTATCGAATACCATAAGCGCTGCGTCTAGAAAAGAGGGTCGTTTTCTCCGTTCCGATTTTAAATGGTTAACAAATACTTGAGGCACATTTGCGGCCTGAACAGCGGTTCGTCGTCTTTTGATTGCCGACATAATTTGTTCGGCATAAATGGAAAACCAATCATTTAAGTGCAGAAAAAGTTGATCTGGTTTTATCTTTTTTCAGAGAGGATAATTTTCGAATATTATAGAGAAGACCATCTTATTCATCCCTCAATTCCGCATTTATGTCTTTTATTTTGAAGTACAGTGCAGTCGTGTGATATCGGTATTTGTCAGAAAATTGCGAAATTAGTCACAGACGATAAGGATAAAAAAATTATGTTGAATTGTCTACTATCTACACAGAATACAAAGATCCACGCGATGGGGAGGTTCCAGCCGCTTCTCTGCTGCATTTTTTTGTGATGCTTTAAAAATAAGGATTTTTGAAGATTTATTTTTTATTTGGCCACCGATCTTGGCAAAATTTGTAGAATCCTAAGTAACACCATCAATATTTCACAAAATAATGTTACTTTGCAGATGGCGCCACCCTAGCAAATTTTTATGAACACATTTGATTAAAAAATTAAAAGAGAATAATATGAATGTGTAATTAGTAAAAAATGTTAGCACTAAAAGCGACTGCAGACAACAGGCTGGATTGGAATAGACAACAATTCTTTATTCTAAAATAAACCAAATATGTGCTTTATAACACTCATAAACCTAAAGAACAACTTGTTCAGTTCACAAACAAGTCAATGTTAGAGCATTTTTTTTTGGGTTTCATTTATTTTAACATTCTGTATAACTATATAATACCTAAGCAGAGACTACCTACATAAGTTAAATCCCTGCAAAATATCTAACGTTATTTTACGAAAGATTTTGAAAATTTTGTCAAGATCGGTAGCGAAATATAAAATAAATCTTAGAAAATCTGTTTTACAGCATCACAGAAAAATTGTAAAATAATCAAGAACATTCAGAATAAAATTTTGTAAAGTTGCTTTGGAAGAGAAAAGCATCAGCTTTTTTTCATTTTGATCGCTTCACAGATGGTTCAACTCCAGCCAATCAAAACGTGACCTTGTAAAAAACTGCCATAAAAAATTTATTAGTATCGCCTCGAGTATCGCCGTCTGGAAAATGGTTATCGATTCTAAAAGCCTCATCTTTTGACTACGTCTTGTACAAAACTGTGGAAAATCGGTATAATAATAATAAAGTTATAGCCAAAATTAAATCGTTCGGTTTTTTTGGGACACTCTTTATATTTTTTGAACGATGAAGGATAAGCGAGTTATGGGACAAAAACTTAAGCCTTGCACATTTTAAGGGGGTTCCAGGCTGGGGCGGAAGGCGAATTTTTAGTATGTTTTTCGTGGCAATGAAATCTAACCGTTTCAAAAAAAAGTTCTTGGTTGAATTTTTTCCATTCAAAATTACCTGCTGCCTGGACTAATACCCTAATACGCTGTGTCTAGAAAAGAGGGCCGTTTTCTCCGTTCTCCGTTTAAATGGTTAACAAATACTTGAGGCACATTTGCGACCTGAACAGCGGTTCGTCGTCTTTTGATTGCCAACATAATTCGTTCGGCATAAATGGAAAACCAATCATTTAAGTGCAGATCTGATTTTATCTTTTTTCAGAGAGTATAATTTTCGAATATTAGAGAAGACCATCTTATCTTATTCATCCCTCAATTCCGTATTTATGTCTTCTATGTTGAAGTACAGTGCAGTCGTTTTTCAATTTATTGTAGCTCACTTTATTGTTTCGTTTCCTCAAATTGAGCACTTAAAATTATTGGATCGAATCCAAATTTGACCAGTGCATTGGAGCGTTTTGAAAAAACGTTTCAAGTTTTGATCTAATATCCATCAAAAGCTGATGGGACGACGCGGTAAAAAGTTATTTTTTTGGTCCATTAAGAGGCAGGTCGTAAACAAGAGCCGTCCACTTAATTCCTGCTGGGGAGGGGTGGCTGTACGTGGAAAAATTGATGAAGCGAGTATACATACGGGCTCGACACGTATAGCCATCCAACTCATAAACCGGACGTGTCACCCCTTGAAACTTGGGGTATACGTGAAAAACTCGTCGGTCCTGAATTAAACATGGCGTCGCTTGATCGAAGATAATCCGGATTAACTTTCAGTATTTAGTCCGCGGACCTTTTTCGCTTTTATAACGCCTCCTTGCGTTTTATTTGAAATCCAAGTCGTCTGCTCCATCAAAGGACGTTCTTTTTAAGCATTTCCTTAAATAATTGATGGATCCTTTACGTTGGTATACAAAGCAATTCTAGTTTCTTAATGGACAATGATCCGAAAGTTCCTTTTTTTAAGGAAAATCCGACCAAGTCGAATAAATGCTGTGTAGTAGGTTTAATTCGGCGTATGTAAGGGCTCGAGATCCGGGGATTTCCATCTCATGGGTACACGAAGTAGGGAAAAAAAACACCGGCATTACGGATAGCGTGATCCTTTTATAGCTGTAGTCGATGCAGGTAAAGCCAAAGCTCGGCTTACGGCTGGAAGGTGGTCAGGGCTAAAAGCAGCTTTCGTACCGTCAAAATATAATGTTATTTCGCGTCATTATTTTCCCACAGTTGCAGGTTTGAATTTAAATTTTCATTCATCATACCGACAAGTGGTTAATCATGTTGGAATTGACCAAAAGCAGTAATTGTTTGGAAAGGATGGACTGTTGCACAATTTTTTAATTATTTATCTCTTTGTCCGTGCATTTCTACTGTAAAAGGAATGTGCGAAAGGAGCGTGCTTATTGCTTTTTACCACAATATTGTCCATTCCGTCACTCGAGTCCGTTTATATTTCACTCGATTTAATTCTTCGATTCTCGGCGACAAGTAATAAAATGGTGGAGGCGCCGGGATAGGCATTGGTACCTTTCAAATTGCACGTCTATTATAATATAAAATATATTAATGGTTGCCTGGTAAATTATTGCATATAATAATAAACTAATTATATTTTTTGTAATTGACTAATTCAGAAAAGGATCATTCGGCTTGCTTTTATATTTTTTGCATACAATCGATCGGTCATTTTCATGGCTTTAGCGGCGATATTTTAAGGTTGGTATTGTGATACCGCCCTAGGGCTTTTTTTGCGTATTACCTACCGCCCTTAGTGCTTTAATTGGCGTTTTCAGGGACGTTTTCAGGTATATCAAGTTAAATTCCAGCTTGCTCCCTCAAATATTATTTCTGTAGACAGTTTAAATTACAAGTAGGTTTGAGGAGGCACTTCAGAACGGATTGAGATACAGAAACTGCATACTATTTTTATAGAAAATTGCGGTCAAGAAAACGTAGAAATGGTAGGTAGATACTGTGAATTGTAACAATAAGCATTTACAACAAATTTTTTTTTGCCTAAAGGACATTAAGTTGTTGATGAATTTTGTGTTATTTAAAACCTCAATTTGAAGATGTTTCGGATGATGAGAAAAAATTTTAAAATTCCGAAATTGATATTCTAAAATGGCACTTGCCGTGTGTCGATTGCCTCCAAAAACTTCTTGGCTCTTCGGCGAGTAATATAGGATGTCCCAAAAAAGCCGGTCAAAATATTTCTAGGAATAAGTCGGCCATTTCTTAACCGATTTTCATGGACATAGTCTTAAATTAAAGCTATAAAGAATCATGCTTTCGAACTGTGAAAAGAACTACAAACTTGTTTTTAAGCCTTACTTTAGATGCGTGAGGATTGGTCAGACAACAACCAATCCGTATGAAAATGAACTAGTCTTATTGAAGATCGTTCTTTTGTTTTGAAGAATCCTTTTTCAAAAGTCGCTTTGGTTTAAGCACTGATTTTCTGTGATTTCTGACAATAATGCGTTTTTGCGTATTTTTACGCTTTAATGATCATAACTGAAATACCAGTGATGCACATATAGAGCCTAATTTTTAGTAAATACTTTTCAATTATACATTTTTTAAAAATTATTTCCATACCACTGAAAATATCCCAATCAAAAAAATATATTTAGAAAGCCAAAAGTTCTCTACCAGGGCACTGGATAGTTTAAAATTCAATTAAAACCTACCCCATTTCACTAAAAAAATTTGAAAATCACTGTTTTCAAGAATGTTGATGAAACATGAAATTGTATTATTCAGTATACTTTTGAAAGAGTGGATAATGGAAGGATTTAAAAAAATATTGGATCCTTCTATAGTTGAGTGTAAAGAGCGCCATGGGTGAGCAAATATCGAAAACTTTTACAGCATGACCTGAGTCCTGATCAAGCAAAGATTTCATTGCAGGATCATGATGGTGGATGCGCCGGAACCGATCGTTGTTGAAAAAAAAAATCCGGCTTCATTCCCTGCTACTTAGTAATCTAAAATGAAAATACGAAAATATAGCTTTCCTTTTCTTTTTACATTACCATCAGTTAATTAAAAGTACCGATTTCCTTTTAACTTTTCATGATTTATTCCTGTATTGGTCGTGAATACGACTTCGTTATTCATCGTCCATCTAAACATCAAAGCATAACTGAAGAATTTTATCCGTGACATTCCTCGATTCCTCCGGCAATGCATTAGCATTTTGCTCCCTTGTTATTTCGAGATTATCCTAGCAGCAGTTCTTTAATTTAAAAATAGGCATTTTGCACATTTCCTAATTTCGGGTTATTTTAAAGTAAATGCATCAATAAAGATACAAGGAATCGTCCACGAACATCAATTTTATTTGATAATTGCATTTACCATATCCAATCACAACCAATCTTAGTGATAAATGCACGCTTCCTGTTGAAAAATGCTCGTTACCTAGCGCGTTGCTAAGCATAAGATTGTGAACAAGTAGGCGATGTTTTTTGACACGTCAAATAATTTGTCAAAGTGCGTAATTTTGTTGTAATAAGTCGCGAGTTTGAGTGCCGTTTTGGTCCGGATTCTACTGAAAATATTGAATCACTAATTAAAGATGCCATCCCTAAAAACACGATACGCAATAAACAGAGCATTTGGCGGCAATTTCAAGACTTTTGTGTTCCAAAAAAGTACGTCCTACCAGGTCTTACAAAGATCATCTCCAGTCGCAGAGATTACTGCTATTTTACGTAATTGGTTCGTAATTATGAGAAAGATGAACGGAGATGACTACAAAGAAGCGACTGTGAAAACAGTAAATTTTGCTCCAACAAAATTGTTTAAATTAGATTCATAAGTAGATTATATGTTTAGGTAAGTGCTGTCTATAATAGAAAATGAAAATATAATGGTTCATGAAATTATCTCCGCAAATATAACGCGACCTAAAATTTAAATCAGAAAAAAATGCTTGATTTTGCACTCAAGCATTCTTGCCTGAGGTAATTTAACTCGATCAAATTCGGATATTTATAATCAAATATAAAAAGCCTCGAGCAAGCTCTCGGCTTTTTATCAGTTTTATAAATGTCCTCATTCGATTTCGTAAAATCACCAAGCAAGAACGCATTCGTGTAAAAATCTCGCGTTTTTATCGCTTTAAATCTTAGGTCTTGTTATATTATTACTGATAAACGTTCGTTTATTTGTAAATAAATAAATAATTGTGAAACGCCGTTGTGCTACTTGTGACGTCATAGATCGTACAGCTGAAGCGATCTGGCAATAGTTTATTTGAGGGTGACGTTTAATAATTAATTTGAAACGTCAGCCTTGACAGTTGACAATAAGAGAGGACAAAAGTAACCTCTAACGTTGAAAAATGCGGTAAGTAGAAAGTAGAATGTACCTTTGTACCTACCGGCAAAGAGTACTGGTGGCTACTATAAAATATTTAAGATTTACGAATGAAAGACGTGTCGGGTCAGGTTAGACAGCGACGTTGTCAATAGGGTTTCGCACAATAAATACCAAGACTGGTCTTGGTCTTGTCTTGGTCTTGGTTTTGAATTCGAGACAAGACCAAGATCAATACCACGTGGGAAAAACCAAGACCGAGACGAAGACTAAGCCCTCAATACCTAGACTCTTGAGCCAAGAGTCTTGTAAAAGTCGGTCTTGCTCATTTTTAATTTCATTTAATCAAAACTGTATTCTCTAGTTTTTTAACCTCGAATTTAAGACTCTTTTATTTTATGCTCTTATACAGGGTGTCTCAGAACGCTCGCACCAAATTCTAATGGAATATTCAGGATTAAATTCTGAGTTGATTCGTGTTTTTGAAAATTTCTAGGGTCCAATAGTTCTCGAGTTATAAGAGATGTAAGAGGACCAATCAGATTTCAGCTCTGAATTGCTTCATAAGGTAATTTAATGTTAGATGCACTGTTTCCTAGGTAACAAGATACAACAGTATAAATTTTCATTGATAGTGTTGCGTCCACGCAAACTATTTTTATTTTTTTGCAATTATTTCTTTTTTTTTGGACATTCGAAATTCCTTTTCATTTTAATTTTTATAATTCAATAATTGAGCGGATTCGCCAGCTCTAGGGCTATATTTTATTTTTGAATTTGCCTTAAATAATTATCCTTTATCTCGACCAGTAGAGAGTTAGACTTTTTTCCTTCTTCCCCTCTAACTCTCCCAAAACCGAGACAACACCTTCAGTCTTTCGCACAGCCCGGAGCGAAGAACAATAATAAACCGTTTTGCTTCGGAACAAACTCTGGTTTTTGTGCAACGCAAAGGCGTATTCGCGGCAGCCGCTGGACATCACGCATCTTGATCAACCCACCATCCCTGAAAGAAAATATCCTGGGTAAGTCTTCCTCCCCCGCTGGTCCTTCGAGAAATTTTCATTGCATATCAAACATTTTTGGTCGCCTTCGAGCTGGATGAATCGCAATTTTTTCAGGGTATTGATGATTGTTTATGAGTTAAATGTTATTGACTTCACGCTGTCGATAAGTTTTTGCGAATTTATGTTAGACTCACCGCATCTGCAATTTTGATCTTTATTCCTATCGCACTTTACGATCGTGTTCAATATCGATCCATTTTATCAGTTTAATTTTCAGAATCCTTTTGGGGTTATTGCAAAATTTAAAAATAATCATGTCCGCAACTGATAAAATGAAAAAACACAAATTCCTTCGGCAAACCGAATTTAATCGCTTGCTCGATCTGCACACTCTCTCTCAAGAAGCGCAAACAAACAATGAAAAAAAGAATATTTTCCGTGTTTGTTACGAGGATTTACAGGTTATTCGTACAGAATTTTACAAAAATCACAACATTGTGATAGGTCTCATCGCTGATGATGCCGACGTTTTTAAAACAGAGGATGACCTTAGAAAACTGTTCGATTCAAATTTTAATGTTGTTAAAGCTAATTATTATAAACTTTTTCAGTCTTCTAACGTCACTCCGCCTGTTGCAACTCCTGCAACCGGTCGTTCGCATATTAAGTTGCCAAAAATCGAGCTCCCTGTATTCTCCGGTGACGTAACCACCTACATGTCTTTCATTGACATGTTTAACTCCTTGATCCACAATTCAACAGAATTAAAACCGATAGAAAAGTTTAATTATTTACTTTCCTCATTGAAAGGAGACGCTCTAGCCATTATTCGACATCTTCCAGTCACTGATAATAATTATTTAGTAGCTTATGATCAGTTAAGCACACGTTACAAAAACAGCAGATTAATTTTAAAGGCTCATTGGGATGCTATTGATTCTACTTCAAAGGTTCACTCTGATAAACCCAATGAGATTCGTGTTCTGATTGACGCCTTCTCAAAGCACTTAAAGGCTATTGAGAATATTCCGCTCCCAAATGGGGTAGGGGATTTTTTCCTGTTCCAAATGTTATTGAAACGTTTGGATACTGATCTTGTTACTCGATTCGAGTTACATCATAATTTTTAGAGCGACACTGGATGGCTTTAGGCAATGTTAGTGAGCTCTCCAAAACCAAATTTAAAAAAAGTGAATCGCCGTCTCCGTCTACATCCGTCGCTCCTTCAACTTCCTCGAAATCTTTTTATCGTTCTACGACAACTTTGCTTGCTAATACCCAGTCGGGTGCCAAGTGCCCTATTTGTGCATCCAATCACGGCATTTACAGATGTCCAGATTTTTTAAGCAAGTCGTCGAGAGATCGTTATTTAGTGGCAAAGACCAAGCAGCTTTGCATAAATTGCCTTAGTCATGGTCACTCCACCAGGTTGTGTAAATCCTCCAATGCCTGTCATGAGTGTCATCAACATCACCACACTCTACTCCACTTTGAAGCTTCATCGACCGCACTCCCTGACCCTCCGAAAGAGTCAGTTTCTGGTGAAGCCTCTTCAAATAGCACACCTTCTGCTAATGTACCCTCTGTCACCAGTGGTGCCAGCTTCACGTCGTTCAATACAGGCGTGCTCTTGTCCACTGCCCGAGTCGAGGTCCTCACCAAAGGGGGAACTTTCGAAATTCTGCGTGTGTTATTAGATAGCGGCTCTCAAAGCTCCTTTATTTCTCAAAGAGCTTGTACTCGACTTGGTCTCTCTAAGAGGACGACTGGTATTCTTGTCAAAGGTTTAGGTCAGACTTCTACATTCGCTAATACCGGTTCTGTCACCTTGTCTCTTAAACCGATTGGGCAGTCAGCTCCAGTGTTCCATGTTGACGCCATTATCCTGCCTCAGATATGTGATAAGCTTCCTTCCGCACAACTATCGTTGACTCAATGGTCTCACCTAAAGAAAAAGCTCCCCCTTGCAGATCCTACTGTAGGGATCCCAGGGTCCGTTGATATATTATTAGGCGCAGATATCTATTCTCAACTCTTAAGTGGCGAAATCATCCGAGGAGAGCCGGGAGAACCTGATGCCCTAAAGACGGTGTTTGGGTACATTCTTTTAGGTAGAGTTGGAGTTTCTCATCCTTCATCTCTATGTTCTTTCTTCACTCAGGTGGAGACTTCTGCAGTCGACGATGATTTTCAGAAGCTTTGGGAACTAGAATCAGTTCCACAGATTCAGTCGCATTCTCCTGAGGATACTCTTTGCGAGAAACATTTTTTAGCCACTCATTCTCGTGAAGGTTCCGGTCGCTTTGTGGTGTCGATGCCATTTCGCGATCCTTGTCCTTCCTTTCCAGACAGTCGAACATTAGCAGTACATCGATTTCTCAGTTTGGAAAGACGTCGTCAGAATCATCCTCAGGTCTACGAGCAATACTCCGATTTTATGCGCGAGTATTTGAATCTAAACCACATGGAGGTGGTTCCTGCCACCTCGCAACCTTCGTCATCGTACTATATCCCTCACACCTGTGTGATCAGACCTGAGAGCCTTACTACTAAGCTCCGTGTCGTGTTCAACGCAAGTGCTTCTGTTCGTGGTCAATCCTCTTTGAACGATCATCTCTTTATAGGTCCCAAGTTGCAAAGAGATATTCTGACAATCCTCCTCAATTTTCGCTTGCATCGCTTTGTCGTCACCGCTGATATTCGGATGATGTATCGGCAGATACTCATCGATCCTAATCAAAGGAACTACCAACGGATTGTTTGGCGCTTTTCCCCACAAGAACCGCTCCAATATTTTCAGTTAAATACAGTCACCTATGGTCTGAACTGCGCTCCCTTTCTCGCTTTTCGAGTACTTCTGCAGTTAGCTGCTGAAGAAGAATCAAATTATCCTCTCGCTGCCGCTGCCTTGCGGCACACCACCTACATGGACGATATCATTGCAGGCTCCGCTTCTCGCTCTGAAGCCTTACGCTTGAAAGACGAGCTATTCTCACTGCTAGAGAAAGGCTGCTTTGAGTTGCGCAAGTGGGCATCCAACGATCCCTCACTGTTGTCTGATCTTCCCGCTACTCATCTTTCGATGGACCCTCTAGCTTTTGCTGAAGACCAAAGCAGTTCCCTCAAAATCTTAGGCCTTCAATGGAATCCATCTTCTGATAGTTTCAGATTCACTGTTCAGGCGTTGGAGACGACCTGCACTAAACGTAATCTTCTTTCTAATCTCGCCCGCATCTTTGACCCTATCGGGATTTTATCCCCCTTCACCTTTCTAATTAAGCACCTGATTCAGCGCATATGGGCTTTGAAGTTAGATTGGGATGTGAGTCCGCCTGATGAGATTGTTCGCCTGTGGCAGAGTCTTGTCGATGATCTTCCCGCCTTTGATAATTTTTCTGTGCCGCGTCAAATGATCCTGGATCCGTTAGTCACATGTGAGTTACATGGACTCTGCGATAGCTCGGAGAAAGGCTACTGCGCGGTTGTGTACTTCGTCTTCTCCAATCCTCCAGGTGACAACCAAACTCGCTTCGTTTGCTCTAAGTCAAAAGTTGCCCCCCTCAAAAGGATCACTATTCCTCGCCTTGAACTGTGTGCCGCCGTTTTATTAGCTAAACTTGTCTCTTACCTTCATGAGGTTTTCAAGGACAAACTTACGTTCGCTCGCATCTGCGCATGGTCGGACTCGACCACTGCGTTGGCCTGGATTAAATCTTCTCCGCACCGTTGGAAGACGTTTGTCAGCCATCGTGTTTCTTTCATACAAGAACGGATTTCTCCAGATTGCTGGTTCCATGTTGCATCTGGCGAAAACCCTGCTGATATTGGTTCCCGAGGACTTCCTCCCTCTGATCTTACCCGCAGTTCGTTATGGTGGGCGGGAGCCCCATTTCTGACATCCCAGGAAAGTTTGAGTAATCGGATTGTGAACCTTCCCGATTCTCTCCACACGTCCGACGAAGAACGAACTCATTGTTTTACCGCTCTGGTATCCGATAACTTCCTCGATCATTTGTTGAATAGGTTCTCTTCCCTTCAGAAAATTCTTCGATTAATTTGCTATGTGCGCCGCTTTGTCCTCCTTAAGTTTTTTCCGACGAAAGCTTTCACTGGACCTATCAGTTCGTCTGAAATTCACTTCTCTCTGATGCTCTTAATGAAGCGAGCTCAAGCTGTCTCTTTGGCTGCTGAGATCGAGGCTTGTAAGACTGGTAAAGTATTGCCCAGAAGTTTTCAGAAACTTTCTCCATTTCTCGATGATGACAATGTTTTGCGTGTCGGTGGACGCCTCGCCCAGGCACCCATTCACTACGACGCACGATTTCCGGCGGTCTTGCCCTCCTCTCATCGTTTTACATCACTTCTTATTGAGTACACTCATATTAGGTATTTCCACGCAGGGCATCAAATGGTTCAATTTCTGCTTTCTGCGCATTTTTTCATTCCTTGCGTTAGACGAACCATAAGGAGTGTTCTTTCAAAGTGTGTCAGATGCTTCCGCTGTCACCCAGTTGCCAGTCAGCCCCCCATGGCTGCTCTTCCTGCTGCACGAGTCTCTCAAGCAAAGCCTTTCTTGCATTCTGGCGTTGATTACGCTGGACCTTTCTTCATCACTATGGGGAGAATACGGGGTGCCAAGCGCTTGAAAGCATACTTGTGCCTCTTTGTCTGTTTCTCCACGAAGGCACTTCATTTGGAGCTTGCTACTGATCTCTCGGCTGATACCTTTTTGGCAGCGCTCCGACGTTTCGTGGCTCGACGAGGTCGTTGTAGTCATCTCTATTCCGATTGTGGATCTAATTTCATAAGTGCTCATCGTCAACTCCGCGAGTATATGAAAACAGCTGCTGCCTCAGAGGGCATTTCTTGGCATTTCAATCCACCATCAGCTCCTCATTTCGGGGGGTTATGGGAGGGAGGCGTTAAATCGGTGAAGATTCACCTGCTGCGAGTCATTGGAGATCAATTGCTCACCTACGAGGAGCTTTCCACGCTTCTTGCTCAAGTGGAGGCGATGTTAAATTCAAGGCCGCTTGTACCTTTAAGTAACGACCCTCGTGACTTGCGCGCTTTGACAGCTGGACATTTTCTAATTTTTGAGCCTTTAGTTTCCCTTCCCACGGCAGATTTACAAACTGTCCCTTTGAGTCATCTTTCCCGTTGGCAACTTATTCAGCGAATGTTGCGCGACACTTGGTCCCGTTGGTCAAGGGAATACTTGAACACTCTTCATCAGCGGTCCAAGTGGTATAAAAATCAGCATCCAATTGCCGTTGGTGCTCTTGTTCTTATCAAAGAGGAGGCTTCTCCGCCGCTTCATTGGAGGCTTGCGCGAGTAGAGAGTGTGCATCCCGGTGGCGATGGAATCGTTCGAGTTGCCACGGTTAGAACCGCTACTGGTCTTTTCAAACGACCGGTGGTGAAGCTGTGTCAGCTTCCGTTTGAAGCTTAATTTTGCGGGAAAAATACGGTGTATTTTTGGTGGGCGGAAATGTTGCGTCCACGCAAACTCTTTTTATTTTTTTGCAATTATTTCTTTTTTTTTGGACATTCGAAATTCCTTTTCATTTTAATTTTTATAATTCAATAATTGAGCGGATTCGCCAGCTCTAGGGCTATATTTTATTTTTGAATTTGCCTTAAATAATTATCCTTTATCTCGACCAGTAGAGAGTTAGACTTTTTTCCTTCTTCCCCTCTAACTCTCCCAAAACCGAGACAACACCTTCAGTCTTTCGCACAGCCCGGAGCGAAGAACAATAATAAACCGTTTTGCTTCGGAACAAACTCTGGTTTTTGTGCAACGCAAAGGCGTATTCGCGGCAGCCGCTGGACATCACGCATCTTGATCAACCCACCATCCCTGAAAGAAAATATCCTGGGTAAGTCTTCCTCCCCCGCTGGTCCTTCGAGAAATTTTCATTGCATATCAAACAGATAGTATCTTGTTACCTAGGAAATAGTGCATCTAGCATTAGATTACCTTATGAAGCAACTCAAAGCTGAAATCTGATTGGTCCTCTTAAATCTCTTATAACTTGAGAACTGTTGCACCCTGGAAATTTTCAAAAACGCCGATCGACTCAGAATTTAATCCTGAACGCTCCATTAGAATTTGGTGCGAGCGTTCTGAGACACCCTGTATGTACTTAATATCTACAAAATTTACTACGAACGTTCGTGAAATAATCTCCGGTTTACAAGATCAGGCAAATAAAAATTAAGTATAGTATTGGGCAACGAAACTTTCGTCTTACGCAAAGATTGAAATATTCCAACGTTGCTTTATTGTGAATTTTGAGTTCAATATGAATATCTGCAAAAATAGTTTGAAAAATTACTTCTGGATAGCTTTTACTGGGAGCAACTCGTAGTAATTGTGTGGACAGTAGCAATGATTTTAGTTGTGAGGAAAGACGAAAGATTCATTTCCTTTTAGTATTGGTTCATAATACGATACGAATAAAATTATTTCCACGTCACACTGAAAATGAAACCTAATCTATCACTTGCTTCTCCGAATAACCTTCAAAAAATTAACTACCAGTTTAAAGAATACTTTGGAATGCAATGTTATTCTAGGTAAGTAATGCAGTCAGCAATTAATTTCTTTATTTGGGGTAGGTAGGTACCTCATAAAAACTTAATATTTAGTTGACTAATTAACTAATTTGTGTTAACTTATCTTAGAGACAAACTTTCATTACTTACCAAAACCCAGACTCCACAAGAGCAAGACCAAGACCAGGCCGGTCTTGTCTTGGTTTTGGGGTCTCAATACCAAGACCAAGACCATGCATTCAAGACTACAGCAAGACCAAGACCACCCTATTGCTTATGCAAGATGCCTATTGAGGCGATATCTTAAATTAATAATCCAGTAGCTTATTATATAAACGTTTGGATTCCGAAGGCGTGTGTACTCTTCCAGTCCGTTCACTTCACTTGAGTCATTGTCTTTTAACCTCCCCACAACCATATAAAAATGGGAGGTTATTGCAATCACTCCAAAATTCGAAATTGAGATAACACCAGATCTTTACGTTTCAAGGTCCCAGGATCACAAAAAAGTGGTTTTTAAAAAATGTCTGTGTGTATGTACGTATGTATGTACGTATGTACGTACGTATGTACGTATGTACGTATGTGAGCACGATTTCTCGGAAACTACCGAACGGATTTTAGTGAAATTTGGTATGTAGGTTAGTGTTAGCCTTCTGGTGAGCCCAGTTGATTTTGTTGCGAATCCGCAGATGCCAAGTGCCTTTTTGGCATGTAAACTATGAAATTTGACTGATGAACACCAATTTTTCTTATCAGCGCATGAAAGGTCTTAAAATTCTGTATCTGAAAATATACTCACACTTAGCGCCTTTTTGGCATAAAATCGAAAAATTCGAAGTTTCGAGCAAACATTAAATACCACGCTACAGCCCAAACTGCTGGATCGATTTGGCTGAAATTTGGTAGGTAGAGATACCGTCACCCGCCGAATGGCTGATTTAATTCTGGTCGCAATCCGCGAGCGGCAAGTGCCATTTTGGCATATCAACTTTGAAATTTGAATAATGAACTGCCATTTTATCTATCAGCACATGAAAAGTCTTCAAATTTTGTTTTCAAAATTGTACTCAACCTTAGTGCCCTTTTGGCAAAAGATCGTAAAATTTAGAAAAATCACAGAAAACACATTTGGTTTGATGGAGTAAAACTTAGTCATAGTAAATAGTAAAATTTACGTGATATTAGTGATAGGATTGGATCATTCAATAAGTGGGGAGGTTCCAGCCGCTTCCGTAGCTGCCCATTTTTTAAATTAAGAAGCCTTAATAATGGCAGAGTTATCTTCCTAACTCCGATTTTAATCCTGTAAATACCGCAGGTTTCCGGGTAAGTAATGCAGTCAGCAATTCATTTCATTATTTGGGGTAGGTAGGTACCTCATAAAAACTTAAGATTTATTTGACTAATTAACTAATTTGTGTTAACTTATCTTAGAGACAAACTTGAGAAAATTTACCAAAGTTTCATTACTTACCAAAACCAAGACTCCACAAGACCAAGACCAAGCCGGTCTTGTCTTGGTCTTGGGGTCTCAATAGCAAGACCAAGACCATACATTCAAGACTACAGCAAGACCAAGCAAGATCAAGACCACCCAATTTCTCGTCTTGTCTTGGTCTTGCGAGACCCTAGTTGTCACATGTAAGAAAATTGAGATTATGAATGGCTACGGGGATTTTTTGGCGCGAAGTTTGAGAATGCTGCTTTCTCATTTTTTTGAGCTCCACGGACAAAATATCGTGAACTTCAATTTAACGTCAAAAACAAAATTTATGCAAGATGCCTAGTGAGGCGATATCTTAAATTAATAATCCAGTAGCTTATTATGTAAACGTTTGGATTCCGAAGGCGTGTGTACTCTTCCAGTCCGTTCACTTCACTTGAGTCATTGTCTTTTTAATTAAGAAGCCTTAATTATGGCAGAGTTATCTTCCTAACTCCGGTTTTAATCCTGTAAATACCGCAGGCTTCCGGGTAAGTAATGCAGTCAGCAATTCATTTCATTATTTGGGGTAGGTAGGTACCTCATAAAAACTTAAGATTTATTTGACTAATTAACTAATTTGTGTTAACTTATCTTAGAGACAAACTTGAGAAAATTTACCAAAGTTTCATTACTTACCAAAACCAAGACTCCACAAGACCAAGACCAAGCCGGTCTTGTCTTGGTCTTGGGGTCTCAATAGCAAGACCAAGACCATACATTCAAGACTACAGCAAGACCAAGCAAGATCAAGACCACCCAATTTCTCGTCTTGTCTTGGTCTTGCGAGACCCTAGTTGTCACATGTAAGAAAATTGAGATTATGAATGGCTACGGGGATTTTTTGGCGCGAAGTTTGAGAATGCTGCTTTCTCATTTTTTTGAGCTCCACGGACAAAATATCGTGAACTTCAATTTAACGTCAAAAACAAAATTTATGCAAGATGCCTAGTGAGGCGATATCTTAAATTAATAATCCAGTAGCTTATTATGTAAACGTTTGGATTCCGAAGGCGTGTGTACTCTTCCAGTCCGTTCACTTCACTTGAGTCATTGTCTTTTTAATTAAGAAGCCTTAATTATGGCAGAGTTATCTTCCTAACTCCGGTTTTAATCCTGTAAATACCGCAGGCTTCCGGGTAAGTAATGCAGTCAGCAATTCATTTCATTATTTGGGGTAGGTAGGTACCTCATAAAAACTTAAGATTTATTTGACTAATTAACTAATTTGTGTTAACTTATCTTAGAGACAAACTTGAGAAAATTTACCAAAGTTTCATTACTTACCAAAACCAAGACTCCACAAGACCAAGACCAAGCCGGTCTTGTCTTGGTCTTGGGGTCTCAATAGCAAGACCAAGACCATACATTCAAGACTACAGCAAGACCAAGCAAGATCAAGACCACCCAATTTCTCGTCTTGTCTTGGTCTTGCGAGACCCTAGTTGTCACATGTAAGAAAATTGAGATTATGAATGGCTACGGGGATTTTTTGGCGCGAAGTTTGAGAATGCTGCTTTCTCATTTTTTTGAGCTCCACGGACAAAATATCGTGAACTTCAATTTAACGTCAAAAACAAAATTTATGCAAGATGCCTAGTGAGGCGATATCTTAAATTAATAATCCAGTAGCTTATTATGTAAACGTTTGGATTCCGAAGGCGTGTGTACTCTTCCAGTCCGTTCACTTCACTTGAGTCATTGTCTTTTTAATTAAGAAGCCTTAATTATGGCAGAGTTATCTTCCTAACTCCGGTTTTAATCCTGTAAATACCGCAGGCTTCCGGGTAAGTAATGCAGTCAGCAATTCATTTCATTATTTGGGGTAGGTAGGTACCTCATAAAAACTTAAGATTTATTTGACTAATTAACTAATTTGTGTTAACTTATCTTAGAGACAAGCTTGAGCCAAAATTTACCAAAGTTTCATTACTTACCAAAACCAAGACTCCACAAGACCAAGACCAAGACCAGGCCGGTCTTGTCTTGGTCTTGGGGTCTCAATACCAAAACCATACATTCAAGACTACAGCAGGACCAAGACCAAGACCACCCCATTTCTCGTCTTGTCTTGGTCTTGCTAAACCCTAGTTGTCACATGTAAGAAAATTGAGATTATGAATGGTTACTGGGGTTTTTTGGCGCGAAGTTTGAGAATGCTACTTTCTCATTTTTTTGAGCTCAACGGACAAAATATTGGAACTTAAAGTATCAGGGAGGATTAAATATATCACGAACTTCAATTTAACATCAAACCAAAATGTATGCAAGATGCCTATTGAGGCGATATCTTAAATTAATAATCCAGTAGCTTATTATATAAACGTTTGGATTCCGAAGGCGTGTGTACTCTTCCAGTCCGTTCACTTCACTTGAGTCATTGTCTTTTTAATTAAGAAGCCTTAATTATGGCAGAGTTATCTTCCTAACTCCGGTTTTAATCCTGCAAATACCGCAGGTTTCCGGAAGTATAATTTCGATTTCGATTCTCGGTTCGTTATCCTCGTTCTCGTGTTGGACCCACCTCGCATCATCAGAATGCGAAGAGGATGATGGTTATCGTCTTGCAGGTGTAGGCCGGGGCAGGCATCGGCGGTGGCGGTCGCATGCATCAGGTTGTATCGATGCAGCGTGTGCGTCGGGCGGCCCCGCCGTGGAGACGAGGCCGACGGATGGCGCAGGCCCGCGCTGATGCGTGGAGCCTTCCGTGGTGCGGCACAGTCCGGGCGAGAAAGCCAGCGAGTGCGGCGGTCCACACCTCTAAACACTTCCTACGAACTAAACTCACTCTGTCACCGGTCCTTCACTTAGACACATCCTCACACATTACACACACGTCCTTCAGGGGTGCTGCAGCCCCGAGTGTCGTCGTCTTCGTCGCTCCGCAAGAACGAACATACCGATAATCTCACGACGAGCGCGCCCGTCTTTCCACTTTGCTGTCAATCAATTCGCCAATCTATTACGTTTTCATAAAAATCTCTCTTGGCTTTGCATTCTCGTCCGAGTGCCCTATTGTAGTGTTACACTCTTTCAGTCGACGGAATTCTTCGCCGACGTCAAGGTAAAATTGTATCATTTCAAATCGCTGCTCGCAGACCGCCACCAAATTCTCATATTTTAAGCACTCGGTAAAATCTCGTAGAGAAAAAATAATCAAAGTTGACGTTCCTTTCAGTACAAAAGTAACTGCTGTTTTGAATTTTTATATTTTTACGATCGTACTTATTAATTATTATCATAGCATAGGTATAGGGCTTGTTTTTGGCGTTTTGAAGGCAAAGACGACGCGTCTTGTCCAAGAATTAACGACAATCATTACGGATTAATCGTAAGTAAGTAAGTTTTATGCGTGTTGTACGTGTGATAGGCGCGTAGATTATTATCATTATTATTATTATCTAATTAGTGGAGTGTTGTGCCGGACGGCCGCGGCGTTGCTCCTCGAGTTTCTTGACCTGAAAGGCAACTCCTGACGTTCAGCGTGTTGCCATATACACCGTCCTCACCGACTCTCCGACACGAGCTTTATCGTATTTAAGGTAAAAAGGGCCCAGTGCAATATTTTTGGACGCGATCGCGCGTCTAACTCGCAACCAAGTCAATATATTCTCCTGCATGAAATATTTATAAAAACAAATCAAGTAATAATCGTCACTATTTGATGTTCGTTGTATCTTAGACAATCATTTTCCTGTGTACATAAAACTACCTTGTAGGTTCTCGCACTCACATTCACCTTCCTACGCGTTTCAATTATATTTGAACATATCCTCACTGTTCGGTGCAGACAATCGTTTTCGCGTTGTTATTGTTGTTATTTTTGATCGTATTCCTGTGCCGAATCAAATTCGGCGTGAAGGTTGTGTGCAACTGATTCAGTATTATCTTGAAAAATAATCACGAGACCTATTGTTTGGTACCACATACATCATCCAGTTATATTGTACTCAATAAAAGATATTCGTGTAAAATACATATCTCTAGGTTAATAATTATAAATATATTTAAAACAGAAAGATAGTATATTTTATCTAAATCAAAGTTTATCGCTCAGTTATAGTTGAGATATTTATAGGGTTGTTTTATGAAAATCTAGGTAGGTAAGAGAGAGTTAGTGAGTTTAGCTTAATCCCGAGACAATCGTGCAATATTCGCAAAGGATACCAAATATCAATTAGAAAAGACAATCGTACGCTGCTGAGACAATCGCTCCGTTTGATAAGGTGCATTTAAGGTGGGCCGTCGCGACGCCGCCAATAGCTAGTTAACCGCTCGTACACTGCAGCAATCACGACGTACTTTCTGAACGCCCCCGGCCAATTCCCTTACGTAGTGCCCTTGTGTCCTGTCGTGCCCTGTCCTGAAATATCTGCGCCTCCGACTGCTTACACCCCATCCCCGGTGCCCTGTCCCTGCGGCCAATGTGCCCCCCCGCATATGTACAGTAACCACCAACTGGCCGCTCCGAGTACTCTCATCGTCAACCGATACACCGAGATCAACTACTTTGACAACCCGCCAGTCGCCAACCTCGAAAAATACTCCTACGATATGGTAAGAAAATTCCCTGTTTTTTTTCCATTTTATTTCTTGATGTTGTGTGTTTGATGGGGTTCGTGTCCGACTGTACTTTATCGTTTCTTGCGTGCCCATCACGACCAATAACAATACGCCCTTTTTCTACACGGTCTATTTGTCATTTTAATAACGAACAGATGTCTCCGTCACGTGATACGTCCCTTCGATTGTTCTTCAGTTCTTTCTGTATTTTAATAGCGTAGACATTACTAATAGTCCGGCGGCGCTGAGGTATTATTGTTCACCTACCCACTTTTTCAGTATATATTTATGAGACCTTTACACATTTGTTTGTTAGGTAATTCCCATCACAATTTTAAAAATATGGGAGGTTACTGCAATCACTAAAATTTTCGAATTTGAGATAACATCAGATCTATACGTTTTGAGGTCCGAGGAAGCCAAAAAAGAGGTTTCTCAAATCTGTCTGAATGTACGTCCTTACGTTTGTAAACGCTCTACAGCCCAAACTACTGGAGCGATTTGGATTAAATTTGGTACGTGGGCATCCAATAACCTAACTTAGATCTGAAAAGCTTTGGGAGCCAATCGTGCAACCGGAAGTGCCATTTTGGCACATCAATTTTTAAGTTTTAAATACACACCCCTATTTTTGAGGTCACCATAAGAAAGGCCTTCAAATTCTGCTTCTAAAAGGTGTATTCACTCTTAATGCCTTTTTGACAAAAACTTATCGATTTGCCTGAAATTTTGCACATGGAGATGGTATCGCACGTCGAAAAGCAGAATTTGTTTTGGAGGCAATCGACAAACGGCAAGTGCCGTTTTGGCACACCAATTTTGAAATTTAAAATTATGCTCATTTAACCATCTACAACAAGTTTGTGAAAAATGTATTGTCACCATTAGAAAAGTCTTCAAATTCTGGTTTTAAATAAGACGAAATTCATTCCTACTTATGCCCTTTGGGTAAAAAAATCGAAATTTTGTAATAACACTAAAAACACATTATAGCCCGAGATAGCCCAAACTACTGGATCGATTTGGCTGAAATTTGGTACGTGGAGATTGGCTGACCAGTTGAAGAGCTGAAAGGCTTTGAGTTGGTGAACGGGAAGTGCCACTTCGGCATATCAAATTTAAAATTTTAAATACAAAACACGGAATTCAAAGACCCGCGCTATAGGGAGGTTCCAGCCGCTTCTTTGCTGAATTTTTTTCCTTGCCAATAAATAGCCCAAAGTGTTCACAGCATCTTATCTCAATTAACATATAATCGCGTTTATCGGTTTACAATAAATTATTCCAAAGCCGCATACCTGTTTGGATTATTAGGTTTTCCCTGCAGGACATTTGAAGCGTTTTCCAATTTTTTTCATTATGTTTAGCTCTTTTTTGTTTCCCTATAGATGTATGGCGCCTGATCAAAAAGCAGACCCAATTTAGCAAAATTGAAGGCATCATCGAAATCAGCAACACAAATTAAAATAAAACGCCGGACACAATTACGGTAACAGATCTACAAATCGTACTGAATCAAGAAAATACAAGGAAGAATGCAATTTTTCGTCGATTTGTTATTAGCAAAAGAAATGTAGTAAGCTATACTAGAAAGCTTAAACAATCAACCATAAAGATGGTCGTAACAAAAAGGGCAAATGGGAAGTAGCCATCAAGACCTTATACACTTAAAATTTGAAAGGGATATTTTAACAGACCGAAAATCTCCATTTAACTGATCTTAGAAATTGGCTTAATAAGATTTTAGAGCAAATTAGTGTGTATTGCAAGATCAATCAAAACTAGTGTTGCCAGATGCAGATTATCCAAAATCGAGACTTACAATTAAAAAGTAAAAACTTGTGTTGTTAACATACCTAGCATTGGTCAACACTAATTTTATTGCCAACCATATTTGAGCGATTTTGTGGTGAATTTGTGTTGCAGATTCCAACGATATCTTCAGCCTTGCTAAACTTGCTCTAGTTTTTGATCAGGCATCATACCTCTATAATAGGGAAAATGTTTCAAATATCATATCTACAGAGAAAATCTAATAATAACCCAAATATATGCTGCTTTAGAATAATAATTGACTTAATTCATTTAGGTATAAGCTCCTGTGACAGCAATTTTATTAGTTTATTTGTATATCCATCATTATCATTGAATATACTTACCTAAGGACGTATGACCATCAGGATAGCATTTCTGCTATAGCAAAATTGGGGTGTAAAATTTTGTTGTATTATAACGTATTTTTGGAGCAAAACTGATAAATCTTTTTTAAGTACCTATCAATTTTAGAACATTTTCTGTATTGGTTAGTACTTACAGATGAAACTTTGCTACAAGCTTCGGCTTTGATAATGAGCACGTTGTGTTCGAAACGCGTAAGCAGTGAAAATCAGGTGTTTCGGTGTAGTGGGGTGTTTCTAGTGATAGTGCATTTTTCCACCGAAGTTGTCCAGTGTTTCCATAGTCCATTGCGATATTTTGACGCAGTTTGTGAAATCAAAAATTAATATGTACGCCTAGAGAAAAAACAATTTTTGCGTTTGAAGGGCTGTAACTTTTGTCTCGACCAACCGAGAGTGTCGTGATTTTCGATTTCTAATGTAAAAAAACTAACAAATCTGTAAAGGTCTCTTAAATATATACCGAAAAAGTGGGTTAGACCTTAAAACGACATCTTTCGCTCAGCTCGCCCGTCGCCGGACTATAATATATAACACATCCTTGATCGAAGCTTGTCTGAATAATAGATATTTATTTTATTAGGAGTTAAAGTAAGACATTACGTGACGGAGTATGGAAGTGTAAACGTCGAGCGGAGCGAGGCGAATTAAATCCATACGAGTCACATAATGTCGCTTAAACTGATAAACTCCGAATAAAATACAATATTTTATTTTCAAACGAAAAACTCGAAAATTTTGTACTCATGTCTGTAGCGCGTCACTTTGACACTTTGCAAAATTGCAAATAATGATGAATTTAAACTCCGGAGTTTAACACTGCTCTAAAAATGGTGTCATAGAAATGACGGTTATACCTTGTCAACCCAGTCATTTAAATGATTGTTATGTGAAAATAAAGGATCTTATCTATGAATATTTGACTAATTAGCCATAAATTAGTACGGTACCCTTTTACGGGTCTTATCACCTTTCATTTTGAAAGTGCTCATATTTCTTACTGGTGTAAATGCCTAATGTAATCCCACTAAATAAACAAGAATTTTAACGCACGCATATTTCTAAGGGGTGGAAAAAACAGGCAACATTAAATATTTGCGGGCATTTCCCCATTTTGTCCTCGTCCACCGCAAAGTTAACTTTAATATGAATCCCAAATTACTCGCCCTATAAAAAGGTTTTTGCGTAGTTGAAAACATATTTATTCGACTCGCACAAAGCATATTTGTTTTTAGCTTTTATGATCGGCAATATGGTCAATAATAATTGTTATCGCCCCTGAACCGTGTTTGGCTATTAAATATTTGAAAGAGCGGCTTTATTGTATTGTACGACGGCCTTACGTTCGAAAATATTTACAAATAATCCCCTGTTTGATCTACAGCGAGATTTGCGTCCAAGTTTCTAAATTCTCATCCAAAGCCACTTGTATTGTGCCGGGGAAATTGAGCAGCCAAAAAGAGGTGTTGTTCTCAACTTTTTATGAAGCGTTTTACACGCATTTCATTGAAAACCAGCCGAGCTTGCAGGGGATGAAAAACACAAAGCTAATAATCCACGGAAACGCTCTTAGGCGAAATAATGGAATTTGTATTAGTTCATACTGTGTTTGTTGTATTTACGTCAGCCGATCGATCTAATTTACAAACTATCCCGTGTATCAGTTAAATGATGGATGTTCGGGTATCCAAACTGGGCGTCGTCGGCCAGAAAGCTCCGCACAATTACAGGAATTATTTAGTGCTCTTGGCTCGTGGCCAGAACTTTTCAGATTAGCTAATGTCGCACAGCCACCAATTATTCAAGAGGCGCGGTGATTTGTTAGTTTCAATTAGCTCCTCATCTGGGGGAATTATTCGGTCTTTCTCATCTTCGCAGATCAACGGGTTAAAGGGTAATCTCGCATGTAAGCAAAGGAGCGTTCTATTATAATTAATTGCGTAAAAACAAGTGTCAACATTTTCCGGGCATATTTTAACTCTTTTGGTTCAGTTTAAAGCACCAAGTACCTCTTTTGACGAAAATTCTAAACCTGCTTTAGAAGTTTATCTGTTTCTGGGGGGCATTTCACACCCCAAAAATTTGTACACCACTGCCGAATTTTTAGGGCACTGCCGTAAATTTGTACACCACTGCCGACTGTGAAGTCCCCCGACAGCCCAAAAATTCATAGTCCACTGTCGAATTTACTCAATTTTTGCAACCATTGCCTAACATTTTCCACTAACACTGCCGAAAATTTGTACACCACTGCCGACTGAGAAATCCCCCCCATCTGTTTCATATTTGGCAATAAAAATCGCTGTCTTATACTATCATAAATAGCCGGCAGGCGTAAAAAATCCGCTGACGGACGTAGTTAAAATTTTTTCTGCTCCTTCAATAAGTTATCAAATAAGCAAAAAAAACAAGTTTATCGAAAGAAGAAGTGTCTTAGCTCGAATGTATGTTAGGGAAATGTATGCACGAAAAGATTTTTTTTCGAAGCGGCACGAAAACACGTAGCAATATGCAATTTTTTCACTTATAAGTAAAGCATGTATATTATTCGCTTCTTCCACAATTTTCAGTGTTGTACACAAACACTTTTTTCTACAAACACTATTTAAAAAAAACAGCTCGAAGGTATGGGCCACTCCGCTGCGCGTCGTGTCCCAAACTTCTTTCTCACAAAATAAAATACCACTTTTAACACTTATATTATAAATAACTATTATTGCGCAAAACTATCAAAAGATCTACCACAGCAACAGAAAATGTAAAAAGTCAAATACTAATCCTTAGATTATGTTTTCCTTATCTTGTGTTCAGGTCTGAAGATGGCATAAATTTGTCGAAACTAGTCACCCCATATCAATATACAATTTTTATCAAATACTAATAATTAAAAAAATTGCGTAATTTGTGTAAAAACCCCAAATAGTAGATAAAATTTTGCAAGACACGTGTAAAAAATCTTTTTGGTGCATTTGCGGCTTTTAAAGCGCTCGTTAACTCGTGTTTTAAACGAGCCACTCATGTACTAAAGAATGACTTTTTTTACACTTGTATCTTAAATATTTTATTCGAAATTGTGGGCTCGCTCACCTCATAATAAAACAATTGTACCAGGTGTTTCACCGAACCAAGACCATAGGCTCCCGAAAATTAGCTGCAAAATTTTTAGCGAGTGTAGACAGTAGTATGGACTAGCCTGTATTATACCCCTTGAGATTTTTTTTGTTCATCAGCACCTCTTACGTACTTAACAATGATTTTTTCACCTCTTACGTACTTAACACTGATTTTTTGAAATTTTGAAAGATTTGGTTTTGAAAGATTAATGCTGTATGTGACGATTTCTGCTGAAGAAATTTAAGGATAATTATCGAATAAATGTCAACATGATACAAAATTGGTTTGATCCTGGAGTCGAAAACTGCCGAAGCGTGTCGATTGTACCCGAAAAATTTCCACCCACTGTTTAAGATTCAATTTTCAAAAAATTATTGTTAAAGACCTAAGAGGAGCTGATGAACAAAAAAGTTCTCAAAAATTGCAGGCCACTGCATACTACCCTCCACACACACTAAAACTTTTGGAGTAAATTCTCGGGAGCAGGAAAAAAATATAATTTATTTTTCCATGTTATTTGCCTATGGTCTCGCTCCGAGTGAAACACCTGGTATACTATTTTGACTAGGAGGATCTAGAAAACGGATTCCACTGGAACCTTTAGATATTCTTATTCTTAGCGTTTTTTAAATTTTGTCCTGTGGTTGATAAATTTAATATTCCAATATAGTTAAATTTTACACACATTTGGTTTGATATACGTTCCCACCAATAGTTCTTTTCCAATTGAATGATGTTCATGATCCACGATGGACCTTTTCAATATCTAAAAATTAAAATTCGCATACCTACGCTCGTGGGCAAATTGCAAAAGATGGGGAGCATGAATGATTTTTTTTATTACCTATAAAGAAAGGGCACCAAAATACCTAGGGCTTAATTCATGACTTTACGATTTGCTTCACTGTTTTGGGAAAAAAAAAGATGAGGGATAACGTCATTTGCACGGGTCTAAGACATTGACATGTCTGGTGAAGTCACCATTTCGATTTTTTTAAATTCTTTTTTTTTAAATTAGCGAATTTTTTGTTCAATTTCTCTTGGCAACAGCACTTTTGTGTATTAATTAGACCTGAAATTATAGTTAATTCCTCATTTCAATATTTATTCATGTTCTCCTTTGCCGGAAATTATTAATTTTTTAACCTCTCCAACCCCACAATTTCAAAGATTGTACTTATTACCCGTCGAAGAGCCGAAAAAAATTTGGAGGCAATCGACCGACGCGACGGGAAGTGTCAACATCAATTTTTAAAATTTTGATTTATACTGGTCCTTTAACCATCCGAAACAAGTTTTTGAAAAATTTATTGTCACCATCAGTAAGATCTTCAAATTCTTTAACTTTAAAATTTTAAATACAAGAACCCTGATGCAAAAGACGGTGAGGTTCCCAAAGGAACAAAATTAAATGAATTAAGTGAATAAGTAATAATAATACAACAAGATAAAGATTGACAATTTGCATATTATTCTTTCTTCTAGATTCAAAATACAATTTTTTGCAACAGAGTGATCAGTCAACGTAGAATGGGTTTGATATACTATTTATGGTGTATTAGTAACATAAATTCCTTGCTTGCATCACCCCTCCGGCAAGTAGGTAGGTGGGTCTCATTGGGTTCAATAGTTTTTTAATAATTTTCATTGCTTTGATTAGATCATCTTACTGAAATGAAGGATGATTCGAGAACATATATGACTCAAATCTATGTTTACATACCGGTTCTTTTAATAAAATCCTTATAAAAACAGTTCCTATATACATATTATAACCAAGAAAATAAAATGAGAGAAAATATACGTTGATAATGCTCTAATTTTCTTCGCATATAGGAAGAACTTCTTTATCCGACAATTAAGAGAAGTTGGAGATTCAATATTCATTATTACAATCCGGATGAAGTGATCAACTTCATTCCGTAATAGTCGCGCTCCAATTAAACCCTGCTGTGAGCCAACCAAAACGGCAATAAGAAATTAATGCGACAACATCATTGGATAATTGGCAGTCAGAAAAGGTTATAGAACGCAACTTGCAAGAAATATACATTTTCCACTGATGGAACGAGGGACGAATTCTTTAGTAAAAAAATTTTTTTATACGATTCATGAAGGTAATCCTTTTTGTTACTTCTAAGCCGCATTGTCAACAAATTATTTACAATAAAATTTTTAACGGAAAATCAATATTACGACAAACCTTGCGGCAAGAAAATCAATTTTTGTTAGAACTCTGTCCTGCCCGAGTTGCAAATTACAAATTAGTGTGGAGTTTGTAGCATTGTAGTATTGATCAATGAAATTATCATGGTATCAAGCCAACAAGAACCTTTATCTCTGAATTATCTATGCTGTCATTGTAAATGTCAACAAAGCCGGTCTTTTGTGTTGTGAAGCTAATGATCAGTAGAGTCAGTTTACAGAATATCACTTTGTTCTATGGATGCGCTTACAGAGCATTGAGGTTTGAAAATTTGTTAAAATCACCGGCATATTAACAGAGAGTTTTAATATTGAGATAAATTTTCCGCTTATCCGGTGGAGGAATGCTACCCTTAAAATTAGCTGTGTGAAGAAAGTTTTCATTTAGAAACTTGGGAGTTCGAGACGGTTTATTTGCTTTTGTCTGTGTGTTTAATTATATTCCCGTATTAAATGAAGGACAGGCCCTGTTGTGTTTCACTGTATCAGATCAGAACTGAACCAAGTAGGATTTTTAATTAAATCGCGAGTTCAAAAGATGAGACGTGATGAAATAATAAATCAATCAATTTAGTTCAAATACCGGATCGGAGGCGATGTGTGTGTGTGATATCCGCGCACAGATTCGAGTGAATTTCTGGATTCCCATCATAAGCCCGTCAGTAGGTATCAACGAAAGTCAATACCAATCATGAGCCGCTAGACGTTCAATCAAAACCCAAGCCTAATCTACGCCCAAATATTGAGCCCGGCGTTCTCTTTCCCTTGGAAGTCAAACAAACGGCACCCGGAAGATATAGAAAATCGGGCCGAGTCTAAATAAGCATCCATAAATCTAACACGGCGAAACCGCTAATTTCGTGCGAGCGATAATAATTCGCAAGTACCTACGGAATCATCTCCGGGGGTTCGCAAGTTGGATTGATTTTTCTTGGACTCATTGTGTTCCAAGTTCACTTTCGAACCGAATAGAAAACAATTCCGATAAGAACGCCCGGAATGCGCAACTTTTGTGTTTCACTCGAGCGTGACCTTTTACTCGTAACCAGTCATGTTGTGGAACTCTTCTGCAACAGTGCTACAATTCTAAGCGGATAGATTTCGCTGTAATTGTTCCGAAATGGAAAATCGATGGCCACGGAGTGTTTGCCCGACCGAGCGTGAACTATGATCACCTCCGTCTTTTAATTGCAAATTTCGTTATTATTAATTGCGTGGATTATCAGCTTTCTTGGTGGTTCCCGTGTATTTCAAACCGACCATAATTATTATTATCACGCTCCACTGATACAAGTCTAATTATTAAACTCTTCAATAATTCATGTGCGAGTTTATTGGCCTCTTCCGAATTCGGTACCGGATATAGATGCACATCTTTCCCGACCGGAATGCTAAACCGAGCGAGAGGGCTCCGTAAAGATGGCAATAGCGTTTTGTAATTTCGAAAAAAGCTTACGTCAATCGTTTGTAAGTGGTTAGTAAGTATTTGTAATGGCAATTTGATCGTTTACAAATCAGTGTGAGACCTAAAACTCATAGTATATAAATCCACTGCCAACTTTCGGTAGCAGTAGTTTTTTTACAAATCAAGTTAAAATTGTTATGGGACGTTTGTAAGTCGTTTGTAAATGTTGTAAGCCCAACAAGAAAATTTGTAAGCGTTTACAAACCGTCTTACAATTATTTTTTAACGATTACACCACCAGCAGTAGGTTACTCCTCGATCGATTTCTAATTATGCTCAACTAATTCCAAATTGTTCGTACCTAAGTGTTTGTAAGTCAATAGTCAATCCACAGAATTTGTAAATGCAACAGAATTTATTTATTACGATGTGATCATCGAAAAGTTTGGCAGTGAGCTTCTGTCTGAATAGGACAAAACTGACCTCAAACTTTTACCAATCGTTTGTAAATGTTTGTAAGCGTGGTTTTATCATTTGTAACATAACAAAAATGGTACAACTCCAATAGATCACTAGACTGCTTACAGCGTTGTACATAGGTACATACCTACAGGGTGTCCCATTAAAAACGGCCACCAGAGGGACCAACCAAATTCTATCCTCTACGACTGATTTGGGGACAAATCGCTCGAACAGAAGGATAATTTATTTCCAGAGGGAAGGAGAACACTAATATCCGTGCTTGGTGAAATTTTACAACGCAACCTTTAACCTCTGCCAACCCCATCAAAATTTCAAATGGCACCCCCTACCCCAGCACCAATCCAATGCCATTCAGATTCTTTGTTTCCGCTCACTTCCAGCACCATTTTAAAGAACAGGGATTATTATTCTGCCGTACTAAGCCCAAAAAGCGTAACTACTGTTTCGATGGAAACGAGATATTGACGATTTTATATTTTAAAACACATAAGACCCTGCATTCATTCGCGAATTTTGACTAAAATAGCGATTGGATGTCAACAAAAATTCTTGTCAATAAGGTAGTTTAAGACATTCTGAACAAGATTCCGGTGTTAACTCATTTTCCGCCAAAACTGTAGATACGCCTTTTGGGCTTAGCACGGCAGTATTAACCTCTTCAACCTCCAAATTAAAAAAAAATGGTAAGTTGGGTACTGCAACAACTAAAATTTTCGAATTCGAGATAAGATCAGATCTATACGTTTTGAGATCTCAAGAACCCAAAAAAGTGGTTTTTAAAATGAGTCTGTGTGTATATGTGCGTACGTACGTTTGTAAACACGCCACAGCCCAAACTAATAGACCGATTTGGCTGAAATTTGGTACGTAGGCATCGCATAACTTAACTTAGAATTGAAAAGCTATGAAATGCTATTTTGGCACATCAACTTTTAAATTTTGAATGCAAACCCCCATTTTTGACGTGACCATAAGAAAGGTCTTCAAATTACTTATCTACACATATATACCTACAGAGCTTCATCTTTCCAAATAATTGTAGTCACGATTCACATATCATTGTTATTGGTTGAAATCTTGGCCCATTTTTCAAAGAGGAACTGATGTTTGATTACACAAGGTAGTTTGAAACTCTTGTTCCACAAAATTTTTTATCGGGCTTTAAAATCGCGGTACAGCTCAAGCTCCTGAACTGATTTTTTTGAAATTTTGCACATTTAGATCGTATTAAACGTCGATGATCAAAATTTTTCAAAATTCTAGTCTCATTTAACCATCCAAAACTAGTTTTTTAAAGATTTATTTTATTGTCGCCATCAGAGAGGTCTTCAAATTCTGGTTTTAATTAGACGAATATTCGCATTTAGCCCTTTGGGTAAGAAAATCGAATTTTGTGATAACACTGAAAACACATTATATCCCAAACTACTGGGTTAATTTGGGTGCAATTTGGAACATGGAAATTGAGTGACCTGTTCATGAACTGAAAGGCTTTTGGAAGCAATTGGTCCACGAACACTTAAGTAAATAATTAAACAAATTAATTGTGGATTAAAATTTCGAAAAAGTTAGGATTGGATTGTTCACCAAATGGGGAGGTACCAATTGCTTCCGCAGTCGCCCGTGTTTTTTATTAAAATGTACCTATAATAGGTATCCTTTAGCTTCTGTACCTTCTTCTTATTGTTCTTGATTTAATACAAATGTTTAGCAAAATGTGAAAATTTTTAATGGGGTTAGCGTTAACTCCAGAATTAAACGTTTGGTGCAACCCGCTTTAAGTATTTGTCAATTCAAGCGTAGGAAAACGATATTTTGTGTACAGAACAGTGGAGAGCTTATGTAAGCTTTTTGAATTTAGAATTTGTATTTTGCTATCGTACATCTCAAAAGCAGCTTCATTCCTGCGGCACACAGTAAAATAATGACCAATACTATCTAAGTTAGTTGCAGAAGGATGTGCAACATACGCTATGACTATGCTTTTAAAATGTACGATTGATTAAAAAAATGTAAATTTGGAATTAGTGGAGCATAATAAGAAATCGATCGAGGTACTCTCTATTCATTTTCTATTGAAGTAACAGAACGCCAGAATTTGCATTTTAGGTTGGTATGAGGAAATTTTGCAAGGAATTTTACTAACAGGTGAGTTGGTAGAAGCGTTTTCAATGCGATACGTCAGAAAACATGACAAATATCAAAATTTTGCAATTGCTCTGAATTGGCCCAAAATTGCCTGTGTGCGTGCAGTTTTGAGTAAAGTGCAAAGAAAAAGCCTCAGGTACGTTTACCTGTGACACTGTTGCTAACAATAACAATAAACCCTAGAAGATTTGGGTTATGTAATGTTTCTGCTTTCCCGCTAAATTTCGATCAAATTGTCAAAAGTACAGGCCCTTACAAAAAGTTACAAATTATGGTTGTACAGTTCCAGAAAAATTTTAGCTCTGCTGTAGAAAATGAACGGACTTTAGTAACCTACTGCTGGTGGTGTAATTGTTAAAAAATTGTAAGACGGTTTGTAAACGCTTACAAATCTTCTTGTTGGGCTTACAAACATTTACAAACGACTTACAAACGTCTCATAACAATTTTAACTTGATTTGTAAAAAACCCACTGCTACCGAAGTTGGCAGTGGATTCTTTTACTTAAAATGAATTTTGGGTCTCACACTGACATACAAACGATCAAATTAGTATTACAAATACTTACTAACCATACTTACAAACGATTGGCGTAAGCATTTTTCGAAATTACAAAAACCTACTGCCGACTTTATACTCCTGAGCGAGAGGTGGTCAGATTGATGGGGACGATGACGCAAGGATTTCAAGGGAAAAGCGGGGTATTGTAGGAGATATTACGACGTCTTTGAAGCCTTGTGTAGATAAATTATGGAAGATGCTGAGAATCCAGAAAGCCACCGCACTTTTCAATATCGCAGGTGGTTAGCCTCGGGGTTTCATTAAGACTCCGCGGACGATTATCGAGTTCTCAAAAGCAGGGCCGATTTAACTTTGTTTGTTTGACGTTGCCGCTTCCTATTAATCGCTTGTTTCGTATTATGCCCGATGGAATCTCGAAGGCAAGCTTTCAACGTTATTAAAAGTATTGAGAGGTTGCCACCAGAGATGATTTCAAGGCCGGACACTACGGTTCTGATTTATTATGGTGGATGTGCCGTGAAGCAGTTCTTTTTCCAAGTCCCTTTGTGCTTTTAGCCTTGACCGTCCAGGAATGAACTTGCTTGTTTCCGAACGACAACTCATTTCGTTACCGTTTCCGCTAAGTAACTACGCTCGTTGATGCTAGTTTCGGTGGGAATCGTAAGCAGTCGTTCCGGTTTTCCAATTTTTCTAATTATACGCGGTGTGTTCGTACATGATAAACTTTATTCAGTTTACTTGCGTGCTTTGTACTCTTCCAAGGTTATGCTACAAACTCAGCCGAAGAGGTTGCACGGAATCACATCCGTTGTATCAACCATAAGTTCATCATACTCTAGGTATGTAAACTCATAAGCCACAAACTCCTATTTTAATTAAACATTTTGATATGAAACGTACCTGCAGTTAAGTAAATAAGGTTCATTGCTTGCTCAAGTGAATTTTTGTTCGCGTGTTCCTGCTCAATTTGGGGGATATGGAGCTGGGAATTGGACCGAAACGTGACAAATACGAGCCAAAAGGGGTAATGGAAGATGGATATATTCCTGCGGAAAACTCTATTTTGTCTGTCAAATTAAACGAGCAAGATATTTTTTCTCGGACATCAATGCGTCAACGTAAATTGTCGCTAGAAGAATCATAGAGTTAAATGAAAAAGGAGCAGAAATAATTTGTAATGTTTGACCCCGCGGTAAGTACCATTGATTGGGCATTTTTCCGATATTTTCAGATTTGCCAGTCATTATTTCCGAATACAATGGGAAAGGGGAGAATGGAAGTTTGTCTGAACAATGTTCTTTCCCCTGTTCTCGCCATGCGCTTACTTTTCAGCCGGAAAAATCGGATAAATATGTAAAAGAAACAAATGACCTAAAAAGCTCCAGACAAGTTTTACCTCTTCGGGATTTGATGGTTTGAAATAAAAGCTTTTCGAAAGCTTCAAGTCGCGTCTGTATTGATTGATTTTTGTTTGTTTGCAAAAATGCTCCGTTGCAGAATGAAAGGGGGCGATCCTGATCCTTTAGGAGGATTTTCTCGGCGGTATTTTTTATGCTTTGACAGTTGCAGACACGCTGACCTTGGTGGATAATTGCATAAGCTTTTCATTGATCCTGCAAAACCTGCAGTAATTATAAGTCGCAGTCATAACGCCAGTTGGTTTTGTTCTTCCTACGCTGCATTTCGGACGTACGTGGACGTCGTAAAAACGACGGAAATAGATGGCCTGGTCAGGCTGTTTTCGGGCTCTGCGGCGAAAATCCCCCCAGTCTGATGATGATAGAACTATTTCCGTGGCGGTTTGCTTATTTGGAATTAATTCGGTCTTCAGATGTTGCTCGGATATTTTATTTATTTTCCTTTTTGATGACGAAGTGGATCTTTCTACCTTTTATCCTGGAGAATGCTCGAATTTAATTGGATGGTTTCGAATATATTTTTTAAAAAGGAATATTTGATGCCAACCATTTTAGTACCCCGGAAAAATGCAAATTATACGCTTTAATTTCGACAAATGCATCAGTTGCTTTACTTACATCATCCCCACGAGACTCACCCCAAGAGAGTGTTATTTTTAACACTGCGACGTAAATATAATTCCTGTTCAGCTCTGTCCGCACTTTGCAGATTACTCGGGAAAGGCAAACGTGTTAAGAATAACAAAATTAAATCTTTGGTGTACTTCGGAAAGGCGGACAATGTTTTTGTATAATTAACTCAGTCGGATAAAAGAACCTAAAATGGACTATTAATTAAGGATAAACAAAGACGAATCGCCCGGAATTGTGGGCAGAGGTGCAGAAGTAATAAGCCGCCAAACACCCGAAAAGTATGAAGGAATTAATAGTTTTTAAATCACATCATAAAGGCTATTTTTTGGTAACTAGGAAAAAGAACAGAAACTCAAACTTTATGGTACTAATACCCTAAATCTGCCTAAAGTCAAAAATACATTGAAAATACACGGGTACTTTTTGGTTCTAGTACATACCATAAAACCAGGATAGCTTATTTTTCTATTTTGGCCCAATTCAAACTAAGTTTTGGCGATTTATAAAAATATGTTTAAGAACTACGTGCGAAATACGTTTAGCTAATTGCGTTTTGAAAACTTGGATTTTACGCAATTTTTTCAGTTGTTTCACTCGTATAATTTTGCAAAACTCGCTATCGCTCGTTTTGGCAAATTTTATGGCTCGTCAAGCATGATAGGGCTTTTCGTAACTATAATTGAGTAAATACTTGTTTCAGTTTTCTCGTCGTTAATAATAAATAATACACTCACATGATTCTTAAAATTCCTAAAACTGTCATGAAAGTCAAACTTTCATCTTGTGCCCTGGAAGTTGACCAATTCTTGACTAGCGATGCAACAAATAATAATAATAATATATATTTGGCATCACCAATTATTGCATCTGGTAAGAGAAAATATATAGCCCAAGTAGTTTATGATTTCACTTAGGAAAAATTACCAGAGCTGAAAATTGGTACATCCCTTCATATAGTGATTGCAAATAATGGGTCTAAAGTCCCCATCGATAGACCCTGTGCGGTATTATTTCACAGCTCTTGAGAGTGTTAAGGAATGTTTTTTTCAATAATTACTCTGCTTTTATTGACTTTACGACCAAAAGCAGTTATAAATTAAAATGAAGCCAAAGGAATTCTCTACAAATAAGTTTTCTTATTAATTTTTCATACGATCAGTCGTCTTCCCGGAATTGGCGCTAAAGCTTTAAGGTTTTTTGTCACTAAAAATAAAAACAAGCATTGTCAACATTTTTCAGTGTCGCATAATGCAACGAAATGCGTGTAATGCGGGAAAAATATTTTTAAAAAGATTGTTTAAAATTATTCTGTGAGGAATTTGCAGAAATCCTTCAGCCCGTAGCTGCATAACGGCTTGATAAAATTTTACAAAAGAAATTGCAAACATTGCCTAAGGAAGTACCTTCAACTTGCAGTTCCTTTATTAAACAATGCCAAAATTCGGGTCACTTATTCATCGCGTAATGGAGGTTGCTTCAAAAAGTAGCCTCACTTTCGCGTTCATTAAGCAGGAAATAAATAAAAGAAATTCAATTATTGGAACTGCAAGTCGAAGGCACATCCCTAGGCAATGTTTTTAATTTTTTTGTAAAATTTTATCGAGCTACGGGCTGAGGGATTTCTGGAAATCTTCACAATAATTTTTTGTAGCGTTACCTTAAATATTTTTCGTGTATTATACCTACGAATATTGTTGCTTCATATTACACTGAAAAATGTTGACAATTCTTATTTTTATTATTTAATGGCAAAGACCCTTAGGCTAATTTTTCGTCAGGTTCCGTGAAAACGACCGATCGTAGAAAAAATTAACAAGATACCTTATTTATAGAGAATTCTCTTTTGGTACATAAGTGTTTTGGTCGTAAAGTCAATACAAAGGGAAATATGATTGAAAAATCGATTTCTTAAAATTTTCAAGAGCTGTCAAACAATCGTTGGGGACTTTTGTTTTGACCCATTACTTATAATCACTATATGAACCTCTGTACCCTCTGGTAATTTTTTGCCGTATTTTTGTCTAAAGTTCCTGGACTAATCACAATAACAGAGAGTTTCGTCATGGATATACACAAATCTGATGTTCTTTACTTTTAAATTATTTTCAAAAACGACACTTTCAAAATTCCGAATTTTGTTTAAAAATTTATGCGTTTTCAGAAAAAACTTAATACCTACATATCACCATCATAAAAGTTAGTACTGCAGCTTAAAACCACTCGGCTGCAGTTTGCTACTGTAATCTGTAACTTTCATGACTTGGTATGTAAATTACGTTATAAGTCCGGTAAACCATATTTTACAGTACGAACAAGGCGACGCTGGGCAGAGTTTTTCATTTCGAAACGAGTACTTACTGTGAAAGGTTTACCGGACGAACGTTCAAAGTTTTACTTCATTCTGTGTAATATTTGTTTAGTTTCAATTATTTTAAAAGATACTTTGTATAAATCTAGTCATTTTCAAAAATAATGTCAATAAACTCTGCCATCCCTTTGTGTTACATTATTTCGATGGCAAACGATTTACTATTTATTCTTCAAACGTCAAAAAAAACTGCACTTCAATAACATTCTTGACAACGTTAAAGTGACATTTCTATGCCATGGCAATGAAGTACATTATTTTTACTCCGGGGACAGAAAAAAATGTTTTCGCACCACTTTGTGAATCTTCGGTAACCGCATCCCTAGCAAACTAAACTTATTGTTAAAGATTTGAGTAATAATTTAATCCAAAAAAATCCACTTTTAATGAATTTTCTGCGTTTGAAGAAAAAATAGCATATGTTATTCGTAGTTTTAAAAGTGCCTTGTGTGGCTCAGCTTTGCCACGCAAAGTATCACTTTTACTCCTAATAACAATATACTATTATTTTACCGGGCAGTAGTGTAAAGTATCGCTTTCGCTTACCGAAATAAGCAAATGCGACCCAGGACGAAGTAAATACTAAATATTTTTTAAATTTCGTGTACGTGGACTGACGCTAATCCGACACAGAACATGTCGCCCCCAGTTGGAAAATGTTTTCTGCTTTCGAATGACCCCAAACACGGTTTAATTTGTTATCAGGTATCAGTGAATTATACACTGGGGGTAAAATATTATGTATAGTGTACAGACATTTTTGTTTCTTGTCTACTAGTAAGTACTTACTTAACTAAATAACATGTGCAGAGGAAAATTTACCAGCTGACCAGTGTAGGCAATTAATATTTTCATGATGAGTCTGTTCTTGATTAATAACAGGATTTGCGGTTACATTGCATTTCTGAAACCGTTGGCGTCAGTGCATCAGCCTAATTTTCAGTATTTTAAGCTTTGATGGACGCAAATCGCTGCCATTTTCGCCACACACGCACTGAAACAATTAACAATTGGAGAAAAACGAGCAAACAGATTACTTGGCAGCCGAAAACCCCAGATTTCCTTCACTTCCATTTATTCAAGCTATAGCCTTTTGTCGCGGTGTCCGAGAAGCTTACCGTCGAGATGCGATTTTGCAGCGACTTGGAATGTATTCCAACCTGATGGACACGGTTCCAGTTTCCGCTTCCTCATACGTTTCATTAAATACCTTGTTCCGTTGTTCGTGTGCTAAGGTGTTCGTGATTCGTCTCGGATTCAACTTCTAGATGCTAATTGGAAGTTGTGGTAATGTAGGATTTTAATTGTTAATTACTGTGTTGCGTTACGATTTTTTATGAAGACTGAGAATAACTCTGTCGCTAATTGGTGCATGGATTTAATTAAAATAATAATAATAAAAAAGAAAGCGTAACAGTCATCTTCCCGGCATACGACCGCAATAGAAAAAACTCGACACAAATTTAAAGGAAACACCACCAATTAAGGAATTTTTAATTTTTGCTACTAGACGAGTTAAATGGGATGAATACAAGGGATAAAGTACGGCTGGAACATTAAAAGTTTCCACGGTTAATCGCGGGGAAATCAGACGACAGATACACGCTGCCAACTTTGTAACTACAAATGGGTGTTGGAACGAGAACAATTTATTGCGCGTGTTTATAGTTACTTTGTTCGAACGCTTAAACACATGCCTTTGTAACTATTTTAAAATAATACCACCATTTCGTTATTATTTCCGGTTGCAGGGAAAAATTTATATCTCCCGACTAACTTCGTATCGAACTGAGTTTTTCCGGCGATTTCCAGATCATCCCGAGCGCCTTGAGCGAATTTTGCTCCACTGCAAAGTTGCCAAGAAGCTCCATTATCTTAATTTCGTTGTTGGAAATTCCTGTTGTTTCAACTCCTCATTAACCTGCCATATTTCCTCGATAAGTTGTAATTTAAGCATATTATTAAAACCGAACATGACTTTGTCGGTTAATATACCTGCAAAAACTAGTTATATATAGGTACGGCAGCTTTGGTGGTGGGAAACTTTGAACAACTCGAACTTATTAATTAGCATTGGTTCTAATTCCATATAGGTTACAATATTATAAAGTGCAACCCACAATTAGGCCGCGAATGTTACAAGCAACATATAATCCTATTTGCGGGTTGTTCTCATTGCTGTAGGAACATTTAGACAAAGTAGAGAATAAAGAGGGAAGAATCCTAGAGGAATTAGTAGAAAAGGGGTGGGATATATTGAATGGAAACAAAGAAGGAGATAGAAGGGGCGAATTTACGTATGTGGGAGCAAATGGAGAATCGCTAGATTACGCTATAGTAAATGAAGAGGCCTGGAAAGAAATAGAGAGGTTCAGATACCACTAGAGGGGGAAATAATAAGAGAGGAGAAAGAGAAAGGAAATAAGAGGGACACAACAAAGAAAGTAATGAGAAAAGGTGAAAAATTACCGGGGAATCACTCTCCTAATTACCGAGTATAAAGTGTATGCGATGATATTAGGGGAAAGAATGAGAGACAACGTGTACATTCTAAGTTAATTAGCGGAAAAAGAATTACATAAGAAAAAGAGGAAAGTGTACGCGTTGTTTGTAGACCTTAAAGCAGCGTTTGATAGTGTGGATAGAGGGAAACTGTGGGAGCACATGAGCAAAATAGGAGTGAATGGAAAGCTGGTAAGAAGGATAAAAGAAATATATAATGAAACAAAGAGTGTTGTCAGAGTGAATGGACAAGAGAGCGAGTGTTTTTGGACAAGAAAAGGAGTAAGACAGGGATGCCCACTCAGCCCAACGCTGTTTACAATTTTTATGAACGATATTGATGAGATGTTTAAAATGGCGCAGGGGGTTGTGGTGGGCAAAGAGAAAGTGTGGTGTTTGGCATAGGCAGATGATTTGGTGATGGTAGCGAACGAGGAGAGGAATGAAAGATATGATAAGAAATGCAGAGAGATATATGAAGAGAAATAGGTTGGAAGTAAATGTGGAAAAAACGAAGATGATGGTTTTTGGGGAAGGGAGAGGAAGGGCAAAAAAAGTGAGTGGAAGTGGAATGAACCTATTTGCGGGTTGTTTCTCATTGCTATAGGAACATTTAGCATTGATTTAAATTCTTCTCGCAACAACGTGATGAAACGACAAAACTTATTAAACGAAATTGAATTTTCGGTATTTTCTCGACGAGAGAGGAGAAAAACGAGGCCAACGAGCTACATACAATGGATGTGAGAGTAGAATCTTCGGTCTGTGCTCGCACGCGAACTTTAACAAACACGACATTAGCGTATGAAAAGCTCCATTTGTCGCCGTGCGGAATGAATTTCAAAACTTTGGGAGCACCAGAACTCCGCTGTGAAAACAATTCGTGAGGGGTGTAGGACATGTGATTCGCCTTGAAAAGTTTGAAGCACGCGTCAACGCTTTTAGCGTCGGGCGTTGCTTTTTAGAAAAGAGGAAGCACATGGCCGGCGAGTTGTAAAACGCTGTTTGTAAATCAAAGGGTTATTTTTAGACGGTTTTGAGTAAACTCAAGACCCCAGATGGTCGGCACATGCATCGATGGAGAGCGCGGACGTCCGAGGAAATCGACGTCACGCCGGTTTTTATGCGAACAGACACAAAAACCTTTTAACGTGTCAATCAGCGCCGCGACGCGATAATAATAAACTGGTATCGGTGGCAGCGCCGTGCATATCAACTGGTTGCTTTATCGATTCAGACCCAGGATAAACACAATTAGGTTTTCCCCGAAAGTGGGAGACTTAACTCGAAGGATTACTCCGGTATAATAGTAAGGGATTATTTTATCTCGGGCAAAAATACACGTTTTGGCCTGCTTTTGAATCAATGAACAAGGGACGAATCACCAACAAGGCCCCGCATTAATTTGCTAAGCTTCTTAAATCTCGCTGACGACGAATGTTCACTTCGTAGATGTTCCTTTAATAATAAATACGCAGCCTGCAAACGCTCGATAAGAAAATAATAATAGAACGCTCACCAGGTATGTATTCAATAACGTTTCCATTTGCACAGTCGGCACGTAACACTGATGCTCAAACCCGTCTTTCTGTGGAATGACAATGAAAAATTTGTATAGTTGTCGAAACCACAGATCCACATAGAGTATGGACCACCTGTTGGAAGCTCTTGCCCAACTTCTATTGTTTCCATCACCTTCATTTCAGTCAAATCTTGTAATCAAAGACCCGTTTGAGTGCCTTGTTAGATACATCAACCCTCGACGCTCTGTCGCCTTTTTCTGTGATGTGTACTTTGGATGCAAATTGTCTGGTGAAATAAAGCGGTGAAATCAAAATATAGTAAAAGGCGCGAAGAATAGAAATGGTCGCCTTATGTGTTTGTGTCTCCAAGGTGGATTCTTTTTTTCGTCACCGGTGCACAGTCTGATTCGTCCCGGAATTGGATTTGTTCCAGGCGAGCTTTATCGCGCAAAAGCTTTTAGCTGGCGACGCGTCGGGGCATCGAAACTAGAACAGATGTAAATGAAGTAACGGAACGCGATTTATTCAGCAGCGATCGAAGGAGAGGAGGGTGTGGGAATGCATTTGAAATTCCGCGACAATTTCCTTCGACCTGAACGAAAAAAGGTATAAGGGGTCGTTGTAAATGGTGAACGCAAAAGACAACGTATGGCCCCTGAAATAGAATCCGGCTGTCTCGGTTCGCTGGCCCGACAAGGGAAGGAACGTCGTCTGAGAAAATCACTAACGCGGAAACTATCCCCAGTTACACCTTTGGATGCCGCGCGCCAATTATTCTTTTAAAATCCCCTGTACACGCCTGTTAGATCCTATCTTGACGCCTTTAAGACTCTCTTCGTGACTTGTCCTGAAAATTTTTGCTGCGAAGCTGAGGATTTTGTGCGCAGTAATAACGAGTTACTATTTAGAGTTCAAAAGGAGACCATTACGTCTTTGAGGCTCTTTAGCTGGTTCCACTTGACCTCGTGGTCAGGACTCGGCTAATGAGGCCGAAATTGCGCTTTACCGCCTTTATTTTAAGCCTGTGACGCTCAATGGAGTAAATGTTACTAGCACATGTGTTTTAGTGCATTTCTCGAATTTCTCCGTTGGTTATGCAAATTTACGAGCTGGCACTTAAAATAATTCTGTTACTTCATGGCGTCGAACCAATAAATAAACCTTGCATGATGTATATTCATACAAAGAAAACGGAAATACTTCGTAGGTAATATAATTTCATACAGGAAATATAATCGCCTCACTGCCAAATCTATATGTACCTTCTCTTTGCTTCGTATTCATACCACGGGATTAGATTCGACGAATCCTTTTCATGGCCGGGATTACTCCATAAATATATATAAGACGTACGGCCCCTTTTATCACATGTACGCGTAATGATTTGTGTACCTTTATTGGATTGCGATTAAATTCGACTATTTTTTTGCAGAGAGGCAGCGAAGAATTGTTGTCGCAGTCGAACGTGTCAGTGATGGCCCCATCAGCCCCCCATGCAGACAACAACAATGAGAATGCCAAAAAGGTACGTCCATGTATTTTTTCAGGATCTCTTTGATTTATGAATCCGGGCAACTTTTTTAATGTCCGTTTCTGTATAAACGTTCTATCAAGCGTTTCACACACGACTTCACGCCGTTTCATACGAATATAAGCCGGGTAATCATAAATCGATTCATCACCGTTACGGTGGACATCGTCCCGAGGGAATTTCTAATTGGAATTTTAAAATTTTCGCGTCCACTATCGACTGTGAACTAATATGCTTTCCGTTAAAATTGTCAGCATGGAAAAAATTCCATTAGTCGCGAATGCAGTTGAGTATTTGTTCGCGAAGATTTCTTATTTTCGCGGATTAATGGCCATTTGCGCCGCGGTTCCCGTTAAAATTATTAATCTTCATATTAGTCCATAGAAACAATTATTAGCGTGAAAGAAACTTTAAAAGTTACCGGTGCAAATGAGGGTAATAGTTATTTACGTTATAAGTCCGGTAAATCACATTTTACTTCATCCTGTGTCGCATTTGCTTTTTTCCCAGACTCGTTTCAGTCCGGTAAGTGACACATTACAGTACTCTGTCCGGTAAAATGGTTGCTATAACAATCTGTGGAAATAAATATAAACAATAAAGCGATGACAAGGATTATTGACGTTATTTTGCAGAATCTGCCACTACATGACTAGATTTATAGTCCTTTAAGTCCTTAGTTGCACCACAGTATGAAGTAAAACGTTGTACTGTACGTTATGCGTCCGGTAAAGCTTTCACAGTACTCGTTTCGAAATTCAAAACTCGGCTCCTATAAAAAAATACGTCGCCTCGTTCTTAAACATCTCACTCGTACTGTAAAATTTGACTTACCGGACTTATAACGTAAATAACTAAGCACGAGTGAAATGTTTAAGAACGAGGCGACGTAGGAGCCGAGTTTTGAATTTCGAAACGAGTATTGTGAAAGGTTTACCGGACGCATAACGTACAACGTTTTACTGCATACTGTGATGCACTTTGCTTAGTTTTAAGGACTTTAAGGACTATAAAAATGTAGTCATATAGTAGCGGGTTCTGTAAAATAACTCAATAATCCTTGTCAAAGTCTTATTGTTTAGTTTTCAATTTTGATAGCAACGATTGACTAATTGTATTTAAGATTACACAAGGTAGTTTCAAAGTCTTGTTCCATAAAATTTTGAGGAAATAGTATATTACGATATTAGGTTGGTAAGTACAGTATAACAGAATCGAGGAAAGGTTTGCAAAAACGAGTCGAAGACGAGTTTTTGCAATTTCCGAGATTATGTTAGATGTACTTAACAACCGTGTATCGTATATGATTTTTCGCACAATCGAAATTAACTTATTGAACATTTTTCGTCAGCCATTAAACAAATCCTGTTTGACAGATCGCCGAATTTTCCTAATGCTCTCGCTACCTTTGCCAGTTCAATTGTTTTACTTACCATGCCTGTGTCAGATATGCGTGCTGTTATGAATTCATAACAGCACTGTTATTTTTCGTTGCCTGGGAAACCAAACCGCGCTTGGTAAGTTGAACTTACACCTTATGTTAACTACGTCGGTAAGAGAGTTATAACATACGATTGTGCGAAAATAGACTTTGAAACTACCTTGTGTAATCAAACATCAGTTCCTCTTTGAAAATGGACCAAGCTTTCAACAAAATTGTAGTTATTTCCAGATTGTTATAGCAACCATTTTACCGGACTGAGTACTGTAATGTGTCACCTACCGGACTGAAACGAGTCCGGTAAATAAGCAAATGCGACACAGTATGAAGTAAATATTTCAGTTTCAGTCCGGTAAGTGATACATTACAGTACTCAGTCCGGTAAAATGGTTGCTATAACAATATTTGGAAATAAATACAATTATACTCTGTCCGGGATCCATACGACCAAGATTCACCCTATTTCCATGGCGAATCATTGTTGTCAACTATGAGTCGCCATGGAAATTGGGTGAATCTTGGTCGTGTGGATCCCGGACAGACCATAGTTAGTCGTTGCTTTACAGTACCCAGTCCGGTAAAATTGTTGCTATAACAATATGTGGAAATAAATACAATTAGTCAATCGTTGCTATCGAAATTCGAAACTAAACAATAAAGCGATGGCAAGGATTATTGACATTATTTTACAGATTAAACAACTCAAGAATTTTGAACCAATCAAACGTCAGAATTTATAGACATTCGACCAGTCACCATGGTTTTGAACTGAAAAACACCACTAGTGAAAAGCAGGACGGTTTTCCAGCGATTATTTTATACATTAAGTATTGAACCAATCCAAAGCAGCATTTAGTATACCAGTAACCAATCAAATCCTGATTACAGTGATGATAATACTACAACGTCAACTTGACACTACTTACTCAATACTTCAATTTATAAAATAATCTGCAAAATACGATTCGTAGTCTCTTGGTTGCCTTGTTGAGTCCTCATGGATGCACTACTTGTCAAATGGTAGATTTTTTTTAGCCTAAAAAAATCTACCATTTTGACTCGTAGTTGACAACCATTCGGACGTCAAAGCCCGCGGCAATCAAGAGACTACTCGTCGTATTACTAATGAAAAAATTTCTGTCAAACGAAATGTCATGACAACGAGCATGGCAACCTTATTGTTTCCATTGAAATTTCTTTTGTTGTAATCATCCGAATATAATTCGTGGTCTGATTTTTTCTGCAAAATTTGCTTACATATACATTCGTAGCTTTTGCTTTTGGAAAATCGCCACTCGCGCTAAAGCGCTCGTGACGATTTTCGTTGCAAAAGCTACTCATTTATTTGTTTCGCAAATTTTGTCGGAAAAAATCAGTACCACTCGTTATATTATATACGAATAATTGACAGTATTGCAGTTATCATTATTTTCAAGGGTCAGTTTTGAATGCTCTCGTCTGTCTTTTAAGTTTTGCCTCTCGATTTGTATGTTCGCCCATAGATCTCCATCATTTTCATCAGTTGCATAAATCGTCTAGTACAGTTTATGGTTGATTTATTGTTTTGAGCGAGCAAAAAACTACCACGTTTGTTACGTGATAAACCGCTTTGTTTAGAGAATAGCTACCATTCGCAAGTCCATGTTCTCAATAAATTAAAGTAGTTACAAGTGGATGAATACCGAGATAAAAAAATAGTAAAACACAAGATCTCCGATCTAAAATACCGTAACGAACAAAACCCAGAATGGATACAGCATTATAATGCGATATCCCGGATATTCAAAAACAAAACGCAGTCGTTAATTAATTATTTGTCTGATTTATTTTTTTTTACTGATAAAGATCGACTTTGTATGAAATTCGTTTGTATTTGAGAGTCGAACGCGCTCGTAAATGCACTGAAGTTGACTGGCGCATCCACCATTTTTACAGAGTATACTCCTGTTCAGTTTTTCGAAACAGGTAATAAGCCAGTGACAACAACAATAATATTTCTGTTTGTTAACTACTTCTAGGAAGCGTTTTCCATTTACTGCGACTGCAGCGTTCCGTTATATAAATAACTGCGTATTTGCTAGAATTGTATTCAAGGGTGTGCTATATAAAACTACTAAGCAGTAGCGTGAGTGTTTGTTGAAAGGAGAGCCGATATTTTTTCCTCTGTCAACACGATGGAGTGTTTTCCTGCATTTTCTTCTTGTTTGGATAAGTGGAGTCACAATAAACTTTGGCTAATAGCAATTCTTTTATTTCCCGCGCGAATACCTTCACGAATCCAGGGCACTTGTGGCGTAACGATTGGAATACTACCCGCGTCTCGTGTATTTTTCATTCATCAATCAAACGGCGTAAATAAATATTTCCATAAAAATAACTGCCGTGACTCACCTCATAAGTGCACGTTTTCCATTCCAATAGCAAATACACTTTCTTAATTAGATTCTGTTTATTGTACCCGTTCAGTAATCTTTTTAAAAAATTGTTTATACTTATGATGGAAATCTAAAAATATGTATTTGAGATTTGTTCCGCCTTTAGAAAGATTTATTGGAGCCAAAGGAAAAATTTCCAATTTAACTATTATAGAAATCGCAACTGTACATGTTTTTCCAGGATTCGTTTTGAATTTATTTACTTGGATTTACTTGTAACGGGCTAGGATAACAATGAAAGTAGAAAAACGTTGTATAAATTCGAATTTTTATTTCCCATGCTGAATTTCAGTGCTGAAATAAAAAGGTGGATTTTACGTTCGGCGCGAATCCTTTTTTAAATAATTAAACCCCGACGTAAACCTGAAAATCTGTCAAACGATTACGTTTTCTTTCGATAAATATCAAACATTTATTTTAGCTCGTCTCATTTAATTCGCGTTAAAGAAAGGGTGGATTACGTTCTTTATTGTCACTGGTATTATTTCCGGAGAGTTTAATAACGCAAGAAAGGGATCTCATTATTGTTTAAAAAGAAATCTAAGCTCGGGCACTGATATTAAATCCATTGTGAAAAATTTGTTGATCATTGTGTTAGGTGAAATTGAATTTTGATGAAACTGGTTTTTATTTACTGAATTCTCGGATTTTATTTTTAAAAAAACGCGAATATGTTGGGGTGAGTAGACAAAGCGTGTTCTCCAGGAGGGCTAGAACGGCTTTATCTGTCGGTGGAAAAGGCCGATGGGTTTTTATGATAAAATCTCATAATAAAGCACAATAGACAATGGCCGAAGTTTGTTGGAGGAAGGCGAGGCGGCAGCGCTCGAAAAATCTACACAAAATTACTTTTCTCTCTTTATGAACGATAATTAATATCTTCAGCTTTTATTTATGGCAGTTGGTAAAAGTCGCCGTTTGTTTCTATATAAACGTAATTGTTCTCCCCTCGTCTTGTAATGGAGACGTATTAAGGCGGGCTCCTAACTATACCATTAATAAATTTTCAGGTGAAACTGGAACAAAATGTAGGCAAACCCTCGCGAGTCATCCATATCCGTAACATTCCAAACGACGTCTCCGAAGCTGAAATTGTCCATTTGGGCATACCATTTGGAAGGGTCACGAATGTCTTGGTGCTCAAGGGCAAAAATCAGGCCTTCTTGGAGATGGGCGACGAATCGTCCGCCACTACAATGGTCAATTACTTCTCCAACTCCATGGCTCAGCTTAGAGGCAGAGCCGTTTATGTACAGTACTCGAACCACAAAGAACTCAAGACGGACCAAACGCATTCGAACGCGGTAAGTTCCTTTTTATCGATAAAAATCCCATCCCCGTATTTATGGCGCAACGTCGTTCACGTCATCAGCACGCGTTTCAGGGCGAAAATGGGCAATTAGCGCTTAGAAGAAGCACCAATTAAAAATAAGCATCTCTCTCGATGACTTGTCGTGTCTTTCCCGAGCGTACGGACGGCACTAATACCTTTTTGTTCACGTTCAATATAAGTGATTATTGGGTTCATCGGAAATTTGTTTTCGTAAGTGGGATTTATGGTGTTACAAGTTGAGGGATGATTTTCGGCAGTTTGCGTTTTCAACTTTCTATTTTGTTGTGCTACAACGAATTTTCAAGGGGTCTTAGTCCAGGCAAAATAGAAAAAAAATCGAAATAGAGGAATTAAAACATGTAATTTCAAAAGTTTCAGGAATGTGTAGTGGTAGGTCTCCTGAACAACGTAAAATAAAGTCCCATCGATTTTCTGTTCCGCGGGGGTGGGGAAGAGGTTTATAGATCCGTTTTTTCAGTTAAATAACTCGAAAACGGTGCGTCGCACAGAAATTTATGCGAGAGCAAAAAGAAAGATGATTAAATTCCCTACAGAATGGTATATACAGGGTGTCCGGAAATAACGATGAAATATTTTGGGGGGTGATTCTGCAGCTCAAAATATGAAACAAAGTTCCTATAAACACGTGTCCGGAAATCGCTCCTAAGGGGGCTAGGGTCCCCTGAAGGGGGCGCTCAAAGTTTAGTCAATTTTTAAGTTTTCGCATACTATCTGACATCAATAAGCAGCATTAAATTACTTTAGTCATTAATTTTTTAAATCCGCTTAGTTTTGTAATTTCATAAAAATTAATTGATAAACCTAGGAAATGGAAATGGATCTTTAAATCTAATTTTATCGAAAACGGTTGATCTTACGGTGTTATAACAAGAGGGGCTTTTTTATGTAATTTTAGTCAGGAAACCATATTCCGGTGAAAAATTGACAAAAAAATGGCACATAAAAAAATTTGGGTGGGGAAAACTTAAGCGCCCCCTATTTTCCACGCCTCTGGTTGAATCTGCTTTTGGTAGATACCATAATCTGATGGCCCTTACTGATGTTAGATGATGTCCACAAACTCGTCGCTGTAGCTTAAGTGGTTCCTGATTTATTTAATAAAAACCGAATTTTAGGCGCCCCCTTCAGAAAGCCGTAGCCCCCTTAGGAACGATTTCCGGACACATGTTTATAGGAACTTTTATTCATATTTTGAGCTGCAGAATCGCCTCCCGAAATATATCATCGTTATTTCCGGACACCCTGTATAAGTTTATCCCTATCTCTGTTTTAGTTTCCGGGATATCCGCCGGCAATAATGGATAATTTTTGTTCGGTTCAGCGGGTTTATAATGTGAGTAATATAATAATAATAATAATAATTTTAGTTATTGACGCAATTAGTTATGAAAAGTCCTATGTTGTTGGACGAGTCGTAATATTTGCCAAAACGAGCGATAGCGAGTTTTGCAACATTGTGCGAGTCAAACAATTTAGGCTTTTCATAACGTATTCCGTACAACATTTTACCCAATTCTGTAAAATCCAACTTTTCAAAGCGCAATTAGATAAAATTAATATCACAATCAATCGGCAATTTGTTAAAATAACAACACATTAGTGATATTGGAGATTTCAAAAGGATATTAGTTTTATGTGGCATACAATAGAAAGTAAAACAATGGCGAGCATTAGCTCGTGGAACTAGGAAACTAATCTTCCCGAGGAGCATGGACAATCTATGTTATTATTTAAAAGATTAAATAAAAATCGAATGATTAAAATCACACGTCTGGTGCTAAGCGAGTTAACACCAAAACGACTCAAAAGCAAAGGCGGACCAATACCCCTCACGGGACACTGACCATCCAAAATGTAAGAAACGAATTTCAAAAATTTCCTTTACCTAATTGCGTTTTGAAAAGTTGGATTTTACACAATTAGGTAAAATGTTGTACGGAATACGTTATGAAAAGCTTAAATTGTTTGACTCGTTTAATGTTGCAAACCTCGCTTTCGCTCGTTTTGGCAAATATTACGACTCGTCAAACAATATAGGACTTTTCATAACTAATTACGTAAATAACGATTGCATGGATTCTATATAGCTAACATGAACTTGATGAATGGGAAACCATATCAACAGCCATATTCAAGGCGAGATCGAATAAATGAGAAAAATAAAGTAAGCAACGTCTTAGATGAAAAATTTTTACAATTTCTGTGAATAAAGCCAAAAGACTGAAATGCCTTAGCGACAATGTGTGCCAAATGACTAGTAAGGGGTATTGGCAATCAAACAAAATTCCTAGATCCTGAAAAGCATCCACATGGCCCAAAATGTCATTGTCAACACAATAATTGTAAGAAATAACATCTAATTTTTTTGAAAACGACATGACAAAACATTTTGAGATGTTTAAATACAACCTATTTGAATTACACCACCGAACTAACTCATTGAGATTATGTTGTAGAAATGCGCAGTCACGCTCATCCTTAATTTTGTAAAACAACTTAAGATCATCAGCATAAACAAGTTTCTCGCACGATATCAATTCAGGCAAATCATTAGTGAAGAGTAAAAATAAAAGGGGGTCCAAATTTAAACCCTGCGGAACGCATGAATGTGGAATAAAACTCTTAGATACATAGTTTCTATATTTAACACCTTAGCTTCGAGAGCAAAATGATATGGTCTAACTGATCAAATGCCTTCCTAAAATCGGTGAAGATGATATTGACCTGCCTCCTATTGTCAATTACCTCAGAGGCATACTGAGTGAAGCAAGCTAGATTACTGACAGTTGATCTTTTTGACAAGAACCCATGTTGATACTCTGAAATTAATGGCTTTACAGCTGAATATAATTGTTCGTGTAGCACTTTTTCCAATATTTTAGCAAAGTTGCAAATCAAAGAAATTGGGCGATAATTGGATACATCATGCACATATATCCCCCTTTTTATGAACTGGTGTAACACAAGCCTCTTTCCAGATTTTAGGAAATTTTGATTTACTGAGAACCAAGTTAAATAAAAGGGATAACGGAACAGCAAATATGACTGCGCAATCTCTAAGCAGAAAACCGGGTATTCCGTCTGGACCACACGTCATACCATTCTTACTTTGTCTTAGAGCTTGAATTATATCTACCCCTGGAATATGAGAAACGGAAATAGTTTCATTATTTATTATTATAGTTTGATATTATGACTGCCAGACTCATCAAAAGGGGAATCATCGGAAGGTATAAAAACACTACTAAAATAGTCGCAATATGGAGGTACCACCTGATGTCCACTGTACATACATGTAGGTACCTACATAATCATCCAAAAATACGTCTCGTCAAACAACTTTTTCGGATACTTAACGGAAAAGGGCCTGATTTCTTTATTACAAATCATAAAGAAAAGTATTACTTTCCTTTATATAGCAACTATTTCTTTATATAGCAACTATTTCTTTATAATAACAAGGTAAACAATCAAAATTATTTATTATTAAAAATATTAAACGTACAATTGTTAAGGTTTTTGAACACTGCCTGATGAACTTCGTATAAATTTAAAGATGTCAATGGGTCAGTACGACTAGGACTTGAATGTAATTCAGTAGCTGATGGTGCATCAAGAGAATTCGATGGGAACGCCGACGCCGACATTGGTTGCTGAGTAAATAACATCTTAGAAGTCTTCAATTTATTGTTGATACTGTCTTCTATATATCCCTCCGCTGTCGTTGATGATCGCCATCCTCCATGATCCTTGAGCCTCCGGATGTCTGCTCCACCTTCGGCAAGAAAAGTAGTTGACGTTCTGCGCAAGCAATGTCCAGTATATTGCTCTGGTTCGGGCAATTCCAAATAACTTGCAATTTTTCTCGGCATGCTGTAGAAACTATGAATCCCAACTGGTTGTATAGAACATTTATTGTTCTTATAGAACACAAAGAATCTTGAGTGATTGGTATGTTTTGGTCGGAGGCTTAGATACCTTCTGTACAATTCAATCTCATTGATTCCATCACCCATTTCCGACGTTACTGTAAATATGCGTTTCTTCTTTGTCTTAGTATCATGGAGAGTGACGACCAAAACAGAGCCAGTGTCATCGATGTCTTCGACATTCAACTTCTTTAGTTCCTGACTACGACACGCACCGTATAGTCCAAAAATCAATGCCACTTTAATTAACAAATAAGAATCCTCAGGGGCTTTCGTTAAAAATTTTAGCACATTGTCCATTGACAGAATCTTCGCCTTTTTTGATTCATATCCTTCCCCTTGTCGCTTCAGGTACATCAACAATTTCCCATAACGTGCTATGTCCACATTTTCCTTCATTTTTAGTGTACTTTTCAACATAGAATACGTTGACCACAGCGTGGATGATTTCAGTTTTTCAGCCTGGGTAATCATACATTTAAAAATTTTACCTATACCTAGGTGTATTCGGAAAAACTCACCCTTTCATGAAAATATGCTAGCATAACTTCTTCGTCGATACCTGTCACTTTCTTGGCAGTTCTCCAGGCATTGAAAACGTTGTAAGTCTGGTCATATTTATCTCGCGATTTCGATGGTAATAAAGTAGAAATAGCTTCTAGCGCTGCTTTTGATATTCCAGAATCACGTTCATGACTTTTTTCCATTTTCTCAAAATTTTCGTGCTTTCCACTTTTTAGAATATTTGTTTACTGAAAGTGCTTAGTAACGAAAAACAATATCAGCCATCTGATATTAATTTTGTTGTAACTCGCTTGTCATGTGATTTTCAATGATTCTTATTTTCTTTTATTCATGAAGGACTTACCTGAAGTATCCGAAAAAATTAGGTGTATCACACGTAAAGAAAAGCGGCGTTTCTTTACTCCTCGCGTTTCTAATCTCGGCTTCGCCTCGATTAGAAATTTCGCGAATCGTAAAGAAACGCCCTACTTTTCTTTACTTGTAATACAAATAACTATTTTTCAAAAATTTTTGCCGGCGGATATCTCGGAAACTAAAACAGATAGGGACAAACTTATACCATTTTGTAGGGAATTTAATCATCTTTCATTTTGATCTCGCACTCACCGTTTTCGAGTAATCAGCGAAAAGCTGAAAAAACGTGATGACAAGTGTGTAAAATCACTCCCGACAACCTAGCCGCCAGCTTAGTTTTCCGCCCTTTGGCCATTAATATATTAAACATCCGGTATTGTTTTTGCATTAAACTAAGCCCAAAACGCTGTATCCATTTATAGTACATTATAGAATTATTCCCTACAGATTTAATTACCAAACAGCTAAAGCAAAAAACACGATATAATCCTTTTTACATCACTAGACAAGTAATTTTGACCTGCCGTTTGCATAGATGAAGTGTTTTTTGATTTGAGCCAACAGTCCCGGGGGTAGAGATGAAGTCCCGGCTTAACGGAGCGTTAACTGCGAGCTTTTGACGAGTTTATTACTAATTAGCGAACGAGAATTAGTAATTTAATATGCCAACAGTGCACAAAAGACGGCCTCTGAATCCTGATTAAAGTCGACTAATTGCAGGACATAATCCCGCGTGCGTCCACCTGTGCTGAAAAAAACGTTCTCTTCTAATTAAATTCCGATCGGCGAAATTGAACAAACAGAAAACTTTGATGTGTACGTCCCAGGAGAAAATTATGAAATTTTTCAATTACCGCAGTTATAATTAGAGCAGTAATTTTTCCAATAATAGAAATGTCGGAAAGTTTGTGGCTGAGACCTGATAATGTTTACTGTTGGGAGAAATCTGATTAAAAAACGTGAAAATTAATGGGAAATGCTGCAATGATGAGAATAAAATTGTTTCCGTGGGGGATCAACGGCGGGTGGATGTATTTTTCAGCAACGATACTATCGACGATTAAAACGAGTTCCAAGTGAATGTTTTCCTTTGCAACCCCCGAGACGAATTTAAGTCGCACATCAATTAGACCCCTGGGAATCCCCTTCGCTTTTAAGTATTTTGTTTGGGTTCTTGTTGCATTTGATCCACATTCAAGAACAACTCCCACTTACTTTCTCGTCATTGAAAGGTAAATCACGCGTTGAAAGTTCAACTCGGTGGGTATGGTTTCAATATTCTCATCAATTACGGCGTGATCTTTGGCTTTTTCTGTTTGGCATCACACCCAACTTGTTTCAATAAATTCTAATTTGTTGCTTTAATGTTGGCAAAGGCACATGTTCAATTCACTTAACACGACTCTTGGTTATTTATATCGTCTCATTTCAGATTTCTGTGGGTCGGAAATGACCACCATAACGCTGAAGAATAGAGAGAATTTTATACACCAACTGAAAATTAGGTTTTCGTTCTTTACTCTTCAACGTTAGGTATAGTCATTTCTTTTTAAACTCCCCAACCTCACAGTTTCAATAAAGTGGGAGGTTACTAAAATTTTCGAATTCGAGATAACACCAGATCGACGTTCAGAGACACAAAAATAGATATTTATTTTATTTTAGGGGTTTAAGCAAGACATTATGTGACGGAGTATGGGAGTTTGAACACCGAGTGGAGTGAGGCGAATTAAATCCATACGAGTCTCATACTATCGCTTAAACTCCGAATAAAATCCAATATTTTATTTTCAAACAAAAAACGACAACAAATAAATTGCAAATAATCTTAAACTTCGGAGTTTAAGATTACTTATAGGTCGCTCAAACATATGAGGTCATAAAAATGACTGTTATTATACCTTGTCAATGCAGTCATTTAAATAATTGTTAAATGACGTTTGAAAATAAATAGTTTTTAAAATTTGTTTGTGCGTATACATGGGTACGTAGTATTAGACCGATTTGGCTGATATTTGGTGTATGGGCATCTGATAACCTAATTTTAAAATTATACTCGCATTTAGCCATTCAAAACAAGTTTTTGAAAGATTTATTGTCACTATCAGAAAGGTCTTCAAATTCTGATTCCCAATAAGACCAAATGCATTTTTATTTAGTGCCTTCTAAGTTAAAAAGTCCAAATTTCTTAAGTAGGTACATTAAAAACACACTGTAGCCCAAACTATTAGGTAAATTTGTCTGAAATTTGGTGCATGGAAAATGTGCGACCCGCTAAAGAGCTGAAGGGCTTTTAGAAGCAATCGGCTCACGGAAGGTGCCATTTTGGCACATCAACTTTAGTATGTTAAGTACAATAAGGGCTCCTTTATTAAGTGACCATTAGAAAAACGATTAAATTCTGGTTCAGTTTTTACCATTTCGGCGGAAAATAATCAAAATCTTCATTGTCATTAAAAAGGAGCGGACTGACAATGATGACGTAAAGTTACAGTAGGTGACAGTAAATGTAACAGGATATTAATCTTAAAAGAAAGACGCGGTGTCAAATGTGATAGGTGGCATCGTTATTTGTCAAAAAGTGTAAAATTGTTCACAATGACGGGCGGTCTAAAATTTTTCGTGTTCAACAATTAAATAAAAAAACGAACACTTTTCTTTGTTTGCGATGGTGTCCCTCGTGAAAGTAAGGGTTGACTGACAGCTGATAGAACTCAAAAAATGATGAAGTTACAGTCGCTTTCTTTGCTGCCCATTTTTGAGACGTTCACAGAATGCATTAGTTTGTAACACATTAGATTTATTATGAATAAGTTTTTCCTCGAGGGTCGGAATACTTTTTCTAGAGTTTCTTCCAGCAACTTTCTGATATCGTATCGAAATGGGGAGGTATATCTGGTAACAGTTAATTCATAATTGGATCTCATTACACTTGAGAAAACGGGAACGAAGTATTCTAAAACTTCTAAAACTGAATTCTCCAATATTTTGAATGTTTTAAAAAAGTTGTAGAGTTCGCAAACAAAACTTAGAAATGGATACAACTTCGCAGACGATCTCGCCATAAGTATGTCTACTGCTCTCAGGCGGGGTTAAAGTTAATCCTTCAAATCCTACGACAATAATTGTTTATGGTAAAGTGTGTTATATGGCATACCGGGTGATTCAGTTTGGTATTCGCCCCCCGGTAACTTCTTTATTTATTAAAGAAGAAAAAATATAAAACCATATATATTTGTAAATCGCAAGGCAAACTCTATTAAATCACGTCATTAAATCGTCTAAAGTCGTGTCGCATATTAACGAACGCGGGGGTTGTGTGTCTCAGGCTTTTTTTCTGTGGGTTTGTAAACGCTGTTTATTGACACTGACAGAAAGTGATGGCAGAGATGATGGATGTGAAATCCCGTTTACAAACCAACAGAAAAAAAGCCTGAGACACACAACCCCCGCGTTCGTTAACATGCGACGAGACTTTATATGATGATAATATGTTAAAATTACGATAGTCAACTTTGATGACATTCTGTAAATTTCTTATAGAACTCATGTAGAAATTTTTTTTGTACATTCAAGTATGTAAAGAAAGTTTTTTATAAAACAATTCGGCAATTTTATTATCAATTATTACCAATAATCCTAGTCAGCCCATTGAAAAAATTAAATTATTGTGTTGACTAATGTCGAACCCACTCTAAAGGAAAATGTTCTTTTAATTACAGTTCATTTAACTTTTCTATATCGTTAATATTAATAGCGTTATTGTCATTAAGGAGTTAATAATAATTTATATGATGAAAGTATAAACTTTCTGTACATGCTTGAACGTAGAAGAGAAATGTCTAAGAAATCTGAAAAATGTCATTTGAATAAAAAAGTTGACTATCATAATTTTTACATGACATACAGGGTGGAACCATAAGAGATGGAGAATAGCTTAAATCAGAAAAAAGTTGCGTTTTTTCAAGGTGATTAAAAATCTGTAAAGATGTCTCCTTTATCTTGATTCGTTCCTGAGTTATTCCGAGAAAATTGAAAATGGCGATCTTGGCGAATTTTGAACTTTTGTATTTTTGACAGCTGTCAACCCAACAGCATTGCCAGAAATTTTCTAGGCCTTTTAGATTTTCAGTAACGACAGTCAACTTTTCTTTTTCTTATGTAGCAAACATGGACTTTTTGACCGATCGTCAAATTTTGAAAATTGCTATTTTGCATTTGTAAAGTCAGCCTAAACTTGATGAAAAACAATTGTAAAAGAGTAGGTACCCTCATTTCATCAAAACATGACATGTGAAAACTATTGAATCCAACGGTAATAAAATACGCCTTGGCATGGTGTGACTAAAACTTTGACATATTTTTTTCTAGAAGTCCATATTGATTACATTTTTGAAAAGATATTTTTTTTGTGCATCCGGTGATGTTAAAATCCAATATGGCTGCCATAAGGAAAAGAAGAGTTGACTGTCGCTGCTCAAAATCTTGGAGGCCTAGAAAATTCCTATCAATACCGTTGAATTGACAGCTGTCAAAAGTATATAAGAGCCAAGTTTCATTATTAATTATTAGAAAGACATACATTTTTCCTTAAAATCGCGATTTTCAGTTATTTCGCGATAACTCAGGAACGAATCAAGATATCGTCGCAACTTTTCTCTAATTTAGTCTACTCTCAATCTCTTACGGTTTCCGAGTTCCCAATCGTGCGTAACCAAAAATTCACCAGCCTGTATACCTACACGATTTCATGGCGTCATTTAATAGAGTTTGTCATGCGATTTACAAATATGTATATAATATGGTTTTTGTCTTTAAAAAAGTTACCAAACTGAATCACCCAGTATAAGTAACGTCGGTAAAAGTTCAGTCGGAGAGCTTTAGCGAGCGGAAAGAATTTTCTAAAATAAGTTAATATGCGGTGGAACACACGTGTCCACAAAACCGGCGCATAATGAAATAGTAGTGCGGTATTGACATTTGACAGTGGTGACGATAATAAAACGAGGCATTTTTCGTTGCCGTCGTTTTTCGCGCGAAAACTGTTAAAATCAGTGGAATTATCAGAGGGAGACTTAATCAGACAAGCTCTCGCATATTAAACGTTCAATTTTAACGAGTTTTCCGACTTTATCAGGTAATGTCTTCAGAAACAACAGTAAACTGGTTTATGTTCGTTTTCCCGGAGCCATAAAAACGCGTTAAAATAGACAACTAATGAGAGTCGAAAATCACATTGTATCAAAACTAGTAGGGTGATCATCGTTAGGTTATTTTTTCGATCTACAGGTGTCGCGGTTGGCAAGGAGCAATGATGGAGGATTCCTTTTGTTTTGGAAACAATTGTCGGGGGCGGTTGAAGCGCCAAGGCAATTATTTTAATGCGTCCTCGTTACAGCGATTCGTGATCAGCTTAATTCTTGGGGTTGCCCGAGAAAAGCTCGGATATCGAGCGCTTGTTAAAAGATTTTATTCGTCGACACAAGAAAAAAAGTTGGAGGTAGTGCAATTTCCGCACGGACTGACGAGTTGTGACATTTAAATTTGAAACCTGTTCATTTCTGGAAGCTTTAATAAAATAACAACCGTAATGGAAATATAACAAGAATTTTCTCCGGGAAAGCACACATGGTGCAGGCGCGGTCCGAGCTGTTTATTCTTTTCAGGGTTCTCGTTATTCGGGCTTATAAAGCGCACGTTTCCACGATATTCGATGTAATTGTTCGATATTACGTTACATTAGCATAGGGACTGTCAGTTGGTATTCAACTCCACGTTCTTGTTTTAGGCATTATCGAATCAATACCGATTTAGTATGCGTCGACGCTGTGATATTATTATGTCGAAAGATTAATTGGCGTGAAGATGGCTTTAGCGTGACAATTGAAATGCACCTGATGTTGTTTGTCGTCTCGTGGTTTCGATCTTAAATAACAAATCAGAACGTGATAATAAGTAATCCTCGATAATTAGAATTACATTTCATTGTCAAGTTTTAACGAACCCCCTGTATATTTCCGTTTCTGGTCGCGACAACAATGGAAAGTTTTCCTTCCATCCACTAACAAAATAGGGGGGTATTTCTTAAAATAATATTAGTTGGTATCGATCACGTAATTATTTATCGTGTTTACTGCCGCCCGAAAGAAACGGATTAAATTGAAAACATTCTAACGAACGTTATTTATTATTCATTATTGACTAATGGAACAGAAAATAATCGATATTCCCGGTTTATTTTTACAAGTTTTTAATGACCGCCACAAGTGAAGGTTCATCTGCGAAGCTAATGAGCACTGTACATTCATTTTTCAGTAATCGTTATTCGATGCAATATATAGTAATGCGTGTTTTTATTTTAACTGCATTGCGGGTATTCTTGTACGCAACGTAATAAAACAGTTCTTGTATAGAAGAGTTCAAAATCTATTATTTTGTCTGTGGTGGCGGCGTTAGGCCAACTGCCAAATTATTGGTAGGCTAGATTTATACTGTCACCGGATATTAAATTTAAAACGTTCGTTTAAATTATGAGTATAATAAATACGATGACATCTTTTATGATTTTCAACGTATTCCAGCAAAATGTTTGAATGTTTTTTTCAAAAATGAAGCTCGCTGCGACGACAGGGGCTGTCGTGTAATCGTAAATTCTGGCGACAATAAAAATTGGGAAGAAATTAAATAACGAAAAGATAATTTGTTAGAGCTATTAATTCGCTTTTCACTTCACTGACTGTCCGTTCCGAAAGATTTCTATAGGAACTATATTTTTGAAATTAGTCTTTATTTTCCGGTTTTACGCACATACTTAGCCAAAATATGCGTAATTATGCGCTACCGTAATTTTTTTAGAATAAACGTGGTTGCTGGGATATTGGCAGGTAAACATTTGTGAATTTTTCGCGATATTTGGAGATTTTTTCAACTCTTTCAAACATTTTTTACACATTCTGTCAGAAAACTAATAAATATGCAATGTAAATCCTAAATTTTAGTTCCGAAAATACGAAAGGTAATGATCTCGCAGTGGTAAAATGAAAATCCTTCCTTAAAAGTTCCACATTTTGAGGCACGTTTGTTACAATAATTATACTGAACAGCTCAAATTAGACTATAATATACGTTAGTTTATACCATTCTAAGTAACAATGTTAAAAATAAAAAGTCTTGCTTTTTAAAGGGATAGTTTGGGGAAAATACGTCAAAAATTACTGTATTCAGCAACAGGATCGAATTAATATAATTGCCGTTTTACTTACCTTTGTTTTAAAGTGAAATAAAATTGCAGCGCTTTAGCAGTATTTTTGCAGGAATTGATAATTTAGTTTCTTCAGCGCTCACTTTATAAAAAAAGCTGCGGCAAATAGATGTTACCTACTAAACGTCTATAATAATAATAATAATAGTAATTCTAATCTATTGAATAGCAAAAAAACTAATATACAACCAAAAACGCTATTATAACCCATGGATAATACAAGCACATCTCAATAAAACATTAAGCAATACGAAATATTATTTTAAACCATTATTTTTACATCTGTTTTTCAGAAGTACAGGCAGTCGGTCCTCTTTGAAATATGCTATTCTTCTTACGTTTAACTGTTTTACAAAATTTCATTTTAAATTCAGTCGAGGTCAAATCGATTGATAATTAACAGTTTCGCTTGCCTCTTCCAATAGTTTCTCGACATAAACATGGCCGAACTTGCTATTTTTTCCGAGTTTTTTAACTAGTGAAGTCAACTGTTTTATAAAAGTTGTAGTACTTACTGATAGGCAAACATTTTTGAGGGGGGATTTTACCTATGTCAAAAATGTCGAAAATGCTTATTTATTAGTTTTTTGAGACAAAATTTGTACCCGCATGTAGGCAAATGATGCCAGATAATGCGTATTTTAACGATTCGGAAGAGGTCAGACAAAAATCACAAACATCATCAAAAATAGACAATGTTTACGTGCTCAGGAACTATAACAGTTATTCCAAAAAGTCGTGTTAGCGCAGAATCACGGATATCTTGGCTAAGCGTGGGAAACATTTTATAACGAAAAAACTGAAAAACTAAGATTTAATTCCTGGAGAAACCTTATGGGGCGATAGGTTTTACTTGCAGATGTATAAAAACCTCCCCTTGAAGGTAAGATTCATCTGCATCCTCTAAACGCCGTGGCTTTATTGTTGTTACGTAATGATATCTCTGTTAAATGTATTTTATTTCTTAAATTATTATGTAAATAAGTGGTTTAGTTTATGACTGGTTTAGTAGAGAGTTTTAAGAATGTTCTGCTACTACAGATTATTTACTATAGTTATTCAACGATGTTCCTTTATAGGTGTCAAAATAAAATTGTTATCAAGTTGTAGGTAGTTCATTGAGTAACGGAAGTCTCTTTACTTGAAAAGCTGTCAAGGCGGTTTCTAGCGGCAAAACATCGGAAAGGATTTAAAACGGATCTTTAAATATTAAAACTTTAAAAAGACTCAAAGGAATATTAACGGCAAAGTTAAAGTCTTTAAAAAGTATACAAAAGAATTATAACTAGGTATTCAAAATATCTTACTCTTCTCAGTATTGACGTCTGTCTGTAGCTCAAACTAGTGAACGTATTGAGATGAAATTTGGCACACATATTCAGTGGGAAATTTGTAATTTGGGCCACATTGGTTCACATCAACTGCAAATCCCCATTTTTCGCGTTACCATATGAAAGCTCTTCGAATTCTGCTTCTAATAAAAATGTATTCACACCTGGTGCCCTTTTGGCCTAAAAACGGTGCCGTGAAAAAACCCAATATTTTTAATTAGCAAAGGCGAGGTGAGGCGAGCAGAGCTATATCTGCGATTTTGTTTTTCCATTAACATGTGTACATTTTGGAATTCACTTTGTTCCGTTTTTACAAACTATTTTTGCAATATATTTTCGCTTGTTGAGCGTTTGGGATTCGTAATTTCCAAACGTTTATTAACTAAAATTAAATCAATCGACTTTCATTTGATTCGGCGTTCGAATCATACCTTCATTGTTTGTGGAGTTTATTGTTAAAATATTATTTGAATGTTCAGCCGCCGGCGTTTTCAAAATAACCGGTATTGTAAAATTCCTTTTGTTTTTTTGTTACAGAATGCATCTGCACAGGCGGCCCTGCAAGCTGCCCAAGCACTCACAGGAACCCAAAATTCGGTAACACCCACTCCAACTCCTGCCACACCGGTAACCAACGGACAAGGACAAGATATACAGGGTGGACCCAATACGGTCCTGCGTGTCATCATCGAGCACATGATATACCCCATCAGTTTAGATATATTGCATTTGGTGAGTTGTGCACGTCGTTTCACGTATCGCCCCTAAAACCGGTTTATGATCTCTTTCCAGATATTCCAACGATTCGGTAAAGTACTCAAGATAGTCACATTCACTAAAAACAGTAAGCGATAAAATTGAGTAATTTTTTTTTTGGGGTTGAAACTGTTCATTTTCCAGACTCATTCCAAGCCCTGATCCAATATCCGGACACGGCATCAGCGCAATCGGCGAAACAGGCCCTCGACGGTCAAAACATTTACAACAGTTGTTGCACCCTGCGCATAGACTATTCCAAAATGTCGTCGCTCAACGTTAAGTACAATAACGACAAATCGCGAGACTACACGAACCCGAATCTGCCCACCGGCGACAGTAACGATCAATTGGCGTTAGGGGGCGGCCTCGCCGGCGGTTTGGGAGCGGATATTTTACTTTTGGCGGCCCAGCCGAGACTGGCGAGGGAGCGAATGGCCGATTCAATTTTGGCCGGCGCCCCGGGCGTCCTCAGCAGTCCCTTTATGCACGGATTGGCGTCGACGTTGGCGACGCCGTATCCCGGCGGCGTCCCCGGCCTTGGAGGATTCGCCTTGGGACAGGCGGCGCCGGGACTCAGAGGCATCGCGGCTCCGGGATTGGCCCTCGCCACCGTCTTACTCGTTAGTAATCTCAACGAAGAGGTCAGTACAATTTTGCCTTCTTTACACTAATTTATCCATTCTTAAATGTCCTGCGATAGGTTAAGGCTGTACAGTTCACTTTTCAATGACTAATCTTTAATCAATTAAATTTCAACTAATGCCAGTGAACTGTAACATCTGCCATTTTTCGAACCGTTCTTAGCCCTGCAGTGGTCAAAAGTTTTTACACAAAAAATACGAAACCGAAACTTGCAGAAGTATTTTTATTGTCCTCGTCGTTGTGTTAAATGGAATAAGCAAAAACTTAGACGTATTTTTTCAAAATTACCTAAATAATAATAATATTTATTGGTACTGTAACTTATAGATGCAAGTTTTAGTACAAGTCAAAATGAAATAATTTTTAATAATAATAATAATAATAATAATAATTTATTAATTCCTTCGACAATTATAAATTGTATGGGATATCGTCAAAAATACATAGCTATTATATCACGTAAGACATATGTTACAGACCTAGGTACTATACATACATTTGGTACATCACAATCATCACAGTTCATCACAAAAATATTCGTCTAGAGAATAGTAGGCTTTTCCTAAAAGGAGAAGCTTAAGGTCATTTTAAAATACTTTTAAAGAAATACAATTTTTTATTTTTTGGGGTAATTTATTATATACAGACACACCAAGAAAGTTGGGAGACTTTTTGGTTATTTCTAATTTTGGAATGGGGTTTCTGAGGTCATATTTATTTCTTGTATTAATTTCGTGAACATCACAGTTTCTGTTAAATTTGGACTTGTTATTAAAGACATGTATGGAGAGTTCCATTATTAAAATTGAAGGAAGAGTCAGAATGTTAAATTTCCTAAACAGCTATAGCGCGGTTCGCGATTAATGTCAGGGCTTTGTGAAAATTTCATATTGCTGTCAGTTTTGCACTGTGGCCTGGTGGTTTGTTTGTTTCGAACCAAAATGCCATCTTTTCTTATTATAGTATCATTTATTTAATTTATTATTTATTAAATGGAAAAAATCACTTGCCCATTGCAGGAATGCAAAAATGGCAGTAACAATACCGCAATTTGAAACTTTGACAAAGCCCTGACATTAATCGCGCCATAGCTATCTTGATAATTCTGTCATTAACCCGAGCAATAACCACATCATCAGTATTTCGTGTGTGGCTCCACATTCCTTAATTTCACTTGGAAATGGTGCATTTTACAGAAAAAGTGCAAGAGGTAGCGTAGTTTCTAAATTTAATGGATCATCGGATAGTGTGTAATTAAATAAAAAAAAATAATTACGTTAACAGAAAGATTGGGCCGAAAATTTTGAAGGCACGGTGGAGGCGCTTATGCTGGGCACCACGAAATCATCAGCTACATTATTAAAATCTTTATTGTTCGTAATGGTCTCGTAGAAAATTTCAGCAAAATCGGTTGAATGATTAAAACGTGGGAACTAATTTTCGATTTTTGAGGCTGATGACGAAACGGGGGCCCACCTACCGAAACAAAAAAATACGGGTCTTTTATTTTCATGCAAGGAATTGTGGCTGAAATTATTGCACTCTGAGACTGGACACCCTGTATAGTATTCAAGTCTATTAAGCGCGCCATTTTAGTAGGCCGTGAAACTTTTTTTCTCTATTGGCAGTACTGTCACATTAATGTAAAAAATCATTTGAATTTACAATTTACTTCATAGTCAAATCGTTACTATGGTTTTCTCAAGACTGCGATACCACGTTTTCGCAATAAAAACGAAACATTTATTGACTAATAAGTTAATATCTCCAGAACGAGTTCAGTAACCTTTGATGAAAATCATACCAAATTGTTTCTCAGTATTAATTCTATACACAAAAAAACAAAGCAGTGGTACAATTTTTTCTAAACTTTTTCTGCCAATAAAATCGAAATTGTGGTAAGTTTCCATAAGATCGCATGTTAAATTTTCTTGACTTGAAACTTTTAAACGGGCTAGCGAGGCAATTCCATATTTAAACGAGAGCTTTAGATAAGAATAATCTGTGAAATTTTCATTAATTTGGCACCATTTTTGCTTCCCTCCAATACATCCTAAAATCGATTTGGTTGGTACACAACATGGAAAAGCTGTAAATTGTTCAGACAAAACTAATAAAGGCCCTGCAATTGTCATATTGAAGTCGGGAGAGTTTGGGAACGAACTCCGACTTTGCGTTAGGATTTTGCAAATCCTGCAGTAACGAAGTAGCAAACTCCAGTTCAAACAATTCAGTTCCTTGAATAATTGCAGCAGCAAATTACATTAATCTGCTTATAGGGAATGTGAATTATCATTTTATATGGGATCTACTGAAGTTAAGTCGGAGTCTATTATATGGCACTTTGAGTTTAACTGCAGTTGGTTTGTCAACTCTGGTTGTTACTTTGTCGGTTGGCTTACTTGGGAACTATTTATTTCTCAAGGCAAATTTTATTTTTTATGACTATTTTTACTTGTTCGACCGATCAGAAACTATTTGTATATCAAAGCTGTTCTTGCCAATTAGCTCCGTTTTATGGTGTATATATACTACGGCGTTGTTGATTCTTTTGATTGCTGATTCTTTTTTTCATTCGTGAAAGAGTCTAAGCAAGTCTAACTCGTGTTTCCTCAAGTATTATTTGAAAAATAAATGCTAACTCAAAGAAATGTTGCCTCTCTGATTTTATCACATAATAAAATAATATTTTATGCCAAAAAGGCGCTAAGTGTGAATACACTTTCAAATACAGAATTTCAAGACCTTTCATCAACTGGGCTCACCAGAAGGCCAATGCTAACCTCTATACCAAATTTCATTAAAATTCATTCTGTAGTTTCCGAGAAATCGTGCTCACATACGTACATACATATTTTTTTAAAACCACTTTTTTGTGATCCTGGGACCTTGAAACGTGTGGTGTTATCTCAATTTCGAATTTTGGAGTGATTGCAGCAACCTCCCATTTTTATATGGTTGTGGGGAGGTTAAAAATAAAGTCGACGTGTTTTTGCGATTTTAAGAAATCTCAACTTTCATCGATATCTTCGATGTTTTTGAAAATCTAGGATAGCCGTGACTGTACTTCCGGTCACTTAGAAAAAAATCGTGAATTCCGAATCCGTTGAGGTAAAAGCGTATTCTATTTGAAAAGACCGAGTTAAGACCATTTCCGGTTAAACCGAAAGTGAAAGAAATTACCAGAATACATGCCCAGTTGTCCCCCTCTATGCGGGGTGGATCAGCGTTTATTTTATTTCAATATCTTTATTACATCCAAAGGTATTCAAAAAAACATACCCGTTACATTCCCGTACAAATCGCATTATCTGAAATAAATCAAATGTGACGGTTTCTCAAATACAATTGTTCAGTGCCTTACATTTTTTTATAAAAATAATATGCAGTTTTGGTATCAATCAGTTCTGGAGTGTCTCCTCAACCCCACCTGTAATTTAAACTGTCTACAGAAATAATATTTGCGAGAGCGAGATGAAATTTAATTCAATTATCACAGGAACATTTCATAGGACTAATTAATGCGTTCGCTTTTCAGTCAATATTATTGGATGTCTTGTTGCAAAGCGTCAATTTATTTTCACTATGGATAAAAGGCCAACATGAAAACAGCCTCTCGCATTCCCAACAACAGCGCCGTAAAAGCCGAACATCAAATGCATAATATTTCATTTTAATGCACCAATAAAAAATTTAATGCATAATATACTGTTTCCGTGATTTTATCAAAAAATAACGAGTGGAATGCACGGAATTTCGTCCGGCATTTGTTGCAAGTTCGAAAAATGGCAGACGAACGTGAACAGGCGAGGCATCGTCGATGCCTCGCCTTATTTTCTGTGGTTTCGGGTTTGTTTTTGTGATGTGTACAAATCCAACGAGAAGCGCAGTTTCCATTTAATTTCGATTTATCTACGTTTTATTGTTTTAGTTGAACATTATACATGATTATATCGAAAGTCTAATGCTGTTTTTTCTTTTTTACATTTGCTGCCCCTCCGGTGGCATACGCCTACCTCTTTGTGCCACGTTACATCCTCCTGTCATCTTTCTCTCTCGTAGACGGTCACGCCTGATGCTCTCTTTACACTATTTGGTATGTTTTCACACTTAATTATATCGAGCCGTCCGACGACTCTGTTCTTTTAACAAAAAACAAAAAAGTAACGCTTTAATAATTTCAATAATCCGCTCCGCCTCTTTCTCCGTAGTTATTGGTTAAAATAACAGAGTTTCCTTGAAGGGGACCGATTCGCCCCGAGCAGCGGTTTCGGGCGAGTCGGTCCTGCATTTTTTTTTGTAATTTTAAATTTGTTATCGTTTCATTTTACATTAATGAGATTTCCTGTCGTTTTATTTTTATTAATCAGAGCTTGCTGCTTAGATTCAGATTTGTTTACTCTGTTTGTAGTCTTTTCGGTTATGTTTCTGTTCGTTTTGCATGTTTTGTGTTCATTTATGTGAATGTCTCCTACTTTTCTATTATTACGATTTCGTGTTCCGATTTTGGGGAGTTTCAAAATCTGAATTGAGTTTTTTCGTTTTTTTCGATTCAGGTGTTTATGGGGACGTGCAAAGAGTGAAGATACTCTACAACAAGAAGGACTCGGCCCTTGTACAATTAGCGGAGCCGCATCAAGCGCATCTGGGTGAGTTATTAATAATGGAGGATCGACCCTTTTAATTAATTTCCTAATTGACAGCCATAACTCACATGGATAAACTGAAAGTGTTCGGTAAAGTGATCAGGGTGATGTTGAGTAAACACCAGTCGGTGCAAATGCCGAAGGAAGGACAACCCGATGCAGGACTCACCAAGGACTACAGCCAAAGTCCTTTGCACAGGTTTAAAAAACCCGGTTCGAAGAATTATCAAAATATCTACCCGCCATCGTCTACGCTTCATCTCAGTAATATTCCTGCGACGGTTAACGAGGACGACATCAAGGAGGCGTTCACTCAGAACGGGTTCACTGTTAAGGCCTTCAAATTCTTCCCGTAAGTAAATCACACTTGCACTTGTAATACTACTAGTGCATTGTAATCTGACTTATTCAATAACACGCACTGGTTGTTTTTGATAAGATTATTTCACAAATTAGACTTTTTTTTGTTTTAAACGTCATCTTTTTAGACCGGGAGGCAGTGAACATTTTTGGTCTGTCATTTCAACCAACTTGATTTAGCAATTTTCTAGTTAATTTCTCAAAAATTGACACCTCGGATACCGTAAAAGATACAAAATTTTATCAAATTAGGAAAAAAATTGTTTGTCAGTGTAGATTAAGAATCTGGAAAGAAATTGAAGATATCCGGTTTGGTTCCTGAAATATACTGTGAAAATCTGAAAAATGTCATATTCTATTCTAGAAGGCTTAGAAGAGTTTTCGTTGCCTCATTTTATTCTTCGTGCAAGGTAATTGAAGCAAATTTCATAATGATCTGCCCATTAGTAACCAAGTTATAACACGTTGTCAATTTTCAGTCTTTTCAGTATATTTCAGTAACCAATCAAGATATCTTAGATTTCTTTTCAGATTCTTAATCTATCACTGAAGAATACAACTTTTTCTAATTTAATAAAATTTCGTATCTGTTACCGTTTTAGAGATGTCAATTTTTGAAAAATTAAAGTGGCCGCCATTAGCCCCTGTCCCACAAGATTTATGGCAGACTTCCGTTTTAGTAATCTCCAGCATGAAAATAACTATAAAAGTGCTAAACCAATCTCACTGAAATGACATACCAAAAATGTTCACTGCCTCCCGGACTATTTATATCTAAAATATAGATTTTTGCATATTAACAATTAAAGTCGTTTTTTTAAGGAACCACTTTGTGGTAGTTGCACATTTTAAATAAAATGTTGCCATTCGGTAGTTGCACATTTTAAATAAAATGTTGCCATTCATACTGAAAAATTCTCTTTTTCTTCGTTTCGCATGTAAGGAGACGAATTCGAATATGTCGAAAAATTACGTCTATAAAACGCATAATGAAAATACCTTCTTTCTACTCCTAATATAGAAAATTAAGTTTCATAAATAGTTTCCTATGCTGAAAGTGTCTGTTTTTAACACAGATTACATTTTTCTAGATTATCATAACAACCAATCACTTTCAGTGCACGCTATGCCTATTTTCAGTGCATGGTGTTTTTTATTTCACGACAATGACGATTTTTATGGCATTTGTTGATATTGTTATTGTTTATAGTTATTTTAATAATCTGACGCATTTCATCACAAAAGTCGTAGAAAAAATAGTGTGTATACCTCTGTTTGAAAGCATGTTTGCAGGACTTACTTAGTTGCAGCACTCAAACTCAAACCTTGTTATACAAGTAACTATTTCATAATTCCGTGAGAAAATTTTAGCCGTCATTTCGTCAAAAACTCGTTTTTTTTTAAATTTTAATTTTTACGTGAAAATCACGATTTGACTTGAAATAGCGAAAAGAACGCGCAATTGGACCCTCCTGAGCTAAAATGACTTAATTTCAACATGATCAAAAACTCATTTTAAAAGCGTTTTTGAGACATTCTGAGCTGAAAGGTACGATTTTAGCCGTCATTTCGTCAAAAACTAGTTTTTTTGAAATTTTTACCAGAAAATCACGATCACGCGCAATTGGACCCTCCTGAGCTAAAAAGGACACTTTTAATTTCAACTTGTGTGCACATGCACACGCTTAAGAAAATGACGTATTTTTCCAACTTGTTACATAAATAGCTATTTTCACACTCATGACAAAAGTATTACTAATTTTACAAATAACTATTGTACTGAAATCCAGGAACACTAATCGGGAACGACCAAATCTACAATACAATCGTAGTTTAATGGGTTGCCTATCTGCATAAGATTTTTGTGAGCTGCCGTTTACAATTCATTGACGTTTGAGGTTAAACGTCAAAAATGACGTTTATAAAAACAGTGTCATTAAATTTTCAGATTTTCAGAAGCAAGTTCAAAATCGGGCATCTTTTATACCTGAAATTATTTGCTGTTAGTCACTTTTTGTGGTACGTAACCAATTTTTTAACATTCTAAACAAAATCGCATCCCCTTGGTTGTTATAGGTACTGGAAAATTTCCTCTTTCACTTTTTCGCATCTGAGGGAGAGATGAATTATTTGAGTATGCTAAAATATTACTTTTACAACTTGTACAATTGGGGAGAAAAAATTTTGGACGACAGATAATTTGAGTGACAATTTATTGTAAAATCAGCTTTAGGGAATGTTAACCTCACTATTGAGACCAGTGTCAAATTATCAAAAATCGTCAGTCATAGTGACATTAATACTTGGTTCAAATCAAAATTTTTTGAATTGACATAAAAATGTCTAAAATTTTGTGTCCCCAACTGTACGTAGTGAAAGAATCTTTTTCTCATACTCATATGACAAAAGTATTACTTTCTTTACTATAGTTCTACAAATTTTTGTCCGGTTTGCCTATAATACCCGTAAGCAAGTTGCTGACGCTAGCAATGTTGTTGTTGCTATGATGGGACGTTCCTTATTGGTCCCACCATAGCAACAACATTGCTAGCGTCGGCAACTTGCTCACGAGTTACAGAATAGCCCAGAATATCTTTGTGAACCACCTTTTACAATTTAAATTCATTGACGTTTGATGTTAAATGTCAAAACAGGCGTTCGACGCATCTTTTATATTTAAAATTTAGTTTTATTTGCATATTTACAATGAAAGTCGTTATATTTAAGGAAAAATCCTAATAAAAGTATCACTTTTTGTGGTACCTAACTATTTTCTTAACATTTTTAAACAAAATGGCACCTCCTTTCAGTTAGTTCATCATTAATGAAGTCCAATGGCTACCTAGTGTCGCCAGTCATTGCAAACAGAAAGTAGGCGTGCGTTTTTCAGACTTATAACAAAAGTATTACTATCATCTTTTCTAATCTTACAAATAACTGTTGTACGGTTTTGCTTATACCAAATAAAATCATTTGTAAACTGCCATTTATAGTTCATTATCGTTTGATGTTAAACGTGAAAACAAAATGTCATCCAGTTTTCAAATTTTCAGAGGTAACTTCAAACATCGTCTTTTATACCTAAATCACCTAAAATATGGTTTGTAGGAGGAATACGTTGCTTGCAGGATCTGTGTCTCGGAACGCTCAAGGTGGTGCGAGTATTCCAGATTAAATTCTGAGTCGATCCGTGCTTTTGAAAATTTCCAGGGTCCGATAGTTCTCGAGTTATAAGAGATTTAAGAGAACCAATCAGATTTCAGTTCTGATTTGCTTCATACGGTAATTCAATATTAGGTGTACCGTTTCCTAGGTAACAAGATACTATCAATGTAAATGTATATTATTGTATCTGGTTACCTAGGAAATACTGCCGGTTTTTTCATCTCATGTTAAATTTTACATGAGGTTATTTCCATAGAAACTAATTGTTGTCACAATGGAAACTAAGGTGACAACCCTCATGTAAAGTTAACAAGGGATGAAAAACCGGCCCTAAATCTCTTATAAATCGAAAACTATTGGACCCTGGAACTTTCCAAAAAAAGATGGATCGACTCAAAATATAATCCTGAGTACTCCATTAGAAGATGGCGCGGGCGTTCTAAGACACCCTGTAAAGTTTTATTAGTTGAAATATTTATTTTTTCTGCTGCGGTAGTAATGGATCTTCATTTTAACAAATGTAGGTGACTTAAAAACCAAAGAATTGACGTTTAACGTATTTACGGCTGTGGAAATAAAATGTCAAAACAAAGCGTCAAAGCCACCTACGATGGGTATAATAATTTGTAAAAACAATCCTGTATATCACCAAATTTACATTTCCTACTGACTTAGATCGTCTTAGATTAAATGCAATACTTATTTATTATTTGATTTAATAGAAACTCTAAAATAAATCAGTTTGGTTTAAAAAGTAATGTGGAGATAAATAATCGTCTTACTCACTTAAAATCGCGAACTTCTCATGTTCTAAACCAGTCTAAACCGAGAAATGAGAAATGTTTTCGAGACGATTTACAGGAGTAAAATTGAAATAGGGAAACATGTCATTACGAGACCTCGTACAAGCATCAAGTTTTTGCCGAATTGCTGTTGTTTTCACGACTTCACTAAAACTTTTTCAGGACGAGGGAAAATGTAACGAGCCAACATTACCGATCAAATTGCTACAAAAAAATATCGTTACATTAGTTGGCACATAATCGATTGCTTTTCTCAGCAAATGGAAAAGTTATATTCAAATCTTTTGAAAGGAGTATGCAAATCGGGATCGAAGGAATGGAAAATTTGTTTTCTCTCTGCAAACTCCACTTCGAATGTACATAAACAAATATTTGTTGCACATGCACCGTTAAGGTTTTTTCTTCCTTTGCTCGGAAAACTAACTGTGACAGGCTTTCAATAACGATCGTACATATGTGAATAATGTTATTGTGTGGTTAGAGTGGGAGTGTCAATTTTCGATTGAAAACGCATAAAATCAATGTTTTCTACGTTTGACTCAGATTTTACGGCGTTCAAATAAATGCGGTGCACCATATACAGGATATCCCTCGACGAGCGTCAGTTAGCCGTATCTGGAGAACTGTTTCTAGAATCGTCATGGAAATTTGTACACAGGCGTTTCAATTAATTTTGAATCGACTTAAAATATTTTCATCGATGGCGCAGTTCCGGTTATACCGGAAATAGGTACTAATTTCCTTATTTTGAATGGAATAGCCCTGTATGTTATGATATTTTTGGATTCTACGTTTAATTCTAGGTGAACTTTTTCTAAGAATTGCTAGGTCAAAAATTAACCGTTTTTGAGAAAATCAAGAATTTCGCTTTTTTATGCTAAGTGCAGGCCTAACTTCAAAAAGCTGTAACATCCTTTCAGTATGAAATGAGAAAACGATATTAATTTGGAATGAAGTCTAATATAGGGTGTATCCGCCCCTGGACTCAAATTGGATCAAGTACATACAGGGTGTCCTCTGCAAATTTTTAAACACCATCAACTTCATTGGTCACAAAGCTAATTTTTTCAATATTGGAATGCCCCAACTATTTTACGGCACATCGATGCTGAATTTAATTGTCTTATCATTTTAATCTACATGCTTTCCATAAAATAGTTGGGGCATTTCATTTTAAAAAATTGACTTTTTCACAAGTGGCCTAAAAATTTTTGACAGCTAGAAGTTGACTTTTTTTAAATGGAACGTCCGGTATATTTTAGCAACTGCACTACCCCTTTAGGAACCTTTATTCAAAAAAATTCGAGTTTAGTTACATCGCTCTGCTTGAAAATTCGCCATTTAAGCGGGTTCAGTTTCTATAAGAAAATAAGATGAGAACCTTGTTGTACAGGCTTTTAGGAAGCTCTGGTCTTGTTTTCGTTATTTCCCTATGTACAGGGTGTTCAAAATAAATTTTCAAAATTTTAGAATTTTGAAGTTATTTTTCTCAACATTTTCAAATGGAACACCCTGTATATTTTCAACTAGTGTAATGTAGAACATTTTTTGTAATACAAACATGTTGGTTATTTTCATCCGTTTTCGAGTTATTGGCAAATATTACTAATTTTCTTGCTTGCAAACAATATTATTACTTATAAAATTATAAAATAAGCATCCAAACTAAGATGTAAACGTTCAAAATCTCCTCTATTTTGGTTTATGAACAATTTAATTGGTTCTTCAAAAGACATTTCTACTACCTTTAACATTTAGAATAAAAAATGCTAAAATTTCAAAGGAATTGTTAAAGAAGGGCAGTGAAAATGTCTTCGTGAACAAATTAAATTGCTTATATTACAATTTAAAGGCTAAAAGTTGTCTGCAAACAAGAGAATTAGTAATAGTTGCCAATAACTCGAAAACGGATGAAAATAACCAACATGTTCGTATTACAAAAAATATTCGCTTATAAATTCTACATTACACTAGTTGAAAATATACAGGCTGTTCCATTTGAAAAAGTTGAGAAAAACAACTTCAAAATTCTCAAATTTTGAAAATTAATTTTTGAACACCTGTACATAGCGAAATAGCGAAAACACGACCAGAGCTTTCTAAAAGCCTGTGCAACAGGGTCCTTATCTTATTTTCGTTTAAAAACTGCACCCGTGTAAATGGAGAATTTTTAAATAGAGTGATGTAAACTCCAATTTTTTTGAAAAATATTTTTTTGTTCCCAAACCACATACTTAAAAGCCGTAATATTTTAGGGACGAACAAGGGCTCCTAAAGGGGTTGCAAATATGCTAAAATATACCGGGCATTCCATTTAAAAAAAGTCAACTTCGACCTGTCAAAAATTTTTAGGCCAAACTATACATTTTAAAATAATTTCCTGAAATGCACCCTCATTTATAGTTTAATAATGTACTTGAAAGAAGTTGCTAACTGAAATAGTTTAGGCGCTAAGGAAGACCGACGTACAGTTGCAGGACCCTATACAGGGTGTCTCTTTAAAGTGTCAGTTAGGGATATTTAGAGAAGTGGCCGTCATCTTTGTTATTTTAAATGGGAAGCCTATGTTTTGACTCTAGATTCGGATTGGTCTCATAATTGTCAGTTTTGCCTACTTCTAACTGTCATAGTTTTTGACATAAGTCGAAATTTGGGTGAAAAAAATTGATTTTTATCCGACAAAGAAAAATTTGTATCTTCCAAACGGAGGAAGATAAAGAATTCAAACTTGGAGGGTTGAAAGTACAATGTTTGAGCTTGCGGCTGATGGCTCACTCGTTCTTCTTGCAATAACGATATGGCAGAAATTAATTTTTAAAAATGGCGTAACGAAATTGTCCACAAATCAATTATTTCAAATGCGAGTACCATAATTTTGCGTATCCAGAAGATGCAAAATTAAATTCCCTGTGGGCTAGTATTAGCATTCCCTATACCTATTTTTAATATTTTTGAAAATATTTGAAATAAATGTATTTGGGCGAATTAATTATTAATAATTAATTATAACAGGGAGTGCGTCAGAGCTGAAAATATTTTCACTCGATGGACAATGAATTGAAACCCCCGTGTGTCAATTTTCGTTCAGCTGCTCAAAACGATTCTCTAAATATCGCTAACTGACACTTTAAAAGAGACGCCCTGTATATCCACTTCGCGAAGCGTGGGATTACATATCCATTTCGTGTTTAATTTGGACCACGGACGATGCTTTGTGATGTTGTAAAGGGTGTTTCTGCTAATCTCTTTTCGTCAATTGCACTGGAATTAGACAGGATTGTTGACTATCCTCGATATTAAAGTAATATGAATTTATGGCAAAATTAAATTACAAATCTCGTAGGAATACCAACCAATTTGGGTTCCTAACACAAATATGAACGTATCCTAGAAGCGTAAGTAGTTGCAAAAATCAGAAAATGGAGACAGAGAGCAAAGCAGAGAATGAAGCACTCACAGAGAAAAAACCGACAAAAAGCATTGATTACCAATCACTCAAAACGAAAGATTTGTAATTTAATTTTGTTATAAATTCACTATAATTTTTCTGTAATACTTTCCTTGTTTCGCTGCACGATCCAAAGTTCATTTTGTATCCTTATATTATGTACATACATAGGTGTATACCTATATCACTTTAAGGTGTAATGTTCATGAATAGATTTTTATATTCGAAACTCACTGCTATAAAAAATCTGTAGATTTTTACAGCAATAAACTTTATTTATTATTATTAAAGTGATATTTTGTGTTGTAGCAAAGACAAGAAAATGGCCCTAATCCAGCTGCCGAGCATGGAGGACGCAGTGGAGGCGTTGATCCGAATGCACAACTACCAACTGTCGGAGTCGAATCATCTGCGAGTCTCCTTTTCAAAATCCAGCATATAATGCAACATTGAGACCGATCGCACAGTATTCATTCCATTTAGTCGTGTCGTCACGAGAATGACACGATTAGCTCTAATGTAATTGCAGCGCTTATTTATTATTAATAGACTGTTCAGGCAGGTTAAGCTTCTACACGATGACAAATCAGTATGATGTTAGTATTTTTTTTTTATCTTTTAAGTTTTTAAATTAAGTATTTGTTATCGACTCAGTACTATTTTAAGATGATTTTTTTTTTCACTGTTGCGTTGCAGTATTGAAAAGGCTTTAATAAATTAAGCGAGAGAGAAAAACCTAAATTGTGGATCAAAGTCGCCGCGATGTTATTTTTTGTAAGTTTATAGAGAATGTTAGTATTGTAAAAGCGAATTCGCTGCAATGTGCAGTTAGTATTAAATGGATAGTATTGTTAGGACGTCGCGGAGTTAGAAAATATCAGTAGTTTTTAGCAATCAGTGATTAGTTTAGGGTAAAAAACCACAGGGTGTAGATGTACCCTAGAGATTTATGAATGTGTTTCAATTCATATTTTCTCTGATCTGGCAATCGTGTCGACTTACTCACTATTTTGAATCTCCCTTATTTTTTTAAGACACGCTCGCCCGATCCCCCATTATTATAATAACGATATTTCTCTATCTATATACTATTACACTTGACAATCATAAATCATTAAAATCTAAAGACGCGTGACCTAAATTTCAATGTTTGTCTCTTTTTCAATCAAAATAACAAAAATGAAGAATTTCTCTCGAGGGACATATCGCATGCATATTATTGCCAAATTTAAAGTCAATATCTACATGGAACTAAATGTTAGAAATTTATATATTTTTTCATATGTTGAGTGCGCACAATATGTCTTTCATAACGAGCAAGCGTTTGGTTCTTCTGGCTTCTCAGGTTTTATTAGTTTTTTACCTTTTTTACTAAATTAGAGTTATGCATTGTTTTATGTTGGGAAAATTAAATATTTTCTTTGTATTTTTGTTTGGTTTTTTCTTTTGTCCCAGTTTCTTCCAGGATGTAATTCCGAGGTTCATGCAAATTTTTTGCAGATTTACCTCACCGTTTTGTGATTGATATTTCTGGGCGTGAAATGCTGTAATAATGAACAAACGCTATGGCATCGTGCCTGACCGTGGGATCAACTAATAACAAATCATTGAATTAAAAAAGAAAATATCTATTTAAGCATTGCATTGAAGCGTAGAAACATTGCTATATCTATCCACATATACTCTACTATTTACATACTAGATTACTTTTAGATTAACGTAGTGTAAAATTTAGCTTAAACTATGGGCACAATTTGAATTTTTATCAATAAACTGTGTATAATCTTTCGCGCACACGTTTCGTGCCCCTGGTTTGACGGGGGGTGGATATTCAGGAGTTGTATGATGGTTGTACTTTGTTAAGTTTTGATTCCACAGTTTTTAGAACTGAGGGCCGGTATGGTTTCTCTTTCCTCCTACTGTACCGTTTTTGTTGGATTTCTATTATCATGTATCCGATATCAAATATATCAGTAATATGATTCAGATTTAGATTTATTCTGTCATTTTACAATAAAATACGTTACAAAACGAATATGTTTTTCATTTTTGTCAAAGATATTAAGTAATGTTGGCATAATATTGAACTCGCTTTTAGGTACAACAAAAATTACCCTTAGACCTGCTTACGAACTGGTTTTAATGTAATGAACATCCGTAAAGAGTCGTTTTAATCCTCCACCTTAGCACGTTGAGAGCGGAATGCATTTTAAAATCTGCATTCCGATAACGTATTTTTTTTAATATGACACCCAAATCATTAACGATTTGTAATTATACTGTATATAGATTTTAAAATGTATTCCGCTGTATAGTTTCCATCAACCTATATTTCGGAAAGTTTGGCATGTTTTGCAGTAACAACGAAAATGATAGTGTAAGCAACTTTGTACACGATTTATAGAATAATATTAATTAATTGTACATATACAATTACATACCCCAAAAATCTGTTTATTCGAATTTCTTTAAGAAGTATAACTATAACTAATATCAGTTTGAAATCTGAAACATAAACTTGGCATAAATGTCTTCATTCTGATTTTTTTTCAGATTTTCAGTAACAGAGGTGTGCGTTCTTGGTGGGGGTCCAACACATTTTTTGCATATTTTTTTCTGTACGCGCTTTTTTTGCAAAGCAACAATAATAATGTCATCGGCATTCCACAATACACTAAAAGTACTCTTTCTAAATATCGCTAGGATGCACGGTCCTCAGATTTGGAGCAAAGACATTTTTTTTGCAATTTTCATTTTTTTTACTTGAAATCAAACTTAAATGGGATGTCCAACCCTATACAACAAACACTCGGTCGGAATTTATGACGACAGTCTACCTCCTTACGTTTGAACGCATTTAGGAGTTCAAAAAGATGCAATGCATTCTCAGGGCTTTATTATAAAATTTAAGAGGATGCTACATTATCTAAAGTTGATTCCATGTAGAACAGTTAAAGTTTTCAGTTGAATTTATTTTGTAATTCTCCTGCAGTAAATTAATGAGGGGAGCATTTAACTCGAAAACGGTGCATCTTAACCGCATGCAACAGAGTACCTACTTTTTGGTGAATTGTGGACTGCCGATGATAGTCATCTTATTACCTACTTTGTCAAAAGAAATCGCTTACAGAAAAAAAATCTGAAAATGTGCAAGGCCCCCCAAGAACGCACACCTCTGATGTTACTAAAAATCTAAAAAATTACCATAATGAAGCCTTTTATTGCACTAGCCCAGCAAACCTCAATCTTATGGCCGGTTGCCGGCCGGAATGAGGCTGCCCGGACAAGCCGGAACCGGCCCAGAAGCGAGTGCCTTATCTGGCGCGGTCCGCATGTGTGCCTCTGGTTTTGTTACGGCCGATCTACGTTGCCCAGGCACAGGCCGGGTCTGGTTCTGCTTGGGCCCACATTACGGCGTTCTTATGGCCACGTTCAGGCCGAAACTACCTCGGGACGAAAAAAAACGTGATAAACCGCTTCACCACCGAGAACCGAACCCGGATTCTTCGGACGATAGTCGAGTTTCTTGTTACTAGGCCGCTTCACCTCATACTTTACTTTGTTTGTATCTTGTACATAAACTAACCGGCAATTATTTAAAAAATATGTAATACTCTTTAATTTTGCGAATTGTATGATAGTAAGGGTTACATTATCAAATTAATCACTATCATCATGTTATTTAACTACAGAAACATTTTCAATACGGCCAGAATGAGGCAGCCAGAGGCCGGCCGGGCTAAGGCTGTCAGGAGTCGGCCGGGTTAGGGCTGCCAGAGGCCGGCCGTGCCATGGCTGTCTTTGTCTGGCCGTTGTTCGTATGCCCATAGTACGGCCACGTTGTGGCTGCTTTCGTATGGCCGATTCTCGTCTGGCCAGAGTACACGGCCGTAATTCTATTGCCAGTGCCGGACTTGCCGGACAGTTGCCATAACACGGCCAGACCTTCTGTGTTTGCTGGGAGGGTATGTTATAAATTCCAACTTCGAATTCATTATACTTTTTAAGGAAATGCGAAAAATGAGATTTTTGGGGTGAACTTTTGTAGGGGGGGGGGCATAGCTCCCATATAATACATTTTACGACAAAAAGTTATTTTTACTTTTTGTCTTATTTTCACGTTCACATAAGGAAGAGCTGCGATTAGGTGTTGTCCCTATAATTCTGAGACACCCTGTATACAATTTTAAGTCCTAAGCTTGGGTATTAATTATTATCTGAGAGACTAGCGAACTTTAACTCCTGAATTGTAAACAGTAGGTAGGTACTTTATTCACGATCAATACAAAAACATAAAATCAAGTCGACGACGCTTTAGTCGCTCCAAAGTCGGGCAGCCAAGAAATTTCCTAACATCCACATCCAGTTTGCCAGTTTGCGGAGGTGAATAAAACATAAGTAATTACATAAAATTCTAAAAATTGTTACTTGCTAAAGCTAAACAACTGGGTAAGCGATCCTTGGGGGGGGCAAAGAGTTCTTGGGAGTTATACCGGAAGTAGGGTCCAACTTTGAAATTTGATAAAATTTTTAGAAAAAAGGATGCGCAAAGCAGTGCTGATGTGGAAAAATGGCTATAACTTTTAAACCACCAGGCAATAAGAAGAACACCATTGTAAATTAGTAGAAAGGCTGTTCTACGTTATGCATGCCAAAAAGTCCTCAGAAAGTTGATCCAAGGTTTATTTATAGAAATTATGCAATACGTAAGGAAATTTGAAACCTGAATAACAGTTTTTTCTTAAATGGCACCCTGCAAGTTTTTCTACATGGATGGGTGCAGAATTGTATCCTCTTCTTTTCAACGGTACCCATAAAGTGTCAAAAAAAGAAACGAGTAAAATCGCTCTCTTTTTCCATAAGAAAAAAATGTTATTCGGGTTTTAAATTTCCAACATTTCAATTTCTTGAAATCGACTTTTTATCAGCTTTCATATGACTTTGTGGCAAGCATAATGTAGAACAGTCTTTCTACTTTACAGTAGTGTGTCATTCTTATCATTATCGCCCGTGGTTTAAAAATTATAGCCACTTTTCCACAGCAATGCTTTAATTGCGCTTTTTTTACAAAAACGTTAATACAACTTAGGCGGCTGGTGTAAGCGAGTTACATGTTAGGTGTTTTAGACTTAGTTTTTCTTCCCCTACCCAAATCTGCAATGAAAAATGGGGGTTGCTATTTAAAATTTCAAAGTTGGACCCTACTTCCGGTATAAGCGGAAGTGCTCCATAGTCGCCAATGATTTTAGTAGATTCTGGATGTGTCAGTTTCTGTAACTGCCAAATCTACTAACTGTACCTACTTTACTTAAGCCCAGAGATATCAATAATGTTCCATATTCGTAATAAGACACCTTGTAAATATATCGTTATATATTTTTAGTAGAGATGAAACGGATATCCGGTTACTATCCGGTATCCGGCCTATCCGGCCCCTTTTCTACTATCCGGCCGGATACCGGATAGTGACCTGATATCCGGCCGAAGCCGGATACTTACTTCAAAAATAAAGAAGGCTGCAAAATCAAATTTTTATTTTTAATTTTACAATTTTAACATTTGAAATTTATAGTGGCAAATTATGATGGATAAAATTTTTATGATTCAGCGATGCCATTGCACACTTGCACAGTTTTCTGGAGTTTTTAGATAAAATTGTATTGTACACCACCACGCGCGACCAGTACTCTCTTTATCATCTGTTAGCATTTCCTTTTCAAGGACAACTGGGCTGGGATTACCCGCTTAACCCGCTCACCACACACGATTCACCCGATCGAGTTGCATCGTGTTATCTCGTGCTGCGCCGGCTGTACTCTACCTACTCATGCCTCGAGTTCACATATTTTTGCGCGCTTAATTCAAACCTTATAGTTGGCCGGTTATCCGGCGGCCGGCTATCCGGCCAGAGCCTCGGCCGGATATCCGGTATCCGGCCAAAATCACTATCCGTTGCATCTCTAATTTTTAGTACCGGATTTGATAGCTGATTTTTTTCATAGTTTGTATGTAATTTAATTTAAAACACCACATTTTTTTACTCACAGATTCTGACTTGGTTACAAATTCTGTGAAAAAGTAGAAATTTCTACCGTCTCCGAGACTGTCAATTTTTTTTGTTTGAAACATGTTCGAAACTTTTTCGTACTGTTTTTATTTGCAGCTACTTATAATGCATTGACTTTCGACCTTTATAAATCTGGCCTAAATAAAATTTTTATAGGAATAGGTAAGTATACTCAGTACAAATTATAACACCATCGGCTATATGTATGTAGACATATCAACAAAACTTTCGTTGCACGTCATCAATAAACGTCAATACGATTTGCACAAATGCACATTTACCTGGAGCTCTCGAAGAAGCCTCACTTATTCTCACCTATTTGATGCTGAGATTAAGTGACGCTCCTCAAGTAAATGTGCAAATCGAAAATTCTATTGATGACGTGCAACAGAAGTTTTGTTGAAAATACTATACCTACATAATAATACATAGCGAAAACTTTTAATGGTTTGTCCATCAGTTTTTATGTTAGAAATTTTACTAGTTTCTTGACTTGCTTACGTGTAAGAGTAAAGCTTTTCTAGTAAAAAAGTATTCCTGATCAGATACCTAAACCCTAGAAAATAGGTAAGTACCTATTAGGACTCGACACTCGAGCTAGGCGACATTTTTCGTTTAAAACCTTTTATTTATTAGGCAAGTGGATCTGAAAATTTATCATATCCCAAATACGGCAAAAGTTATTAATTATTCAATCTAGCACAACTTTCTCAATCCTTTTTAAGAATTACTAGAAATCACTTCAATAACAATGATAAATAATAATAAAACACATCCGGCGTACACCTAACAAGTGCAATGTAAGAGATAAGCTGAAAATGTCCATCAATCTTTCACTTGTCTCACAGATACAAGTCGCTCGTTTACGTTCACATGGGGTCGGTAAATTGAAATACATGGGTTTTTGATTGAGCGCAACAGATATTGGGTAAGTGATATATCGGGTTACATTTTTTTTAATGGTGTCGTGGCAGGTTTTACGTCAAAAAAATGCTGTAAATCACATCAAATTCAAACGGTTTTAAATCGTTAAAACAGATCTTATATCAACTGCAGTAAAGTACAGGGTCTTTTTTAATTATTGTCCCACTTTAAATTGGAGTAGCTTCCTTTATTACTTGAGATATTCACCTGAACAAGAAACAGGATAGTAGACCGTAGGGAGAGTCGTGTATTTTGGGACTAAATTTACAAAAAATTTAATATCTTTTTTTCGCATATAATATAACGAGTGGTACTGATTTTTTCCAACAAAATTCGCGAAATAAATAAATGAGTAGCTTTTGCAACGAAAATCGTCACGAGCGCTTTAGCGCGAGTGGCGATTTTCCAAAAGCAAAAGCTACGAATGTATTTGTAATCAAATTTTGCAAAAAAAATGAGACCACGAATTATATTCGGATGATTAAACAGCAAAAGAAATTCAATGGAAACAATCAGGTTGCCATTATGCTCGTTGCCATGACATTTCATTTGACAGAAATTTTTTCGCTGGAAAACCGTCCTGCTTTTCACTCGTGGTGTTTTTCAGTTCAAAACCATGGTGATTGGTCGACTGTCTAGAAATTCTGGCTTTTGATTGGTTTAAAATTCTTGAGTTGTTTAATCTAATAAAAATATGGAAACCAAAACAACGTCATATGAATTAGCGTTTATTAGAGTGTTTAAAAGAAAATAAAAATCGAACAATACCTATTATTGAGAGGAGGGAACAATATATTTTTTTTTATCATGGTACAAAATGCCCCAAGGTATTAGTAGTGTACCTTGGGAGTCTTGGGACGTACCCTATTGTACTCTTGAGACTTAACATTTTTAAGTCTCAACGTATATTGTAGGTATAAAGAAAAGTCATTGGCAAATGCATATTGTCCTTATTTTGTAGTTAAGTCACCGGTTTTCAGAATAAGAGAAAACATTGAACATCCAGTAAATTCAAAAAAAGCATTTTATTTTGGAATTAGAAGTGATTTAAAATTTACCCCCTCGCGCTTTACTGGCTATAGTGGGTATGTCATTCGTAATGAAACAATAGCCAGTAGCCAATCACGAGAAAGTTTGGGGCTGTTTTTTCGAAAGTTGTTCCTTTTACGTATAAAATGTACGTCCCAAGGTACACAAAAACTAAAATTTCACAATGACCGCTGTGACAAGTCAAATGGTTTGGAGTTAGGCGAATCGACATTAAATAGTTACACTAATGTTACAAAAGGAATTGACTTATCCTGAAAATTTTCCGCCTTTATAGCACACGATATCTAAGCCCCGATTGCACCGCTCTCCCTTAACTTTAAGGGACACTTAAAAGCCTTGGAAACAATTATTGAGACAATCGTTTCCACAGTTCTTAAGGGTCACAAAGTTAAGGGAGAGCGGTGCAATTGGGGCTAACTGCGTATAAATTTTGAGACCTTCTACTTATAGCAACACGCTGTAACCATGCCTACATAGGTATGTTCACTTTTTAACCTCCCCACTCCACTTCACGATTTAAAAAAAAGGGAGGTTACTGCAATCACTAAAATTTTCGAATTCGAGATAAGACCGGATCTATACGTTTTGAGGTCTCAGGAACCCAAAAAAGTGGTTTTTACAATGTGTCTGTATGTACATACGTACGTACGTTCGTAAACACGCCACAGCCCAAACTACTCGACCGATTTGGCTGAAATTTGGTACGTGTGCATGTGATAACCCAACTTAGATCTGAAAAGCTTTTGGAGCCAATCGTGCAACCAGAAATGCCATTTTGGCACATCAACTTTTAGATTTTAAATGTAAACCCCCATTTTTCACGTCACCATAAGGAAGGCCTTCAGATTCTGCTTCCAAAGATGTATTCACTGTCAGTGCCCTTTTGACCAAAAACTAAAAATAACGAGATTTTTATCGGACATTAAAATCGCGGTGCAGTCCAAGCCCCTGAACCGATTTGGCTGAAACTTTGCACAAGGGGATTGTATTACACGTCGAAGAGCTCAACAAATTTTGGATTCAATCGCCCCACGGGAAGTGCCGTTTTGGCACACCAATTTCCAAATTTAAAATTATTCACTCATTTACCCATCCAAAACAAATTTTTAAAAGATTTATTGTCACTATCAGAAAGGTCTTCAAATTCTGGTTTTAAATGATATAAAGTTTATTCGCATTTAGTACCGTTTGAGTAGAAAAATCGAATTTTTGTAATAACACTGAAACCACGTTATACCCCAAACGACTGGATCGATTTGTCGGAAATTTGGTACATGGAGGTTAGGTTGAAGAGCTGAAAGGCTTTTGGGAGCAATTGGTCCACGGGAAGTGCCATTTAGGCATATTAACTTTAAAATCTTAAACACAATAAGTCACGGAAATCAAAGACCCACGCGTTGGGGAGGTTCCAGCCGCTTCTCTGCTGCATTTTTTAACTTAATTTTTACATTTAGTGGCATCTGTTGGCGGTAATATAAAATGCTACAGGTTCTTTTAAGACTATAGTTAAGTCATCTAAGTACAATTTTTATTCTGTCCCGAGATACATGCTGTCCCAAGGTACACGACTCTCCCCTACTCCCAAGTTTTGTTCAGGGACCTTACTCTTAGCGATCAAAAAAAGATAGTTGATACCTGGGGTTGATAGTTTTCGAGAAAAAAATCCTAATTTACTTACGAGAAATGTCCGAATGAAAATGATGTTGAAATTTTTAATTTGTTTATTTTTGAAGTGAATAAATAAGTTAAAACTATCAATAGTAACAAAGTAAGTAACTTATTTATTCACCTTAAAGCATTACAAATAAAAAATTTCAATATGATTACCATCATTTTCATTCCGACATTTCTCGAAGTTCAGGATTTTTTTTCTCCAAAACTATCAACCCCAGATATCAACTAACTCTACATCAATGAAATCAGAAGAAAATTCTCTATCGATCCGTGCAAAAATATACTCGGTGTTATATTTTAAAATAAAGCAAGTTGCATCCAAGTACGGTCTACTATCCTGTTTTTAGATCAGGTGAATATCTTAAGTAATAAAGGAGATATTCCAGTTTAAAAGTATGGGACAATATAATAAAAAAAGACCCTGTACCTGCTTATAAATATAAAGCCCGTGTATAAAACGAATTCTATATTTTTATTTGCCTAATCTGATACATTAAGCAAGGGCTTAAAAATTAAATTTCCTGTTGGGATTTTTCCCAAACAATGCCACTCGAATCTTGGGCATAAGCTGACCCGCCAGTAAATCCAACCTTGATTCAAGAGTATTATTAATTTTGATCTTTCTATTCTGATCGTACAACTGTATACCTCCAGTGATATTTTCGGGCAAAAAATTCTGATCTATCACCAAGTTAACGTCTCTACCCTCCATGGCTTCTTTATACGTCTTCTGTATTTGTGGAAACAGTGCAACAACTAAATCCTTGTCGGCTTTTCTTACAGCCACAAGGACTATCCCTTCAACCAGTTGATAAAGTCCCTGAAGAATCAATAATTCCAGCAAATGTTGATATTTCTTTTTGTTTTTAACTATTCCAACTAAGCGTTGGCGAGTTAGCTCAATTATTCGGAGAACGAGTTCTTGCCGTCTTTGCAGTATTTTCAATCGCCCCTGATTAGCCATAGTGGACGCTAAAATCTTCTTTTGCAACTCCACGTCTTTCAGCTTTTTTTCGTAAAATTCCGTTATCTTAACGCGTTGCTGATTGACGATTCGCCCCTTCTCGATGTTGAAATCTTCCTCGGATTTAGCGTCGATTTCTTCGACTTTTTCGCTGGCTTCTTGGTCAATAAAGGCGATCATGTGCTTGATTTGTTTCTCGACGTCTTCATCACTGAGCGCCATTTTACCACTTTGAGTGACATAAAGCTGTCTTGATCGCGTAAAAATTTTGATTGAAAAACTCAGGAATCTTGTAAATACGTAAAAGGACAAATAAATCACAAGTAACAGGTATGCAGATAGCAAAAACGATAGTTGCAAGAAGTATCGACCGTCATGAACGTGAACGCCTATGCAAATATTGTATGAAAGTAAATAAGGTCTTGAACAGGACGACACCGTTCATTTATTGGTTGATTATGGTGAGGTTGTAGGTTTGTGATTCGTCGAGCAGGTCTCTCAGCCACACCTACCTGTTGCTTAGTAAGGACAGGTGCAAAGTCTATACCACAGATTCCGCTTCGAGCGCTACCTGTGCGATCGTCGGTCTATACTTCATTCTCGGTTTCATTCAAGCTGCTTCGGAGCAGGTTTTCGCCTCAATTCCCTGCAATCGCAGGATAACTGCAGTTTTATGGCTTTATTTGTACCTATCTTTTTAAACCGCAGGAATCTTCAAGGAATATGAAAATTTCAAATAAATGCCTTTTCTGTACAGAATTTATTTCTAAGGGACACTTAAATTCGTGATTTAGCGAAATTTCCTTAACACACCCTTCAACTCCATCACATAGGTATGTGATGTACCTACCCCAACTTCAAAACTTCGAATGGTAATATTCAACAGTTATTTATGATTATAAGTGTTAAAAGTGGTATTTTATTTTGTGAGAAGAAAGTTTGGGATACGACGCGCAGCGGAGTTGCCCATCCCTTCGCATATCATACACTATATTTTCTACAAACACTATTAAAAGCAGCAAAATTATTAATTGAAAACGTCCATGAAATTTGCTGAAACTAAGGTGTAGTAACACTCAGTGACAGTTTGTTGCCGCAGCTTGTTTAATTGTTGTAGCATTGTCACTTTTAACACTAGTGTAAAAAGTAAATCACTTTTAGCACCAGTGTTAAAAGTAAATGACTTTTAATACTGGTAGGTATGAAGGTATGTCATCATAAAATCTCATTTTTAACGATTGTCAACAAACGTTAAAACAACTGTTTTAATAGTGTTTGTAGAAAAAAGCTTTTAACCTCCCCAACCCTATACAATTTTAAAAAATGGGAGGTTACTGCAATCACTAAAATTTTCGAATTAGAGATAAGACCGAACCTCTACGTTTAGAGGTCTCAGGAATTCAAAAAAGTGGTTTAAAGGGATACTCAAGAGAAATTGCGTAAAAAATTATGGTGAGCACAATAAGGTCGAAAGTAGTAGGTATCATTGAAAAACTCATGATATTCTTAACCGTAAGAGGAGAACACATTTGTGGCTTCACCTTTTTTAAGAAATAAAATAAAATTGTGGCTCTTTTACAGCATTTTTGCCGAAAATGCTATTTTGTTTTTACGGTTCTCTGTTTTAACGGCCAAAAATAAATCCCTTTCGTGCCCATTTACAAGGATTTTCAAGCAAATAATTTCAAAGAAATGAATCTTTACCAATTTGAACCCGAATACCACAGATATCAAGAAGAAGCGCTTCAAAGGAAATAAACAGAAGCTGGCTTAAGTACTCGTTTCTTAAATTATGAACTGGGTGTAGTTGAGGCTCCTGTTTGTTAATGCCCACTAATAATACTTAATTAATCTGTTTCTTGTAGGAAATCGATTACCAACCATTGTTGGAATCTGAAACGAAGTTTGAAAAAAGTTGCTAAAGACATCATCAAATAAAATGTGGAGTTATCTTGCTTAGGGCCGATTTCACAATAAAAGTTGAAGGTCCTTGATTATTAAAAGTCGATTTTGTTCAATAACTTTTAACTTTTAGATTAATGGATGGACGAAACTGGGACGATATCAGAGAAGAGTTATTCCAACTTGTGCTGTCGAAAGGATTCGCCACTCGTCAGTACTATTAATAACAAAGAAGATAACAATATACTGATTGTTATTATTTTTATTTCCTAAGTACAGTATTTTAACTGAATATGTTACATATTTTACTAACTTTTAACGGAGCTTCTTAACACATTTGCATGAACGTGGAACCAAATCGAGCTATTTTTCTGTAAGAATAAAGACAATTTGAAACCCCTCAGTTACAATTTGCTTTTTAATCTCTAGTTAACTTGCCTTATCCAACCCAACTAGAGTCCATAACTCATTTTTTATAATGAAAAACATTATGTAATCATCACAATTTTTTGTCTTTGGCTCCTCATATTTCCATTCAAGAATTATCACACAAATTAAATATTAGTGTTAGTAAGTTAAGTAAGTTAAGAAATTCAAAATCAGTGTCATCCGCCAGAACAATTTTCATTTCATTATTATAATACTGATATGCATGTATACCTAAAGTCCATCTATTATTTAATTTTCTACATTTTTAAAGAAAAATTATTATAAATTATTAAAATTTCATGTCAATTATCAATTCTATGAAATTTTCATAGGATAACGAAACTTTAGCCACGTAAAAATCGAACAACGAAAAAAATTCCCCTCCAGTTCGGAACCAGGGTGGAACTTGCTCGAACTTGGTCGTTTCTCTTAAGTATCCCTTTAAAAAATTTGTCTGTATGTATGTACGTACATTTGTTCGTTCGTTCGTTTGTTCATAAGTTTGTAAACGCTCTACAGCCCAAACTACTCCACCGATTTGGTATCAATATCGAAAAACAGAGACAATAATGGGCAATAATGATTCCATCTACTTACCACCTACTTCTTCTTTGTTACTGTTTTTTTTACATTGACAAAGATAATTAAAAGTCAGCGACATAAATTGCTTGGAAACGGTGTTAAATCCGTAATTAGTGAAATTTCATAATGCGTAAAATTTCGATTTTTCTACCCAAACGGTTTTAAATGCGAATGAATTTTGCCTTATCATATAGAACCAGAATTTGAAGACCTTTCTGATGGCGACAATAAATCTTTCAAAAACTTGTTTTGGATGGTTAAATGAAAGAATACTTTTAAATTTGAAAATTGGTGTGCCGAAACGGCACTTTCCGTGAGCCGATTTCAGCCCAATCAGTTCAGGGGCTTGAGCTGTACCGCGATTTTAAAGTCCGATAAAAATCTAAATTTTTTTAATGTTTTGTCAAAAGGGCACTAAGAGTGAATACATTTTTAGAAGCAGAATTTCAAGGTCTTTCTTATGGTGACGTGAAAAATGGGGGTTTGTATTTAAAATTTAAAAGTTGATGTGCCAAAATGGCATTTCCGGTTGCACGATTAGATCCAAAAACTTTTCAGATCTAAGTTAGGTTGCGAGATGCCTATGTTCCAAATTTCAGCCAAATCGGTGTAGTAGTTTTGGGTGTGGCGTGTTTATAAACGTACATACGTACATACACACAGACACATTTTAAAAACCCTTTTTTGAGTTCCTGAGAATTCAAAACGTGAAGATCTGGTGTTACCTCAAATTCGAAAATTTTACTGATTGCAATAACTTCCCTTTTTTTAAGTGGTGAAGTGGAGTGGGGAAGTTAAAAAAACCTCCCCAACGGTGAATCCTCGACAAATAAGTAATTCTACCACTTCGAATGAATTATTTGATGACACACATATCACGTTTTGATTTCAAAAATCATTTGTCACTTTATGTCAAAAGGGCTCAAAGTGTGATTACATTTTTAAAAACAGAATTTGAAGTTCTTCCTAAAAACAAGGGGAAAGATGGGGGTGTGCCATGATCCTGTGACACCCTGTATACATCTGACTAACCCTTTATGAAGACCGATTAGTATTGAAAGCTGTTTAAGAGTACGCAAATTTGCACTTATGCTTTAATGTATTTTCTCATATTTTCAAGTTTTCTTCGGAAAATCTTGTAGGTATGATTTAGGAAAATCAGAAATCCACCAGCGGCATCGTTTTCAAAACCAAAAATAAACCTTATCAACGCTATATTGTAATATCATTTTATTTCTACACCAACTGAAAATAAGATTTTCAGGTCTTGCGGGTGTTGTGAAAGTACAATTTCTCACGGATGGATAGCCGTGTAAAATCATTTTGCACGGCTAGCCGCTGAAATAAGTAAGCAGTAGATACAATTTTTTCGGATAGCCACGAAAATAATTTAATTTTCGCGGCTAGTTAAGAAAATTAGTCGACAGTTGCCATAGCCTCACCCCGTGTTGTGAAAACAATTAATAATTTATTTTTAGCTCGAATATTTTTTTTCTGGTGAAGAAATAAAAATGTTGTACGCTGCACAATGTGAAAGTAGTCTCAAGAAATGGCCAGTCTCGGCTGGCGGTTGCTTCTCGACTGTTCATATTATTTCTTTCGACTAGGAAAACATTCTCTTTCACGCTTAGATATACATAAACTATACTATTTTCTGGTGGCTAACTAATTTTATCTCAATGTTTAAAACCCGACAATTCTCAATTGTTATTAAAATCGAAGCCATATTTGCAAAACTTTCTGAAAAACAAAAAATAGATTAGCTGACATTAGCATCATTAAACGAGAAGAAATTGTGACACAGCAAAAACACACGTGCTATTAATAACAGATCTAATTAACAGCTTTTAAGGAAAAATTTAAATAAAGTTCGCTTTCACCATTAATGATAAGTTACATTTTCATGCTGTGGAATCTATATTTACCATAACTGTTTCTGAATCAATAACGTCTAATTTGTGACTCTCCATATGCTGCATAATCGGTGTACAATTTAGCAGCAGGAAAATGATAAACGGTATAAAAACGGGAATTGCGAGATTCTTGGGGGTTGTTATTGACTTTCGACCCCGTTGGTGCAAGTCAAGAGCAATCCGCGGTAACCGTCGGTTGCACGCACCTGTTCCTCCGAGACCAAGAAAACGGTCTACCTGCGACCACGTGTTGATGAGGGTGGGGACTTAAGGTAGAGGTAAGACTGTTGAGGGTCAATGCTAGTTCAGTGCCACTCCTGCAAGGCTGCGGTCACTAGATCACAGATCACCCGCGAATTAATCACAGAAAATCGACGCGCGCGAATTCACCGAACCCTGTCATGCACCCCCTCATTGCACCCCCAGAATTTCTCCACTAAGACTTAACTTGACCTTCACATTGTTGTCAAAGCACCACGTTATGTGTTATTGTTATTGACTGAAAAATCGAGATGGAGACCTGTGTCCTGATTCCGCAGGAGTTCAGTCTTTGCGTCAGAGGTCCTGCGATTGGCGCCCGTCGCGGCGAACCCGAAGTTTCGGTTTGGTCCAATACGACCATTGCGCAAGGATCTCTCTGCTATCCTTTTCAAGGCACCATTCGTATTGATAAGCTCGACGTATATGGGCAACTAGACGATGATGACGTAAGTAATATTTCTAATCAAAAAATATAAAGGCCAAGGTGATATCTGGAAAATATATTTAACGATTTTACTGCCTTATATCGGTAGCTGTCAGCTTTATTACCTCTAACGTGTATTATTATCCAAAATTTTAAATTAAGTGATGAGATTTAGCGCCTAAGCTAAACTGTAATTAAATGTTTATAGCCATGGCCGCTATTGTTATTTACTGTGCCATGGGAAAATCAAATCCTTTAAAAAGGTTCCATCAGATAAACACATTTTTTATTTATCGTGATTTTGAGTAAGGTCATGGTATGGTGGTCGAAATTATCATAAAATAAGTGCCTCATTAAATTAATATCACCCTTAAGTGCCTCGCTAGAAAAAAGGAAAAACCGGACAGTTTTCTTTTTTGTACATCTTCGTTAGGTTTTTGTGCAATGTTTTTTAGTTTTATACTCGACGTAGCTGAACGTTGAGGTCGTCGATACCACTCATTGGATTTGAATTCGCACCATCTGTGTCCTTCCTAAGGACTTTAAGTTAACACCATTATTTAGGCTAATGGGGTTTCGTTACGCATCGACATATGACAGTGGCGTTTATACAGAATTGAAGGTCGTTCTTCCTCTTTCCAAAACGTCCTTCAAAATGAAAATTAATCCGTTCCTAAATTTTTTGTGAGTTTCTTCCAAGGCCCTAAATCGCATAAGTTGCAACAAAAAGTACAGAGACGATGAAAACTCGGTAGCCATTTTTGTTTAAATTGTAAATTATGCAGATTATTAGCTTAATTTCCAACTTATGTTAAAAATGCAGATTAATCTGCTCAATTTACAACTTAAATCAAAAATGCCTACAAGTTTTCATCGTCTGTACTTTTTCTTGCAAATTATGCGATGTAGAGCTTTGGAAGAAAATTCACAAAAGGTTTATGGATGTATTAATTTTCATTTTGAAGGACATTTTGGAAAGATAAAGGAACGACTTTCAATCCTGCCTGAACGCTACTGTCATGTGTCAAAGGGTAACGAAACCTCATTGGCCTAAATAATGGTGTTAAATTAAAGTCCTTAGGAAGGACATTGATGGTGCGAATTCAAATCCAATGAGTGGTATCGACAATCTCAACCTTCAGCTACGTCGAGTATAAAATTAAAAAATAACGCACAAAAACTAACGAAGATATACAAAAAAGAAAACTGCCCGGTTTTTTATGGGCCATACCCTTTATGTCTAAAAACGATCTTTGATTGAAGTACATCACACAATTTTACTCTTTTAGAAAAATATTTATGTATGACGATGTAGGCATTTATCTTTTCAATATCTGGCCAATGCCACAACGTCGATTTCGTTTTACTCTAAGGCCACACTGTCACTTGCAGCGTTTCAAATTGGTTAAAATGAAAGCAAAATCCTTTACAATTTTCCCACATTCTAACCGCAAACCGTATTTTTTCCGCCAATAAATTTCATTAACACCTTCAGCTAAGCGACTGAATTAAACAGATAATTTATTACTGGTAGCGCAAAATTCAAAATTATCATTGTTCGCAATGTAAAAATGTAGACCTTCAAAATAATGATGGAAAAAATTTCGTATCCTTATCCAAACAATACGCCTAATTTTGATAAATAGCCCTAATTTTTAAAATGTAGATCAGTTCGAAAAAATGTCCTTGTTGAAAGTAGAGATCCTAGATTGCTCCTGAAGTCGTAATTAAATTTCTGATTGGTATAATTATTGTTTAGATAATGGAAACAAACAGTGAATGACGATTTTTAAGCATAAACAGAATTCCCGGGAGATATTAATCGCAAAATTGCTATGACGCGCGTCGTTCTAACAATTTTTTTAATTAATTGAAAAATCATTGATCCAAACTTTCAATTTACCAGGAATTACACCTGGAAATTTCGTCATATCTGTGTATAAAAAGGTCGCCGCCTACACAACTAAATTACATGTCTTCTAGTAAATTAAGATTAAAATTCTGAAGATCTTAATGGTTCATCTTAAACTGTTTCAAATTGTTTTTATCTCAAACCGCTAACCACTTTTGCTAATAAGTTATAAATTAGAGAATTAATATGTAAATATGGCTCTCAGCTTTTAGGTTCTTTAATCTTGATAAATATTAATGGGTCCTATCTAGTTTCACCTAAAAAATTATTTTTTACACAATTCACGTAATTTCGTGGACAAAATTAGTGTTCCTTCGTTAACAGTTCACTAAACCTGAACGATGTTGAAACCATTATTAATATTATATGCTCGGTCGTTTAAAATTTTTGAATAATGAATTATGTAGGCACTTCCGAACGTGGAAGGTATTCGCTTTGTCTTAATTCAAAAAAAATATATTATGCACATGATTTTTTAACTTCCACGCTTCGCGGAGCAAGTTAATAAAATCGATCGAAAAATCGAATAGCCAAAAACATCAGATCTTTACGTTTTAGTGTCCTGATGGGAATCTGAAAAAGTGGTTTTTGACAAATAATGTCTGTCTGTCTGTCTGTCGATCTGTCCGTCTTAAACTTTTTGACATAAGCCAAAAAATGTGACAGATATCTTGACATAACCTAGGTAGAATAAACTCACAATTCAGTTGCGGTTCCAACCATAAAAGAAAAAAAGTCATTTATATTTAAAATAATGAAAATGGCTTCCACTTTTATAACCGAAAAAGTGGTTTTTGAAAAATGTCTGTAATTGACGCGTTAAAATTTTAGCGTGCTGTTTATATTTTCGCTGTTATGGCAACGTCAAAGCAAATGCATTTAAACCAGTATATTTTTATCGCCTCCTACTAGAGATGCCTCTAATTAATCAACGTTTAACCACCTCAAATACAATTTAACGGTAGTGCTACCAATAAAACAAAAAAGGACCAATGATGCTGTCGCATTTTAGCAGAAAACGTTAAATTTACAGAATATACCCTAACGGCTTTGAAAATGTCAATCAAAATTCCGTTTTCCAAAAATCCTCGTTTGATAATAATCGGCCTAATGAAACGTTTTCATATAATATACTATTTTGAGATCTGTAGCAGAGAATAGCATTTGGATGAAGTCACCTTTCGTTAATAATTTGCAATGGCAATGGAATAAAGGTACGTAAGCATAATGGAGTTAGTATTTATTGCCATAAAAAATACCGTTAACATAATACTCTTCGTGATTATTAAATTATGACTAAGCATTCACTGAAAATCTGCAAAAAAAAATCAATGATGCCTCAGAATTATATGGGAACTCATTCATAATTAAGTGCTTTGAGGAATCTTTTACTACGGTTGCACGTTAGTTTCAATTGTTGTACTACAGAAGAAATTAGGCGTATAAATCCTCTGAACTATCAGCTGTGTAATACGACTTTCATTTTGATTCAAATCTGTGTCAAAAGTTTAGTCGCGTATTTTGTTTGTAAAGTCAAAAAAGATACTTAATTGGCTTCTTTTTACAATAATGTTACCTTAATCAAATTACTAGCAAAACGTTCTCGCACTATTATTCTGATGAAATGTATTAAAATTTTTCTCAATTTTTCATTAAAAACTGTAAGGCTTTAATCCTGAAATCTACGTATATTACGAAGATACGCTTCAGGAGCTTGTCAGATTTGAGGGGTTTTATAGATCTGATTTCTACTGAGGTGTCAAAATTCATTTAATGCTTACGCAAAGGGCTGTAATATTTACTAATACGCCCATGGGCTGTAAATATTACCTACTACAAGGTGTGCGCAGTATATTTGTCTCTTCTTGCCTCAGGTATTGCAAAAAATACTGTACACACCGCGGAATGTAGTTATTTTTTAAATTTGGTCAAGAATTTGGACAAGAAATCGTGGAACGATGACGTCATCTTTCCCGCTGTTTTTTCTGAACATCTTCGAAATGGTAAAGAATTTTTAAATTCTGATAACACCATTCGACTCAGACGCTACTTTCTCACTAGAATCAGCCATAACATCAACATCGATTTCTGGAGTAGAATCCTTCTTTAAGGATATGATATATCTTTTGAACAGGAGTTTACATTAAAGTAACTTGCGGAGCTAGGGCTCTGAGGAAGCAGCAATAAAGCTCCGAAACGTCGACACCAAAATCTGAGTGTTATTACCTATGTCCGAGTCCCATTAACAAGTCATTAATATCACGTTCGTCAAAGCTATGGTTAAATAGTTATTTTTTGTGATCTCGAATACTTAGAAAACCTCGACCGTTATGTGTAACCACAAAAATTACACTTACATTCCTTGGTACATAATACAGTAACTCTAATATTCTTCAGAATTGGAATACATATTTAAATTGTATCTGATAGTCAACTGTAGTTTCTAGTTTTACTCTTGCCATTGGCAATATTATGGTTAAGAAATAAAAAAGCTTAATCACTGTGAAATTGCACTCTATATCTAATTTGTATAGCAAAATAGTTCTCGATGTTGTTAACAACTTTACTCTGTTTCAGTTGCATTATACCTAACTATACTCCAGACATTTGATTCGAACAGATATTCAAAGCAGCCTTCTTTAGTCATCATTTATTATCTTGGCAGAATTGAGTGTCTCAAAATCTACAATGTCTTTAACTGTCAGAAAACACATATAAAACGAAGGCTAAAATATGTACTTTATTTGAAGGGTGGTGTAGCTACATAGAAAGATTTAATAAACTGGAATTCCCAACAAGAATAACCATCAATGAACGAGTGAATGACTCTCGCCCAGCAGGTTCTGTTATAGAAAAATTTCTCTTTCGGATCCGATTTGATTAAGATTTAGATAGGGACATGGCAAATTAAGTTGGACACCTGTATACCCCGTACAATGTCAACCACTATTTCCAAATAACATTTAATTAATTTGTTGTCTTCTCTAGCAAACCAAAACAAAAGCACATTAACTGTTATCTGATAAAAGTGATTTCTCTATTCCTCCAACATCATTCAACGTCACTGTGGTATGACACCACCTTCCGGCAACATCGTTTACTTAGTGACCGACAAAGAAGTTATCGGCGCGATTTTTAGCACCGGGGTGGATTTAATACAAAGTCGTCGTTGACGTAACACGCAAGATACCAGTTACAGGATTATAAATAGGAGGCATATTTTATCCGTATAATATATATTTTTACGAGTGTCGATGACAGATATACAGGGCGTAGGCATACAACCGATAAGTTTAGATATAATTGCGATCGGCTGCTGCATGTTTATTGCGACCGGTAATTTGAATATACTGCCATCCATAACTTTTGACTCCCCTAACGACACTACATTCTTATTTATTTGGTTCTTATTCAAATCGATTGTTTCGAAATTTCCGAAAATGGTCCGTTAATGTTACACCTGTGTGTCAGCGATAATCTGAGAAAATATCGTCGTAAGTATAAATAATAGAGTTTTGATAACGTCCGACAAATATTTATGGCTTATTAATAAGCTACATTAGACATTAATTTTAACGATCAGGCTGAACTTACACAACGCCTCGGATCTTTTCAATTTGTTTAATTAAAATAGGCGTGGATTGATAAAATACGATTTAGGTGAAATCTATGGTTAATTAAGAGCGAGCAGTCTATTAATTTTTGTAAATTTTCCAGCTCTACCGTTAGGACAACCCATTAAAATACTTTGGGAATTTTGATATTATTTTGATTTTAAATTGGTCTTCTTTGTAGACTAATAAATATGATTTAATTGACAGTGATCGTAAAACAAGCGTTTGGTGTAACAGTGGTTGTAATCTGTAAGTCAGATTGTGACCAGTTTGTGCTACCTATGTGCATTTTATCGACACGATTCGTACTACCAATAACGACTACATATAAATTACGGTTCTCGTAGGATGATACTATATTTTTGACACGTTATATTTATGTTTACATTAAATTACAACGGCGACAATTTATCAAAAGTCAAGCCTTCCCGCTTCCTTGAGTAAGATATTGCGTTTTTCCTAAAGTTGGGTTCTAAATAAGGCAGCAGGATTCAAGTTAAAATTCAAAATGCCGCACACCTTAACGGAATTGATTTTAAATAACGTTTTCAATGACTTCTGTCAATTTCGTAATTTATTGAACCTTTTACAAGCGTTTAATGGAAAAAATCACGACATTTTAAAAGCGATTTCTATAATCGTAGTAGAAATAGATACGAGTGATTTAGTGGGACGGCGGTATGGCTGGGAAATTTATATAACAAAGGTTGTAAGGCGGGCTTTCTTGTAATTCACGTGAGAACATTTAACATTGATAACTCATAAGATTGTAGTGGTCCATAAAGGGCGTAAAGAAATGCATTATTGAAGACGAGCAAAAGAATGGAAAGCTTATTCCCTTGCGAATTTTGCGAGGGACAAATACTTCCTTACTTCCTTTACTTCCCTCATACTTCTCCTACTTTCTTTTCACTATATATACCTCTACTTCTTTATGCTAATACATACCTTGATAAATCTCAAAAGTCACTAATCAAAGGTTCAATGAGATATAGGTATGATCAATATTATGAAGACAACGTTTGATGAGTTTTTACTGTTCTTTGTAACATAAATAAATCAATAATTCTCAAGCATATTACCTAACTCGACTTTCTAAAGTTTTTTTATTTCGGTTTCATAATGAACACTTTATAGCACCCAAATGAGTTCTCTAATGTGCCCCTTTTAGCGTACCGTTGTTGTTTACATCGTAACCTACACAAACGATTGTCATCAACAATCCCATTATCTGTCAAGAAGACATCAAACTGAAAATGTCAATACAAATTTTTTCTGAAAATTAGGTGGACATCCGAAATAGAAGACATTGTACTTACAAAGAAATTGTTTCACTATGACTCTTACCGCACTCGGACTTTGTAAAACTCGGGCTTTCCACCCTCTCTTTCCAAACATATTTATGCGATAATAATTGGCTTTATGAAATGAGTTCTTTAACATACTAAAGGGTGGCCCATAAAAAAACGGACAGTTTTCTATTTTGTATGTCTTTGTTAGGTTTTGTGCAATATTTTTTAGTTTTATACTCGACGTAGCTGAAGGTTAAGGTCGTCGATACCACTCATTGGATTTGAGTTCGCAACATCAGTGGTCGTTCCTAAGGACTTTCATTTAACACCATTATTTAGGCCAATGGGGTTTCGTTGCCCGTTGACACATGAAAGTGGCGTTTAGACAGGATTGAAGGTCGTTCTTTCCTCTTTCCGAAATGTCCTTCAAGATGAAAATTAATCCATCCCTAAATTTTTTGTGAATTTTCTTAAAAGGCTCTAAATCGCATAATTTGCAAGAAAAAGTACAGAGACGATGAAAACTCGGTAGCCATTTTTGTTTAAGTTGTAAATTATGCAGATCACTAGCTTAATTTACAACTTAAATCAAAAATGCCTACAGAGTTTTCATCGTCTCTGTAATTTTTCTTGCAAATTATGCGATTTAGAGCTTTGGAAGAAAATTCTCAAAAAATTTAGGGATGGATTAATTTTGAAGGACATTTTGGAAAGAGGAAAGAACGGCTTTCAATGCTGTCTAAACGCCACTGTCATGTGTCAAAGGGTAACGAAACCCCATTGGCCTAAATAATTATGGTGTTAAATGAAAGTCCTTAGGAATGACACTGATGGTGCGAATTCAAATCCAATGAGTGGTATCGACGACCTCAACCTTCAGCTACGTCGAGTATAAAACTAAAAAATCGCACAAAAACTAAAGAAGATATACGAAAAAGAAAACTGTCCGGTTTCTTATGGGCCATCCTTTACTCACAAAATGGTTTCATGTTTGCCTCCGATTATGAAATGTCCACTTACCAAATTTCAGCCAAATCGGATCAGTGATTTGGGCTGTAGGGCGTTTCTTGGTGTTTCATGAAAATTGCCAATTTTGTCTTTTTGGCAAAAAGGCACTAAGTCTGAATACACTTTTGATCTTTCTTCAGTAGCATTCCCATTTTTAAAAATTTGTGGTGTGGGGAAGTTAAAACAGACATTATGTGACAAACCTGAGTGGAATTGAAAAAAAAAGAATTACTTGGGTTTCGAACCCAGAAATTAAACGCGCGTGGCACGCAATTCATAAAAACAATATAACTTTACATCCTAATATTATTTTGATTTATGGGTTCGATTTGTCTCGAAGCTTAATCACGACTGAGTTTTGTTTTGATTGCCGTTTTTCGTATTAGAATAAATAGAACTGTATAAAACCGTTGATTAGAATTCAATTTCCGAAGGAAAAGGCCTCAGAATTTGCATCATGCACTGTTAGTTGTCCGCTTCCTCAGTCCATCAATAACGATGTTTGCGTCGTTTTGCGTTTTCCTGGCAAACGGTGGTCGTGTGTTTGATTTTTTCCTGCTAAGCACGAGCGAGCTCAAGTGCACGCGCGCCGCTGACATCTGCCGGCCACACAGTATAACTCAAAGTCGGATCAGTTGACACAATACTTTTACTCTCAACGAGCGGAAAAATGCACCGAAATGTGCAACGAGTAAGAGTGACTTTCTCTCTTTATTAATTATATTTAGAGCACCGCTACGGTAACACGCTCCTGAATTGTTGCGGAGGAATCCGATTCACTCTCTAGTGAGAATGAGATGATCTTTTTCATTGTATGGTTATTAGAGGAATTAACTTCGCTTTCTTATAATTAGGGTGCAATTGGAAGTGCGATCACTTCGGTTGTCAATCTAGAAATTAGATAGTTAAGCGATAATGACAGGGCGCATTCGTGTTTTAAGGCGAGGCTGCGTTTAGCACACTTTTTACAGGAAGCGATAGATCACAATTTTTCTTAGGCAGATATCTCTCTAAGGAACGGTAAAATAATAAAAGCATCTTTTTAAGGTGAGCTCTATTGCTTGCGGGTTTTAGATATCGTTATGGTCAGCTTTGACCGCAGGCCTGGGGCGTAAAGTCACTGCACTACTTCCTTATATCCTACTGCCGCCGTTCATAGCGCGCCGATCACCGCAGGATCATCTTTCTAAATCACACAGAGTAGGTCACTTGTCACGTTATGAATTTATAATTTTTTATGACAACGTCCTTTGATTTATTTTATCTAAATTCCACATTTTTTCACATGTCATTTAATTTACACAGGAAAAAATAAATCTTTCTTTCAAGATCTTCCAGATTAATCTCGGTAAAAAATTTGATAACCACAAAGAAAAGCGCTAAATTCAATTGAAATTGCTTTGGACGTGTCTCTCCTGAATTATGGTGATATTCACCTGCGATCATCTATTTTAGTGCCGTAGCAGTATGCGAGGCACTCTTGTTTTAGCTTATTCGCTCGCTCGCTCGTCGTATCGATCGCTCCTCATGTCTGTCCATCGCATAACTTGAGAACAGATTGAGATATCGGGCTGAAACTTGGTATACGGCTTTGTCTCTCGAAAAGTAAAATATGATAACTCCGCAAGGGTTGCACACAGGTATTTTAAGCTCAACATAATACAAATATTTCGATGAAATCTTACGGTGGATGCATTTTCAATAAAATCGGACAGATGGGATGGAAATTAGGGGTTGTAACTCAAAATTCCACTTAATATTCGATAGCTTTCTGTTAATGATTGCGAAAAACTACCCTTAAAGACGCTACAACCCCTAACTTGCAGAATCACAAAAACACGAGAACTCAAAAACTACTTAGCGTATCAAGGCAAAACTTGGTAAGGTAATTTCCAGTTTCCAGTGACACTGTAGGCGGATGAACAAATTTTCACTAAGATCCATAAGATCTAGCAAGGGGTTATACTTAACTACAGTTCATCTTAACCCGGGTTCATAATTTTTCAACCCCCGCGCGTAAATTTTGTAAAATTTGCTCAATTTTGCCTTTTTTCGGTAATACATTTTACTCATACGAATTCTGTTTGCCTTTTTCATTTTTTTGACAAACTTCGCAAGATTTCAACCTCCAAAAAGGCAAATTTGCATAATTGGCTTATTTTCGTGTTATTTGCTGTAATTATACTTAATTACAATTAATTCTCATCTCCCTTAACTTTTCATCCTGCTTTATAATTTTTCAACCCCCTAAATGTTTATTTTGCAAAATTGAACTCATTTGGATTATGTCCCAGATTATACGTTTATATTCATTTTTCACTTTTTCAACCCCCTTCGCAATATTTCAAGCCCCCAAAAGCTAAATTTGCATAATTGGCTTACTTTCATGTTATTTTCTTAGGATAAATTTTCATCCCCTTTGACTTTTCATTTACGATTTTTTAACCCCCTAAGTGCTAATTTGGCAAAATTTGCGCAATTTCGATTTTCTTCGGTAATAATTTGAACTCATTTAAAATTTACATAATTGAGTTATTTTGGTGTTATTTCCGTAATTTGACTTATCGGCGGTTAATTCTCATATCCTTTTACCACCTTTACGATCTTTCAACTCCCCTAAATGCAAATTTTGCAAAAATCGCATGATTTCGTTTTCCGTCGGTAACGAAGTCGGTAATAAAATTGAATTCATTTGGGATCCAGTTTACCTTTTACAATTTTCCAGTTTCCCTCGCAATAGGTATAAGGTATAAGATTGGTATAAGTATGTATTTCAAACCCCACAAAAGTTTTAATTGCATAATTTGGTTATTTTCGTGTTATATTTCATAATTCTACTTAATCACACTTAATTTTAATCCCTCTTGATTTAATAATAATAATAATAATAATAATAATAAATTTTATTGCTTTTGAAACTACAAAAGTTTTGTAGCAATGAGTTTGCAAGAAATATAAAAAGAGAAAAAAATATAGTAGTATGCAAGACATTATGTAATAGTGTACCCGGCGTGGAAGGGTGGTGCGTCGGGCGTGGAGAAGGCGAGACGGCAAGGTAGCACAAATAATTAAAATTATGGCAGTTACAAGGGGTAAGTATGCTGTTTACCATTCGCTTAAAACGAAGGACCTCAGTCTGAAGCAGTTTCTAAGGTAGCTGTATATATTACGGACATTATTTATGTTTGTTTCACAGAGATACACATGTGGGTCCTGGCTTTCAAGTGTCAATCTGCTTCTGAATTCTCTGTATAGAGGGCATTCGAACATAACGTGGTTGAGGGTTTCTGGTCTTTGTAAGTTACACATGCTGCAGTTCAGATGGGTATCAATCAGGAGCGTGGATCCTATAAAGAGTACCTTCATTTTATAGTCATATGTTACTCTTAACGAGAAAAAAAATCTTTGCAAGTATAAGGGTAGTTTACCTGTGTATAATTCAAGGTTGGCATTATTAATTTTGTTAAGAAACTTATACTGTTGATTATTTACAGATAATAGGATGCTGTTCCAATCGTTCTCTACGTTTTTCCGGCTTACCTCAAGAAGTATGTCATCTATATCCCCCTCTCTAATTCTCAAATCCTTTATCAAGTCGAAATGTATATTATATGGTGCCAGAAACGATGCAAGTCTGGAGAACCAGTTATATTTCTCTTCGTGTTCAGAGTTGTAGTGAAGTTGCTTTAGTCTAAGGAACGCTTTGTGGGGCAATCTGTCGCTTGACATTTCTGATATTCTTTTCATGTACAGTAAGGTTTCCTTAATGATGAAAAAATTAATTGTATTTAAGCCTAGCTCTGTACGAATTATGTATCCAGCTGTATTTTTATTTAGGTAATAAACATTTTTAAAGAAGGTGAGCTGTAGTTTTTCCATTTCCGCGTTGGCGTTGAATCCCCATACCGGCAGGCAGTATGTTATGAGGGGCAAAAGTGTACAGAGATATAATTTTTTGATGCATTCTAGATTTGATATGTTGTTTTTGTTTATGAAAGATCTTAAAGCTCCTCCAGACATGTTAAATTTAGTATTGACCGATTTGATTTGTTCTTTAAGAGATAAATTATAAGTGAAAGTAACTCCAAGATAGGTGTATTTATTTATCGTTTTTATTTCTTCTTCTCCATAAAAGAATTTATGAGGTGTAACCTTAGCTCCTCGTCTAAAAATTATTATTTTCGTTTTTTCTATATTTAGCGATAATTTATTGGATTTGCAATAGGAATTGAGAAGATTTAAATTTTTCTGTAAGCCGGCAGGGGAGTCTGCGAAAGATACCAAGTCATCGGCGTATCCCAAATTCACCACGTCGCATCCGCCATCTAACGGGACGCCTCTTGCTCCTCCATTTATTAAATATTCATCAAGATCGCTTGTATATAGGATGTATAGGGTAGGGCTAAGACAGTCTCCTTGCAAGACTCCCCTTGTAATACCTATGGCATCGGATTGTTTGTCATTGCTAACTAAGAAGATTCTAGAGTTTTCATCCCCTTTCACAATTTTTCAGCCCCCTGGGTGTTAATTTTTCAAAATTCGCCAAATTTTGTTTTAATTCCGGCAATTCTTTTCATTTACTCATTTTGTTTATATTGTCATTCTTTTTAATTTTCACCCCTCAAAATTTTTGTTTTTTCTGTTCATTTTCTACTTTTTAATTCTGTAACAACGATTTTTTAACATTTCGCCTTTTTGACACGTGTCGTCTGCGGAGGCACTACTACTAGGTGCAGATTGATTCCACCAGTAAGACCAGCAGCCCCTACATACACATTAACGGAGTAAACATCTACATCTGCACAAGCACGGCATTGATATACATCCTCCGGGGGTTTTTCCACATTCACGGGCTTAAACTATGTCTTTATCGGTGCAAAATTTGAATCCATCGGATGCCAATAAATAACATAACGGAGGAAACCGTTGATCAATCTAGTTTTTGCCCACGCCGAGATTTACTGGGTGTAGTCCGATCAAAACCGCGGATAAATAAGAAAGTACGGATGGATGATTTCAGCGGCTTTAATTGGAAGAGCGTAGGTTCTCGCCTAATTAGGTTCTTGGGACAGTTCGCTTTGAATTTGTGCATAGCACAAGCCCACGCAGTGACCATCAAAATCGCTCGCGGTCTAGAAATCAAGTTTTTTTAATCGCGTTCATCCATCAAAAACGATCAATCATCAAGAATATCCGAGGAAATTTGTTGGTCCTTTCAACAATTTAATTACCGTGTTTTACGCAGCAGGAGGATTTTGAGGAAGTAGCAGACAAGTAAAAATTCCTCGTCAACCAGTCCTACGCCAAATCTGATTAAACGGTTTAGTATTAGGCAATGGGATCAGAAAGTTCGGAATCATTTATATCAGGCACCCACACGACGCTCCACTGCGTGAATTATGAAGTGAAATATTAATAATCGTATTCGGTTTCGTATTAACATAGGCGTTAATTTCATAGCGAGACTGCAAATGAAACAAAGTGTCCTGCCACGAAGCGCAGCAGGACCGGAGGTAATTTGAACCTGAAATTATTTAAAATTTGTGTTTTTCGTCCAGGTCCTTATTAGCATGTGACGGGAATAATTTTCGGCGATAAATCAAGCGATTTAGACAATTAATCGTCAGATGCAGTTTGCGCCTGGTACTCGACGTAAATGGACAGATTGGCGGTTCACCTGCACCATTATGATAATTATTTCACCCGTTACTCATATGCAGCCAATTAATAACGCCGACTTTATACGTTCAGTCACGATTTACAAAATCACATTCAGTCTCTTCCTAATGGACGCGAATAGGTGTAAATTATGTACACCCGCAGCAGAAATGATTAAAAGCTCTATTGTTGTTTCACTTCACTGGACATCGGCACATGTATGGTTCGCCTCTGAAACTGTCCATGCGGAACTAGTTCAGAGCTCCACTGAAGATGGTGTTTAGTAGGTTACAATAGAACTGTAGCAAACTGTCCAAACGCCTCGAGATGTATGCCAACCAATTATCAATAAATATCAGCAGCTAGATCACGTTACTTTGGCCACCCCTAACATTAATCAACATGTCACTTAGCCACTTTATGCTACTCTTAACCTCCTTCTGCTTATCAAAATGTTGAAGCGAAATGTATAATTAACTAGGTTTAGTTCCTCAAAATTAACGGTTCTGACAACTTTTGTATTTGTTTACTGCCGATTTTCATTTTCTTTTTATTTAATGACCGCTGAAGCAACTAGGCTTCTTAGGAATGGCAATACTACGTTAACGGCTGGATTTAATTATTTGACTATTTTTGATTCTGTTGAGCTTCCTTATGACTTCGATTTGCATAAGTTGAAGGATTCATTGAAAATAACAAAAACATGAGGAAATAATAGTTATTATTGCACTTTAATGCCTTTTTAGGGACTGAAGTATAGCATAACTCCGAGATACAAAATTTTTTAAGAAATCTCAAGGGATTAAATGTAAAGGTATAAAATTTTACCATAGTTACAAAAATTTATTTATTATTAAAATATGCATTTATTTAAATATATTTTTAGGTACATTATAGCAGCTGATGATGACAAAATTTAAAACCGAATCAATTTATCTCAAGGTCGGCAGGGTCCACGCTATTGATGATCAAAAAACGTTCGTCCATCAGTCTCGACTAATTTAGCTATCTCTGTTTTTCTTTCTATAAGGATCAACTTACAAAATCTTTTTCAAAGCCAGTTAAATCGCGTTTTACAAAAATGTTTGTTCCGATTTTTCAAATGTTCAGTTGTGAGAGATTCCAGTATTCGAACGATCTACTCACTGCACTTTCTTGGACTGTTTGATGACCCATAACATCAATATTTTATTAATTTAATAGCAAGAGATGAGAAAAACAAACCTTGTCCTTGTCACTTTTTGAACGCGCTTATTGTTGTCGACAAACCAACAATCCGACCTTGGATGTTTTTGCCAGTTTTACCGTCGACGAGGAACCCTTAACTTGACGCCATCGCTATCAGTGTAAAAATTTCATCCTGCTGTCTCCGTCGGATTTCATCTTATTACATCACTTCAAAAATTCGTTAAACTGCTTCCCCTACATTTTTCTTGAATTCGTTGACATTAAATAGTTTTGCCGTTACTTTATCAACACTTTTCAATTTTACTGCACATTTTGCGTTTTCACAAAGTACCTAAGGGTTATTTCAGGAACGGTTTTTTAGCGTCTACGCTTTAGCCCAGCAAGTTAATAAAATCGATCGCAAAATCCGAAAAATAGGTTTTTGAAAAATGTCTGTGTGTGATTACGCTGCAGCTCAAACTATTGAACGTATCGAGATGAAATTTGACACACATATTCAGCGGGCAATTTGCGCGTGCTGATTAGATTTTGGGCCACATCGGTGCATGGAAAGTGCCTTTTTGGCACATCAACTTTCAAAAATTTAAATACAAATCCCCATTTTTCGCGTCACCATATGAAAATGAAAGCTCTTCGAATTATACTTCTGAAAATGTATTCCCACATGGTGTCCTTTTGGCTAAAAAACGGCACCCGATTTGATAGCTGTTTTTTTTCAAGTCGAACACCGTAGTGCCAGTTTTTCGAAAAATGTCGTTTCGATGGCAAAAGGGCCCTTTTTGAATTCATTTTACAAAAAAGCATATTCTTACTATCGGACTCAATAGCTATTGCCATTTAGTGCCATTTTTTCGAAAATTTACATTTTAGAGGCAAAAGGCCCCTTTTTGAGTTTTTCTTAGCAAAAAAGCAATTATTATCGAAACCCTTAGTGCCATTTTTAAAAAAAATGTCATTTTAGGGATGAAAAATATTTGTAATTAAATTTTAGTACATGAACGCCGGGCGCAATGCGATCGACAACCGTTCGCCTCTGACTTACAGGTTGTAACTTGGTTAAAGATAAATGTTACATTTACAAATTCTATGAAAAGTTGAAGTTTCTACCGTCTGGGAGACTGACAATTTTTTTAAATACCGTCGTCAATCTTACAAAGTGTGACGTAGTACCTCATGTTTTCTCATTGTACGATCGAGGAGAGCGATGTAAAATAAATTGCCGAGTTTGGCTTAAGAGTACATCAGAACGAGAAACATAGTAAGTGGTAATAATTGTTGTATTTTTTTCTAGTATTAACTCTTTTCTTTTAGATAGAGCTTGTAAAATAGATAATTTTTGGTTGTATCTCAAAAACAGATTTTCATGAGATACGTCTCTTATGGTAACATTTTTTGACGTGCATAAGAAAAACCGTCACCACTTTGCTTTTTAAAATAACAAAATTAATGCCACTTCCGGTGGTATATGAACCTATACAAATTTTAAGTTGATATTCCAAAAAATAAAGAAATGGCGAGGTGTTACATGCATGGGTTCGTTGACACCCGGTATAACATTATGTAACAAAAGTGTAAACTTGACCACTGTCAAACAACTAAAAATTGAGAATGTCTTGATGTAAAAAATTAAACTCTAATTCTGAACAGGTCTTATAAACGCAGTTATAGGCTGAAGTCATAGTCAAAATTTCAAATTTTTTTTTAGTGCCACTAAAAAGAAATGCGGTTTTCATCGTCTATCTCACTTTCTATACAATCTTATCTTTTACTACTTTACAAGCAGCAATATAAAAAATAAAAGTGGAATACTGTTATAGTATACGGTAATAAATACTAGCACCCTATAATAGGCCGCTTAACAGTATTTTTTAAAAATCAAAAATAATATACAATAAGGATATAGGTAGCTCCTGAAACTGTTTATAAATTATTGTCATTATTTTTTGTACGATTAGCATTCGCTTATCTTGATCTAAAAACAATGCAAGCAATAACTCAAAAGGCTGTAATTTATCGTTCGACCTTTGGCATATTGTTTCGGTTCCGCCAACATACAAATCGATTTGGTGATCTCACTTTTCGCTTTTTAAGAAGTGGAAACATATCGGTCGATGAAGAGCAACGCCCGCTCTGCTTTAGATTCCTTCGTTGAATCGCGGCATCAAAAAATGTTATCTAGCGGCCTGAAGAACTAGATTCTAGATTTTCATAATATAATCAACATCCATAAATCCCAATGGAAAGTAGTCTCAAGGTTGCGGCCATCCAGGTGGATAAAAATTTTTGCCCCGGTTTTCTTGAAAGTACAATTTCTCGAAAGCTTTCATTAATAAGCGAAAAAATGTCAAATTAATAGTAAATTTATGACGGTCATAATTTTCCGGCGGTTTAGCGGTCAACTGAGCAACTTTTTAGAAGGTTTATGTAATGTTGGTGCGCATTAAGGAAGCGTAATATTACAGATTTTTAGCTGTCCGTCGCTGATGATAATATAATTATATATGGGAGATACTGGAATGTGCCACGTATATAATTTGACTCTTTCACCTTCAAGTATGTTTTATTTGCATTTCTGAGACGATATTAAGCAAAGCATGCAATTATCCCCATAGATAGCCAACTGTATTAAATCATAAAAACAGTAGCCGGGAAATTGTTTTATAATAAAAGGACACCCAATAGTTGATGTGAAATTCCTCGATAAATATTAAATAAGCTTTTACGGTAGTGTTAATTTCAAATTCAATTATCAAAACGAGCTTCTATTTAATTTCACTTTTCCACACGAAATTAAATTCGTTCAGCCTGACACCATTTGACTGAAAGCAGGCCACGTATTGCTCGTTGAAAGGAAAATAAACAAAATGAATAATTGAAGGGAGGCACTCCGTGTTAGCCGTTATCGCGATTCTTATCGCTGCTGTAATAAAGCTATCTATTCCGGGTGATTTCAACTGGCGATTAGGTGAGAAACCGAACAAGCTGATTCTAATATTATAAACATATCATTTTAGTTATGATGAATATTTGTGATTGTAAAGTCTGTCACCGGTGAAAGAGCGGAAGGCCGCTCCCGTATACTCAGGTCGAAGCACGACGGTGGTCCACACCTGATGCTCCACATGTGCGCTACTCTTTCACAGATAGGGGAGAGTGGTGCAAAATGATCCCCCTAACGGAAGAATCGCTGTAAAACCGAAATAAATGCTTGTTTTATTCTGATTTTTATGGAAGGAAGGTGCAACCTTTGATGGAATATACGTCGTCTATGATTGTGGAAAACAGAAGTGGGCTCAAGACACACCCTTGTTTTAGGCCTATTCTTGTTTCAAATGCAAATGATTCTTCATTTAACGTTCTCACCTTGTTCTTATTGTTTTTGTATAAGACCTTAATAATTTCTTTCATATCTACATACCTCTTTCTAATCTTGTTTTTTCTAAACTTTTCCAGACATCCTCTCGCCTTACACGGTCGAAAGCCTTTTTCAGGTCAATAAAGCAAATATGTAGATTTCTTCCTTTTTTTATAATTTTCTCTCCTAGCTGTCTTACTATAAATATTAAATCTTGGGTGCTCCTTCCTTTTCTGAATCCATATTGTGTGTCTTCTAGTGTCACTTCTATAGTTTCCCCCTTAGTCTTTTCTCTAATATTCTTGTTAATATTTTTCCTGGTATGCTGATTAAAGTTATAACTCTATAGTTTTCTTATACAATGGCAATATTATTCCTGTTTTCCAATCTTTCGGTACTTCTGTTTTCCTTATGACGTCGTTTAAAAGATCCAGGAGCTTTTCTATTGCTGAATCAGCCACGAATTTTATCATTTCTGCTGTGATATCATTTTGACCAGGGGCCTTTCCTTTAACAAATTGAAGTTAGGAACGGATTTTTATTTAATTTAATATTGGAGCGAATTCAACCGTAAAATTAGTGAAGAATTCTTGGGGATATCTCACGTTTCTAATAAAATCTATCAAAACCAGTTTAAATTTAATTAGTTGTCATTCCCAAAAATAGAAAGTTTTAATTAAGGGGCACTATAAAGTTTAATCTCGGTGGCGGTTTTGTAAGAAATTGTTCTCTCCAGCACAAGCGAAGATTAATTATGAATAATCCTCTCTCACTTCTTGAAAAAGTTTATAATAGAAAAAATGTGGCAACTTCACAGTATCTTGACAAATTACACACCAAATCACTTTAAATGAATCTCATTAATCTATAGTTAAATACAAGTATGTTCGTTAGCGGGCCCAGTTCTACCCACTCATAATTACCAATGCATAAATTAGGCATTTATTTAATTACGTTCGAGTCCGAGCTTCTCATACTGATAAATATTCGATGGGATCAAATTTCTTTTCATCGTCCCTGTCATTGAACATATTTCATGCACGGTCGGCTGCCGCTAGAATTCCACTGATATGACGACCCAGAAATTTCTAAATTGTTTGCGTTTTTCTATCGTTCTGATCTTTAGATCTCAATTAAACCCACAGATTTTCTCGATATCTTAATCAGTGCTTTATTTTTAGGGATAGTAAAACCAAATTAGCATTTTTATGGTTCGTATAATAGAATGGTATTCGTTTTGTTAATTGAAGCAGGAGACCCCGAGGAGACTTGTACCGTATTGTGATTTTTAAATACTCCAAATCAGGAAATATGGTGGTAATTAGAGGCTGTTTGTGATAATTTTGCTTCTTGCAATTTATGCTAACTATGACATTATTATTCTTGTCATTTGCAGGAAGCACGTGCTTGAATGTGGAATGCATATTAGATAGTAGCCATGAACGATAATAAATCAGATTAGAATGTTACAGTTTTTCCAGTGGCGAGATAGCCAAATAAAAATAAAATCTCGGGCGAGGTGTAGAACGTCTCCTATCACCGTTACATTTCTTTGTGAAAGTCTCGGATGTCTCTTCGTCCACTGCGAGAGGGACTCTTCCGCTCATTTCTGATATGGTCTTGATGCTTATGTTATAGTCTGTAATTATTGGCAATGCCAATAGAGAGAAACTCAGTAATTAGAAAAACTTGGAGAGGTTTCTATAATGAAGAGATAGGCCACAAATAGGCACGAATAACTGAAAAAAACTTTGTACTAGTTTGTACGTCTGGAAATGAAAAATTATACGTTATTAGCAGTTCTAAGTACGAAGCACTCGCTTTTCTCCGCTTTTTCGCAAATATCTCTCAAACTAAACCCGACAAGTGAGAGCTTTGATGGTCTGCGACAAGCCATTAGAAATATAGTGTTTCATCAAGATCAAGACAAATTTTCGAGCCAATAAGACAAGAAATACGACAGTTTTATATTTCAAAAGCTTTCTTTATTTTGCAGATGCGAAAACAGGGAAATAAAAAATTAACTTCCATTGCTGCTAAGGTTTAAAATTCACACGCAAATTTAATCAAATGATGAGTCGTATTAATTACGAAATTTTCAATAAAAAGTGCTCTTGTACCTTTTCGTACAATCAACAATTAAAATAACGTTGTTATTGATACAGCGCAAAGTTAGGTATATTATATGGAATCGTTTGAACTGCTTCGCATGCAATGTTGCTAGGCAACCGTCAATCAGATTGCGCGTACCTTAGTGATTCCGGGATTCCGCACATAAAACTGTTCGTCCGATTCGAGAATCATTCCTTTGACAAAAAAAGTTTAACGTTTGTTGTAAGACAAAAAAGCAAAAATACTTTTTTTGTTGCAAATTTCTTAGGCAATAGGATGAAGGTACTTGATTAAATTTGTCTCAAATGACTTAAAACTTCTAAAACAGCAATGAAAGTTGACCCAAGAAAAATGTATTAATTGCGTGATGAAAAATATTCTTCAGTTGATGTGCGATTTTTTTCAATTTTTTGAGTGATACTACAAATCGCTGAACACTAATTGAACAGCAGTGAAATTTGACGTTTCCCATCGAGTGATGTCAAGTTTAGTGGCTCTTACAGATCAAGCGACTCCGGCTTTAGTTGTCGAGACCAGTCTTGTAGAAAATTTAATGCTCTAGTTTTTGAGATATTTGCGAAAAAGTGGAAAACAGCTAGTTCTTCACTCTTAAAATTGCCCAGACGTACAAACTGATGGTCTTTTAGCAAACCTGAAACCACCAAGAGTGGAATCTTTGAACCCTTATTATTCATAAGTCATCTCTGCTCAACTGGAGACCACCACTTAAAGTTTTACATAAATGCCCATTAACATTTCGTGTATAATTTTCGGCGGAGTTACACTGATTTTCTCATATAAATCAATTAACCTGTACATGGCCGGGCCCACCTCCTGATGTAGTAATTACATTTAAATTATCGAATTCGTAAGTGCATTGATGTAATTAGCATCAATCTTGTCGAAGAAGAATAATTTATGTATCTAATTTCATCAGTGATGTTTCCTCCCATTTTGTTACAAACATACGTAAAAATAATCCGTATAGATGTGGTGGCCGTCATCTTCACAGCCCGGAGGTGGTCAGCACCTGCCTGATGTCTAATTAATTACCGCTGATCATGACTTCCATATCGACTGCACGGGGACTACGGGGAGCCCTGCGTGACGGTCGTTAACGGACGGCCACAGGCTGATGCCCATGCCCACGATTAGTGTTTTTTACATTTTTCTAAATCTCGATATTTAACGGTGATGTTTACTACGCTTCGCGGAGCAGTTACTAAAATCGATTGAAAAATCGAATCGCCAAAAACATCAAATCTTCACGTTTTAGGATACTGAGAACCCAAAAAAATGGTTTTTGGAAAAATGTATGTCTCTGTGTGTCTGTCTGTCTACAGCCCAAACTACTGAACCGATCTGGCTGAAATTTGAAAGGTGGACATCTTATGTATCTACTGGAAAGAGTTGAAGCCAAATCGACCCAAATAAAGTGCCATGTTGGCGCGTCAACTTTAAAAATTGGCCAAAAAATTATGCCGTTAAAAAAAACTATACATAAACTGTATATTCTTATTACCGGATTTGATGGCTGATTTTTTTTCAACCAGAAAACAGTGCCCTTTTTTCCAAAAATGTCATTTTAGTGACCCTTGTTTGAATTTATTTTACAAGGAAGCATATTCTTACTATTAAACAGGACTATAATTTCAAAAAACGCTTTCTATACTATGTAAGAAGCAAATCGGATAACATTTTGACAAGTATTCCTAGACTAACTGGACCCTGTTGAATCCGAAAATCAGTGTTGACATTTCGAAATCTCGACCGGAAGTCCTTAATTCTAGATGGGGCTAAATGCAGAGGGTTATATCCAAAATAGCATGAAAATTACGCACTTTTCGACCTAACGTGGTATACAAAATTAAAGATTGCTTTATTCTTTACAAGAAGGGTGCTAATAATTTTTTTCGCGCAGACGACGGTTCATCCCTAACGCGGGCAAGAAAGTTACGCTCGCCGCGCGGCTAACGCTCTCGACGACTATTTAAAGAAAACACTTATTTCTTAATTTTTATGGAGTTTCTCAATATATTTCAGCATCATCCACCTAAATACATGGGATTAGTAAGATATTCTCATTTTACTTCCCCTTTTGCAGTGTGCAAACGTCGTTTTCTGTATTTCACTGTAGGTTGCTTTTGAGGTGCGCCACAAGCAAAAAGATAGTTTCTATTTTATTTTTAGGCCTCTGTAGCAAGAACCGTCCATACCATTACTTTGTGTCAATGATGACTTTTGATCAGGAGGTCGAGACCTACAACATATCAAAATTTCAGCCAAATCGGCTGAAAGCTATTTCCCCAGTAATAATAATAATAATACAGATTTATTATCCAAAAGACCCAAGGCCCATACAAAGGATAATTTGCTACAAAGATTAATACTAAAAATAATGCGTAGCAATAACGAACTCAAAGCGAAATGAAATATAACTAAAACAAAGCGAAGTTAAGAAGTGCATTTAAACAATCAGTTCTAAACAGATTAAAGTTATTGTGAAAAATATCAACGTGAGATATCAATGTTAGACGGTACAGTCGCAGTAATTGAAAATGCACAGGGGCTGAACCGCGATCCCAGCACGATAACCTTCTAAGATACCGGACACGCTGAATACCTGCCTATAACAAAATAATGTAATCTCACCTATTGAAATGAACTAATGGAAAGGACGGCTAAATTTTTTGCTCGATTTGATCGAAATAAATTAACCGTAATTGTGATTAATGTGCGAATTCGTTAATCATTAATTGTTAGTTTCATTAACCCTCCTCTTTCTTATTGGAATCATTAAGATGCATTTTGCTTTACAGTTTTCCGAAATATAGGCATTCCGAGAGGCATTCACATTTTACAAAATGTCAGTAGTCAAAATAAGATGCCTCTGGAAATTCTGGAATTAAATAATTCATTTAATCAATTTTTTGTGTGGTAAAATATTGTGTTTTATCGCTTCTTATTGGTTGTAAATCTGATTGATTATATTTTTTATACGAAAATAAAAGTTTCCACTAATTCATTTTCGACTTCTGATTTTTGCTGTTTGGATGTTTCAGACATTCATTAAATCGCCAAATTAGAATGGCTATACGGTTTTAATGTTACCCTTATTTAATCCTTAATTAATTAATGAAACTAACGATTAATGATTAATCCTTTCCACTAGTTCAATAGGTGAGATTACATTATTTTGTTAGGTAGGTATTCAGCATGTGGATATTCAATTCAGGCAATTACACCTAGACGGTAATGAATGTTACAATGTTAGAATGTTACCATGCTGGGATCGAGGTTCAGCCCCTGTGCATTTTCAATTACTGCGACTGTACCTTGGATGGTGTTATCTTGAAGAAAGCACTTCCGGTCAAGATTTAGAAATGAAAACAGTGATTTTCGAACTCGGCAAGATTCAATTAAAGAAAAAATACTTGTTGTTAAAATGTTATCTGATGTGATCCTTGCAAAAGACACACCTCAAAAGCAACCTGTAGTCAAAGATAGAAAACGGCGTTTGCACATTGAAAAATGGGAAATAAAATGTAAATAATCATAATCATAATCATAATCATTTATTACTTGTTGATACATTGTATCTTAAGCCTAACAGTTTTTTAAGTATTGCATCGTTTGAGCTGCATAAAATGAAATAAAATAAAATAAAACCGATTCCGACAGTTAGGTTTTACATAATAGTATATTAATTATACGTCCACATTCTGCCTAATTCTGTAAAGTTGTGCTGAACATAGGTAGCGCTGATGACCCTGACGACCAGCCACTAACCAATTAACCAATACAATGTAAATATCTGATACTAAACCCATGTATTTTGGCGGATATTTGTGAAATATATTGAAAAACTCCATAAAAATTAAGAAACAAGTTTTTCATTAAATAATCGAGGGCGTAAGCCGCGCGGCGAGCATAACTTTCTTGCCCGCGCTGGGGGTGTACGAAAAAAATCATTAGAGCGTTTCTTGTAGAGAATGAAGCGGTCTTTAAATTTTTATACCACGTCCTTTGTCGAAAAGCGCGTCTAGGGTCCAATTAGTCTAGGAACACCTGTTGTCAAAATGTTATCCGATTTGCTTCTAACAAGTCACTAATCTCAAAACTAGCCTGGTCTTTCGAAAAATGTCATTTTAGGGGTGAAAAATATTTGTATTTTAGATTTTAGTTAATGAGCGCGGTACAATGCGCACGACAGCATCAGCGATCGCCAACCGCCCTCACGCCCGACCTTGGTTAAAGTTAAATTACAAATTCTGTGCAAAAGTAAGTTTCTACCGTTTCCGAGACACGGTCTTTGTGTTTTTCTTAGTGTTTAGAAATAAAAAGCTCCTCGGCTAATTAAAGCTAGACCGGTCGTATAAATGATCTGCAATAATCTGCGAAGTGTGCAGGATGATGCCGCCATCCGGGGCGTAATTGCAAGGACTTTGCACGGCCAATGACCTTGCTCTAATTCAGTCTATTTTCATAAGCGCTAGGAAGTGTGCGCTCCGGTTTTAATAACTCGGAATGCGCTCCGGGCCTTAGGCTCTCACCGAACCTGTCTCTTTCCGGAGCGCGTGCCTTTCTATGGCTGTTTTTATCCAAGCCCCAGGAAGCGCTAATGGCGTCGGACTCCTCGGCACACAAAAACGCATATTCGAGCTCCGCTGCTGCAATTAAACGCTTAACTGCTTCTGTGTCGTTGGCATACGCGAGATTGTTCCTTTTAAACGCTTCCTCGCTCGAGTTTCTACGGCTAATTGCAACGCGTACATATTAACAATAATGAAGGAAATCGATTGTGAAGTCGCATACACTCCGGCATTCATCACCGTAATCACTACTTCGGGCTCATAATCGCCGTGTAACCACTACCTATGCTTCTGTTTAATAACGTTTTTCACATACCTGCACTGATATTTCAGGCCGTTCAATTTGCTTCCTCTGTATAAGTTCATTATCTCATCTATTTGTTTGCCGATATGTATCTTAAGGCCGTCGTTTGTTTACCCATTCTGCCATACCGTAAATTGCTCGTTAATTTCATAATGTGCCGGGATACTGAGAAAAATTACCTGCGGAAAGCATCGCTGAACATTCTTTGCCTTGATCGGCTCTAATATTAATTATTATTAGCATCGGGATCCTATTATAGATGGAAATTGTTCTTAATATTGCTCGCAGGTGCAGGCTTTCAATTTAGGGACAAGATGGTTCTGTTTTAATTTCCTACTCACGAAATTTAAATTATTAAGGTCCAGGGAGTGAATTTGTTGGGAGGCGAATCTTTAAATTTACATCAGAAGTAAGTTTTATAACTGGTTTATAAAAGTTGTATAGCAAATAGACTCTACTTCACAATTTAACAAAAGAGAGGTCACTGCAATCACTAAAATTTTCGAATTTAATTGAAGTAACACCAGATCTTCACGTTTTGAGGTCTCGGGAACCCAAAAAAGTGGTTTTAAAAATGTGTCTGTGTGTATGTACGTACGTACGTTTGTAAACACCTCACGGCCAAAACTACTAGACCGATTTGCCTGTTTGGTACGTAGGCATCTCATAACCCAACTTAGATCTGAAAAGCTTTTGGGGCCAATCGTGCAACCAGAAATGCCATTTTGGCACATCAACTTTTAAATTTTAAACGCCAACCCCATTTTTCACGTCACCATAAGAAAGGCCTTCAAGTTCAGCTTCCAAGGATGTATTAATGATTAAATTAACTCTCAGTGTCCTTTTCACCAAAAACTAAAGAATTCTGGATTTTTATCGGACTTTAAAATCGCAATACAGCCCAAACCCCTGAACCGATTTGGGTGAAATTTCGCATGGAGCTAAAAGCTGAAGAGCTGAAAGGCTCTTGGGAGCAATTGGTCCACGGATAGTGCCATTTAGGTATATATCAATTTTAAAATTTTAAACACAAGACACGGAAATCAAAGACCCACGCGATGGGGAGGTTCCAACCGCTTCTCTGCTGCCAATTTTTAAGTAGGAAGTTTTATCTGCATCTCAATATGTGCTTCTATTGTTTCATTTAATAATATCTTATTGAGAGTATGTTATCTTAAAAAGTTCTTGTTAAATTAATAAATAAGAGCTCTAGTTTATGACTGCTTTATTAGATACATAGCTTGATAAACTGCATTATTTGACATTTTGAGAAATTTTGTGCCATTTCCGGTTTCAACGGAAATGGAACATCATGTATATCTTAATATTTTCGAGTTCTGAATTAAATTCTGAGTATGGCAGAATATTTTTTTTCCAAATTTCCGGTTTCATGTTTTCGAAAAACTTGATTTTTATTTATTCACCCAGAGTAGGTACTATATGTATGACCTCTCATGCTGAACACAACTCGAAAACATTACGATATACAGAGTGTCCCATTTAAAAATTTAATGATAGGTTCATTTTCGCTGAAACCTCCCTAAATGTCAAAAAATGCAGTTTATCATGTAATATAGGTATGTGTGTCAAATTTAATAATACTAATAATTTAATACATGCGGAAAAAAGGGGGAGAGCCTGGTTTCGTTGACACCCGGTATAAAGGCATGCCGACATTAAAACCTTAATAAAACTAAGTTGAAACATTTTGAATTTGCAGGTGCTTTATGATAGTCTCTCAATTTTACCATACTTTGATTTAAGGAATTTCGAATTTAATTGTATTAAACACTTATAATTCCAAACTCCGATTACTCTCTGACATAGGTCTTAAATTAAGTAAGTATAAGTATTTATCTTTGAATTTGAGCAAATAGCAGAAGAAATGTGCTTGACAGTATAAAAGTAAATATTTACTTATAGAAGCCAATTTATTTTTTTTAAGGCGTGTGAGGTTTTTATGGTTTTTTGTAGGATCCTTTGCATACGAATCTTTGCGCAAATAATAGCTTCTAAAAAGGAGCCATTATTTGTTATAAAACTTTTAAAGAGGTTCAAAGAAATAGAGATACAGGATGACTTACTGAAAGCGGGCCGTATATGTAGATTTTCTCTTCTCTGCCTCAAGTGAAGAAAAATCGCTCAAACAGGTCAATTTTTAATTTTACAACGCACCCCCTAACCCCGCCAACCCCTTCTTCAAAATTTCAAATGGCAACCCCCACATGTGATGCGTCATTTGGAAGCCAATTTGAATACAAATCAAATGTATTAAACCTTTTTTGTATTAGAGAGTTCTCAACTATACTAGTTTAATTTATGAAAAAGGAAAGTGAGTAATTGCTCCAAGCCAGCAAATTGAAACTTCTTTATTTATTTAGCTACTAGTTTCGGCCGCATAAATCCATCCTCAGGCAACGTAGTTTGGAAAAAAACCTTTTGATTCCTGGGGTGGTTTGCAAACTAAAATTAGTGTTATAAGAAAAACGAGTGAGGAGTAAACCTGTTACTTTGGTGTTCACAGAATGTTATATGTATACAATCTGCCCCAATCGCCCTCTATAGCCAAATTTAAAAAAGTATACTTTAAGGCTCTTTGCTACATCATTTTAAAGGCTAAAGTGTATGAAATCCTTTGTAAACCGAGGCACCTAACAACAGAGGAGAAAATCTGGACCCCCTTTTTCAGTTGTCCACCCTGTAATAACAAAGTTGCAACTCTTACCCCGGTTTAAAGGGTTTTATTAAACTTAATTCTATAACGTCTTATTAAGACACAAATGTTTTAAAAGCATAAATGTTTTTAAGCAAGGTTTTATGAATTACTTGAGAATGAGTTTAAGATAACACCAAAAAAGTATTTTTTGCATATGTTTGTAAACATGCTACAGCCAAAACTACTGGGCCGATTTGACTGAAATTTAAGTTATACGACCTGGAATAATGCTGAAAAGCTTTTGGCACAAATCGTGAGCTGGAAGTGTCAATTTCGCACCATAAGACATGATTACAGAGGCTTTGAAATTCTGCTTCCAAAGATGTATCACTCTTATTGCCCTTTTGGCAAAAACATCAAAAATTCTGTATTTAAAAATCCGGCTACAGCTCAAACCGGCCTGGACTGGACCGATTTGACTGAAATTTGGTATATGTGGAGTTTTTGGAAGCAATTGTTCCAAGGGAAGTGCCACTCTGGCACATCAACTTTAAAATTTTAAATACCTAGTCCCTCCTTTTACATTATTTTAGAAAGGTAATTAAATTATATTCACAGTTTCTACCATTTGAACAGAAAGTAAAAAAAAATTCATTCAAAATCTCATTCAAAATTAGTGGACTGACAGTGAATGATGTAAAGTTACAGTTGGTAACAGTATATGTGACAGACTTTTAATCTAAAAAGGAGAATATCAGGAAGATGTTGTCAGATGTGACAGGTGATGTACAAAAAGTCTCAAATTAATCACAATGACAAGTGGTCTTATAATTTCCGTGTTATTGTTGTTTACTTTAAAACTGCCCGTCATAAGGTTTTATAGCTACCTTATAGATCAAAATATAACTTAAATTGTTACTTGACATCAGGAAGGGAATACCTACTTAAAAATATTTTGTTCTAAATCACATCATAAAGTTTATTTTTTGGTAACTTGGAGAAGAACAGAAAGTCGAACTTTATGGTATCTACTAGTACCGTGTAAAGTGAAAAATACACGGCGGGTACTTTATGGTACTAGTGCTGTAAAGTTGGTTAGCTTATCTTTTTTAGCCCATAATTCAAACGTAAGCTTTTTGTGATTTATAAAGAACAAGAACCGTTATTGTATACGTTTTCAGTACTCTCGTAGTTACAAACCTCGTTTTGCAATATTCCACGCTCGTACAAAAAACTAGTATTTTCGGTACTTGATAGGTACATAAATAACCATTTCGAAATCATAGTTCCGGAACAATAAAATATTGATAGATCGAGAACATGTGATTTAAAATGAGCCAATTTGTGCTATAAAAAATTAGCAACAATTTCTTGCAAGAAACCTTGTGCGGTTGTTCTTATTTACAAGTATCATAAATCATCCGCTGGTAGTAAAATCGTGGCTACTTGAACCTGTCGATTAATTCACCCATCCATCTATTCCTATAAATACGTGATATTTCTAGATTTTCTGAAGAAAGGGCAAAAATGAGGCGCATAATTACAGGCAGTGAGGCGTGCGACGCAGCAATTTCAAGAAATCCGCCGATTAATAAACATAAAGGCTGTCACGGTATATAGAAAAAGCAATTCCGTAATGAATGCATAAAATCACAGGAAACTTGCGCGAGTGGAAAAACGACAAAAGCACTCGTCGCTGGGTAAATTGATCGAGCTTTAAGATTATTACATTAGCCGTGTTAATGCAGCCAACAAAAAAATCCTCAACTGTCAATGAGGCTTGTTACACCTGTCAATGGTCGAGAATCGTTTTATAAAGCTGTTTGTCATGCCTGTTAGTGGTTCTAGTGGGCGTCGATTTTAACTTTTATTCAATGAAAGCTTAATGCGATTCATATATTAATCGGTCGTTCATATCGGAATAAGATCCATTTTCTAAACGCTGCATTCATTTGCACAATAGTAAAGCAACTACCAGTAATGCGCCTTAAGTAATTGGATAAACGGCAATCACTCGTCACCGTTCGTCTAATGAATGTGCACTTAGAATCCTGTAATTGGCATCTTTATAGTGCTAGGCGCATTATGCTTTTTACACCGTTAATAGGTGTCTGAAGTGATCTTCGAGCGCCTCTTTTATTGAATTCTAGTCGTTTCTCGGTCACAAAAACGTGTAATGTTCTTGGTTACGTTCTTTAAGTGATTCTGGTTAATTAGTGCGAGATGTTCTCATCACTTTCGCTATTTACAACACAAACGATGATCTCACATTTTATTTTATTCTTTACTGTGAAAGTAAACTTTTCACTTTTTCGTAAATATGGTGGATGCGCCGGTGACAATTACTACGATTAAATCTAAAGTGGATCATTACTAGCAGTATCCGTCTGTAAATTGGTTTTTGGGCCGCGAATGTGAGAGGTTGTTGGCTCTAGCAAATTGTGGCATACTACTTGGCCGGAGATTTTCCCTTCACATCTAACCGGTGATTATGGCTTCACAGTTGAATGGGCATTTCCCGGATACTGGCTACTTTATTATTGCACTAAAAGCGCTTGAAATTCAGAGCCGATTAACGAGCATCATCACGCACAGACTTATCTGATTTAAAAATGTCCTTCGCCGTGAATTTCTACATAATCACGTTCTATCCCGTACTAACCCATCCTCCTTGTACTTGCGACAAGAACAACAACAGGAACGGTAAAGAAGGGAGTGATTACGTGGGCGTGGATTAAATAGCTTAATTATAACACCGTGGGGCGATTTGATAAAGATTATTATGTGGCAGTTAGTCAGTTCCTCAGGATTGCGCTATAACTCCTATTTGATTTATGCAAATTGGAGCGTATCGCGGTAATTCCTTTGATTTCTAAGATACAACACCCGTCGAACGCATTTTCAAAGTTTTTACAACAAAAAGTCTATAATTAAATCTTAAATTATTGGTTAAGGAAATCTGCTCCAGAGGTAATAAAATATTTATTTTCCGTGATTTGTCGACAAAGGTCAAATTCTCAGGCTACTTTACAAACTATTAATTAGCTGGCTCGTAAATTGTCCCACAAAGCAATTTGTGGCCAAAAACAGGAATTGAATTAATATTCGTTGGGTAAACATCGTTATTTATCGTTATTTAGAATGAGATGCAAAAGCTACTTCAGTGATGTAATTATTGAAGAGCTAATTAATGTTTAAAATAGCAAAGACTTATGATCTCTGTTAAGTAATTTAATCGAACCAATAAGCAGTTACTTATTCACTGACAGAGGCCTTGCAGTAGTTATCATATCCATAAAGCTCGCGTTTTAACGAGGGGGCAACCACTGACAAAAACATGTACCACGGATTAGGACTAGGCCGGAATATTTAAGGACTAGCAGGACTAAATGGACTAAATTTGATTACGCTATCCTAAATCGGGCTAAATTGAGCTAAAGCTGACTAGACTGAGCTAAAGCAGGCTAGACTGGACTAAAGCTGACTAGCCTGGGACATATTGAACTAAATTGGACTAAAATTGGACTAAATCGGACTAAATTTCCGCATGCGGCGCCCAAAATGTATACTCTACCGCGTCCAAATTTCAAAGATAGGTGCGCTTTAGTTCGATTTAGTTCAATTTGTATCAGCCTAGCCTGCTTTAGTCCAGTCTAGTTTGATTTAATCCAGTCTAGTCCGCTTTAGTTCAGTCTAGTCCGATTTAGTCCATTTCGTCCTAATCCTAATCCTACAATAGTCGGCCCTAGTCCTAGTCCGTCCTTATACAGAGTGTCCTCGAATTCGACCACGAAAATTTATGGGCATATTCTTTGGTCAAAAATAAAATTAAACACACCTATAACAATTTTTCGATTTCCGCTTCCTAAGGGAGCTGCAGCCCCCTAAAAATGGGGTTATGTTTGGGTTATTTGCGGATAACTTTTGAACTGTTTAAGGTACGACAACCAAATTTTGGTCACTTATTTAGCTTATTGGACTACAGAATTTCCTGTAATTTTACCAAAATCGAACGACGAGAACCCGGATATTCTTGCCTCCCATGATGTTAAATTATTTCAAAATTTTATCTAAAGTGTTAAAAAAAATATTTCATGCGATTTTCATAAAGTTTGTTTAAAAAGTGAACTTTTCTGTCTCTTTGAAAGCAAATGCAAGCATACACTACGGATTTTCGGGAAAATCAGTCAAATTGCCATAGCTTCGATTATTCGAACAAAGAGGATCGTTGTGGTTTTAGTAATAAATAATAACGGGTTGGTTTTTTCATCTCATGTTAAATTTAACATGAGGTTATTTCCATAGAAACAAATTGTTGTGGAAATTGTAATGGAAATTAAGGTGACAAACCTCATGTTAAAGTTAACATGAGATGAAAAAACCGGCCCTAAGCTTATTTTCATGGGGTTTATTGATTGTGAATGATTTTTAACCATTTTAACCCCCTTTAAGATAATCGAAGCTATGGATTTTGCCGGAAATTTGGAGTAGATCCTTGCATTACGTTTGATTTTTCTCAATAACTAGGCTCCGCGTTACAAAAATGAAAGAGGCAAAAAAATTCGCCTTTTAAACAGGCTTATTGAAAAACAAACCGCATAATTTTTCCAGTAAATTAACAAAAAGTTTGGAAGAAATTGATCATGGTAGGCCAGAATATCCGGGTTCTCGTCGCTTGATTTTGGTAAAATTACAGGAGATTGTGTAGTCCAACAAGCTAAATAAGTAACCAAAATTTGGTTGTCGTAGCTTAAACGGTTCAGAAGTTATCCGCAAATAACTCAAACATAGCCCCACTTTTAGGGGGCTGGAGCTCCCTTAGAAAGCAAAAATCGAAAAATTTTTATAGGTATTTTTAATTTAATTTTTGACCAGAGAATATGCTCATAAGTTTTTGTGGTCTAATTCGAAGACACCCTGTATGTACAGGCTGGTCGTTTTATCTTGAGACTGGTAAATATCTCGAAAAGGAAGCATTTTAGGGGGAAAATAGATGGCATCATCGCCATTTTGATTCAAAGTCATTTTCAAGGTCAAATGAAGGTCAACTTGATTTTTTTTAATGGAAACCCATATTTTTTATTACAGATTCTTATTCCCCATAAAAGAACAAACAACTCTCATATAAACTATTTTTGGATCGGATAGATGTAAATTTTAACCTTTTTCGGAATCCCTAGACATTCCCTAGTAACAGCGGCAAGACATAACAAATGAACAACCGTTGTAACTTAGCAAATAAAGCAAATAAATCGGACTAAACTGGACTAAATTCACTAAGCCCTTGACTAAATCGAATTAAACTGGACTAAACTGGACTAAATGAGACTAAATAGGATTGAATCGGACTAACGGACTAAATCGAACTAAAAGCTGACTAAATCCAAGGATGTACCGCGGACTAACGCAGTGGTTGCCCCCTCGCGTTTTAACTTATAAGTAAATGCCGAACTTCTCGTGTAAAAAGCCTGCCCAATTACAACTCTAACCATTCCTTGTAAGCCTCCAGGGTTCTCAGTGGGTTATCGTCTAATTAATGACAACATTGTTTATTTATAGATATTGGTGCAGGTAACAAGCGACTTCCTGCAATTTCCTTGCAGGATTAGATCGATTTTCGTTTACTGCATGTTGCTAATTAGTTAGATCATGCGCCTGTAGAATTTATGTAATAATCCAGGACCCAACTATACCATAACTCGAGTTTGCAGTTAATTAATATGATAATGGTGATATCTCGTGATTCTTTATTCGAAGGAAATTTGTGTTTGCTCTTAATTAACTGGCGATTCTCAAAGAGTTATATCGCGGCAAAGTAATATAAATGGAAGCTTTATTTCCGCCGTTTAAATAATAAAATGATATACAGCCTGTCCGCGAGATTTTTCTGTTAAAACTGTTGTATTAATATTTAATGTCTTATTTAATGAAATCCGATTAGATGGAGTAATTAAAATGTCAGGTTTATGTTTTCTTTAGTTGCCTGAAATTAAACGTTAAACGTTAATAAATTACGAAGAATGTTTATTCGAATATTATTGCAATTATAATCCCGATTTGAGACAGGTAGATCGGATTTATTTTAACGGGTGAGGTGAACAAACTCGACGATATATATTTTTCTGCGAAATTTATGGGGAATATTAATTTTTTTAATGGTAGAAAGTTCGGAGGAAAAATTAATTTGTTTTTTTTCGGGGCAAGCATGGGTTTTAACGTGGGAAAAGTATTTTTAGTACAAGAATGTCAACTAATCTTACAGGTGAGATTACATTTTTCGAATAGACAAATTTATTGGATATTAATTTCGACAAGGTACGTGTCCACGAGCTGTTCCCATAAAATCGATTATATGATGGAACGTCAAGGGAATCTACAAGTGAAGGGTCCTTTATTCCACTGACCGGACCAGCGTGATACTTCTGTCTGATTTATCTGCATCATTACCATTAATTGATACGGTGTTTATTATATTAGATATTCCCATTAAGAACACGCTATCACATAATCAATTTTGAAAAAACTCCGAAATATTTAAGGTGTGCAATACCGAACAAGCTTAAACTTTTAACTTTGAAACGGGTTTATGGAATTTTTTTGTATTTTTAAAATAGTTTCAACTCGTAAAGATTTTTGGTGAAGACAAAGATGGGAATTAAAATTTTAGGCACCTCCGCCACATGCTGCTATTTAAATGTTTGGTAGTGAAAGTGTGAGAGCTTATACAGGGTGTTCGGTAGAAAACGCCCCACGCCATAGCTCCCTTATTTATGAACCGATTTTAAAAAAATTAAAAGGATTTCAAATGGCTGCTAAAATACTACAATCTGGGCGTATATACGCATTTTTCCAATGTCAACAAAAATGACTAACGACTACCAACTTTTGTTTTTCAAATTGCGACCTGCATATTTTTTGCTCCCATTTGATAGAGGACTTTTTTCTGAATTCATCCATACCATACAAGTCTTTTTTTCTACAGCAATTTATGAGAGAAAAAATTATCAAGTGCTGAAATAAATAAATTAAGATCATTTGAAAAATTGCAAGTGTGCCATGAAACAATGAAAATGACGGTTTTCAAACTAATGTCATTTAAGCGTCAGCGAGACAATTACTGACATTTTGGGCATTGTTAATCAAAAATATGGTAACATCACAGGGGGATAGTTGTACATAAATAGCTTTACTGATTAAAAACGCGTAGTAATTTCTAAAATTTATCTGCAGGAAAAACAAACAATACAAAAAACCAAATTTCAAAGTTTTTTATAAAACGCTGCATGAGTTATTTTACAAATATTGCTCAAAGATATCTCCTTCATGTTCGATGCACAGCTCACATTCTTACTTCGCAAGCGGCGTTAAGTATCATGTTTTGAGGTAGGTATAGCTTAAATGACATTAGTTTGAAAACCGTCATTTTCATTGTTTCATGGCACACTTGCAATTTTTCAAATGATCTTAATTTATTTATTTCAGTACTTGATAATTTTTTCTCTCATAAATTGCTGTAGAAAAAAAGACTTGTATGGTATGGATGAATTCAGAAAAAAGTCCTCTATCAAATGGGAGCAAAAAATATGCAGGTCGCAGTTTGAAAAACAAACGTTGGTAGTCGTTAGTCATTTTTGTTGACATTGGAAAAATTCGGATATACGCCCAGATTGTAGTATTTTAGCAGCCATTTGAAATGCTTTTTATTTTTTTAAAATCGGTTCATAAATAAGGGAGCTATGGCGTGGGGCGTTTTCTACCGAACACCCTGTATGGTGAAGCTAGTTGACATATTATGCAAAGCGTGTGAATATTTTATTGTTTAGAATATAAACACAAGTTATTTGCGCACCGAAGCTAATGGAAATAAAAGTTGTAATTGGCTTTAAATACTTTTCAATCAGAATGCAATAGATAGTTCTTGTTTAGTGCGCAATAAAAGCTAAATACAAAACGAATCACATTAGACACGAGTTGTTTTGCAGTTGCAGAGGGCGCCACAATAATTAAATCTCTGTATAATTAAGGGTAACAAATCGGTGTGTGCAAGTGCACTAGAGCTAATTACAATTTCCCGTACATGAGATTAATGTTCATGCAATGGGCTACTTTATCACCCCGGGTTAGATTTATATGGGAACAAAGTTTGTGTAATGTTTCGTCACTTGGTATGGTCCTGACGTGAAAGCCCATTACTTAGTATCCGTCCATCTAAGGAATAAATTATTAATACTCATCTGCTTACAGTTAGTTAATATATTTCCAGTGCTAATCGCATCACTTTGCAGTATTTTTCAATTAGCTGTGACCCTCACGTCCTCCGGCGTGAACTCGCCTTTAATGGGAACCATCGAGAGATCCCTCAAAATTTTTCCCGCGGATAATGTATCCATGCGTCCTGACTCACGTCCAATAGCGATCAGTCAAAGACGACGAAAAATTACACGCACGTTGTTGTAAATCAGTTTTCGTTTTCTGAACATTCCCTAATTGCCTTCGATATATTCTTCGAGTCTTCCGATTTGACATTAATTGAATCCACGAAATTTATTGGTTTATAATGTGGAAGAAATTTAATCTCGAATTGCTTAATTTCAAGACATAAATCGGACATTAATCACGCGCCATTAAATTACGTAAACGCGTAATTTTTCGTATAACGGATCCATCAACTCAATTGACTTGAATCAATCAACTAATAGCTTATTATCCGATGTTCATCTGCGACTCTTAATTGGGAATATGGGATAATCTAATCAATTATGTTGATTGAAAAAATTAATTAATTCAACACGATATAAAAAAATGGAAAACACGTGCAAGCGTTTCCTCCAGTTTCACAAAGACAGGAATACCAAAACATCCTGGAAGGTGCCTCCTGCATAAATCTTGAATTTCCTGTCAACTTTTTTCTGTAAACGAGCTCGGCCACTGGCGTCAACTGCAACCACATCGCCGACACCTGCACCGGCTAGTTAATCCTGTTAATGCTTCATGTTCTTAAAAATTGCGATCACTTAGCTTTGTCTTACTAGGAGCAATTTATCAGAAAAATTATAGTTAACTAGTGTACATCTGGAGTTTGGAAATATCGCCAGTAAAACATCTGTTAATCCCATATTAACATCAGAAATCATAATAAAATTCTAGTGCTCTTTGTGTGACTCTCAGTGAGTCGCCGAAACGCTGATTTAAGTAAGTCATAAAAATAGTAAAATCGTCGGATTAGGGACATAAGTTATACTTTAATCACTTTTATGTCGACAGTTTCCTTAATGCAATCAATATTTTAAAGAAAACTTTGAATTTTGTAGGAGTAAATAAGTAAGTTGGTTCGTTTTAAAGTTTTGCATAAAAACTGGGTGTAAAGAAATATTCTTCTTTATTTCCATGCGGGCCATAAGCTATTTTAACACCTTATACTGACGCATTTTAAGCCTATAATTAATGGTATTACCATCTAAATTTTACTTTGCTTTCATACCTAAGTAGTGTGTCTCCACTATCCCGGCGCCTCCACCACTTTCGCACCTGCTCAGCCTATTTATTAATAGTCCTATAGCGAATAAAATGGATTCAATTTCTTTAGAGCCCTAAAATTTTTTACGATTATTTCCAAATTACCCTTTAAACCAATCAGTCAGGCTCATTTTAAAATTTCTATCGAATCAAATTAACTTAAGAGTGATTAATGCACGAGTCATTTAATCGCTTTCTTGACTACTACTTGATTTGAACACAATTTTTTCACTGCTGAAAATAACTACATACCACGTAAACTAAATTAAGGGAAATAAAAGTCCATAAATATGACCACCAGGCACGCATCCTATACACGATCGAACGTAATGTCTTCCTTCCACAAATCATATTTTAAGTGTCTTTGGGCATAAAGGACGCTGATTTATTCTGGATAAATCTCAAAATTCATTGACATTTTGTTTGGACGTTTCCTTACCTCAAACATCAATGAATTATAAAAGCCCGTTCACAACATCTTATTCGGCTCTTGAGTCTAGACAACCCCGATTTAAAAACTCGTTCTTTTAACAAAATAAAGAGTTTAATTTGCGAAATAATCTTACCGAATACCACTCTTGCATCGGTAGTGAAATGGGTTAAATTTTAGAAATAATTATTCGAGCTTTGTTGCCGTTTAGGTAAAACAATTCGAACTAAATTTCCATTTATTATCAAAGATTAATCAGATAATAAGTTGCAATTTAGTTTTCATTGTTTTACCACCGGCAATAAGCTTATTTCGTAATCATTTTCAAATTTAACCGATTAAATAGCATGCACTTGTGGTATTATAACAGATTATTTTTGTTTTATCTGATCAATTGCTGAAAGTAAGTGCAGAGGATGATTTCTCGCTTCATTCTAAGGAGAAAAGTTCATATGGACATAGGGTGAAAATTGCTTTGTCGAGGGGCTGTAACTCCTTTAAGAAGCATTTTCGCACTACGTCCATATGAACTTTTCTTTTTAAAATGAAGCAAGGGATTATTCTCTGAACTTGCTTTCAGCCAAATAACCGGATAAGACAATTTTTTTTCTAAAAAATGTTTACGCACTAAAGAATTTAAATCCATTTTATTCGAAAACGGCGCGTTTTACCGAACTTGATCAAGAGCACCTTTTTATATACAATGGCCATCTAATTATGATTTCTATGCAGTTTTTCGAGAAACAGTGTTTAAAGGAAAAATTATGTAAAAAATGAGTAAAGCCCACCCTTGAATGCACGCCTCTGATGAAAATAAAAAATTCGAAAAGAATTCAAAAGAAAGCCCTTTACATTGCTAGTCTATGCTCAAAATTTCAGATTCGTATCAATTGTTTTTTATGAGTAACGGACCCCGCACGGTTTAAATGGAAAAGTGGTCTCGGTGGATTTGGCTGAATTTTTGATATGTTGTAGCCCATTTAATTCTGAACAAAAAATGTTAAGGCCAAACCATATCTTATTACCAGTTTTTCCAGTAGAGGTTGCTCAAATCGCGATTTTTCGATATTTTTCTCCTCGATATTCAGTTAGGTACACTTTTTGATAGATGCAATCTATAACGTGTATACCAGCTTGTCCTCGATTCTAAGGAGTCTGTTTCAGATATTTTAATGACCCAAAGGTGACTCGTCTAGGAGGGGCGCCGAATTTATTTTTAGAGATAAGTAGGTATATGAATGCGTTTTTCGGACTGATAAAGTCGCTCGGAATGGTAATCCAGTCTCTCACCTCACGTCAATTGAAATTGAATATTAAAACGACTGAGTCTAAAATTTAAAATGTTATATCGTTTGAAAAAAAAATTTTGTTGTTTAAAATTCTAAAGCTTCCTCGTTCACAGATTTTTATTAAAAGATTGCAGTTGCTTCTCTTTCTGTGACTAATGAGGTAAATATTTATGTCCAATTTCAAAATTATTCAAGGGGTGCCTTGGAAAAATTGTGCAATTAAAAAGTCAACATATTCAATTGGTTCCTTAAAATAACGCCCTGTATATGTATTGCCGTGATGTGAAAGTCTGGATTCCGAGCGACCATTTTAGCCCAGAAAATATACTAAATATACTACCTGCTTATATCTTTAAAAAAAAATCCGGTGCCGCTCCCGGACGATTTACCCATGGGTCATCAAAATATCTTAAACTGACCCTTTAGAATCGGAGACAAGCTGGTATACACTTGAACTTATGGCATTTTGACGTGGGGTCACTCGCTCTGTAGAGACCGTCTATTCAGTTTACAAAGAAGGGCAGTGCGGATCTTGGGTAGACTGGGCTACAGGGATGATTGTCGGCCCGCCTTCAGGGCACTAAATATTCTTACACTACCGTCGGTGTATATTTTCGAGTCCCTACTTTATGTAAAAAAGAATTGTAATAATTTTATTTCTCACGGTGATGTACATGAACATAATACCAGGAGCAGGGATAGGATTTATCCTTCGCGTTGTAGGTTGAACAAAGCTCGAACGGCGACTAATTACTATGGCGTAAAATTTTACAATCACCTGCCGATTCGTCTACAAAATTTAGAAATTAATAGCTTCATAACTACATTAAAAACGATGCTGAGTCAAAGGGCCTATTATTCTTCAGACGAGTTCTTAAATGACAGGTTATAATAAAAAAAAAAAAAAAAAAATGCTGTTTGTAATTGTTTCTTTGTTGTAATTGTTTCAATATTTTTACAAATGAAATAGGTAGTTATACTGTGATATGTATACTTACCTGTGCGCCTTTTTTCTTGTTTTTTACCCGAAATCTTGTTTGTTGACGTGTGTAAAACTGTATAGTTGTTAACATGAATAAATATTATATTATTATAATGATTGAATCTAGCAAAAAGTGCAACTGAATGCCGAGGAGAAAAATATCAAAAAATAGCGATTTTGGCGACCTCTGGTCATAAGATATGGTTTGACTTTAACATCTTTTGTTCAGAATTGAATAAGCTACAAATATATCAAAAATTCAGTCAAATCCAAAGAGACCACTTTTCCATTAAAATCCTTTTAAAAGCCTGAATTCTACGAATTCCGGAGAGGGGGTGTATTTCTCTTAGGAGTAATTTTAGCGCAAAACGTTACTCTTTCTTTTCAACTAATTTCAAGCCAAAAATACAAGACATTCCAATCACGCGTGATTTCATTTCGTATTTTAACCTCCCCACTCCACTTCACCATTTAAAAAAAAGGGAGGTTACTGCAATCACTAAAATTTTCGAATTCGAGATAAGACCGGATCTATACGTTTTGAGGTCTCAGGAGCCCAAAAAAGTGGTTTTTAAAATGTGTCTGTATGTATGTACGTACGTACGTACGTTCGTACGTACGTTCGTACGTTCGTAAACACGCCACAGCCCAAACTACTCGACAGATTTAGCTGAAATTTGGTACGTGTGCATGTGATAACCCAACTTAGATCTGAAAAGCTTTTGGAGCCAATCGTGCAACTAGAAATGCCATTTTGGCACATCAACTTTTAAATTTTAAATGCAAACCCCCATTTTTCACCTCACCATAGAAAAGGCCTTCAAATTCTGCTTCTAAAAATGTATTCATTCTTAGTGCCCTTTTAATCAAAAATTAAAAAAAAAAAATATTTTTATCCGACTTTAAAATCGCGGTACAGCCCAAGCCCCTGAACCGATTTGGCTGAAATTTTGCACACGGGGATTGTATTGCACGTCGAAGAGCTGAACAAATTTTGGATTCAATCGGCCCACGGAAACTGCCGTTTTGACACATCAATTTGTAACTTTAAAATTATTCACTCATTTAACCATCCAAAACAAGTTTTTGAAAGATTTATTGTCACCATCAAAAAGGTCTTTAAATTCTGGTTTTAAGTAAGACAAAATTCGTTCGCATTTAGTGCTCTTTGGGTCAAAAAATCGAAATTTCATAATAACACTAAAAATACATTATATCCCAAATTAGCGAATCGATTTAGCTGAAATTTGGTACATGGAGATTGGGTGACCCGTTGAAGACCTGAAAGGCTTTTGGAAGCAATTGGTCCACGGGAAGTGCCATTTAGGCATATCAACTTTAAATTTTAAATACAAAGGTCTCCTTTTTTATGTCGCCATTAGAAAGACGATCAAATTCTCGTTCTAAAGATGTATTCACAGTTTCTGTCATTTCAGTGGAAAATTCTTTCTCATTAAAAGGGAGCGAGCTGACAGTGGATTACATACAGTGGCAGTTGTTGTCAAAAAGGTGGCAAAAGATTAACCTTAAAAGGAACATATTGTCAAATGTGATGGGTGATGTCCGAGGTGGTGTCGGTACTTGTCAGAAAATTGCAAAATTAGTCACAGTCGATAAGGGTAAAAAATTTCTGTTGAATTGACGACTATCTACACAGAATACAAAGATCCACGCGATGGGGAGGTTCCAGCCGCTTCTCTGCTGCATTTTTTATGATAATTCCATTTCTGAGGGTGATTTCCAAAAGATGGTCCCATGATACTAAGGGTAAGGGAAATTTCGAGTGTGTCCCAATCTCAAATTGTTCTTTATCGGTTCTACCGGTAAAATGTAGTGTTGAAACTGGAATATATCACTTTCTTTGAAATTCCACAAAAATGCGTGCTTCATTAATTTTAATAAAATTTCTTTTTCCCAGGACCGCATTTTTAAAATGCCTAAAATTTTGAATCCGGTAGGCTCAAATGAGTAAAGTTATTAGCTAAGCCGACAAGCAATTAATTAAGTGAAATCAAGCTGTGCTTTAAGCACCGATTGATAGCGCTAATAAATTTCGCGATAATTTATTGATAAAAGATCGATGGCTGTTAACAAATATTGCGTTAAAGTATCACGTTTCTTGTGTTTATCACGCACGAATTTTTCTAAACTCCATTAACGATTAATGAAATAACCCAGTTGAATCGGAGAGATCCTCAGTGCGTTTGTCTACTCTAATTGAAAATTGCAGGAAGTGCCTCTCAGCGATGGTGAAGTGGCGAAAATTACGTTTTTGCTCGTCACAGATATCGTGTAATAGTTCAATACAAGAATATGTGAGTTTTTTGCGCCATTTTCGGTCTGTAAAATTATAGTTATTTGCCGTATGCTTCTTGCGGTAATATAACGATTTAAAATAACAGTAGTATTGTAGCAAGTGACTTGCACGTGCCTGAGTATCGTGTTGAGAGCTTCGAGAACACGCGAACCACGATTGTTCGTGAGCAAAGAGTACCTGTCGTTGCGGTTGTTTTTCTATTTCCTTCAATCAACGACGACGCTGAAAATTACAGAAAACACAGCTCGCCGCAAGAAGCCATTCACGTCTCGTCGAAAACCCCGGATCGAGATTAATCATTTTTAATAAATTTGAATAATTTATTTAAGATTTCACCGATGTCGTTTTTTTATGGCCACGAATTAACGGCCGTGTTATCTAGACGTGAGAAACGACAAGCGGCCAGGATTCGCCTATCAGGTTTCATAAATCCATATTTTATAGTGTTTTAACGTTGCATCTATTGTTGAATGATTTATGACCGAACGAAATGACACGTCCTGACGTGTATCACCTTGTTAATGTCTTTATTAATACAGCTACATACCGTGTATTTACGGCGTGCTTTTAAAAATAAATCAGCGCCTCGTGAAAATATCAATTAGGGTCGTTTTGTATCCTATTTATTATTTTTAATTGATCATGTGTCGTTGGGTAACTTATGTGAGAGTTTCTCTATCGATGTTGCGAACATAAATTACGATTTTTTGAAGTTCGACATGGTGTAGGCACTCATCTAATTTTAAACGAACGCTCGTTAACAGGTAAATGGTGTTAAACAACAGTTTTCGGCGATGATGCCCACAGACGGGATCGTTATAATAGCTATTCTAACACTTACAACTTGTTCAATCCTACGCAGCACCTAACAGCCTGAAATAAGTTGCTGTTTTATCCCAAAAAAATGGGCAGCTACGGAAGCGACTGAAACCTGAATCCTATCACCAAAATCAAGTAAATTTTACTATTTACTATACAGAGGATGTCCCGATAATGCTTGGCACTATTTTAACCTGAGATTCCGCATTGAAAATGGTGACGATTGGTGTAAAAATTTGTAGGTCGAAGTCGGTCTCTAAAGTAGCTATAGATCTCAGGAACGGACTGTCGGATCATAATGAATTTTGGGGACAGTTGGTACTTTAGAGATAATTGAGCTTTTGCGTTAATAAGCACCCGCCTTGTGTAAAATCTGCATCCTGTCGGTGTCAAAATTAGGAAGCGACTTCGACTTACAAATGTTTGCACCAATCGTCACCATTTTCAGTGGGGAATCATTACCGTAACACCCTGTACATTCTAAGTTTTACTTATGGTTTTACTCCACCAAACTTAAGGTGTTCTACGTGATTTGTCTAAATTTTACGATCTTTTGCCAAAAAGGCACTCCGCTTGAATACATTTTTGAAAGCAACATTTGAAGACTTTTCATGTGCTGATAGAGAAAATTGGAGTTTATTATTCAAATTTCAAATTTGATATGCCAAAATGACACTTGCCTTTCGCCGATTGCCACTAAAATTAAATCAGCTCTTGGGCGGATAACGGTATCTCTATCCAGCAAATTTCAGCCAAATCGATCCTGTAGATTGGGCTGTAGCGTGTTATTTAATGTTTCCTCTCGGATTTTTCGACTTTATGCCAAAAAGATACAGAATTTCAAGACCTTTCATGTGCTGATCTGAAAAATTGGTGTTCATTAGTCAAATTTCATAATTGATACGCCAAAAAGGCACTTGGCGTCTGCGGATTCGAAACAAAATTTCATTAAAATTCGTTAGGTAGTTTCCAAAAAATCGTGCTCACATACGTACGAACGCACACATACCTAATTAGTGAAAATAAACTCAGAATATGGTTTCTTACATAATTTTAGAAAATAAAGTGCATATAGACATGTGGCGGTAAATAATTCCTAAGGGTGCTATGATCCTTCGAATAATATCATAGCTCTTTTAGGAAAAGATTTCTGCCGTATCTTAAATATGAACTTTTCTTTTTAAAAGTTGTAAGGAATCATCCTCCATCTTTATTTTCACTAATTAGGTAGATAAAACAAAGGGCTAGTCATAAATTTTCGCCCCCTAAACCAACAGCCACCTTAGCCACATTCAACAAGAGCACTTTTTTTATGTGGAATAGACCAGCGATTACGATTTTATCATTACTTGGCAAAAAAAAGCCCACAACAGAAGAAAATATAAAAAAATGTGTAAGGCTCCCCAAGAACGCACACCTCTGATGTTATTAAAAATCTGAAAAAAATTGAAGAGAAAGCTCTTTATAGCACTGACTTTCGCTCTGAATTTTAAAATTATATTTTTCATATTTTTCGAAAATTTTTCAGAAAACTGATTTTTTGAGTACCCCTTTGAAGGCGCGCGCAGCTTCCTTATAAAGCATTTCCGGACATATGTCCATAGGAACTTTTCTTCCGATAATTATGTAAGGAATAACGTCCCGGAGCTGGGACTACGAACTTAGGATCCTGTATATCTGATTTATGTATACTTATAGCCCAAGATATAGCTACATTCCGGCTTAATTAAATAGGGTAAAAGATTTTTTTTTAGAATTGATTGGTGTGGTAGGGGAAGGTGAAACTAAGTTTTCGACCTCGAAAGCCCGGGGAGAACTTGTGGTAGGAGAAAAACTTCTATTTTCGCACTGTTTTCAGTTTTTCGCTTATAACTCCTAAACGACGCCTCGGTAGAGAAATAAATAATAAATTTTAAAAATCCATGTTTTAGAGCATCACAAAAAAATTCTAAATTGATCAACAACGTTCAGAATAAAATTTTGTAAAGTTCCTTTGGAAGAGAAAAGCATCAGCTTTAACCTTACACTATTTTTATTTTAAAAGGTTCAAAGATGCTTCAATTTCAGCCAAAAAATGGCCTTGTAATAAATACCAACAAAAAATTTGTTGGTGGCGCCATCTTGAAAATAATGGTTGTCTCTAAAAACCTCATCTTTTGACTAGGTCCGGTACAAAATTGGGCAAAATCGGTTCAATAATAACAAAGCTATGCCAAAAATAAATCGTTCGGTGTTTTCTGGGACAGCCTTTATATTCACACTTTTCACGCTTTTTTGGCATGTCATTTATGAAATTTGAAAGATGACCACCATTTGTTTTGACAGCACATGAAAGGTCTTCAAATTCTGTTTACAAAAATGCAATTATTCATATGGTGCCCTTTTGGCAATAAATAATAAAAGAGACCGTGGATTGAAAACCAAGTGGGGAGATTCTAGCCGCTTCCTTAGCTCCTCCATTTTTTTTTAAATTGGTTGTAGGAAGGTTAAAAGATACTAAAGAAGTCGAAAAACGATTCCATAACATTTATGCAAACGGCCTCATTAAAGATAACAGAATTTGTAAGAACAAGTGTATCGGCTTTGAAATGTGAAGTCCCATCTCTTGGCTCAGCTTGACTTTGATTACTTCATCTAGCTGAGATATAAAGCGGTGGATTTGTCTATTGATTGAAGTGTTTTTGTCGAGCGTCGAAAAACCAATTAGATAAGAACTGTGCAGGAGCTGAGGTGCCGTATTGAAAGAGGAAAAATGCAAGTAATGCCGGTAGGCCACCCCGACTCCCAATAACGAACAAAAACCATTGTATTCAACCAAATCGATGGTATATCACAGTTTGTTTAGTCATTTACATGGCCGGGCAAGCGTAATAGGACCTGGGTCATGCTTAGCTGACCGTGGGCTATGGGGTGAGCGCTAACCTACCATGAACACAGATTACAATTTATTAATTGTTGGCGTTTTAGATCGGGGCTGATCACTAAAAAAAATTGTGTTCAGTTAATTCCAATCGCAAAAAGAAAATTGTTTTATTTTCAACTCCAAACAGCGCCGCTCAGATCCGTCATGACGTCACATGTGATACGCCGCGTGTGCTTGCACTTGGAAAGCATTGACGCTGCATTTCCTAATTTTAAGCGGCAACCCCTCACTTGCAATACATCATTTGAAAGCTAATTTCAGTATCAATCCAATGCTGTAATAGTTATTTATGATATAAGTGTTAAAAGTGGTATTTTATTTTGTGAGAAGGAAAGTTTGGACACGACGCGCAGCGGAGTGGCCCATCCCTTCGAACAAAATAAAATCACTTTTAACACGCATATCATACACTATTTTTTCTACAAACACGATTAAAAGCAAAAGTTTTCATATTATTAGATGAAAACGTCCATGAAATTCGCTGTAACTAAGGTATAGTGACAATTTGTTGCCGGGGCTTGTTTAATTGTTGTTGCATTGTCACTTTTAACACTGAGTGTTAAAAGTAAATCACTTTTAACATAAATGTTAAAAGTAAATGACTTTTAATACTGGTTATCATAAAATGTCATTTTTAACAATTGTCAACAAACGTTAAAACAACTGTTTTTAATAGTGTTTGTAGAAAAATATTTTTAATATCCGTCTACCTTCCAACCCGATCAACAGTAAAATTTTAAATTACATTTGGACCTTTTGTGATGCATCATTTTAAAGAGCACGAAATCCTCTGTAAACCAATGCAACAATTTTTGAAATCCATCCACTCGTTCAAAAGTTACAGAACAAACAATAATTATTTCTACGGCGTGAGATCCATAAGATCACTGCAGGCTGGAAAGCACGAGCGGGCAACTGTATCGCAAATGACGTCAAGCGCCTCACTCAAACCGATTCTAGCAACGAATTGAAGTTCTCTGGGGCAATTTTATTTACGGCAACATTTATAAAATGCTATATAAACTATCAATTAGACTAATTTTTGAAAAATTAATATTTTTAAGTTTACTGTTCCTTTAACGTAACTGGGAGGATTAAATATACCGCGAACTTCAATTAAAAAAATGGGCAGCTACGGAAGCGGCTAGAACCTCCCCACTTGGTGAATGATTCAATCCTACCACCCATAAATTTCAATTCAGTCTCTACCTAAGTGTTTTGGTAATTTTTAAAAATTTTTATTACTTATTACCAAAAGGGCACTAAATTTAATTGAATTTTTGAAAACAAAATTCGAAGACTTTTCATGTGCTGATAAAACAAATGGTGGTCATATCTCAAATTTCATAGACACCATGCCAAAAAGGCACTTGTTATGGGTCGTTTGCCACCAAAATTAAGTAAATTTTCTTACTTGCTATACCTAAATATTACTACTGGTATTTTTCAAAATTTTATGATTTTTTGACAAAAAGGCACTAAGTTTGAGGACATTTTTGGAAACGAAATTTGAAGACATTTCATGTTCTAATAAAGAAAATGGGAGTTTACTAGTCAAATTTCAAAGTTGATATGCCAAATTGGCACTTGCCGTTGGCCGATGACCACCAAAATTAAATCAGCTCTTAGGGGGGTACTGTGTGTCCCTACCTACCAAACTTCAGCCAAATCGATTAAGCAGTTTGGGCTGTAGCGTATTATCTAATGTTGCTTCTTAATTTCGAATTTTTTGATTTTATGCCAAAAAGGCGCCAAGTGTGAATACATTTTTAGACACAGAATTTGAAGACCTTTCACATGCTGATAAGAAAAATTGGTGTTCATCAGTCAAATTTCTTAGTTGATACGCCAAAAAGGCACTTGGCCTTTGTAGATTGGCAACAAAATTAACTGGGCTCACCAGAAAGCCAACACTAATCTCCATACCAAATTTCGTGAAAATCTGTTCGGTAGTTTTCGAGGAATCTTGCTCACATACGTACGTACGTACGTACGTACGTACGTACGTACATACACACAGACATTTTTTAAAAACCACTTTTTTGTGATCCTGGGACCTTGAAACGTAAAGATCTGGTGTTATCTCAATTTCGAATTTTGGAGTGATTGCAGTAACCTCCCATTTTTATATGGTTGTGGGGAGGTTAAAAAGAAACAAAATTGATGCAAAATGCCTATTGTTGCCGTTTTAGGCAGTCTTGTTAATTTCGTAGTTTCTTTGTGGTGAGCGGTAGCAAAGAGAGCACGCATCCTGGAAGATGTGGCGTGTCCCCCGGAGCTAGTTGAGGCCGTTCTCCGATATGTAGCGGGTTTTATTCTGTTTTATTTTACAATAATCATGGACTGGGTGTGGTTGAAGAGGCCGCGAGGCGCTCGCGGTATGAGCTACCGCAGTAGAGAATGCGCAGGACCGTACTTTAAATAACCTGCAAATTGGTATAGAAAGTGCATTAGAAAGGATCACACCTGATGACTTATGGCCATCACCTTCACGCCCAGCACACACCTATTTTTTCCGAACTTATTAAAACGAAATTGTAAACCAATTCCGGAGCGAAAGTGTCCGAAGAATTTTGACTGCTCTTCCGTCGTTTTATATCCGCTTAATGGTTATATTTTTATTGGGTGCTAATTTGTGTGCATTTCAACGATTTTATATTTATATTCCCAAAGATCAATCACACGATAAATCACCGCTTTTTATTAGAGTATAAAACGGGGAACATTAATAGCCAATCGAGGATGGACGATAAATTTCTCTAATTTATTCCAGATTGTCAACCTCTGTGCGTGTGTTCATTACCTTCAACGCAAATTACGTATTGCAAAAATATCCAACTCCCGAAGACACGAATTTCTAGGATGCAATATAAATTGAAATTAATAATTAAATCTGGTGAAAATAGCCACAATGACTCGCATTTTATAATTGCATTAGTGGAAACCTCGCAAAAAATCTCGTTGTCACGATTTGATTGTGTTTTTCAATAAATCTCTTGGCTATATCCTTTCAGTCAGTTGTCGCTACTAATTTGCAAATTTCACGCTTTTCATAACGTTTTCATTTCTTTCCCTTTCTCTTTTCTCATTTTGGGGTCTTACTAGAATTCGTTGGTTTAGTAATAGAACCGCTGCCCTATTTAACAATATAGAAATAGTGAATGACGGTGGATAAGAAACTGTTTTTCTAAATAATGCACGCTGAAAAGCATGCAATTATTAATAGGTAATAAATCATCTTTATCTTATGGAGGTCGACGTTGACACGCCCAAACAGTATTGGAAACAATATTCAAAGAGAAGCCAAGTAATGAATTAACTGTAAAATAATGTGGGATAGAATTTTAATCTTTTATTTAGGGCTTAAAGTACGTTTTACGCCGTAAGGCATTAAGGTCGTTTATAGCTCCGTGGATTTTAAAACGAACACACCATTTCATAGGGGGTTAGTTAATTAATGGGTTCGCAAAAATTTAGGGGGTGATTTTTTGTGTCGGTTTGAGACGAAAACTCAAACTCAAAGGCGTCCTCCAATTACTCAAAGAATATCAATGAAGCCATTTTGAAAGGACCCCGCACGATTCTTATGGAAAGTGGCTTTCGGTGAAATTGTCTAAATCTTTGATATGTTGTAGTTTTCATGATTCTGAACAAAAGTTATCATTGCGCCAACCTCCTGACATGGATAGTTTTTGCTACAAAAAATCCCAAAGATAGAACTTTTCCCATAAGAAATACACGTAGCTAAAATGGAATCGGCCGTTTTACCATCATAATTCTACATGATAAGTTCAGAGGCACCTTTCTTACACATATTACTAACATACGTCTGTATGGAGGCCTTTTGAGCGTATTTAAATATTATGTTGGAAAGTGTAGGAAACGACGGGCCCAAAAATGTGTATAAACCTTATGAGAAAATTCTATCTTCGGGATTTTTTGTAGCAAAAACTGTCCATGTCAGGAGGTTGGCGCAATGATAACTTTTGTTCAGAATCATAAAAACTGCAACATATCAAAAATTCAGACAATTTCACCGAAAGCCACTTTTCCGTATAAAACGTGCGGGGTCCTTTGGAGGAAATTCTAGTGTCATAAAAGGTCTCTAAAAGGCCTGCTGTGGGCATTTATTTTAACCAAAAAATAAAATCTTTGTCTGTGATACATTCTACACACAGTGTGTCTCATTTTAACTGGAACTACCCAAATATTTCGGTTAATATAAAGCAAATGAATTCGCCTTTTTCCACTTGTAGAGCTTCAAAATTTGCATCTGCGTGATACTTCACCTTTTTTTTTATCCCGCAATCTCAGCCCATTGCGATTAATAAAAAAGGCCAAAAATAGCGAAATCTTATTAGGCACCTTTTTATCGAAACATTTTATCAAGAAAAGTTGCTCAGGATGGCTCCAGTTGGGTAAATCCGAAGTTTCAGGTCAAAATAAGATGTTGAATTTCTGGAGGAAAAAATAAAAAATATCAAAAACTTCAATATTTTTGCAACAAAAGAGTTGCTGTGTAAAGAAAAACAATTGAAATGCGCTTATTTGACATTTGCTGTTAGCTATGGCTGGGCAAAATTTAACAATCGCAGAAAAAGTTAAAATTATAAGCTAACGCCAAAAATCTTAATTATTCCAACTTTTCTCTAATTGTTAAATTTTGCCATAGTTAACAGCAAATGTCAAACAAACCCTTTCCAAATGGTTTTTATTACACAGCAACCCTTTTGTCGTAAAAATATTGAAGTTCTCGTTTTTTTCCGAAATTCAACATTTTTATTTTGGCCTGATGCTTCGGATTTGCCGATTAGTCAAATGAAATACGTCAATTGTAGTTCAGAATCAGTCAATTGTAGTTCAGAATGCCCAATCAACTGAATTAATAATGCATTTTGAAATTAATGTGACTATTAATTCTGAACCACAACTGACGGATTCTGAAATTCAACTGACGCATTCTGAACTACTACTGGAAAAGGAATGTGGAGATGGATAATATAATAAAAATAATTTAAAAACAAATCGCGATGAAATAAACAAAAACAAAAATGATAAATGGCTCAGCGCGTTATCATAATCCGTTAATTTAGAAAAACGTCCCAATCTGATGCGCTAATTTATTATTTTCCAACAAGTTTCCGCTTTAATTAGAACATTAAATTATTGTTTTTTGACGAACAGTAATAATTCGAGCTGTTAATAGCCTCGATAAAGAATAACAACTTCTTTCAAATTTCCTCTTGATGTTAATTCAAATCATTTTTACTCTTAATATACGCTGCAGTAATTAATATGATTGACCTTCTTACGAGTTGTCACTTTTTATTTTCCTTTTCTGTTTGAGGATGTGCCAATAATGAATTCCACTCGACAAATTGTAAATGTAAAACTGAGCGATTAGATATTACTGTTGGTAGGTTAAAAGCCGAAAATTGTTAGAGTGTAGAAGATAAGAAAGCTATAAAAATGTTTTACATAATTTTGGGCCAAGAGTTCGATTTAAATCCTATTAACTTTTGAGGAATTGCTTTAATTTGTCTCGTTGTTATCTAACGTAAGTTTTGAGAGAATAGCTCTCCATCGGATTTATGGATTCTCTTATGGGAATAAAGCTACTGTTTAATTAATCACCTTAATCTAGCATAAATCAGTGATTAACCATTTAATTTGTTGTTTATAGAGCCCCCGTAGAATAAAAGCGGCCTCGTGGAAATTTGAATTTCAAATCTGCAAATGCACGTAATATTTCTTCATTTATTTTGAATGCGGTGTTCTGTTACATTAAATGGGTAATAAAAAAAATAAGTATACGAAAAATTATGAGTTGTCATACCATTACACGTCTAGTTAGTTACTTATGCACATATTTCAGAATCTCCGCTGGTTGTTAGTTATAGTCAATCCTACGTTCTGTATATCAAATATACAGTTTCGCAGCAGGAAGTTCGTTATTTGAAGAAGCAAAAATGGTTACGATATAATTGCGCCTGACTACTTGTCATAAACCTGAAAAAAACAGCCACTGAAACTTGCTACCAGCAGCCTGCACCGTATAAACCCTTTAATTAGTCTTATTTTCATGCTGGAACGTTGCCTTGAAATCTCCTTGCGGCCAAATGCTACTAACGACCGCTAGTTTTGTTTTCTCGTGACGTCACTGTTCTTGTCGATCTGGAATTTGAATTTTCGTAGCCTCGTGAAATTCAAGCTGGAAAGAACTGCAGGATGGTATTTTTTGTCCGCTTTAACAGAGAAAGGTTGGTATGCTACGGTCAGCTACCGCTACGTGATACAGATTTTAGTACGCGAGCCTTAGCAATTAATCTACCATTCTTATACACCTGTAATTTACACCTTCTAAGGTCACGGTAGTTAGAGATTCACAGTAGAAGACACCCAACACTCGATAGAACACAGTTATGGTATTTTTTCAAAACCAGCGTGATGTATCGTTTTCAATCAGAGTTAATTGCAGTAATATTTTCAGTTTTCAACCAGTATGACAGAAATGAAATTTATCGCCAAAGCAAAGTAGATCGGTAGACACAGTTTGCGATGGTATTTTGAACGGAAACGGCCAATACCGCAATAAATCAAGCAGGAAAACGTACATAGAAGCTGCAACAGTCTGTCAATTTGTTAATATACTCGAAGATTCATATTGGTTGTTACATGTTTATTAATAGCTCCTCTATTTTTCCAACCACAAGATGATTAGGATTGCCATAAAACTCGCAGATAAATTATTGTTTACTCCAACCCAGACGCGTCCATACAGGAACGTAATCGAATGTAAATTAACTTTATGGTTTGATCGAACACATTATCATTAGGCGCTTCTTCGACGGGGCTTAATGACTGCTATCAGGCTTTAATTCTGATTAAGCCTCGCTCATTAAAACCGTCGATTTTATTTTTCATAATTGTCCCAATGCCACTTCAAAAATTAGTTAAGCTAATTAGTTACCATTGCAGTTTTCACACATTTTTGTTCTGTTAAAGAGAATTCGTAGTGTACACGGTGCGCCAAGAGTGCCCAATAGACAAAAGAATTGACTAAAACTTCTGTTGACGGAAATCGAATCTACTCATTTCTCTAACCCCAAAAACATCTCATCTTGTTTTTTTACTACTCGGATAGGAAAATTCACTGATTTTTGAAACATTTGTTTTTTAATCAAATAATAACCTACTATAACATCACATCTGCGTTATATGTATGCAATTAATCGTAAAAAGTAACTGCATTCAACAATTTAAGGGGATCGTCCCATAAGGTTTCTATAGGAATTCAGCCATATCACGGTCGTCGTATACTCGAAACTAAATCTTTGTTTTTCAGTTTTTTGTTATAAAATTTTTCCTACATTTAGCCAAGATATTCGTGATTGTGCACTAATGCGCCTTTTTGGAGTAACTGTTATGGGTTTCTGAGATATTGGCACGTAAACTTTGCCTATTTTTGGTGATGTTTGTGATTTCTTTCTGACCTCTTCCAAATGGTTTTTAAAAAAATTCACTATTTACGCATTGTCTGCCATATTTTGCCTACATGTGCGTAAAAATTTTGTGTCAAAAAGTTAATAAATAAAAGCGCAGTTTCAAAAATACGAGAACGCTTTTTCGCAGAGGTAAAATCCCCCTTAAGACCAAAATTTGGATTCGAATCCGATACTTAATGATGTTTATCCCAGTTTTTAAGAAAGCCTACTTCTAAAATATTCTATAGCTGCCTTATTGTCACTTTCCAGTCTAGTTCCAAAGCAAGAAGACACAACTTTCTTAAAGGTTTATCGAGACACTCGATAGTGACTTGAAGCCTTTGAAAGTTCCCAAGTAGCACAAGTAGTATAAATGACGTATAATAAACATGTCACCTTTTTGTATATAACACCCATTCAAAATACGCAGTAATGTCCGCCGGAAAGACGTATATTTAATGTAGTTCATAAACGTATTTGATGCTACCAAAATTATTAGTTACGAATCTACTGAATAAATCCGTAAATTTAATGCAGACAATAAATGTATTTCTGCTACCAGAATTATACGTTACGAATCTACTGAATAAATCCGCATCGTTATTTAATACCTAAGCACTTCCATTATTATTCTTCGAATCTTAGATGGCATCTGCTTGTGGCTTCTGTCATCCTCCTTAAGAGTTTTCTGGCTATTCGCTGCCAGTATTATTACTTTTGTTACTTTGTTGGGACACAAATAACGATATGAATGATCTAGTTGGACAATCCAACTTCACTTTATAGCGATGACACTATAATCAGCAGTGGTAGTGCAGAACACCAGCGCCATCTCTGGGTTGACACTAGGACTGACCGATTATAATAACGAACTTATACGGTTATTAAGACGTAAAGGATGTTTATTATGTGTCTTCAATCTACCGGGTGACAACGACACCATGTACACCCCAATAACTTTTTCAATTATTAAGATAAAAATCTGAAAAAATTCACAGTGAACATGCTCACAGAACGTCACTTTGTGACATTCATTACAAATGGCTTTAACTTTGAATTTTTAAATGGGACACCCGATATACTTTTATATTTTTGGAATCTAGGGCTCATCTAAGTATTTTAGTGTAATTTTCTTGAGTTTTTTCTTGTTTTTGGCGAAATTTTTTTGCGGGTCTAGTGCTGCGACACACTTTTTTTGTCATTTATGGACGTCAGTATTTTCATAAAATTAAAATTTCGTTTCGGCTCATTTAAGCCTTATTCGGATGGTTTCAAAATATGGAAAAATATTTTTCGCAAATAACTAACTTTTTTCAAATGGTACCATGCCGGTACACCTGATCCATGCAAACAGATATTTTTTTCTGCGTGCAATGATACATACCACCAACTTTGCATTTTTGTCTGGGGGGCGAACCGCTGGGGATGACAGGTGTACAATTTAGGGGGAAGTTGGGGAATTTCAGGGTGAAGTCCGACGATTTCAGGGGGATGTTCAGGGATTTCAGAGAATGTTTGGTGTACAAAATACGGTTAGCGGTTTCCCCCCATTTTTGTCCACAATTTAGCTTCCTAAAGCAAAAGAAAAGTCTTTATAAAATGACACTACAATACTCAGAATGACTCCTAGATTCCAAAAATATAAAAATGTAACCGGTACCTATCCAATTTAAAAATTCAAAATTAAAACTATTTTCGGGGTAACCGGAAGTGATAGAATGTTCTAATGTATGTCAAAAGATGACGTTTGGTGGATATTATTACTGTGATTTTTTTCAGATTTATTTCAAGTTATTATACGCATATATTTCGCATCAAACGAAACACGCATTATTAAAGTATTTGAAAGACATTATAGTATATTTAGTTATTTATACGTCTTATTGTTGTATATCAACTACGTATTCTGTCCGTATAAACATTTAATTAGCGAAAACAAAATTGGCACGTATTTTTCTCGTCTGTAAATGTTGGTGTTTAGATTAGGTTTATTAAATACGTTTTAATTTGATATATCAAATAGTATAACCATTTACATACCAGTTTTTCGCATAAAAGACGTATATTAAACTGTAGAGTGTTACTTCGGTTGTGTCTTCTTGCTTCCAGAGCGATTTCAAAAATGTTTGGAAGCGGTTTGAAGTATCGGATTCGAATCCAAATTTTGACCTAAAGGCCGTTTGCAGCGACGTTACTTAATTCATTGTATATACAGGGTGATTCTACCCCTAAAAATATAAAGGAAGGTTTATATGAACATGTCCGAAAGTGCCTCCAGAGGGCGCTACAAGTATTTATTAATCGTTTTTGAAACAGTTGGAGCCAGAATAACAAGTTGTAATCGTTAGTGACAGACTAACAACATCTGTGAAGCAATTCAACTTGTTTTTTTGCAGCTCATTCTATGACTTAGCATCAAGAGTACCTTTTTTATGTAGAATTATTTGGAGAACAGTTATATGAAGTCAAAAATTCAAGAAAGACCTAGAAAAAAAAGTTCTGCTAGTTTTTTCCTAAGCCCCGCCCCTGTTTTGCACCCTTATGGTCGTCAGTTACGTTTTTTGTTGCCACCAGGTAATTTATGACCCCAAAATTTCGTCATTCTGGCTCAAACCGGTTCAAAAATAATTGATTAGTACCTGTTTTTGAGAGACAACTTCAAGACCTGGGGGCGGAGGCCCTTTCGGACATTTTTTCGTGTAAACTTTTATTCCTATTTTTAGGTGTAGAATCACCCCCCGTAATAATGTGCCGTTATTTCGGGACACCTGTATAACGCAAATATGATGTTATAATAGGTAGGTTATTATTTGATTAAAAACCGAACGTTTCAAAACTCAATGATTTTTCTCCGAGTAGTAAAAAAACAAACAATGATTTCTTTGAGATGTTTTTTGGGGTTAGAAAAATTAGTAGATTCGATTTCCGTCAACAAAGTTTTTGGTAAATTTTTTCGTCTATTTGGCATTTTAGGCGCACCGTGGGTAGCTGTCAATTAGATAGTTCTAGGTGCAATACGGCCCACGATAAGGCAGTTCGCAGCATTCATGTTAAACAATGTGATCTGAATCTAACCCGTTGAAGAATCTGATAGTGAGCCAAAATCGCCGTGAATGACAACACACATCGATTGTGCTTTGGAGTCGCCGCAGCTTCTGATACAATTTAAATCCCGTATTCCATTATTCAGCGCATTATGCTGTCGCAGGACATCACAGTCTGCAGTCCGTCCTGTTAACGGCCCTGATTTATTCGAATTCGGCTTTTCGCATTGTCTGCCGCGATCTCATAATGGTCTTTCTTCCCATCAGACTCCACTAGTGGAGAAGGGCTTAATTGTGCCACCCCCAGGTAATTAGAAGTTTCAGGTGTGTCGGTGCGACAGAGAACGACTCCTGTTTTATGACGTGACAAGGAAATCATAATAAAAGGACAGGATATTACCTGTGATGCGAGATCATTAAAGAACCGTCTGGAATCTGGATTGGGCACGTTCCGTCTTTGTTTCGCACGCACGTGACCAATGCCGCTCTCTTTGTCTGTGATGCACCTGTGGCGCCCGATGGTTTATTACACTGGCGATAATTGACCTTCTGTTTTATCAAAATTTTTACACGTGATTTATTTTCTATTGCCACCTGTGTCATATGAAATATTTTGGGCGGAAACACGCCACGTTATAATTACCATTATACGAGGCGCAATATTTTATATTTCGAAGAAATATGAGGGTTCCCTTTTATGATATTTCAATTTATGTTGCCTCGTAGGAAGATACAAATAGCTTTTTTGTGTGCTTGTATTTCTAACAGATTATTTCTGTGTACTCAAGCCGCGTATGAATCCAAACGGCTATTTAATGGTTGAGAAAATCCAATAAATAAAAATTAATCGATAGGCTTGCTTGTACGGGAATATTTAAGCAGCTATGGCGAGTATGATGCATTAAGAGGTTGTTATCGCACAATGCCGGTAAACTAATGAATTCGTTTAGCACGAGACGTTTACGATTCAACGGAAATCGTAAATAATCACGCTATTTCAATCAATTACTCACAATCAGTATTGAATATTAAATAAAAAACATTGATAAAAAGGATTTTCTTTCATGAAACAATGGCAGTGTGGTAACGCAAAATCATAACGTAAAACAAAACCTAGTAAAAAATAGGTATTCGCAATAACTTTACAACAAGCAATTTTTAATCTGTTTAACATTTGTTATTTTATATTTTACATTTTTGCGGAACTTTTGACGTCTTTTTTAAGTCTCTGACATCACCCATTTCAAACATATTACGTCAAAGGACCCTATACGATAGTGGCCCAGGAAAAATCAGATCTAGACGATTCCAGAATTTGATTTTTGCCGTGGAGGTATAATACAACAGTGAATACAAAAATATAGAAATTTTCTCAGGCAGTCATATTTTTATGTAGCTCTAAACCAATTTGGGCCCCGAAAATGGCATTTTCTACCAAACATTCACCTATCCTTGGCTTACCCAAATTTAAAATTAGGTAGAGATGGGCCCAGGCAGCCGCTTATTGTCCTTTGTACCTAATTTTTATAATGGCCGAAAAGAGAATTCAATCATGTATCAAAATCAGTCGAGAAAAGTATAGACTTTCATTTAAGAACTTGGTACCTATCCCAGGCACTTTTTATAAATTTTTCTCCATCAGACTTTAAAATGTTTACTGTTTTTTCAAAATTTTACTATTTTGCCAAAAAGGCACTAAGTTTGAATACATTTTTGGAAACACAACTTGAAGACCTTTCATGTGCTGATAAAGAAAACGGGAGTTTGTCATTCAAATATCAAATTTGATATGCCAGAAAGGCACTTTCCATTCGCCGATTGCCACCAAAATCAAGTCAGCTTTTTGAAGGGTTATGGAATCTACATCTAGGTACCAAATTTCAGCCAAGTCGGCCCAGTAGTTTGGGTTGTAACGCGTTAATTAATGTTATCCTTCTAAATTTCGAATTTTTGGATTTTGTGGCAAAAGGGCATTAAGTATGAATACATTTTTGGAAACAGAGTTTGAAGACATTTTATTTGCTGGTAAGAAAAGTCGATGTTCATCAGTCAAACATAGTTGATGTGCGAAAAAGGCACTTGGCGTTTGCGGATTGGCAACAAAATTAACTGGGCTCACCTCCATACCAAATTTCATGAAAATCTGTTCGGTAGTTTTCGAGGAATGTTGCTCACATACGTACATACGTACGTACGTACATCATACACACAGACATTTTTTAAAAACCACTTTTTTGAGATCCTGGGACCTTGAAACGTAAAGATCTGGTGTTATCTCAATTTCGAATTTTGGAGTGATTGCAGTAACCTCCCGTTTTTATATGGTTGTGGGGAGGTTAAAAATTAATCGATAGGCTTGCTTGTAGAGTAATATTTAAGAAGCTATGGCGAGTATGATGCATTAAGAGGTTGTTATCGCACAATGCCGGTAAACTAATGAATTCGTTTAGCACGGGACGTTTACGATTCAACGGAAATCGTAAATAATCACGCTATTTCAATCAATTACTCACAATCAGTATTGAATATTAAATAAAAAACATTGGTAAAAAGGATTTTCTTTCATGAAACAATGGCAGTGTCCTATAACGCATCATTAAAGTCTCCGCCGGACGAACGAATTATTGCTTGATCCTGGGACATCCTTTTGTTTCGGCTAGCGTACAATTGAAGGACCGAATGGAAGTCAGTATAAGGACATCTCGCAACACGGCGACCCACTTGGGTCTTTATGCACACCGCCGTTGTCTCATCGGGCCGCGCGCTAATACATACTTGCATGCGTTTATACAGGACCCGCTTCTTTTCAAGTCGCCGCCACCGCTTATCTACAATTGCTACTGTTTATCCATGCTCGTCTTTTTTCATTCGTTTTATCTCCCATCTCCCGACCGTTTCGCAATCTCGGAGCCACTCTATAAAAACATTTTATTGAACATTTATTCATTTGCAGATACGCCATCGCTTCGGTTGTTACGATGAGATATCCGGAAGTGGTCCCAGAAGAGTGCGGCATTGCAACTGGGTTCGCTTTGTCAGAGTCTCCAACTCCTTCAATCCGGCTGTCAACTTTGTCGCTACCAAAGTTAGAGGAGAACCTGTCTATGAAGCGGTCAAGGCCATCTCTCCGGACACAGAGCTCCTCGTATATTACCTTCCAGAAAGACCGGAAGAATTGTTCTTCGTCAGGATGAGGGCGAGCTTGTACAGGCAAACCATGGACTCGATACTTGAAGGTAATATAAGTTTATGTACCTAGGCGTGAAAGTGAATGTTTTCTGTGTCGAAAAAATCACTTTCACGCTGCGCCAGAAAAAAAACATATTCGAACTAATAAATCAATTATGTACTGCTTTCGCAACACGGGTGAGGCTATGGGTAACTGCCGCCGACTTATTTTCTTGACTAGCCGCAAAAATTTATATACCCATCTACTGTTTAGTTATTTCTACGAAGGCGTAGAAGGGCCACAACAAAGATTTTTTCTAGTCGAATTGCAACTTGTTTTCTTACAATTGTAACTTTTTTTTTAACAATTGTAACTTTTTTCTTACAATTGTAAGATTATTTTCTCACAATTGTAAAATTTTTTCTTACAACTGTAAAATTTTTTCTTACAATTGTAAATTTTTTTCTTACAATTGTAAGTTTTTTCTTACAATTGTAAGATTTTCTTGCAATTGTAAGATTTTCTTGCAATTGTAAGATTTCTTCTTGCAAATGTAATATTTTTTCTTACAATTGTAACTTTTTCTAAGGGTGCATCAGTTTTCCTTTCAGTTATTGAGGTTTGAGGTCAGTTATCACCGTTGCCTGTGCCTCCTTCCAGCTGTAATAGAAGCAATCTTACAATGTAAGAAAAAAGTTACAATTATAAGAAAAAAGTTACAATAGTAAGAAAAAATCTTACAATTGTAAGAAAAAATTTTGCAATTGTAAGAAAAAATTTTAAAATTGTAAGAAAAAAAGTTGCAATTCGACTGGAAAAAATATTTGTTGTGACCCTTCTACGCCTTCGTATATTTCAGATGCTATAAATAATTTTACACGGGAAATTGTAGGTACACCCTTTTGCAGCCCTTGTGAGACTCAAGAATGAGATTTTCAGTTAGTGTAGGAAGAAAATAATAATTTTCAGACAGAAAGCGACTCGTAAACAAATAGAACTTCAAAACAATCCGACTAATAAAAAGGTGTAATTTATTGGTGAGCGGGACGCGAGTTTCAGATTGCTCTGCGTCCCTGCATTGTTCCGAACATTCTCACGCACCGACTCGAAGCTCGTTCCCGTCAGCTGCTGAAAAAACGCAATGCGCCCAGATATGTCTCTATTATTATTTCTGCCTCTAATTAATAGCCTCATTACCAAAATTTTTACTTACACCGTGCTTATTATCTACAAAATTCTCTCCAGAGATTGGAAAGGTTAATTTTTGGCTGATTTGCGAAAGAATAATCTTAAAACTAAATTAAACCGCAAAACTGGACGTCCGGAGAAAATTGGGCTAAGAAAATATCATCATCAAATAAACTCAAAAGCGAAAAGTTAACAAGAGAGTCATGCAGTATATAAATCATAAATGATGTATACTTATTCCACATTAATGGCTCTATTCGAAGCGTAGGGCTTCCACAGTCTCTCTTCGACTTTGACCTCCTTCCACTTTAGGTTCTGCTGGTCTTCCTTGTCCTCTTTTTCCCACAGGTTGACTACACCATTGTCCTTCGTGGCGGAAAATCGCTAGATATTTTTGTTTAAGTTGTAAATTATACAATCGTGTGCTCTCCTCAGTCTATACGGTCTGATTTAAGTTGTGAATTAACCTGTTTGACACCTTAAATTGCATAATTTACGAACTAAACAAAAAATGCCCATCGAGTTTCTATGGTCTCCTGCTTTTAATTATAAATTAAACGATTTATGTTGTCGGAAGAAAATTGACAAAAATTGAGGAACGGATTAATGTTCATTTTGAAGGACATTTTGGAAAGAGATAAAAGCAGCCTTCAATTCTGCCTAAACAATACTGTCATTTGTCAATTTGTCGAGTTCGCATCTTAAAAAAAATTCGACTTTTCAGGCTGAAACCTAGGTCCTTTTTCTTCAAAATGGCAATCAGCTTGGAAAATTGACCAATTTTTAGATTCTTCTTTTTCACTAAGGTTGATTTGATCACCAAAAAGGCGCTCCAAAGATTTGATGGTTTGTGAGTATTTCCCCAAAATAACCAAAAGTAGGTACATCCTCTACTAAATCATGGATTTTCTTTTCCTTGCACCAATCACTAAAAACTTATCTTTCCCAAGATTTCGTAGGCAATAAATCGTCCACTATAGCGGCCGCAGCCTCGGCTACATTATAAGCAACACTATTTCTTCCTACATGCTGAATTAATAGTTTTTCACCAAATAATTGCACGAAAAATGGAGAAATAAACTAAAAATGCACTGAAATTGACTTTTTTTATCGAGTTTGTTATAATTTCGTTGTGGATACCCAACACACTGATGTTCTTTAACAGACTTGATTACTATTTTTGAAAGTATTGTCAAAATGACGTTTTGAAAATAGAGGAATTTATGAATAATTGTCAGATTATTTACTTGGTTTCATGAAAAATTCTATACAAAACACGTCATGAAAATTATTACTGGACTCGGGAGCTTAAAAGTACTCGGCTTACGCCTCGTACTATCAATATGCTATACCTCGTTCTGTAATCAGTAACTTTCATGACTTGATATGTAAGTAACAATTTTCGGTGTAGTGGGGTGATAGTCTTAAATAAAAGTTCTTAAGAAGGGACAAGGATGGTGCTATATAAAATCTAATTGGTGGTATCGAGAGCCCCAACCCTCAGCTACGTCCCATATTAGACGGAAAAATGTGGCTCATAAACTAACAAACATATAGGTACAGGTTAAATAAAAGTTATCGTTTTTTGCACCACCCGTTATTTGAGTTGAAAATATTGATTTTTGTTTTGTGTCTAATCGTAAAATGACGATATAGTGCGTATGTAAAGTGCCATGAAATTACAATCTGTCAAAGTATAGCAGAAAGAATTTAAGAAAATGTAATTACGCAGTTTTTGTATATCAAAAAAGTAAGGTTGACGTGTATTTGCGACTTTGAAAAATCGACGCTTCTGAAAATATAGGGTGGCCGAAATGTCGTATGTTATTGTCTCAAAAAAAATTGTAGATTCCGAATCCGTTGGGAGAAATATTTGATTCAATCAAGGGCAAAAATTTGAGGAATTTTATTCCAAACTTTGCACTCGCTGACTCGCACTGTATATTTTTGAACATATTAAATACTGTGCTGTGTATTCTATATTTCTTATTTCATTTTCTATACCTGTTACCATTCTTCTCTCCTCTTGTTTTTGACCTTTGGTTTTAAAATTTTTTGCTTTATATTCCTTTTCCTCCTTTCTTCGATTCTCTCTATAAATAGTCCTCCAGTCATTTTCTGCTTTCTTTTAACCACCCCTTAACTCTATTTGACAGCTTCGTTTAGAATTTTACTCTCATTGGGGTATGTTCTCCAGTTGTCTACAAATCGGCAAAAATCAAACATCGCTCCTTGGAAAATTATGGCCTCGCGTTCATAATCTCCATAATCATGTGCAGAATGCGGTCCATTCGGTGCCAATGCAAAACTGGCCGATAAAACCCAACCCAGCTTTAGGCAGCAGGAGAAAATGTATGTAAATTCGGGTTTCGGTGGTAATTTTTCATAAAGCACCGAAACGAACGAATTATAATCTCGTCGGTTGCACTTGTCCGTGGAAATTAATAGCCATCCTCCATGTCAGTAGACGGCGTGTCGAATCGGAAGAAACACGGCGGTGCTCATCCTGCTCAAACTAGACGCAAGTTTTTGTGACAGGCCAGGTATTGTAATCACGCATACCTAACATTAATTACACACTACCTACCTGTTGTGAAGGTCCAGCTGGTTATTGTTGGTTTTTATTTTCCAAAATTAATTTCATGCGATACCGAAACGGGTAAAAATTGTTTTCCGTCTTAATTAACCGCGGATAATTTATCAAACGACCAAGAAGAACAAATCGTTTTTCACTTAACATCCATCATCTGCATTACGCAACGAAATGCACCTTTTTTCTTGTGGGCGCTATTAAAACTGAATTAAATAAGAAAAATCCAGATAAAGCAAGAAGCGCGATAATTAGATTTATCCCGTCTTGACCTTTTTTGGACAAACCGCCATAATAAATTAAAGCAATCAAAATGTTAAGTTGTGCAAAGCAGGCCATAAATCCATCGCAGTGCGTTGTTTCGGCTCCCAAACTAGCTATTGTTTCATATGCTCTTCATTGATACAAAAAATTCTTCCAGATTCTCCTTTGGATCTGTCCATGTCACTTTTATCGAGAGCTTTGAGTGGCTCACCACCGTCAGCTGAAGACGAACGAAAATCAGTTTCAGGAGATAGTTCAGCAGCGAGTTCGCAAGGGGATTTACCTGAAGCAAGCTTACCAACCCCAAGAGCACGACCAAGAGAGAGAACGTTGCTTCCGTGTAGCGTTTGCAACAAAGCTTTCGATAGGCCATCCTTGTTAAAAAGACACATGAGAACACACACAGGTGAGTCAATTAAAAGCGATTTGGCAAATCGAAATCGATTAGATTCAAAAGCTTTATTACTACCTTTTGGTTTGTAAGGAACCCTGCCCTTTTACACATATTATATAATCAAAAAACCTATTTACCAAAATTGGTGTAATGTTATGTAATTAACAATTCATTTTAAACAAAATTAGCCCAATCCTTGTTTGTCGCTAGTTTCCTTGCTTCATCCCAAGATACTTCTTTTTTCTTTAAGGTTTTTGCCAGTAGTTCCTCGTTCCAGGTTTTCCTCGGGCTTCCTCTTACTCTATTGCTTTTCACTTTTGCTTCCCATACACGGATCTTGTTGGTCTATTTTCGTTCGTTCGTGCCAAATGTCCAAACCATTTAAGTTGCTGCTTTTCTACTTTCTTCGAAATTGATTCTACACCGAGCTCTTCTCTGACTGTTTCATTTCTTATTTTGTCTCTCCGCGTTATACCTTTTACACGTCTCAGATACTTCATTTCAATTGCTTGGAGTCTACTTTTCTGTGCGTTGTTAATATCCAGCTCTCACTTCCATAGGAGTAAATATGGTTTTATACACTGTCATCTTTGTTTTCCTGTTTATTTCCTTTTTTTCTATAAATGAGTGCGTTAATGAGTGATAAAGTCTGGTGGCGCTGCTGATTCTTTCATTTAATTCATAATCCATGTCCCCTTGCCTTTGTATGTTTCCACCCAAGTATTTGAATATATCCACTTGTTCTATTTTTTCCTCATTGACCTCTATGTTCATATTTCTGTCTTCCTTTCCGATCATCATCACCTTTGTTTTGCCAGTATTTATTTAATTTTTCTCTTCTCCAGTTCTTCATTCCAGTGTCTTACATTTTCTTGCAGTTGATGCTCTGTTGCAGCGCATATCATAAGGTCATCCGCAAAAGCGCACTCAGATCTCTATTGGTTGCAGTTTTCGGTATCCTACATGTAATTGTTTCACCTTCGTTTGCATTTCCTTGATTATATCATCCATAACTATTACAAATAGTGTTGGGCTTAGTACTCCGCCTTGCCTAAGCCCATCATTTATTGTGAACTCTTTCGATTCCATGCCATCTGTTCTTACATATTTTCTGTTTTCGTTACAGAGACTTTTTATTCCGTTTCTTAACCTTATATTTATTTCTCTTTTCTGCAAGCTGTTCCATACTATTTGCCTAAAGGCCTTTTCTAAATCTATTAACCTCCCCACAACCATATAAAAATGGGAGGTTACTGCAATCACTCCAAAATTCGAAATTGAGATAACACCAGATCTTTACTTTTCAAGGTCCCAGGATCACAAAAAAGTGGTTTTTAAAAAATGTCTGTGTGTATGTACGTATGTATGTATGTATGTATGTGAGCACGATTTCTCGGAAACTACCGAACGGATTTTAATGAAATTTGGTATGGAGGTTAGCGCTGGCCTTCCGGTGAGCCCAGTTAATTTTGCTGCGAATCCGCAGACGTCAAGTGCCTTTCTGGCACATCAACTATGAAATTTGACTGATGAACACTAATTTTTCTTATCAGCACATGAAAGGTCTTGAAATTCTCTATCTGAAAGTGTACTCACACTTAGCGCCTTTTTGGCATAAAATCGAAAAATTCAAAGTTTCGAGGAAACATTAAATAACATGCTACAGCCTAAACAGCTGGATCGATTTGGCTGAAATTTGGTAGGTAGAGATACCGTTACCCGCCGAAGAGCTGATTTAATTTTGGTGGCAATCGGGGAACGGCAAGTGCCATTTTGGTATATCAACTTTGAAATTTGAACTTGAACTTCTGTTTTTTCTATCAGCACATGAAAAGCCTTCAAATTTTGTTTTCAAGATTGCATTCAATCTTAGTGCCCTTTTGGAAAAAGATCGTAAAATTTAGAAAAATCACAGAAAACACCTTAGGTTTGGTTAAGTAAAACTTAGGTATAGTAAATAGTAAAATTTACTTGATATTGGTGATAGGATTGAATCATTCACCAAGTGGGGAGGTTCCAGCCGCTTCCGTAGCTGCCCATTTTTTTTTGAAATATATTTCCTTATCTTTCTCCCTGTTCTTTCCAATGAACTGTTTGATGGTAAATATATGATCCTGTGCACTTCGCCCTCTTCTGAAGCCACTTTGCTGTTCTGATAACTGTGGTTCTACAATTTTTTCAAATCTGTTTTCCAAGATTCTTTCATATACTTTTGCTGCCACGCTCAGTAAAGTTATTCCTCTATAATTTGTACATTCTCATTGTCGTTTTCACTTATTTGGCTTTGTTCTTCATATTGAGTTTCTCTTATATTAAGAAGTTCATTAAAATATTGCCTCCACCTTTCCATCAAAAAAAAAAAAATAAAATAAACCCTTCTACATAGGTACTAATTTACATATTTACTTATTTACGTATTTTGTCTAGTTTTTTTATTCCTTCTTCTTCGGCTACTTCTCTCTCTCTCGGTTGTCTTCTGTTTTCTCTTCTGCCCCCCTTCTTTCTCTCGCTATCTCGACTTCCTTCATCCAGTTTATTCCCTCTCCCCATTCGTTCAGAATACTCTTTCTCTCCCTTTCCTCCCCTCTCATTCACTCACACTCTTTCAACGGGTGTTCTACTGTCTCTCTCTCTCCTCTCCACATACTCTACACTTTCTCTCTTCCTCCTTCAGACAGAACTAGTTTTCCCTCTCCCCATTCCCGCACCTGAATCTCGCTATCATTCTTTTTTTTTTCACACTCTCCCTCTTCAAGTAACTTGGTAACCCTTCACTTATTATATTCTCATATTTTGCGTTATATCTTTTTTGTTCTTCTTTCCTGTACATCTATGTCTCTATCTCTTTCCCACATCGCTCCATTCATCCAACTCCCCTGTTCCCTGCGTCTTTCTATATCTTCCCTTGCGTATCCATTCCTCTCGTACTATCTTTGTCTTTCCTTCCCTTTTTCTTTCTCTCTTTTTTTCTCTTTCCAGCATTCCTGTAATATCTTACACTCTCCTCTTTCTCCCATTCTGTCCTCATATCAGCGACTTCCGTGTAGCGTTTGCATAGACCATCCTTGTTAAAAAAACACATGAGAACACACACAGGTGAGTCAATTAAAAGCGATTTGGCCAATCGAAATCGAAATCGTGTCAATTAAACGAAAGAGATGTAATTAAAACGTAAAAATATGTTGGTGCTTCCTGTATCGGTCGTGATGTAGATGTTTAATTAGAAGACAGCCAGAAGACATGTAAACGCTGCATGTATAAAATTACGTAATTTGTCAGTTCTGGTGTTATCTTTTCAGTTCGTGTATCAGCGGGTATCTAAAAAACTAGAACCGCTTTATCTGATGTTAGATTCATACATTTATCAGAGACGTGGGCAGTTAACCAGTTTCGTTAGGAAATTTTTCCTGCTGCTTCTCGTTGAAATTTAATAATATATTAATGTCCAGGTGAAAAACCGCACGTGTGTATGGTTTGTGGTAAGGGCTTCAGCACATCGTCATCCTTGAATACGCATCGGAGGATCCACAGCGGAGAGAAGCCACACCAATGCCCTGTTTGTCTCAAGCGATTCACAGCATCTTCGAATCTTTATTACCACCGCATGACACACATCAAGGTAAGTTACATCCATGACAATGAATCCAAAAAAAATTTGAAAGGGCGCACCGATCTCTTGCGTAATCTCCTGATAAAATCCTTCGGCTAAAAGCCTTGTAGCTGATTAAATTTGACGTCTGAATTTGATGGCCTATATTTATATAATCCGCCCTATACCTGCTTGTCATTTTGACAAATCTGGGGGCCATTAATGCGCGTGGATCGCCTTTTCACCCTTTTCAACAACCCACTCGGTATAACAATGATGTCTCCTATGAAATAGCCCATATGTTTCCTACCTCCGGTAAAAAAATAAATTATTGTAATTATGATGTAAGGAGTAGCATATGTTGGGCGCGATTTTCGTACTTGACGATGACGGTCTTAAGGGTTGCTGAGCCGCACCTGTTAAGCGATCGACGTGCCTTATGCCTTCAAGTCCTAATAGTTTACACAATGCTTACATAAATCAGGCGTTTTAATGCACCATCAGTAAGAAACTGTCCCCTTTCTTTGCTTGGAAGCTAAAAGATTCATCGGCCACACCTGCTCCCGTTTGAGCAGCATTCTTGCTTTATTCCGTCTTAGTAGATTATTATTTTAAGAAAACTACAAAAAGCTTAAAAAATATTTTTATCTTGGTTTAGAACGGAACAGCCGCATAGGATTTAACGAAAATTATAGCTATTAATGATACAAGTGTGATAAATGCATGTTTAAGGCACGAATTAAGCATACACATACAGTGCGGCGCAAAAGTTATTCCCCCCCCCCCTTCTAACTCTACTGTAAAGGGTCATTTCGCAAAAACCTCTCGGACTTTTATTTATTAAATACAGTCTGATGGTGCTGTCCAAAAATGTTGCTCAAATAATTTGGGATCTACAAATGTTTCTAGATCGTCAAAAACGTCAAAAAAATTGCTGGTATAGAAAGATTTGTAACTTTGACAAAATGCAATAATATGTAATTTACAAAATGCAAAACGAAATTCTGCTTTTACAATAAAACTTTTGGCGCAAAGGACGTATTTTCCGTGTTTTATCTGACTCCGCTTGTTGAAAAAGAAAGTGTTAAATCTAAAACGAAGAGCAGTCAGTCATCTCTTAGTACGAATATTGCGAACTTAAATGTTAACCTTTGACATGGCATGGATAACGACACCGATTCTATTGAATAAAAACGTGCCACCCTTTTAAAGAAACACCTGAAGAAAATGTTCGAGTTCTTGAAGATCCTTAAGCTATTTACTTTTTATTACACTTAATAAGGAAGCTTAAAATTTTAGGATTCTGATACAGCAAAAATAATAATTAGTATAGGTACCTATCGAATCTCAAACAAAAAAGTTACTACTTACATAAACAAATCGACTGTGACTAATTTTGCAATTTTCTGACAAATACCGACACCACCTCGGACATCACCCATCACATTTGACAATATCTTCCTTTTAAGGTTAATCTTTTGCCACCTTTTTGACAACAACTGCCACTTTATGTCATCCACTGTCAGCTCGCTCCCTTTTAATGAGAAATAATTTTTTCTCTATTTTCCACTGAAATGGCAGAAACTGTGAATACATTTTTAGAACATAAATTTGATCGTCTTTCTAATGGCGACATAAAAAAGGAGACCTTTGTATTTAAAATTTAAAGTTGATATGCCTAAATGGCACTTCCCGCGGACCAATTGCTTCCAAAAGCCTTTCAGGTCTTCAACGAGTCACCCAATCTCCATGTACCAAATTTCAGCTAAATCGATTCGCTAATTTGGGCTATAATGTATTTTTAGTGTTATTATGAAATTTCGATTTTTTGACCCAAAAAGCACTAAATGCGAACGAGTTTTGTCTTACTTAAAACCAGAATTTAAAGACCTTTTTGATGGTGACAATAAATCTTTCAAAAACTTGTTTTGGATGGTTAAATGAGTGAATAATTTTAAAGTTACAAATTGGTGTGTCAAAACGGCAGTTTCCGTGGGCCGATTGAATCCAAAATTTGTTCAGCTCTTCGGCGTGCAATACAATCCCCGTGTGCAAAATTTCAGCCAAATCGGTTCAGGGGCTTGGGCTGTACCGCGATTTTAAAGTCGGATAAAAATCATTTTTTTTTTAATTTTTGATCAAAAGGGCACTAAGAATGAATACATTTTTAGAAGTAGAATTTCAAGGCCTTTTCTATCGTGAGGTGAAAAATGGGGGTTTGCATTTAAAATTTAAAAGTTGATGTGCCAAAATGGCATTTCTAGTTGCACGATTGGCTCCAAAAGCTTTTCAGATCTAAGTTGGGTTATCACATGCACACGTACCAAATTTCAGCTAAATCTGTCGAGTAGTTTGGGCTGTGGCGTGTTTACGAACGTACGAACGTACGAACGTACGAACGTACGTACGTACGTACATACATACAGACACATTTTAAAAACCACTTTTTTGGGCTCCTGAGACCTCAAAACGTATAGATCCGGTCTTATCTCGAATTCGAAAATTTTAGTGATTGCAGTAACCTCCCTTTTTTTTAAATGGTGAAGTGGAGTGGGGAGGTTAAAATACGGCAACATTATCTGGACCACGGTGTACCATTAATTTTCCTAGAGTAAGATAATAATGTTATACTAAATGATTAAAATTGCGTGATATACTAGAAACACCGGAAAGCTTTGATAATGATCACTTTGTGTTAGAAACGTGTTAGCTGTGTAAATCAAGTTTTGCGCTGCACTGGAGTGTTTTTAGAGATACTGAATTTTCCCACCTACGTTGTCCATTGTTTTATCCATTGTAGAAATAGTTTGATGAATACCGCAAATTATAATTATTGAAAACAGGAAAGCCACTTACTTAATCGCCCTGAGAAGGAAGTTCATATTTTCAGTTATAAATAACTCATAAACGAATTGTTGAATGTGAATTAAATTTTCATTTAAATCGTAAAAACACTAGAAACCTATTTCGAAATTTCTCGATTGATCTGTTTTTATGGAGTACGATACCTTGTTGTCTCATAACTTATTGATGTTGTTGAACTTATTAATGGAAATAGGTGAAATCGTATAAATATTTTATGCCATTCTGCACCTCGTGAGCAAATTGTTAACACTATAGCAACAACGACATTGCCCTTATCTGCCAGGTCTTTCATATAAAACACGTTTGACGAATTGAAATACTTATTTTGCTCCCACTAATTTCAATTAGGAAATCCATTATATTTCCGCACTAGTAGTATACGTAATCTAAACAAAATTTAGCTTACGGACACGTGAGCCACGACCCGCATGACCTTTCATGAAGGTTATGAAAAAACGCCAAATTTATTCCAGTGATTCACTAAAATGATGCTTTTAATTTTTTCTAACACGATAATGCATAATTTCCTTCATTCATTTGATACACAAATAGCTACCATAACTCACTAATGCAAAAATAATTATCCTCAAGCACGAAAAGTAAAGTTCTTTTCACAATATTTAGTTCGAAAAGATAAACTTTTCACACTAAAGTGAATGCAGAAAGTATGGCTTTCAGTTGAGTTGAGACAGGTAAATACAGCTTAACTGTTTTTTGTAAGAAAATACATGTTTATCGCCATAAGTAGTTACATTAATTCCCTAGATAGGTGGTTTGAAAACGAATTCAGAAAAATAAGCAAATCGCTATTTGTGTGACAAGTTGGAAACATACATTATTTATTAACGCGTGTGCCTATTTCAGAACAGGCCGAAGAAGATTTTTGTAAGCACACAATAATTCAATTTTTTACGTGTTACATACAAGATTTAGGTAAGCTACATTTGATGGGATCACTGAATAAAATTTGGTGTTTTCATACCTGCATACAAGGTTTAGTAAATGAAAAAATGAACGAAATTTTCTTTATATTAGTTGCTTTTCTTAAAAAAATGCAGCAGAGAAGCGGCTGGAACCTCCCCATCGCGTGGATCTTTGTATTCTGTGTAGATAGTGGTCAATTCAACAGAATTTTTTTACCCTTATCGACTGTGACTAATTTTGCAATTTTCTGACAAATACCGACACCACCTCGGACATCACCCATCACATTTGACAATATCTTCCTTTTAAGGTTAATCTTTTGCCACCTTTTTGACAACAACTGCCACTTTATGTCATCCACTGTCAGCTCGCTCCCTTTTAATGAGAAATAATTTTTTCTCTATTTTCCACTGAAATGGCAGAAACTGTGAATACATTTTTAGAACATAAATTTGATCGTCTTTCTAATGGCGACATAAAAAAGGAGACCTTTGTATTTAAAATTTAAAGTTGATATGCCTAAATGGCACTTCCCGCGGACCAATTGCTTCCAAAAGCCTTTCAGGTCTTCAACGAGTCACCCAATCTCCATGTACCAAATTTCAGCTAAATCGATTCGCTAATTTGGGCTATAATGTATTTTTAGTGTTATTATGAAATTTCGATTTTTTGACCCAAAAAGCACTAAATGCGAACGAGTTTTGTCTTACTTAAAACCAGAATTTAAAGACCTTTTTGATGGTGACAATAAATCTTTCAAAAACTTGTTTTGGATGGTTAAATGAGTGAATAATTTTAAAGTTACAAATTGGTGTGTCAAAACGGCAGTTTCCGTGGGCCGATTGAATCCAAAATTTGTTCAGCTCTTCGGCGTGCAATACAATCCCCGTGTGCAAAATTTCAGCCAAATCGGTTCAGGGGCTTGGGCTGTACCGCGATTTTAAAGTCGGATAAAAATCATTTTTTTTTTAATTTTTGATCAAAAGGGCACTAAGAATGAATACATTTTTAGAAGTAGAATTTCAAGGCCTTTTCTATCGTGAGGTGAAAAATGGGGGTTTGCATTTAAAATTTAAAAGTTGATGTGCCAAAATGGCATTTCTAGTTGCACGATTGGCTCCAAAAGCTTTTCAGATCTAAGTTGGGTTATCACATGCACACGTACCAAATTTCAGCTAAATCTGTCGAGTAGTTTGGGCTGTGGCGTGTTTACGAACGTACGAACGTACGAACGTACGAACGTACGTACGTACGTACATACATACAGACACATTTTAAAAACCACTTTTTTGGGCTCCTGAGACCTCAAAACGTATAGATCCGGTCTTATCTCGAATTCGAAAATTTTAGTGATTGCAGTAACCTCCCTTTTTTTTAAATGGTGAAGTGGAGTGGGGAGGTTAAAATGAATTTTTGTTTGTACTAAGTTAAATGGTAGGATTTCTTATTTCAATAAACATTATTGTTATTGTCATACTAGTGCGGAAATAAATATGTAAATATGCTGCATTTCCTAACTGAATTAAGTAGGTAGAATAAAATTTTTCGCACGATGTTATAAAAATAATAGTATATTAAAACACAAGTTACAGAAGGCAACCTATTCAAGGACGAGTTCGAAATTTGCTCACGAGGCGCGAAGCGGCGAGTGGCCAAACGAACAAGTGCTTGAAGAGCCTTCTGTAAGGAGTGTTTTATACTATTTTCTCTCTTTTGGCTTTCATTTACGTTTTTTATTCAGAATTTTTAAAACAAGTTTCACAAGCAACATTTAGGGAAATTTTAATGCGAAAAGTTAGGTTGGTCACATCAGTGATTTACCTATGTCCGGATTTGTGTGTGACAGTTATCTAATGTAATTAATGCAGGCATTCAATTCCTAAAAACAAAATGTCACCAAAAATCTTTTAAGAATGAAGCTCTCTCTAGCATTAAAATGTGTGCTTGAATGGTGACATTCAAAAGTCAAAACATAGAAAAGGATTTTTCTGTTTCGGTTTCTTAATTAAGTAGATTGTATACAGGGTATGGTTCCTTTTTGACTGCTCACCATTGGCATCTCCTAAATGGTAAGAGTTACGGAGTCGCCTAAATTAGAGAAAAGTTGCGGTATTTTCAGGTGATTAAGAATCCGATATCTTGATTCGTTCCTGAGTTATTCCGAAAAATCGGAAAATGGTGAGCAGGGAAAAAAGAACTACCCTGTATACAGCATCCAAAGCAGTTCTCTAACGTGTATACATCGTAACCTAGACATCGATTGTCATCAACAATTCCATTAAGAGTGGTAATCCCATTTTTTTCTGAAAATATACAAGGTGAGCATCCGAAAACGTGTTACATTCCATTCCGTAAGAATCGTATAAGTCTTATGGAACGTGTTTTTAACTTTTTAATATAGATATCTACTGTTTTCTATAATTGGATTATGAAAAAGTCTTTGAATCAGGAATTTATTCTTGATTCCTATTCTTCACAATAAAGCACAAATTCCCGGTTTCTAGAAGCAGTTATGAAACCAATAAAGTTATGTTGCGATTAAAATGGAGAGTATATTCTCACCATTCTAATCGCATCATAACTTTATCGGCTCCACAACTGCTTCTAAAAATCGGTCATAAGTCACCAGCGTTTTATGCAAAAATGACATTGTCGAAGCTCTAAAGATTGACGCATGATGGAGCTATATGATGCTTCCAGAGTAATACCTGCCAACTTTACGGCTCTTTGCAGAATCATAACGCTTTTCTGACATACACATTGGAGCAAGAACAATCGCTTGAACGGAAGAGTTATCTCAATCGCATTGCACACTTAAATGGAACTTAATAGACGTTAAACAAAAAGGGCAGAAAGCAAGTCGGAGCGATGTGAAGTTAGAATCGGACAGAGGCCGCGAAACATTTGTCGTGTCTTGGCGGAGTGACGCGTGAGTGACGGTGAGCAGCAGATAGTCTCAGATTACATACAAACTTCAGCTTTGACATAAATCGCCTTTACCAAGCGAAAATGAGCAGATAGGCAACAAAAACGCCGTTGAGAGTCATATAGATCGATGTATGCGATAGCGAAGGAACCGGATGTCTTAGCTTCGCGTGATGGCAGATGTTACCGGGAGCCTTGTATTTCTTTAGTTCCCACACCGCTACCCTCTTGATTCTTGATTTTAACGATCCGAGGTCTTTTATTACGGACATTAATTGGGTTGTATCGTCCCTTGCAAATTTCGGTCTTGAACATACCGTATCAGGTAGCACAAATTACTAAAAGCAATTATGTAATTTTCTTGGTATTGATCGCGGCATTCCGTATGCATCACAAGTTTGCCGTCAAACAAGCAACATATGGTACACACTTTCTTAGAAGCTCATCAGCTCTGTAATGTGCACTTGTCATTATTGCGGCTATTAACAATAATGTGCAAGGATTGTAAAAAATTATATATTGGTGCATGCTAAATCGAATTAAGCAACATCAAAATGACTGTAAAGTAATAAATGTCACAAAAAAAGAAAAAACAGCCTTAGCCGTTCGTCTATGGCCGAACGTAGGTTCACTTTAGGACATAATTTTGATTTTGGAAAGTTTTGTATTCTTGAGAAAGAAACAAATTATTAAAAAAGATGTATTAATGGGATCTCCTAAATCGGTTAAATTACAGAAAAGTTGTGCTATTTATTGATGATTAAGAATCTGAAGAGAATTCCCCGATATTTTGATTCGTTCCCGCGTTATCACAAAAAATCTGGAAATTAAGATTAATATCTTCCTAACGATTGATGCTGTTTAAATGAAACTTGGAACTTTTATATTTCTGACAACTGTCAATTTTAGATAACGACAGTCAACTTTTGATTCTTTTATGGCCGCCATATTGAATTTTGACACCATCAAATGCACAAAAAGATTGGCTTTTCAAAAATGTGCTCAACATGAACATTTTTGACAGATATCAGAATTTGAAAATGAGTAGTAATAATTTGCAAAATCAGCCTAAACTTAGATGAAATACAATTGCAAAAAAGTAAGCCGACTTCTTCAATCTCTTATAACATATAAAAACAATTGAATTCAACAGTAATAAAATACGTCTTGTCGTGTGACTCTGGCTTTCACATATTTTTTGAAAAACGTCCATGTTGGTTACATTTTTTAGAAGATAATTTTTCTGTGTATCCGGCGGTATTATAATTCAATATGGCGCCCATAAGAAAAATAAATGTTGACTGTCTGTATTAAAAATCTAGAAGGCCTAGAAGATTTCTGTCAATGATGCCATTCAATTGACAGCTGCCAAAAATATAAAAGTTCCCAGTTTCATTTAAATAACAACAATCGTTAGGAAGATATTAATTTTTCTTTAAATTGGAAATTTTCAGATTTGTTGTGATAACTCAGGAACTAATCATAATATCGGGGAATTCTCTTCAGACTCTTAATCGCCAAGAAATAGCGCAACTTCTCTAATTTAACCGACCCCGTATTTTTTGCCATTTAGGAGATCCCAATGGTGAACATCGAAAAATTACCCACCCTGTGAAAAATATAGGTAAAGTAGTAGTGCGAAGCGGGAGTTCATCAGAGCGAGATAATATAGAAGGGGGTTGATGTGTGAGGGATAATTCTAGTTATTTATTACATAACTATAGGTTTTGAAATTAATTTAACTATTGAAGAAAACGATTATTATGTTATATATTATTACCCAATAACGGTTTTCTTCAATTAATATAAAAATGGATCAAGATACAACGACGAATTTTAATTAATTTAACTGTGATATTTTAAGATTATGATTATGCAGGATATCCCAAAATTAGTGGGCAAAACTTTCCCAGTAAATTCTTCTAGGAAAAATATGAAAAAAAGTCCCTATAAACATAATGTCGAAAAATAAGTTCTAAGAGAGTTAAGGTCCCTTAAAGGGCCGACTTTGAAAGTGCTTTTTTCTAAATATCTTCAAAACTGTTAAAGATAGCAACGTGAAATTTGGTATCTTTACTAAGTCTTTGAAAAAAATGGCTTTTCGTTGGTTCAGGGCTTCAAAATTTGTAACAGAAGATATCAAAATATCGTAAACAAGTTCATGGGACGGTTCCTTACTTCATTCGAAAGAGAAAAGTTCTTATGGGTATGGGTCGAAAAATGCTTCCTAAGAGGACTATGGTCTTGGAAAGCATGTTGTTTGAAGGCCTCTAACTCCCTAAGGAAGCATTTTTCGATCCATACCCATAAGAACTTTTCTTGTTTGAGCAAATTTAATTCTAAGTCCCCCTGTACGAGACCCCTATGATCAAAATTTTAAGATTTTCACCAGGGTAAGGGATTCAGCAAGAAAAGCTTATTAAAGAAATCATATTTCACGTTGATATCTTTAACCGTTTTGAAGATATTTAGAAAAAAACACTTTCAAAGTGGCCCCTTTCAGGGGCCTAGCTCTCTTAGGACTTATTTTTGGACATATGTTCATAGGGACTTTTTTTCATAATTTTTCATAGAAGGATCTACTGGTGATAAACCTCAAATTTAAAATTTAACCTTCAATCTTTAGATGTCAACATTAATGATATTTGAGAATCTTGATGGGTTTAATGGATTAAACCACGTGGTGAGATATGAGTGAAATAGAATAAAGAAACAATATTACTTAGTATATTTTTGTAGACCTTGAAGAAGCTAGAATAAATGCTAGCGAAACGTTGGTATAAACTGCAATAGTTTAATCTTCATTTCATCAACGATCCTGTTCTTTTCTTCGATACATCTTCGTACTTGTAATTAATTACTCGAGGACTGATTATGACACCAAACTTAGGAAATGAACAATTCTCTTCGAGTCTAACATTGACATTTTTCATTTTTCGATATGTTTTATTGTTCCGTCTGATACTAATTTTCCTTTGATTTATGCGACAGCTGCATGTTGTTTTTATAATAATGCAGAAACGTTGAATTAATTGATCTTTAATACAACCAACACGCTTTGCATAACGTCGATGACTAAGAGCTTCCGTTCAATTATGAAAATTGACGAAATGGCGACGGTTTGAAGAAGGTATAACCACACAAAGACGTGAACCTTCCAAGTAAGTCAAGTATGACAGTGTAAACAGCGAAATGTTTTAAGGGGGTGCCTCGCAAGGTTGCTACGATGACATGTGTTTAACAATAAGGTGAAGAAGCGACGAACCAGAACATCTTGAATGTTCCCACGAGGTCCAGCAAGCGTTACACCACTGCCCCATATAATCGTGATCAGATTTAAATAAACTAATTAATGGAATTAAATCACATATGTGGAGATTTATTTTTGCCTCGTAATTTCACCTCGCAAGAGACGCAAATAAGTTTAACATTGTGGTTTAACATTGTCTAAACTGTTCAGCTCATGCATCTACTTAAGTTGGAGTTATTTAGTTCTTGTCTCTACTGAAAAGGAGAGTTGACAGTCGATCAGACCACTGCTGTACACCGTCATTGCTACAACCGTCTTGCCGTTTATCTGATAGACGATTCGTGATGTTCTCTCCGATTTTTCTTGAATGTCTAATGCACATGTCCATCAATGTTTAACATTAACGCCCTCGATGCTATCTCACCACTTAATATCATATTATAATTAGTAATTTACTGTCCTCCCTTTTTTGCAGGATAAACCACACAAGTGCAACCTCTGCAGTAAATCCTTCCCGACGCCTGGCGACCTCAGATCTCACATGTACGTACATTCCGGGTCCTGGCCTTTCAAATGTCACATATGCTCAAGAGGCTTCTCCAAGCACACGAATCTCAAGAACCACCTATTCCTTCATACCGGTAAGTCGTAATTATAGTATAATTATAGAAAAAAATCCATATGAACTTCGGAAAAATTATCAGAGGGCTGAATTTTTGTACACCACGACGTTCCTTTGATAGTCCTAAATGAAATGCTAAAATATATCCTAAAATATTGGTTTTTGGACAAAAGAGGTGGTATACAAAATTGAAGCCCGTCTCATGCTCTACAAAAAGCTACACTTCAACTTTTTCATAGAGTAGACGGTGTGGCCGTAACGCGATGCAAAAGGAATGCGCGACGCGCGTAGACGTCGCGTAATTTTTTAATACAAATATTGTTTAGTGATTTTCGTTGGTTTTTTAATAATATTTCATTAATATGCAACTAAGTACGTGGAATGGGGTGGGTATTTTAATTTTTTTACATTTTTTTGATTTGCTATTGTTGCTTTTTGATTTTACATGAAAATTTTCATCAAATTCGCTTCTAAGCCAGTTAACGGTACTAAACACTTCACATTTTTATCTTAAACAGCGTATTCTTGAATATCGCCCGTGCATAAATATATCTGGAAAGTGGAGGATTTCGTCTATAATGCCCATATATACAATAGGAAAGCTCACTTCATTCTCTACAAAAAACTCTCCATTAGTTTTTCCATAGTCGACAGTTCAGGTGCAACACGAGACGTGAGATGATACGGCGCGCTTCCTCTAGTGCTTAGCGAATTATTTCATCAAGCGATGTAGTATATCTGTAAAAGGATCTGAAAATAATTAAGTTCAAAGGGCAGAACAGAATTTATATTTTATGGATCGTCAAGTAATCTTGATAGAGAATGAAGTAAGCTTTAATATTTTGTGTTAATTTCTTTTATAGCTGAAGATGGAGTAACACTCCGAAACGCGTCCTAAACAGTAACTAAATTTTGTGGAACGAGACTGTGAAACCACCTTGTGTAATCTTTAATATTGTATCACCTCTTTTGTTGAAAATTCAATGCTTTAAGAGATATTTGTTGAAATGTTTCAGTTTTTAAGGACTTTTAGTGTTTCATTTAGAACTATAATGGGAACCTGTGGGCAAAATTTCAGCCCCCTGCAGAGTTTTTCCAAAAAATGTTAAAATGACTGAAATAGTGTCCGAACGGTCCGGTGCAGAAGCCTGCTTTAACGGCATTATAGACGAACTCCTCCACTTTCCAGGCATATTTATGTGTGTTTAGTGTTTAGTACCGTTAACTGGCTTAGAAGCGAATTTGATGAAAATTTCCATGTAAAATCAAAAAACGACAATAGCAAATAGAAAAAGTGTACAAATATTAAAAAAACTACCCCATTCCACGTACTTAGTTGCATATTATTGAAATATTATAGAAAAAACTATGAAAATCACTAAAAAACATTTGTATTAAAAAATTACGCGACGTCTGCGCGCGTCGCGCATTTCTTTTGCTTCGCGTTACGGCCACACCGTCGACTCCACGAAAAAAGTAAATAGCAACTTTTTTGTAGAGCATGAGACGGGCTTCAATTTTGTATACCTACCTCTTTTGTCCAAAAGCCAATATTTTAGGAGATATTTGTTGCAAAGCATTTTTAACACTTCTTGGTGGTATATCATCGGAAGCCGAACTCGGATTCTAGGGTACTTTTAGCATTTCATTTAGGACTACAAAAATTCAGCCCTGTGATAATTTTTCCGAAGTAAAATTCTACAATGACTGGAGTATTAAGTACTTTCTTAAATCTAAACACTCCAGAAAAAGGGTAATTTATGAGCGCAACCTTTACATAACCTCGACAGTCGATTATTCATCGTCTAAGCAGTACAAACAAGCCATAAATAAGGGCAATCGAATAAAAGTAGTAAAAATCTCGCTCACGTATTCACCTTTAATTTCGGCTCGTTGCCTTCTGATATGGTTAAAAATTCATCGGGCGTGCATCGTGCACCTTATAATTTGTAGTCAGACGTAAATTAAAATACTGAAGTAGCCAAAATACTGAAAACAAAAGGAGTTTGGTATAAGAGATTGGATATAGGGAGACGGGTAGATTACATCCCTAACGTATAATTACTAGCGGACAGTAGTTCGATAGCGAGTGGTAATCACAGGCTGCGGCCTCTGGCTATGCCTGGACTTGCTACCGTTCAGCTACAGCCGTTCAATTAATACCAATCCTGACTCGCCTGCAAGAACATTGCTGTTCAGGTTACTCGCCTCATCCATCGTCCATATCTCCAGCCATTTCGCACTCCTACCTAATTTACTCGCCACCATCCATCAAGTTTTCCCAAAAACCGATAATGCGATCGTAATCTTCAAACCTACTGATATGATAAATTGTGTAGACCAGTCTTCATGTGCTTGCCAAATTAATGCTGATTTCGTTATTTTTAGGGAAGCCGTCTGGCACGCGCAAGGGCTGAAATTTCCGAAAGTGATATTTTGTAAGTGTTAATAAGTTAAATGTTAAAGTTTTATCTGTTGTAAAAAATGTAAATATTCGAAATAAAAGTGTTTTGATTGATGTCTGTGTCTGCACAATTTATTTGTCGGTTTCCACCCCCGTACAGCGATCGACTGGCATCATTTAAAAGGCGGGCTTTCAGAAAATAATGATATATTAATACCCGAGAGTGCTACTAGTATGTAAAATAGCTTTATAATCTATATGGAGCGATGTATATTATTTAGCTGGAGGCACCATTACTCGATTCACAATCAAGATCAAGCGCATCTGCAAGTGGTTGTTCTTGAAAGTGGCTTAGCGTTATTGAAGGCGCTAGTTGATGGTGGCAGAAGTTTTGGATATTAGAGTGCCTACGCGGAGTGTGTCTATAATGATATATGTCGAGTATTAAGAATGCGCAGAGGCGGTAGCAAGATGGCGCACCAGCTCCCGGCAAACTCGAACATACCTGACCGAATCACTTACTATTGCCTTGTTTTAGACAATTTCAAATTGCACTGGATTTAGACAATCATCTTGAGCTTTTGCGCGGAAAGTCTTACAAAACAGCTTCTAAAAGGTGGCCCATAAAAAACCATATTTCTTCGTTAGTTTTTGTGCGATATTTTTTAGTTTTATACTCGTCGTAGCTGAAGATTGAGGTCGTCGATACCACCCATTGGATTTGAATTCGCACCATCAGTGTCCTTCCTAAGGACTCTAATTTAACACCATTATTTAGGCCAATGGGGTTTCGTTACCCTTTGACACATAACAGCGGCGTTTAGACAGGATTGAAAGCCGTTCTTTCCTCTTTCCAAAATGTCGTTCAAAATCAAAATTAATTCATCCCTAAATTTTTTGTGAATTTTCTTCCAAAGCTCTAGGTCGCATAATTTGCAAGAAAAAGTACAGAGACGATGAAAACTCTGTAGGCATTTTTGATTTAAGTTGTAAATTGAGCAGATTGATCTCCATTTTTTTATTTTAAGTTGTAAATTAAGCAATAATCTGCATAATTTACAACTTAAACAAAAATGGCTACCGTGTTTTCCTCGTCTCTGTACTTGTTGCTGCAAATTGTGCGATTTAGAGCCTTGGAAGAAAATTCACAAAAAATTTAGGAATGGATTAATTTTCATTTTGAAGGACATTTTGGAAAGAGAAAAGAACGACCTACAATCCTGTCTAAACGCCACTGTCATATGTCAATAGGTAACGAAACCCCATTGGCCTAAATAATGGTGTTAAATTAAAGTCCTTAGGAAGGACACTGATGGTGCGAATTCAAATCCAATGAGTGGTATCGACGACCTCAATCTTCAGCTACGTCGAGTGTAAAACTAAAAAACATTGCACAAAACCTAACGAAGATATACAAAAAAGAAAACTGTCCGCGGTTTGTAATAAATCCAGCTAAAACACAACAAAAATTTCACTTTTATAAATTTCTTTCAGTGATCGGTCAACCAAAGAGATACGATTTTTGCTTTTTTTAAAGTGTGGGCAGTGAATGACTTCCATTTAATTAACGGATGGGGTAAACGCGGCAGGACGATGGCCGTGGCGGGCAAGAGGCGCGTGACAAGCGCACCGTCTAATTACCAGTCCATCATCCACGGACTAGGTATGTGTTTAGTATTTTCTGATCGCATTCAGATAGCCCCGATTCAATCTGCTCCAAGTACGGGTTATTATCATTTACGGCCTGCCTCAGGGCGACGCAGAAATGAAAATCACCGGGGTCCAGTGGCACCGCTTGGACAGATTCTGAATCGCTTCCATTCAATCAGAACTAAAATAGTTACGCGTCTTAAGTAGTCTTTATCTTCATCTTTGCTCGAAACAGTTTTACCACTAGCTAATGATTTGAATTTAATAATTTGTCTATTATTGTCGATGGAAGCTGTAATCGTTTCTTAAAATAAACCTGAATGTGATATAATTTGGAAAAATATTGGAAACGGTTTGTCAAACATATTCTACGACTGTGTATTAGAATAAGGATCTATTTTTCGATAACTGTACACTGCTTTTTTAGGTCTTTATAGCAGTATTGGCAGATCGAAATAAAAAATAATCTTATCTTATACGAGTTAATTGATTGAAATTTCCGCTTAACGGCTTAATAGTCAGCAGGCTAGCGACAATTTTTTTATATGATTTGCTCCTCTGGAAGACGTTACTAATTATGATAACATTATCATGAGGAACTATAATCAGCGCGTCTTCCAACCCTTCATGGCTGCGTTTTCAATTGACAGTCCTTCTATTGAGACAGACGTGCTCAGCGCTGTGTTAAAGAATAATTTAAATTTTTCTGCCTGAAAATAATATATGGAAGTATACAGGATGTCCCGTAATTATGATGCCAACGCCTAGTCAGAGCTTCCTTACTTAACAATATGTCGAAAATTTCCTATGAACATGTCGAATCTTCGAAAGTGTTTTTTTCTAAATATCTTCAAAACGGTTAAAGATAGCAACGTGAAATTGGGTACCTTTAGTAAGTCTTTGTTGCTGAATCAATTACCGTGGTAAAAATCTTAAAATGTTGATAATAAGCGTCTCGTACAGGGGGGCTTAGGATTAAGTTTGCTCAAACATTTTTGTAAGTCGTTGTTTCTCAAATTTGATACCAGAATCTGAAAATTTGAAGGTTTTTACTTCGCTAAAACACACCGTTTTTGAAACAAATTGCTTTTCATTGGTTGAAGGCTTCAAAAATTGTGATAAAAGATATGAAAATACTGTAAACAAGTCCATGGGACGATTTCTTACTTCATTCTAGACAAAAAATGTTTCCTAAGGGAGCGGAGCTATGGTTCTTCAAATGGGGTCTTGAAGCATGTTGCTTGAAGGATTCTGTAGCTCCCTTAGGAAAGATTTTTTGACCCATGTCCATATGGACTTTTTTTTCTAGGATGAAGTAAAGAATCATCCCATGAACTTATTTACAGTATTTTGATGTCTTCCGTCATACATTTTGGAGCTCTGAACCAATGAAAGGTCATTTTTTTCGAAAACGGTGCATCCTATCAATGTCGGACAATAGTACCATTTTTACGTAAAAAACTTCAAGTTTTCAGATTCTCGTGTCAAATTTGAAAAAACTATTGATTTAAAAAATGTTTGAACTAATTATGTCCTAAGCCACCCTGCACGATGTCAAGGAGGGCACTTAAATCAATGCTTTGTGAGATTTTACACTGTAACTGTGCCGAAAACTATTGGTCTTAGGTGAAAAATGTAAAGGGTCTTTCTTATAAAGAATTTAATAGTCTTCAATATAGTGTACTTCCATTTTTATCGTACGACGAAAAGAAAGCGAGTTATTGCCCAAAAACCAAATTTTTGTACATATTTTGCATATTTAGGGGGTGATCCCGTTTCGGGAGTAAGAAGGAATTTAATATGTCTTTTGGGGCTCGTAAATCTTAAGTATTGCAGAAAAATAAAAATGTTTAGGTTTAACTTTTTTTTATTCAAAAATGCCCGCTTAACAAATTTTAAATAACCCTCTTTTAGTACAGCTTCATTTTCGCACATGTTAACAAAGACCTTCATCGAAAATGCAGCGGTCTATACGTCTGTCAAGTGTTTTTAACCTCCCCAATCCACTTCACCACTTATAAAAAAGGGAGGTTACTGCAATCACTAAAATTTTCGAATTTGAGATAGCACCAGATCTTCACGTTTCGAGGTCTCAGGAACCCAAAAAAGTGGTTTTAAAAATGTGTCTGTGTGTATGTGCGTACGTACGTACGTACGTGCGTACGTTTGTAAACACGCCACAGCCAAAACTACTAGACCGATTTGCCTGAAATTTGGTGCGTAGGCATCTCATAACCCAACTTAGATCTGAAAAGCTTTTGGAGCCAATCGTGCAACTAGAAATGCCAATTTGGCACATCAACTTTTAAATTTTAAATGCAAACCCCCATTTTTCACGTCACTTTAGGAAAGGCCTTCAAATTCTGCTTCTAAAAATGTATTCACTCTCAGTGCCCTTTTGACCAAATATTAAAAAAAAATTGATTTTTATCGGACTTTCAAATCGCGGTACAGCCCAAACCCCTGAACCGATTTGGCTGAAATTTTGCACATGGGGATTGTATTGCACGTCGAAGAGCTGAACAAATTTTGGATTCAATCGGCCCACGGAAAGTGCCGTTTTGGCACACCAATTTCCAAATTTAAAATTATTCACTCATTTCACCATCCAAAACAAGTTTATGAAAGATTTATTGTCACCATCAGAAAGGTCATCAAATTCTGGTTTTAAATAAGACAAAATTCGTTCGCATTTAGTGCTCTTTGGGTCAGAAAATCGAAATTTTGTAATAACACTAAAAATACATTATAGCCCAAATTAGTGAATCGATTTGGCTGAAATTTGCTACATGGAGATTGGGTGACCCGTTGAAGACCTGAAAGGCTTTTGGAAGCAATTGGTCCACAGGAAGTGCCATTTAAGCATATCAACTTTAAATTTTAAATACAAGGCCTCTTTTTTATGTCGCCATTAGAAAGACGATCAAATTCTGGTTCTAAAAATGTATCCACAGTTTCTGCCATTTCAGTGGAAAATAGAGAAAAAAATCTTTTTCATTAAAAGGGAGCAGGCTGACAGTGGATGACAAAGTATCAGTTATTGTCAAAAGGGTGGTAAACTGTTAACCTTAAAAGGAACATATTGTCAAATGTGATGGGTGATGATTGTCTGAAGTGATGTCAGTATTTGTCAGAAAATTGCGAAATTAGTCACAGATGATAAGCACAAAAAAAATTCTGTTGAATTGACTACCATCTACACAGAATACAAAGATCCACGCGATGGGGAGGTTCCAGCCGCTTCTCTGCTGCATTTTTTTTTACACAAACAATTTACAAACAGACGGGAGCAAATGATATACTTAATAGACCTCCCTTTTTTTTACAAATTTGGATTCCCCTCAATTGAAAACGCAACCACACCCCTTCTATGATTCCTGAATTTTCTGATGGTTTACCTATACATACCTATATTAACTGAAACTATAATACCAATCGTTATTATGGTTGAGGAAATCATATATCAAAATTGTCGCTAGCCCGCTGTCTAGAAACTTTCGAAAAAATAATAAAAATAAGCACAAAAAAAATATAGGTACCACATTTTTGCCTTTTCTTTGTTAATGTATTTAAGTGATGCAGCCTCATGACCGTTTGCACCGGTTTCATGTTAAAGGGTTCTTCAAAGATAAAGTGATCAATCCCAAACTACGGCCCAAACGGCCACAAATACCTGATATCTCAATTTTCTTATTTGCTCATATTCATTGCTACTTTTCAAATTTCAAGTTCGACCTAAGTTTTCGATTTATTTAACCCAGTGCCATCAGAGTGAAGGCTCTTCTGTCGTCATTAGCAGCGATTATTAACATTCCTAAAAACCACATCCCAGCGCAATTTTACAAGAATGTAGTAAAAATTTTCCAGTTTTTAAGTGATGGGATGAAATAATTTAGCATCTTCTGAGCAGTAACGCTCTATAAATACTGGTTTATAGCGACCATTGAATCTGCATTCCACCACAACTGTGCAAAATAGGTTCCTATAATGTGCCCTCTTTATGACTTTATGCATCACATCATAACCACTGCAGAGGCAAAATATCGGCCTCATTCCCCACATTATGCCGGTATGTCCAGGACTAACGAGCCGCATCATCTCGGGAACTTTTCTGAAATACCACTCCAAGCGGCAGGAATTAACCGCCAGCTCAAAAAGACACCAATCATTTATAACAATTATTATTAAGATATTGCAGATCCGAGAAAAATCTTTTAATTGCCGGTAATTACATAATGCGCAGCCATGAAAATAATATTGTTTGTTGCAAAAGTGGAAGTGTGATTTTTAAAAAGCAGACTTTATCCTTGTGATCACTCATCAATGAACTGATAAGTTTTCCTATTTGCAATCACTTTTCAAGTCACGGTGTTATGAGCAGTCATGTTTTAATTAATAAAATATAAATTAAATACAATAAGAGCACACGTGTCGTGTAGTTCTTAACGGCCAACTCGTTAATTTCCAGCTAACAGAAACGATTTTTAACATTTAATGAAATAACAAGTAGCATTCTGATAAATTGCCGTAATTATATGACTTTCAAAGTGATTTATTTTAGCGCAATTATGATGCAGAAATTCATTATCGATTGTTAATCTGAGAAGCCATTAACTTTTAAGTGCCTTATCGATCTGTTGAGCTGTGGATATCGTTTGGTTATAGTTTTCAAGCCCAAGTAATAAATTTTGGTAATTGTGGATCCTCTTCACATGCCCCTACTATTTTTTTAACTGACCTTCTTCTATTTTATTATTTATTGCATGTACATTTAGTTTATGTCTATTCACTGTGTTTCTCACTTTATCCATTTTTGTTTTACTCTGATTTTCTGCTAGTACCTACCCTTGTCTCAGATGCTCAGATGCATCATAAGTCTTATAAGAACTGCCACCTTCTCAGAAATTTGTACCTTTTCGTCCTTTGATATCTATTTTCTAATTTTTCGCCTTGTAACTGTATTTCCTGCTGTATTTCCTTTCCTGCTACCATTGTCACTATATTTCCAGATTAATATTCATATTTATATTATCCAGCACCCTTCTAGAAATCTCCACATTTTTATTTACTTACACCTTACTGTTTCAAAAATTTCGATTTTTCTTGTCTTGTGCTTACACAGTTCTTGATCCCTATGTACAAGCTCTGTATCTCCATTAATTATCAAACTTCGTAGTGTTCTCCTTTTCTGTAGGCCTCTTCCCTGTTAATTCTATCGAACACATTTTTCTTCCTTTGTTGTTTTTTTTCAATTTGCTTAATCGCGAAAATGGCTTCGTTGGCGACTTTCTTAAAGAGTTTCTTCAAGCTTCTCGCTTACGTTTTGTTATAATTCTAATAATGCTGCATCTGGGTAGACTTTCAACATTTCTGCTATTATGTTGTGTTTTGTCTTCCATCTCGCTTCCACGTTTATTAGTTCTTCATGTCTCACACCCATTCCTTGACGGTTTGGCTCCTGACTAAGTTGTTCTTTTTCTTTTTCTAATTAATTATTTGTAGTACCTACTGGCACCATCTATACATGTATTATCTTTTCTTCATCCATTATTATCGCGGCTGTTTTATTTCTAATATATTCGTTATTGTCGCTGCTTTCCTGTTTCATATTTTTTATTACCCCAAGGAACAGTTTTCTCTTTTGCTATTCTGTTGACTAGTCCTCTTTGTTTTTTGTATTTTTTGTATAGCAATTTCTTTCTCTCGTTTGTATAGGTACTTTCTCCATTGCCGTTTAAATTTTTAACTTCTACGCTCCGCGAAGCAGTTACTGGAATCGATTGGAAAATTCAGAAAAATCGAATGGCCAAAAACATCAAATCTTTACGTTTTAGGGTCCTGGGAACTTAAAAATAGTGGTTTTTGAAAAATTGTCTGTCTGTCTATGTGTCTGTGAACACGCTGCAGCCCAAACTACAAAAAGAAGAATTGATTATATTTTGGGACAAATCGGTCCACAGAAAGTGCCATTTTAGCACATCAACTTCCAAATTTTACATGCAAACAAGCATTTTTCACACCATCATGGAAAGCTCCTTGAATTCAGCTTGCAAAAATGGATTAACACTTAGTGCCCTTTGGCAAAAATACATCAGACACACTACAGCCGGCGAAAAAATGCGTTTCTTTTGCGAACGCTGCCTAAACGTTTGGAGATGGAACAAAATCTTATATAGAAGAATTGTTGGCAACAAATAGATCTACGAAAAAGTCCGCGGCAGCATATAAGTATCTATGATAGGTAGCCTACAATAATTGCTTTTGTGTTTTAATTTTTTGTAAAAATTTTTACCCTTTGGGTAGAAAAATCGAAATTTTATAATAACGTTTGTTCAAAAATTTTTTTGGAAATGTCTTATTATTTCTGTAAACTGAAGTTTGTATCTTTTTTCTTTCTTCCTAGGTATATCTTTCTTTGCAATATTTCTGTGAATTGTTATGGGAGTAGCGCATCATGCAGTAAGCTACTGCACCTACAATCGGCTGAAAATCAAATTGCTATTTGTGAAAACCACCAAATCTTTACGTTTCAGGATTTTTCAGAAATTCTGAAACTTAAGGCTAACAGAAAGCAGAAGCGTTTACTTGATGTCTGGAATCCTGATGATTGATTAAAGACGCGCCACCATAACGACGTAAAAAGTAATACTACAACTACACTTTTAAAAAAGCCAATTACCGCATAAACTATTAAAAGTACCAATATTATAAAACTAATGAACCAAACTGAAGCAACTCCAATCACCGGAAAGACGGGTGCTGCCTATCATAAATCATCAGTTTCCGGCGATAGAAGATCCATTAGTGCTTTCAGAGTTGTGTCGAATAAAAGAAAGGTTTAATTGACACGGTACAATATCTAAAGCCCCCAACGGTTAGTAATAATTAAATTGTTGCTAAAAACTGTATTTGAATGTTATGCAAATTTAAGAGTTGTTTTCTATGAAAGATCTTTGAGTCAGGTGTGCCCAGCGGGGTTATCACGGGCTGCTTCAAATGTGCAGCAGGTAGCTCACCTGTAGATAGCAGCGGGAGCAAAAGATATCAACTTGAGAGCACGTTTGAAGCCGATCCGACCATTGTGACTTCTTTATTGTTAGATGGGGTTTATTCATGTTTAGGCCAAATTATCGACCCAGCGCTATTGATGGGAAAGGTGGAACGTAGAAAATTGGGTTATTACAAAAGCCCCCCGTTTTTATTAATAAGACACAGTTATAAATCACGTCTCATCTTATTACCAGACTTTAATTAGTAAATTCCATAAACAATGTTGGCCAAGTGAAGTATTGCGAGCCGTTATTGCCCAGGGCCCCCTGAACCTTATTATCTTATTCAGTAGTAGTTTCATTAGAAAAGCGATCAATTATTTGCCATTAGATTAAAAATTGAGAAGCTGTAACGGTGGACGGACGTCGATAGGGAAGGATGGGACCACCGGAGAGTAGATGCCGAGAGATAGCCGCTAATAACGTGTACAACCGCATGCTAAGTAGCGGACATGGGACAATCAATCAGACGCATCGTTATGGGACTGATGGACGGGTTGTGGGACCGGGACGCACGCCGCCACTGTTTTTCGCCCATTCAAGAAAGTTCCATTCTTCGAAATCCTGACATTTGTGTTTCACTAACAGTTCTATGCCGTTTATGCGCTATGGTCAAATATGTGAACTTAACTTCCATTTACCATAAATGGGACCGCGCTAATGCATTTCCATTTGGTTATAATTCGCTACGAAAAATTCTAAGAAAGTCTGCATAGCGTTCAGCGATAGCCTTACAATAACAAATTAAGAGGAAGTAGAACGAAAAAGTCCCTGTAAGATGTACATCAATGCGATGTAGATGTTTATCACGTTAATGTGTATTATGTAAGGACGGCTGGTCTTACAGGTGGAATCGGGTCAGGTCAATCTGCACCTAGTAGTAGTGCCTCCGCAGACGCACAGATGTGTCGAAAAGGCGAAATGTTAAAAAATTGTTGTTACAGAATTAAAAAGTAGAAAATGAACAGAAGAAACACAAAAATTTTGAGGGATGAGAAGTAAAAAGAATGACAATATAAACAAATGAATAAATGAAAAGAATTGCCGGAATTAAAACAAAATTTGGCGAATTTTGAAAAATTAACACTCGGGGCTGAAAAATTGCGAAAGGGGATGAAAAATCAAGAGGAATTAAAATTTCGCGTGATTAAGTAGAATTACGAAATATAACACGAAAATAACCAAATTATGCAATTAAAACTTTTGAGGGGGTTGAAATGCATACTTATACCTACCTATTGCGAAGAAAACTGGAAAATTGTAAAAGGTAAACTGAGTCCCAAATGAGTTCAATTTTATTACCTACGAAAAACTAAATTATGCAAATTTTGCAAAATTATAGCACTTAGGGGGTTGAAAAATCGTAAAGGTGGAATAAAGTCAAAAGGTATGAGGATTAACCGTATGGTTAAGTAAAATTACGGAAAATAACATCAAAATAACCCAATTATGTAAATTTAGCGTTTGAAGAGTTGAAATATTGCGAAGGGGGATGAGAAAAGTGAAAAATGTAAACAACATCCAAATGAGTTCAATTTATTACCGAAGAAAAACGAAATTAGGCAAATTTTGTAGTTAAGTAGAACTATAGCGAAAATCACACGAAAAACAAGCGGTCTCGGTAAATTTTGCTTTTTGAAAGTTTACATATCATGAAAGGGGTTGAAAAATTGTGGATGAGTTAAAAATTAATGAAAATGACTTTAAATTATCGAAAAATCAGAAGAAAGGGGTTGTTAGTAGCGTAGGGGTTGGTTTTAGGTTGAAGACTCACAAGACTTTTTTTCAATGATGGTTGACCGAAATCTATCGAACCCCATAATTTTATTCCACCACTTACATGAAAAAATTTCCAATTTCAACCCTTAAATTTCACCCCCCTCGTTAGATCATCATGAAAATTCGCTCATCCAACTACAGTGGCGCTGTAAATTACCACACCAAATCCAGCTCTGATAAGTTGAGCAGTTTTTGAGTTCTCCCATTTTTGTGTTTCGGTATGTTAGGGGGTTGTACCGCCTTTAAGGGTCGATTTTCGCGAATGATTAAAACCTTTTTTGTACCATCAATGGCAAGCTATCGAATGGTATTAATTTCAACCCTACATTATTCAGTGAAAATTCGAGTTTCCACCACAGAGTTAGGGGTGGTTAATAGCCTACGGATTGGTTTTAGGTGGAAAACTCATATAAGACCTTTTATCAATAGTTGACCGAAATCTATAGAACCCCGTAATTTTATACTACCATTTAAATTGAAGAAATTTCAAGTTTCAACCCATAAATTTCATCTTAGTGAGAATTTGTCCATTAACACACCAAATTCTGCTTTGATACGTTGAGCAGTTTTTGAGTTCTCGTATTTTTATGTTTCTGCATGTTAGGGGTTGTAGCGCCTTTAAGGGTGGTTTTTCTCAAAATATGGATCTTTTTTGAATCATTAATGGAAAGCTTTCGACCAATACTTATTAAGTGGAATTTCGAGTTTCCAACAGCTGCGTGAGTGTTTCACTCTCGCCGAGACTAGAGCGAGAGTAGGCTCCTCTCGTTCTCGATCTAGAAAATCTCGTTTTAGTTTACTCTCGGTCTCGCTCTCGGTTTTTGAAAATCAATACACAGGGTACATACACGTACGTGGTGATAAAATTATGTCTTAAATTCAGTTTATTAAACTATTGAGTTTTGGAATGTAAACTTTATTGTTATTAATTATTTCTTCTTTTCTTTTCAACGACACGGCGTGGCAAGAATAAAGCGACGACTTAAGAGCAATGTGAAGCACGTGTCTTTCTGTGTCGAATTTCTGTGAATTTATTTAATTTCTCGAAAACTGAAATTGAAAATCAGGTTTGGACGGATTAGCGAGATAGAGAACAAAAAAATACGCCATCCTTAATTTTTTTATTGCGATCTTGTTTTGTCCGAAGTAATTATTTGCGAAGTTAGAGAAAATTCTCAAACTGTAACCTCAAACAAAGCAATATCTTCATAAGAAATTTAAGGGTTACAGATTTTCTCATTCTCTATCTCGCTAATTCGTCGAAACCTGTCTTTAAAATTAAGTTTTCGAGAAATTAAACAAATTCACAGAAAAACCCAGTTTTTAAATCGCAGTAAACATGCAAAATAGATATTTTGAATTAAGTTTTTTGAGATGTTTTTATTCTACCGAGAATGGACTCTTGCTCGACCGAGACCGAGAATTTCTCTCTCACTAGCTGCGTGCAACCCTCGCGGAGTTATCATATTTTTTGTGGTTTTCATCCCCTAAATTTCATCCCCCAAAATTGGCACCCCTTCACCTTCAACAGACTTGAGGATCGAACGTACATACCAAGTTTCAGCAAGATACCTCCACTAGTTCTCGAGTTATTGCAATTAATAGTTTTTCGGTTTTTCACCCCTAACTTCCACCCGCTTGGTGCGATATGGCCCAAAATCAAACCCCGCCGAGTATTTAATGAAACACAACTGCACACCAAGTTTCAGCTCGTTATCTCCGCATTCTGCTACGGCAGCACTAAAAAGAAGTTAAGTCAGCTTGAGTCTCAATTTGAGAGCAAATGTATATGGGAATGTAAAAATCCCGAGCGTGGGCACAGCCCTAATCCGCGCAACAAAACCCGAGATTAAACGCCCGTAAACATAGTAAAGAATCAGAGGCGAGCGTCATTAAGATTTGAGTAAAGTGCCCTTCCTACAAGAGTGCAGTACCGTAATGCGTCCATATCTCAAGAATTTTAAATCCCTGGCAATCAAATAACATAATATAATATTAATAAATGTAGCAAGTCCGATTTTTGCAGCCGTCTAATGGCCTTAATATGGTCGGATCGCTGTAAAATCCTCCAATGGAACTGAATATGACTTAATAAACCCCCGATGTTATTTTTATTTTGCACATTGACGTCCGATTGCGGCATGCTGTGGCAATAACACATCAACTCTGTTCGCCGGCACTTGTCAACATCTCTGGACGATATTTGCATGATGGTGCAGTAAAATGCGCGATGTAGTCGTCTCTACGCCGACCGACGTTTTTATTACCCACTAAATATAATGGCACTTGCATTTGCTCTCTATGTATATGACATTTACACGCTACATATCTGATAGGGGGGCTATATCCTAACCTTCGGGCTACTAACAGTTCAAGATCTCTTATTTCCTTGGCGCTGATGGTCACGCCCGCGATTTTCTTCAAATACCATTTATGTGACAACTATATATTTCATGTTTCTACTTGGACGCCTGCTGCTGGTGCTCTAACGATAATCCAATAAAACTTGTTTTTGATGGATTACTTCAATTCTCGAATGCATGCAAATATCTCTAATTGCGAGCGAGTATTAAAAACAGAAAAAATATTAATTAATTAATAACGGTAATTAAAACTCATGTATTCCCCAGCGCATGTTGTCCTTGATGAGCCGATAGTGGTGGTTATCCAGAATTTGAATAATGAAAGTGAAGTTTGCTGAAGCTCAAACAGCCCAGGGAAAAATGTCGCTTTTAATATCGTCCATCACAGCAATATACATAAAGGATAATTACTCGAACATCCTGTAGGTACGCGGCGCGCCTGCACATCGTAGCTCGTATCGACTAATTTATTAAAATTTAATCACATTTTCATCGATAATGTTGCAAGGATCCGAGATCTACGGTATTCGCTATTATATGGCGGTGGTCGAGCTTTGCATTAATGAGATTGTTGTTCCCATACCCCTATCTTTGATCGGGATCTCATCAGACGTCTCATTGCAGGGAATTGAATTAATCTTACCCACAAACTAACGACTGGCTCAATGTATTCATGATCTGCTTAATTATTGAATTTTCCTTCTCTATTACTTACGGGTAATTCCATGCAATCCCTAAAAACTGCTACCGCATGAAGCCTCAGAATTAATGAAAAAAATTTGGTATGTTACTTATCCAATATTAATACGAGGCTTCAAAGGCTTTCGCTTTCTATAGGATTTTGAAAAATATGAAATTTTCTCCTGATCAGCAAAACCATGGTATGTATTAAAAATGTGGAAACATTCAAGAAAGAATAGAAATTTCCACATTTTTTCCTGGATGAAAGAAAAGGCTTAAAAGATGAAAGGCTTAAAGCTAGATTGTTTCAAAGTTATAGACAGTCGACTATGTAGTTTATACAATGCGAACGTTAGCTGTGGAATATTATAAATAAAAAATTCTTGGGTCATTTGGTGCTAAAATCCTCGGACCGGTCGATTTTATTTTTTAAATGCGTATCTGATTCTGTAGTCATATGTTTCTTCCAACTTCCGGTTTAACTGGAAATGACCTAAACTTTGTTTTCCTACGACCACTTACGAAAGTTGTAAATATCGCACAATTAAGTAGCCCCGAAAGTTGACACTAACGCACGCGTGCTGTGCGATATAATATCGCACAGTTCCGCCCACATCGCGTGGCAACGCGCATCAATCACATTTATCATAGCAGGTTCTATTTCAAAATTTAATAAATTTTGACACTTGCTGTTTTGTTGACAACGATGATAAAAAAAGAGAAATTTATGAAGAAATGATTTTTTGTTGTGGTTCGTAGGAAAAATACTGTACACAACTCGCACGAAAGTGTCTCTACAATGCACTCGTGGGGTTTTCACACTCGGCTAGCGCCTCGTGTGAGAAATTCCCCACTCGTATGATATAAACCACTTTCGTAGCTCGTTATGTAATATACTATTTCTCAAATGGAAAGACACTTTTTTCTCAACGGAATCGGAATCTACGATTTTCATGTATTGACCGGAAGTGCAGTCACGGCCAACCTAGATTTTGAAAAACATCGAAAAACTCGGCCAAAAATCGAGATTTTTGAAAATTGCAAATACACGTCAAAATTATTTTTGCTATTTTGGCATATTGTGAAAAGTTAAAGATATATAAAAAACAAATGCAAATAAAATGAAATGGAACTACGTAGTTGAATTTGCATCAAAAAAATAAGATTGACGTGTATTTGCGATTAGTAAAAATCTTGATTTTTGACCGATTTCTGCGATGTTTTTGAAAATCTAGGGTGACTGCACTTCCGGTCAAGTATGATACATATTTTTATTTAAAAAAAAATCGTAGATTCCGAATCCGTTGAGAAAAAAGTATCTTCTCGACTTACGATTTTTTTAATATAGAGTATACAGGGTGTTGCCAATTCCATTGCCCACTATTCGGAAACCATTAAAGTTAGAAAATCTTTTTGAGGGTGATTAAGAATCTGTAAAGAATTCTGCGATATATTGATTCGTTAGTATGAGTTATCCTGAAAAAACTAAATCGCTACCAATTTAATGGCATTATAACAGAAATTTTCTATACCTTCCAGATTTTGAGCAACGACAGTCAACTTTTCTTTTTCTTATGGCCGCCATATTGGATTTTAACACCTTTGGATACACACAAAAAATAACTTTTCAAAAATGTACCATCATGTTGCAATGGTAACACACCAGACTGAAAGGGTCTTCCATGTATAGATTGACGCGTTGTGACATTTTTCCAAACGTAAATGCTGCTTTATAGAGTAGACATTTTTTCTTTATTTTTCACATACAGGGTGTTGCCAATTTCATTGCCCACTCTTGGGATCTCTGAAACTATAAGAGTTAGAGGATCGGCTAAATTAGATAAAAGTTGCTCTTTTTTAAGGTGATTAAGAATCTGTAAAGAATTCTTCGATAGCTTGATTCGTTCTGAGTAGTTTGGCTAGTCAGTGTTATCTGATAAGAGGAATAAGGGGTGTTATACCTCCAGAAATTCTAAGAACATTTTATTTTGCACACGTCAACTCGTTACTGAGTTATGGTGTTATTTGCTGGGGCAATTCTTCACGTATATTCTTGAAGTATTACGTATGCAGAAGAGAATCATACGCACAATGACGCATAAAATGATGCACGAATCATGATGACCTCTATTTAAAACCCTTGGAGTGCTCACTGTAACCTCTTTGTATATTTATCACTCAGCATGTTATGTGATTTTTTGTGACACATTAAAAACTACAAATTTTGTAGAGAAGGACTGACTTATGACATGCGATCAAGCTATAATATCTCCCTTCCGCAACATAAGTTGTCAATGGTGGCCAATGGACCCCTAGTGATGGGTATAAAAGTTTTCAATCGGTTGCCTGTCAAAATGGCTGGCAATATACAGCAGTTCAAAAGAATGACTAAATCATTGTTATTAAAACACAGTTTGTACTCCTTGGATGAATATTTTAATTGTGACTGTTTGTGAATTGTGCACTTTCTGTTTTGTTGTACATATTTATGTTATATGTATTTTTTTTATTGTAATTCTATATTGACACTTCCAACACTGACATGTACTCAGTCTTATGGAAATAAATATTATTATTATTATTATTATTGTTCCTCAGTTATTCCAAAAAACTGAAAATTGAGTTTCTAAAGAAAAATTCATAGCTCCCTAACAATTGATGCTATTTATTTTATTATATCTTTGACATTGTCATTTCAATGGCATTGACGAAAATTTTCTAGGGTTTCTAAATTTTAAGTAACGACAGTCAACTTTTCTTTTTCTTATAACCGCCATATTGGATTTTAACCCCACTAAACACACCAAAAAATCGACTTTTCAAAAATGTAACCAATTTGAGTTTTTTGAAAAAAAAATTTCGAACCTTGTCACACGAGTTTTATTCGTTGAATTTAATTTCTTTCACGTCATAAGAAATGGAAAAAGTCGGTGTACTTTTTTACAGTTGTTTTTCCTTAAGTTTAGGTTGATTATACAAATTACTCACACCAAATTTCAAAATTTGACGATCTGTCAAAAAAGCCCAAGTTGGTTACATTTTTGAAAAAGTTAATTTTTGTTAAAGAATTTTGTTTATAGAGGTTATCGGACTACCTTAAGAAATGAAATTTCAATTTTGCTTAACGTTTCGGTTTATTATTAAACCTTCTTCAGAAGCAAAACAAATAATTAAGTTAATTTTTGTGTGTATCCAATGGTGTTAAAATCCAATATGGCGGCCATAAGAGAAAGAAAAGCTCAAAATCTAGAAGGCATCGAAAATTTCAATGCCATATTGAATTGGCAGTGATTTTCAGTTTTATCAGGATAACTCAGTAACGACGATCTGGAATGTTTCCAGATTTTTTCCGTAAACAAATTTTCGCAATTGTGACAATTCTAGTGCATGAGATTACAGGCAAAACCTTGAACTTTCAGGTAAACCTTGGTTCAATGCGATATCTGTTATACTTTAGAAGATATGATTTTTTTTTAATACCGTTTTGCTGATCAGGAGAAAATTTCATATTCTTCAAAATCCTACGGAAATCGAAAATAGCCTTTGAAGCCTCGTATATCTCTTTAATATTGGATAAGTAACACGTACACCAAATTTTTTTCATTAATATCTGAGACTTCATGCGGCAGCAGTTTTTAGGGATTGCATGGAATTACCTTTACCACTTTCTAGCTTAATTATTGCTAATAGCTAATGAGAAATGTGCTTATAAGTTAACGTTTAATTATTGCAAATGGCCAAAACCAGTAGATTCTTTTAAACTGGCCACAACGATTATTTTCGTTTATGAATGTAAATGGTTTCGTAGTCAATTAGTTGTTAATAGCGCAAGTGTCGACCATATGCAATTAGACGACTTGTAACGAAGTCTAAAGAAATAAAACGAGTTTATCCTCAGGAAACTGGCGGTTAGGAAGACTTTTTTAGAATAAATGTACCCAGCACGCCACGGTTCTAAGGACAAAGAGAAGAGTCACTTTAATTTGAACTAGCCTTGCAGCCAAATTTAGTTTTTTGTCGAGCTGCAATTCTAAAAAAAAATCGTAAAACCATTACAAAATCTGTGAATGTTTAGAATTCACGTCATACTTGAAAAATATTTATCTTTATTGCATAATAAACACCGATATAAAGTTATGTCCACAATCTCTGTTCTCCATCTGAATAGCTTGAATAACACTTAATTTTTTACATTGAAAAATTTGGCCCCTGCATTAATCGAAATTAATATCGGGGGCAACGTCCGACGTCAAAGATGAATGGGGCCGTCGTCGTGGTGAACGACGGTGGCTGGAATTCGGGGAAAAAATGACAACCCCAGGCGAAACGGGTGGATCGATCACGCAAAGACTGGAATGCAGCATGGAAAATTTGGAAGGATAATTGGCCAACAGTAGCGGACCATCTCCTCATTATCCAAAAAATTCAGTATTAAGATGTATGAGACCTTCTCTAAGAGTGATTAGCCCTTTCGGCACTATCATTCAAGTTATTTATTATGCATTGTGTTCGCTTCGATCGCTTGGGTTTTATTTCATTATTAGCTGAATTATCTGTCTGTGGGGGCACTAACGTAATTGTTCCTCTATGATTTATGCGGACATCAGCTTCTGAATACCAACCAACTGGTTTCTGTTTCGGGGTAAAAACCTCATGTTTCATGTAAATTGATTATACTCTTAATTCATGTTTATTTTATAATAATTTCAAACTGCAAATCCTTAATTTCTATATTTAACTGGTGTAGTTAGGGCCACCCTAATGATATTTAGCTGTTGTAAAACGAAAAACGACCATTAACTTGAAATTGCCTGAAATCCGATTACCTAAAGCTATCATGTGACCACAGTTCACTAAGCAGATTATAGCTGCTAATGACTTTGGTACCTGGAGCACTTCACCCAAACACTCAACTTTCAAAATCGCAGCAAGGATAAGAAATAAGTACAAAATACTTACAGAGAAAGAAATAGAACCGCTTGATAAATTTTTATTCATAAAGCTTCAACTTTTACAGGAAGCAACAGAAATCAGGATTAAATTTTCCGTTTTAATGGAAGCGACATTCCGAGATATTAATATGTATTTTTTTAATTCTTCTCTTTGCGACTAATAACAACTTAAGATTTTTGAATTTTATCGAGTTCTAAATGAATTCTTGCCTTAATAGATTCATCCGAGAATTTACATTAAATCATTGCAAGAATTTTGTTTACTTGTGCGTCTATTAAGAAAACAAAAAATATATGTTCTATCAAAGTATAGTTCTTTGTTGTAAATTAACATAAATTACGTTAACCGAAATTCCAAGCATTAATGCATTCCAAGTTTAAAACCTGAATTAGTAACCGAAAGTGTAAGCAGGTGGAACGGTTGCCCTATCCCTTAGCACCTTACGACTTCTACCTTACAATCTTAGTCGTACTTATGGGGTGATGAGACAGGTGGGTGAGCACCTGTCCAGGAGGGCCACAACTCGCACATGTTACACCTGAATAGTTAAAAGTCGAAGCCGTTACACCCCAACAGACGGTACGCAAAACCGTAAGATTCCAGATATAGGGCAAAACCGTTACGAGAAGCCTTGACACGTATTTAAGAATATTTATGAAATATATAAGCATAAAAACACCATAAATGCAGCCTATTATTGAGATTAGAATAAAAATATGCAAATGCGTCACGATATTTTTTCCGGTTACCTTCGTTCTTCGATTGCTTTCTAAACTGACTGCAACGGCGTAAATTCTGCAAACTCTATGCACTGCAAACTTGTGGTTTATGGTTTTTATCACCAAGAAAAAGAGGATTGTGTAATGCTTGACTTATTCTTTAAAAATTTCATTCCAATGCCAGGAATGAAATAATAATGCTACTGAGAATTATTATCCACAATTTTTTATTACAATTTTGAGAAACAACAGTCTGAAAATAAAAACATAAAGTGTCATCCCTGTACGATTACAATTTAATAATTTTATTGACATGTTTAGGATGTAGGCATAGATAAAAAATTAAATTTATACCCCTTATATTGGCAATAAAAACGTAATGTTCTGGAACCATATTGGGTGGACATATAGTCTTTGGATGGTTTTTACAACCAACATAAAAATATTAAAGCGAAATTTATGAATAAAGATTCTCATACACAGGGACTTATCAAAATTTTACACTTTATTCTGTCAAGAGGTGGTAAAAGTTTGCAAACGGTTTTATGACTCCTCGTCCAAACTACTATTACTGCATAAAAATCCATCCGACCGTTTTTCGGCGGAGCCAAATTAATTAAACGGTTTAATTACGACCACATTCTTATGCTTATTTACCGGAATACTCGACGTAAAGGAACGCGGTACGTCCAAACGCAGCTTGACACATTTGCAATTAGCCAAATTAATAGGAGGTAAATTGGGATTAAGCCAAAACTGTCCTTTATGATAACATTAACAAATTATTAACTTGCATTATGGGGGATAAAATTTTATGTTGCTCTTCTTGCTAAGGAAAAGTCTTAATCGAATGTCAGACGAAAATACTAATAAAACCCAAGTAATAAGGCCTAATAACAAATTCAAACTGTTAATGAAAGAACTTTGTGACTTTATTGCTCATGACTGCACTTTTAACCTCCTCACAACCAATTTACAAAAGGGAGGTTACTGCAATCACTCCAAACTTCGAAATTGAGATAACATTTACGTTTCGAGGTCCTAGGATCACGAAAAAGTGGTTTTTAGAAAATGTCTGTGTGTATAATATGTACAGTATGAACAAGAGCAAATGCCCACTCGGGAAGGTGGGGCCACCCTCTATAACTTCCTTCGTATCTGATGGATCCGAACAATTTTATGTAATGCCATATGACTGCCTCTGAACTACATTTCGACTACATCAATGGTCCCAAAATGTTTTTATTTCATTGAATAGGGACATACCCCTTTGTTATTTTAAATCGCACCCTGTATATTTTTTATTGTATTAGGTAGCATTTTCGATTCTTTTTACAACGGTATAACAAAATCATACCCTTACATTATAAAAATTTCGAGTAAATATGAATTGAATGTGTTCCCGAAAGTATGTATCTGGCCGCTTATTTCACAAACTAATCACTTTATCAAAAAATTGTTTAAGTAGAAGTTGCAAGGTATATTAGGAGCATCTTTTGATGTGATTCACTTTCTCTTGATATTTTCTTCACTGAGTCTCGTCGAGTCATACACATCTTTTCATTGCTAGATTATGTCGATTTAATCACATCAACACATGCGCCTAAGTTACCCTTTCAACTTTTATTATATTATTTTTTGATAATGTGAATAGGTTGGAAAATAAAGGGCCAAATCCATACTTTTAGGAAAATGTTCCATTGACAATTTCTCGAAATTTGCATTATGTAAGAGTATGATTTTTTCACGCCGTTGTAAAGAGAATCAAAAATGCTAATAGATCCCCAAAAATGGTTCTGATATCTTGGAAACAAAAGAAGTTATACGGGATGGCCGCTCCCGTTTGACTCGCCCTGTATAATCATATGAAGGTGCTAATTTTAGCGAAAAATTCGTTCCTAGTTTTAACATGTTCGTATTGCGTCTTTATGGAGGCGCAGGAATGTAACCAATCAAAATGTAGGAATAGGCCTGTTAGAGAATTACCACTAACAAAACATAAAAACAGCGGACCAGGCATGTGGTTGGCCCCCAAATTCACGGGTCGGCATTTGCTCTTTTTCATACTGTATATACGTATGTGAGCAAGATTTCTCGAAAACTGCCGAACGGATTTTAATGAAATCTGGAATGGGGGTTAGTGTTGGCCTTTTGGTGATCCCACTTAATTTTCTTACCGGTCTGCAAACGCCAAGTGCCTTTTTAACGCATCAACTATCAGAGCTGGGCCAAGTACCGAAAAAAAGTACTTAAGTATCAAGTACTAAGTACTTGATATTTTGAATATACTTCAAGTATCAAGTACCAGTACTGGATAGAAGTACTTGAAAATTGAAGTCCAGTACTTTACTAGTGCGCACACGTTAAGTACCCAGTACCAGTACCAATACTTAAAAGTACTGAGTAAAATAAGGGACTGAGTATTTAATGAAGTACTTAAGTAGTTCATAAAATACTTAAGTACTTGACATAGTACTTAAGTAAAATAAAAGACTGAGTATTTAATAAGGTATTTAAGTACTTGACATAGTACTCAAGTGTCTACTTGTTATTGAGTATACTCTTATAGACAGCGGGCTAGCGACAATTTCGGTAGGTATATCAAATTTGTAAAAAAAATTGAGTCCCTGAATATCATTTGCTCCCGTCTGCCTGTCAATTTTTCATGTAAATAAGATGGCACATGTTACAAAAAAACATTTGACTGACGTCCTGACCGCTGCGTTTTCGGTGAGGGTGATTGTAAACATGTCATGTGCCATCTTATTTACATGAAAAAGTGACAGGATTGCAGTCTGCACCCCGTGCCCGTAATAATTTCCAGTTCTGATAACGACACCACGCAAAAAGTGCTCCATTTCAATAAGATTTATGGTATTGTTTTGCGAATTTCAGGCTTCTAAGAAATGAACAAAGTGAAGTCGTTCTTGGATATGCCCCAACCTAATAAATATTCTAAAAACCCCCCATTTTTCAGTAAAAGATTCAGTACCGGACTCGATACTTAAGTACTCGATACTTAAGTACTCGATACTTAAGTCCTCGATACTTAAGTACTCGATACTTAAGTACTTGATGCCGCATGGTTTAAAATACCAAGTACAAATACTTCGCTCGAAAAAATTATTCAAGTACCAGTATCAAGTACTTTTAAGAAGTACTTGAAATACCCAGTACCAGTACCGAATTTTCAAAGTACTTAAGTACCGGTACTTTAAGTACCAAAAGTAATCAGTACTGTACTTCAAGTACATTTCGATACTGAGTAGCCCAGCTCTGTCAACTATGAAATTTGACTGTGATTTATGAACACCAATTTTTCTTATCGGCACATAAAAGGTCTTCAAATTCTGTATCTAGAAATGTATTCACATTTAGCGTCTTGTTGGCACAAAAAAAATAATTTTGGTGGTAATCAGCGAACAGCAAGTTATGGTACATCGACTTTGAAATTTGAATAATAAAACACCATTTTCCTTATCAGCACATGAAATGTCTTCAAATGTCGTTTCCAAAAATGTCCTCAAACTTTGTGCCCTTTTCATAAAAAATTGTAAAATTTTGAAAAATCAAAGAAAACGTGTTAAGGATGGTGGAGTAAAATTTAGATATATCAATTAGGAAAATTTACCTAATCTTGGCGGCAATTGACAAGTGCCCTTTTGACATGTCATCTATGAAATTTGAAAGATCACCACCATTTGTTTTATCAGCACATGAAAGGTCTTGAAATTCTGTTTCCAAAAATGAAATTAAACATGGTGCCCTTATGACAATAAATGATAAAAAATTTTGAAAAATTCCCGAAACACTCCGTAGCCGCCTATTTTTTGATAGAAAAGTCGTAACTTAATTTACCATAAATCAAGGACAGAAAATTGTGGTAGGAGAAAAAAATACTCGTATTTCCACTCCGGCACGGGCTTTAATCGTAAAAGATCGAGAAAAACTGCATAATTAAATCTTACAAATGAATCAAATTTCCCAGAGTCAATGCGAGCGCAATTAACATAAATCATAATTACCATACAATAAAAAAAAGGAAATAAATCGGTATAAGGCCGTGCCTCGTGAACAATTCTCGGTTCCATTTGATTGAACCCGTGATTCATTCTCGGGTTTAATTGCGTTAACTTCCTTTTACTGATGGAAGTTTCGGTGGTGAAAACAACGGTAATTAATAGCATTTTTGATGTTCCTTTGACAAGCTAATAAGTACGTGGAGAGATAGATCTGGACCGAAACAAACTACTGTTGGTAGTCGAAAAAAATACAACAAAAGAAAATGCCCTGTCACTGTTCCTCGTGGAGCTTTTTCCATTTATCTTATTCTGTTTGAGACTCGCTACTGAACGTTAACCCGATTGTTTCAACAGTAATCACTGAAATGAACCGCAGGGCTATATTTTACAGTTCTTATCTATTTATTGCATTAACAGCGGACCAGGTTTCCACCTTGGTTCCAAGCGTATTCGAGGAGGAGCTCACCTATTCTGACCATCTGCAGTCTTATTATAAAGGACCAATAAAGCCACCCGATTGGTTCACTGGCAATTAACAAGTTTATTACAAGAGATTATCACATGACTTTATCTAAAGTAATTTCAATGCTAATTGATTTTATGTGAGATATCTGGGTCTCGCTCTTCCTCGCAGCCTCCACAATACCTCCATCTCCACAACAAGACGAAATGAGAACGCAATGGAAATGGCTCGGGCTCGTAAATAAAGGATACCAAATAAATGAATAGATCTGCCTGCATTTTTTCTCTTTAAAGGAGATGTATACGGATTTTACGATCAGTTCCTTCATGTAATTTTCTGCGTTTATGCACAACCCTGAGACGACAAGGACAGTGTTCGAAAATGGATCGAAATTAAGTTGTAGCAGCTGTAGATCAGTACTGCAACTAAATAAATCCTGGATCCTACATGCCTCATTTGCATAGAACCAACATTAAGCTCTTAATTGAGACTTGCGTGAATCGCGGCGGCGCAACATTTATTAAATTTCCAGTACCGCGATTTTTTATTGGCAAAAGTGCATCGTAACATGACTTTCATTCACGATGAAAGGTACATAAATTCTGCTTTGTTTGTTCACTGATGCTCGAGAAAAAACTTTTCACTATAAATCGATCACGCTCAGGTAATGATCCACCCTTTTCTGGGAATAATAAAGATTCAATTTTATTTTAATCTGACCCTTGTAAAAACGTAAACAGCTTCCTAGAATAACATTTATTTACCTACGTCTCTTACTATAAATTATAGTCGTAAATTAGTAAGAAAAACACGGAAACGCCCGGGAAATTACATTCGCAGCAGTCACGTTTATGACTAATGTTCATAAGGCACGTTTAAATCGGATTTTTCTTCGATTTCCCATTTGGAGATATCGACGGTGCAGCAGGCGAGCAACCGGAGGCGATCCTTTGCAGGATGTTGCAGCTGCGATATGAAGAACCTCTGCTGAATATTAAATATCCATCTTTATTTTCAGTATCGTAACGTTCCAGTTTATTTATCTCTGGACAGCTCCTGAGAACTGGAGTGCAGATTATGCGTCTGGCGGAGTCATAAAATTGCAGACACAGACATTCGAAATAAAGCAGTGGCTGTTTGATTATGCAGCCGCCTTGATATGTCTTACTCAAGTGATACAATTGTGGCTTCGATAGGAGATCACGTGATGAGCGCCACAGCGTGGTATTTTTCATAATTTACGATGCGACTATATTTTTCATCGGGATCAGTGCCATAATGTCATTGTAAAATTAAGTAGTTGTTGTTTACGGGCTACAAAAAGTACGTGTAACTCACAGTCGCTAACGAGCTCGATGCATATTTTTATGGCTGTCTTCTTCTGATTTATGCCACGTTCGGGCTCTTTATTCAAGGAATTGCGCACTAAATCATAATTGTCTGAATTTAGTTTGGGAAAATTCCAGAAATACACAAATTAGGGTTGTAAACCACTTCAAGAGCATTACGAGATATTGGCTCGTTAATCCATTTCTACGAATCGAAACCCTCCCCTCTCTACCCGCAGGGTTGAAAATTCTAAATATTGATCTTTACCTTATCACCAAAATTTGTTCAGTTCATTTCAAGACATCCCCTAAACATGTCTTGTGAAGTTCTAAACGATGCGATTGTGCAAGAGCTACACTCTTGCCTAACCTCTTTAAAATCCAGTGATCTTCGTGATATCAGTGAAATCGATTTGAACAATAGTCTTCACCGCAGATCCTCCGATCGCTTCGTGGTCAATTGCTACGAATACGCGTCACTGCGTCACGCAAAAAAGACTTTACCAAAGAACTGGCAAAAGAAATCGGTGATTCATCGTGACCTTCGTGATAATGTTTGCAACAACAACAGCTATCCAGACAATTATGATAAGGTAAGTCAATATTTTAAGAAAATTAATAACAATTCTTTCAGTTGGTAGGATTTTGCGAAAAGACTCTTACAATGGACGAATTTACGGAACTTAAGGATCAGCGCGACGTTGAATGCACGAAATTGTCGCAACTCTCGAAAATTATGAAAATCATAAGGGCGGCGAATTTTGAAAAGTGGGACACGAGACTAGAAGCCGAAGCGATTTTGTTGAAAACAGGTGAGAAAGTTTAAAGTAGAAAAAAATTAAACTCTTGTTTTTAGAGAAAACGTACAGCGCGTTGATGGAAAAAATCCGTAGTAATTGCTCCGATTACCCGCTAGGAAGATACACGATTGAAGGAGAAATATGTGTAACGAATTTTGAGTTTCTTCTTAACCAACCCCCGGTTTATAAAGAACCGCAGTTTTTTATCCTGGTGATCGCAAATGGCACAAGAGTTCAAATCTCGAGAATTGAACGTCCTTGCCACAAGCGACTGGTATTCCAGGATAAATTCCGTTTGAAAATCAAAAATAATTTCAAACTCACCGTTGAAGTGTATCGACTAGTCTTGGAGGATCACACCACGCTCAGATCTTCTTTCAGAAAGGTAGGAAATTTCTGGTGTCTTCCCATTTAGTACCTACCGCGAAAAAATTCTATTTGTAAGATATTGGTTCAATGCTGATATGGCTCAAAATATAAAATTAATATAGATAGTAGAATTAGTTACAGAAAAGTTATCGTACGTATAACTCGAGTTGTAAAGCAATAAGAACGGAAACCCTAATTACACAATTATGTGCGTAATATACCACTATTAAAAATAAATCTATCGAGTATAATCTATTAAATAGGTATAAAATGGTAAATAAATATTCGTTGAAAATGCTATAAGAATTTTTTTTTTTTTATTAGGTATACTTGGATTTCTTTTAACGATGCAGGGTTAAGATCCGACGAGAGTCAAAGCATGTCCTATTTCGAAAAAGATCCTACCAAAAACACTATTTTTATTATTTTATGTTGATGGTTAATTGCCGACCTATCTTAAGCTCGTTCTCAGGAAGACTTCACACGCATAATATGTGTAAGATAATATACAGGTGTCCCAAAATTAGTAGTCAAAACTTTACCAGTAGATTCTTATTTGAAAAAAAGATGAACATATGTCGAAAAATAAGTCCTAAAGGAGCTAAGGCCCCTGGTGTCCGGTAAATTCGTCGCCGCAACAATTCATCGCCAAGGAAAAAAAATGCCGCGTGAAATTTAATAAATTTTGTTCTTACAATGTTGAGATTCCATGCAAATAATCAATAATCTTATGGTACGATTTTGTGACATCCAGCGAGTCTCGATATTTTATTCTTGGTCTGACTGTCATCAATAAAATTTTCGATTTGCTCATTTATCTGAAGAGCCTCACTTAATCTCAGCAATTCTATTGATTCATTAAAATTTTTAGGCATCAAATTGCTGAGAATAATTGAGGCCCCTCCGAGGGCTCCTCAAATAAATGTGCAAATAGTAGACGTTTATTGATGACGTGCAACGGAATTTTTGTTGATATGACTAAACCATGTATGTATTGTACATAGTTCAGACAGTCAAAAGTTGGTTTGATGCTCAAACTGATATTTGGTTACGTAATGTACATGGAAAGGCAAAATCAATTAAATTTTATAAGCCAATAAATTCCGTTTTGGACTTCCTGCTCACGAGCCCCCGTGTGCTGTTAGGTCAACCGGATTAGTAAAAGTAAACATCCCTCTTCATTTTAGTGGCATACAAACTAATTACTATAATTTCTTTCTTGGAAGTATATTTTTGTATAATATCCTGCTTAAGTCGTTAAAGGATTACAGAGACGCGACCCTAGATAAATTCCGAGAAAACCCCTGCCTCTCTGTGATCGTTTTCTGAGGAAATAAAAATTTGCAGAATATGCTAAAAGTTATTTAAACATTCGTTTCTTATGTTTTTTTTTCCATGGAGATGAATTTGTTGCAAAGTTTCAGATTCTGAAATCAAACTTGAGAAAAAACTACTTACAAAAACATTTGAGCAAATTTAGTTCTAAGTCCCTCCTGTACGAGACGAGACTTAGTAAAAATACCAAATTTCACGTTGCTATCTTTAACCGTTTTGAAGTTATTTAGAAAAAAACACTTTCAAAGTGGCCCTTTTAAGGGGCTTTAGCTCGCTTAGGATTATTTTTCGACATACAGGGTGTCCCGTAATTAGGCTGCAATATTTTACCAGTGCGTTCTACGATTAAAATTAGGACTGAGTTTAGTAAACATTTTTCGAAAAATCCATCCTAAGGAAGCTAGGGCCCCTCAAAGAGAGTAAAAAAAATCGTTATTTCTTCAATTTCTGAGGAACAGCTTACGATAGGATCACGAAATTTTGAACTTTGTCATACATTTTTGTGCTGAACAAGACTGATGTAGTGGTTTTTGGCAAAAGTTTCAGGGACGTGCGTGAGTGGAGGGGCCGCGGACATTTTTTTTTGGGCAATTATGAACCGAAATTTGAATTCCTTGTACATTTTTACGTAAAAAAGGTGCTCTAGTTGAAACTCGATGGCTCGCACCGTGTTTGAGGAAAATCGATTTCAAGTTCTTTTTCCACGCCGAAAATGTGCAAAATTGATGGGTACTGTATGGAAAATCCATTTTCTTGTGATTTTCTTTGGAATTTCAAGCATATGAGATGCAAGTAGGTTAAACTTGTTTGTTTTTTGCTAGTCACGCAGCATCTGATAACGTTATTTTCAACGAAATGGGAACATGTTTAGGTATAAGAACGGGTCGCGGTACAAAATGGGACTTTTTGGGGTCTCAGTACGAAATGGGACGGTACAAAGTGGGAATAAGTCGAATTTTCTAATCTACGGAAGATTTAAACCCTTTTTTTCCAGAAACCCAAGCAGAATACTATGAAACTCCAATACAAGGATCCTCAAACCTGGGACCTGTTCGAGACTGAAGTTATCAAATCAAATTTCAAGCTCTGCTCGACGCTGGAAATTTTTCCAACAACGAAACTGCAACGAGTTTGGAATTTCACGTCAGCCGATTCAACCCTAAACTCTGATGCCACGTTCTCTGTGAATGTTGAAAATTTCAAAATTGCAACGGAACGTTGTGGCTTTCTCACGCTTGGAATCAGCAATAACGATTTGATTAATTGGAATCGTCAGTGGGTTGTCCTCAACGGAGATATCATGAACATCTACAATTACCCTACAGATGAAATTTTCGGTGCGCCACATTTAGCTATTAATTTAAGTTACGTTACGCAGAAAATCGAAGTGGCACCTCGCATCATCTGCCCGAGGGACAGGTGTTTCTTGATAATCGAAGAGAAAAATTATTTTTTTAAGGCTGACACCAGAACGGATTTGACGGATTGGACGAGCGACCTTAATTTGATCACTACCGTACTGAAATCGTGGAAGCTGTTTAATCAGTAACTTGCCATTCTTCTAGAATGTATTATTTATTCTAAATGTAAATTTTGCCATTAAATTTTGAATTTAATCGCTTCTTTTATTTTCCTAGTAAATATTGATGAGCCGCCTGAGGAATCTGATAAACTGCCCGCGTAATTTTTGTTTACTTTTTAATTAAGGAGCAATGAAGCAGCAGTGGCGGCGCCCTACGTTAAAAAGGCCGCTGCGTTCGATTACCGGCTATGACTGTGCACATATCGCCCGTCTTGCACATAAATAATATCGACTCAAACTTTCCCATCATTGTTGCAAGTTCTTATCTGGAACTTATCGGTTCATTGGAATTAGATGCAGGAAGTAACAGACATCATCTTCCTCAGGCTACCGGTTATTCTTATCTCGCAGATATTCCAATCAGAGAGCGAAAAATTTTAAATTATGATCTATTGTTTATTATACCTAAGGTTTAATTAAGATTTTGATTAAGTGCCTGGCCACTGGAGCGTGTTATCATCATGCTATGTCGCTGAGAGCTACGTTTTCAGATAAGTTTATGGAGGATCTGTGTGATGGATTTGTGACGACTTCCAACCGGTGGTCCTACATTTGAATATAATATAAAAAGAGTGCCGACTCTTCTCTCAGCGACAAGCAAATGGAATATTTAAATCACAAATTGACCATTACCAATTTATCTCCTATTGTCTTCAGGGCAAAATCAGACTCGTTTCTAGTCGATTGCCGGAATATTTTTCATAATATACAGTTATCTAAGGTTATATTTAAAATTCGATTAAGATCTACCTACCTGAATTCCATCAAGCTGCTGTAATTTAGCAGCAAGCAAAAAATGTAGGATTAATATTCTGCAGTTAACTTAAAATACAAAAAAGTGAGTGATGCAGATTGTAATCTTAAATTATTTCATCAGGTATCGATAATACGGGTTTCCGTCCGGATGTGTAAGTAACATGATAATCGGAATAAGTAGCAGTTTCTCATTCTTTATGATCGCAAATTGTTAATCAAGTAAAATTGTGGTAAATTTGTAAAAGCGCGCAACCAGCATCGAGATACGAGAAAACGCCAATTAATGGCAAAAGAGGTAATTAGAGTTGTGTTCAGGTGACATTGAAGGAATTTTTAATAATTAAACATAGGAATAAACAGCTCGTTTCACGTCCGCTTGTCGCCACGCAGACATTACTCATATGCACCTTGCATTTCCAATTAAAAATCCTCAAGTTAGAAAAAGTTAACCCTGAGAAGTAAATTGCGGTGGACAAATTTAAGGTTCGTCCAGACAGCCAGAAGATATAAGAGGTGTGCGTGTCTATGCAGAGATATAAAACAGGTAGACCTACACAGAATCCACTAAAGGAGGCTATCAGAGTGTACATAAAGACGGCCGACCGACATCACTCTCTGCGATAACACGCAAGAGATGTTAATTAAGAAATGAAGCTACCGGACGCTTAATGAGACCGATCGACAAATTAAAAAAATAAACTTGGCTTTCTTTATTTCACCTACAAAAGGGCAGACGCCCCATAAACAATTGTCTTGAAATCTTTCCTTCAAATCACCTGCGCTATTCGATCTAAGATAAACGCATATGTCTTTAATTAAGTAAATTAATCGGGCGTGAAGCATTATTAATTCGGGTTATTTTACTTTGATACGGTAATCCACGGGAAATATCGCCGAGTCTTTTCCAGCCGACCATGCGAATACCATGCCATTTTTGTTGATTTAGTCGCGGCACCCGCATTGTCCAGTATGCAAATAAGAACGAGTTATTAGCAGGCTGCAAGGAGCGGATCCTATCAGGGCAAAATTCAATCTGTTTCATTTCCCATAATAATAAATGCAGTGGATTTTTACATCGCATTTTAATGAGGTTTAGGTGAGCAGTTGATAAGAAATCCTGCTTGATGACGTCGGTTATCTTTCAACAATTCCTTTCAGATGCAGATGAAGGTTTAATCACAAATAACTTCAAACAATTTGTTAAAAAAGTCCTAGTGTTAGTCGCAGAATGCGAGTGTGTAAAAATGGTGGAGGCGCCGGGACAGCGCCAAGCGTCTACTAGATAGCGGCATCGGAATTAAAATAGCATTTTGCTCCCTTGATACATAAATAACTATTTTTCATCTTTTAAAATAAGTGGAAGTCTTATAATATTTTTTGATTTTCGTGTTAAAATATTTATTATGCAAATTAACCATTCCCTCGAAGTGTCCGTGATTTGCTGAAATATCTGTTGAGGAAGGCTTGAGGGAAAAATCGCCATTCAGATTTAGTAGGTACTTTTTTCATCTTTTAAAATAATTTGAAAGTCTTACAATATACAAAATGGGCAACTACGGAAGCGGCTGGAAACTCCCCACACCAATATCAAGTAAATTTTACTATTTAGTATACCTAAGTTTTACTCCACCAAACCTAAGGTATTTTCTGCGATTTTTCTAAATTTTACGATTTTTTGACAAAAGGGCACTAAGCTTGAATACAATTTTGAAAACAAAATTTGAAGACTTTTCGTGTGCTGATAGAGAAAATGGGCGTTCATTATTCAAATTTCAAAGTTGATATGCCAAAATGGCATTTGCCGTTCGCCGATTGCCACTAAAATTAAATCAGCTCTTCGGCGGGTAAAGATATATCTATTTACCAAATTTCAGCCAAATCGATCCAGCAGTTTGGGCTGTTGCGTGTTATTTAATGTTTCCTCGAAACTTCCATTGACTTGACAGCTGTCAAAAATATAAAGGTTCCAAGTTTCATTTAAATAGCATCAACTGTAAGGAAGTTATGATTTTTTCTTTAGAATGTCAATTTTCAGTTTTCTCGGCATAACTCATTAACGAATCAAGAAATCGAAGAATTCTTTACAGTATCTTAATAACCTTCAAAAAGAGAAACTTTTTTGTAATTTAACCGAATTTCTATCTCCTATAGTTTCCGAGATCCCAATGGTGAGCCTTGAAATAGTTCCCATCCTGTATATTTATTTTATTGCATAGGTAACAAAGTTTTAATGGAAAAATCTCCTACTCCTAAAATTGTAAGAAATTCAAGAGTATTTATAAAATTTCTAAGCAAAACCCGTTAAATATCCAAACGAAGAAATTGTCCACGGGCCAGGAGGATCAAGATTTATGTTTGGCATAACATTTTAAAGATTCGCAGATTGATAAAAGTGGATTTTTCAGTTTTTACATACATATAAATGAATGAAGATGTGCAAAATTTAAACAGTATGAACTTACATGGGCGACTCATGTAGGAGGGGCATTTTTCGTTTGTAGGTGTCATTCTGTGCAACTTTTGTTAAGCGGGTTCTATACTTATACGTTCAACAGTTCTTCTGTTATTCAAGAAAATGTGTGTCTAGAATTTGTTCTTCGGTTAAAAATTCATATCTTGGGCGTTTTTGAAGTGTTTTTTATTCCGAACTTGTATCACATCCTAAAAAAAGCTTAGGAGTACTTCATGACAGGTTTATACGGAATTTCATGCACCCTGTGCATGTCCCCGGCAAATATTCAAATCAACAGAAATTGATCGGACAAAGTCTCAAAAATTTCAAAAGGAAAGACCTTGAATTCTTTCGCTATGTAATAGAGAATTAAATTTTAGGTGGACTTTCATAAGAATTTCCTGTACCTAAATTGCATGTTTTTCAAATTATAACGAGTTGGGTTATTGATTTCTGGGATACTGATAACAGCGATAGCAGCGTAGAATCCAAAATAACCAAGTATCAAAAGCAATTTTTAATAGGGAAAAAACTTGATTGGCTGGACAATTTTTTCTAAGGTCAATAAAAATAATTTTAATTGCAAAGTCAATTAACAAATTAATTTCTAACCGGGCTAGCAGTGATTATAAGATCGATATTTGAAACAGAGGAGACGATTAACTCCAGAACGGATTCAAGTCTAGAGATTTGTTAATCTCTAGACCTAAAATTTAGTTCTTTAATTGATAGCAAAAAGATTTCAAAGTTATTCCATATGAAATTTTTGAGATCTTTGTCTGCTTAATTTCTGTTAGTTTGAAAACTTACCGGAGGCAGCTCGGGGTAAAAAAAACTGTTATTCAGAAGAGTAAAATTTGGAGTGGAGGCGTCCAAAATATGAATTTTTAACCGAAAATTTTGTTTTCACCAATTTCTATACACATTTTAGAGAAAAATTCAAGAACGGTTGAATTTAAGTATATGATATACCTGACAAAGTTGCACAGAATGACACGAGGCATTCCTCCTACAAACGTAGAAATCAAAAAGGCATTACCTACTATTTTGGGCTTTAGTAGGTGTTCCATTTAATATAGTATTTTGATTATATCACATTCCATTAATTTATTTACTGAACTGTCACTTTTCTTGGACTGTAAATATCTGACCATTACCTGACATATCCCTCCACAATCTCCTTCACTAGGCAGTTCAATCACTGGCAAAATTTTCTTGTTCACTCAAAAAACTCAAATCTTGAGGACCTGTTAATTTAATAGTAATTGTTTACGACATTATTTATCGCACCGTTGGGACACCCTGTGTATTTCTTTGTTTCAAAGTGAAAATACTTAATTCATGAGAGCTTAAAATAAGTATTGGAAAATGTGAAAATACTGCAGATCTACATATTATAAGTGGCTCTTTACCATTTCAAATTAGATTTGAAACTGTCATAGATCAGGCAATTATTAAAATGTCGACCAGTAATTAATTATACGATTGAAATAATTATATTATTAGTAACATAATATTTAAATAATTTAGCATTAAAGTTATAAACAATAAAATGGTTGTGGTGGAGTCGAGATTATAGAAGAAATAGTGCAGCTGCATAATCAGGGTTGGATCGAAGCTGCCTAACAAGGATTTTGATTGTTTCTGTCAATATAAAAAGCCATCAATTAAGGATGACTATTTTGGTCGAACAAGAGTGCCTTCGATATTATTATAATGTTAACGAGCATCGTGTTTTATCATATAGTTCCAGATCAATAATGCATGAGTCGATTAATTATTTATGATCGATCGTTCATTATCTCGGCTTATTTTATATTATTTTTAATAAAATAACAAAGTAAAAAAGAGCAAGTCGTCACAGGTCGCTTTTCCTTCGTTCCAGTCATTGAAACTCCTAATAGTGCGTTTCACAAGAGTTTAATTGGTAATTTACGCGCGACATTTAAAGGGCAGTCGATTGATTTATTAATGAGGGGCTTGCACTATGGAAATCTTTTTACCGGCATTAATATTTAGAAGAAGCGAAGGCTCGTACAGAATTTTAAATGGACGGTGTCTCCTTTGCTTTTTGCAGCTAGATAAGATCCGGCGGACGCATAACATAAATATTTCATAGTGTCGAATGAGTATGGTCTTAAAACAGGATGGCACATGAGCGAAAAATCGGGCACTTTTTCTTCCACCGCCCAAAACCGGACTGTCTGCTTGGCAGACGAAACAAATAAATACATCCCATCTTTATGGATTTGTCGCAAAATTCTTCGCGATTCCAAGGTCAAGCCGCCATTGTTTCAACCCGTTGACGTGTCCGTGATGTATGGACCATTTCTCCGGGCCGTCATTATCCTTTTTTTGGCGTTTGTCGTACTCATCCTCAGCAATTTTTCGCGAAAGCTCATCAAGGACAAGTCGTGTGGTCGATATTTAATACCAAGTCTTCGATATGCATCGATTACTGAAACTTGATGACACTGATCCCCACATCAGTTTTTAAAACAACTTTTACCCACAGTTGAATTTGAGAAAACTTCCTTCGGTACGCGGTAACTAACAGCTCAACTGATTCAATTTGAGATAATATTTCATGGGCAAACAAGCTCGCAATCGGACAGCTACATTATATGTTATTGTAATATTCATCTGGCCGAAGAACATTCTCGTTCTCTTCGCGTTCTTGTTTATTTTCAACCGGCTAATAATTATAACGTCACTGGGAAAACGTTTCACATATTTCACCTCAGAATTTTCGAGACGGACAATTCGGAGAATTTAGCAAATTAATCGATCGAATTTGGCGAAAACGCAAATATGCGGTGTTGATTTGTGGGTCGTTAAGGGAGCGGGATTTATGGAATTCTCGAAAAAGGTATTTAGGGGGGTCCTAATTTATAAAATTGCATCGGGCTTCGACTAATCTACAGGGGAAGAAATTAAAATCCAGATACTGGGTCATATTAATAAAAATAGTTAAGGTAGTGCTTATTTTCACAATTTTTTAAACAAATCCTTAAACACAAATGCTTATTGGGCGAACTTTTGCTAATCCTGGTTCAGTGTATAACCATTTCCTTTCTCCTCATATTAATAAAGATTAAAAGAAGGGTTAAAGATTAATATTTTCGACGCCTCCACTCCAAGTTTTACTCTTCTGAACTTGTGTCACATCCTAAAGGAAGATCGGGGCTACCTGATGACGCGTCTGAATTTTTTTTACCCCGAGCTGTCTCCGGTAAATTTTCAAATTAACAGAAATTAAGCAGACAAATATCTCAAAAATTTCTTATGGAATAACTTTGAAATCTTTTTTCTATCTAATAAAGAACAAAATTCTAGGTCTGGATTCTTAACAAATCTCTTGACTTGAATCCGTTCTGGAGTTAATCATATCTGCTTTATGTCAAATATCGATCTTATTATCATTAACCCGGTTATAAATTAATTTGTTAATTGACTTTGCAATTAGAATTATTTTCATTGACTTTAGAAAAAATTGTCCAGCCAATCAAGTTTTTTCCCTATTAAAAATTGCTTCAGGTACAGAAATGAATAACCCAACTCGTTATAATTTGAAAAACATGCAATTTAGGTAGGTACTTATAGGAATTTGTTAAGAAAGTCCACTTACTGTTGATTTGAATATTTACCGGGGACACCAGCTTGTGCATGAAATTTCATATAAATCTGTCATGAAGTAGTCCTGAGCTTTCTTTAGGATATGACACAAGTTCGAAATAAAAAAAACTTCAAAAACGCCCAAAATATGAATTTTTAACTGAAGAGCAAATTCCAGATACACATTTTCTTGAATAACTGAAGAACGGTTTAACTTAAGTATAGAACTCACCTAACAAACGTTGCACAAAATGACACCTAAAACGAAAAATGCCTCTCCTACATGAGTAGCCCATGTGAGTTCATATACTATTTTTAAATTTTGCACATTTTCATTCCCTTATGTATGTAAAAACCGAAAAAATACACTTTTATCAATCCGTGAGTAATCGTCAAAAAATCTGTATCACAAATCCTCTCAAAATCTTTAAAATGTTATGTCAAACATAAATCTTGATCCTCCTGGCCCGTAGACAATTTCTTTCGTTTGGACAATTAACGGGTTTTGCTTGAAAATTTGATAAATACTCTTGAATTTCTTACAATTTTAGTAGTAGAAGATTTTTCAAATAAAACTTTGTTCCCTATACAATAAAATAAATATACAGGATGGGAACTATTTTAATGGTTACCATTGGGACCTCGGAAACTAAAAAAGATAGAAGTTCGGTTAAATTACAAAAAAAATGCTCTTTTTGAAGGTTATTAAGAATCTGTAAATAATTCTTCGATATCTTGATTCGTTCCGAAACTTCCGAAAGAACTGAAAATTGACATTCTAAAGACAAAATCGTATCTTCCTAAAAGTTGATGATGCTATTTAAGTGAAACTTGGAACTTTTATATTTTTGACAGCTGTCAAGTTAATGGCATTGGCAGAAATTTCCTAGGCCTTCTAGATTTTGAGTAACGATAGTCAACTCTTCTTTTTCTTATGGCCGCCATATTGGATTTTAACACCATTGGATACACAAAAAAATTTGCTTTTCAAAAACGAAACCAACTTGGACTGTTTTGATAGATTAGAAATTAGAAGTCAGGGGGGAAACAATTGCAAAAAGTACACCGACTTTCTAATTTCTTATGACAGACATATGAAAACAATTGAATTCAACTGTAATAAAATACGTCTTGGCATCGTGTGACTCAAGCTTTAAAATATTATTTTGGAAAAAGGCCCAGGTTGGTTACATTTTTGAAAAGCAAATTTATTTGTGTGTCGAATGGTGTTAAAATACAATATGGCGGCCATAAGGAAAAGAAAAGTTGAGTGTCGTTACTTAAAATCTAGAAGGCTAGGAAATTTCTGCATTGACTTGACAGTTACTTAGTCAAAAATATTAAAGTTCCAAGTTTCATTTAAATAGCATCAACTGTTAGGAAGCTATGAATTTTTCCTTAGAATGTCAATTTTCAATTTCTTAAGAATAACTCAAGAACGAATCAAGATATCGAAGAATTTTTTGCAATTTAACCGATCTTCTAAATTTTATGGTTTCCGATCCCAATGGTGAGCATTGAAATAGTCCCTACCCTGTATATTGTATATATTCGATAGAATGGTAGGTTTGCATAATAAATATTTTAACACGAAAATCCAAAAATATCGTATAAGACTTCAAATTATTTTAAAAGATAAAAAATAGTTAATTGTGTGCCAAGGGAGAAAAATGCTATTTTAATCCCGAAGCTTAAGTTTCTGCTATTGTGAAGGTCACTCACTTTACTCTGTAGGGAAAGTTTGAGTCCATTACTCCCTGTCGGAAAAAACAATCAATATTACCTCCAATATTAACATGTTAAAAACAAGTCACTTTAATCCCTTGGGAAAATTTGAATCTATTACCTACTCCCTGTCGATATTTAATAATAAGCAACATTACATATTAAAAATGAGGTTAATAAGTTAAATTTTACTCTCGGTCGTGAATAAAGTACCTATACTTACTAATGGTATAGGCTCCCATTTGTATTTTATTCGATTTATTGGTCACGAGTTTACAAAGATTCATAAATGGACACTCTGTATTTAATTTCTATTTCTCAGGCATTCAACCTTTTGAAATTATAATGATCGAAAGTTATTTATTCAAAAATGTTCAATTTACGTTTTTCTTTTCAGGTGATAAGCCCCACGCCTGCGACTTGTGCAACAAGAAGTTTGCGCTGGCGTGCAATCTGCGGGCACACATGAAAACGCACGAAGGTAAGTAAATTTTCCATCAGAATTACATAAAAGGAGCATATTTTTTTCAAATTAATGATCAATAACGTAATTAAGATATGACCAATCCGCGTAAACACAAACAACTATTTCAATAATTTTATAAAATTATAGGTGCGCGCATGTGATTATGAATAACATCTGAATATTCATAAATTCTCACTTTTTTCAAGTACCCAACTCTATACTGATGTAGGCTGGAAAGAACCATATTATTACCTCAATTAAAGGTAGTTTATTGTTAATAAAATTCAAATGCATTATAATGCATTATATGTATAGCTTGTTTTCTGGATTTTTAACTTTAGTTATTATTTTCTAATTAATTGTTATCTTTGCTACAGGGAAAAATTGCGTGGTTATAATAAATTCTTATTGGTTCATTATGCTATAAATGGTGCACTTGTGACTGGTTTACACAACTAATCAATCAGCTTTTTGTTGCATAAATAATAAAATACGTCTTTCTTGTATATAAAATATGACATTATTGATTTCTTTGAAAAAGATCACCGACAATTATTTATGGTGCATGATGGTGAATAAGGGAATGCTGTCTCAGAAGAAATTATCAAAATTCTGAAACTGAATTTTACAAGTTTCACCAAACGAAAAATTCTTGCGTGATGGATTTTTATCCCCGAGTGTGAATCAAATCACTGGAATTACGATGCTCCTCTCAGGTAGCAAGCAATCCTGCAGCCAACCTTTCCCATAACTCTCGTGTTTCCAATAACCACAAGAACGAAAATAGCGATCGAATTCTTAGTACGGTACACTGTAAATTAAATGACACCAAAAGCACTATAATCATGGACGTGCCACTACAATTAGGGTCCCTTGGAAAAATAGAACGAGTAATTTCAGAGGTCTAGCCACTATTACGTTGGCCTATAATTCGAACGTGAGGAATCCCCAATTCGTCCAATTTATAATGCATTAGTACACGATTTGAAATTATAATAGGCAAAATTGGAGTGTGGGAAATTCTTAACAAAGGTTTTTTGATTGCAGGTGATCCACAAGAAGAATGCACAAGATGCGGTAAAACTTACATCTGCGGAGGCCATCCAGGCCTGTGTCCGAAATGTCGTGGACAAGCCTCAGCTCCTCACGCCGATTCCGCTGAAGATTCCAGCGGCAATCACACAGAAGACAGTAACACACCTGAATAAGCTCAAGTGATATTTTGTGCCCCACTCTGTATATACGCGGCTTTTTGCGCACCGCACCTGTACATAAAACTTGATTCCTTGATTCTTGTTTCAGTAAGCCTTATTTATGTTATATTATTTATTTTAATTAAGTCAAGTTAGTTAAGTCAAACAATATGCCATATAGGGTCTATGGCGTTTCCAATCTGAGTCGAAATTCTTCAACGTCAGTTCAGTATTGGTTTTACATAAATTACGAGACGGTTTACAAAACGAAGTTTTTATTCGTGTTTGTATTATGAATTTTTTTATTGAAACATCAATTAGTTGACACGATAATAATTATAACGGGCCTGTACAAGGCCTAATCTGACGAGCGTGACAGCAACGAGTTGACATATCTGTCTGACATCGGCCTCCAATTAAAACCCGCGAACATGATGACCAGTCTTTTTAATACGGGGATTATTGGATCCTCCGGCCTACACAAGAATTTCTACTCACCAATTTTCTTCAATTTATTATAAATTCTAATAATAGAGGGTCAGGTCAGATTCGGTCTGTTATTTATTCATGATGTAATTTTATGGCGCCGCTTCAATATTTTTATGACAATTTAGAAAAATGTGGACGAGATAAGGAATTCTTTGTCGGCGAGGTAAAACGCCGTGACATATCCGTCCTGACAGCCGACAATACCTCTTTTGATCGATCGGCCTAATCGTCCATTAAAACACTCGTTATTTGCCATCAATTTGCCACAAACACCTAGTTATAAATTGTTCAGGGAATGTCGTCTCAATTAAACCAATCGAACTCTCTGGATTAAGCTTTTTCAATTGCCATTTCATTTTGCAAACAGGTTCCATCGATATCCGCCCCAAGTGAATTGAACATTTCAAATCGGTTTCATAGTTTGAGGAATTGTGATAATGTAGAAATTTTCACATAAATGATGCTTTTCATAGTCTCTGTCGTTATTATAACTTAGGAGATAAGATGTAAACTATGGATTTAATGCTCAGCTAATTTAGGTTTCGCACATCTTTTACTCTTAAATGTTCTTGTAAATAGGTTTTGTTAAGGTTTAATAATATTGTATCTAGTCAACTGTGTTATGTACTCGTATCAATTATCTAATGCTTTGGATACATTTCTAATAAATGATATCGTTGCTTTTTTATCACTGTTTTTCATTTCGTTGATTAAAACTCATTCCCAGCAAATTTTTTGGGCATCATACACTACCGTTAGATACCTACCTTACCTACATACTAATAAGTTCAAAAATATTGACAGTTTCGGAAGAGGTAAAAGCTTCTGCTTTTTCACAGAATTTGTAAATGAAACAACAACTGTCCTGTTTTAATAATTTGAGGAAAATTTCAATTCACTGCTCACCATTACATTGGGAACTTGGAAACCTTTAGAGAGGGAGTATAAGTTAAATTAGAAAAAGTTGCCCTTTTTCAAGATAAGATAGTTAAAATCTGTAAAAAATTCCTCTGTCTTGATCACGGTTTCAAGGAAAAATTCAAATTTTTCTAACGATTGGTGGTAATTTACGAAAGCGTAGAGCTGATGTCATAATATTTACTGACTTTTTTTATTTACAGCAAAAATGTAAATTTACAGAATAAGACTGTAAATTTATGTTTCCATTCTGAGAGCACCGTTACCGAGTTATACAGGGTAGTTCAAATGTATTAATTAATACACGGCACTCACGGCCAAACAATAAGATAAACGAATAAAATAAAAAACCCAGGGTAAATTAGAATAATTTGTTTTAATTTTGTCGTAATTTGGAATTTGCATAATTTAACGATAAACAATGAGTAATTTTTTTTTAATGGAACCACGCATGTTTCTATTTGTTTTGAACTCCCTATGATTCCTTCTTTATGGTGATGATTTAATTTTTTTGATAAACCGCCCTCATCTTACCACATGCCTCCCACTAATTGTACAGGGTGATCCATGCCATTTTTCTTGGAACCCCTGGAAGAACATTCAAAATTTTCTTTTCAGGTTATAGCGGTCAATGTCAGCTTTAAGCGGAGGTGCATATAGAGCATTTCATGCAACGGCGGGAATAATATTTTTTCCACCAACACGTATTGGAGAGGTCTTTTTCTGCCGATTCAAAAATGGTAATGCCAAAACTTCATAATGTGAACCGTTTTCATTCTGATTTCTAAAAAAAAATTTCATCTCAGGCTTCTCTATCAAAAAATAGATTAAATATTGACTACAGGAAACATAATGGTTTATTAATAACTTATATTAACGTTTGATATGAAAAAAATATGAATATCATGAAAAAAACGGCCCCTGAAGGATTTTAACGGGGCCTAATTAGTTCCTTTACTTAAGAAATGGCTTGTTTGTTTATTTTTTATTCCATTCATCTTAAGGTTTGACCGTAAGAGCAGGGCATTAATACGTTTGTACACTCAGGAGATAAAATAATGGCCCTGGGCCGCTCACAATGTGGACAGATTCTCACAAGGTTTATCAAAAAAATTAAAATGGAACGTGAAAAGCTCTTTATTAAAACGACTCGAGTGGGATACAAGCCTTCACAAACCTATTTTGACTGTCCTTTCTAAGAATCTGTCGACATTGTTCGCGGTCGAGGGCCAATATTTTATCTCCTGACTGTACTACCCTGTTCAATTCGGTAACGGTGCTCTCAGAACGCAAACATAAATTTACATTTTTTCTGTAAAACACTTCTTCTGTTTTACATTTTTTTGTAAATTTACACTTAGGTACACGTGCGTAGTAATTAAATGAAACTTGGAACTTGTATATTTTTGATAGCTGTCAATCGAATGACATCAACAGAAACTTTTAGGCTACTTTTCTTTTTCGTATGGCCGTCATATTGGATTTTAACACCATTAGACACAAAAAAATTTGCTTTTCAAAAATGTAGCTTAGATGGACTATTTTGATAGATCGTCAAAATTTGAAAATTAATGTGAATAATTTATAAAATCAGCTTACAAATGTATTAATACAGGGCTCTCACGGCGAAACGGTAAGATAAATGAGTAAAATAAAAAATCCACAGTAAATTAGAATTAAATACCTTTGTTTTGTCGCAATTTGGAACTCCCTATCTTATTGTATAATTTAGCAATAAACAATGAATACATTTTTTTAAATGGCACCATGCATGTTTCAATTTTTTTTTGGATTCCCTTTGATGCCCTCTTTATGGTAGTGATTTTATTTTTTTGACAAATTGAGCAGTGAACGTAGAAATTTTTGTTGATTCAAATTTCGCGCGGTGATCCGGCAACAATGCGCTTTACCATTACTTAGATGAAACCACCCTCATCTCACCGAATGTCTCCCCACTACAGGGTAGTCGTACTGTGTACACGCCCTCTGGAAGAATCTGATTGGGCCTAACAATAAATATCCTGTTTACTTCATTGTGTAGTGTGTACACAGTACAATTAGTGGGAGTGGGAGACATACGGTGGTTCCATCGAAGGAATGGTGAAGCGCATTGTTGCCGGATCACCGCGCGAAATTTGAATCAACAAAAATTTCTACGTTTATTGTTCAATTTGTCAAAAAAATAAAATCACCCCAATAAAGAGAACATCAAAGGGAATCCAAAAAAAAATAGAAACATGCATGGTGCCATTTAAAAAAATGTACTCTTATTTATTGCTAAATTATACAATAAGATGGGGAGTTCCAAAATGGCGACAAAATAAAGGTATTTAATTCTAATTTACCCTGGATTTTTTATTTTACTCATTTATCTCACCGTTTGGCCTTGAGAGCCCTGTATTAATACATTTGGACCACCCTGTAGATAAAAAACAATTGCAAAAAACTACACCAACTTTTTCAATCTCTTATAACATGTGAACACAATTGAATACAACGGTAATAAAATACGTCTTCTTGGCATGGTGTGAATCAACCCTTGACATATTTTTTCAAAAAAGTCCATATTGATTACATTTTTGAAAAGCTTCAATTTTTGTGTATTCGGTGGTGCTAAAATCCAATATGGCGACCATACAGTTGGTTGTAGTTGCTCCAAACCTAGAAGGCCTAGAAAATTCCTGTCAATGCCATTGAATTGACAGCTGTCAAAAATATAAAAAGTTCTAAGTTTCATTTGAATACCACTAATTGTTAGAAAGATATAATTTAATCGCGATTTTCACTTATTTCTGTATAACTCAGGAACGAATCAAGAGATCGGGGACTTTTGAACAGATTCTTAATCACCTTGAAAAAGCACAACTTTTCTCTAATTTAACCTACTGTCAATGTCTTATGGTTTATTCCTAGTTCCCAATGGAATAGATTGCATTGCCGCGGCGTGGCGTTCGGTACTCCTTTTTAAAAAGCAGCAGGGGCTATTGAAATACTTTATTATGTTTTTTGGGGCACTCAACCTTTTACTAAAAGGGCACCAAGTGTGAATACATGTTTAGAAGCAGAATTTGAATAGCTTTACATTTAAAATTTTAAGGTTATTGACATGCAAAAATCAGTTCTTGCTTATAATTTTAACATACCGGCGAATTTAAGCCAGGTCGGTTCAGTAGTTTGGGCTGCAGCGCATCTACAGACACACTTTTTTGGGTTCCCAGGCCCTTAAAACGTAAAAGAATTGATGTTTTCGGCGATTCGATTTATAACAATTCCGTTAAAAAATATTAATAAGATATCACATTGACATCCGGCGAAGAGCAATGAAGACCATTAGTTGGCCATCCATGGGATCATCAGGGTGTGGTAAAGCCCTGACAGTCGAAAATGGATCTACTTATTGTTATGTTAATCAGATGGCAATGAAATAACTAATTATGTACTGGTCAGACTAAGGCTCTGTTTTGTTTTACCAATGTTCTAGATGGTATCGGTACGGGCGGTAGCTAAGTGATTTTTTTCTTACTTTGATTTCACTTGATTAATGGTTCACGTTAATGATATGTAATCGATGCTACCTGAGATAACGGCCTTTCCAATACCAATAATTGTTCATTGTTCATTTGCATGATAATAGTACCTACTGCTTTGCAGGTACTACAGGATATAACTATGCAACTGGACTCAGTCGGGGCTCTACGTGTTGGGAACGATTAGCCTTCATCATTTGTTACAATTAACTAAGTATTCCTATTGTTTCGAAACTTTCCGACATTTGTCTGGAATTTATTTTATTCGAAAAAAATATCCCGTTAAGTATTTTTCGTTCCGTTCTCTAATTAAATAGGAATTTTCAACTCTAGACACCGATTGCCTGTAAGCACCTGCAAAAAAACGGCAAGTACCTAAATCATTTTTGATCTTCAAATACCTATTCGTAATAAAATGACATCACTCTTTTAACAGTTTTATATTCACGTTTTGTAAGCAAAAATATATCTCCTTGGAGTTGATCATCAAGCACTTTATTGATTGGTAACAGAAGTTCTCCCCAGATACTTTTTCACCCTAGACAGTATTTCAAATTTCCCGCGAATACCAACGCGTACGATTGGTTCCGTTTCAAGACGGACATTATTTAGCGAAAGATCGGTCGTGCCGTGTCGTACTCGTTCGTATTCGCGGGAAATTATGATTTTTGAATTAGGTACCAGCTGCGGGAAATTACTTACTCATTACTTTTACAAAGGAGGAAACTATCCGCGTTTAAAAAAAAATGTCCCCTGAAAAGGACCCTATACAATAAGGCGACCGCTTGGGCCCATCTCTACTAAATTTTAAATTTTGGTAAGCGAGGGATAGATGAATGTTTTGGCGAAAAATAAAAGTTTAGTATCTACTACTTTTCGAGAAAAAAATTCGTGAAAATTGCCATTTTCTCGGCCCAAATGTATTTAGAGCCACATAAAAATGTGACCGCCTGGGAAAATTTCTATATATTTGTATTCAATCTTGTAAGAACACTTTATTATACCTCCACACCAAAAATCAAAGTTTAGTGTCGTCCTTTGTAAGAAATAAAATGGGGACGAAGAAAAAAATTAATTCGAATTTCCACGTAAATAATTCTTTTGAACTATTTCTAAGATACACCATGCAGTACATACAGTGCGAGGGTAAAGTCCGGAATAAATTCCTTAAATTTTTGGCCTTGATTTCTGGCAAGAATCCTCGGCCAGGTCAATTTTACTTTTGTAATGCGGATTTGATGGAGGGGACAGTCATTTTTTCCTACTTCCGGTTTAACCGGAAATGGCCTTAACTTTTTTAAATTTTTGCGCAGATGAATTTGTATCAAAAAAATAAGGTTGACGTGTACTTGCGATATACAATAATTTAGATTTTTGTCCGATTTCTTCGATGTTTTTGAAAATCTAGTGTAGCCGTGACTTCACTTCCGGTCATGGGTCATACATGTTTTTAATTTTTATCTCATAAAAATTCGTAAACTCAGAATCCGTTGAAAAAAAAGTGTCATTCCATTTGAGAAAACAAAGTTGATGCCATTTCCGGTTAAATCGGAAGTCTGAATAAATAATTGCCCACACCGCCAAATTCACATTAAACAAATAATTAATCCGAAGATTTTTGCCACAAAATCAGGGGCAAAAATTTCAGGAATTTTATTCCATACTTTACACTCGCACTGTATATTGCATTTAGTTAATAAAAAATATAGTATGGTTTTGAACACGGAATATGCAAAAAAAATTTAAGTTAAAACGTAAATCTCGAAAATACGATTGGAACAAAAAAACTTTAGATCAAGAGAGCGTGAAGTCTTCTTAATGGCACGAAGAGAGTTTATTAATACTCACCTTCAACTAGAGTATTAGTGAGATGTAAATGTCTCGACGTGCCATTAAAATTTCACTGCTCCCTTGATCTCAAGTTTTGTTGTTCCAATAGTGTAAACATTTCGGACAAAAATAAGGACATGGTCGCTTAGGAGCGGCAACACACTATACGCTCCGGTGTATTTAAAGCTGGCTGCCTTAATCTCGAATTAGCATATTATTTCAATTACGGGTAAATAATAGGTAAATACAAGTAATAAAACTATTTATTATGTAAAATTAACAACAATTAAACAATAACCACCCATTTAATTTCCCATTTGTACCCGTCCAATAATAATAATGCGACGCTTTTTATTCCTTTTTTGTTGCTGTACCTTTGGCCTGCTGCTGACGACGCTTATTTGCAATATAAATGGTCCAAAAAAATCCAACAAGGTTAACAATAAACACACGTAACTGAAACAATAGAAGTTGTGTACAGGTTATCTTATCAAAAAATAATAAACTCACTATAGGAGGAACAAAACTAAGATTAATTAGTTGTATCACAGTCAAATATTTCCAACTAGATGTAAGGACGGTCCAATACAAGCTTTGCAGCTGATCAACAGCGTCATCGTGGTTTTTACCTTCCAGCCGAGCAAGCACATACAATGTGAACGCTTGGTAAAGAGGGGAATAAATTAGCCTTTCTAAAAATAATTTCTTAGCTATTGGAAACGCTGCCTCTTCAGGTACGACTGATTCTAGCCAAGTATAGAAATAGTGTGGAATTGTACCCCCAAACAACAATCTAAAAGACACTCTCAAACTGTAAACATTTTAAAATTATTACCCAAAAATTCCATAAGCTAGAAGACTATGGGGGTTCAAAACTTTACTCCCAGAGATGCGTTGAGATGCATAATTTCCAGCAGTGGCAATGAGGCAGCTAAATAATCTTCATAGAAAATAATTTTAAATGTTTTGCTCACCAAGTAACGGATTTGGTTCTTATGGGGTGGTTGAATAATTGCTCAAAATAAAAACCCAAAGCACTAATAAGCGGCTTCGACAGTATCATTTTCGCTTAATTTCCTTGAGAATGTTAAATCAACGATAATTTCTAGAAAACAAGGTAGATTACAAGTTGAGGTTAAAAGTCAACAACTGTCAAGTGTCAATTATGACGTATAATTTGAACTACTGATAATTATAACTCTTGCAGCAACCTTTCCCGGTGTTTCAAAACCACATTACATCAAACTCAAAACTAGAAAATCCAGTTTATTATTATTAATAAATACAATTAAGCCGTAAAATAATGTTTTCCTTAAGTAATTTTGTTGTTAATATGCCCATTACTCTGACTATTCTGATTATTCATATTAGATTCCACATTCCCGTTAGAATTTGTTGCAGACAATAATCGACTCCTTCTTCTTGTATAATGCTGCCACAACAGAATCTGCTGATCGTCTATAAACTTCGAGCACTGTGCATTCACCAATTCTCTTCGAAAGTGTTCATATTGCAACAAATCCAAGAAATACAAACACATAGGGTATTTCAAGTATTTAGCGTATTCGGGGTCCTTCCAGTACAAGAGGTATTTTAAATAGTTAACGAACGTGCTGTCTTTGAAATATCCACGTTGGGCTAAAACTAAACTCGGAATTAATTAAACTTTTTAAGTTTGAATGAAATCAAGTAGGCTTACACTTACAGTTTAAATAATTCGGATTTCCCAAGCATTGGACAAATTCTAATTCCACTTGGAAGCGGAGACGGTGCTGTTCGTCGGTTTCTGGCACTCCTGAAAGGTAGTTCCACCCTATTTTGGGATTAATTTGTTTTTCTTTGAAAGTTCACTCACCTTTGCCTGCCATGTTTGTTATTGTCAAAATGTCGAACTGTCAAGCTGCACCACGCTGTCAAAATGGCCCCGTGCCTTACAGGCACCATGTTGAGCAGCTGCCTGTATTAAAGGTTGCCTATCTGCCAATTTAATAATTTTATAGAAGGGTTCTGTCTATTTTCAAAGAGGAACCGGTATTATTAATTTTGTAGATTCAACAAAATTTCAGCGCCTTTTGATGATTTTATAGTGCGACGTAAAACTTTTATTTTAGCTTTGACCCAATTCCAAAAAGTTTTTTTTATTCCAGGCAAACTGTTTTGTATTTTGTGTTTTGTGTTTTTCTAACTGAAGATGTAGCAACTCTCCGAAACGCGTCTTAAATGCCTAAACGGTACATTCAAAAGTCCTTCTATATTTCTGTTTGTAATCTCTGGTGAGTGAGGTGGGTCTAGTGTATTTTTGAACTTTTTTTTATTATTTTGGACTTGATCTGAGGACCTCGCTTTAAACCGGTGGCAAAATAGCTAGGTCGTACTTACATATTTGTATGTACAGCTCGTAGATATTATGATGATAATTCCACAAGAGCCTTTGATTATATTGATAATTCGACAAGAGCTTTTGATTATATTGAAAACACATCCCAAAGTGTCATAACATGACATTTATTTGACAGATGCGTGCTTGCTATATTCAAAATGAACTACTTGGGTGCCTAATAAATAAATTATTACTTACTGCAAAAATCAAGGCTCTTGTGGAATTATCTGCCGAATATAACTCGAAGGTGTTAGATTATCAATTTGTTAAACTCTCGAATTTTCTACTCCCGAAATAGTCGAAATGTTTTTAGCCAAAGACAACTCGACTTCGTCTCGTTGTCTTTAGAGCTACAAAACATTTAGACTATTCCGGTCGTAGTTCAATTCTCGAGTCAAACAAATGGATAATCAAACACCTTCTTGTTATATTATATATGATAAGTACACCGTAGGCCAGAGAATATGTTGCCATGGCCATAGGTACTTTTCTTTATGTAGGTAAGTTTATTAACTCTATTATTTTGTTAGAAATCTGATTTCAATGAACGTTTTTGTAACAGGATCCTGACACTTCAGCCTTTCATAAAACGTATAACAATGAAATTATATCACTTAAAGATCTGCAAGAAACCAGAGTACATTTTCTTAACGTGTAACCTTTAAGATGGCACAACTTAGCGACATCAATTCTATTGAATAAAACGTGCTATACTTCCAAAGAAAAACCTGAAAAAAATGTTCAAATTCTTGAAGATCCGTAATTCCAAGATGAAATTTTGCTCTATGTACTTTACAAACATTTTTAATAAAACAGGTTCCAAAAAAATTTTAGTTAAAAGCGAGACTTAGGTTCTTAATTTCATTACGATTTTACACCTTTATCATCATGATTTTTTGTTAAAAAAAGGCAGCAGAGAAGCGGCTGGAACCTCCCCAACGCGTGGGTCTTTGATTTCCGTGACTTGTGTTTAAGATTTTGAAGTTAATATGCCTAAATGGCACTTCCCGTTAACCAATTGCTCCCAAAGGCCTTTCAGATCTTCAACTGACCTCCATGTACCAAATTTCAGACAAATCCTTCCAGTAGTTTGGGCTATAACGTGGTTTCAGTGTTATTTCAAAATTTCGATTTTTCTACCCAAAGGGTAATGAATGCGAATAAATTTTATCTCATTTAAAACCAGAATTCGAAGACCCTTCTAATGGTGGCAATAAATCTTTCAAAAATTTGTTTTGGATGGGTAAATGAGAGAATACTTTAAATTTGGAAATTGGTGTGCCAAAACGGCACTTTCCGTGGGTCGATTGAATCCAACATTTGTTCAGCTCTTCGACGTGTAATACAATCCCCATGTGCAAAATTTTAGCCAAATCGGTTCAGGGGCTTGGGCTGTACCGCGATTTTAAAGTCCGATAAAAATCTCGATATTTTTAGTTTTTGGTCAAAAGGGCACTGACAGTGGATAATCTTTGGAAGCAGAATCTGAAGGCCTTTCTTATTGTGACGTGAAAAATGGGGGTTTACATTTAAAATTTAAAAGTTGATGTGCCAAAACAGCATTTCTGGTTGCACGATTGGCTCCAAAAGCTTTTCAGATCTAAGTTGGGTTATCACATGCACACGTACCAAATTTCAGCCAAATCGGTCGAGTAGTTTGGGCTGTGGCGTGTTTACGAACGAACGATCGAACGAACGTACGTACGAACGTACGTACATACATACAGACACATTTTAAAAACCACTTTTTTGGGTTCCTGAGACCTCAAAACGTACAGATCCGGTCTTATCTCGAATTCGAAAATTTTAGTGATTGCAGTAACCTCCCTTTTTTTTTAAATGGTGAAGTGGAGTGGGGAGGTTAAAAATAGACGACTTTCATTTTCAATATGCAGAAATAGATTTTTTTTCAAGGAGACCTTAAAAAACTTAAAACTTAAAATTTTCTAAAACTTCGACTGACCGTAAAATCTTAAGTATGCGGTTTTCACCATTCTTCTCATTTTTGATCCCTTACAACGTCGTGTGCTTAGCTCTTTAAAAAAATCCAAAATTTTCCATCATTTTTAAAATTTGAAGTATTTCGTGAAGTTGACGACTTTATTTTAGGCTTCGGCCTTCGAGCGGTTATAAATTTGTACAACTAGTGATGAAAGTATGAGTACGAAACTTTTTTCATGAGTTTTGAGTGAAAAAAATGGGCAGCAGAAGCGGCTGGAACCTCCCCATCGCGTAGATAGCAGCCAATAGAACATGAAATTTTTTTGACCGCTCGTCATTGCCTTTTAAGGTTAATATTCTGCCACATTTACTGCTATTCTCTGTCAGTCAGCAAGTTGTGAATAGATTTTTATAGCCAGATTCTATAATGATCTTTCTAATGATGATAATAATTGCTTCCAAAAGCCTTTCAGTTGTTGAACGGGTCACCCAATTTCCATGTACCAAATTTCAGCCAAATCCATCCAGTCAGTAGTTTAGGCTTTTTTTACCCCAAAGAGCACTAAATACGAATGAGTTTTGTCTTATTTCAGAAACTTGCTTGGGATGGTTAAATGAGAGTATAATTTGAAAATGGATGTGCCAAAACGGCACTTGCGGTGGGTCAATTGCCTCCAAAAAAATTTCAGCTCTTCCAGCTTTTCGATGTGTAATACAATCTCCATGTGCAAATTTCAGCCAAATCGGTCCAGTTTGTATCGGGTTTTTAAAGTACGTTAAAAATCTCGTCAAAAAAGCACTAAGAGTAAATACATCTTTGGAAGAAGGATTTGAAGGCCTTTCTTATGGTGACTTCACAAATGGGGGTTTGCGTTTAAAATTTCAAAGTTTTTGTGCCAAAATGGCAATTCCGGTTGCACGATTGGCTCCAAAAGCTTTTCAGATCTAGGTTAGGCTATAAATAAGACGCCTAAGCACCAAATTTCAGCAAAATCGGTCGAGCAGTTTGGGCTGTAGAACGCTTACAAGACATACATGCAGTCATGCAGACTTGCAAATCCTGGAACCTCAAAACGTATATAGATCGCTGGTTTTGAATTCAAAAATTTTAGTGATTGCAGTATACTCCCATTTTTTAAATTGTGGCCAGTTGGGGACGTTAAAATTATCTAAAAAATATGGAATTTCTATTTGTAACAACACTGGGCCCCAAGAAAACGAGATTTTGTTCTTGAAAAAAAAAATTACAGAATATATTGAAAAAAAGTGATGATACTTATCATTAAGATTTTTTATTCAAAAAGTGGCACTTTCATCACAATTTTTCATTAAGAAGAGACGACTTTCATTGTCAATATGCAAAAAGCAATTTTTCATTATTTTGAGACGGACATTTTTGTCAAACAGTTGTCAATTGTGTCAAATGCATCCAATCGCGTCAAATTCTTATGATATACTCAATTATTTTGATAATCTTTGCTCAAATTCACAGAGGAACTTTACAGAATATTACTAAACCTCCCCTTCAGTGCCAGTCTTGTGACGAAAAAGGAACATGTGTCGACGTCACTTGCAAATCAGCCACCCAATGTTACTTAGTCATGAAGCAGGGTGGTCTCCTTCAACACGGCTGTCTCTCAGAAGGTGAAATCGACGAAGAAGAGTGTACAAATATAAATAAATATTTGGGAAGTATCGAGAATGTTACTGAGTCTCAAAATTATTGTTACTTATGCCAAACTAATCTCTGCAACATATTGGAAAAAGTAAACTGGACAGCTTTTCCAGAAGGCGTTCCGCGAAGAACGCCCAGACAGTGTTACAGCTGTAATTCAACGGATCCTGATAACTGTAACGTTGAGAGGGAATACTGTGATATAAAAATTCATACTTGTTACATATGGATAGAAGAAAGTAACAATCTTTGTAAAATTCATAAAATAATCTTGAGTTATTTTTAGAAAGGTTTCAACAGGGGTGCAGGAGGAAGGGTTTGTTTTCTGATGCCAAGTGCACTAAACTGGCAGAAGATCAAGCTGTGGCATACTGTGAGGTTTGTTTGGAGGAAGTTGATGATGATGTGAGGGGTTGCAATTTACTATCAGATGACTTAAAGCAAATGTATGTAACAGAGGCGCCTTCAACAACTACGACAAGAAAGCCAAGAAGTAAGGCTCCTATTATAAGATGTTACTCGTGTTCCGGCTCAAATTGTGATTCACGATATGACTGGAAACAAGTTGACTGCATGCCAAAAGAAAAGTGCTATACAATGAAAAAGGGCGAGAGTAAGACATTGCAGGTACTCATAATCAAGCAAAAAGTTTATTTTTTAGCTCATAAAAAGAAGTGCGCCCCACTCAATCAAACATGCTCAGATGATGCCGAAAGTTGCGTGGTTTGCGAGTCATCGCTGTGCAACAATGCAACACATAATAGTCACTTTTTTGGTGGTGTAATTTTAATTTCTGTGTTCTTTATTTTAGCGATTTGCTGATAAAAATTTGTTTATTTTTAAACGTCACTTAGCTATTTTTCTAATACTACCTAACATCTTCTAGCTTGTGTTTTAAGGCTAATAAATCAAAAAATTTTGACATTTATCGCTTGAATTGACAAGAAAACTCAAAAGAAAAGGTCGTGTTAATGTGTTTTTTCGCCAGTAGAATTGATTTTTACTGCCTAAGCAGTAAAAGTCGATTAAAAGTCCATTTTTTACTACTGGCGGCATTAAAAATGCGCTTTTTTAATGCCAATCGGCGAAAAAGATATGTGTTCTTCAAGGCAAAAAATTGCAGATTTACTGCCGCGGCTGAAGTTTCATAGCCGAGGCTAGGAATCCAGCCAAGTCAGTAAATCTGTTTTTTGCCTTTGCTATAAAACACTGCAATAATATGGTTAGTATTAGAAAAAATTATGGAGAATTTGGGGGGCATTTCACACCCCAAAAATTTGTGCACCACTGCCGAATTTTCAGGGCACTGCTGTAAATTTGTACACCACTGCCGACTGTGAAGTGCCCCGACAGCCTAAAAATGCATAGACCACTGTCGAATTTGCTCAATTTTTGCAACCACTGCCTAACATTTCCCACTAACACTGCCGAAAATTTGTACACCACTGCCGACTGTGAAATCCCCCCCAGGAGAATTATAAAGAGGACACCTGTTTTACAGTTAAAAAATCTCGGTCTATTACTATCTTCACGATTTTTTCTAATATTAACCGTATTAACACGACCTTTCCTTTTGAGTTTTCTTATAGTAGGGTGCTCGCGAGGAGAAAAGTCGCTTAGTTTAGGAATTATGGGGCACTTACGAGTGAAAATGTATGGAGTATAAATTTTGGTTTCTAATGCCCTCGGTATGCTACTGTCAAATTCGTCCAAGGGTCGTCCAGTGACAAAGGGCACAAATCTAAATTTTCCAACTAACGCCGCCACGTGAAAGTTCATGTGGAGAAGTACCTTTCCTGAAAAATTCATGGTGATGTCTGTGCGGATTGTATTTTTTATTAATTTTGAAAGAAAAATATCTCCATTGATCCATACGGGGCCACGGACCTTTGGAGGCGATTATCTCGGTTCGAGCATCGGCAAAAACGCATCATTTTTAGGGGCATATTTCCTTTCCAACACGATTACTCCAAATCGGGGCGGTTAATCGAAATTAATTATTCTTAATAAAAGATGTGCTATTTTATTTTGTTGACGATCGTCTTTACAGAATATTTTTAGCGCAATCAATAAAGGAGTTAATTGTCTAAATCTGAGAGGAAGTAAAAAATTCATGCCGCTGTAACGCTCGGGTTTCCGTGCCCCCACCACTACTTTCGCTGCGTCCCGCCACTCCGCAACCCCCTGAGACGTCCACATCTACAATCTTAGAGAATATCCTGTATTCCTGAAAATAATGGAAATAAGACTTGGAACTCTTGAAAAGCACTTTTTATTTCATGTAGGTAAGAAAAACAATAATTTTTAATTTGAAAATTCTTCGTCGTCCTTCTCGTTGATCGGGGAACCTCCGTGATCGGGGGTCTTCCCTCATTTGAATTTCCTTCATGTTATTTTTACAGGATCGGTTTTCCCATACCGTGGCATGAAAAAATGTAGGAAACATTATTTTTATTGCATGCTTGCTTATGCAGTCTTTAAAAATAATCTGTGGACAAATTAATACAATAATAGATGTATCTGAAACGGTTTTATGTTTCCTCAAATCCCACCAACTCCCGGAAGTATCTATTGGTAAATTTTCCAGCCCAGCAAGTTAACTTTCCAAAACCGCTTAGTAGTTTTTCTTTCAAATTAATTTGATGGACTGTGGGTTGAACGGGAATGTATCTTTATACTATTTCCAGTTCTTATTCAAACCTCTGGAGTATTCTGGAGATATTCTTTAAAATGCACGAGAATAACTGGCAAGTCTGTATCAGTATCTCGAGTCGACAGAGAATTTATATACAGAGATTTGGATGAGAACTGGAAATAGTAAAGAAACATTCCGGAAGCAAAACTTCCAAAAAATGTATATTTCATGCCCTAACAGAATTTGATGCTACAAGCTAGTTCAGAGGTGTTGGGACGCTAAATTGATGGAAAATTTACAAAAACTTATGTGAATTACTTGGCGATGTAGGATTTGACGAAAAGTTAGACCAAGAGTTGGACAACATTAAATTCAAAAACTCGTTCAAAAATATGGAAACTTTTGTGTTGAACCAACAACGATGAAGTATAATATCTATCAACGATTTAACGGGCCCTACTTGCGTTAACTAAGTCGCTAGAAAAACTGCCTCCAACCGAAGACAGTTTGAAGCGGCATTGCTTGAGAGTTCTATTCTTTCAGACCAAAATTTGGTTGAATTAATTAAATTCTCGACCTAATTTTCCGTCACCTGAGGGTTATAGATGGGAAAAACGACGTGGGTGACAGTCTTGGGCCAGCTCTTCAAACATAGCCCGCCGTCCCAAAAAACCATTTCAGATATTATTGTCCTAATTTGTCCAAAAATTATTTTTAAAGACTGCATAAGCAAGAGTTGCATTTGCAATAAAAATAAGGTTTCCTGCATTTTTTCATGCCACGGTATGGGAAAACCGATCTTGTAAAAATAACATGAAGGAAATTCAAATGAGGGAAGACCCCCGATCACGGAGGTTCCCCGATCAACGAGAAGGACGACGAAGAATTTTCAAATTAAAAATTATTGTTTTTCTTACCTACATGAAATAAAAAGTGCTTTTCAAGAGTTCCAAGTCTTATTTCCATTATTTTCAGGAATACAGGATATTCTCTAAGATTGTAGATGTGGACGTCTCAGGGGGTTGCGGAGTGGCGGGACGCAGCGAAAGTAGTGGTGGGGGCACGGAAACCCAAGCGTTACAGTGGCATGAATTTTTTACTTCCTCTCAGATTTAGACAATTAACTCCTTTATTGATTGCGCTAAAAATATTCTGTAAAGACGATCGTCAACAAAATAAAATAGCACATCTTTTATTAAGAATAATTAATTTCGATTAACCGCCCCGATTTGGAGTAATCGTGTTGGAAAGGAAATATGCCCTTAAAAATGATGCGTTTTTGCCGATGCTCGAACCGAGATAATCGCCTCCAAAGGTCCGTGGCCCCGTATGGATCAATGGAGATATTTTCCTTTCAAAATTAATAAAAAATACAATCCGCACAGACATCACCATGAATTTTTCAGGAAAGGTACTTCTCTACACGAACTTTCACGTGGCGGCGTTAGTTGGAAAATTTTGATTTGTGCCCTTTGTCACAGGACGACCCTTGGACGAATTTGACAGTAGCATACCGAGGGCATTAGAAACCAAAATTTATACTCCATACATTTTCACTCGTAAGTGCCCCTTGGTTGAAAGATAAAGTCTAGCGAGCACCCTACTATTATCAATTCAAGCGATAAATGTAAAAAAATTTTGATTTATTAGCCTTAAAACACGTTGTCATGGGCGACGTGCTTTTATAGAATGACATGTTTTATAGCAAACATAAGAAGCTGATTCAAATGAACCGTAGAAACAGTATAAGATGTTAGTAAGAAAAATTTCTTAAATTACTGTGTTGACAAGGTATAACATACAGGGTGACTTTTTAAAAGTTGCAATTTCATTTTTTTTCTGGAACTACAAAAGATATAAAAAATTGCTCTAACAGGTCCATTTTTATTTCGAGGGGGACACCTAAATCCGCGCAGGGTGAAAATTTTCGACGCACCCTCTAACCCCCCCCAACCCCACGTCAAAATCTTAAATGGGAACCCCCCACTTGTAATACATTATTTGAAAGCTAATTTCATCGCTGCAAGAATTTGTGAAATTTGTTTAACTCCAGCGCCCTCTATGGTCAAATTTACAATTACATTAGATTAGGACCCTTTGTAATACATCATTTCAATGGGTTTGAAATTCTCTGTAGACCGCTGCAAAAATTTTAAAAATCCATTCACTCGTTCAAAAGTTCTAGGCCCAGAGCCTGTTCATGTCCTTCAGTGTAATTTTTGAAGAAGTGGACGGATTTTAAAAATGTTTGCATAAGTTTACAGAGAATTTCAAACCCTTTCAAATGATGTATCACAATGGGCCCTAATGTCATTTAAACTTTGGCCATAGAGGGGGCTGAAGTTGAACAAATAACAAAAAATGTTACATACACGGCTTTAGGTGTCCCCCTCGAAATAAAAATCGACTTATTCGAGCAATTTTTTATATCTTTGGTAGAGAAAACTCAAATTGCACCTTTTAAAAAAGACAGCCTTTATAACAGAGTCATTTCTATGACACAATGTTTGAGCGGCCTATAAGTAATCTGAAACTTCGGAGGAGTTTAAAACATTGTTAATGCAACAATGCTTAAACTCCTCCGGAGTTTAAGATTATTTTCAGTTTATTTGTTGTCTTTTTGAAAATAAAATATTGCATTTTATTCAGCGTTTAAGCGACATTATGTGACTCATATGGATTTAATTCGCAAGCTAATACTTATCTTAAACTCCTAATAAAATAAATATCTATTTTTACCAAAATATTTTAAGGATGATGCGCTACAACCTTGCCTTCACGCTAACTTATGCAGTTATGCGGGATAATCTTTGACATTTAAGGATCATCTTCTATTATTTATCATTTACAAGGATATTATTTGGATGTAGTAAGACGACTTGAATATCCGTATTTAAGATTTTATCGATCTCGTTTGTCATAAAACAGGATCTTTGTAGGCGGACAATTTCATCAGCATCATATTTCATTCCTGGAAGATGAAGATTTTTCTTATTTAAATGTTAACAGTCAGTTCTCGATGGCCTTTAGCTAAATATATATAATGGCACTTATTTTAGTCAGATCTATTAATAAATAATCACATTTTGTCAGTGGCCTATCGGCCTAAAGCTAATATACATAATTGTATAAAGTCTGATTTAGCGTAATTGCATGTCGATACAGATCTTCGGTGGTTTTTAAAATATCGTAGCCCCCTGAAGTGAAATTCCTACACACGGGCGATACAATAGCTCAAAGGAAATGTAAAGGAAGTCCGATTACGTAACCCATTATGAATCTTACCAATTAAAATTGAGAAATTATCTGAAAATATCTTCTCTGTATCGTCTTGCACAAATATTGCATAAAAGGTCCGGAATCTCTACAATGACGTCACATTAATGAATTTTCCGCTTGGTAATATGGTAATTTAGCAAATAAGGAGATGGGTAAAGCGCCTTCATTGGAATGAACTTTCAGGTGAAGAGGTCGCAGAGAAAGTAAAGAAGATCTGTGAGCTATGGATCTCGATCCGGAATCTTACACCCGCCTATCAGAAACAGACTATAAATACTCTTTATAAAAATTTCTATACCATATTTAACTTTCTCGGTTAAAGGAAGAGACAAATGAGGTCGAACATCTCATTACGCAAGAGCGTAACTTCTTGCGGGTGCTAACAGCCATAATACAAACTCATTAGCTCCATTCTTTAATTATTCATTAAACCGACAAATCGTTAAAGGTTCTAGCTTTTATAGACACTTGACCTCATCTTTTGATTTTCGACAAAGACGTTTCTGTAAAAGGCGACCGCCTGTAGCTGTAATTGTATGCAAATCTGATCTTCTTGATGAGCTCAAACGGGATCGCAAACATCGCCTTTCGAAATCGTATAAACTTTTGATAAAATCACTGACTTGTGCAAGGCAGACAATGACGCTCCTCATGAATTCTTCGCTCAGGATATTGATTTATTATCTATTAAGAATTACAAGCAGGTTTTCAACAATAAATCACCATTATATGTTAATTAAAAAATTTTGAAAGAGCAATAATTTTGAAAGTTTTATGCACCTTTTCTTAAATTTGGGTAACTGTAACACTTGTTGTAGAGATTATTAATGGCTGCCCAATAAAAATATTAGGTAACTGCACATGTAATTTGATTGGAGTGTAAATAAGAATCTTATGGCTAATGCCAGTACGTAAATATTTATTTGGAAATTATTCAATTTTAGAGTTGATTGCTTTGCATAATCTTTATTGGTAAAGAGAGCTGCATGTAGATTGTAAAAGTGCGGAAGAAAGTTTAATTAGTACAAGATATACCGGAGATAAATGTCTTCTTCATTGCTCCTCTGACATTTCCTTTAATAGATAGAAAGAACATCAAAACAATCTAAATAGTCGAAATAGGTCGAAAAATCGATAGGGAAATGGAAAAAATTCAACCAAGAACTTTTTTTGTTGGAATGGTTAGATTTCAGGGCTACGAAAAATATACTAAAAACTCGCCCTCCGCCCCGGGCTGGAACCTCCCTAAAATCTGCAAATTATGCGCAAGGCGCAAGTTTTTGCCCCATAACTCGCTTTTCCTTCATCGTACAAAAAATATAGACGTATACAATTAATAATGAAGACCAATAAATTCTCTACAAGAAAGTTTCTATGCATTTTTCACTTGAGAGCAACGGTTTGGCCGCAGGAGTCGCTCAAAATTGAGCGAATTTTTCGAAACGCGACCATAATCCAAGAGGTTACCAAAACAATACTACAAATTTTGATACCGGATTATCGCTTTGCACGATGATAGACCATATACCTAATGGAAATGAAACTTTTGTCCTACGTCACAACTAAAATAATTGCTACCGCTAATACAATTAATACCAGCTGTTACCAGTAAAGGCTATCCGAAAGGTAATTTTTCAAACTAATCTTGTAGGTATTCACATTGAAATCAAAATTCAAAATACGACAACGGGGGAATTTTTTCATCTGTGCGTAAGACAAAAGTTTCATTTCCATTAGGTATAGAGAACAATTTGAGATGGAGACCGACTAGAAATTTCCCTAGGGTTTAAAGATAGCCCTTTCAGTGAGGTCCAGGGAAAACATTTCTTTTGAGGTTCCATTTTTCGCCACATGTTCATATGAACTTTTCTTCTTAAAATGATGCGAGGAATCGTTCTATTTACTTATTTTGAGTAATTAAGCAAATAAAATAAAATCTTTCGTTAAAAATTTTCGGGTTCCAAACAAATCAGAGGCGTTTCATTCGAAAATGGTGAGCTCTAGCGACTTTGACCAAGAGCACCTTTTTTGTGTACCATGACCAGATAATTATCATTTTCATATTATTTTCTATAGCTGGTACATCATAAGAAGCGCAAAAGGCGGCGCTTAAAATAAGATTTTTTTAATGCAAAAAGATCGAGACACTCGAAATTTCCGTTAGGATCGAAGATGGGGGGTGCCAATTTTGTAATTTTTTTTTCTTTCAGTTTATTCAATTAATGCGAATCTGCAGTTATGTATACTGTGCACCTCTATTTTTTGTACGATAAAGTGGAAGCGAGTTATGGGACATAAACGTAGGCGTTGCGCATAATGTGAAAAATTTGGGGGTATTCCATGTTGCGGCGGAGGGCGAGTTTTTAGTATGTTTTCGTGGCTCTGAAATCTAACTAATCCAACAAAAAAACTTCTCTGTTTAATTTTTTGTATTCAAAAATACCCACCCCCCGATAATTCATTAGTTTTTTCCAATTTATTCACAAAATACAATTGATAGGAACCTGCAATTTACAACAAAGTGTAAAGAGCTTTCTTCTAATTTTTTTTCAAATTTTAACTTTCACCAGAGGCGTACATTCTTGGGAGGGCGTTGCATGTTTTCCACCTGACTGCTTCTTTAATCGGTTTCCTCAGAAAATAATATGAAAATCATAATTATCTGGCCATGGTACACAAAAAAGGTGCTCGTGGTCAAAGCCGATAGAGCTCACCGTTTTCGAGTAAAACGCCTCTGATTTGTTTGGAGCGCGAAAATTTCTAACGAAAGATTTTATCTTATACGCTTAATTATTGAAAATAAGTATATGGAACGAGTCCTTGTATCATTCTAAGAAGAGAAGTTCATATAGACATATGGCGAAAAATGCTTCCTAAGGGAACTGTGGCACCTCAAAAAAAATTTTTCCCTGGGCCTCAGTGAAAGGGCTATCTTTAAACTCAAGGGAAATTTTTAGTCGGTCCTCGTCTCAAATTGTTCTCTATGGTTCACACTATCATCGTACAAAGCGATAATCCGGGATCAAAATTTGTAGTCTTGTAGTCTTGTAGTCGCGTTTCGAAAAATTCGCTCAATTTTGAGCGACTCCTGCGGCAAACCGTTGCTCTCAGGTGAAAAGTGCATAGAAACTTTTTTGTAGAGAATTTATTAGTCTTCAATATTGTACACGTGTATATTTTTTGTACGATGAAGAAAAAGCGAGTTATGGCGTAAAAACTTGCGCCTTGCGCATAATTTGCAGATTTTACGGGGGTTGCAGGCTGTGGCGGAGGTCGAGTTTTTAGTATGTTTTTCGTGGCCCTGAGATCTAACCATACCAACAAAAAAGTTCTTGGTTGAATTTTTTCCATTCAAAATTACCCACCGCCTGAACGAAAATGGAAGCGGAACAATTTAATGACATTTTTTTTCTCTTAATTTTGCTCAAAATAATTTACCCTACAAAACCATAAATTAAATTAAAACGGCCATCATTTGTCGATATTTACAACCTTTCAATTAAAGTAAATGTTAATTTTTAATGTCAATCATCATTAGCAATGGATAAAAATAAAATAATAATATGTTTTATTTAAGGTTAAAGTGATAATCTCCAGCAAACTTAATGATGATACCCTATTGATATTTAAAGTGCTACTGAAAAAAACTTTTACTTTCGTCTAAAATTGGTATAAAATCCTTGTGTCCATGACTAATTCAAAACGTTCTTAAACTTTTGATGCAAATTAATCATTTCTTGAAGAGGAAAGACTATTTTTTGCATCCTCATTCACGCAAGCGACGATTTATTGCCCCCGTAAATAATATTTAAGTGACAAAATTGACCTCTATACTGAATTTCAGGCACAAGCTTTCTGACCCCTTAATAGTCGTTTCAACTAGGACGGTCTCTTGACATTAATTATAAAAAACAACAATGCTTGGATTAATTTCAAAACGTTCATTAACGGGCACACGAGCGTAATTTCATTGTTACATCGTGTCGAAATTTTTTCTTGCATCTTTCTCACATTTGCAACAAATCGAAACGTGTACGTTTGAAACCCGCAATTATTCTGCTATCGATTAGGAAGATCGTGAAGGCCGCAGCCAAATACGACCGTCCGCAGGATAATGACGAAACGTCGTGAGAACGTGGCAAAAACTCCATCTAGGACACACATATTTGCTTTGATTGGTTCGATTCGATTTCGTAATGAATCGTTGTAGCATTCTGGAGCAAAACATTTACATTTGCATAATTATATAACATTGTTTGACAGATTTTTACTTGATGAGATACCTACTTTTACTCGTCTCACTAACAATACCAGTATACTCTCACAATTTCCTTCCGCACAATAGTTAGAAAGGCACCCTTTGATATTAACACGTAATTATTTTTTATTATTACGCCACGTCTTCGATCTTGATTTACAGCTCATTTTTACCTCGAGGATAGCCGTGCTCTTTAGCAAATCATTACTGTGTAATTGCTCTTATAATAGCAGTCTTCAGGTTTTCAAAATATTTATCTGTGTAATTGTTGAGACGCCCATTCCTTGTCTTTATCCGGGTCTTATTCTCGAGCGGAAATGCTCAGTTCAAGGATACACGCATCAAATGAAATTCTAATTAATTGTGCCCTGAACCAATTTCACATTAAGACATTATTTACAGTGATCTTTATAAAAACCGGAACGTAATCTATCATTAAGCATTTTGAATCGAAGTTTTTGTTCATTTTCAATTTACAGCACGTTATTACGGTAGTCCTTGAGGACGTATTTCTTTTTAGTGCCGAAGCATATGCGTAGGCACTCTAGTTGTAGTGAAATCGACGACGGTCGGCTACTCTGTTTGTCGCATAACTTGAGAACGGAAGCAGATATCGAGCTGAAATTTTGTACACAGATGTATAAACCGAAAATCTCGGCGGGGATGATTTTTGGGCCATATCGGACCGTAGGAGTCGCAGTTACGGGTGAAAAACTAAAAGAAATTACAATTTTCGACGTTTCATCGCGAACGCTGCCTCAACGCTTGAAAATAGATCAAAAGTTTGAAAAGAGGAATGTCGGCAATGAAAAGATCTACAAAAAAGTCCGCGACGGCACGTTGGGTAGCCCATCGTGATCGTTTTAGTATTTTAATTTTTGACGAAAATAGCTTCGGTGGCTTATTGTCGGCTATCCGTAACAGATATTTATATGCTGCTGCGAACTTTTTTGTAGGTCTATTCGTTGCCGACGTTTCTCCTTTGTACGATCTTAATCCATCTTCAAGCGTTTAGGCAGCGTTCGCAGTAGAAGCGCGAGAATGCGAGGTTTTTTTTGGGACCGAAAAACTATTAATTGTAATAACTCGAGAACTAGTGGAGATATTTTACTGAAACTTGATATGGCGCTTTTTACGTACAAGTCTGTTGAAGGCGAGGGGGTGTCAATTTTGGGTGATGAAATTTAGGGGTTGGAAATCACAAAAATACGAAAACTTCTCAAATATTTGCACATGGAGGTCTGAAACCGGACACACAATCAATTTCGACAATATGTGGTAAGGGATGGATGGAATGGATGCAAATCAGAAACTCGAAATTTCACATAAGTGTTGCTTGAAATTCAAGCCATTCAATAACTTTTCACAATGGCTCAGAAAAAGTTTTGAGCATATATTAGCCCTTAGACCACCTACGACCGGAAGAGAAAAAAATTGCACCTCTAAAACTCAAACTCTTCAACTTTGAAACATAAAAAATTCACTTAGAGGAAATGTAACCCTTGGACCACCTATTACCGGAGAAAACTAATCGATCATAAAAAATTCACCCTCGAAAACCACCTCCGTACACAAAAAATTGATATGGAGAAAATTTAAGCATTGGACCACCTCTTTCCGGAGGATACTAATTTAACACAAAAAATTGCACCCCGAAACACAAAAAAATTATTTGGACGGAATTTAACTCTTGGACCACTCATTATCGCAGGAGACTATTTTGAACGCAAAAAATTGTACCCTCAAAACCCACAGCCTTCAACCCTCGAACACAAATAATTGACTTCGAGGAAATTGACTACAACAGAAACAGACTAACTGAACAGAAAAAGTTGCAACCCCGAAGAAATTGCAACCTCCAAATACGAAAAATTGACAAACATAAATAATTGATTCGGTGGAAATTTAACCCTATTGAACGGAAAAAATTGCACCCCGTTCAACCCCCAACACAAAAAATTGACTTGGTGGAAATTTGATGTTTGATCTATACTTACAACCGGAAGATACTAATTGAACGCAAAAAAATTCATCACCTGCTGATGCACCCTCACGATTTCTTTATCATGAGCATATGCTTCAGCAGTACTACTAGGTGCAGATTACATCTGCAACCAAAACCAACTCAATATATAAATCATTCACGGTGAATAAACATCTACAGGGCTACAATTACAAATCGCATTGATATAAATCTTCCGTAGGCTTTTATGAGAGAAAATGTGATAATTACAGTGACGGTTCGTTTTCAATTAAAGTCATTATAATAACAAAGAATAAAATTTTATTGGCGGTGTTTCTTACTATTCTAACTTCTGTATTAAAGTTTTATAAAATACAAACTAATGCACAATAAAATAAAATTTGTGGCCATATGCCTAGCCATATGTTGGTTTCAGCTAACGCGCAGCCACTGATTCCTTAACAGGTAACAAATTAGCTTCATTCGTCAGAAAAAGTCGGAATCCTCCTGTCATGATGCAAGAATAATCCTTCTCGAAACTGTAATAACTGCAATAAACGACATTGCGTGCCCCGTTGAATAACTGACGAACATTTTTTCAGTTGCTTAACGTTTGACATTTAATTTCAGGAAAGCAACGATGAGCCTATTTTTTCAGTAAATTGTCCGAAGTAAAAATGCACAATACCAGCAAACGACCGTGGTATTTAGAAACTCGTCTTATCTACACATCCTCCAAGTATTTACGTAATGCATTTTTTCTGTTAACAACTATTCGATCATCTTCATCGATCATATGCGAATCTCGCAATACAATGTGATTATACGACAGTATTTGTTTAGTTTTAGATAATTCACACCATTTCACCTCACCACTTTCTCGTCTCCGAGACAGGCCACGTACGAAACGTAATTTGGAGTATTACCTACAATTCGCTTAGAAACGAGGAAGAATTTTCACATATTTTCACACGATTAGGTCCCAAAATGCGTGATTTATTATTTAATAACAAATTATAGGGTGATGCAAATGAGGAAGAATCGAAATAATTAAACGCGTCTCATCAAATTACACAATTTGATCACGATTGTAGCCACAAACTTTAGGCTAAAGCAATTATCTGAAAAAAATACGAAAATCGTACAATGCAGGCTGTTATTTTTTAATTTGAATCACTCAAGGGCAGTGCTGAAATTGTGAGAATCTCCTTCCAAGGATTTCGCTTTTGGTCCCTGTTGTTACTTTCTACTTGTTATAAAATTAATTGGTCGTCTTTATAATAGAGAAATAATTAATTATTTTGGAGAATTAGCAGAATGGCACTTTTTCTAATATAAATCATGAGAAGTATTTCCTCATGTTGAAAGAGAAACTGTGTGGCTTATTGGAAAGTGTCTCTGTCGACTCATCTTCAAGGTGTGTCAATGCCCTACTTATTGTTCCCCAATATCTTTAAATACTATCAAATGGCAAATTAAAGGTGAGGGCCACAACCGTGAAATTCATATTCAGTTCCACCATTTCAATCGTGATTTTTCTGTTTACAGCGCCTTTACAAAGAACCAATTGAGAGAGATCAAAGTAAACTCGCAAATAAGTCTTAATAAGGTAATGACGGAGCCGGAATAAATTTGAACTTCAACATGTTATGGAAGAGTGGACGGATGATCTTAATTATCTCCCTTTGGTGTCCATGCCTTTCGCAATTGCGGTCAGTTAAGTCCCGGTAGTCCATCAAAATGCGACTGAAATTTTTAGTATTCTCTTTGATTCTGTTTTATGCTCTTGTGGAGTGTAAACGCTCTGGTGGGGGAAGGAGTAGAGGAACGTCTGGATCAGGTTCGGGATTCTGGAGTAGACGCAGCAATAAGTCGAAGTATAGTGCCCCCAAGAAACCGTCAGCACCAGCCCCAGAACCACAACCCAAACCAGTGGCTCCCCCTAAACCTGCGCAGGCAGCACAAGAACCTACCCTTAAGCGCGACAATGCTAACCTGCAACAAAGTGCCTCAAATCCTGCAAATCCTGCAAATACCAATTCTAGGCCTATCGGATGGAATGTGGATAACAATCAAAACAAGCAAAACGTGAATCCTTCCCAAAGTGGCGCTTACCCGAATTCTGGAGCAGGAGGTTACCCTAATTCGGGAGGATATCCCCAAGGAGCTAACTCTAATCCAGGAGGATATCCCCAAGGAGCTAATTCGAATCCAGGAGGATTTCAACATGGGGCTTCTTACCCTAATTCGGGAGGATATCCCCAAGGAGCTAACTCTAATCCAGGAGGATATCCTCATGGGGGAGGATATCCCCAAGGACCTAACTCTAATCCAGGAGGATATCCTCATGGGGGAGGCTATCCCCAAGGAGCTAACCCGAATGCTGGAGGATATCCTCATGGGGCTTACCCTAATACTGGAGGATATCCCCACGGAGCTTACCCTAACGCAGGAGGATATCCCCAATCAGCTTACCCTCATGGAGGAGGATATCCTAGTTACGGAAATGCTTATCCAGGTGCCTTTGGAGGAGGGGGCTTTGGAGGGGGAGGCTTTGGAGGAGGAGGCTTTGGAGGTTACCCCATGAAGAAATCCGGCGGTATCTTCGGAAGACACGCCTTCAGAAATATTCTAGGGGGTCTACTTATCTGGCATGTAGTATCTGGTTTAACGAAAACTCCATACAGAGTTTACAATTATTACAATATGCCACCGAAAGAAGAAAGAGAAGAAATTACTCTACCTGCAAACGTATTGACTTTGTGTAACGAAAATGCCACAGATTTGTGCACCCCAGGAACTATGGCAATCTGCACCACCAACAACACGTTCTTCTGCGTTACCACGATGTCAGCTACAAATCCTTGCAAGGATAATAAAGGGGAATTATGTGTGAAGAGTACCATCCCCTGTCTAGGAACAGACGATCCTCTTTGCCAAAACAAAACTTCCACTGAGAATACCACCACGATTAATCTACCCTGCTTGACTAATGTAACTGTGGATTCTGTAGCACTTTTGGGTAATGTGACTTTACCACCTGGCGATAGCCATAAATACTGCGTTACGACGATGGCAGTACCCGATCCTACAATTGACAGTAACAGTACTATGAATGCTACAGATAGTATCGTCAGCAATAATACAACGATAGTATCAGATTCTACAATTATTGATAACAACAGCACTATTAATCTGAACGTTACTGATGTCAGCATCAGCAATAACACAGATTTTCAAGAACCTCTTGACCCAATGTACATAACGAAGCCAGAACAGGTTGAAAATAAAACTGAAAGTACTGTTAGTGATAGTAATAGGTAAGATATTACTTTGTAATGCGACTATGTAATTGAGTAATAAAGAATAATAAAATTCCTTCATTTGTAGTTTTTCTTATTCCTCCTTGTACCGCTGGTATTTAAGCTTTTAAGTGTCGTATCAAAATGCGAGGCACTCTTGTTTTAGCTTATTCGCTCGCTCCTCAGGCTGTCCGTCGCATATCTTGAGAACGTATTGAGATATCGAGCTGAAACTTGGTAGACAGCTTCGTCTCCCGAAAAGTAAGGCGGGGATTGCCTTTGGGCCATATCGGACAGAGGGGGATGGGAGTTAGGGGTGAAAAACCGAAAAATTATTAATTGCAATAACTCGAGAACTAATAGAGGCATCTTGCTGAAACTTGGTATGCACGTTGACCCTCAAGTCTGTTGAAGGTGACGGGGCGCTAGTTTCGGGGGATGAAATTTAGGGGATGCGGGGGGTGCGTTTTTCGTAAAATCGAGCAGATGGGGTGGAAATTAGTGATTGCAACTCGAAATTCCGCTTAATAAGTATTGGTCGAAATTAGCGTCTTTCGATAGCTTTGCATTAACGATTCAAAAACAACCTCTAACATGCAGAAACACAAAAATACGAGAACTCAAAAACTACTCAACGTATCAAGGCAGAATTTGGTGTGTTAATTTTCAGTGAACTTGTAGGTGGATGTACAAATTCTCACTAAGATCTAACAAGGGGGATGAGATTTAAGGGTTGAAACTTGAAAGGACCCTATACGATACTGGCCCAGGAAATAAATTGAAAATCAGGATCTGGACAACACTAAACTTTGATTTTTAGCGTGGAGGTATAATAAAGTGTTCTTACAAGATTGAATACAAATATATAGAAATTTTCCCAGGCGGTCACAATTTTATGTGGCTCTAAATACATTTGGGCCTTGAAAATGTTAATTTTCTCGAAAACTAGTAGATATTAAACTTTCATTTTCCCCCCAAACATTCATCTATCCATCGCTTACCAATATTTAAAATTTGGTAGAGATGGGCCCAAGCGGTCGCCTTATTGTATAGGGTCCTTTCTTCAAATAAATGGTAGCATAAAATTACGGGGTTAGATAGACTTCGGTCAACTATTGAAAAAAGGTCTTATGAGTTTTCAACCTAAAACCAACACCTAGGCTATTAACTACCCTAACTCTTTGCAAGCGGATACATATATTTTATTATTTTTTTCCGAAACCCTAATGATTTATTTATGAACAACTGAAGTCAGTAAATACGCAAGGAGTAATGTAACACTGGAAAAATAAACTCACCCCTGTAAATAATAAAGGGGTAAAATCATAAGGTGCTGAAAAGAACACAAATCTACAAATCACCGCAATTTTTCAACGAATTGGATTAGGGCGGTGAAATTGAAACACAACTTCCTTTAGGGCATGTGGGGATGGTGAAATAGGGGGTTGGAACTTAGGGGTTGAAACGTCCATAAAGCCCTGTAATTTGACGCAGAGAAACAATATCTTCTATATCACATCGCATTTATAGTAAGACGAAGACTTGCAAAATATCTCTGTGGCAATTCAACCTTATCCATCCGGCTTACAGAAACTGTAACAACGTCCATTCACGCGACCATTCCAGACCCATCCTTGGAACCAAAATCCGCATTCTAACCTCTAATTTATTCACACGGGAATGCGCTGATGTGTACTTAAAAAAAATCACGACTCGTACGACCTTACCGTTTCACTTTCACTAAATGCAATGATGAGTTCGATCTGTTTACAGTTTAGCGGTATGACACCACTTTCGATTTCATCCGTGATTAAGATTTTCAAATTAGTCCCTGTAAAAATCCTCCTATTTTTGGCTCCGGTTAAAACACAAGGCCGCCGAGAAAAAAAAGTGTTGAAAATACATAACATCATCTCCTGTATTTTTATCAACACTTGTCATCTTCTTGAATGAATTAATCGGATCCTCCTCGAATTCTGCACTGACCGACCTTGAGTTCATCCTCCAATAATTTTCTGGGTTTATACAATTCTGCTTTGTGTATAGAAACCGAGAGTGCTTCTTTAGGTCCCCCCATACCGAAGAGGGGCTTCAGAGGTTATCCTTTCACTAGCATCTTCAAGTAACATCCAAGTGCTTCTTCAGTCAGTCTGCGGCTTACCAACATGAAGGGTGTCAGTGTAATTATTTTTATCGGTGAGTACCTATTCAGTGGAAGTGAATTAGTTCAGTGTTCCTATTTTAAACAGAATGATTTTCTCGATTAAAATGCTCCCACGCGGTACCTATCCGAATTAATCTAATGTGAAAAAATAATTGTAGGCCTATTGTTGTGGTGTAAACAAAAGTGCAACTTTAAATGTACAGACTGTTATATAATGTAATTACATGGGAAAAACGTTTCACAATGGCCATCTCCTATTTCATCTTGCAAAATTTTATTACACTGTCGCCTAATGTGGTGCACTTAAGGACGCAGTCGGAGAAATGCTGGATGGGATTTTTTATTGCCACGTTTCGATATCGTTACGCAAAGCTGTAACTTGTTAATTGAGAATGTAAATTTAAGATGCGAGGAATCTCCTACTCGCCAAAAATTTTGCAATAAGTAACGGATTGACATCAAAATTAAGGAAGGTGACTCCATTTCATACACGAGAGAATAAATTTCAAAATGTTTTTAATAGATTAATCACAATTCCGCATTTTTCATCTGGACTCCCTAAGATAAGATAATTATTCGTCTACATACAATTTGACAAAATAAAATAGACATGTCAATTAAATGAAGCGCAGTGAAACACAAACACAAACACTTGTTAAAAATGGTGGAGGCGCCATTACATGGTTTGAATTTTGGTATGAATTTTCCGTTTTCAATATCGCCTCGGCTATTTCTGTCTGGGGTCATTTTAACGAATTACTTGGAATTACCATTTCATAGAAAATTCTTTCAACATAGGATTCCCACGAGAGGGCAAGGCTTATTAGAAGTCTCACTGCAAGCACTCACTAGGAGTGTCAGATCTAGCATTTTTATTCAAATTTTTTGTCCTCAATTACTTCTCGGAATTTTTTATTCATAGGTAAAATAACAATGAAGCAATAAAACAAAATTTGTGATTTACATCTTCATTGTAAACGGTTAAATTAAAATAGAGTGTCTAAAAAGTAACGAATATTGTCCATAATTCTTGAATCGTAAACTTTGTGCAAAAATCCTCGAAGGGGTATAGGGTTTTTTTGCATTCTTCGTCCGATGGAGCAATTGCCGATTTTTTTGGTTCAGTAGTTTTTGACATGATGACGTCATCATCGTTTTTTTAAATATAAACTCACATTTTTCTCAACGGATTCGGAATCTACGAGTTTTTCTAAGAAGAAAACATGTTCCGCGCTTGACCGAAAAAGCAATCACGTCCACACTATTTTCAAAAACAGTAAAGGAATCAGTGAAAACCCAAGATTTTTGAAAAAATAACAACACGTCAGCTCTATTTTTTTGATATAAACCCAGTAGCTCAATTACATTTAGTCAAATTCTTAATGTAATTTTTACAAATTGTAAACGATGAAGAAATTTTAATTGCGCAGTTGGCTTTGCGTCAAAAAAATGAAACTTCACGTGTTTTTGCGTTTTTGATTTTTTTATGCATTTCTTCGATGTTTTTGAAAGTCTAGGGTGGTCATAACATGTGTGTGAAGTTGATACCCAATTCATCCACCTAAAAATATCGGACGACCCCTAAAATTACTAAAATTATTTAATTTGAACCCCTTCCAAAAAAATGTACCACGTCCCCTTCATACCAATGAAAACCCTATTCAAACAAGACAAAAACGGCACCAAAGCCATCTACATAAAACATCGTACGACCTCTAAAATTAAGGGAAAACTTTAAGAATTGCATATTTTATTTTATTTGAACCCCTGATACCTATCGCTCCGCCTGATGACTTTAGTGCCGTTTTGTCCCGCTTGAATAGGGCTTCCATCGGTACATTTTTCGGGAAGGGGTTGAAATTAAATAATTTCTGTAATTCTTAACGTTTTCCATTAATTTTAGGGGTCATCCGACATTTTTAGGTGGTTGAATTGGGTGCCATTCTGTCCCCCTTGAACAGAGCTTTCATCGATATGAAGAGGGTGTGGTACATTTTTCTGGACGGGGTTGAAATTCAATAAAATAAGCAATTCTCAACGTTTCCCCTTAATTTTAGGGGTTGTTCCATGTTTTTAACTTCAACGCTCCGCGGAGCAGTTATCGATCGAAAGATTCCGAAAAATCGAATCGCCAAAAACATTAAAAAACATTAAGATACTGGGAACAAAAAAAAGTTGTTTTTGAAAAAGTGTCTGTGTGTCTATCTGTAACAAAATACTAGGCCGATCTAGCTGAAATTTGGAACGTTTACATCTTATGCATCTGACAAGAGCTGAAAATGTTTTGAGCCAAATCGGTCCCAAGGCAGTGCCATTTTGGCACATCTACTTTAAAAATTTAAATGCAAACCCCCATTTTTCACGTCACCAAATGAAATCTCCCCAAATTCTGCTTCTAAAAATGTATTCACACTTAGTGCCCTTCTGGCAAAAAAACAGTGCTGTGAAAAAAACCTTTGCATAACTGTATATTTTTGTTACCGGATTTGCGGATTTGAAAGCTGCTTTTTTTCAAGTCGAAAACCCTAGTGTCATTTTTTGGAAAAAAGTCATTTTGGTAGCAACAAGACTCTTTTTTGAATTTATTTTTACAAAAGAGCATTAGTGCCATTTTTTCGAAAATTTCCGTTTTAGGGGCAAAAAGGCCCCTTTTTAAAATTTTCTTAGCAAAAGGATATGATTATAATCGAATTCGATAGCTGTTGCATTGCCGGATCGAAAACCTTAGCGCCATTTTTTCGAAAAAAATGTCATTTTTGCGGCAAAAGGGCCCTTGTTTGAATTTATTTTACAGGCAGATTCTTACTATCAGATTCGATAGCTGTTGTTTTTTTACTGGATCAAAGACTTTAGTGCAATTTCTTCGAAAATTTCCATTTTAAGGGCAAAGAGGCTCCTTTTTGAATTTTTCTTATGGCCGGATCGAAAGCCTTTCGAAAAATGTCATCTTAGGGGTGAAAAACATTTGTTTAGATTTTACAAAATGCCAGCTGGGCGCAATGTGCACGGCAGCATCAGCGATCGACAACCGCCCGCACGCCCGGCCTTGGTTAAACTTAAATGCTACATTTACAAATTCTGTGAAAAAGTAGAAGTTTCTACCGTCTCCGAGACTGCCAATTTTTTTATATCATTGTTATCTGTTGGAGTTGCACTTGGATCGATGTAAGAAAGTTTAGTCTCTATTTTTTAGAAAAAGGGTAAAAACTCAAATCATTGACGTGTGTGCTGGCCGCTCTGATTGGAGAGAATCAAAAGGCGCGTTTGCCACATCGTCGATTCTATGGCAATTCACACACAAGGCTCTGACTGCATTTTCGATTAGTGTGTTACAGGTTTTCCATTTAAAAAAACGATGATGACGTCATTATGTCAAAACGATTCGGCCAATAAAAGTTTTCGATTCAAGAATTACGGGCAATATTCGTTATTTTTTAGACACTCTGTATATTGATGTTATTTAGATTTTATCATTCACTAGCACGAGATTAACAATTGCGTTATCGATAATTTCTCGCAATTAACCATAAAAAACGGAAACACTCTGTTTCCCCGTTTAATAGCGGTTTATTGCATTAGCAGTCCAGAAGCGTGATAACGGTCTGAATTCATTAAATCACAAGGTTGATGGTGCATCACAGATAAATCCAAAGACTGCCACGGTGCTTTTCTACAACAGTTTCGCAATGGATTATAATAAAACTCGACGATTAAAGATCATGCGAGGCTACCTACAAATGTAATAAGTTTAATTAAAATTCTCGAATAATTTTGTAGGCGCGGATTGCAAAAGACCCCAATCTCTATATGCGTCATTACATAATTGAGTGTAAATTTGATTTAATTTGCAGGAATATGCGCGGGCTGGACCTCGTCGCAATTTCTAAATCACCGCCCCTTCCCCACGTACAGCTTGGAAAATATGCCGGACACGGATTTTTCCTGTCGGGACAAAATCCTGGGGGGCTATTACGCCGATGCGGATACGGAATGTCAGATGTTCCACATTTGCGTGAAGGTTGCGGGCGTTGGGGTGAGTGAGGACCCTGCAAGGCCGTCGTGCTTATTAATTTTGTCGTAGGTGCAAGACTTCCGGTTTTTGTGTCCCAACGGGACCGCCTTCGACCAAGACCATCAGATTTGTGCAGACTGGGAAGATGTTGACTGCGATGCCACGACTTTGTATTATTCTAGCGACAACTTCGACCTTTACCGAATAGGATCAGGTATGCAGGCTTTCACCTAATCTCGCACGACGCGAAATCTTCCCGCACATACTTTAAAAGAATTCAGGTTGCGGCATGATATGTTAAAATCGTTACAAAATTTTCGGCTTAATGTTTAATCAGGGCCGTGTTAGGAACATTTTTCAACTTGGGCTGAAAACCCGCGTGAAAAAATTTGCTAGCAAATTTTTCCGATTCCCTCAGCTTCGCCTCGGTTGCAATAAAACAGCATTTTTCGCGAGAACCAGTACAAGCGGACGTATCTCGTAGACTACTCCCTTTCGGCAAAAAGCCGAAAGCTCGCGTCTTTCGGCTACGCCAAAACTTTCCTGCGACTGCTCGCTTCGCTCGCACTAAACTTAAAACTAAACTTAATCGAATTCAACGGCAAAAAGCTCAATCTTGCAAACCGCGTTTCCTGAGTACGAAAGGCACAATTTGACAACACCGCATTTCTTGTCTACGTTTAGTTACGTACAGTGCATCCGTCAAATTGTGACATGAGGGTAAATGTGACATTTAAGCCTATTTTGCATACGGTTCCGACATCAAGGAGTTGCTACCCTAAGTTCGAAACCTTACCATCCGACCAACCATTACCCCACATGGTAGTCGATTTTGCGCAGCAATAGGGGCAAAAAATTTAGAAACTTCGTATTTCTGCTAAATGCGTAGTTGGCACAGATGCTAATAAAGTTTCATAACTATGATGATTTCGTTTCTTTCGAGCCACAATTTTGTATGAGCCTTGTTGAATGCCGTATCAAAAGGTGCAACAAGGCAACATAAACGTCAATTTTTAAAAACATTGAATATCATGTAGTGTCGCAACGCAATATGACTAAGAAAGTGCTTGAAGTGGTAATTGTGACTCCTTGCAGAGAGTATTGTGACACGGATTAATTCTGTAGTAAATCACACATGAACTTTGTTTTTACAGCAAGGCTCAAAATAAAAAACGAATATCTTACAACCAGGAAATGGTGCATCAAAGCTGTTCAAAGTGGTCAATAGACCCAAAAAGATGCGGCCGTCAATTACAAGATCCCACGATCTATGTTGATTTTGCACCTGAAAGGTAGAGAAGCAGAAGTAGAATTGACCTGCATATTATAAATAGACATTTAAACCCACTTTTCAATGAATAAAAACCCCTGGAAAAAAATCAAATTTCCAAAAACGAATTTCACCAATGCCCTCTTCAAGTGTGCCACAATTTGTCAAAATCATTTCCTACGGTGTTTACGGTGGCTACGAAAGGTACTATTTGACAACACCGCATTTGTTGTCTACGTTCCATTACGTAGTTAAATTTAACATTGGACAAACATCTTAAATTTCCCACTACCTATTCGATTTGCATAAAACGTGATTTCTTATCGATTTCAATTGAATAATGATCAAGGCCAAAAAATTCTAATAGTTTTGCAGTAATTTATAACGATTTGTAAACTGTAACCGTAAGTCTCTCAGAAATTTAAATTTTGTTGAATCATGTGACAATTGTGGAAAAAGTGGCTCGCGGCTGGGAATCGAACCCAGGACCTTCCGTTATTCAAGTGGCTGCTCTGAATTCTACCAACTCGTGAACAATAATTATAATAATACTGATGAATGTCGTTCTAACAACCCCCCGCAAAAAATTTTGCCTAGTATTTTCACATTTTCAATTAATTCGTGTAAGAATTACCTCGAAGTAGTTAGAAATACTTGAAGTTACTTAAAAATTCCTAATTTTTGCAATACATGTACAATTTGGCGCCCCAATATTTGCACCCTTAACACGGCCTTGGGTTTAATGCTCCGTTTTCAACAGGTTTCGAATCGAAAGCTGTCAAGTACGGTGAAGATGAGGAAACGTTCGCTCTTCAACGCGCCGAAACTGGAGATGCTAGATTAAATCGTGAGCATCAGAGCCAGAAAGTTAACCAGCAAAGAGAACAGCCACAGCCTAGAAGAAATAGACCTCAAATTAAGAACCACAGCAATAATAAAAATAACAATAGCGATAAAGATATATTCAAGGAATCCAGCAGTTCAAACTTTTTCAACAACAGGAATGGTGGCAAAGAGAACGATGAAGATTATGACGACAACGTTAATGCCAATCAAGATCGAGATACGTACCAAAAGAGGAAAATTGTGAGAAAACAACAACGTAAACGTGTTCAAAACGATAACGATCAGGAAGTTCAAACTAATCGACCCAATCGTCCAAGTGGATTCATAAACAATAACGATCAGGAAGTTCAAACTAATCGACCCAATCGTCCAACTGGATTCATAAACAATTTTGCAGGAAGTAGTTATATCCCAACGACGTCTCGTCCTTCTTCCACTACTATTAACGCTGATCAATATACAACAGCTGTTAATAATCACAGACAAAGAAATAGTCAAAGAGTTACTGGCAGGCAATACAATAATGCAGAAACCTTCAGACAAAATACCAATTCTCCTTCTCCAACTTATACAGTAAGCACACCGGCTCCTTTCAGGCAAACACAACAGTACAATATACCAGTGCGTACAACTGAAGATGATGGGCAATACAGACCGACAACATCAACAATATCCCCTAATGAACCCGAAAATTACCCAGCAAACTTTCCAAAACAAACACAGAAAGTCGCTCAAAAACCAACTGAAAATTATCCGACTCAAGCACCAGTAGCAAAAGAACAAAATGGCAATTACCAGAACGCGCAATATGATGTTCCCAAGATTAAACAAACAAAATCTGAAAACTACCCAACAACTCCCTACAAAAACGGTGATAACCACCCAACTCCCTTCAACAAAAAACCAACAACTCCAGTGAAACAGAACGACAATTACCCGACAACTTTTGCTCCACAGAAAAACACGTTCAATAATAATAATTATCCGTCAACATTTGCTCCACGTACAAATGCCGCTTACACACAAGTTTCACAGCAAACCACGCAGTACAAACAAAACACTCAATCAACTCCCAACAGTCAAAAATCAACACCACAGTACAACACCCAGTCCACTTTCAATAATCAAAAATCAACACCGGAATACAACCCCCAAAAATCAACAACCCAGCACAACACCCAATCGACTTTCAACAATCAAAAATCAACACCAGAATACAACCCTCAAAAATCAACAACACAACATAACAACAATCACAAATCAACACCAGAGTACAACCCCCAAAAATCAACAACACAACATAACAACAATCACAAATCAACACCGGAGTACAACCCCCAAAAATCAACAACACAACATAACAACAATCACAAATCAACACCGGAGTACAACCCCCAGAAATCAACAACACAATACAACAATCAAAAATCAACCAGTCAGTACAACCACCCCAGTAGCACCCCCAAAACAACCCCTTTCACGCAATACACCCCGACCGTTCCCAAAATCTCCTCAACAACCCCCGTGAGCAGATCAAATCGTTTCGATGAAACTCAATACGACGATGGCTCCTACGATTCAAGAAGAGAGGAGGAATCCTTGAAAACGGCTCACAGTCAGAACATTGCCAGCAGCAGAAACGAATATCAGAAATCTACGAAAAACACTCCCCCACCTCCGCCGCCCCCAACTCCAAAAACTAGATATGAATCCCCAAGACCGTTTTCAGTTAGCCCCAATACTCCCAAAGTTACTGATGTTCCAAAATCCACCCCCAGGTCAGTAGATAACAGCAAGAGGAACCCACCCCCAGCTCCCAAGAAAGCGAAAGACGTCAGCTATGATTATGCGTACTACGATACGAATGTAGGGAGTGAGCCTGAGTATGAAATTGAAACGGATATCAAAAAATCTACTGCCAAGAATTAGGATAGGAAATTAGTTTTTAGTTGTTTGATTGTTAAGTCTGTTTTTATTTAATTTTCCTCAAATATGAGCAGTATTTTAAGAGAAATTTCGTGAATAATGGTATTAAAGCTGTACATATTGTAGTATTATGATAAATAAAGTACTGTTAATAAACCGGAGTCGGTTTATGGTTGATATGCAGCCAAGTTATGCAAAAGAGCATAATCTTAAAGCTCTAGGGTCAAATATTGTATTACTCTAGGGCTAACGACGGCTTTAAATGTGTCTCTCAGGCTGTAATCGCCTCTTTACGCCCCTAATACATTCTAATAATTTTGTAAGTATTATATTGCTAAGAGACCGCCATACCTGCTGCTACCTCTTAAGGGATCTTTAATACAGTTTTCCAGGATTTTAACTAATCTAAGTGTAATTTCCTTCAGTGTCCCACCAATTTAAGTTATTATGAAATGTGTGCTCACGGGTTTTGGGATTTGGATTTGAATAAGTATCTCAAAATCATAATGATCTTAACTAATGCGTTTTGGAATATTTTAAAAAAAGGTTAAGATATTTCAACTCTGCGTTTTTCCAAAATCTCATTTTTCTCTGATTTCTTCGATGTTCTTGAAAATCGAGGGTGGCCGCGGCTGCACTTTCCGGTCAAGTGTGAAGTGTGATATATGTTTTTAACTCAGAAAAAATTGTAGATTGCGAATCCGTTCAGAAAAAAGTGTCATTCCGTTTGAAAGAACAAAGTTAAAGGCATTTCCGACTAAACCGGAAGTGGAAAAAATTTGCCGAACGCAAGCCCCGTTGTTCCCCCCCCCCCCCCCCCTCCATACAGGGCCGATTAGCATTTATTTCATTTTAATATCTGTTTTACATCCAAAGATTGTCAAGGTGGGAAGTTAAAAAAAAACGTGTTTATGTATACAGGGTTAGTACAATGTCCCGGGACGGTCAGTTATCTCCGTTATTTCTTAAGATTTTATTTTGAAACTTGGTACTCAGGCACAATTAAATACGGGGAATTCAAAACTGTTTTTCAAATTTCTCTTGGACTTCCGGTTAAACCGGAAGTGACCCTAAAAATCGTTTTTTTAAATGGAATCATACCTTTTTCTCAACGGATTCAGAATCTACGAATTTTTTTAAGTAAAAAATATGTATCATACTTGACCAGAACTCAAGTCGCGGCCACCCTGGATTTTCAAAAACATCGAAGAAATCGGTCAAAAAGCAAGATTTTTCAAAACCGCAAGTACACGTCAACCTCATTTTTTTAAAGCAAATTCAACCGGCCAATTACATTTTTAGAAATTCTTTTTTCTATTTTGGCTGATTGTGAACATTTAATAAATTTCAAAAAAGCAAAAACAAACAAAAGGAAATGTAATTGCGCAGTTGAATTTGTATTGAAAAAATAAGGTTGACGTGTACTTGCGGTTTTGCAAAATCTTGCTTTTTGACCGATTTCTTCGATGTTTTTGAAAATCCAGGGTGGCCGCGACTTGAGTTCTATTCAAGTATGATTCCATTTAAAAAATCGATTTTTAGTGTCACTTCCGGCTTAACCGGAAGTCCAAGAAAACTTTTAAAAACAGGATTCAATTCCCTGTATTTAGTTGTGCCTGGGTGCCAAGTTTCAAAGTGAAATTTTAAGAAATAACGGAGATAACTGACCGTCCCGGGACTTTGTACTAACCCTGTATATCTAAGTCTACAAGGTGTCCCAAAACTGTTAGGGTTCAATGATTAAAACGTTTCGACATTTTATAAACTTTTTAAGCAAACCAATCAAATCTATACAGGATGTCCACCCGAAAACTTCGACGTTCAATATCACGCAATGAAATATGAGAATTCGCTCGGACCAGTCAATTTATATTTCAAGGAGGGCATTTAAATTCATGCTTGGTGCTTCACAACGCACCCCCTGACCCCCACCAATGGCAAATTCGGAAATTTCAAATGGCAATTCCCCACTCTTGTGATATGTCGTATTAAAACTAATTTAATTGCGAATTCAGTTTTGTAAAATTCTTGCTATTCGTTCACTTTCAACGCATCATTTTAAAGGGTATGAACATCGATCTGTAATCTGATGCGAGAATTTTTGAAATCTCTCAATTCTTTCGAAAACTACAATAAAAATAATTATTATTTCCAGATTTATGCTCTTCACTGTAACTAAATGATGCATCACAAAGAGTCTTATGGTAATTTAAGGGCTTTGGGAGTGGACGGATGTCAAATATTTTTACAGAGTAGAATTCGGAATGAAATTAACTTTAAACGATATATCGCAAGTGAGAGCTTGCCATCTGAAATTTTGAAATTGAGATTTGGGATTGGCGGGGGTTAGTGGATGCATTGTAACATTTCACCAATTTTCTTATCTTATTTCATTTCATTTACGAGGCATTCAAGGTCGAAGCTTTCACGGGGACACCCTATATATTCAAAACTGAATTTTAATTAAAATGAACAGCAGCAAGTGTTTTAAAGCTGTAACGAAATGACTATTAATTTCTAAACTTTTCAATTATTTATTATTAATCTTTGGTCATACCTCCCTTCGTCAATTATTGTATTGCAGGAGGTTAGATTTTGTGTTCTCCAGTCCGTTTTTTCGTACTAGCCCGCAAAATGTTCCTCAAAGCTTTTATCAAAATATGTTTCATCATAAATAATTTAATGAGTTTACTTACTTTATGTTCTTTACGTTGTGTTGTCAGAATTTACATATTTGGTACACTCTCAACAGTGGATTCGTGGCAATAAAATTAACAAAATATTTTAATGAATTAATTTAGTTACATTATTCTATGAGTATTCATAACAAAATATAATTACAAACTCAAATAATTACGCTAATAGGACGCACACATTATTTACAAACACCTTGCCGGCTTATCCTTTGTACAAATCAGTTTTTCATCGTCAAAATAAGTACCTAAATCGCACACGAACTTCATATCCAACAGTTGATTCCTCGTGTAACCCGACGTGCAATAATGAAATAGTCTACAGTCTCTGGGATCCGAGTAAAACTGGTTAATTTTTCTACCGAAACAATTAAATATGAACCCCCTGTTTGGACCCATTCGCACTTTATGCGCCCTCGACAGTGGGGTGGTAGGTAGAAATTCTCTAGTATGCTCCGCTAGGGTTGGATTAGCACTTTTATACAATGGAGCATCTGTAGTAGACACTTCTTCAGTTGTTGTCACTTGTCCAGATATCGCTTCTATAATTTCTTCTTCTATTACAGGTTTTCGTCTAGAAGGTTTAGGAGTAAAGTGTTCTGTACTGAATCTATGTCTAGAGCTAGGTCTAGGATTTTCCGTGGACCTCGTTCTTCCTGGGCGTATTCTTCGCCTTCGTGTTGGTTTAGTAGTTGTAGTGGTTTCTTGGGTTGTTATTTCAACTGGAGTTAAGTTAAGTTGGGGTAAAGTTGTCTCAACGTGACTTATTGTGGTTGTTTCTAAAGTCTCGACTTTTTCTTCCTCAAATTTTATTGTAGTTGAAATCAAGTCTTCCTCCAAGACATTTTTAGATTCAACTAACTTTTCATGAGTTGTTTCCTTGGCAGATTCCACAAATTCAGTTGTTGAGGCAAGTTCATCATTTTGGGGGATATCTGACTCGATAACTGATGGAACGATTTCTGCTGTGGAAGTAGTTGTAAAAGGAAGAGTTTGAGTTGTGTCAACCACAGATTCGCTGCTGGATTGATACCTGGAACTATACCTACCTCTTCCTCTATTCCTAGTTCTTTGTTCTGGTGAAGTTTCTGATTTCGTAGATTCTGTCTCTGTGGAGGTGCTTGCTGTAAATTCATCCGGAACAATTGTCTTTTCTGTTGCTTCTAATTTCGTAAAAGCTTGCTCCTCGTGTTCTGTTGTTGTGTTGGCTATCGGTGAAGTTGTGCTTTCGTGAGGGTTAAATCTGCTTCGGCTACGACTTCTACCCCTACTTCTAGAAGGTCTAGTTGTCGTTGTAGTAGTTGTTGGTTCTGTTTTTTCTTCCAAAATAGTAGTTGTCTCTGAGCTGGATTCCAAACTATATTCTTCAGTTGTCGTTTCCAATTCTTCTTCCTCTTTAACCGAAGAATGTTCCAGGTGGATCTTCGAATTTTCCTCGCTGAAAATGGATGCTAGTTCCTTGTTTATGTCATCGACAATACTTTTTGATTGTGATTGTTCAGTATTGTTTCTTATTTCATTAGACTCTACCTCGACGTCTTTGCTTTGGGAAGGCGTGGTTGCGGTTGTATTAATAGTTTCTTCTTGGAGTTTGGCAGTAGTAGTCTCTTCTTCGTCTGCATTCTCAAAGCTCTCAGAAGGAGTAATAGCGATTGTAGTACTTTCTTCTTCTGCAGCAACTTCAGGAGTAATAGTAGTTTCTTCTTGCGCTACTTCCTCAGAAAAGTGCTGCACGTAGTCTTCACTGGAGCTTAAAACCAACTCTTCCTTAGGGAATTGATGATCCACGGTTTTCGGTGGTGGTTTTTTTATAACAAATATAATTTCTTCTTTAGAATTTTCAGTTGTAGTTTCCTTGTGCCTTGCTCTTCCACGACTTCTACCTCTACTTCTTGAAGTAGTAGTTGATGTCGTCGTAGTAATCGGTTCTGTTACCACCTCTACTTCTTCTGCATTAGTTGCAGCTTCAACATATTCCTTGGGCAGATAATGATAATTTTCCGTGACATTTTCACTATCTGTACCATTCTTCGCTGCCTCATTACCGAGGTACATAGAAGGTTCATAATTATCATCCACGTAATCAACTTCTTGCCGTTGAGACAATAAACTAACAGTTGTAGCTTCTTCCTCTTTTTCCGTAACGCTGAGAACATCACCCACAATGTTAAACTTGCTCGTTCTTTGAAACAAAGGACTGTATACGAAACTATCGTTGTTCTGCACTTCAGTAGTGGATTTTTCCTGATCCTTATACCAACTGAAGAGAAATTTCAGAACGTCCACTGCCTCCTGCTCGTTTTTAATCACCTCCGAAGGTTTAACCTGTCGTTTTTCTCGACGGTTTTTAAGTTTTGGCACGTCTTGATAAAAGTGGTTCAAAACCGCCACGTGGTCGTCTTCGTCGTACGATTTAAGAGATTCTTCTATTAAAGGGGCGACACCGATCGTCCCTAGAGAGTAGTTGAGTCTTCTACCACTAGCGTCGCTAACACTAGCACTAGCACTAATTATTATCCGAGGTGGGGGTGGTTGATGTTCATTGGTGAATCTTTTTGCGTCGATATGGCGATTTAAAGTGAATGGTGCTGGTGAACTAAACGTTAGGGGTGGCAGTGTTGGCAGTAGTGGAATGGGCAGCTGCAGTCTTTGAGGTTTTTCAGTACCGTAATTGTAATGTCTCAGTGAAGACAAATAGTTATTTCTGAAAGTTGTAGGGCCTGAGTGGGAGTTGTAGGGGATTCTTCTGGTGGTTGTCGAGTATGTTTGCGGCCTGTAGTTCGTTTGGTACTGGTAATTAGGTTGCGGTACTTCAGTATCGTACTCCTTCTCCACCGGACGATACGTAAATCCGTAGTTAATATCAACTGGCGTTACTGGAGAAGTTTTTTCAAGGAGCAATCCGTAGTTCTTCTGCGTAGACGATGGTGATTGGTTTTTTGGTCTAATGTTTGGGGGTGCTCCAGGATTTAGGCTGATGTTGATCTCCGATGGATTAAATCTAATGTCAGGCTGGTGGGCAATTGGGAAATGATGGGTGGAAATCACTTTTGGAGAATTGGAAGCTGCAGGAGCTGGAGTTGTGTAATATTTGGGGCGTTTTGTCGTTGTGGTTGTCGTCGTTGTCGATTTTATAATAATAGGTGGTTCAGTCTCTGCATTTTCTAAAAAAAAATAATTTCATTTTAATGCGCGGAGTAAGGGGGATAAACCTTCGGGTATTGATGGCTGAGTGTTGCCGTAAAGTTCCAGGTTTAGGCTGTAGAATTGTTCGGACCTGGAGCAGTCGACCTCGTCTATGCGTTCGCATACCCTGGTCTCCTAAAATAATAAAATGTCTTTAGTCCAGGCAGTGGGTACTTTTGAATGGAAAAAATTCAACAAAGAACTTTTTTTGTTGGAAAAACATACTAAAAACTCGCCCTCTGCACCAGCCTGGAACCCCCCTAAAATCTGCGAATTATGCGCGTGCATTCTTGGGAAGGCTTTGCATATTTTCATTATTTTCTACCTGAATTTTTCCTTAATCGTTTTTCTTAGAAAATAATATGAAAATCATAATTAACTGGCCATGGTACACAAAAAAGGTGCTCTTAGTCAAAGTCGCTAGAGCTCACCGTTTTCGAAAAAAACGCCTCTGATTTGTTTGGAAGCGCGAAAATTTTTGACGAAAGATTTATTTTAACTGTTTAATTATAGAAAATAAGTATATAGAACGATTCCTTGCATCATTCTAAGAAGAAAAGTTTAAATGGACATGTGGCGAAAAATGCTTCCTAAGGGAACTGTGGCACCTCAAAAAAAAGTTTTCCTGGGCCTCAGTGAAAGAGCTATCTTTAAACCCAAGGGAAATTTCTAGTCGGTTCCCGTCTCACATTATTCTCTATGGTTCACACTATTATCGTGCAAAGCGATTATCCGGGATCAAAATTTATAGTATTGTTTTGGTAACCTCTTGGATAATGGTCGCGTTTCGAAAAATTCGCTCAAATTTGAGCGACTCCTATGGCCAAACCGTTGCTCTCAGGTGAAAAGTGCATAGAAACTGTCTCGTAGAGAATTTATTAGTCTTCAATATTCTATACGAGTATATTTTTTGTAAGATGAAGGAAAAGCGAGTTATGGGGAAAAAACTTGCACCTTGCGCATAATTTGCAGATTTGAGGTGGGTTCCAGGCTGAGGTGGAGGGCGAGTTTTTAGTATGTTTTTCGTGGCCCTGAAATCTAACAATTCCAACAAAAAAAGTTCTTGGTTCAGTTTTTTCCATTTTTCTATCGATTTTTCGGCAAAAATAGCTCACCTGATCGAACACGGTCCCGTTAAGGCACAAAAACCTAATGTCCATAGGTTCATCCAGCTGTCCAATAGTGCAAACATGGAACATTTGGCAATTTGTTTCCAAATCGGCATAATACCCGCCTATGACCTTACCAACGCAGGAGAAATTCGTATCAGGCAAGTTGTCGAAATCCAAAAACTAGAAAGATAAATGTGCGAGATTATTATAGATATGTAAATGCCTGCAGTCCACCTCCGCCAATGAAAGTACATCGGTGGCCTTACTTGGCAGCTATTTGAAACATTTAACCTACAAGGTGGGTTGGCGCATAATCGAGGAATAAAATACAAGCGATTTTTATTAATTCAAATGATGAATGAGTCAACTCAAATGACCGTAGAAGTGCATGAGGGCACCCACTTGAACAAATTTTTCATTCAAAACCAATTATCCTTCGAGGAATTCATGATGAAAGTGTTACATTTTGTAACGAAGATCAGCATTTTGTTTACATCACGTACGCGTAATTTGAATCCGAATGGTGCACTCCCGCTTTTGAGAATGTCGCTTGAATACTTACGCCGGGTTCAAGTGGGGGGTTGGAAGAATTATAAAGAGGCTATATTGACAGCAGCGGTGATGAGTTTGCTGTGAGGATTACGAACAGAAAGTGGAAAGGCACACTGGTGGACAGATAAAATAAGAGACGCAGTAAAGAGGTAAAAAGGAAAATAGAAGATATACCTACAAACAAGAGAAGAAAACGACTACGAGGAACACAAAAGAGAAAGGAAAGAAATCAAAAAGTTAGTAAGAGAGGAAAAACAAAAATCATGGTCGGATTTCGGAAATAAAATGGACAACGCATACAAAGACAACCAGAAACTTTTCTTCGGAACAATAAGAAAAGCGAGACAAAATAAAGTGGCAACGATAAACAATATTAAACATGATAATGGAGAAGTTCTGAGGGACGAAGACGATTTTATGGACAGATGGCGGCAATATTTCAAGACCTTATTGGATGGAAAGGAAATAGGAAATACCGAGGAGAAGACAGAAGAGAAAAAGGTTGCAGAAGAGGAGTACGTAAGGAAAGAAGAAGTACAGGAAGCTATAAGAAACATGAAACCAGGCAAAGGCCCAGGGACGGATCAAATAACCTCAGACATGCTAAAAGCTGGAACAGAAAAAGCTCTAGAAACTTTAAACAAAATAATAAATAAAGTAATAACAACAGGAAAAACACCAGAAGATTGGCTAATAGGAATAATAGTACCTATCCACAAGAAAGGACACATAAAGGACTGTGATAATTATAGGGGAATTACCCCGCTCAGCTCAGTGGCGAAAGTATTTATATGCGAGGATACTAGACAAAAGGATATAGTCCAGTAGCCAGAGCGAGAAAATGGGCATTATAAAAAAAAAGTCCGGAAGTTTTGAAATTTGGTGATCTTGTAGGTTTGGGGGTGCCTTAAAACATACTCATTTTGCAACCTCGTAGGTAGTCGGCTAGGGCCCCCATACTGGCTCAATGGGGGCGCGAATCAGTTTTTTGCATTTATTTCAGTTCTGGTGCATCCTGCGACAAAAATACTTATTATGAAAAAGAAAGAGCACACAATTTTCAACAGATTTGGTCCTATACGTTTTTCGCATAAATTGAATGGTTTCGGCCTAGTGGGTACGGTTAGTTGGTTTGAATGTGGTTGATAATACAATTGTTTCAACACCGATTTTTCAAACTTCCCGTTTCTTAATTTTTGGTTTTCGTGGCTTTTCGATTACTTCAATCACCAACCGTCAATTTAATATGCACCTGAAGACGATTGGACATTGAACTTTCGAAACGTCGGGAAGACCAAACATCGAGACAGTGGTGGCCCCCACATAGCATTCGGGCCCCTTAGATTGTTCAGCATCGTTCAGTCTTATCAAGAGAAGTATTGTCTTGTTATTTTAAATCGTTTCGTGGTTCTTACCCTCATAGTTACAGCGGGGCGGGGAAATATCTTGAACGATGCAAGGAAAAATTTCAGTTCTGCGGCATATCTTGGTATCAGGTATAAGTGTAATAAATAGCATAAGGTACGTATGTATATACGTCATACATACATACTATACCCCATGGTGGTGTGGAAATGAGTATTTCAACTTATGCATGTACCTTATGCTATTTATTACACTTATACCTGATACCAAGATATGCCGCAGAACTGAAATTTTTCCTTGCATCGTTCAAGATATTTCCCCGACCCGCTGTAACTATGAGGGTAAGAACCACGAAACGATTTAAAATAACAAGACAATACTTCTCTTGATAAGACTGAACGATGCTGAACAATCTAAGGGGCCCGAATGCTATGTGGGGGCCACCACTGTCTCGATGTTTGGTCTTCCCGACGTTTCGAAAGTTCAATGTCCAATCGTCTTCAGGTGCATATTAAATTGACGGCTGGTGATTGAAGTAATCGAAAAGCCACGAAAACCAAAAATTAAGAAACGGGAAGTTTGAAAAATCGGTGTTGAAACAATTGTAATATCAACCACATTCAAACCAACTAACCGTACCCACTAGGCCGAAACCATTCAATTTATGCGAAAAACGTATAGGACCAAATCTGTTGAAAATTGTGTGCTCTTTCTTTTTCATAATAAGTATTTTTGCCCCAGGATGCACCAGAACTGAAATAAATGCAAAAAACTGATTCGCGCCCCATTGAGCCAGTATGGGGGCCCTAGCCGACTACCTACGAGGTTGCAAAATGAGTGTTTTAAGGCACCCCCAAACCTACAAGATCATCAAATTTCAAAACTTCCGGACTTTTTTCGATGTCTAAGTATCCTGCGCCTGGGCTAATAAGGGAGCAAATAGAAGAAACTTTAGAAGACACGCAGTATGGGTTCAGACCAAGCAGAGGAGTTACAGACGCAAATTTGATTCTAAGGCAAATAAAGAAAACCATAAGAGAAGCTGGAGATGTTTCCTAGATCTGGAGAAAGCCTTTGACAGTGTAAATAGAGAAGATATTTGGGGAGCACCGAAGAAGAGAGGAATAGACAAAATCTTAATCAGAGGGGTAAAAAGCCTGTACAAACTAACGAAAAACTTTGTTAGATCTTGACACGAAAAATCAAGCTTATTTGAAACAACGAAAGGAGTGAAACAGGGATGTATCTGAGCCCACAACTATTTGCCTTAGTCCTAGATGAAGCAATTAAGGAAGCAAAAGAAAATGTGAAACAATACCAAATAGGACAGTGGAGAATGAAAGAAGTAAAGATATCGGAAATATGCTACGCCGACGATATGGCCGACGATATTAATGAAAATATAGTACGATACAACCGAAGTTTGAGCAACAAAAGCATGAAGATAAACACGAACAAAACTAAGCAACTCAGAAAAAGAGCATAAAATAAGGGTAGACAATGTGACTCTGGAACAAGTAAAAAAATTTAAATACCTATAACGTTAGCACAGGATGGAAGTTTAAAAGAAAAAATAATAGAAAGAACGGGAGCAGCAGGGAGGCTATTTAATGGTATAAAAAACTCCTTTCTGGCGAACAAAGAAATACCGAAACAAACGAAAGTACAAATTTTGGAAAAAGTAGCAAAGCCAATCCTAATAGGTATATGGTTCAGAAGCGTGGACGATAACGGAAACTCAGAAAAACAGAATGCAAAGCATGGAAATGAGATACCTAGGGAAGATAGAGGGAAAGCCAAGATTAGATAAAATCAGGAACGCAACATTCAGAGAAAATCTCAAAACAAAACCGATTAGTACAATAATAGAAGAAGGGCAATTACGATGGTTAGGTCATGTACTGCGAATGAACGAGAACAATCTGGTGAGAAAAGTGTACGAAGCGCGTACTGGAAAGAAGAAGCGAAGTGGAAGACCAAGAAAAACATGGACAGAGGGTGTTAGAAGTGCAGTGGTAAAAATAAATATAGAGTGGAGTGAAGTGAAGTGAAACAGATAACGCAAAATAGGAAAAAATGGAGGGATGCATGGAGAACAACACCTAACTAACCGACTCAACCCCGGCGTCTTACACCCTGTAAGGGTAGAAAGGCGCTAGGATTAAGTTAAGGATTTGTATTAATTCAAATGATGAATGAGTGCGTCAACTCATGAGGGCACCCACTTTAACAAATTTTAACTTCTACGCTCAAGGCGGAGCAGTATATAAAATCGATCAAAAATTCGAAATTGAACTGACATCAAATCTTTACGTTTCGGGGTCCCAGGAACCCAAAAAACCTATTTTTGAAAAATGTGTGTCTGTGTGTCTGTCCGTGTGTCTGTCCGTGTGTCTGTTCGTATGTCTGTGGACACGCTACAGCCGAAACTACTGAACTGATTTTGATGAAATTTGGTATATAGGTATTGTCTGTGCGGGAGAGGAGCTGATTAGATTTTGAAGCCGATCAGTCAACCCGAAGTGCCCTTTTGGCATAGCAACTTTCTTATTTTAAATATTTAAAAATTTAATAAATGCTGCTGTTATTAATCCAATGCAGTGCGGCGTAGAAGTTCCTGCCGTCTCCGAGACCGCCTTTTTTTTCATTCAAAACCAATTATCCTTCGAGGAATTCATGATGTAAGAAAGTGTTACATTTTGTGACGAAGATCAGAATTTTGTTTACATCACGTACGCGTAATTTGAATTTCTGAATGATCCACTCCCGCTTTTGAGAATGTCGCATGAATACTTACGCCGGGTTCAAGTGACAGCGCCATGCAGCCGAGGCCCAAAAGGTACAGCCAAAGAAGACCTGGAAGAGAAAATCAAACGTGAACTATGACCTAAGGAGACAAAAACAAATCGGTGAAACTCGAAAGCATTATTCTTAATTGCGTTTTTTTTAAAATCCGTTACATAATGTACTGAGATGGAATCTGAAGAATCGATGTGAACTAGGTTCGATTTCCTGTGTATCTATTGTGAAATGCATATTTAACGTCATAAATTAATTAAAGTAGACCAAGGCTGGGATTAGTTTTTAACAATTGATTTTTGATTTCATCATCGATTTCAAAATTTCAAGTGCTCATAGTTCTCATCTTCCGTTGTTGCCCGACAATTAATTGTTGAAAGTCAGACTGAAATACCTTCGGTACGCCAAAAAGCCACCAACATTTTTAACGAAACTAATACTGGAAAGTTAGATAATTTGGGGTCAGATTTAACCGCATATGTCTCACCCGTATTACTTCCACATAAACCATGTCAGTTATTACATGTGATTACCGCAGTTTCAGTCTGAAAATTTCCGGACTTAACAGACAACTTAAAAAACCATTACCCACGTGTCCGATTTAAAACACGCATACAAAATTGCATTCGTTTTGGTTAAGTAACGAATGACAGAGGATTTTTTCGTCCGTAAAATTAAATTCAATTAAAGTTTCTCAATTTTTAATGTCGCGAAGACTTACCTGGCCTCGATTTGTACCGATCGCCGCATCATCAGTGAAAAATTGAAGTAGCGGACATTATGAAAGGAATATAGATTGGATTAAAGCAGAGAATTCGTTTCGTAATTAATTTAAAGCCATTATAATGCGATTCCGCTCAAGTGATTGATGGAACGTGCCTAAAAGTGATATCTCAATTCTATTATTCATAATTGCTACTTGTGTTTGAGATTAAAAAAACATTACGCGGCAGTAAAACATCGATCTATGGTCTGTCCGGGATCCACACGACCGATATTCACCCGATTTCCATGGCGATTCATTGTTGACAACAATGATTCGCCATGGAAATAGGGTGAATCCCGGTCGTGTGGATCCCGGACAGATTATAGTTAATATTTCACATGATTCTAGTTTGGTATAAAAAATTGACGAGGCAGAATGATTACATAAAAAATCGATCCTGTATATAGTTTGGGCAATAAAATGTGTTTTTAGTGCTTACAAAATTTTGTCTTATTTAAAACCAGAATCTTTGTGATGGTGGCAACAAATTTTTGAAAAACTTGTCTCGGATGGTTAAATGAGACTATAATTATAAATATGAAAATTGATATGCCAGAACGGCACTTGCCGTGGGTCGATGGCCTACAAAAATATTTCAGCTCTGCGACGTGTAATACTAATACAACCTCCATATGCAAAATTTTCGCCAAATCGCTCTGAGGTCGACTTTTAGCGTGTTTTTAAAGTGCGTTAAAAATCCCTAATTTTTAATTTTTTGCACAAAGGGCACTAAACGTGAATACATATTTGGAAGCAGAACTTTAAGGCAAAAATAGGGGTTTGTAAATTAAAAATTCAAAGTTGATGTGCCAAAATGGCACTTCCGGTTGTACGATTTGGACCAAAAGCTTCTCAAAAGCACAATTCCGGATTATAAAATGTCTATATACCAAATTTTAATCAAACCGGTCCAGCAGTTCGGGCTGTAGCGTGTTTACACCAATAAATACAGGCTGGTCCAAAGAAAAGTTTCCACCCCGAATATTTCGTGAACGGAACGAAATATAAAAATTTGTTGCGAGACAAGTCGATATTTTTTTCGAGGAAGACACTTAAATCCACGCTTGCTGAAATTTCACAACCCAACCCCTAACCCCCACTAAACCCAACTTCAAAATTTCAAATGGCAACCCCACACTTGTGATACATCATTTGAAAGCTAATTCCATTACCAATTCAATGCTGTAAGAATTTTTGAGATTTGCTCAACTCCAGAGCCCTCTAGGGTCAAATTTTAAATTACATTAGGGCCTTTCGTGAAAGGGTTTGAAATTCTCTGTAAAATTTTTGAAATCTCTCTCGTTCAAAAGTTCCAGCGTAAACTTGAAGGATTTCTAGGCCCAGAACCAGCTCATGTTCTTCAATGTAACTTTTGAATGAAATTGCATTAGTTTGCAGAGAATTTCAAACCCTTTCAAATAATGTATCACGAAGGGCTCTCGTTGAACAAATCTCAAAAAGTCTTAGAGTGTTGGATTGGCAATGAAATTAGCTTTCAAATGATGTATCTCAAGTAGGGGGGTTGTCATTTGAAATTTTGAAGTGGGTGTGTTAAAAAATTTCACCAAAATTTTTATATCTCGTTCCGTTCACAAGATATTAGGGGTGGACACTTTTCGTTGGACCACCCTGTACACATAGATTTTAAAAACCACTTTTTTGGGTTTCTGGGACTTCAAAACGTATACATCTGTTGTTATCTCAAATTCGAAAATTTTAGTGATTGCAATATCATCTTATTTTTTTAAACTGTGGCGTAGGGAGGTTAAAATGCGAAATTGCCAGCAGCATCACGATTTATTTTAGCTAAAAGTTGAATCCGAAACTGACACTGAGTGAAATTTATCGCATTCCTTTTTTGTAGAAAGAAAAGTTTTGTTAATGAAAAGCATTTACGTTCTAATTGCGCACTACCTGCTTACACCCATTTCTTTTAATAAGTAGGTACCGCTTAATTCGTATAGGAAACAGCTGCGAATAAATATAAACTGTGGGCATAATAACTACTGTTACGTAATATTGGGCGCAAACATTGTAAACGTTCTCCATTACAAATAAAACTATTGCACTTTTCTGGCTAAAAAACGAATAATTACGCTAAGTGCTAACATCTCTTCTTTCTCTTCCGCAATTTTAATGTGAAAAGAGGGTAAAAGGGTAACAAATCTAAATCAAATGTTCTGGCTTGCTGTAAACACAAGTGTGCCTGTCACAATTTAGCTAAATTAATTTAATGGCATTTAGTGGGTGCTACCAGCTATAATAGAATGTTACCACCTACTCTAATCGCGCAATTAAAGAGTGAAATTACGGTGAAGGTGTAACAATTACATTACAGTTACATCCACCTGGAGATAAAGTAAATTTTTTAAACCAGAAATTATCTTTGCCAAACGAATTTATTTATTGCCAGCGTTTATGGACTGAATTATTACGAGCTTGGTGATTTTACGATCCAATTGTAAGATTTCAACAGCTCGCTCATGAAACGTATCACCTTTTTAATATTACCTACCGAAATTTTTATGATTACCTAATTAACGGCAGTTCCGACTTTCAATTATTAACTTATCACCATGAATTTGGAAAAAATTTCAAAGTAGGACAGCGACAGTGAAGGCTGAAAGAAAATTTCCTCATAGTGTTGATTAAAATTAAAATTGCGTTGAAGTCAAAATGATAAATTAGCTCTTTTCATATTTTGTAGTCCTAAAATAAGAAATAAGTAATGATTGAACATTATTTTGTTCTTCGTTAGAATTATGCAAGATTTTCCTACAAAGTGCTTTCTAATTAAGCATTTTTATCGTTTAAGTTTGTTTATTAATCAACTAACTAAAATATGAGTTACCAACCTGCAATTTACTTGTTATGTTCAAATTGGCACGTTAAAACCATTCCAATTTGAAAGTCTGTGTCCTTCAAAGAAAAAATCCAACCGGATTACTCGCTCGGAATGGCAATTGTAGAGTAGCAAAATTGGTGGAGGCGCCAGGATAGACGCTCTCACAAGATTCTCAATAAACCGAAATTATTACTTTCCGTGTTATTGTCAATTGTAATAATTAAAAGCGGCTGCCAATATCTTATGAAAAAGGCGGAAATTTAGTCGGCAATAAATCTCAGTTATATCGCAACTCAATAATAATAACGAGCGATTTTGCAATTCGATAAAGCTTAACAAGTGCAGTAAAAGTAAGATAAATTACAAGTAGGCAACAGCTGTTAATTCCAACTCTTCCCGTAATGAAAATACATCCTCAGGGCGTGGACTCGGCAATGACCTTCTACATACTTTTAAGTGCTGCCACTCTAGGTCGATATGTTTTGTTTAGAACGCCTTTTATAATTAATTGATATTCGTGATCGAATGAGTAATTACGGCATTATGAAAGGTCCGTTCTTTTGTTGGCGACTGTCAAATGTGAAATTTCGATTGACTAACGAAGGCTGATATTTGAAATGACATTTCGTTACTAAACAAATCCTATTCAGACACATTTTTGGCTCTGTCTTTTAACGTACAATTATTTGAAGCTGCGGGCGGAGACTGTATTAATAAAACATACTGCCGGCATTTCCTCCGCCAATTTCAGTGTTCTAAATGCAAATCACGCATAACGCAACGAAACGTTTATTATCATTGCGCAATAATAAACTAATTATGTCAGCGGTAATCAACTCCTCGGTAATCAAATTTATCATAAATGCTTCCGTGGAACTTTCAGCAAAGAATGGTCTTTTATTATTTCTTTCCGGAAGATTGTGCGAGTGGTAATGTGTTTGACACTACTTCCCTGAAAAGAGTTTTCATAAATATACAGGGTGGATTAAACAATAGTGAGGCCCGGGGGCTGATCAATATGAGGGTCCCCTTGGTTGTGGTCCAGCTAGGGTGTGGTGCGTATTTCGTACTGTCAGGAGACTAAAAAGATTAACTTCCATTAATTTTTCACGTGAAAAACCGAAAATGCCAATTTCAGCAAGAGGTATACACTGGAAGATGTTTTTTTTTAAAACCGTTAGCGGCCTAAAGTGTGACCCATCTTGCTTCGTCAAATTTGCGGGAGAATTAATTGGCGTAAACTTCGAACTTCTAAGAGCCACCCACCTCGAGCAAAGTAGATTTTCATTGGTTTAAAACTTCAAAATTCAATAAAAGCAATAAATTATGGCAAATTTTAATTAAAACCGTATTTTGTATTATAAGAGATGCTAGTAAAACCTTTGCCACCAGTTTTTCTGAGAAAAAAACTTAAAACGCCGAAATTCAGTAGAAAGCATAATTTTGTAAAAGTTTTTTGCGACCGTAAGTGTGACCCATCTTATTTCCTCAAATTTGAAGGAGAATCGATTGGTGCAACTTTCAAACTTCTAGGACTCACACACATTGAGAAAAATATGTTTTGTTTCATTTAAAATTCCAAAATAGAATAAAACTAATAAAAATAGAATTTTGTATTATCAAAGGCTCTAGTGAAACCAATTTCCAGCAATTTGCCTGTTAAAAACTTTAAAACGCGAAATTCACTAGAAAGCATAGTTTTGTAAAAGTTTTTTGCGACCGCAAGGGTGACCCATCCTATTTCCTCAAATTTGAAGGGAAATCGATTGGTGCAAATTTCAAGCTTCTAGGACTTACACAGTCGAGAAAAATAGGTTTTGTTTGAATTAAAATTCCAAAATAAAATAAAACTAATAAAAATTGAATTTTGTATTATCAAAGGCTCTAGTGAAACCAATTTCCAGCAATTTTCCTGTTAAAAACTTCAAAACGCGAAATTCACTAGAAAGCATAATTTTGTAAGTTTTTTGCGACCACAAATGTAGCTCATCTTATTTCCTCAAATTTGAAGGGGAATCGATTAATGCAAATTTAAAACTTCTATGGCTCACGCACTTCGCGAAAAGTAGTTTTTCTTTAATTTAATGTACCAAAATGTAATAAAACTAATAAATATCGGCAAGTTTTAATAAAAACTACATTTTGTATTATCAAAGACTCTAGTGAAACCAATTGCCAGTAATTTTCCTGATAAAATTTTAAAACGCGAAATTCACTAGAAAGCATAATTTTGTAAAAGTTTTATGAGACCGCAAGTGTGACCCATCTTATTTTCTCAAATTTGAAGGGGAATCGATTGGTGCAAATTTGAAACTTCTAGGGCTTACGCACTTCGTGAAAAGTAGTTTTTCTTTAATTTAATGTACCAAAATGTAATAAAACTAATAAATATTGACAAGTTCTAATCAAAACTACATTTTGTATCATCAAAGACTCTAGTAAAACCAATTGCCAGTAATTTCACGAAATACACTAGAAAGCATACATTTTGTAAAAGTTTTTTGCGACTGCAAGTGTGACCTATCTTATTTCCTCAAATTTGAAGGAGAATTGATCGGTGCATATTTGAAACTTCTAGGGCTCAGACACTTCGAGAAAAGTAGCTTTTCTTTAATTTAAAGTTCCAAAATAGAACAAAACTAATAAATATAGGAAAGTTTTAATAAAAATTGCATTTTGTACTATCAAAGACTCTAGTGAAACCAATTGCCAGCAATTTTCCTGATATAAACTTTAAAACGCGAAATTCACTAGAAAGCATAAATTTTGTAAAAGTTTTTTGCGACCGCAAGTGTGACCAATCTTATTTCCTTACAAATTATTTGCTTGCAAATTTCAGATGTCTAGGACACTTTGAGAAAAGGCGGTAGCGGCATAATTTACTTAATTATTTTGTTGTTAGGAATATTTTTTGCAATAATTACTGAATTACAAAATTGCGGGGCTCCTACTAGTCGGGGCCCCCTACAAGTTGGGGGACCGGAGGCTGCAGCCCCCCTAGCCCCCCTCTTAATCCGGACCTGTAAATATTTATCCGCGAACATAAAATCAGATAAACTAAGCGAGGGAGATAAGAGTTATGCAAGGAGAAATTGAAGCTGGGGCCGGGATTTTAAATTCAAAAACGAGTTTCTGGAAAGTTCAGAACAATAAATCTTCAAGTTGATATTATGAACAAGAACAAAGCCATCGCGAATATGTCTCGTATTTTTACGAGAATTTGCTACATTCTGAATTTTTTTCTTGAAGAACTTAACTAGCTTCAACAAAGGTTGAGAAATTCTTGAAGAATATTGAAATAAAGTCGATCCCACGAACAAGAAGTTACAATTAAAGAAGATTCTTTTTGGCATTTCAGTTTATGTTCAATATAAATGTGGTTTTGCAATTCTTAATTTTATGGCACTAGATTACTATAACAAGATTGCAAATTTAGAAGACGTCAAATGTCACGGTCGTGGGAAAGCACACTATTAACTAGTGGTTTCTTCAGCTTCACTAAAATTTTTAAGGAAATCTTAATTATTGCGTTAATAAACGAAATTAAATCGTTTTTTTTCTGCATTCTTCGTGGTTTGACAGCCTCACCGAAAATTTACGTTATCTTTGTGGATTGAAAATCGCTCATGTATGTAATATTGAACAATTCCTCTGCTCTAATGAACACAGGAATTTTATAATATACTGTTGGCAAATTAAAAAAAACAAGAAAGTTAAAGGAGAGAGCAAACTCACCTCGCAGATATATTGTCTTCATCCTGATGTAGCAGGGCATAGCTAAGCCGCTGAAACAAAAATGAAACGATAATTTTGCAATTGGAGTTAGTAAGGAGAGAAGGACAATGTCCAACAAAAATTAATAAACCGAAAAATGGGAAAGTCAAGGAACAGGACAGTAATAATTATTTCTCTACAATTAATTGCTTTCACTTTTATTATTATGTTTGTAGAAGTAACCTCAACAAGAATTCGGCAAGGTCCATTATTGTTATGTAAGAAATCAGAGATGTTATCGAACTAGGGCGCATTTTCTAGACATTCACCTATATCCGAGTGTGGGTGCTGTTCTTGCAGACCGATTGCGCAAAAGACATGGTCGTTGAACGAGTGGTCAACACAATATCGTTATGGTAATGAAATAACAACGATACGATCTGAATTGTCATTGAGATTTTTAATAAATTCAAACAAAACCCATCCTTCGCAATAACATTATCAGAGCATGAATTAACCGAGTTTCAACAAAATATTATAATAAAAAAGCAATCTTCGGGGATCGTGAGAAGTTTCTTACATAAAATCCTATTGCAAGCGCGTCACGAAGCGTCGAAATTTCGACGCTCGATCGCTTTCTTTGATTTTTTCTAACTTTCACTCGCCTGCAAGAATTAATGACCCCGGCTAAATCGAGAAACTGATAATCAACAATTCCATAAAAAGTGTTTAACTGACCTAAAAAAATTATTTGATGAATCTTCTAATAATTAAAAGTATAGGTCAGGGTTGGCATTTAATTATTATCCATTAGAGCCTCCAGAAAATTTGTCATGTAAATCTCTGTTATAAATCTTAATTTAATTCAGCGGGCAAGAAGCCTTCCAGAACGCACCTGTGTAATAACAATTATAAACATATAGTTCAAGGTTGCGGTTGCAATCTCCTTTCCTCCTTTTACATTGTATTACACATTCTTTATTGAGATGAGCGGATCATTTTTTAGGTCTAAACTTGGCCTTAGGATAGGTTATGTCAAATTCCAACAGTTTTCAACCTTGATAAACAAATAACGGGCGCAAAAAAAATACTGTAAAATAATAAATCACAGATTACTGCTGTCACTAACCGGATATTTAAAGATGAACCACATTTCTGAAATTTAAATGAATAGATTATGCAACTATTTAGATCAACTACGATTTTCCAGAAAAATGCAGGTGAGTCAAGAACAGCAGATTGTGAATTTCAAACCTTGAAAAAATTTATGGTAGCACATTTCACAACGGACAAAGGTTTGTTACGCCTCAATACAAGCGATTTTTATAGCCACTTAATAAAATGTTTGCTGTTGTCATTGTTGTCAAGCTTTAAAAGGTTTTCAGTATCGAGGGCGTAAAGAAGAGATTATTAACTGTATACACATTTTTACTATACATTTATTAGAAAAAAGTAGGCGAGAAACATCTAAATCGCACATTTTTACATACAACTAGCTTGTTGTACGGGATGTTATAAATTTACATTGGAAATTTATTCAGCAATAAATAAGTCAATTTGATCTACTTTATTCTCCTTTCGATCTAGTTTATGAAAGACGTGTTTACATCGTGACATACCTAAAAAGTGATTAAATAAAAAAAATTAGGAAAGCAAAAGATCGAAATAGTCCAGCGGCGCAATTGGGGAGGATTGCTTTATTCGTTTATTGTTATGGTAACTCACGACATGCGCTTGAGAGTTATGATTTCAGAATCTGTGGGCGTAGAAATTTTCAATAATCCACTTTTTTAGGCGCTCGATCGACCGGAAAGTTAACCTTTCCGGTCAATTTTAGGACTGGAAAGTGGCCTTTCCCGGACTAGTCCGGGAAAGTGAAAAATTAATTTTCCCGGTCAATTTTAGGTCCGGGAAGTCCGGGAAGGTGAAATTTCACCGGAATATTATTGATTTTGTTATCGTGTTAATTTTTACTAGGCTCCTCACATTTTTCAGTTTAGATAATTTGAATTAAAATATTTAATTTCACACAGAAAATATGTTGCAGGCACCTAAAAAATTTAATACGTAACTCACATGTAAAGTCTTTCCATACTCTTTACGTAAATAACTATTTCGGATATTTAACGTAAAAGAACCATATTTCTTTATAGCAAATCATAAGGAAAAGTATTAGTTTTCTTTATAAAGGCTGCCTCAAAACGCTCGCACAACCTTCTAAAGGAGTTTTCCAGAATAAATTCTGAGTCGAACTCTGTTTTTTAAAATTTCCAGGGTCCAATAGTTCTCGATATTTAGGGGATTTATAAGAGGACCAATCAGATTTCACCTCTGAATTGCTTCATAAGGTAATTTAATGTTAGATGCACTATTTCCTAGGTAACAAGATACTATCAATGAAAATTTATATTATTGTATCTTGTTGCCTAAGAAATAGTGCATCTATCATTAAATTACCTTATGAAGCAATTCAAAGCTGAAATCTGATTGATCATCTTAAATCTCTTATAACTCGAAAACTATTGAACCCAGAAAATTTTGAAAAAGACGGATCGACGCGGAATATAATCCTGAATATTCCATTAGAGGATGGTGCGAGCGTTCTGAGGCACCCCTGTATAGCAATACCCTCAAAAAGCTTATTGTATAACGATCAACAATCTGCCATCTAAATAGCATTCATTTCCTTCTCATGTAATTTTCAAGGATTGTTATTTTTTATTATCCTTGAAGTGCCTCAAATAACCGAATACTTTTTTTTACCTTTTACCTTGCAATCTGTAAAGAAAAAACCCAATTTGCATTGGTAAAATTAATCTTCACATTAGCCTTCTACAATTTTTTTTTTGTCAAAAAGGACCTTTTTATCAGTTATTTTGGATGTAATATTACTATTAATATTAATTTTATCATGAAATTCCAAAATTTATGATAAGGTAAAAATCCACATTGCGCGAATAATTGTTTTTAATCTAGTAGTTTGGCCTTTGGCGTGTTTGTAAACGGACGTATACATAGACATTTAAAAACCACTTTTTTGGGTCTCTCAGACCTCAAAACGTGTAGAGCTGGTCTTATCTCGATTTTAAAAACGTTAGTGATTGCAGTAATCTCCCATTTTTTTCAATTGTGGGGTTGGGGAGGTTAAGAAGGTGTTCACTGTTCAGTAGAAGGTAGGTACCTAAGTAGTTGCATGTCATTAATGTGCAATTAGAAGGATGCTAAAAAATTACCTATGTAAAATATGCAAAATAACTTTTTTCCTAATGTGCAGTTGTTATTATGCAAAATGCATAAGTATTATTTCTTTATTTTATTTTTTTTTTATCTCGGTACCATTGCTAACTTTGTTAATACTAAAGATACAAAATCGGTTAAAAGCAAGTTAAACACACACACACAATACTTAGCTATTAAGACAACAAGTGTTTTATAGACAGTTTAAAAATCGAGGCCGTAGTTTATACTTGAGCGACGTTAGGAGCAAAAATTTATAATATGGCGAGATTTTTAAACTATGAAACCCGTGTTGTCTTCATGATTTTTTCTAATACTAACCATATTAACACCGCCTTTTAAAGTTTCTTTTGAATTTTCTTGTCAATTCAAGTGATAAATGTCAAACATTTTTGATTTATTAGCCTTAACGCCGCGTGTTTTATAGCAAACATAAGAAGCTAATTCAAATGCGCCATAGAAGAAACAGTATAAGATGTTAGTATTAGAAAAAAATAATTAAACAAGGTTGAATTTGCCAAGCCATCAACCAACAAACTGTGGACCGGTTTCTTGCTTTTTGGCACTCATCGGCACAATGCAGAAGGTTGATGGCTTGGCAAATCCAACTGAAAGTCTTATAGACAAGAAATTACTTACAACTAGCAAAAATGTCAATTTTTTTCTGGTCATTTATAGATAAACTAATATTAATTTCAATCTCTTCCAAAGCCATCTTCATCAATTAAAAAAATTATGATAAATAGTTTTGACGTATAAAGCAAATAACGCATAGGTATAAAGTTTTGTAAGAATTATAGTACCTACCTTTTCAAGGAACTCAAAATATACGGGGTGTTCCGTTAAAAAATATCACTTTAGTGATTATTTAACGAACACGATGTTGTTAACCGATTTTGTATCTTCAGTTAGCAATGGTGCCGAGATAAAGTAATACACCCTGTAATTCTATTTCCAAGCTCTAAAAACCCTTACAAAGTTGTGATTAAAGCAACTGTGGCTCCTTTTGCCAATTTATAATTATTTTCAAAATACATTTCTTTTTCGCACAATCGTATGTTATAACTCTCTTACCGACGTAGATAACGTAAGGTGTAAGTTCAACTTACCAAGCACGGTTTGGTTTCCCAGGCAACGAAAAATAACAGTGCTGTTATGAATTCATAACAGCACGCATATCTGACACAGGCATGGTAAGTAAAACAATTGAACTGGCAAAGGTAGCGAGAGCATAAGGAAAATTCGGCGATCTGTCAAACAGGATTTGTTTAATGGCTGACGAAAAATGTTCAATAAGTTAATTTCGATTGTGCGAAAAATCATATACGATACACGGTTGTTAAGTACATCTAACATAATCTCGGAAATTGCAAAACTCGTCTTCGACTCGTTTTTGCAAACCTTTCCTCGATTCTGTTATACTGTACTTACCAACCTAATATCGTAATATACTATTACAGTATTCGTCATTAGTCAAATAGTTGCCAAAATACCATTCCTTTTAAAGCTAGAAATCTATAGAAATCTTTACAATAACAAAATATCATTCCTTCTCGTGGCATAAGATTGAAAAATATCTTCATTACGTTATACCCGTCAGTCTACAAACATTTATTTTGCACCTCCTTTTCTTTGAGTATTGGTAATTAACAAAAGTTATATTTCCTCAATTCTGAACCTTTAACAAATTTTGATGATACATTATTTCGCAACAAAATTTTGAAATCGGCAAGAAAATAAACCCATACCTAGATTCTCGAACAAATTACTTTTGCGATTACAAAATACAACGATGAACATATTAGATTTATGTTAATGCCAACGATTGCAGATTAATTTGTCATTTTCCTCCCAGGCAGAACCTGTCAACGAAAGTTATTCCGAAAACATTGAAACGCAAAATTGCACAAATATTTCATTATGTATTTAGACGTCAAAGGATTCGCTCCTCGCAATTATTGCTTTATCTGTCGCTCACGATTTAAAAAACATGTTCTTGTCTATGGTTCTTGATTTTGATTATCCAATAATTTCTCCACTCGTTACTTATCCACAAAACAGATCACTTTACTTGCAGACCGGTAATTCTTCCGCCATAATAAATTCACCGGCTGACATTTCTGATCCCAGTATACTACATTATAATAATATAGCTATGAAATTATAATAATCTTGTAGGAATTTCACTAAACAGAGCCACTGTACCCTCTGGTTATCTTAAAAGCAGATCTTTGATTTCTAAACATTAAAACATTCCACATTTTTTGCATCAAAATTCGTGGCAAATTCGAGAGACTTCAACGTGAGGTAAGGCGAGAATCCCTTTTGAAAGCCGAGGCCGGAAGGTTCCCATCGTCACAATAGCCCCACTATATCGATGTAATAATGGTTTGTATTGTAGAGTAACAAGTTGGTACCACGAATGGAGAGAAAAGAAAGTCTTAGGCGACATTTTAAAACCGAGGAAGTGTTCGACACCGTAATGAATATTGATAATATGCAGAATGCGAGCGCTTTGTGAATGTTTAACAATTGCTGCATTTCTGCAAAAAACTATTAGATATCGGATTGCTCACGGCCAAGCGAGACGAGAAATTGCCCACGAAAATTAATCGATCAATTTCCGGTGATTATAATTTTTCTTGAATTTCAAAAACAGGGACACTTTTCCCCTCAATCGATAATTGCCGCATGCTAACGAGAAAGCAAATCTTGCGTAATATAACCTATATTTTGAGGAAAGTTTGTGCGATTTTTACCTAATTACGTAAAAAGGTCGTAAGATTCTCAATTAAGTCAAATTACTCCTGAAGAGGAGTCATGGATTTACACTACACTTTCACTTACGTAACGGGCGTGGAAATTTGACGGAAATTAAGAACATTTGAAAGTTGTTAAAAGGCCTGAAGGCTAGGTGGGCCCATGAATGAATCTGGAATCTGGACGTCCGGATTATTGATGATTTGCGTGCCACAGGTTTATCGGCGTGTACTTGATGGAAAGTTTAAATATCTTTCATAAATCAATTTCCACCTTAGAAACTGAATGCCTTTATTTGGAAGAAATGATTAGAAAAATTTAAAGACAATTCTGACACTTTCTCCACTTCTTGAGTAACCTTTGCCAATTTTACACCATTCACTCTTTGTGGTATCATCCTACGGAAATTTTGGAGGTCATGGCCAAGTTTGTAAGCCTTTTGCAGGATAGCTCGGAAGAGATTTCCCTTTTTACGCAACGGAGGAATCTATGACTGGCACATTTTTTTAGACCTTGATCGAGATTTTACACGAATTGGGACGTCACTTTTCTATTGTTGTCAAAGAATGATCGTGAGGGCGGATCTGTTGCTATTTTTATTGTCGCCCCGCGGCAAAGTAACCGTTTGTGGATGCGTTTGTTTCCATTTTATGCAAATCGCAGCTATTACGGAGCAATTTTTCACTCTCATTCTCCTTGTTGTTGATTTAAAAATTAACGGTGTTGGAGAAAAGCGTTAGGAATGGTAATAAAGGGTGGCCCATAAAAAACCGACAGTTTTCTTTTTTGTATATCTTTGTTAGTTTTTCAGTGGCCTTCCTGAGGACTTTAATTTAACATCATTATTTAGGTCAATGGGGTTTCGTTACCCTTTGACACAGGACAGTGGTGTTTAAACAGGGCCGGATTAAACAATAGTGAGGCCCGGGGGATGATCAATACGAGGGGGACCCTTAGTTGTGGGCCAGCTAGGGTGTGGTGCGTATTTTGTACTGTCAGGAGTCTCTAAAAAGATTAACTTCCATTAATTTTTCACGTGAAAAACCGAAAATGCCAATTTCAGCAAGAGGTATACACTGGAAGGTGATTATTTTTTAAACCGTTAACGACCTAAAGTGTGAACCATGTTGCTTCCTCAAATTTGAGGGAGAATCAACTGGCGTAAACTTCGAACTTCTAAGAGCCACCCACTTCGAGAAAAGCAGATTTTCATTGGTTTAAAACTTCAAAATTCAATAAAACCAATAAATCATGGCAAGTTTTAATTAAAACCGGATTTTGTATTCCTATAAGAGATGCTCGTAAAACCATTGCCACCAGTTTTTCTAAGAAAAGACCTTAAAACGCCGAAATTCAGTAGAAGCTACACATGTTTACATTTTCTATTTTGCAACCGCAAGTGTGACCCATCTTATTATTTCCTCAAATTTGAAGGAGAATCGATTGGTGCAAATTTAAAACTTCTAGGACTCACACACTTCGAGAAAAGTAGGTTTTCTTTCATTTAAAATTCCAAAATTGAATAAAACTAATAAAAATTGTATTTTGTATTTTCAAAGGCTCTAGTGAAACCAATTTCCAGCAATTTTCCTGATAAAAACTTTAAAACGCGAAATTCACTAGAAAGCATAATTTTGTAAAAGTCTTTTGCGACCGCAAGTGTGACTTATCTTCTTTCCTCCAAATTTGAAGGTGAATCGATTGGTGCAAATTTAAAACTTCTAGGGCTCACACACTTCGCAAAAAGTAGCTTTTCTTTAATTTAAAATTCCAAAATGCAATAAAACTAATAAATATTGGCAAGTTTTAATCAAAATTGCATTTTGTACTATCAAATGAATCAATGAATCAAATGAATCAAGTGAAGCCAATTGCCAGCAATTTTCCTGATATAAACTTTAAAACGCGAAATTCACTAGAAAGCATTTTTGATTTAAGTTGTAAATTGAGCAGATTAACCTGCATTTTTAATTTTAGTTGTACATTAAGCTAATAATCTCCATAATTTACAACTTAAACCTCGACTTAAACAAAAATGACTACCGAATTTTCATCGTCTCTGTACTTTTTGTAACAAATTACGCGATTTAGAGCCTTGGAAGAAAATTCACAAAAAATTTAGGGATGGATTAATTTTCATTTTGAAGGACATTTTGGAAAGAGGAAAGAACGACTTTCAAACCCCATTGGCCTAAATAATGGTGATAAATTAAAGTCCTTAGGAAGGACACTGATGGTGCGAATTCAAATCCAATAAATGGCATCGACGACCTCAACCTTCGTCGACTACGTCGACTATAAAACTAAAAAACATTGCACAAAACCTAACGAAGATATGCAAAAAAGAAAACTGTCCGGTTTTTTATAAACCACCCTTTAGAAAAATTCAATAAAAAAAGGAGCCGCGCGGTTCGAAATATTTTGAAACCAAAACCGATGACAAATGCAGCCACAACATTTCAGTAGTGTCACTTGCTACCGCCCATGGGAATAACGACGTATTTTAAACCCCTTTAGCCGTGATTTTACTATCTAGTATGTACTTATAATAAAATAGCAACAGTTAAGTTGCTAAGTAAGTAAATAACAATGATGAGTACTCTTCAAGTACCTAAATTAACATAAATCTGACACTTTAAAAAAACTAATAGATTACGCCCAATCATCCACTAACACTTGAATGATCATCATTGACATTTAAGTTAGCTGCAGCTACAATAGCAGCAAAGCTACTTGAAGTACCCAACAAAAGTACTTCAAAACTACGAAATACTTAATAAAAAGATGTATCAATCTTAATTGGTTCTCAGTTAAAGTATAATAGCTGCTTCATGAGATATTTTAACAATTCTTCCACCCTAATTACACATCCAATTTGTAGATTGGATTTCCCTTGTGAAGCAATAATTACATTGGCAACTTTCCACAAATCGCTGCCACGAATTTTTAAACACCAATTTTGTTCTTATTTAGCAGTTTCCTGGATCTATAAATTTATCGAAAAATGTCAAGCCTCACTTAATTTTCATCAACGTTGCCCACGTTGTCTCAACGTATAATTTTCTAAGCGTAACCGCAAAGGACGATGCACAGAGGTCGTGCGATAAGGCTCTGGGATTATTATAATTTGAAGATGGTAATCTTTAACGCGCTCATATCCATATGCAGAATCCTTGATTAAAGTTGCAGGATTGTTTCGAGCTAAAATTCTACGCCTTAAACGCGAATTAAGTGGCGATTCCGTTTCCGGCTTCTTGCTTAATCGCAATAAAATTAGAAGATGAATGTAACACCTACGTTGATGTCTTCATTCTAGGATGAAATGCCAACCAGTTGATTCTAGTAGACATTTTTTTAAAAACTAGATTTATTGCAAAAGTTCAAGGCATGGAGAAAAAAGTGAAATGCCTTCAGGAAACAAAGGAGTAGTTTTGGCGTCAAAATTTTTGACTTACCTTTTGGGAATCGCTCCTCATCCAGGTCCATTATCCTGTATCACTGCACTAAATAACAACACTTGAAGACCTTGTTGGGTAAACACATCGCGCACAAGATGCGAAAGCCTGCGGTGGTCCACCTAACGTTATTAGCGATAGTTGCAGTGTGTTAACAGACCAAAGACATATGAAAGTGTAGCCCGAAGCCGTTGTCGGCGGGTCTCGACCACGCTCGTTCACTTGCTGAACTTGAGCTTCAGGAGGGATTTCAGCAGGATTGAGTCCCTTTTTCAAAAACTGAAAGTTTTCAGGTTGACGACCTCGCTCCGACATTTTTTCCAATTTAAATATTTAACTTGATTACATAAACTGCTATTAAATTGGAAAAATTAACCGAGCGCCAGAAACATGAAATTTATTATGCGCATTGAAAACGACCCATATTAACCCGTAATTCTCGTTGAAATAAGAGTGAACGTGATTATGGAACAACTTTTACTTGTGAGAGGTGTTTCGTACATGGCACTGCTCGGATACGACCCAGGTTTTTTGCGAAAATGGGTTTTCATTGAAACGTTTAGATTATTTTTGTCAGTCGATTCATAAGCTCATAACTTTTTCAGAATGGAATTCTGGCGAGCGCTTCTAAGTGAAAGCATATCTGGCGAACTGCACGATCTTCAATGATTGAACTGAAAATTTCGTACGTGCATTTGCAACAGTGCAACACTTACCTACTTAAGTAGTTATAGCTGATGCAATAAGAAATAACAAAAAGATGTTTGCTAATAATTTTGAATTGCTGCAAGTGCAAAATAGTTTACGTCGAGGTCAACTGACCAAAAACGGCATTTTATGGAACCGTACTGTTATAATTTTGTACTTAAGATAAACGACATGAGATTTGTAGTTTTTGATCTTATTTTCTTTGTGTTAAGGTCAGTTTTTAGATTTTTCATCTTGTTAGTTGTTTTTTAAACAGACGTCACCTAAATACTGAAGGCTAAAGAGTAAAAAACTAGTGACAAAACTCTGAACAATAAAAAAAATTCGACGTCAGCAACATAAAAGTTTCTTGTTGCTGCGGATTTTATTCGTTAAATGCGTTTTTTCGGGACTTTAATGTAACGTTAAAACTTAAAGTAAGGCTTTTCTTCAATGTTTGAGCGTCTTTCGATCGATTTACAGTGCGACCCAAAAGCTGTTATTTTTCTTTGACCCAAACGTTTTTTCATTTTCCAGGCAACTGTTTTGTATTTTGTGTTAATTTCTTTTATAGCTGAAGATGGAGTAACACTCCGAAACGCGTCCTAAACAGTAAGTAAGATTTTGTGGAACGAGACTGTGAAACTACCTTGTGTAATCAAACATCAGTTCCTCTTTGAAAAATGGACCAAGCTTTCAACCAACTTAAAGTAATGATTTAGAGCCGAGCTTAAAGCCGATTTCATGATCAAAATTTGAATGTCCTTTAAATCCTTGCCTAGCAACATTTCAAAACGGCTGCTCCTGATTGGTCAAAATTCCCTTTAAATACGACTTTAACCTTAAAGGACCTTCGTGACCGATTGCACCGTAATTTTCAGAATCCCTTAAAGATAAGTGACCGGAGTGACCCTTAAAGTCCTTGGAAACCATAGTTTCAACAAACGTATTTACTTACCTGTCTTTAAGGAACCACTTAAAATTACGGGGGGGGGGGGCAATCATAATCAAAATTAAAGTGTCCTTTAAATATTTGCCTAGCAACATTTCAAAACGGCTACTCCCGTCCCAATTGATCAAAATCTCTTTCAAAGTTCACTTTACTCTAACTTTAATGGACCGTTAACTTTTTTTATGAAATCGGTCCTTAAAGCAAAAAAAGCAGAAAACGATTTTAATTAGGTAGATCTAGATCCAGATATTTCCTCTATCCATAATTTTTCCTCCGATTTTCTAAACTTTTCCATCTATAATGCTGTCGTTTTTCACTTTCTACAATATGAGGGAGATTAATACAGTGTGTCTCATTTTAACTGGAACCACCCAAGTATTTCGGTTAGCATTGAACAAATCAATTCGCTCTTTTCTTCTACGTGTAAAGCTTCAAAATCTGCATCTCTAGGATACTTCACCTTTTCTTATCCCGAAATCTCAGCCCACTGCGATTAATTAAAAAGGCCAAAAATAATGAAATCGTATTAGACATTTTCTTATCGAAAAATTTTATTAAGAAAAGTTGCTCAGGATGGGTAAATTCAAAGTTTCAGGCCGAAATAAAAATGCTGAATTTCTTGAGGAAAAAACCAAAAATATCGAAAACTTCAATATTTTTGCAACAAAGGGTTGATCTGCAATAAAAAACAATTGAAATGAGTTTGTTTTACATTTGCTGTTAGCTATGGCTGGGCAAAATTTTACAATCGGAGAAAAAGTTGAAATTATAAACTACCTATCACCAAAAGATCTAAAAAACGCTACTTTTTCTGCGATTGTTAAATTTTGCCCAGCCTGGCCAACCGCAAATGTCAAACAAACTCATTTTAATTGATTTTTATTACACATCAACCCTTTTGTTGCAAAAATATTGAAGTTTTCGATACCGTAAAGTGGGGTCGAATTGGCCACTTTTCAAATTTAAAAGGCTGTAACTTTTGACACAGTTGGCCGATTTATTCCAAGTTTTGTGTATATACGAGTCTCGATGCGTACTTTCAGGCTGTGCTATGCATATTTTAATTGATTCAAATTGAACAAAAATATTTCAAAAAAATAGGGTGGCCAATGTTACCTGGCAAGTGGGGGTCAAATTGGCCACGTGTTCATTTTGCCCCGTTAAATCAATTTAAACCGTGTTAGATTTAAGATTGGCCCAAAAAAAATTTTTTTTTTCATTTGCCAATTTTGTAGGGTATAAAACCCTTGTACATAACACATATTTTCTGTGTGATAAATGCATTATATTCTATTGAACGTCAAAAAGATACTTTATTTATAAAAATAGACAATATTCATATAAAAACAAACACTCCAAATTTCATTCCCAACTTCTGTCTCAACTTCACTAAATAAGTAACTGGAACGGAAATTCTTCACCGCCCTTGTGATTGTACATACATCTTTCCCCTTGTAGTACCACCCAAAATTTAGTGGCTCGTAGGGCGGCCAAACTTACCCTCCCAACCTGTAAAAATGTCGGTCTAAGTTTGGCCACCCTCTAGGAGCCAGAGGGGTGATTTACCCCCATTAAATTTGGGTGGTACTACAAGGGGAAAGATGTACCCAATCATAAGGGCGGTGAAGAATTTCCGCTTCAGTCACTATTACCTAGTGGGGACAGGAAAAGTTTTTTAACCTTCGATTTTCGTAGAATTTTTGTAGTCCGAAAAATATTTTTTTTTGCAATAACCAAGCAATTGATTACGAAAAAATTATACTGGAGGTAAGAGGAAGGTTTGCCCTATATGCTACAATATTTTAAACTGCCAAATAATAAACATCAAAATTGTACAGAGCGCCACTAACAAATTCTAAAAAGTGGTCAATCTCACACCGAGTGCCAAAGCCACCCCACTTTACGGTACACAAAAAAACAAAGCCTTAAAAATAAAGCATCATAACAACTTTTTAAGTACATATCCCAGCAACATCTTCTAATCCTCTAATTCTTACCTTTACCTAATTTAGAAGTTCATTCTGATTGGCGTTCTTGAATTGCTTCCCATTTGAAAATTATCGAACCCGTAAAGGAAAATTCGCCTCAGATTAGGTTCAGGAGTCCGCCATTATCAGATTTTCCCCGAGTTCTGGGACATCCTGTGTACAAATTACGTGTATACAACACCACGTAATAAATGTATCTTTTTTTCGTTCGTTTTATTAACGCACTCCGCCTACGGCGCCGTCAATTAAACTTCAAACTTATGAAAAAAGTTTTACTTTCATTCTATAGTTGATCAAATAACACTATTTACTATAGAATTGCTGTTTATGTAACGAGTTTTTATGTAAATATTACATTTCACTTTATTAAGCACCATTGTGTGAATGTGTGATGTAAAAAAAAAACCGCAATTTCAATCTGAAGGGTCGAAAATCGAACAGAGTTGAATTTTAAATTAGGCGGGAAAGCTCACGATTCGCGCATTGACATTACGTCAATTTTGACACCAATCTCTAAAATCGCTTGACAGCTGTCAATTCCCACAATAATTATCGAGTTTTTCAATTTTCAAGCAATTTCATCAAGAAACCACCGTGAAAATGGCTTTAGCAATGCAAAGAAAAGCCAACGTAAGTATTTTCAACAATTCTGAACGTGCATTTACCTTTCTTCAATTTTTAGGTTAGGTTGCCTCCAGAAATCAATCGAATTTTGTATATCCGAAATCTACCCTACAAGATCACTGCCGAGGAAATGTACGATATTTTTGGAAAATATGGGGCCATAAGACAAATTAGGGTAGGTAACACACCCGAGTCTAGGGGAACAGCTTTCGTGGTGTACGAAGATATTTTTGATGCAAAGAATGCCTGCGATCACTTATCCGGATTCAACGTTTGCAACCGATACCTTGTGGTTTTGTATTATCAGGCAAGTAAGGCGTTTAAGAAGACGGATATTGAGAAAAAACAGGAGGAAATTGACAAAATGAAGTCCAAATATGGAATTAACACATAAGTTCTTTAAAAATTATGTTCACAATACTGATTATCATTTAATTAATATATTATAATTTGAATACTTTAATTTGTGTTTATGTGACTAATGATCAAAATCAATTGATATGGAGTAACTTCTGAAAATTCAATGAAATTCAGTGTTGGGTATGCAACCAGACATACACATGCAATGTACAGCGCACAACAAAAACAATGGCAGGGTTGGAAGAAAAATAGCATAATTTTACGATTTTTATTTATTTAACCAAAAAAATGACTTTGGTATACAAGCACTAATTAATGTTTGTCAAAATGGCAAAGTTAAATTACACATAGCTAACCCAAAATATATATAAATACAAAAGAGCAATTTATACAGAAATTGTTAGTGTACCACAATTGAAAAATATTGCAGAAGATACAAATTATTGGTTATTATTAAATATTGGAGAGTATTACGCTACAACTACCAATTGAGTATATTATGTATATAGCACACTTAAGATAACACTTATAATGGCATTTCAAACCATTATCACAAAAAAAGTAAAATTACACTTGTCATCAATTTATGAGCCATTAAGTCAGACTGTGATATTAGAGAATTAAATGACTAGTAATCAAGTTACAAATCTGTGTATATTTTACCAAGATCTATTAGGAACTTGTAAATCATTATACACCAAGAAATTAATATCTTGTCTAAAATGCCATAGGATAACTGGTTTTTAAGTTTACATCTAGACTACTGATATCTTGAGATACTACTGAATAAATTGAAGCATATCTGCCGAGTATTATTTGGATAAAATTGTCTCGCTTTTGTTATATCTAAATAATTCGTTTTTTACATCTATGCATGCATTAAAGGGTAGAAACATTGATATATTTTCATAAACTAGCGGCTAAATTAAACAGTTTTTGCGCAATCTTTGACAATTTCTAGATTTTAAGTATTTCGTCTTTTTTAGAAGAAAAAATCGTCAAAGATTCTTCGCAGAAAGCAATTTCTTACACGTAGCGCTTATAATTACAGAAGCTGGCGACGCACAACCTTCAACACTTTTACAGCACAAAAAATTAACAAAACCATATCGCCAACCCGACTAAACCTAAAAAACAAAAAAAAAACAAGCGAAAATTAAACTACCCACTATAACACGCCTACAGCAGGAAATCATATCATCATATCAATATAAATTTTGGCACCACTGTAGACTGTAAAAAAATTGGTAGAGAAATAATATTCACAAACCTCAAAATATCACATGACACATTGAGCCACTGTACAACAAACAAATCGGAAACCATCAAAAATCTTGGCAAAATGTGTACGTATTCGTAAAGGCGGCCTGGACGGCCCCGCAACTAAAATAAATATTTGGTACGAAATTGGTCCTAGATATCCACGTCGATTATTCGCGCAAAATTTGTGCCGTCAAAATTCGAAAAAGTCGTGAATGAAAAACCAAAGTCAGTCTCAAGGATATTCTGCGAATATCCCACGTGAATATCTACGGCGGAGGACTTCATTGTATACATTGAAAATGTGACGTAGACAGTGAAGTTGGGTTTGCCTCTTCGTTCTTCTTTAAAGATTACACTGCCACAGTATCGTAGGCTGTGAGTCCCCCGTTTGCTTGGCCTGTTTCGTTTCTAAAAAGATAAAAAAAGCTCACACCTGCAATCACCACAATACTTCGGCAAACGAAGAGATTAGTCACGAAATTACTGTACACACAAAAAACAGTGCAACAGATTAAAACAAAAAGAAGCAAGAAATATGCAGTACACACTTACAGTTTCCTGTTTAAGAGTTTCATGAAATAAACGGTTATTATTAGTGATGTTTTTTCAATTTATTGATCAGTAACTTTTTTTGCTTAGTTAAATTCACTCTATAATTTATATTGAAATTTCATTATGATAACTTATAAAAAAAAGTCCACAATCTGACCACTAAATTGCAAGATGTAAGTATTAATTATGATGTCACATCACTAGTTAGCAATATTTAAGTGAGACGAAAATGTGTTGTCTATAGATTTGTTTGCTTCGAAAACTACAGAATTTCTGAATTTTATAATATTATACATGAGGAGGAAGTTTACACACGCACCGAAGGCGAGTGTTGTAATCATTCGATGAAAAATGCGAAATTTTATCCACAGTTCTTGCAATATTTAAATGGCAAACGGTTTAACTAGACTTTATTTAGATTTTACTAAGTAATTGTTTTAAAATTCGCTCAGTTTACCATTTCTTCCTAATTTAGTTACAAACTCTCTTTGTAGTCGGTTTGAAATTCCTCATGGACCACAGAAATAAACCACGAAATAAAAAGTATATACACCTGAAACCAGACCTTTCAAATTTGACAAGATTTAATTTTCACCTCTGGAACACTCTTACCCAGATTATTTGACAAACCTGTCAATGTCTGTCATTTTACTATCAAAATGAAAGTCTGTATTACACAGCTGAACTCTGAAAGGATTTATTGATCTGGTCCAGACGGTTATACATATTATGTTGGATAAATAATTTGCTGATTCGATTCAACTAAAAAAAAATGACAGCCAATCAAGGTCACTCTATTACTGTGATCATTTACCTTATTTGAGTCTCTTCATCAAAGTGTGTCCCATAAGGTAAACACACTAATTGGCTAAATAATTTGCCGTTTTCACTGAATTTCTTTGATTTTAATGGTGGCAAATCAAAGCCGCTTTATTACGGTGACATTTACCCTATTTTATTCACTTCAGCAATTGTCTCGTAAAGTGAATGTACCAGTTGGATAAATAACATGCTGACTGAACAGAATTTCAAAAAATATAGTGATAGCCAATCAAAGCCTCTTTATGACTGTGACAATTACCTACCCTAATTAATTCGCTTCATTAAAGTGCTGTGCATCATAAGGTTGGTTAAATATCTTGCTGATTGAAAATAATTTAAAAAAAAATGATAGCCAATCAAGGCCGCTATACATATTACTAGGGCATTCACCTTATTTTCTTCACTTCATGAAGCTGCCTCATAAGGTAAATGCACCAGTTTACTGTATAACTTTCTGATTGGACTAAACTGTTGTTAAAATATTACTGTCACATTTTGGTGGCAGTGACTTGTCAGGGCCAATAAGAGTTTCATCATGAAATGTTTTATTTACTAGACTTTGTTTTATTTGAAAATATCGACAGTCAAAGTGACTTCGAAAAAAAATAGCAATACAATAGCAAATATTTAATAATTTGTACTATCCAAAAATACAAAATTGAGAAAAAAACGCATTTATTTTGTTATCACAATACCACTAGATTAGAGTGTTTCCGAATCTAAGAAACACGAATTTCGTTGGACTTGGTACTTTTCAAAAAAAAAGTATATTTTCATGCCTAGTACCTCCAATGTTTAATTTGATTGTACTATCCAGAAATACAAAATTGAGAAAAATAACGCGAATTTTGTTGGACTTGGTACTTTTCAAAAAAAAGTATATTTTCGTGCCTAGTACGTCCAAACTTTGACTTACATAGCAAACAATCCACAGAAAACCCACAAAACGAATTAGGAAACATTCTTGCAAATATTAAACACCGTTGTGACAGTGGGTACGGTTACGAAAAACGTGTGTACTGACCTTTCAATCAGTTTGCGCATTTCCTCGTGAGACATGCCATCCTTTGCACTACCTCTCATTACTGAAAACAAACCACACTTACTACACGACCACGAGACACGAAAAAACTTAAAATAAAATATGCGAATGCCAAAATAAAAAAAGATCATGCTGTTAACACACACACAAGTTTGATTAATCTCCATGCGACACGTTAATCATGAATGATCGATGAAGAAACAAATCATCACTCCTCACAACCGACTTACCCTGTTCATTTTCTGAAAATAAATCAAATTTTAGATACAAATAAGCGGTTAATTTGGTTGTTTTAAGGCCAATTTCAGCAAATTATTCACGAAAACTTAATAAATCAGGGGTGAAACTTACCACCATAAGGCCGATTGTTGATGAGTTGGTCTCGATCACATTCTGCTTCTGAAATTTCATTGCTATCTTTGGAATCGTTGAATGAGGGATCGTGGTTGCGGGGTGGGGGTGGAGGGGGCTCTGGGCTGCTATTGGTCGGCTGCAACCGCAGGGAACCCAATGATCGTCGACCAATGGAGCCTCGACTGCCATATTGGTCATACGGAGCTCCGTATCCTCCATACTGGGAGCCATACTGTTCGTCCTCAGGTGCGCAATTTGCGGGATCGTCATATTCAGGACCGGGCGAGTAAATGCTTCCATTACCTAAAAAAAAATTTAATTAAAACAAAAAAAAATAATAAATAATAATAAAAATAAAATTACCCTGAGAACCGACTCTGTCGTATCTTCTGTTTTGTCGAGGCATCGATTGGGAGCCCGATCGGGAGTGAGCTTGATGGGGTGTGTTCATCCCAGATGGTCCCATGGTACCCGAGTGAGGGTGGGGGAATGTCTGGAACTGCATGGCTTTGGTAGGGTCCATTTCTTCGCGGAAGCCTAGGAGGTGGAACGTCGCGTAGGGGCAGATTTCGTCATCCATTCCTAAAATGAAAATGTTTCTACTTTTTGCGATTTTCCTAGTGCAGAGAGTGAAGTACTTTTTCGTGTTTCAAAGAATCTACTGTCAGCTTTCAGCAAAGTTTTATTCAGAAACCAGTTTTAGCTTCTAGCACTGTGAGTCGGGCTTTAAGTGTCAAAAAAATAGAAACAGAGGTTTGAAGTTTGGAGTTTGAGATATGCTAACATTTAAAGTTCATACGCTGCAGGATAGATTTTAACCAATCACAGCGTCGCTTGCTGACATCACCCACCACCAACTTCATGGATTAGTTCAATTGTCATTTAAAGTTGCAATTTCAGTTTTAATTGCAACTTTAAACTTGCAATTAGCTTAATTGACACTTTAAATTTGCAATTAAGTTGTAATTGAAACTTTAAAGTTGCAATTAAGCCTTAATTGACACTTTAAACTTGCAATTAAGTTTTAATTGAAACTTTAAACTTGCAACTAAGCCTTAATTGACACTTTAAACTTGCAATCCGCTTAATTGGCACTTTAAACTTGCAATTAGCTTAATTGACACTTTAAACTTACAATAATTACGTTTTGATTGAAACTTTAAACTTGCAATTAGCTTAATTGACACTTTGAACTTGCAATTAAGTTGTAATTGAAACTTTCAACTTGCAAGTATCGCAAAAAAGTGGACATAGCCAGTTTTAGCATTGGACCCTCGAATTAAGTTTTAATTGAAACTTTAAACTCGCAACTAAGCCTTAATTGACGCTTTAAACTTGCAATTAAGCTTTAACTGGCACTTTAAACTTGCAATTAGGTTTTAATTGAAACTTTAAACTTGCAACAAGCTTTAATTGACACTTTAAACTTGCCATTAGCTTAATTGAAGCTTCAAACTTGCAATTGAGCTTTAATTGACACTTTAAACTTACAATAAGCCTTAGGGCCGATTTCATAATAAAAGTTAAAGGTCCTTTAAAGTTAAAATCGACTTTAAATGGGATTTTGACCAATCAGGAGCAATCTTTCTGGAATGTTTCTAAGCAAATATTTAAAGGACACTTTAATTTTCATTATGAAATTGGCCCTTAGCCTATACTTTAAACTTGCAATTTAAAGGGTTCATTAAGCTAATTGCAAGTTTAAAGTGTCAATTAACATAAAGCAGCACAACATGGCTCTTCTACGCCTTCGTAACCATAAAATCCATGGATAAGCTCAATTGTCATTTAAAGTTGCAATTTCAGTTTTAATTGAAACCTCAAACTTACAATAATTACGTTTTAATTGAAACTTTAAACTTGCAATTAGCTTAAGGGCGTGTTTTTTCATCTCATGTTAACTTTAACATGAGGTTTGTCACCTTAGCTTCCATTGTGACAACAATTTGTTTCTATGGAAATAACCTTATGTCAAATTTGTTTAACATGAGATGAAAAAACTGATCCTAATTGAAACTTGAAACTTGCAATTAAGCTTTAATTGACACTTGAAACTTGCAATTACATTTTAATTGAAACTTTAAACTTGTAACTAAGCCTTTCGAACCTTTTCATCTTAATTGACGCTTTAAACTTGCAATAAGCTTAATTGGCGCTTTAAACTTGCAATTAAGCTTTAATTGAGACTTGAAACTTGCAATTAGGCTTTAATTGACACTTTAAACTTACAATAAGCGTTAACCTATACTTTGAACTTGCAATTTAAAGGGTTCATTAAGCTAATTGCAAGGTTAAAGTGTCAATTAGGGCTTAATTGCAAGTTTAAAGTGTCAATTAACATAAAGCAGCACCACATGGCCCTTCTACGCCTTCGTAACCACAAAATCCATGGATTAGCTCAATTGTCACTTTAAGTTGCAATTTCAGTTTTAATTGAAACTTTAAACTTGCAATAATTACGTTTTAATTGAAACTTCAAACTTGCAATTAGCTTAATTGACACTTTAAACGTGCAATTAAGTTGTAATTTAAACTTTCAACTCGCAATTAGCTTAAGGGCGGGTTTTTTCATGTTATGTTAACTTTAACATGTCACCTTAGTTTCCATTGTGACAACAATTTGTTTCTATGGAAATAACCTCATGTTAAATTTAACATGAGATGAAAAACCGGCCCTAATTGAAACTTTAAACTTGCAATTAAGCCTTAATTGACACTTTAAACTTGCAATTAAGTTTTAATTGAAACTTTAAACTCCGAACTAAGCCTAATTGACACTTTAAACCTGTAATAATCTTAATTGACGCTTTAAACTTACAATAAACTTCAACCTACACTTTGAACTTGCAATTATTTAAAGGGTTCATTAAGCTAATTGCAAGTTTAAAGTGTCAATTAAGCTAATTCAAGTTTAAAGTGTCAATTAATTCTTAATTGCAAGTTTAAAGTGTCAATTATCATAAAGCAGCACAACATGGCCCTTCTACGCCTTCGTAACCTTGAGCTTGTCCCAAGTTTCACCAGTGACGTCACGGCGGACTACTTAGAACCATTTTTCAGTTTCTTTGACACTGACAGTTGCTATAAGCAACTTAAAAAAGTCCGATTCACACCGCCTCTGTGTATGTTTAAAAATATAATTCAGATCATTAACAAATAACGAAAATACTAGAAAAACTTTACTGAACGCTGCAGTTTGGATGCAGAGAAATACCTTACGATCCCCTTGTGAAATCGATTAGTGTCGTGCTGTTAATTACGTAACATGCAAAGCACACGGCAGCTCTTAAGCGACAAAAGCAACAAAACTTACGACAGTTTGAAGAGTAGACTATACTATTTTTGTTAGTATCACAGGCACACTGTACAGTTAGTGTTTCTCACGCTAGCCAACACGATCATGTATAGCAGCGACCAAATTATAGTAAGGGCCTCAGGCAGCGGCAATTAGTATCCCGCTGGCTTTTGTTTGCGGCAGACTGAACAAATCCATCGTAAACAAGGTGTCAATAGATGGACAGGGGTGGGCTTGTTCACCACGTGTTGAAGAAGCCGCCGAAGTAATAATCTATTATTTACATGATTTTGAAGGACTAGTGAAGAAAATGTCGAGGAAATGCCTTATTTACGAGTGAGGAGGTTAGAGTACCTGCAGTAGGAGGTTATTTTTAATAAAAATACTGCGCATAACTAGGAAGCAATCGTCTCTGTTCTTAATGCGGCCCTGTTTCTTATAGTATATGTATTATTATGTATTTTATAGATTATAAGTGTTTTTTGTTTGCTCAGGACTGAAGATGGGGCTTAATCCCCGAAACATGTATCACTCTTAATTAGCATAAACAAATTTTTGTGGATTGACTTCGAAACTCCAAGAATTTTTATTGAACTTACCCTCATCCACTTTGAGAATTATGGATCATTTTACTTCAAGACTTACAATAATTTGGTCGCTGCTATACTACGAAAGACAACTTCCTCAATTTCTTAGTACCAGAAGCAGTTTTAAGCCAAACCATTCGTTTTAAGACAACATTTTACCTCTATGAGTATGTACAGTTTCGTTTGAACCCCTCCGACTTCTAAGTTCTTCGTACAAATGGCGGCGGGGATCCCAAGTAGAATGAGAACGATAATGAGCTCCTATTGCACATTTAAGATATGAAAGCACTTAGTACCTGAATGAGACTTGCTTGATGCTTGACAGATGACTCGAAACACGTTAAAATTAAACAATTTTTTTAATAATAATTGCGCACAGCAACGAAACAGATAAGGGAAAATAATATGGGCATGCTTAAAAAGCCAGCTCTTACTTAAAGCGCTACCTCGCTTGATCCTGTCACAGGTGTTGTAGTTTGATCCGGGCACGGGGGGCAGCTTCCTATTGGGCGGGGCGATGTAACCGAGTTCGTCGCGTAAGTCGGGTCTTCGTTTGTCCAAGGTCGAGGATGCGTTCACTGATTGGTTGTAGACTACGTCATCTGGGAATTAAAAGTTGTAGGAGCAACGTGGGGGTACTCTATCTGCCGCAGTTCTGTCAATACGCCCTCTGGTGGGGTGACGTCACAAGTGAGGTGACATGTCATTTGACACTTGGCGTCATCGCCAACTTTTCATTTGTAGGAAGAAAAAACCTATACCAGAGGGCTTCCAGTGCTAGCTTTGCAAAAATAAATGATGATTTTCGAAAAATGACATGAACAAATTTAAAAAAGTCCAAAATTAAATCGAACTACGAACAATTTCTAAAACTAAGCAATTTTTGTTTTTTTGACCAGATACTACTACTTCTTGATTAAAACAAAAAATTCACGATTCTAACTAATTTTGTGACGTTACATGGAGACTGTATTAATAATTAATGCAGTCCTCCATAGTTTTGTTGGAAATGGCACCGAATGTGACGCTTGTCATTCATTTCAGCGTTTCTCATTGATTCCCTTCTCCTCTGTGACGTCACGCGACTAGCAATACGAGAGGGTGTCTCCCCTTAAATAGAATGGTTAATTTATTGCTTTCATTTTATAGTATTTTTTGTAAGATTACAATTATTACAAGTTTACCGAAGACAACATGGTTGGCAACACTGAGAATTGATATGTGATGAAGTCTTCTTTAAGACACTAATTTTAGGTTGACCAAAGTGCTTTTTGCTGTCTTCGTCTTACCTTCAAAGAAAATATTTTCTATCTCTTTTTACTAGTCTACCTAAGAATGAACGATTAGGGTAGGTAATATTTTTGAATGCCACCCTGTTGTTTGGAGGCTAACCGGGGTGCGTTCGTAAAATGTCGCCCGCTAGAGTTATATTTCCTGTCAAACTTTGCCTTAAGAGGCTACGTGCCTATGTCCTGTCTTTTTCTAGTCTTACCAAGGGGAACATTTCTGAACCAGAGAAGTGTCTGTCAAACTAGAATAGTTTAATTTGGTAGCACTGCACAAATCTTATTTTTGACGTTTGATTTTTAGCGCTTTCATCCGAGTCAACTCTGAGACTATCTCTATTTCATTTTTTTGATTAACTCGCCGTGAACGGGAAAAGGATGCAAGTACTCTGGCTCCCAGTACTTTTAAGAGTATTTGCATTCTTTTTTCGCTTACGGCGAGGTAATGTGAAAAAGTGAGATAGAGATTTTCTCAGACAAAAACGTTACTACACAAAGTTAAAACAAAAACAAATGAACCGCACAAAACACAAAGTAGTCAGTGATACTAACAAATAATCGAAATTTTATGCACTGTCGCCGACGTTATAAAACGAAAGATTGTAACGCTAACAAGGAAACCAAAGGAAATATATTGATGGCAGTAATGATTGTCAAATTTGCAATATACCGAGTACATGATTACCAACCCAACAAAATTAAGCTCAAAAAATACAGAACGATGAATAAAAAAACGAAGACCTTAGCGCACATTTTGATATTTGCCTCATTTTAAATTGTAAAAACATACTCTGGCAACACTATTACCAACTTAAAATTTGATGGAGAAACCTATGTGGTTCAATTTTTAAATAAATATCTAAAAATTAAACCTTTTTCTTGTGCTTGGCACATACAGTGCTGCTAAGCACAAGAAAAAGACGACATCGAATTCGTACAATTTGAGATCAACAAATACGTGAGTTGGCAGTACTGCTAGTAGTGCTAGTTTTTTTTAAATGGGGGTATTACGGTACCCTTGAATTATTGTTCTGATTAAAAGGCCTTTTAAAATAAGCTATGACGTGTTTTTGCACTTTCGAATAAAATGAAATATTAATTTTGATGACGGATGAACTACGTCCTCACAAAGAGTATGAGCCAACCTGTCCATTTCCGTCCTGTTTAATTTCGTCCATGTAAAATCTAATTTTGTATAATGGTTAAACAAGTGAGCGAACTGTCATCTATTTGTCATCTCTGTGTTCTTACACCAAGGCATTTTACACAAAGGTGAGATCGCCAGCACATACATCATCATTTTTTTAAAATTGCTTTTTGAAGTGGAATACTTAATAAAATCGAAATCAAAAACAATGGATCTGAATCAAATTTGATTATCTTTCGAATTACACTAATAATAAAGAAATTTGTGACATAGGTACCGTAATGGCCTATTATCGTCAATAATGTAACTGCGACTTTATTATCTTTAAACCAACAGACGGTTGGTGACACTGAAAATTGATCTTATAAAATTTCTCTGAGAAATTAGGTTCTAATGCTACCAACCTTGTTTTAGTTTACTGATTTTAGCTGCAATAAACAAAATAGAATACTATTGCCAACGTGATAAAATCTGATATCTTCAAGTATGTTCAAAGCGATGCTAAAAAAATTTCATTCATTGTAGTTCTTTTTTAACGTTGACAGCACCGCTAGAATGAAATTTTTGTAATATTACATAACTATGGTCTGTCCGGGATCCACACGACCGGGATTCACCCTATTTCCATGGTGAATCATTGTTGTCAACAATGAATCGCCATGGAAATCGGGTGAATCTCGGTCGTGTGGATCCCGGACAGATTATAATACACCGAGCTCATTTTTACAAACTAAAATTTGGTTGGCAACACATAATCGATCTGTGATGAAAAGTCTTCCATAAGAGACAAATTTCAAGTTGGTCAAACTGCTTTTTGCCTGTAATACCAAAAGAGACTCACAAATTACTACTAGGTTATACTATGGTGGACGTAATAACACTACCTACCAACATTACAAAAGTGAATCCAAAAGTTACAGAAAAATTTGGCATTTACTTTATAAAAACAAAACACAAAACGGTACTACTAACTGAAATCTTCACGGCTTTAAACTGTTTTTTCGCCGGTAGTCATTAAAAGTGCATTTTTACTGCCTCTTTTGCGGCATAAAAGTCAATTTTTTTAATGACAATCGGCGAAAAAATTATGTGTTCAAGCCGGCAAAAAAACAGATTGGTAGCGCAGTAAATCTGTAATTTTTTTGCCTACTTAAACAAATAATTATTTGCGTATGTACAGCACAGCGCTGGCAAATAAAAGTAGAGAAAAACAAATGTTATCTTTCAAATTTTTAAATTTAATACATTCGTTATTGGCAACACTACCAGTCCTAACTTCTGATTCACGTTCAATATTGCTAAACCAAAGGTTGACCCAACTGATTAAAAAAAAAACAAGTTTGCGGTTTGGGTCATCCAATATCGCCAACTTTATTACAATCGACTGTTCTAAGCAGTGCGGCCAACGTACACTAACTTTGAACCACATGCCGCCAGAAATCAAGTAGGCAACATTTGAAGATTTGCCTATTCGCTTTTAATTTTATTGCGAACCCTTCAAACGAAAAAAAAGAAACACTAGCCCAAGGCGAGTGCTGCAATCATTCGATGTAATGGTCAACCACGAATGAAATGGAAAAAAAACCTTAATCTAGTCTAGTAAAATTAAGGTCACTGGATTTTTCTCTTGGGAGAGGTACGGCAAACGGTATGGAGATATAACAGGAAACATATACCTTTCTCTTTTAAGTTTGTATGAAAATGCCGTTAGATGTCAGAAAAATTACCTAAAGTTGTTTGTAAAATAGTTGCTTAGTGCTTACAAACTCCATTTTTGCTTATTTTGCAGTATATTTGACATATTGTTATGTTATGGTTTTATAGTGGATCACTTTAGTAACCGTTCCGTATTAATTTTTTGTGATTTTGGGCTTCCTTGCAGTAATTGGTTTCACAAAGACTAAATCAAGACAATTTCGTTTTATTTTTTAAATACAGCAGCAGTGCAGCAACAACAATATGCTTGAATTTAGCCCCAACTAACTATAAACACTCATCACGGTTTATAATTAAAAATTTCGAAGTTATTTGCGGTCAAAATGAGTAAGACACAGGCAATCAGGCGTACAGGCGTCCTTAATTTCTCTATAAACACCACAAAACACGTACTTATGACAACTACATAACCCATCCATCAGCTGTCCATCACCTATCTTCTAGGTGATCGCCGTTGGCCATTTAGTGGCATTTCGCTTTGCTTCCCCAATTAATAAAAATACAGTTATTAATAAAAGATAAATCAACAAATTTTTGTTTAGTGTTGATGACAACTGTAAAATAACAATGGAAGCAAGTCATTTCTCTCTTACTTATTGTAAGGCATTGTTCTCTGTCCTTTTTATATTTGTTCACACATCCGGTTGATTGCCGTACCTCTCCAAAGAGAGAAATCCAGTGACCTTAACTAAAATGACTACTGGAAGCCCTGCTATAATTAATATCAGCTGAGAGTGACAATGACAGAACTGCGGTCGGTCCATTGCTCGAAAAAACTCCCAACATACAATCGCTCCGGAGTCGAGTTTGCAACGGGCCGTTCGCCCTGCGAGTCAGGGCAACACAGATAACGACAATGCCGACAACAAGTACAACAACCGTGGCGGCTACAGGCACGGCAATATTCCAGTCTACCCAATCGGGTATCCATGGAAAGATCATCTTAACCGTCGGCGCCTCACTGATGGGCGCGATTGTACCTAGAATAACAGAAAGTCGCATTTACCTTTGTGGTAATTCCCTTTGCCTCGCAACACACAAATCACAATAATGGCAACGACAATGACGAGGACTGCCGCCACTACGGGTACTACTAGGTTTAGGTTCGCCAGGATTATTTGAATGGTGTCTTCTTTGGGGATTTCACGGGCCGGGGCAATAGTACCTGAAAAAACACAACAACGACTTTTGGTTGGTGGCGAGAACATTCAGGTACTATTGCGAGCGTTTTAACTGAAAGCTCAAATAAAACGGAAAAAAAACAAAACTGAAAGCGGAAGCTTTTCGACATTCAACTCACCCCCAGTGACTGTCAGAGTGGCGAATTCGTACTCGACCACACTGAAACCGGCGTTGTTGTGGGCTGTGACTCGGAGGTGGTACCGACAAGCTGGTTCTAGATCCAAAAGGACGAAGTTTTGTCCAGGTTTTACGTTATTCGACACTTGAATCCATTCAGCACTGAGTCTAAAAAAATATATAATATTAACATTTTGTACTGTTAGGTTCATTCGAATTCGTTTGTTATGTATGCTTTTGTCAATGACGAGGTGTACTTTATAGTGAACGACATATTTTGTTCACTATAAAGCACGTCGTCCTTGATAACGTAGTTTATAACAAACGAAGCTTCATTTGAATTCGTTTCTTACGTATACTTTTGTCAAGGACGACGTACTTTATAGTGAAAGACATGTTTTGTTCACTATAAAGCACGTCGTCCTTGATAACGTATTTTATAGCAAACGAGCTGAGAAAAACTTACTTTTTCTTATGTTCTATGACGAAATGCAACATGGGACAACCCCCATCCGACCAAGTATTCATATGAAGAGTAATACTATTCGAGGAAACTTCAATGAATTTATCCGCACTAGGAGCAACAGGTTTTTCGCCTCGAGTTCTCGGATTTAAAGTGTCAGAAGGATCACCAGTACCAATACTGTTGTACGCTGTAATGTAAACCTGGTACCTCGTTCCACACACTAAGTTCTCCAAAGTGTATTTTTCTACAGTTGGCCCTATTTGAACGGTTTCCCAATCACCAAATTCCGGTTTGTAGTGCACTGTATAGCCGTGGATGGGTTCGATGTCTAATTCGTGTGGTTTTATTTTCAAAGTTAACGAGTTTGTAGTGGCTGAAGTCAAGGTAATCTAAAAGAAAACAATATTTGAATTGATGTGGAGGTATAAAGAAGGTTATTTCATCACTATGAAGTGTTAATGGTGAAATAATCCAATCCTTCTTGAAAATTCGTATATTTATTTGATATAAATATTTTAGGGAACTAGTTTCGGCATAACTTTGTCCCCTATCAGTAACCTCGACCAGGTCACAGCAGGTCACTGTCACTGCCGTCACTGTCACTGTTACTGCTGTGACCTGAGGCGATTTCCCTTTAACCTTACCATAGGTTACTAACATGCGGAATTGAATTCCCTTTATATCTATATACATACGATGACGTCACAGCTTACTATAGTATGTTCAAAGAGGTTAATAATAATAATAATAATAATACATCTATTGTTCCCTTAGTACATAATAGTACTATGAACAAGAGGTTGCATATATTTAAACTTAACATAATTTTAAACTTAACAGAAAAATACTGGTTTCAACAGGTTTCAAAGAGGTTAAGAGCTCGCCTAGTTCTTTAGGCTTCGTTAACGTTGAGGTGTGAGGTTAATGTCTATGGGAAGTGATGCGATGGTGTGGTTGAACCTTTTTATGTTTATTATGGATATTGCAACTGAAAATTAAACTGATTTATCAACCTCCGTAAGCGCTTAAATAATAAAAATTTAGTAAATAATTGACAATATTAAGCTTCTTAGTAAATGAGACATTTGCAAATAGAAACCATAAGATAAGTATTGACTTGTAGCGCATGCAGTTGCCATTTGCCAAACAAATGTCAACCCACTATCAGCTGTTCCTGTCGTTTGTCAAATACGTTAGAGTGACGTCACAATATGTGTTAAAACTTTAAGCATCTGTCAGTTAAAGGGAAATCGCCTCTGGTCGAGGTTACTGATAGGGCTTTATATTAAATAAATATATAAAATTTCAAGAAGGATTGGATTATTTCACCATTAACACTTTAAAAGAAAAAACATACACCGCCCGATCCCGCACAGTGTTGTGATTTACCTGAGGTGCATGTGGGGGTGCGTTCACAATCAATTGATGCGTGACAGAGTCCTGTCCATAGTCATTTTCCACGTGGCAAGAATACTCTCCGGCGTTGTCGCGGCTGACATCACGAATAAATAAGGAGCCATCCGGTTGTTGCCGGATTTTGTCGTTTGAGGTAAATTGGATACCTTTAATTTTCCAGGTGATGACCGGTGGTGGCATTCCGACGGCCAGACAGGGGAGGGTTACGTCTTCCTTGTAGGTGGTTGTGAAAGTGTCGTCAAAGGAGGCGATTTTCGCAGGAACTGAAAATAGTTATTTGTTTAACAGGGCTATCGGCTATGAAACTTCAGGTCGCGGCAGTAAATCTGTTTTTTGCCGTGTTGAACACATAATTTTTTCGCTCATTGTCATTAAAAAGGTGCCTAGGCAGTAAAAGTCGCATTTTACTGCCGCAAAAGAGGCAGTAAAAATGCACTTTTTAATGACTACAGGCGAAAAAGTAAATTGTTCAGATTGTGCAAGATGTTTGTGGTTTTGGTACTTAAAAGTGCCTTCCAAGTACCATACTTTTAAATTCCTCATAGAAAATAAGTACTTGACTTTGAAACACTGGAACTTAACAAAGTACCTATTTGTATTCACTTGAAGCTTTAAAAAATTCTTCAACTACTGTTAACTGGTACCCAAGAACAAGTTTAGTAAAGTTCAGAGATATGGTTAAGCCATATTGGGGTCGGGTAATACTTATACAAATTCTGCAAAGTTTTGAAACTTTTGGTACTTACAAATTCTTTAGAAATGCGATAATTTTAAATTCTTCTCAGAAAGTATTTGATTTTGATTTGATGCATTTTATAAATAATGGTGTATCACAAAGGGAAAAGTTACTGCATTGGTATGGCAATGAAACTAGCTTTCACATTATGTGTCACAAGTCCGGGGGGTTGCCATTTGAGATTTTTAAGTTGGGGCTGCCGGGGGTTTTGGGGTGCGTTGAAAAATTTCACCGTACACGGATTTGGGTGTCCATCTCCAAATATAGATCTTTTGTAGTTCCAGAGAAAAGTCAAATTGTAACTTTAAAAAAAATCACCCTGTATACAATAAAACCGAAATATCGTTCCACGTAGATGTTAAACTATTTTAATAGTCTTGGGCGATAATGCATATATTGTTTCAGATTGGTACTTAAAAATGCTTTCCAAATGCGATACTTTTGAATTTCTCTTCGAAAGTACTGCAGAACAACAAAACATGAGATCAAGAGGGCCGTGAAATTTTAGTGGTACACCAAAATTTTACTGATACTCACATAGTTACACCTCACTGGAATTTAGTGAGATGTAAATATGTGAGTATCCGTAAAGTCTCGACGTGCCATTAAAATTTCACAGCTCTCTTATTTTGAAGTTTTGTTTGTCAAGTGGTACAGTTCGGGACAAAAAATTTTGGACGACAGATAATTTGAATGACAATTTATTGTAAAATCAGCTTTAGGGAATGTTAACCTCACTATTGTGACTAGTGTCAAATTACCAAAAATCGTCAGTCGTAGTGACTAGGCCTGCGACTTTTAATTGATATATCGATATATCGATTATCGATATATCGATATATCGATAAAAGTGTGTTATCGATATACCGAAATATCGATATATCGATATATCGATAACATATCGATAATATATCGATATATCGATATACCGATATATCGATATACCGATATATCGATAAGTTATTGATATATCGATATAGCGGTATATCGATAACCGGTGTCCCGTATATCGATACATATAATGATACTTCTGAAGTTCTGACTTTTTTTAAATGTAGGAGTAGGTATTCGGCCTGTCATTTATTGTTGACAACTGGCTAACATTGAAATGAATTGACAAAATTGAAGAATATTTGCGTATACGTCTTGGAGATATCAATATTTTCGTGCAGTGTATAATAAACAATTAGTATATAAACAATTTAAACAAGTGATGGTAGGAACAACTATACTTATTTAATCGATATATCGATAAATCGGTGTATCGGTATATTGATATATCGATATATCGATATATCGATATATCGATAAATCGGTATATCGGTATATCGATACATCGGTATATCGATATATCGGTTTATCGATATATCGGTATATCGATTAAATTTTAAATATCGATATTCGATATTCAAATTCCGATATCGCACAGCCCTAGTAGTGACATTAATGCTTGGTTCACATTAAAATTTTTTGAATTGACATAAAAATGTCTAAAATTTTTTGTCCCCAACTGTACTTGATCTTGATACACTAGAACTTGAGAAAACTATTATTTTGTACTTGAAACCTTAAAAAGTACTTCAAATCCTAGTAGTTCGTACCCAAGTAAAGATAAAGTATAGTTTGTCAAGAAATAATTGAACAGCCATAAAGACAAACCTTTTAACTTAAGCCGACCGCCCGTTGAGGTTGACAATGCAGGGGAATTCCCTCCATAAATCTTTCTACACAGCCCAAGTGTTTAAGTACGAGAGCGCCGTACAAGATTTTATGAGGGAATTCCCCTGCATTGTCAACCTCAACGGGCGGTCGACTTAAGTTAAAAGGTTTGCCTTTATGGCTGTTCAATTATTTCTTGGCAAAGTTTACGGAGAAACAATACAAACAATAAAAGTAAAAATAACGTTTCAAGCAGATATTAAACTAGGTACTTTAATACTCTAGGGCGATAATCCTTACCGCTCGTATTTGGAGAAACGGTAACTTTCTTAGACGGCTGCCCTTCACCAATAGTAGTGGCAGCAGTCACCCAAAACTCGTACTTAAGAGCACTATCGAGATTCTTGGCTTGGTAACTTAAGTTTTGATTTTTTAAGTTCGGCACAATCTTTTGCGACTTCACATCCTCATCTTTGTCAGCTTGCTTGTAATAAACCGTGTAATATTCCACAATGCCGTTGGGTTCAATCGGTGGTTTCCAGCTGGCGAGAATCGAATCAGCCGACATGACTAAAGCCTTTACAGAAACTGGAGCTTCAGGAACTGAAATTCGAAATGTAAAAGATTAAATAACTAATAAATTATTGAGGGTACCATCTTGTTCGGTCTGGCAGTAAATGGGTGCTGTTCTAACACCATCGCCTCCTGAAGTGTATGCCAAAATTTCCATGCTATAGTTGGTGTATTTTTTAAGGCCGTGTAAGATGGTTTCACTGGCTGCTGTGATTTTGGTGTCTTTCGTATTTTCATCTGAAAAGTAAATGATGGATTTTTTAGCGTTGGTTATTTTTTCATGAAAAGTACATTTGTTGAAACTTTTCATGAAATTTTGAAAAGTTAAAAAAAAATTAAAAGTTGTCCTACGGTAGTATTCAGTATTTTGCAGAATTAAATAAATCTACAACAGCTGAATAGGGAACATAATATAATATTAAATGACAAAAATAGTAAGTGTATAGGTAAACAAGTTATAATAAGTCAAAATAAAAGCATTAAACATTAAAATTCATCGTTATTTTCATCTTTTAAGTTGTATTTCACTTCATTTCACTGTTTCCAGTTTTGAAAGGTGAACCGCGTGAAATACTGAAGAGCCGAACCGAGGTTGTCAGTGTTGTTACCACATTAGCCGCATTGGTACTTTCAACAACTTTTCAAGAAAAAGTGAAAACTTTCAACATAGGCTGAAACTATTCAATGAAATGAAAAGTTTTTGAAACTTTTCACGCTCACATCTCTAGTTATTTACCAAAATGATATATATCGAAAATAACATAAATATCTGCTATGTTGAAACGTTTTTAGCTGATATACAGGCCGTTCCAGAATTCGTGGGCAAGCTCTCGAATTCGAGTAAATCTTAACAAAATAAGGCAACAAGTTCATATAAAATTTTTTCCTCAGCGGCCTCCTTGGAATAATGCACCTACCTAGATTCATAAGGACGGTTGAATAAATTGAAACTTATTTTGCTGGAAAACGGCTCATTTTATGGACATCAGAAAAGTATACCTTTTTTATGTAGAAATGTCCACCAAAAATTGCCTCAAAAATTGAAAAAACCACGTATTCAGAAATTTTTTACGGGGCTTAGGGCGAGCAGGGGGCTCCTCAGCTGAGCCCCCTTAAAAGTTACATTGAATTCGATTTCACCATTGGCAAGAGCGTGCAATTAAAATATAAAGCAGATTGTATAAAAGCGGTAAACCAGCATTTAATTCATATGACATTGCTGTATAAATGTTTCTTTGGAGCATTTACGAAACATTTATAAAATTTTTCCTAATTTTTCTTTAGTTACATTATTAGATCAGATCTATTAACATTTTGTAACTTTACAAAAAAATGAAAGAAATGGAAGTTCACTTACCGAACCACGAATCAGAAGGGCCGTAAATAACTTTATACCCTTTAATCACCCCATTAGCTGCAGTTAACGGTGGTGACACCCAAGAAACTCTTATAGTTTGAGCTGTCAAAGTGGTACAAATTGGTTTTTCTGGTGGCTGTTCCGGCACCCCTTCTGCAGTATACGCCCTAACTTCATCCGACAGAGGACCAGCTCCCACTTTATTGAAAGCTTGAACCACGACTGCGTACTGAGTGTAGATTTTCAAATTGGAAATTTTCAAATGATGTTCCTTGCCTTCCTCCCTTCCAAACTCCACAGTTTCAAACAAATACGGTTTTTCTGAATTCGCCAATCTGTAGCCAACATAATAGCCGAGAATATCCCCATTCCACTCGTCTCGAATCGGCGGCTTCCAGTAAACAATCAACGAGTGCTGATCGTTTGTCTCCACACGAATATTAGTTGGTACTCCCCCCGGCACTTCTTCAGCCGTGATTATAGTAACAGTATCTGAAGGATCACTGGTACCAATCTCATTTTCAGCCACAATCCTGATGTGATACGTGGTAGCCGGTTTTAAAGTAAAAATCCCAGCTTCAGTTTGCTCACCAGGGACTAAAACTTTTTCAGTGTTGCCATCCCAGCTGGCTTTGCTCTGTTTGTATTGGATGGAGTAGCGAGTGATTGGAGAGTTGCCATCGTAGGGGGCTACCCAAGACAATTGAACTGATCTACCAGACTTGTCCATAACTTTAAGTCCGTAGGGTACTTCCGGAACTTCTTGTACGATTAAATTGATACTCGTGTCGTCACTTCCGAATGCGTTTGTAGCTACGCAAGTAAAAAGGGCCGAGTCTGATCTTTCAGTACGTTTAATGCTGAGTCCAGATAAAACTCCGTTTGCTAAGATTTCCTCGCGAATTGTATACCGGGTGTCGCCTTTACTTTCAAGGCGTTTGTTGTTGACATTCCATAAAATGCCAATCGGTTTTTCTCCTTTAGCTTCACATTGGAGGACAGCTGGGTCTCCCCTGCGTGACGTTTGATTTCTTAGCTTGATATCGAAATGCGGGGGAGCTAAAAATAATTATTAACCAAACTAATTCATTATTACGAAGGCATAGAGGGGCCACAACAAAGTTTTTAAAATTTTCTGAAAAAAAAATATGTTGCATCAGCAAATTGTCACTTGCAACTGACAATTGTCACTTGCAACCGACAATTGTCACTTGCAACCGACAATTGTCATTTGTAACTGACATTGTCACTTGAATCTGGCGATAATTCAGTAATTGAAACAGGCCAATGGCCAATTATAAGTGACAATTGTCAGTTACAAGCGACAATTGTCAGTTACAAGTGACAATTGTCACTTACAAAGTTTTTTTTCTGAAAATTTTAAAAACTTTGTCGTGGCCCCTCTACGCCTTCGTACATTATTTATTAAATACCTTGAACACTGATTTGGATGACAGCGGAAAGGCCGGAACCAATTCCATTAACAGCCTCGCATAAATAATACCCCTCGTTGGTTTTTTGAATGTTATTAATTGTTAAAGTTCCGTCTTCTACTTTAATATCGGGATTATTGGGTTTGAAATCTTTGTAATCGCCAGGTGATACCCCTACATTAATCAAGTTAGCGAAAGAATTAAGAAAAAATACTGACCCGTGGCCCTTTTCCATGTCACTACAGGCTTGGGGAAACCATCGGCTTTACATTCTACAGCGGCATCAGAGCCTTGAGCAAATGCTTTATCAGTGGGCTCCAGAATCCATCTTGGAGGTACTAAAAATGTCAAATGGTCAGTGGGTGATGTTCTGATGACAAAAAGTGCGTCATGCAGTCCCTACTCATTTTTTTGACCGAAATTTCTGATGCGTGCATTAATAATTTTGAAAAAGAAATTGGGGCATTCCAATTGATGCTCATAAAATATCGATTGCCTCTATGTGTGACAAAATAATGGGTTACTTCATAAATGAAAATTGAAAGTAACGATTTCAAATTAACCGCGAATAAGAACCCGACCGATCGTTCGCTAAAGGTGCTTTTTCTCGGTTTTGTGTATTGAAATACAAACTTCTTGTTTTATATTGAAATACCTTTATAATAATGTCAGATTTGAATCGTCCTTGACAGCAAAAGTATTTCAATATTTAAAAACAATAGTAAGCTGACACGAGACTCCATTTGTATTAATTTGTATTCGAAAACATAAAATCGCGAAAAAACGTCTCAACCCTTGAAGGCAATCGGGCCTGTTCGCATTTGCGGGAAATTTGAAAAGGTCTACAATCAGTTTATATTTAAGAATTAACTCCCAAAAGTTATTTACTCGCTATTTTGTCAATTAGGGAATCAGGAAAACAATGAAATCGAATAGGGATCGGTCGATTGAAAATGGCAACGTCGCAATTTTTTCCATCGGGACAGTGACATATGTCAATAACTTTAAACAGTTTCAGTAATTGTTTGCTGTTTTGAGGTGCGTATATTAATTATAACAAGCCATAATGTTATAAGATATATACATAAATCATCCGAGGGAGCAATAATCATTACACACGAATAGAATAATATGCTTTATCCACGGGTTTTAAAATGAAAAAATTTCTCACCCATTGAGTCCATTCTGCAACACCCGTGGATAAATTATTTTATCCACGATTATTAAATAATGCCATTGTTATGTACCTAACTATAAATACATAATCCTGGTCATAAGTCACGCTTCTGTCACATTATTTCACAGCACCTGAAATGTTAGCTGCCTATCCAATGAACATCATGACGTTTCAAAATCAAGTGAAAGTTTGCCAAAGTAGATCAAGCATTAAGCTGTTTCTATCATTTGTCAACTTTTAGTTTTTGTTGGTTTGTGTTTACATTAAATATAAAGTAAAAAACATTTTTGAAAAATTTAAATAATCTTGGATAAATCGTCGTATTTTACTCGCAAACTATGGGCATTATTCACTTGGTTGTTTACAACCATCGCTACGCTCGGGTTTCTAAACTGAACTGCCTTCATAATGTGCTCGTTTAATACTATACTGATATTCCAAATAATATTTGAAATATTTAAAATAGTTCCGTATTTTGTGGCTATTTGTTCCGATCAGGTTTATACATTAATTCTTTCTTTCAATAGTTTGTTGCTGACCATTTACCTCGTTTTTAAATGTTTTATAATGAACTGGACATTTGTGCAGTGAGGTTTTAGTGATGAAACAGTTTTTATGTAGAATTATAAATCATAACCCTACTTTCAACCGGACATATAATTTTTGGGAATAAGTCAACCATTTCTTAACCGATTTGGATGAAGGCAACCCCGCAAGAAACTATGACATATCGGGTGTCAATGAACCCATGCAACACCTCGCCATTTCTTTATCTTTTGGAATATTAACTTGAAATTTCTAATATTTCTAATAACGTGACATCTTTTAAATTTCTAATTGCAATTGGCGGTAGGTACCCGGGGTGACTCACGTCGAACCTTAGTTTGTGTCAAAAAAGTTGGCAGGCTTTGATATCTACGTCATTCCGAGCATGGCCAACTCTAATTAGAAGTGTAAAAAATGTCACGTTACCTATCAAAAGGCAAATTTTGACATGTTTACAAACTTTTTATTAAGTGACGTTAAATTTGTTACCTTTGTTACCTTAAAGGTGCGTTCGGCTTTGAAGCTCCGTACACTCCTCGTCCGTCTCTTTTTGATCTGATGATTTCATACTTCACTGTCACATTCTTCCTTTTTGGCTTTACACATTTTTGACACTGTCGTCATGATAACATTTGCTCCTTCTGCCCCATAACGCCAGTTGGGGTCAATAGGCTTCCTGTTATCATGACGACAGTGTCAAAAATGTGTAAAGCCAAAAGGGAAGAATGTGACAGTTAAATATGAAATCATCAGATCAAAAAGAGACGGAGGAGGAGTGCACGGAGCTTTAAAGCCGAACGCACCTTAAATAGCAAGGTGAAGGCTTTTTTACGCGATTCGAAAGATATTTTCATTCTATTTACAATTATGTGAAAAAATATTATCATAAGTTTCAAAGATGTCCGCCAGAAGGCCGAAATGTTTTTAGTCAAGTTGGCTGTGATTTCTGCCATTTTAATTTAAAGTGACTATTCAAATTAGTACAGGAGCCCTATAAAATGCGCATATTGTACAAATAATAAACATTTTCATAAATTTTTCTGATGCAAAGTTGTTCGTTTTTTGGAAAAACTGTAAAAATATCGGATTTTCAGAGGTTCTTAAAATTAAGAATGATTCCCGTTTAGTATATCCTGTTTATTGACGTCCATTAGAGAAAGGGAGAAGAAAATTCACGTAAAATTTGGCTTAGAAAATCAACGTTTCAGCCAAAACAAAGAGTTGGCGAAGTTAAAAAAACAAACAGTGTGTCAAAATTAGCGTTTTTATATGTATATGAACCCATAAAAATTTCAAGTTGATATTCCGGTAAAGAAATGACGAGGTGTTACATGGTTTTGTTGACACCCGGTATTGTAGTATTTCTATACTGAATTAGTACTTGTTCTTAAGGCTTACTTTAGGTTCGTGATAATTGGTGACCCAAATAGCTCTGAAGATCGTTCTTTCGTCTTCAAAAATCTTGATTTGGTTTAAGCATTAGTTTTCTGTGACCACGAATAAAGTAGCAGTCAAGCACAAACAGTTTAATTTTCAATAATAACTCTCCCAACTTGTTTCCATCAAATTCAATTATTTACAACTGAAAATTACGCTGTTTATGCATCACTAAATTCACTAATAGATAAGTCATTTAAGTCCCAAGAGATACATTTTAAAAAAAATCACACAAAATTTATAGAAAAACCGAGTGTACTTCAGAAAAAAGATTTCGCCAGAAAAAACAACGATATCTTTAGGGCCATTTGAGTTTCATAAAGATTTGCTGTTGTTTAACAAATCCCTACGCGCCTAAAAAAACCCTTAAAAACAACGCGATCTATCGTAGTGTCTTACACGGTTCTTTAGCTTTAATTTAAGACCAGGTTCATCCAAATCGATTAAAAAATAGCTGACCTATTCCCAAAAACATTGGTCCAGTTTTTTTTGAAACACTCGATACATACCGACACGTCGAACTCGACGTCAAACTGCCGGAAAACACCAACACAAAATACTCTTTAAACAGACTTTAAATATTGTTTCGTCGTATTCATAAAAAAAAATGTTTAATCCACAGACACAACACAGCAAATAGCTACTAAAACTGCTTAAATTGAGAAACAGTTTGTCCCGGTAGAGAAAATTGCGATGTTGCCATTTTCAAACTACCGACCCCTATTCTCCACGTAAATCCAGTTCCTGCAGAGCATCAATAGTTACTGCCCCAACTATCTACAACAGTTAGTAAAAAAATAATGAGAGGGACAACAAAAAGAAAGAAGCATGCGAAAATGTTAACAGAAGAAATAGAAAAAGTGCACAGGAAGTGGATAACGGGATACCCCTAAACCCAGCTGAGGAATAACGAAAGGAGAAAGGTTCAGGTCCCAGCCGAGGTTTACATATAAACGACGAGATGGTGCAACGAGCAGTTAGCCACAAAGGATCCAATCCTGAAGAAAAAAGTACCATAAACGTCTAACGAGGACGTGTGTTCCGCTGATCCGGCCCGGTTCTGAGCAGTGCACGTGTAATTTCCACTCTGCACCTCCGACACGGAATCTATAAGAAGCAGACTCGCCTTGTTGCCAAATTTCGTGGCAACAACACCGGAATTTAGCTCGATGGGTTTGCTTTGAAAAGTCCAAGTGACAGTCAAAGGAAGATCACCTTCGGACACTAGACAAGTGGCTTGAGTTGTCTGTCCGGAATTGACAGGGGAATCCCCGAAATTAAAGGGAACGATCCGGGGCAAAACTGCAAGAGGAAATAATGGTTTGGTGGAAAGAAAACTGTAATTGAAAAATCTTAACCGTTAACCAGCAGTTGAGTGATGTATTCCGTGGTTCCAGCAGAATTTTTTGCCTTGCAACTATAGTTTCCTGCGTTAAAATGCGACACTGATTCTATAATCAAAATTGAACTCCTTTTTCCTGCTTTCGATATAGATATTTCCGAGTATTTATCGACGTTTTGCTCGTTTAATGTCCACTCGATTTGTAAAGGTAGATCTCCTTCAGCCACCAAACAGTTAACTTGAGCATACTGCCCGGAATGTAAAGGGTTTTCTTCGAAATCAAACGGAATGATGCGGGGTGGAACTAACAAAAATAAAATTAGTACATTACCCTTGACAATCAACACAGAAGAATAGCTAGAGATTCCTGCTCGATTTTTGGCATAGCAGGTGTAGTTTCCTGCGTGGTGTTCATCGAGAGAATCGATACTAATAGCAGAACTCTTCTTGCCAAAAGAACCAATGTTGACACCCTGCACGTCTGTCAAAGCTTTTCCAATTAAGCTCCAAGAAAACTTTACAGGCATATCACCAGCGCTGAGGCTACAAGTGACAGTGTTTGAGTCCCCCAAAAAAGACGGTTCTTCGCCGAAAGAGAAAGGCAGGAGTTTGGGTGCAACTGAGAGAAAATTTTGAATTAATAAGAGGCAAAGAGATATGCTGAAATCCTCGAAAAAAGCAGCAATTCTTGAAAAACAACTATAGAATACTCGGGCATAAAATTTCATACAAATAAACTGTTAGTTATCCTCGTTCTCCTGCTTCCCTGCGGAAAAGGGATCAGTAGCTGAACGTAGACTTTCAAATTTATAATTTTTCACAAATGCGAAAGAACACGACGGATCGTTCGTTAAATTTCGAGTTAGCAATCGTACTCGTTCGCATTCGCGGGAAATTTGAAAAGGTCAGGAAGCCATTTGTTCACAATTTATATTTCCACAATACGTAAAAATGCAATTTACCAAGAAAACTTGGATCATCCTCAAAGTCAAAAGGGTTAGATTTTTGGGAGAACTGAAGAAAGTAAAAATTATAAAAAGTACCCTTTACTGTTAGTTCTGTTGCAAAACTGGCAACTCCAGCTCTATTCGATGCCAGGCAAGTGTAATTTCCAGTGTGATGCTCCGACACGTAATCTATATTTAACACAGACGTCTTCTTTCCAAAAGATCCGATGTTAATATCGGATTTATCGATAACTTTTCCATTCAACAGCCAAGAAAAAGACAACGGCATGTCGCCGAGGGAGATGCTGCACTGCACCGTGGCCGTTTCACCAAAAAAACTCGGTTCATCTCCAAAGTCAAAGGGTTGGATTTTTGGGAGAACTGAAGAAAGCAAAAATGTAAAAAAGTACCCTTTACTGTTAATGCGGTTGAGTAGGTGCCACTTCCTGCCTTGTTTGAAGCTATACAAGTGTAATTTCCTGCGTGAGACTCATCAACTGAATCTACACTTAAAACTGAAGTTTTCTTCCCAAATAAAGACACGTTAATATCTTGATAATACTTCGTAGGTTTTCCGTTTAAAAACCAGGAAAATTTTACAGGAACATCCCCCTTGCTCATGTAACAAGAAAGCTGGACACTTTCCCCCGGGTTTGCTTCTCCGTCAAAGTTAAAAGGAGTGATGTGGGGAAGAACTAAAGACAAAAAAGCAATGAAAACCCATACCATTTACATGTAAAACTGCTGATTGGTTTGCAACTCCAGCTGTATTACCGACAGTACAAACATACGTCCCAGCATGTTCCGCTTGTACAGAATCTATACTGAGCTGACTTATACGCTTGTTAGTGCGCATGACTGAAACTCCCTGAACATTTTCCACAGAACGATTGTTTAAAGTCCACGTAATTTTCAGGGGAAAATCACCCTTGCTAACAGTGCAAGTGAGTGAAGACATGTCTTCGGAGTTGACTGGATCGTCGGAGAATTCAAAAGGAATTATCTGAGGGGGAACTGAAAAAAATGTACCATTGACATGCAGCTCAGAAGTGTAGCTGGCAGATCCTGCAGGATTTTTAGCTAAACACGTGAAGTTTCCCACGTGTTCAGCTTGAACTGACTCGATGCTGAGCTGACTGATGCGCTTATTAGTTCTTAAAACTGTAACTCCAAGTTCACTAACTGACAAGTTGTTCAAATACCAGGAAATTTCGATGGGAAAATCGCCTTTGTTCACGGTACAAATAACTGACACCATTTCCCCGGAATTTATAGGTTGGTCCCCAAAATCAAAATGGACAATTTGTGGAGGTACTAGAAAAAATTTAAAATTAATTCACCGTTTATTAGCAGCTCGGTGCTGTGAGTGACCTCTCCACCCTTGTTGGAAGCTGTACAAGTATAAACTCCGCTGTGTTCAGGCTGTACTGAATTGATTGTTAACAAATTGGTACGACTTCCAATCAAAGTGGTGGATATTCCAGAATCGGAATTTATTTTCTTTCCATTTAAACTCCAAGCAATTGAAATTGGTGTATCTCCCTTACTGATGTAGCAGTTAAGTTGGGTACTATCCCCCATGTTGGCTTCGCCCTCAAAATCAAACGGCAAAATATGGGGCAGGACTAAGAAAAAAGGTTTTGTGCAGTTTAAAAAAATCTACCCCAAAGTACCGTTAATATTTAAAGTGGCACTGTGTGATGCTGCTCCTCCCAGGTTTTCAGCTCTGCAAGAGTAAACTCCGACATGCTCGAGATCTACTGAATTAATATTTAATAAATTTGATCTAATCCCTCGCACCGTTGTAATTCCAGACGATGGATTTAAAGGTTTCCCCTTTAAAGTCCAAGAAATATTTAAAGGAACGTCACCTTTGCTCACGTAACAATTCAACTGAACACCATCCCCCGTGTTTAAACCACTTTCAAACTCGAAGGGGGTAATGTGGGGCAGTACTGCGGAAAAATGAGGAAAAATATGTACCGTGAATGAGTAAAGTCGTGGAATAAACGGCAAATCCAGCGATATTCTGCGCCTGGCACGTGTAATTCCCAGCATGTTCAGCGTCAACGCTTTCTATACTTAAAGTATTTAGTTTCTTGTTGACTTGATTTACAACTACTCCTCGTTGATTGGCTGGAACTCCATTGAAAAGCCATTTGATTTGAAGAGGAAGATCTCCTTTGAGAATGGAACAAGCCACAGAAACAGAGTCGCCAGAGTAGATTTGGTCATCGCCGAATTCGAACGGGGAAAGTACAGGGGGTACTATTGAGGAATAACAGAAATTAAAAAAGTACCATTCACATTCAAGTATGTTGAATGACTTGACGATCCTGCTAAATTTTTCGCGATGCAAGTGTACTCTCCGATGTGTTCTCCTTGCACGGAATCGAAGCTCAAAGTACTGATTTTCTTGCTCATCTTTAAAATCGCAATGTTACCGTCATTTGACAGAGTTCTGTTGTTGTGAGACCAAGAAATTTCTATAGGAAGATCTCCTTTACTTATCGAGCAAGTCACCGAGGTTGAATCACCAGTATTCATAGTTTCTTCCCCGAAATTAAAAGGTAAAATTTGAGGGGCAACTGGAAGAGTAAACAAAAATTATATTAATAGTAGTACCGTTAACGTTCAAATAAGCGGAAAAATGGGTAGATCCTGCGATATTCTTTGCCAGACAAGTATATTCTCCAATATGTTCGGCTTGAACAGCATCGAAGCTCAAGGTACTAATTTTCTTGCTGACTTTCAGGATAGCTAAATTACCGTCGCTTAGTAAAGTACGATTGTTATGTAACCAGGAAATTTCTATAGGAAGATCTCCTTTACTTATCGAGCAACTCACCGAAGTTGAATCACCAGTATTCATTGTTTCCTCCCCGAAATTAAAAGGTAAAATTTGAGGGGCAACTGGAAGAGTAAACAAAAATTATATTAATAATAGTACCGTTCACGTTCAAGTAAGCGGAAAAATGGGTAGATCCTGCGATATTCTTTGCTAGGCAAGTATAGTCTCCAATATGTTCGGCTTGAACAGCATCGAAGCTCAAGGTACTAATTTTCTTGCTAACTTTCAAGATAGCTATATTTCCGTCGCTTAGTAAAGTACGATTGTTATGTAACCAGGAAATTTCTATGGGAAGGTCTCCTTTGGTGATGGAACAAGTCACAGAAACCGTATCTCCAGTATTTCTAGTTTCTTCTCCAAAAGTGAAAGGAAAAATTTGGGGTACAACTGGAAAAGGGATGAAAAAATAATTCTTTACCATTAACAAGTAAATTCGTTGAATGCGAGGATATCCCTGCGTTGTTCATGGCAATACACGTGTAAATACCAGAATGAACTGCTTGTACTGAATCGATGCTCAGGGTACTAATTTTCTTTCCTGCTTTGGTAATGAGAATTCCATCCTGGTAACCTACTGATTCGTTGTTGTGAAACCAGGAAATGTTAACTGGTAAATCTCCTTTATGAACTGAACACGTAACAGAAGCCAAATCTCCATAATTCACGGATTCTTCACCGAAATCAAAGGGTAAAATCTGTGGAGAAACTAGAAAAACGGAATTGGGATTCAGTTTTTTGAGGATTCACTGTGAATTAAAACTAGTGTTTACCATTAACATGCAAATCGGTGGAAAAACTGCTAGAGCCGGCCCGGTTCTGCGCAACACAAGAATAAGTACCAGCATGTTCAGCTTGCACTGAATCTATAGTCATGGTACTAACTTTCTTCCCCACTCCAGTGATTACAATTCCATTGCTAATGTCAACAGTTTTGTTGTTAAGAAACCAAGAAATTTTTATCGGGAGATCCCCTTTGTGGACTGAACAGGTTAAAGAGGCTAAATCTCCGGAATTGACCAATTCTTCACCGAAATCAAAGGGAAGGATTTGAGGTGGTACTGCAAGTGAGAATTACCGTTAACATGCAAGTGGGCTGAAAACTTGTCAAATCCTGCTCGATTGGTAGCTATGCAGGAGTAAGTACCGGCGTGTACTGCTTGCACTGAATCTATAGTCAAAGTACTGACTTTTTTCCCCACTTTTGACACCAAGATTCCTTCAAGGTTGGAAAACGTGCGATTATTATGGAACCAAGTGATGTTTATTGGCAAATCTCCTTTGTGAACTGCGCATTGAAGGGATGCCAAGTCTCCAGAATTCACAGTTTCTTCAAAATCGAAGGGGATGATCTGAGGAGCAACTAAAGGAAAAAGTGAGCGTGGGTGTGTAAACTAATTTGGAGAGAGGAAAGAAAAGCACAAAATACAGTTTACCATTGACACGTAGCACAGCAGAATAGCTGCTAAGACCAGCCCGATTTGCAGCTAGGCAGGAGTAAAATCCTGCGTGGTAAGCCTGAACCGAATCTATAGTTATGGTGCTGGCCTTCTTCCCAGCTCTAGTAATTAAAATACCGTCATTATTGAAACCGACTGTTTTATTATTTTGCAACCATGTTATATTAATGGGAAGGTCTCCCTTATGGACAGAGCAAGTCAAAGACGCGAAGTCGCCAGAATTCACTGCATCTTCACCAAAGTCAAAGGGTAAAATCTGGGGAGCCACTGGAGGAGAGAAACAGAGAAATAAGTAAAACCTAGTTACCATTCACGTTTAAGCTCGTAGCACCCCTAGTAAATCCTGCTCGATTTCTAACTATACAAGTGTAAACACCAGCATGTTCAGCTTGCACCGCCTCTATAGTTATGGAACTAACTTTTTTGCCAGCTTTAGTTATCAAAATCCCATCATTTGAACCGATAGTTTTGTTATTATGCAACCAAGTTATATTCACAGGAAGATCTCCTCTATGGACCGTGCAATGAAGAGAAGCAAGGTCACCAGAATTGACAGATTCTTCCCCGAAATCTAACGGTAAAATCTGAGGGGCAACTGGAAAGTGGAAGGTTTAAAAACTAGAATTAAATGGTACCATTAACGTTTAACGTTGAGGTATAACTAGCGTTTCCGGCTTTGTTCTGTGCCAAGCAAGTGTAGATTCCTCCATGATCCTCCTGCACAGAGTCGATACTTAACGAACTAATCTTTCTGCTAACTTGTGAAATCAACACTCCATTTTCATTTCTAACCGGTTTGCTGTTATGCAGCCACGTAAGTTTGATCGGTAAATCTCCTTTGAACACTGTACATTGCACAGAAGCCACGTCACCGGAATTCACCGATTCTTCGCCGAAATCAAAATGTAAAATCTGTGGGGCAACTGAAAGGGAAAGAATGAGGACCGCGTAACAAGTAACAGTTTCAAAATTTTAAAGCAAATCGTACCGTTAACGTTCAAATACGTTACATATTCTGCCTGACCAGCCTTATTGGACGCAATACATTTGTACTGCCCGACGTGATGTGCTTGAACTGATTCTATGGTAAGTTGACTGGACCTCTTGTTAGGGCTATCAACTGAGATTTCATCGTAATTTGAAAGTTTTTGGTTATTTACGACCCACGTTATTGTAATTGGGAAATCTCCTTTGGTTACAGCACAAGTTGCTATCACTACGTCTGCAGCGTTGATGGTGTCTTCCCCGAAATCGAAAGGGTGAATTTGGGGTGGTACTGACAAGAGAAAAACGTAGTACTTAGTTTACTATTTACACGATTCTTTGGTTCCTTGTCACCAACCTACTCGTCTGGTAAGTGGCACCCCTTTTTTTCCCGTTAAAGAATTTTCTTTTGTCGAGAAAAAGGTAGAAGAACTATTCGTCAAATCAGAAGTGGATAATTTTGGAGAAGGTAATACAAAAAAAAAAGTTTTTACTAAACTATTACCGTTCACGTGTAATTCTGTGGAGTAGCTGCTTAAACCGGCTATATTTTCGGCCACGCAAGTATAAATGCCAGCGTGCTCTCCCTGAACAGATTCTATAGTGATAGAACTAACTTTTCTTCCAACTTTAGTGATCAAAAAACCATCACCGTACATAGTTTTGTTATTGTGAAACCAAGTGATGTTCACAGGCAAATCACCCTTGTAGACTGTACATTGTGCAGAGGCTACATCACCAGAATTGACAGATTCTTCTCCAAAGTCAAAGTGTAAAATTTGGGGAGGAACTAAAAGCAAATGAAGGAAAAGGTAACTGGAGGGTTAAAAGCAACACTGAAATAATACTAGAACTAAGTACCGTTGACGTTCAGATAAGATGAAAACTCGGCAAGCCCGGCTATATTCTCGGCGATACATTTGTACTCCCCCATGTGATCAGCTTGTACTGATTCTATGGTAAGTTGACTGATTCTTTTATTAGTAGTCGCCGTGGTAATTCCTTCGAAACCCTTCACTGATTTATTGTTAAGCATCCATTTGATTTTTATAGGAAAATCACCCCTGCTAACTGCACACACGGTTGTGACAAGATCGCCAGAATTGATGGGGTCCTCTCCAAAATTGAACGGGTGAATTTGTGGAGGAACTAAAGGACAAGGAATAAAGTTACAAAAAGAATCACCGTTAACACGCAAAAATGCAGAAAAGGTGTTGTTTCCTGCCCGATTTGTGGCCACGCAAGTATACTCTCCGGCATGATGAGCTTGCACATCATCGATGCTCAACTGATTAACTCTTTTCTTCGTCATTGCCACGTTGAGTCCCTCGACGTTTTCAACAGGCTGACCATTGAGCTTCCAGTAGATTTAAACAGGCAAATCTCCCTTAATTACTGCACAATTGACTATCGCCATTTCCCCAGAATTGACAGATTGATCACCAAACTCGAAGGGGTGGATCTGTGGTGGTACTGTAAGGGGACAGTGGAGGAAACAGAAAAATGTTAAAAAATTAAAAGGGAGATCCCCTTTGTGGACTGAACAGGTTAAAGAGGCTAAATCTCCGGAATTGACCAATTCTTCACCGAAATCAAAGGGAAGGATTTGGGGTGGTACTGCAAGTGAAAATTACCGTTAACATGCAAGTGGGCTGAAAACTTGTCAAATCCTGCTCGATTGGTAGCTATGCAGGAGTAAGTACCGACGTGTACTGCTTGCGCTGATTCTATAGTTAAACTACTGACTTTTCTCCCCACTTTTGACACCAATATTCCTTCGAGGTTGGAAAATGTGCGATTATTATGGGACCAAGTGATGTTTATTGGTAAATCTCCTTTGTGAACTGCGCATTGAAGGGATGCCAAGTCTCCAGAATTCACAGTCTCTTCAAAATCAAAGGGGATGATCTGAGGAGCAACTAAAGGAAAAAGTGAGCGTGGATGTGTAAACTAATTTGGGGAGAGGAAAGAAAAGCACAAAATACAGTTTACCATTGACACGTAGCACAGCAGAATAGCTGCTAAGACCAGCCCGATTTGCAGCTAGGCAGGAGTAAATTCCTGCGTGGTAGGCCTGAACCGAATCTATAGTTATGGCACTGGCCTTCTTCCCAGCTCTAGTAATTAAAATACCGTCATTATTGAAACCGACTGTTTTGTTATTTTGCAACCATGTTATATTAATGGGAAGGTCTCCCTTATGGACAGAGCAAGTCAAAGACGCAAAGTCTCCAGAATTCACTGCATCCTCACCAAAGTCAAAGGGTAAAATCTGGGGAGCCACTGGAGGAGAGAAACAGAAAAATAAGTAAAACCTAGTTACCATTCACGTTTAAACTCGTGGCACCACTAGTAAATCCTGCTCGATTTCTAACTATACAAGTGTAAATTTGGACCAATAGTTTTGTTATTATGCGACCAAGTTATATTCACAGGAAGATCTCCTCTATGGACCGTGCAGTGAAGAGAAGCAAGGTCACCAGAATTGACAGATTCTTCCCCGAAATCTAACGGTAAAATCTGAGGGGCAACTGGAAAGTGGAATGTTTTAAACTAGAATTAAATGGTACCATTAACGTTTAACGTTGAGGTATAACTAGCGTTTCCAGCTTTGTTCTCTGCCAGGCAAGTGTAGATTCCTCCATGATTCTCCTGCACAGAGTCGATACTTAACGAACTAATCTTTCTGCTAACTTGTGAAATTAACACTCCATTTTCATTTCTAACCGGTTTGCTGTCATGCAGCCACGTAAGTTTGATCGGTAAATCTCCTTTGAACACTGTACATTGCACAGAAGCCACGTCACCGGAATTCACCGATTCTTCGCCGAAATCAAAATGTAAAATCTGCGGGGCAACTGAAAGGGAAAGAATGAGGACCGCGTAACAACTGACAGTTATGAAAATTTTAAAGCAAATCGTACCGTTAACGTTCAAATACGTTACATATTCTGCCTGACCAGCCTTATTGGACGCAATACATTTGTACTCCCCGGCGTGATGTGCTTGAACTGATTCTATGGTAAGTTGACTGGACCTCTTGTTAAGGCTACCAACTGAGATTCCGTCGTAATTTGAAAGTTTTTGGTTATTTACAATCCAAGTTATTGTTATTGGGAAATCTCCTTTGGTTACAGCACAAGTTGCTATCACTACGTCTGCAGCGTTGATGGTGTCTTCCCCGAAATCGAAGGGGTGAATTTGGGGTGGTACTGACAAGAGAAAAACGTAGTACTTAGTTTACTATGTACACGATTCTTTGGGTCCTTGTCCCCACCTACTCGTCTGGTAAGTGGCGCCCCCTTTTATCCCGTTAAGAAGGATTTTTTTGTTGTCGAGAAAAATGTAGAAGAACTATTCGTCAAATCAGAAGTGGATAATTTTGGAGAAGGTAAAACAAAAAAAAAGTTGTTACTAAACTATTACCGTTCACGTGTAATTCTGTGGAGTAGCTGCTTAAACCGGCTATATTTTCGGCCACGCAAGTATAAATGCCGGCGTGCTCCCCCTGAACTGACTCTATAGTGATAGAACTAACTTTTCTTCCAGCTTTAGTGATCAAAAAACCATCACCGTACATAGTTTTGTTATTGTGAAACCAAGTGATGTTCACAGGCAAATCACCCTTGTAGACTGTACATTGTGCAGAGGCTACATCACCAGAATTGACAGATTCTTCTCCAAAGTCAAAGTGTAAAATTTGGGGAGGAACTAAAAGCAAATGAAGGAAAAGGTAACTGGAGGGTTAAATGAGTAACACTGAAATAATACTATAACTAAGTACCGTTGACGTTCAGATAAGATGAAAACTCGGCAAGCCCGGCTATATTCTCGGCGATACATTTGTACTCCCCCATGTGATCAGCTTGTACTGATTCTATGGTAAGTTGACTGATTCTTTTATTAGTATTCGCTGTGGTAATTCCTTCGAAACCCTTCACTGATTTATTGTTAAGCATCCATTTGATTTTTATAGGAAAATCACCCCTGCTAACTGCACACGCGGTTGTGACAAGATCACCAGAATTGATGGGGTCCTCTCCAAAATTGAACGGGTGAATTTGTGGAGGAACTAAAGGACAAGGAATAAAGTTACAAAAAGAATCACCGTTAACACGCAAAAATGCAGAAAAGGTGTTGTTTCCTGCCCGATTTGTGGCCACGCAAGTATACTCTCCAGCATGATGAGCTTGCACATCATCGATGCTCAACTGATTAACTCTTTTCTTCGTCATTGCCACGTTAAGTCCTTCAACGTTTTCAACAGGCTGACCGTTGAGCTTCCAGTAGATTTTAACAGGCAAATCTCCCTTAATTACTGCACAAGTGACTATCGCCATTTCCCCAGAATTGACAGATTGATCACCAAACTCGAAGGGGTGGATCTGTGGCGGTACTGTACGGGGGCATTGGAGGAAAGAGAAAAATGTTTAAAAATTAAAAGTACTACCATTCACGCGTAAATAAGCTGAAAAAGTGGCGTTCCCAGCTCTGTTTGAAGCCACGCAAGTGTACTCTCCAGCATGATGGGCTTGGATATCGTCTATGCTGAGTTGACTGGCTCGCTTTTTAGTCATGGCCACATTTATTCCTTCCACGTTGTCAGTGGGTTTGCCGTTGAGCTTCCAAAAAATTTTAACCGGTAAATCTCCTCTAGACACCATGCAATTAACTATAGTGATATCTCCGGAATTAATTGTCTCGTCTCCGAAATCGAACGGGTGAATTTGAGGGGGGACTAGAAAAATTATTCAAGTCATATTTTGTACATACCCCCGGGGCTCCAATAACTTTGTCAATTATTACGATAAAATTAGGAAAGAAATCACAGTAAACATATCCACCAAACGTCTTCTTTTGACATACATTAGAACTTTCTATCACTTCTGGTTTCGTGAAAATAGTCTAGATTTTGAATTTTTTTAAATACCAGGTACATTCTTATATTTTCTATTTTCTTTAAGTTTTTTTTCTGTTTTGGAAAATCTGGTTGTGGATCTCATTTTTTGTGGACAAAAATGCCAAGTTGGTGGTATCATTGTACGCAGAAGAGAAAGGCTGCAGAGAAGCGGCTGGAACCTCCCCAGCGTGTGGGTGTTTGATTTCCGTGTCTTGTACCAAATTTCAGCCAAATCGATCCAGTAGTTTTGGTTAAAACGTGGTCCGAGTGTTATTACAAAATTTCGATTTTTCTACCCGTTATGAGAATACTGACCTCCATGAAAAACAGAAAAAATGTATCGTAGCACTCTAGATCCACAACAAAATTTCTCCAAAAACGGGAAAAAACTGACGAAAATGACACTACAATACTCAGAATGACTCCTGGAATTCAAAAATATAAAAATATACCAGGTGTCCCATTTAAAAATTCAATATTAAAGCCATTTCCGGCTTAACCGGAAGTGATAAAAAGTTGTAATGAATGTCAAAAAATGACGATCGCTGAGCATGGTTTCTGTGAATTTTTTCGGATTCTTGTTAAATAAAAAAGTTATTTGAGCGCACATGGCGTACACTGCCACTAATTTTTGTAACGCAAAGCTGAAAATGCGAAATCTACCAACAGATATTGTGTGAGGACCCAAAGTGGTGACCTAACTTACTTCCTCAAATTTGAAGGAGAATCGACTGGTGCAAATTTCTAACTTCTAGGGCTTACCCATTTCGAGAAATGTAGCTTTTCATAAGTTCAAAGCAGAAAAAATCTATAGAAAACGAAAGCTTTAAGTAAGATGTCATTTTGTATCATCAGAAACTCTAGAAAAACTGACTGCCACTAATTTTTCTAGTAAAAAGCAGAAAATGCTAAATTCGCCAACATAGCTAATGTCAGAAAGCTAATTCTTGGAAGTCGTTTGGAAGCCCCAAGCGTGACCCATCTTACTTAGTCTTTGAAGGACAATCGATTGAGGCAAAATTGAAACTTCTAGGGCTCACCCACTTCGAGAAAAGTAGCTTGTCATAAGTTTAGAACTTCAAAATACAGAAAAAAAACAATTAAAAACTATTAAAATGAAATCCAAGAGACTATTTCCTTTAGAAACCGTACATTGAACAGAAAACACCATCTCCTTCGTTCGCGAAATCAAAAGGAATGATCTGAGGGGAACTGAACAGCTATTGAAACAGTGCAAAAACAAACCGTTGATGTTCAATTTTGCAGAAAACGTCGTACTGCCCGCTGGATTAGACGCGAAACAAGTGAACTCTCCCACGTGACTAGCTTGGGCTGAGTCAATCGTCAAACTACTGACACGCTTCAAATGAGTTATTATAATCCCCTGTGATTGGTCGATAGTACGATTGTTCAACTTCCAAGTGATCTTTAGAGGATTGTCCCCTTTTGCAACGGTGCACTGAAGAGAAACTGTGTCTCCTTCATTGATAGAATCTTCCCCAAAGTCGAATGGCAAAATTTGTGGAGAAACTAGAAAAAAATCTGGTACTGAAGAACGGAAGTAAGGAAAATTAAAAGGCACAACACTAAAAGGTACCATTGACATCTAAGTAAGCAACGAGTTTCGATTTGCCCGCTGCGTTAGTGACCACGCACGCGTATTCCCCCTTGTGGTGGGGTTCCACTGAATTTATATTGAGAATACTGGCTTGAGTGCCGAAGGGGGACGTGGAAATTCCCCTCGTGTGGTGTGTGATGTGTTTGCCGTTCAGAAACCACTTGATTTTAAGGGGACGATCGCCTTTGGGGACGTAACACGTCAACACGGCATTGTCGCCGGCATTTAACGGACCGTCGAATTGAAAAGGACTTATGACGGGTGCCACTGCAAAAATCATTGAAACTATTTTCCTGCTGAGAGAAAGTGCGATAAACCCTCAACCTTACCTTAATCTCTAACGCTCTGAAAGAAATAACAACAATCAAAATATGTGGAGATCCTCCTCGCCTGGGCTAACCTGAAAGAAAAACTAGAACATGGAAAAAGTACTCACCCATTACTTGGACTTCTAAGGAGCCTCTTGCGCTGTATCCCTGAGAGTTTTTGGCCACGCAGTTGTAGGTGGCTTGGTCGGAAGCACGTTCGACGTTTTCGATGATGAGGGTCCCGTTCGGGAAGACTTTTTGTTTCCTGTTGATGGGTAGCAACCTTCCATCTAAAAAAAATTTAATCAAAAAAAATTAAACGAATGAGTACTAACCTCGTTCCCAAACAACAGATTCCACTGGATGACCAGCAAAAGGGCAGTGAACAATAAGAGTCCCTCCAGCAACTATCGCCTGTTTCTCCATGGATCTTACTACTGGTAATCCATAGACATTAATCCTAGCCGAATGATCTGCAGAGCCAACTTTGCTACTGGCTATACATCTATATAGACCTCCATCATTGGTGTGAATGGCAGTGACGTTCAAGTGCGACACTACGTCTCCATTAACAGTAACGTATTGTCCAATTTGATATCTATCACTGTTTGAGAGTCTTCTCTCATATAGCTCCCATGTTATTTCAGGAGTGGGATTACCAGAAGCGATACACTTCAAAAACACCGAGTTGCCTGGTTGTACAGTCTCTTCGTTAAACGCATGTCGGATTTGTGGTGGTTCAAATCTTCCTCCTAGCTTCAATTCGGCGATAGCTTCAGCACTCTCTTGGTCATTCCTAATGAAGCACTGGTACATCCCTTTGTCTTCTTTCCTGACCGATTCGATTCGAAGCACAGAATCGCTATGGTCAATCGGATGTCCATCTTTCAACCAACTGATCGTTTTTATAGGATTCCCTGCAATCCTAACTAAGCCTTCAATCTCAAATCATACACGTACCTTCATAGTTGCAGGTGAATACAGCTGGTCTCCCAAAATCAATCGTCTGAACAGCAGGATCGATTTTGGACTTGAGAGGAGCCGTGACAGTCAAAACTGTTTCGACGCTTTCACCACCGACTGAATTGTTCACCACGCACAAGTACTTCCCCGAATCTTCAACTTTAGCCTCTCGAATGATCAGAGTTCCTGCGACTTGCTTGATGCGATCATTGAGAGCTACAGCCTGTTTGCGGGTGGTACCTTCCACAAATTTGTACCACCTGCAACAAAAGAGAAGACTTTGAGGTACACTCGCACGGAAATGCACCCATTTACCTAAATAATGGAACGGGATAAGATTGAGCGGGGCAAAAAGCTACAGCCGTTTCGTTTAAACTCGCTACCCTAATATCAATCGTTCGGGAAATGAGTTGAGGTTTAACGAATCCTGTCGGTTCTGGAAAGAAAAACTGAAGATTGTCGCAAGAAAAACAACAAACTGGGAAAGGGTACTAAGCCAAACACAAAACTTACTTAAACACTGGATATGGAAAACCAACTACGGGACACAAAACTACACCATCGGTGTTTTGGGCAAAGGCTGTTATCTTCCACGGCGTTTTCTCGCCCACTAACTTTGGAGGCAAGTTGTTAGTGGGCTCTGGAAAGAATCAGCGATTAGGATTCTGGTAAAATAGGAACAACACGAAAGCATTCAAAGCATTCAAAAAACGCAGAATCCTAATGCTGACTCATGCAAGTACTTACCTTGGGGGTTGGTAATAAGTAGAGTAAGAAAGGAGGAAGGGAAAACCTCCACAATTTTCCACCTAGCTCCACCCACCTGTTACTGCACATATCACACAGGCCGAACAATTCGTTTCCTGCAGTGCGTTTTTCCTCCCATTACTTTTAATCCTCACCAATCACACCTTCATACCTCCCACCAAGCTGCAGCATGGGAAGGAGGTTATTGCTGACATCGATTTCATTGGCTGATTAGGTACGCAGCTGGGCAGGAAGAACGGAAATTTGATTGGTCAGAAGGGACCCTGTGAATTGGGTGGGTACATGTGCAGTAGCCGGTGTGTGGAGCTATATTGTATTCGAACTTATTCTACACGCCAGTAGGCCATGAAAGTTTTTTCTGTAGTGGCAGTACTAATTTGTCAAACTGACAGAACTGTCATCGCCGTCAGTTGCATACATTACGCTGTGCTAGATCTATGTTGTTTAAGTTACTTTAATAAAATTCAATTGGGGTGAGTCACGGGTGAGTCCACCTTTGATTTGGTGTATCGTTTATTCCCCTTTTAACATAAAGAAATCTTCTTTTGACAAAAACTTTAACCCAAAATTTAAATTAACCAATAGACGATATGAATATTATGCTGCGACTCTTGTTGCCAATTCATCTACGTCACCAGATTTCCATGGCCTACCGGCGTGTAGAATAAGTTTGAATTCGAAATAGGTGAAAAGTGGTGGGGGATCTCCGGATCCATCTTATCTTGTAACAGTACTACTTACATATATCTAGGAACGGGATAACCGGTAACTTGACAAGTTAACCAAGAAGTACTGTTTTGGGGTACTAGAACGACCTTCCAACCTTCAAATTTTTCACCGTCTCTTTTCGGTGGAACATTGTTGGTCGGTTCTAGAAAGAAAAGTCGTGGGAGAGAGGCTCAATAGGACTTTCAAAACTTCAAGTACCGAAAAGGAACTTACATGTATCTAGGAACGGGATAACCGGTGACCTGACAAACTAACCAAGCCGTACGAGAATAATGAACACTGACAATTTGGTGGCCTTCGAAACTCTGCAAATCTTTCTTAGGCACCACGTTATTGGTGGGTTCTGGAATAAAATTCCAAAAAAAGTTAACTTACATAAAACGAGGGACGGGGTAACCGCTCACTTGGCAGGTCAACCACGCCACACCGTTCCTTAAAACATTGACCACTCGCCAACCCCCAAACTCAGCACCGATTTTTTTAGGAGGAACATTATTGGTGGGTTCTGGAATTATAAATAATAAAGTACCTAAATAAGGGCACTGGAAAAGCCACAACGGGACACATGAGACAAACCGTGTCATCGACTTCCTCCGAGGCGAGTGTGAAACCAAACTTTTTGTCTAAGGCTTTGGGTGGCAGGTTATTGGTGGGTTCTGCAAAAAATTTACCTGAATAAAGGCACCGGATAACCGACTACGTCACAAATAAGGTACGCATTGACATTTCGGGGATGAATCAAAATCACCCCGCCTTCATATTTCCGACCGGGAACCTTTGGGGCAATTTTCCCAGTAGGTTCTAGATACAAACACAAAATTACTAAAAATTACCTGAACAATGGAACAGGGTAACCCACAACGTCACAAGTCATGAAAGCAGTTTGGTTTTGAGGATAAACCACGATCTTGCCTCCTTCGTATTTTTGCCCGGGCATTTTTGGGGCAATCTTACTGGTAGGTTCTACGAAAATAAAAGGAAAATAAAGGTGGGATTTCCAGATACCCTTGCGCATTAAACTGACAATTTACCTATAAAAAGGAGCGGGGAAACCTTGGGCGGCACACAGTAGTGGAATTGTACATCCCATGCAAGCGAAACTCTTAAGACCGGAGATGGATTTATCTTTCGCGGTAGGTGCTACACTGGTCTGCGGTTCTATAACAAAACCTTACCCTAAACCCACCTGAACGAAGGGACGGGAAGGGCCTGCGCCGGGCACAGTAAAGCAAAACTTTGACGTTCACGTCTTTCAAAAGTAAAGCTCTTGTTATCGGTGGGGAACGTCGGAGGCTTGGACGCAACAGGTTCTACGATAAAACATCTTTTAAGTACCTGAACATTGGAATGGGCATTGCCTGGGCTGGACACAACAAAGCGAAACCTTTCCCTTCGTGCGTCTCATAGGAAAAAATTTTAGACAAAGACGAAAAGGTGGGAGCTTTTAACCCCACCGGTTCTGCAAAAAAATTACACACCTGAATGAAGGAACGGGTAGAGCTTGACCGGGACACAACAACGCAAAACTCTGAAGCTCGTGCCTTTCAAAGGAAAAAGTTTTGGAATCTGTTGGAAAGGTTGGAGGCTTCCACGCTATGGGTTCTAAGGAAAAAAATCAATAAGTAACACACCTGAAGTTCGGGACGGGGTGAGCTTGCGCTAAACAGAGCAACCCAAAATTTTGCCCTACGGAACGAGTGTACGAGATACTAGTAGCGTCACTCGGGAAAGTGGGAGCCTTAAAGCCGATAGGTTCTAAAAACAAAATGAATACCTGAACATGGGTGCGGGTAGTCCTTGAGCTGGGCATAGCAATACAAAGCCAATCCCTTGAGAAGTTTCGTAAGTAAAGCTCTTGGATAGAGACGAAAACGTGGGAGGTTTTAAACCGACGGGTTCTAAAGACACGTAAAATTAGTAATCAGTACCTGAACGATGGGAAAGGGTAAGCCTGGGCTGGGCATAACAAGGCAAAACTATGGCCTACGTGTCTGTTATAACCCAACATTTTTACGTCATTCGAAAAGGTCGGAGCTTTTAACCCAATAGGTTCTACAACCAAACAAAAATTAATCAGTACCTGAATGATGGTACGGGAAAACCTTGAGCCTGGCAAAAAAGAGGTATTTCAAACTTCACCTCCCTCTTCAAATACTTGAGCTTAGAATCGGCCAACAGTTTGGGAGCACGGGTTCCAACGGGTTCTAGCAAAAAAATACCTGAATGATGGTACTGGAAATCCTTGCGATGGACAGAAAAGAGGCACCTCTGCCTCGACCTCCGTTTCCACGTATTTTATTTTATTATCAGCGACTACTTTAGGAGCACGCGTACCCACCGGTTCTGGTAAAAACAAAGACAAAAGGGTTAAGTACCTGAATGATGGAACTGGAAATCCCTGCGTAGGACAAAAAAGAGGCAGCTCAGATTCCGTCTCAGCCTCCGTGTACTTAAATTTTGAATCGATCAAGACTTTAGGAGCGCGTGTACCGACCGGTTCTAAGAAAACAAAAATACCTGAATGTAGGTGAGGGAAAACCTTGCGCCTGGCAAAGTAGAGTCAACCCATGCCCCGCACTTTTCTCGATAGTAATACTTCTGACATCGAACAGTAAACTTGGTCGCCTCCACCCAATCGGCTCTAAACGCAATTAATCCCGATCAGTAATTACCTGAAATTGGGAGTTGGGTAACCCTGTGCCTGGCAGAGCATTGCTATATCTGCTCCCCGAGAACTTTCAAAAGAAGCAAGCTTGACATTGGACGCAGATTTAGGAGCCCTTGTACCAACTGGTTCTGAAAAATACTAACCTAAACAATGGGACGGGAAACCCTTGGGCTGGACACTGAACGGCCAGCGCAGAGTTTTGCTTGAAAGTGATCACGTCGAACTTTGAATGCGAAGATACTTTCGGCAAGGTACTACTGACAGGTTCTGTTGCAAAAGCGAAAAATTAAACGCTACCTTAAAGAAGGGACGGGGTATGCTTGCGCCGGGCATAATAACGTGACGCTACCACCAACGAGACCATCAAAGGCGTGGCTTTTATCCATTGTTGGGAATTTTGGTTTCACACTGCCCACAGGTTCTGGCAACAAAGATTTTAATAAAAATGTGTTGGGATGGGTCGAGAATGTACCTGTAGTTTGGGACTGGAAAAGACTGAGCGGGACATAACATCGTCAGAGACGTAACTACGTGACCGTCGAGTGTTTGTATTTTTGAGGTTCCCGCAGTGAGTTTGGGTGCAACACTTCCTACGGGTTCTACAAAAAGAAATTAAAATTAAAATCACCTGAATCTGGGGATTGGGGACGCTTGAAAGGGGCAAAGCAGGGTTGAATTTGAACGTCTACTGTCAGTAACAGCTCTCGATTTATCCCCGAAAGTTAGCTTCGGGGGTACTGTTCCAACTGGTTCTGAGAAAAAATCGTGGGGGTTAGAATAGCTCAATTACCTGAAAAGTGGTGGTGGAAATGCTTGAGCGGGACAAAGAATTGACAAATTTTTAGCGCTCATGTACTTGCTCACCGTCGGGTAACTGGGAATATTTGGTCTGACACTTCCTACAGGTTCTAAGAAAACAAAATTTTAAGGGACGGGGAACTCAGGCGAACGGGCATTTTCAAAATCCTGGTTAAGAAATGAACCAGCCTTAGAATTACCTGTATCTTGGTACTGGAAAGGCTTGGGCAGGGCAAAGCAAAGTCAGACTCGTCCCCAGGTGACCTTTGAAAGTTCTAGAGATGTCGGTTGTGGGAAATGTGGGTAAAACGCTCCCAATCGGTTCTAACAAAAAATTGAAAACAATACTTTGTCAGAGGGACAGGATAGCCTTGGGCCGGACACAACAAGTTAAGACTACTGTCAACTGCGTACAGGTACTCTTTTCTGGTCTCCAACGGGAATTTCGGGAGTACACTTCCGACGGGTTCTAGAAGAGCCAAACTTACCTTAAACCTTTAAAATAACGGGCCAGGGTACCCGCAAGACGACCAAGGACCATAAGGCAGGATTGTGGATAAAAGGACAGGTACTGTCAGCAATTCTATAAATTTTGAAAGTGCCCGTGAGAAGCAAGGGTACCCTATCCCAACATTCAGGTAGAATTTGACGCCTTGATGAAGTGTCTTCATCAAAGCAACAATAAAGTGATGTAGCGACTTTAAATGGATTAAAATCGCCAATCACGAATCGTGAATTACATAGAAATTCTTGTTCATTGTCTGCCGCCGAGCTTTTAGCGAATTAATTTAGTAATTTATGGAAGACACGAGGTGTGCCCCCCACAATCAATTCCCCAAACTTAGGGTGTAAACAAGTGTAATTAATACTTAAGGCAGCCGAGAATGAACATCCTCTTAAGTTAAGACATTCAATAGCTACTTGAAATGTTTAGAGATGAAATTCTAGACGGTTGGCATTTATAATTTACACAAATAAATTTTAAACGCCGCGACTGAATCTCTTTAGTTCGGTCATTAACACATCTGCTTTTCAAATATGTGCGTCCAACTAACCAACAATTAAACAATGCAGACATTTTTAATTAGTGTCATAAAATAGAGCTTCCCGCTACTTATTTACACAACTATTCAAACAGGAAATTCAGTTTAGTTTTTCGGAATTTACTACCAAATATTTGAACACAAAAAATATACGGCGTGCGGTGAAAGTAAAACCCGATCTAAATTTATCCACGATAAATTATTTATGAAAACAAGATCAGGAAACCTGCGAGGCTTCAAACAATCTAATATTTTATTAACGCAGCTCGAAGATTGCATGGCAGGAATCCAAAATTCCACAAAACTTAATTATAAAGAGTTGATGGATCATTCTGGTGCAGTTGGAAAATCCTTCCAGAATAAAACACGAAAGAAGTTTTCTTTAACTGATAATGGTATCTGGCACGACAACTCAAGTAGCCATCGAAGTATCGTAAGAATAATAAAAAGTCGGTAAATGTGAATGATCGGAATGAGTAAATAATCAAAAACAGATATATCGCTGACTTTTTATTACTCTCTAGAAGTCGAGAATAACCACAATTTCGTTCCCCATATTTATAGCCCAAGACGAATTATTTCAATTGAAAGATTAGACTCAATAATATTATCCTTATTAAGCTTAGAAGGGCAATTGCAAATCTTTTGGTGCACTCGAAATTGTGTCAATCTCTCCACTATCAACATCTGACATCACTTACCAGTGATGACCAGTCTACCCTTTGTTGCACTTAGGCGCGTTTCGCCTGTTAATCGGTGTTTGGTTCGACATTGGTAGGATTTGTAGCCATCTTCGGGTCCCACGTCGCGAATGTGCAGTTCTCCGGAGGGTAGCACCAAATATTTGCTGTCTGTTGAGAAAAGGAATTAACAAAGATCGCTTGAAGTTTCAGGGCTGCTAATAATAATTATTGCAGCACTGAAACTATTCAAAATATTTAGAAGAATCTACTTGCGTGTCTTTAAGCACCAATTTTGAATGGCAGATCCAAAAAATTTTAAGAACAGATTAATAATAAGATGTAGAGCACAATTAATTTAACATCTGGTGTATATTTTAGTGGTTCATTAAGGCCTCATTGTGCTTCAGAAAGTAGATCCATCAACAAAGCCATTTTTCCGCAGGGACACAATAAGTAAATTCTTTGGTGACTTCCGGGTTAGCAAATAACCTTTAAAGTTAGTGTTTCATGAAGCAGCCGTCTATCTTAAGCGAGATAATTCAATCTAAAGATTCCTTGGGGACTTGCAAGTTAGTAAATGACCGTTGAAATTCTTTATTTTGAACACGTGAGGGCTTAGTGATTCATTTGTGCCCCATTATGCTTCATGAAGCAACCGTTTTGTTGTTCATTTTTGCCTCATTGTGCTTCAAGAAGCAGCCGTCTATCTTAAACTTTTGTCCAAATAATTAAATGTAAAGATTGTTTATGGACTTCCGGGTTACCAAATCGCTGTTGAAATTATCTAATTTGAACAAGTGCGGCGTAGTGCTTCATTTGTGTCATATGAAGCAGCCGTCATCTTAATCCGTTATCGAAATAATTCAATCTAAAGACTCCTTAGGGACTTCCGGGTTAATTTGAAGGCGTGAGCTCTTAGTGCTTCATTTGTACCTCATTGTGCTTCATGAAGCACAACCTCTGTCGAGAAAATTCAATCTAAAGATTCTTTAAGGACTTCCAGGTTACCAAATGACCGTTTTGAAATTGTCTAATTTGATCAAGTGAGGGCGTAGTGCTTCATTTGTGTCTCATGAAGCAACCGTCTATCTTTAATCCGTTACCGAGATAATTTAATCTTTAGATTCTTTAGGGACTTTGGGGTTAATTTGAACACGTGAGCTCTTAGTGCTTCAATTGTGCCTCATTGTGTTTCATGAAGCAGTCGTCTATCTTAAACCTTTGTCGAGCTAATCAATAGTAATACGACGAGTAGTCTCTTGATTGCCGCGGATTTTGACGTCCGAATGGTTGTCAACTACGACTCAAAATGGTAGATTTTTTTAGGCTAAAAAGAGGACGAGAGCTTGCTCGAGTCCTCTTTGGCCGAAAAATATGTACCATTTGACAAGTAGTGCAGCCATGAGGACTCAACAAGGCAACCAAGAGACTACGAATCGTATTTTGCAGATTATTTTATAAATTAGAGTATTGAGTAAGTATTGTCAAGTTGACGTTGTAGTATTATCACTGTAACCAGGATTTGATTAGTTACTGGTATACTAAATGCTGCTTTGGATTGGTTCAATACTTAATGCATAAAATAATCAATGTAAAGATTCTTTAGTGACTTCCGGTTTGCCAAATGACCGTTGAAATTGTCTGGTGTGAACAAGTGAGGGCCTATGGCCGATTGCACCTAAATTTTTAAGTCTCCCTTAAAAATAAGTGACCCTTATGCACGATTCCACCGACCTTACTTAACTTTAAGAGAGTCTTAAATTGACAATAATGACATTTATACCATAAGACAAACGTCATTTTTAGTTTTTAAGTCTAACTTAAGTGACAAGTATGGCCCGTGGGACTGGCCATTAAAGTCCTTGGAAACCATTTTTTCAACAAACGTATCTACGGAATTGAACGTCACTTATTAAATAATAAGCAACCCCTTAAAATTATGGTGCAACCGACCATTAGTGCTTCATTTGTGTCTCATATGAAGCACAATTCAATGTAAAGATGCAGAAAATGGCAGTTGAAGTTGTCTAATTCGAATTTTAGTTCTTTATCTTCATTTGTATCTCATTGTGCTTCATGAAGTTTTAACCGTGGTCGAAGTCATTCAATTTAAAAATTCTTTGGTGACTTCGGGTTAGCACCTGACCGTTGGAATTGTGTGAAATTGTGTGAACGCGCGAGGGCTTAGTGCTTCATTTTGTCCCATTGTGCTTCATGAAGCAAAACCTTTGTCGAGATTCTTTTGGAGGTTAGCGAATTACCTTCGAAATATTTTCTTTTTAAATACAGAACACTTTAGTGTTTCATTAATGTTTCTTAGTGCCTTCTTGCCGAGAAAATGGACTGGACAGCAAATATTGTAGAGTTTAATAACTGTCTGTCCTCTGTGGAGTGATTTTAAAAAAATGAATTTAAATTAAGTGTCTGCTTCACAATCCTTTTTAATAAAATTAAAACACGTGTTTAATTTCATTTCGTTTTTTATTGTCGAGTTTCGTGTTTCACCTACGTTTCACTAATACATCATTGTGCTTACAAAATGACTTTTTGTGGCCATGAAACAAGTTGTTGTCGAGAGTGTTTGATGGGTATACTTTCTGAAGTACAATGAAGTACTAAAATAAACTAAACTCTATAAAAGAACATTCTGTGTTTGAGAAATTTCCAGTCCTGCTAATGTTTCCTCTATTGCTGTGCTTTATTGTCAAAATGAATGATTGCAAGCAATCCCATTTTCCAACGTCGGATAATTTATTAATCCGTTGATCATAAATTTATAGCCAGCTGTTACCGACAAATCAAAACACTATTCAATTAGTACTTAAAGCACGCACTTCCGAAAAAGCCATCCTTCATTATTCATGAACCAGTCAGTACGAAATAAAATAATGGTAATTGAACGAAGGTTGGCTTTTCCATCGACATCCATAAATCTAAAGGGGTTGGCAATAGGAAAAACGTGTGAGGACAAGGACAGGATCAGGATTCCAGTAGCCCAAGTCATTTTTTACCGCTTTCAAACCAGAGATCGAGTATCGTTAAGAAGATTTGAGCAAAACCGCATAAACCCTTAAATGGATTTGCAAAAGAACGTGGGAAACCCACCGTAGCGATCGTCCTCGTTGACAATTTCATCGTCATCGTCCCGCAGCCAGCCTACAACGGACACGTAGTCGCTGACAAAACTTGGAATATGACACTTGAAGATGGCCGTATTCCCTTTCAACACGCTCTCGTCCATGACGTTCGCGGTGTAACTTTGCGAAACCACTGGAAAAGACTGTAATGTTTTAAATTCGTGCAGAATAAATTTCCCCCTCGTCAGTGGCGTCCCCAGTCTGTAGCCCCAAACCACTTTTTCAATAAAAAAAAAATCTCTTTCAATATTCCACGGGGCAAATTCATGAAAGTATGGGAATTATTCCATAGAAATTGTAGGCAACCAAGCTCAAGCATACCTCACTGTGAAGATTTTATGAAAAATCATGTATGAATCAGATGTGATTTGACTCTCAATTTATCAAATTCGTCGATTTTTCGCTGTGGTGCGACGTATCGCCTAGAGATTTCAACTATTTTCAAGTTGAAGCTGATGGAGGGCAGATTGCATATACAGGGTGTCCCAACGGTGAGACAAAGCCATTTATGTCCACGTCATTAATAACATCGAAAATCTGTGTACGCCAACCGTTAGTGACTGAAAATGTGCATATTCTAAAATTATTATTATTATATAATGGAACACCCCATATATCAATGCATTTTTGGTTTCTACGAGTCATTCTGTGCAACTTCTGTGAGGTGTGCCTCATACTTAAATTCAATCGTTTTTGAGTTATTTAATAAAATGTGTAGAATTTGGCAAAAACAAAACTTCAGTCAAAAATTCATATTTTGGAAGCCTTGAAGTTTTTCCTTTCCGAATTTATGGCACATCCTAAAGGAAGCTCAGGGCTACCTGATGACACACTTTAATATCAAATTTCATGCACAGCGTGTCCCCGATAAATGATCAAATTAACAGAAATTAAACAGACAAAATTTCTGAAATTTTAAATGGAAATGACCATGAATTTTTTTCTCCCACTATTAGAGAAGTAAATTCTAGGTTGACTTTCTTAACAAATACCTACACCTAAATAGCATGTTTTAACCTCCCCACAACCAATATAAAAATGGGAGGTTACTGCAATCAGTCCAAAATTCGAAATTGAGATAACACCAGATCTTTACGTTTCAAGGTCTCAGGATCACGAAAAAGTGGTTTTTAAAAAATGTCTGTGTGTATGTACGTACGTACGTATGTACGTACGTATGTACGTACGTATGTGAGCACGATTTCTCGGAAACTACCGAACGGATTTTAGTGAAATTTGGTATGCAGGTTAGTGTTGGCCTTCTGGTGAGCCCAGTTAATTTTGTTGCGAATCCGAAGAAGCCAAGTGCCTTTTAGGCATGTAAACTATGAAATTTGACTGATGAACACTAATTTTTCTTAACAGCGCATGGAAGGTCTTGAAATTCTGTATCTGAAAGTGTACTCACACTTAGCGCCTTTTTGGCATAAAATCGAAAAATTCGAAGTATTGAGGAAACATTAAATAACACGCTACAGCCCAAACTGCTGGTTCGATTTGGCTGAAATTTGGTAGGTAGAGATACCGTCACCCGCCGAAGAGCTGATTTAATTCTGGTGGCAATCCGAGGGCGGCAAGTGCCATTTTGGCATATCAACTTTGAAATTTGAATAATGAACTCCTATTTTCTCTATCAGCACATGAAAAGTCTTCAAATTTAGTTTTCAAAATTGTACTCAACCTTAATGCCCTTTTGGCAAAAGATCGTAAAATTCAGAAAACTCACAGAAAACACATTTGGTTTGGTGGAGTAAAACTTAGGCATAGTAAATAGTAAAATTTAAGTGATATTAGTGATAGGATTGGATCATTCACCAAGTGGGGAGGTTCCAGCCGCTTCCGTAGCTGCCCATTTTTTTTTTTTTTAAAATTATCAATAGTATTACTAGTTACTGATAAGAGTAACAGAACAAGTGGGTATCTTTAAAACGATAAACTCTACGGTGTATAAAAACGTATAATTCAAAATCATACGGTTAACGGGTGTTTGCAAAATATTTGTAACAAAAACCGGGTGAAGCAATTTGTAATAGGGAAAAACAGTGATTAATTCGGCAATGTTTTCTAAAGTCAACAAAAATGATTTCAATACCAAAGTCAATTAACAAAATCATTTCTAACCCCAATAGTGACAATAAGATCGATATTTGAATTAAAGGTGGTTATTAACAAAAATTTTAAGTAACTTGGAAAGGATGCCATTTAAGTATAGGGAGTTGTTAAGAAAGTTGACCTAGAATTTAATTCTCTATCACAAGGCGAAAAAATTTCAAGGTCATTCCATTTGAAATTTTTGAGATTTTGTCTTTTCAATTTGACACCCAAATGTGTCGTCAGGTATACCTGATCTTTCTTTAAAATGTGCCATGAATTCGGAAGAGAAAAACTTCAAGAATATTAATTTTTAACTGAAGTCCTGTTTTTGGCAAATTCTACACATTTTATTAAATAACAGATTTTCGATATTATTAATGACGTGGACATAAATGGACTTTGTCTCACCGTTGGGACACCCTGTATGGCAGATTGCTTCCAGGCCACCCACGCCCACGTCTAGTTTCCCACATTGTGCATTGCGCATTGTGATTCCCACAACCCACAATTCTTAATTAACTGTTTTGACGAATTTTACGAAAATAAAGGGTGTCCCAATTGTCTGTATTCGGTCGATAGCTCCATTGCTGTTAGAGATAGCGAAAAATTGTTAAATATAAAGTTGCAGAGGGTCAAACAAGGCACATTTTAAAGAAACAATCCTGTATACAGGCTGTCCCACTAAGGAGTAAAAACACAAATATAGGTTTCTTTACATGGAACACTGTGTATTTTATTAATTTTTTATTGGATTCTATGATGAATTCCAAGTGAGATTCATTAATCATGTTTTCATCTGAAGCGAATGGTGAAAATATTGGTAATTTTGTGGGAAAAATTACTTTTGCAGTACTTGTTTTGAAAAATCACCCCACAACCAATTTTCAATAAATAGATAACAATTGCACTTTTGTACTTTTTTAATTACTTACTTACCGACTTAAATTTTTTTAAATTTTCTGTTATTTTAAAAACAACAGATAGGTACTGGCTTTGATGCTGAGCAGTTTGTGTTCGAAACATGTTAGCTGTTGAAATAAACCTTTTCGGTATACAGGGTGTACCATTTAAAAAAATATATGTTTGTATTGTTATTCCTTAGTGGGACAGCCTATAGTATACAGAATTGTATTTTTAAAGTGTACCTTGTTTGACCCTTTGCAAATTTGTATTTAACAATTTTTCGCTATTTGTAATATTAATGGAGATATCGACCGAATACAGACAATTGGGACACCCTATATAACTAATAAAGATATTGAATTTGAGAAAATCGACCATGGACCCAATTCGTATAAAGAAATTTGGTGCAGCTTGTATTTAAGGTTAAGGGCAACAGCAAATTTTTGCGAACTGTGATGACAATGATTTTTTGCGTTCAACATTATTGACTTATTTGTTATTTCTAGTCTTTTTTTTTTTCAACGTTATCAAGAATCTGCTTCATTTTTTGTTTATTGTTAGACGATTCCATATTATTTTATCATTATGATATATTTTCTGGTTTAAATGTTTCCAAAAAAAATTCTCCGAGCGCCCTTAAAAATCCTGAGCCCACCCCCGCCCCTAGAGGCTCGGCACCACGCCACTGCCTCGATAATTAAATCAGTCCACGCGCGTTAAAAGGATTGGAAAGTGCAACGGACTCGAAGGATCAACAGGTGGATTTACGTGTAAAACTAAAAAATACCGTATTCATCGACGGGTGGCAGGAACGAGTTGTTGGCCGTGTCCTGCCAGGACACTACGTCCACGTGATCGGAGACAAAGGACGGGATATGGCATTTAAACACCGCCGTGTTGCCTTTGATTACGAAAACATCGTAAACTTGAGCCTCGTAATATTGATTAACCACTGGAACAATGAGGGAAATATTACAGGAGAAAGTCGGGAAGAGGAGGAGCCGTTCACAAACGTTTTACCCTTCGCTTTCGACAGATTCGGATCGTATTCGTGAACGACTCCATCGTCGGCTATCCAAGCCTCGACTTGGACGAAATCGGTCACGAAGCTCGGCACAAGGCACTTTAAAATGCCCGCGTTGCCTTTCAAAACGAACTCGTCGATCACCCTGCTCTCATAGAACTGCTTTACAACTGAAAAAAGTGAGCGTACTGAAAAATATTGTCAAAAAGCCAACGGAAGACGTATATCAATGCGATGTGTATCCCTGTTGATGTTTATCTGCACCTAGTAGTAGTGCTGAAGCATATGCTCATGATAAAGGAATCGTGAGGGTGATGATTTTTTTTGCGTTCAATTAGTATCTTCCGGTTGTAAGTGTAAGCCAAGCATCAAATTTCCATCAAGTAAATTTTTTGTGCTGGGGGTTATTGAAGGGGGTGCAATTTTTTCCGTTCAATTATTATCCTCAGGGGTTGAAGGGGGCGCTTAATTGGTATCTACCCTCCAATAACAGTGGTCCGAATCTTAAATTTATTTGCGCTCAATTATATCGAGTGTCCCAAAAAAAACCGGACAAAATATTTTTGGGAATAAGCCGGCCATTTCTTAACAGATTTGGATGAACGTGGTCTTAATTTAAAGTTAAGGAATCAGGCTTTCGAACTCTCTAAGACACTACGACAGATGGAGCTGGCGTAGTATTCCTATTAACAGTTGTTTTTAAGGCTTATTTTAAGTGCGTGAGGATTGGTGTAAAAACAACCAATCGTTAGTGATTCAGAAATCCTTGAAGAGCGTTCTTTTGTCTTCAAAAACCTTTTTTCAGAAGTTGATTTGGTTTAAGCTTTAATTTTTAGTGATTTTTTGAAAAAATGTGTTTTCCCTTATTTTCACGTTTTTATGGTAGACTAAAGTAACAGTGATGCAAGAACAGCTTAATTTTCAGTAATAGCTCTCCAATTTGTCCCTCATTGGCAGTCACCTCTGTTTTCATCAAATGCGATAATTTATAACCAAAAATTATCCTGTTATCAATTATTAGGGCGTAAAAAGACATATTTTTAAAAAATCGCAGAAAATGAATGCGTAAACCAAATCGACTTTTAAAAAAATTTTTTGCAGAAAAAAGAACGATCTTCAATGGCATTTGAATCACATAACGATTGGTTCTTGTCTGACCAATCCCCAAGCATCTAAAAAAAAAGCCTTAAAAATAAGTATCAATAGGGTCATCTGTTGTAGTTTCTTGCACGATTTGAAAGCTTGGTTCTTTAACTTTAATTTAAGAAAAGGTCAAATTTTCACCGGGTCAATTATTTATGTTTGTCAATTTTTCGTATTTGGAGGTTGAAGGGGGTTTTTGCGTTCAAGGTGCAAAGGTGCAAGGGTAAAATTTCCTCAAAGTCAAGTTTTTGTAGTTGGGGGTTGCAGAGGTTTCAGGGGTGCAATTTTTTGCGTTCAATTAGTTTCCTCCGGTAATAGGTGGTCCAAGGGTTACATTTCATCTAAGTGAATTTTTTATATTTGAAAGTTGAAGGGGTTGAGTTTTAGAGGTGCAATTTTTTTCTCTTCCGGTAGTAGGTGGTCTAAGGGTCAAAACCACCCGGTTATGCATTTAAAACTTTTGTGGGTGTTGAAATAACTACTTATATCTACATATTGCAAAACTAGCACTTAGGGGGTGAAAAATCGGAATGAAAAGTCAAAGAGTTAAGCAAAATTACAGAAAACAACACCAAAATAACCCAAATTTTGCGTTTGGGGAGTCGAAATATTGCGAAAGTGGTTGAAAAAAGTGAAAAAGGTACGTAAACATCATCCAAATGAGTTCAATTTATTACCGAAGAAAAACGAAATTACGCGAATTTTGCTAAATTAACACTTAGGGGGTTGAAAAATCGTAAAGGGGGATGAAAAGTCATATTGCGAAGGGGGACGAAAAAGTGAAAAAGGCAAAACATACTCTAATTGGAAAGAAATTATTACCGTAGCACAAAATTGCGCGAATTTTACAAAATTAACGCTCGAGTGGTTGAAAAATTATGAAGGGGGATGATAAGCCAAGGGGGTGAAAACTAACTGTAGTTACGTAGAACTAGCGAAAATTACATGAAAAAGAAGCGGTCTGCGTAAATTTAGCTTTTTGAGGGTTTTGAGTGTGAGAGGGGTTGAAAATTGTGGATACGTCAAAAGTGGGGGGGATTTCACAGTCGGCAGTGGTGCACAAATTTTCGGCAGTGTTAGTGGGAAATGTTAGGCAGTGGTTGCAAAAATTCGGCAGTGGTTGCAAAAATTGAGCAAATTCGATAGTCGGGGGACTTCACAGTCGGCAGTGGTGTACAAATAATTTACGGCAGTGCCCTGAAAATTCGGCAGTGGTGTACAAATTTTTGGGGTGTGAAATGCCCCCCAGTCAAAAGTTAATCAAAACGAATTTGAATTATAGAAGAAGCACAAAAAAGCCCGAAAAAATAAATTTACTCAGCTTGCTAAGGATTAGGGGTTGTTAGCACCCTAGGGGCTGGAATTAGGTTGAAGACTCGTAAGACTTTTTTAAATGGTTGACCTAAATCTATCGATTTTTATTCCAACATTTACCTGAAAAATTTATCAGTTTCAGCCCTTAAATTTCATCCCCTTGTTAGATCATAATGAACATTTGCCCATCCGCCTTCAGTGCCACTTTAAATTGAAGCACCAAATTCAGTCTTAATACGTTGAGCAGTTTTTGATTTCTTGTATTTACGTGTTTCTACATGTTAGGGCCGGAATTTCAATCGAAGGTTAACCATCAGATCTGTTAGTTATCCAATCAAATAAGTCCATTTCAAAAGTTTCTGATGATCTGATTGGATAACCATCAGATCAGTAGGTTAACCTTCGATTGAAATTCTGGCCCTTAGAGGTTGTAGCGCTTTAAGGGTGTTTTTTCGCGAATGATGGTTAAGACCTTTTTTGTACCATCAATAGAAACCTATCGAATGGTGTTAATTTCAACCCTGCATTATTCTGTAAAAATTCGAGTTTCCACCTCTTAACTTTCATCCCCTTCTATAAATCTGTCCTAAAATTCACTCCTCCTTTCTCTAGCATACAATGTGTAAGACCACACAGTTTCACAGCAGATATTGTTTCTCTATGTAAAGTTATAAAGCTTCATGAACGTTTCAACTCCTAAACTCCAACCCCCTATTTCACCACCCGCAGATGCTCCAAAGAAAGCCGTGTTTTAAATTTTATCACCTTAATCCCCACTAGTTCTCAAGTTAATGCAATTAATAGTTTTTCGGTTTTTCACCCCTAACTTCTTCCCCCGTAGTTCGAATTGGCCCAAAAGCAATCCGTGTCGAGATTTTCGGGTTATACATCTGTGTACAAAATTTCAGTTCGATTTGTCAACCCGTTTTCGAGTTATCCGACGGACAGACTAGACGAGCGAGCGAATAATTAGAGACAAGAGCACCTCCGCATTCTGCTGCGGCACTAAAAATGCTTGGGATCCTGGAGAATGGGGGTAACAGCATCAGGTAACTCGAATTACCAAAACCATCTCCAGGTAAGTAAGTATTTCCGTTCGAATCCTGCCAGTTTTCCACCACGACGAAATCTGAAACGAAGGAGGGCACCTCGCATTTCATCACGGCCGCATTGCCGCGAATCACGTACTCGTTGTCTGCCTCCACCTCGAAGGACTGCGCCACGACTGTTCGCCAACAAAAACAAATAAAATCAAAACCTCACAAAAAATCTTGGGAAACGACTGCTAAAGTTTAGAGAGCAAAAACTAGACACATGTGTTATACATATTTGAAATACTCGCCGCCGGTTTCATGAATTTTACATGCCGCTCATTGAAATACTGTTAAGATGAAGAGCCTCCGGGCAATAAAGATAACAAACAACCACAAATTACCAAAACCATCCTGACACACCTGAAGAATTTTTATGACAATACCGGAAGCAACAAAGGAATTCCACAACCCATTATACGACAATAATGGAAATGTAAAGAAGACTCAGAACAATGACTTATTCGGACCGTATTCAAATGGGACTGGGATCGTTGTCACTCAAGTCGCGTAAAGTTACGCAAGTAATCCTCCTCAAAAAGCATTAAAAACTGTGTTGTACAAATAAAATAACAAGAATGTTCTAAAACGATATTTGGTGAACTCGCACACGTGCTTTACGACTGAAAATTCCACTTTTCTCTCATTTTCTACTCGAATTATAGCTTTGTGATCGTGAATGGGCTAAAAATAACAAACGGTTGTCACGTTTGCTTTTTCACACGATTCTGTTGAAAGATGTCTCGAAAGAAACGCTGCGAAGCTTTAGCTAAAGTCAGGTCTATTGATCTATCGCTTCTGAACTTCTGCGTCTTTATTTAAACATTTGTTAACAATTCAATCATCATTGCCTTTCTACATTTTCCTCGACATTTTCCAATTGTATTTGAGAACCCATTTATTGTATTTCAGATTAATGAGTTTTGTTTGAGAAATGTTTAATTGTAAGTAATTCATGAAAATGATTTACACACATTTTTCTATAAAGTGCCATTTGTATTTAATATTGGCTCACTCCCGAGCTCACTCCATTTGAGAATGTAATGAATGCCACATGTAATTCAGTTTTGTTCTCCCTTAGATTTTCTGAATAATTACAAATGATTCCTTTGTTTAACGTAATTGATTAATCTGAATTGCATCCATTACACTCTCAAATACAATTAGTAACAAATACCAAATTCAAATCGTATTGCAAAAACTTTAATACCTATACAGGGTGGTTTCCGAGGTGATTCCTTTTTCACTGTTCCACCATTGGCATCACCTAAATGGCAAGAGTTACGGAGTCGGTTATATTAGAAAAATTAGAGAAAAGTTAGGGCATTTTTTTGGTGATTAAGAATTTGTAGAGAATTCCCCGATATCTTGATTCGTTCCTGAGTTATTCCGAAAAATCTGAAAATTGTGATTTTAAATAAAAATCAATATCTTCCCAACGATTCATGCTATTTAAATGAAACATGAAACTGTTAAATTTTTAACAGCGCTGTCAATGAAAACAGGAACCGATTAAGGGGGGGGGGGCTTAGAGGGCTACAGCCTCCGGGCCTCCAACTCGCGTGTAAAAAAATGGGCAGCTTTGGAAGCGGCTGGAACCTACTTTCAATACCTAAGTTTTACTCCACCAAACCTAAGGCGTTTTCTGCGATTTTTCTTAATTTTACAAAACAAAATTTGTGCTAATCGAGAAAATGGGAGTTTATTATTCAAATTTCACAGTCGATATGCCAAAATGGCACGTTCGCCGATTGTCACCAAAATTAAATTAGCTCTTCAGCGGGCAACGATATCTCTATCTACCAAATTTAAGCAAATCGATCCAGTATTTTGAGCTGTAGCGGATTATTTAATGTTTCTTCGAAACTGCGAATTTTTCGATTTTATGCCAAAAAGGTGTGACTACATTTTTAGATACAGAATTTCAAGGTTTTTCATATGCTGATAAAAAAATCGGTGTTCATCAATGACATTTCATAGTTGATATGTCGAAAAGGCACTTGGCGTATGCGGATTCGCAACAAAATTAACTGGGCTCACCAGAAGGCCAACACTAACCCCCATACCAAATTTTATTAAAATCCGTAGGTAGTTTTCGAGGAATCTTGCCGACATACGTACGTACAGACGTACACACAGACATTAAAAAAACACTTTCGTGTTCCTGGGACCTTGAAACGTGAAGATCTGCTGTTATCTCAATTTCGAATTTGAAAGCGATTGCAGTAACTTCCCATTTTTAAATTGGCTGGCCCCAACCAAGGAGCCCCCTAATATTGATCAGTCATCGGGCCCCAATATTGCTTAATCCAGCCCTGCAAATTTGCTTCTCAAAAATGTAACCATAAAGAACTTTTTTCAAAAACCTGTTAAAGTTTGGGTCACATGACTTAAAAATCAACTTCATTGAATTTTCAATTATTCAACTATTTTAAACGTCAAAAGGGATTCAAAAAGTTTTATAGGTTACTAATTTCAAAACTAACTTTATAAATTATTCCTAAAAATTTTAGAATTTTGATGATTTTTCAAAAAGTTCAAATTGATTATTCATGATTACAATTATCGTTTTGCTGTCCACATAGCCGACAAACACAACCCATAATTCATATTGATCATATTTTTGAAAAGCTATATTTTTTCTGTATCTTATGGTATCAAAATTCGATATGGCGGCCAAAAGAATCAAAAGTTGACTGTCATTGTTCAAAATCTAGAAGGTCTAGAGTACAGCCTGTGGGGTGCCATTCGATTGACAGCTGTCAAAAATATAAGAGTTCCAAAGTTTCATTTAAATAGCATCAATAATTATTAAGGAGATATTAATTTAAAACGAATTAAGACAACGCGGAGTTCTCTTCAGATTCTTAGTCAGAAAGAAATGGTACAATTTTTCTCTAATTTACTCCGTATGCAATGGTGAACAATGGAAAAAGAACCATCCTGTATAACATTGAAAATGGTAGAAAATATTCTGTTGTGTGCTTTAAAACGAAGGAAACAATACTAATTGGAAGTGACAATGTGGATGGGTGGAGGTCCATCACACATGGCTGCTGCCGGAAGGAAAAAAGCTTTCCCCTTGACATATCCAAAAACCTATTTATTTCGTCACTCTCAAGTCTCATGGCATAAATAATTAATAGATTGAATCATACTTTACGTAAAGTCACACAAAACTTGCTGTTTAATAATTAACACCTTAAAAAACTGACCCACCGAATGAGAAATGTATCTAACGGGTAGGTATCCTAAAAAACGAAAGCAAGTATTTTTGGGAATAACTCGGCCATTACTTGACTGATTTGGATTAACCTGGCTTTAAACTAGAGCTAAAAAATCAGGTTTTCGAATTGACGAATAAACTACATCCGACAGAAGGCATTGCTGTAGTAACTTAAATTGATAATTGATAATCGAACTGAAAATGTGAATCCAAAATTTTTATTACTTAACTTCGCGAAAGTTAAAGTTCCAACAAAGGACTAGAATTAATATGACTCACCTCACCATATTTTTGTTATAATTGTGTTCATTTTGTAAGGAGAGAGAATATGTACAATATAACGCGTGGGCGAAAAAAACGGTCGCTTTTATTTTCCCTGTATCTTCGTTAGTTTTTGAACGATAAGGGTTGAGGCTATCGCTACCACTAATTGGATTTTAGATAGCACCATCCTTGTCCTTCTTATAAGAACTTTTATTTAATACCATTATTTAGGTTTAGACTAATGGGATTTCGTTACCTACTGACAAAAACAGCACTGAAGCCTATCTTTTTCTCTCTACAGAATGTCCTTTAAAATGACAATTAATTGATCACTCATTTTTTGTGATTTTTTTTCCAATACCATAAATCGTATAATTTACAACTAAAAGCAGAAAGATACACAAATTCGGTTTTTGTTTAAGTCGTAAATTATGCAATTTAAGGTGTTAAACCGCTTAATTTACACCTTAAGTGAAACCATAGAGGACATAAAACTACGTAATTTACAACTTAAAGAAAAAATCCCCCCCATTTTCCATAATCTGTATGAATTTTGCGATTTTGGGTGTTAGAAGAAAATTCGCACAAAGTTATCATATATATCAATGGATTAAGTAATGGTGTTAAATATTTTTTTAAGGAAAAGGATGGCACTATCTGAATTGAAATCTTATTGGTCGTGTAAGACTATGAAAAATATGTTGGTTGAAAGCTTGGTCCATTTTTCAAAGAGGAACTGATGTAGTAGGAACTGAGGTAGTTTCACAGTCTCGTTCCACAAAATTTTACTTACTGTTTAGGACGCGTTTCGGAGTGTTACTCCATCTTCAGCTATAAAAGAAATTAACACAAAATACAAAACAGTTGCCTGGAAAATGAAAAAACGTTTGGGTCAAAGAAAAATAACAGCTTTTGGGTCGCACTGTAAATCGATCGAAAGACGCTCAAACATTGAACATGAAAAATATAGCTCAAAAACTTATGAACATACAGGGAAAATCCATACAGCCGGTTTTTTTGGGCCAGCCGTAATTTTCTTTAAACTTTTTTAACTTATACGCTCCGCGAAGCAATTACTGGAATCGATCGAAAAATTCGGAAAAATTGAATCGCCAAAATTGGTGCCCTTTTGGCCAAAAAATGATGCCGGGAAAAATCTATGTATAATTGTACATTTTTATTAGAGGATTTGACAGCTGATTTTTTTTTCAAATCGAAAACCTTAGCACCATTTTTTCGAAAAATGTAATTTTAGTGGTAAGAGGGCCCTTGTTTGAATTTATTTTACAAACAAGTATATTTTTTACTATCGGATTCGATGGCTGTTGCATTGCCAGAACAAAAAATTTATTGCCATTTTTTGCCATTTTAGAGGTAAAAAGGCCCGTTTTGCGTTTTTCTTAGCAAAAGAGCAATGGGGGTTGACGGTATTTTTGAATTATTGGTTTAATTAAAAGACCTTTTAAAATGAGCTCTGATGTGTTTTTGCATTTTCGAATATAACCAGTACTAAGGCCATAAAATGAAATATTAATTTTGATGACGTATGAGCTACGTCCTCAGGGAAAAGTGCGAGTCGACCTGTCCATTTCATTCCTGTTTAATTTCGTTAATGTCAAATCTAATTTTCAGAACTGTCATCTACTTGTCATCTGTGTTCTTACACCAAGAAATTATTAAAAAAGGTGAGATCAGTAGCACATACTTCATCAATTCGATAACTGTTGTATTACCAGATCGTAAACCTTACTGCCATTTTTTCAGAAAATGTCATTTTAGGGATGAAGAACATTTTTGTCTCGTTCTGTGAAAAAGAAAAAGTAGAAGTTTTTACCGTCCCCGAGACTGCCAATTTTTTGAATTGGCGCAGTTTTTTAACATTTAAAGCTTTGCCATATATTTCTGCAAGTTGGCAGCTTTTGTTTATTGTATGTTTCAATTGTTCGTTAATCTTCGAAAAAGGAGGAAAATACGATGGAAAATATGTAAATTGTTATTGAATTTCAAATTGGTAACAACCACTACGCTTGACAGGCACGTCTTAACTTCTCATGCGTCATCATTAAAACGTGAAAATATAGGCGAAATTTTTTTTTAATCAGCCTGATTCTTGAGCTTTAATTAAATATGTTCATTAAAGTCGGCTAAGAAATCGCTAACTGTTTCCCAGAAATATTACATTTGCTTTTTTAGGACGCCTGTCATATTATTTCGTCACTCTCGAGTCTCGCGGGATAAAAAATTAATGGATTGAGTCATACTTCGAAGTCACACCGTCCAGTGTTTGATACCGTTCAATAATTAGCAGCTTACAACTGACCTATCGAATAAAACAAGTCGAGAGAATTGAGTGACAACGTAGGGAGGGTCGGGAAGGGGTAGTTTCGATTTCAAGTGGCAATACCGTAACTACTGTTGTCGTTGTACTTATGAACTTGGCCATCTTCCGCTATCCATTCGTCAATCAGGACGAAATCGGCCACGAAACTCGGTATCTTGCATTTCATAACGGCTGCATTGCCTCTGATGACATACTCGTTTTCGGCCTCGGTCACATAGTACTGCGCGACAACTGCAGACAGAACTTTCAATCAGAATTTTTACCGTAATCACTAGTCGGTTTCATAATATTTTCGCCTTCATCTATCCAAGATTCCACGTAAACGAAATCGGCGACGAATGACGGAATACTACATTTAAGCACGGCGGTATTGCCGCGGATGACATATTCCGTTAAGATCTCAGCTTTATAGAACTGATTCACCACTGGAAAGAAAAATGATGATGTAAGGGAGGTGGATTTGAGGTGATTATTCATCCAAGAGATATACCGTAGCTGGTTCCGTGGGTATACTCTGAGCTATCGGACCCAACCCAGGCTTCAACCCTCACGAAATCAGCAACGAACGAGGGTATGTTACATTTCAAAACGGCCGTGTTGCCTCTAATCACGTATTCTGAAACGACCTCTGCCTCGTAGTACTGGTTGACAACTGAAAAAAGCGAGGGCGTACTGAAAACCCTGAACACCATCCGTGGAAAAGACCTTTGAAGGGGCTCCGTAAAGATAAGAGTAGCTTTTTGTAATTTCGAAAAAACTTACGTCAATCGATTGTAAGCGGTTAGTAAGTATTTGTAATAGCAATTTGATCGTTTGTAAGTCAGTGTGAGACCCAAAATTCATATTACATAGAAGAATCCACTGCAAAGTTTCGGTAGCAGTGGGTTTTTTACAAATCAAGTTAAAATTGTTGTGGGACGTTTGTAAGTCCTTTGTACCTGTTTGTAAGCCCAACAAAAAAATTTGTAAGCGTTTATTAACCGTCTTACAATTTTTTCACAATTACACCACCAGCAGTAGGTTACTCCTATATCGATTTCTAATTATGCTCAACTAATTCCGAATTGTTCGTAAGTGTTTGTAAGTCAATCCACCGAATTTGTAAGTTCAACAGAATTCATTTATCACGATGTGATCATCGAAAAGTTTGGCAGTGGGCTTCTTTCTATCTGAATAGGACCAAACTAACCTCAAACGTTTAGCAATCGTTTGTAAGTGTGGTTTTATCGTTTGTAACAAAACAAAAATGATATAAATGCAATAGGCTTCTTACATAGGGTTGTTCATAGATACATACCTACAGGCTGTCCCATTAAAAACGGCCACCAGAGGGACCAACCAAATTCTATCTTCTACGACTGATTTGGGGACAAATCGCTCGAACCGGACGATAATTTATCTCCAGGGGGAAGGGGAACACTAATATCCGTGCTTGGCGAAATTTTACAACGCAACCTTTAATCTCCGTCAACCCCACCTTCCAAATTTCACCCCCTACATTTTTTGAAAGCTAATCCCAGTACCAATCCAATGCCGCTAAGCCTCTTTGTTTCCGCTCACTTCTAGCACCTTTCTAGCAACCTCAAAATTAAGAAAAAATGGTAGGTTAGGTACTTCAATAACTAAAATTTTCGAATTCGAAGACCAGATCTATACGTTTTGTGTGGGTGTACATGTGCGTGCGTACGTTTGTAAACACGCCACAGCCCAAACTAATAAACCGATTTCGCTGAAAGGTACGTAGGCATCTCATAACTTAAGGTCTTCAAATTACATATCCTCACATACATACACACCTTTCTAAATAATTGTAGTCGCGATTCACATATCATTGTTATTATTTGCTTCTATTACTACGATGTACCTATTGCTATATTAACACACACTGTCCCCATTATTATTATGTTTATTAAAATCTGCTTTCAAAGATGTATTCACTCTCAGTGCTCGGCACGTGTCGTTTTGGCAAACCAATTTTCAAAATTATAGCCTCATTTAATCATCCAAAACAAGTTTTTGAAAGGTTTAGAGAGGTATTCAAATTCTGGTTTTACATAAGACGAATATTTGCATTTAGCCCTTTGGGTAAGAAAATCGAATTTTGTAGTAACACTGAAAACACATTATATCCCAAACTACTGGGTCGATTTGGTTGTACCTATAATAGGTGTCCTCTCGGGTGTCCTTTAGCTTCAGGTACCCGCCCTAAGTAATTTTCAATTCAAGCGTAAGAAATAGTTATTTATGATATAAGTGTTAAAAGTGGCTTTTTATTTTGTGAGAAGGGAAGATTGGGACACAACGCGTAGCGGAGTGGCCCATCCCTTCGAACAAAATAAAATCATTTTTAACACGCATATCATACACTATTTTTTCAACAAACACTATTAAAAGCTAAAGCTTTCAAATTATCGATTGAAAACTCGATTGAAAACCTCCATGAAATTCTCTGTAACTAAGGTATAGTAACAATTTGTTGCCGCGGCTTGTTTAATTGTTGTTGCATTGTCACTTTTAACACTGAGGGCCAGTTGCATAAAAAATAATCCTGGGGATAATCGCGTTTTATACAACGGTTTCTATGTCTGAGCGTGGTCTGAGCCAATCAGAAGACTCGTTGCCTAGCGACTAACCCCGGTATTAAATTTAATACTGGGATTATTTTTTATACAATCGGCCCTGAGTGTTAAAAGTAAATGACTTTTAATCCTGGTATCATAAAATGTCGGTTTTAAAAATTGTCAACAAACGTTAAAACAAGCAGCACTTAACAGCACTTAACAGCACTTAACAGCAAGTTTATTATTATACGATTAATTTAATAGTGTTTTTCTACAAACACTATTAAAAACAGTTGTTTTAACGTTTATTGACAATTGCTAAAAATGACATTTTATCATTTTATGATACCAGTATTAAAAGTCATTTACTTTTAACAGTCAGTGTTAAAAGTGACAATGCAACAACAATTAAACAAGCCGCGGCAACGAATTGTCACTATTCCTTAGTTACAGCCATGGATGTTCTCAATTAATAAATCGAAAACTTTTACTTTTAATAGTGTTTGTAGACAAACTAGTGTATGATATGCGTGTTAAAAGTGATTTTATTTTGTTCGAAGGGATGGGCAGTTCCGCTGCGCGTCGTGTCCCAAACTTCAATTCTCACAAAATAAAAGGCCACTTTTAACCTCGCTTTTAACACTTATATCATAACTAACTATTGTAGAAAAACCTGGCTAAAAACGATATTTTGTGTACAGAACATTGGAGAGCTTATGTGAGTTTTTTGAATTTACAATTTGTATTTTGCTATTATTTTAAGCTATCGTACATCTCAAAAGCACGCAGTAAAATAATGACCAATACTATCCAAGTCAGTTGCAGAAGGAGGTGCAACATGTGCTATGCCTATGACTGCTCTTAAAATGTACGTTTGATCAAAAAAATTTAAAATCACTGGCAGCTCACACAAGCTAAGCTTTCTTCGCCTAAATCTATAAACATGAAGCAATCGATTGCGAGGGATTAACCACATGGTAAATTTGCGTACCTACACAAAATCGCGAATTGTAAGAAAATCGCCAAAATCGCTAGAAAATCTCCAAAATCGCTAGAAAATCGTTAAAATTGACAAAACCGCTAAAAATTGCCCAAAGTTGCCAAAAATTGACAAGTTGCTGAAAATTAACAGAACAAGCGGAAATCGCCACCAAAGTTCCCATAATAGTACATTGTGTATTAAAAGCGGAAAGTGCAACTTTTGTGCTCGGAACAAGTAAATTGCTGCTCGAGCCTTTAGGCGAGAGCAGCAAACTTGTGAGAGCACAAAAGGCACTTTACGCTTTCAATACACATACTATTTTTTCTACGCCCCTTATAAATAAGGCAAGAAGAAGCATATTTTTCTTAATTTTTAAAAAACAGCATGTCGTCAATCAGTACATGAATTTTTTGTAGTTATCTGTGGACGTTCCTATGACACTGCTTTTGTTATTTTTCAAAATACGTCAAAAATTTTTCAAAGCGACTGTAAACTAGAGATTTCGTTGTTCTCTTGGTCAGAATGGCAGACATTGATAGTAGTGACGAGAGTGTAGTGGATCTGGAATGCACCCCGCCACGCATAAAGGAAGCCGCGAAAAACGTAATCTTGAATTTGTTACCTGACAAATCGAAGACCAGGTACGAGAGAGAATACACGTTGTTCGTGCAATGGTGCAAAACCAATCAAGTTAAATCATCCTACTCTGAAGATATATTGCTGGCTTATTTGTCGGAAATTTCGAGAACGAAGAAATCATCTACTATATGGTCAGTGTATTCAATGTTGAAGAGCACTCTGTCTTCCAAACATAACGTAGATATCTCAAAATATAGCAGATTGATAGCATTTCTAAAGAAGCAGTCAGTGGGATACAGGGCCAAGAAATCAAAGGTGCTGAGAAGGGAAGAGATTAACAGGTTCCTATCAGATGCTCCGGATGAGTGTTATTTGATGTTGAAGGTAAATTATGGCGCTAAATTATTTTTTAATAATGATAACATTGTAGGTTGCTTTAATATTCGGTATTTTCGGGGCCTGTCGTCGCGACGAGCTGACCAAAATGCTGATTCACGACATAGAAGATAATGGGACAATCATGGTTGTAAAAATTCCCAATACCAAAACTGGAGTTCAGCGTACTTTTATTGTGTCTAAAGGAGGAGAACACGAAGTGGATTATTTGGGCTTTTGCCGTAAATATGTGGCACTCCGTCCATCCCATGCAACGACGCAGAGATTATTTTTGAGGTATGAGAATGGAAAGTGCACGAACAGAGTCGTGGGGATGAACACATTTGGCAATATGCCGAAGCGTATAGCGGAATTTTTGAATTTACCTGGTTGCGCTTCCTACACTGGTCACTGTTTTCGAAGAACTTCCGCAACGTTACTGGCAGATGCTGGAGCGGATATTACCAGTTTAAAACGCCACGGAGGTTGGAAGTCCACCTCTGTGGCAGAGGGCTATATAGAGGAATCACTAGAAAACAAGATTGCAGTGTCTCACAAGATTCTCGGACAAAACCCTGAGCCTGCGGTAGTCAACAACAACGTAACATCTGCAAAACTTCATGAACTGGGCTCTGGTATACAAGTTCAGAATTGTGAAAATTGTACTATAAATTTTAAAATTGTTCATAACAGTAGTAACGATAAATCCATGTCCCCATCCGTAATGACAAGAGATCACTATAACAGTAGTATAAGTAGAAATCATTGAATTATCATTGGAACATCTGGTTTAATAAAGTTTCCTTAAAATAGTTATTAATCTCTATCCTATCAGAAAAACTAACTTTCGGCTTGGTAAGCGGCAATAATTTTTCCGCTCGCTCAGCCGCAAACGCCAACTTTCTATTCTCTACTGACAAATAGAAAAGCGTACTTTCAATAAAGGGCGTAGAAAAAAAATAATAAAGTTCGATGATATTGCTTAAAAAAAACATAAGCTGTTTGATGTGGCTCTTAATTTACATTAAAGTTTCTACCGTCTTCGAGACTGCCAATTTTTTTAATTCATCCCCTTGTTTTGTTTCCACAAGTTTTTTGACTGAACGAGCAAACTTTGCAAGAGATTGAACTACAAGTGCCTCGGAGAAGGGGATTGTGTAGAGATTTGTCAGGTAGGTATTGGTCGGGAAAAAACGGCAGATTCAACCCTTTTTCTGTCGAAGAAAAGTAACAGTAAATGACTTAGACGAGCTTAAAAATCGCCGAAATTGCTGGAAAATTTCCAAGTCGCCAAAAAAATACGCCAAATTCGCCCGAAAATCGCTGAAAACTTGCTTAAAAATCGCCGGAAACTTGCTTGAAAATTGCCAAAATCGCTAGAAAACCGCCAAAAATTGCTGGAAAATCGCTAAAAATCGCCAAAATTGTTAGAAAATTGCCAAAATTCCAGAGAACTGTACACCAAAATAGCTAAGTGGTTAACCCCTCGATCGATTGTCAAATCCACACCTAATTGTACGTTTCTTTGGCACAATAAATGTAGTGGAATAACCGTGTAAATGCATCGAAGATTATGTATTCATATTTTATGTATATCATATTCGTCATTGTAAGCCTTTCGGTAGTGAAGTCATTCTTTAAGTTTTATTCACTCAACAAAAACTGAATGGCAAGTAGGTACCTCTTTTTGCAAATAATTCCAGAAATTCATAAAATTTTGTATTCCCAAAATGTCGTTCAAGTGACCCTTTGAAGCTTGTACTATCAACATAAGCGGACATGAAAGCCTGAATTACAGAGTCGAAAGGACACGTATTGGAAAGCAGGTAAGCTTCTCCATCTATTTTAGTCCCAGATTTAAAACTTTGCAAATTGCCATTCGGCAGCAGTCGAATTTGCATCTTTTGCTTAATAGGAAGTTCTCACTTGACCCTTTTGGATTAATGTATTATACAAAATATCTATTGGATTTATACCCTTCTCGTACTGTTACAAACGATAAAACCACCCTTACAAACATTTACAAACGATTGCTAAACGTTTGAGGCTAGTTTGGCCCTATTCAGATAGAAGCCCAATGCCAAACTTTTCGATGATCACATCGTGATAAATGAATTCTGTTGCACTTACAAATTCCGTGGATTGACTTACAAACACTTACGAACAATTTGATGGAATTAGTTGAGCATAATTAGAAATCGATCGAGGAGTAACCTACTGCTGGTAGTGTAATTGTTAAAAAATTGTAAGACCCACTGCTACCGAAAGTTGGCAGTGGATTCTTCTAATATGAATTTTGGGTCTCACACTGACTTACAAACGATCAAATTGCTATTACAAATACTTACTAACCACTTACAAACGATTGGCGTAAGCATTTTTCGAAATTACAAAAAGCTGCTGCCAAAATACTCCTCTTTGAAGGGTAGATAATAGGTACCGTAAGTCTCATCCAAGGTGTAGCTGTGACCTTCAGTATCGTGCCACGAGACTACGCTTATAAAATCCGCGACAAAAGAAGGTATGGAACATTTGAGAACGGCGGCGTTTCCACGGATGACGTACTCATTATTGACTTCTGTCTGGTAGTTTTGTTGGACGACTGTAAATAGGGATAGATTCAAATTGTTTCCGGTTTATACCGTCGGGTGCGCCTGGATAAAAGTTCTCGTTTTGGTCGGTGTGCCAGGAAACAACACTAACGAAATCAGCCACGAACGACGGTATCTGACACTTGAGAATAGCTGCGTTGCCTCTGATGGCGTACTCCTTGTTCACGTCCGTGTCGTAGAACTGCGCCACCACTGCCAAATAAATACGTCATGCAATAAAAAAGTATTGGTGTTAATTAAATCCTTGTTGGACGCCAAAACTGGACCTGAAAGAGTAACTATTGTTGCACCTGTAGACAAAAGAATTCATCGCATGTCGTAAATACTAATTAATGACGCCTTTCCTGCAGAATTACAAATTTAAAAACTTCTAAATTCCTACCTGCACGAACGTTGACATCCCTTGAGGTAACCGATCCGACGGTGTTCTTCGCCAAGCAAGCATACACCTGCGCGTGGACTTCCTGCCGATAATCCTCAGCCCTAAAGGGTGGAAAAACGAGGTTCCCATTTGCCAAAACCTGTCTTAGCCCTGGTACATCCCCCACAGCAGTGCCGTCCGATCTAACCCAGATGATATCAGGAGTGGGATTACCACGCGCACTACACTCAACAACAGCACCGGTCGTATTGGAAAAATCAATACGATTTGGAGGTTCACGCACAAAAACAGGACCGGCAGTGTCGTCTTCGGCTCGCAAGCCAGACAAAGTCAAAACGATGAGGAGAGAATAAAGCATGGTCCGTGATTGCCGACACTGGTCTGCAAAAAAATAAAAAATAAGACACAAAGAATCTGTGATAAGATTAAATGGGTCGGTATGAATTCCGATGACGTTACATGTCTGCATTAACACTTTAATCAATGTAAGTTAAGGGTGGGGGCTTCCCTAGAGAACAAGAATAGCTATAATAGGGGACTTGTGCACGCATATGGGTCAACAAGTTTCCCCATTTGTCTAAAATTGGCAACGCTGGATACTTCCGGCCAGAAATTTAACATAAAGATGTAGACAGAAAGGTAACTAACCGTGAAAAAATCCATCATTCCAAATGCGAAGTGCGTAATAATAAGAGGGTTGTCGTTAATATCCGGAAGTCACGGATGGTCACGTGGGCTTTTATCAACCACAACACAAATTGGTTGCGAAAAATTTCTTCGTTAACATTAGTGCACATCAATCATGAAAGAGATATTATAATTTGTTTTATTGCTTATTTTATTTCCCACTGATAAAATAAACTAGTCATGTTACTTACATTTTATCGCAAATAGTTTACGACATCGAGTGAATGGAAATGAATAGGAATATTCTTAGTTGAAATCGAGGCTGAAACTTAGAACCGCGGGATATAAAAAATTATAATTGACCGGAGTTATTATTAAAGAAGATAACGTGGCCATGCCGTGGCTAAAATACTATGATATTTTACTAAACTCTTTAAATAGCTGTGTTCGATTAAATATACAGGGGGTTTCCTAAGTAGGTACATCGACAAACTTATGCTGTTCTGAAGTCTTAGTTTCCAAGTGGTTTCCAAGTTACAGGTATGCAAGTCCTAAAAAAAATATTTTTTTTGCTAGTAAAAATGGTTGAAGATATTTTGATGAAATTTGGTTTACGTTCATACCCCATAAGGAGCAATCTGCAAAGTATATGTATACGGAAAATTTTGTGCCAAGTCCAGGGGCGTAGGTGCTCGGTAGATGTAGGTAATCATGCGCCGTCAAGTAGGGTACACCACTGGTTTCTTGCAAATATGAATCGTATTTATTATTGAATGTTTAATGTTTAAAACTGTGCAAGAGTGTCTTCTTTCGTTTTTCCTTTACGATGAGTTGTTTTTGAGAAAAATGGGAAAAACCAATCGGAGACAAGTAAATCCGAAAAAAATAGAGTTAAGCGACTATGCTTTCATTAATCCACATTTTACACAGCAGAATGACCTTGAGAATGACCAATACACTGAAAGCCTCAATTAGGTTGAGGACTTGTTAAAAATACAAACAAAAAATTCGGAATATTTCAGACTCTGTTTCAAAGCTTGCACACCCTGTATCTTGGAAACTAAACATTTTAGCCTTAGAATACCGGGAAGAACCACCCCCTAGAGTTTGTCACTTAGAGAACACCCTGTACAGTGAGTTGCTCAATCTTTCGTAGGACTAGGGCTCTGGGGGCAAGTGATAACTTTAAAAGTCTAAGAGTTGTCATTGGGTATGATTGGCTGTGAGGAAGAAAATATATTCGAGCTAAAAAATTAACTATTAAATGTTTTCACAACACGGGTGGCTATGGCAACTGCCCACTCCTCAAAATATTGTACAAGTATTGCCGAAATTGCCCAAATTGCTTATTTATTGCCTAAATTCCCGTTATTGCGAATTGCCATAAATGCTCATTTATTGCCGAAAATGCTTACTTATTGCCGAAATTGCCTACTTATTGCCGAAATTGCCCACTTATTGTTGAAATTGCCCACTTACTACCAAAATTGCCTACTTATAGCCGAAATTGCCCACATATATTTTTTTCATACTGTTTATCTCGCTGTTACAAGTTATTCATTTGCTGTAGACACGACAGATCGTTAAGATTTGAAATTCTTGGCAGAACAAGCAAACTTTGCAATAGATTGTACTACAAAGAGCCCAAATGGAAGGTGGAGAGATTTGTAAAGTGTCAGAAGAAAACGGCAGATTTAACGTCTTTGCAGTTTCAGTGAAACAAAAAACTGACAGTTCCGGCAAAAAAAATATACATAATAGAGTATTGCAGTCGAAGAAAAAAATTTTTGAAACCATAATTTTCGGAAAGGGGAATAATAGTATATTACGATATTAGGTTGGTAAGTACAGTAGGTATAACAGAATCGAGGAAAGGTTTGCAAAAACGAGTCGAAGACGAGTTTTTGCAATTTCCGAGATTATGTTAGATGTACTTAACAACCGTGTACCGTATATGATTTTTCGCACAATTGAAATTAACTTATTGAACATTTTTGGTCAGCCATTAAACAAATCCTGTTTGACAGATCACCGAATTTTCCAAATGCTCTCGCTATACCTTTGCCAGTTCAATTGTTTTACTTACCATGCCTGTGTCAGATATGCGTGCTGTTATGAATTCATAACAGCACTGTTATTTTTCGTTGCCTGGGAAACCAAACCGCGCTTGGTAAGGTGAACTTACACCTTATGTTAACTACGTCGGTAAGAGAGTTATAACATACGATTGTGCGAAAAAAGTAGATAGTCTAACGTTATTAGAAGTATTCATTGGGACTAATCATAGCAAAAAATTGAAAAACAAGTTTAAAATTTCGAATTTCCTTGCCATTTTTGTATTGGTGTGACGTCACTACCCGTTATCCACTCCCGGCATCATTCACCATGTGCTTCGTTTTCAAGTGTCAGTTTTTGTCATCAAATTGTCATCTCGCGTTCAGCCATGACTTTTTCGATCGAAAAGAACAAATTTAAACGAAAGGACCCTATACAATAAGGCAACCGCTTGGGCCAATCTCTACCAAATTTTAGATTGTGGTAAGCGAGGGACAGATGAATGTTTTATCGAGAAATGAAAGTTCAGTATCTTTTAGTTTCTGAGAAAAAAATTCGTGAAAATTGCATTTGCGAGAGCTAAACATGTTTAGAGCCACATAAAAGTATGACCGCTTGGGAGAATTTCTATATTTTTGTATTCAATGATGTAAGTGCACTCTATTATACCTCCACACCAGAAATCAAAGTTCAGTATCGTCTAGATCAATTTTTTTCCTGGGCCACTATCGTATAGGGTCCTTTCTATCCTGTTTCATATTCTTCTTCTAAAGGAATGAATCAAGCAAAATAGAAGGTTATATTTATGTCAAAAATGATTTGCTCACATCTGGCTGATTATTGGTTCATCTGGCAACGACCAATTATTGGTTGTTTGCCGGCCAATCATGAACTTTTTCCTTCGGGTTATGCCGTCATCTAAAACCAACTTTTTGACCAGAAGTTCACCTTTATTAATTTTTTTCTCGAAAACTGTTCGGCATTCAGCGAAACAAAAAAATACTACCTTTGTCATTTTAAAAGTAGTATCTATTCCAATGTTTTAATTTTTGAGCTGCGATACTCTATTTACTATTGACTGAACTGTCACTTTTCTTGGACAGTAAAAGGGTTGAATATGCCGTTTTTTTCTGGTCAATACCTGACATCTCTCCAAAATTACCTAAAAAAAAATCTTTCTCTCTTATTACTTCTTATTGTCCAGTGTTATTGCCCGAATATCGCTTGCTATTGCCGTTATTGTCGAAAATTGCCGTTATTGCCAAAATTTTGTACAAGTATTTCCCATAGTGGTTGACCCCTCGGCAACTGCCGACTTATTTTCTTGGAAAAAATTGTGTCTACTGCGAGGTCTATGCTTACTTATTTCGGCGGCTAGCCGTGCAAAAAGATTTCGCAGCCCTCGTGGAGCCCGAATATCTTATTTTCTGTTTCACTTTCAAAAAATCAAATCGTTTTAAATACAAACTCCCATTTTTCACAAAACCGTATTGATAGGCCTTGTGCTCTTTTGGCAAAAAGTTCAAAAATTTAAGATGTGTAGCGCACTACTACACTGTAGCCCAAACCCCTTATCCGATTTAGCATATAGACATTTCATAATTGAACAGAAGACCGTTTGAAGCCAATCGTGGCACCCGAAGTGCTATTTTGGCACATCAACTTTGAAATTATAAATTCAAATTTCAAACCCCCTCGTAAATCCCAATTTTTGACATCAACACAAGAGGGCAAAACTGATCATTACCTGTCACTTTTCCACGCAAAATGAAGGCATAGTTTACACAGATTAATTAGGTTGAGAGGATTTATATGAAGAAGCTATTAACTCGAGTGTTAACTTGTTTAAGTCGTTTACCTGTTAGTTGTTGCAAATGATTGTACTATCGTAGGCGGATTTACAAACAAAAGAATTGTCAATTAACGCACTTACGGCTACGACTGTATAAATTTAATTTAATATCAAAACAAACCATCAAAGCTACCTACGGTGGTAGGTATAGGTACCATCGCGATCAGAAAAAACGAGTACAGCGAATGACTTTAGACACAAGCAGTTTCTAACATTTTAGATGGAAAAACGCTCGGAAAAACGTGTGTCTAAAGTCACGTCACTACTCACTGTACTCGTTTTTTCTGATCACGATGGTACCTAACCTATCTACAATTATTTGTTTTGTTACAACCCTGTATATCTCGCTTCTAGTGTATTAATTATTAGGTATTTCATCATGGTCGATTCATTTCACTTAAAAGCCTATTTCAATTCGCATTTTGCAAGCAACCTTCGCTTTCAAAGGTTTAATCGCTTATAATACCACAAGTGCATGCTATTTAATCGGTTAAATTTTGAAAATGATTACGAAAGCTTGTTGCCGGTGGTAAAATAATGAGAACTAAATTGTCATTTATTATCTGATTAAAGCCCGAGAGCTTTAGCTCGAGGGCTTTAATCTTTGATAATAAATGGCAATTTAGTTCGAATTGTTTTACCTATACGGCAACAAAGCTTGAGTAATTATTTCTAAAATTTAACCGATTGCAATAGCGATGCACGAGTGGTATTCGGTAAGATTATTTCACAAATTAAACTCTTGTTTTGATAAAATTATGATTTTTTAAACCGGGGTTGCCTATACTCAAAAGCCCAATATGATGTTGCGAACGAGCCTTTATAGCTCATTGACATTAATGACGTTTGAGGTTAGGAACCGTGCAAACAAAATGTTATTGAGTTTTTAGGATATATCCAGAAGAAATCAGCGTTCTTTATGTCCAAAAACACCTAAAATATGGTTTTTGGAAAGACTTGTGTTTGGTGGTCGTATTTGTGGACCTTTATTTCCCATAATTTTGTTTAAGTGGTGATTTTCAGCAGTGAACAAATTGTGTTTAAAATCAAGTGGTCATCGGAAACGATTAAATGACTCGTGCAAACACCGATAAAATGCATTAATCACTCTTAAATGAACTTGATTGGATAGAAATTTAAAAATGAGTCTAATTGATTGGTTTAAAAGGAGATTTGAAAATAATCAACTTTAATTCCTCAAAATAAATATTATTTCATCGTCTATTTTTAAATTAATAATAATCGAACCGAACCCGATTGCAAAAGAATAGCCTGAAAATGGAAACAAATAAAAATCGGTGCATGAAATAGGTAGATAGGTATCAATATCAAAAACAGCATCTGGCAGCTGTTATTTCAATGGTCTGAAGCAGTCTTTCAAGATTTTTCAGGAGCAGGTGGTGGTGGTCAGAGTTGCCAGCTGCTGTAGCACTATAATTTTCGATTCGACAAAGATGACATGCACGTATTATCTTTATCCACTTCCTGCTAGTCTAGGATGTCTTAAGCTCCTTAATAAAATTATAATTCGTACACTTCCTTGCATATTCACAGGATATTATTAACTTTCGCTTTCTTCTTTGTTGAAGGACCAAAATAAATATATCTTCATGAATTTTTGAATATTGATTTACACATTTGAAGGGGGTTATTTTTACTTTCGAAAATTTCAGCTACATTTTGAGAAAAACAAGTCTGCACCGGCGTGGGTGGCTTTTATCAATTTAACAGACGCTGTGGGGGGTTGGTGGAATTTTTCTGAATGGCTTTTAAACGTACCGTGTTAATTAATGCCTGTTTTAGGCTTAAGAAGCACTAACACGCACCAAAACACCAAAAACTATTTTATTTTTATTATTTAAACACAAAGATGACACATCCTCGCGCGACTGACAGAAGCTATCAACAAACTAACGCAACGCCTTTATCCGGTGGTACACGAATGTTGACTAACGCTGCCGATCGTTATTTACTGTATTACTGGCTGCCTACCCATACATGAAAATTGAACCTATTTTTCTTATTCCATAAATTTTCACCCCTAGTTTGCTCAAGTGAAGCAGCATATTGATGATTTTAATAAAAGAAGGACTTCTATGCATACTTACTCGAATAAACGTGATTAAATGAAAATAACGAACGTCAGTCTAAGGGTTGCCAATTTTGGTGCTTAATGCACTAGAAATTTTTTTGGGCGCTTTCATCATATAACAAATTATTTATTTGTTAGTCGTTATTTGTCATTCTTGTGTCACAGCAATCTCAAAACTGGCAGTCGATAATACAACCGGACTATTTCACCTACTGCGTAGACTGAATCCCTTCATGCACTGGAATTATTGATTAACTCAATAGTAAGAATCCAGAAAATTTTAAATTTCTTAAACATTCTCTCTGAATAGTGATCATTGGAGACCACTCTGTATACTTAAAATCACTTTTCGATCTTATTTATTATAAATATGTACAGTGTCAAATCCACACAACAAATTGTAATCTACAATTAAATTATAATTTCGGTATCTCCCAATTCTTCATCTGACGGCAACTCAAACTTAGCAGGATCGACAAGATTGGGGTCAATTAAGGGTAGCCCCTCCGCCTCTCTTCTTCGTAGCTCTAAGAAAGCTTCTCGTTGAGACCAATCTCGCAGACCATAATCGGGGATGTAGGTAATGTAGTACGCTCCAACAACTATACACAGAGTTACGGTGACAAAAAAATTTGAGTGCAAAGCATGTCTATCGGCCTCCTTCGAAGCTACATCAAATCCATAAGGGACCCAGTTCTTGTGTTCGACTTTCTTTACTTCGGTCTTGATGACATCAGCTACTGCCGTATCGTTCGATTTCTTCGAGGTAGAAACTAGTCTTCTGCCAACAGCTGGAAGTACTTTTCGCTGCAGAACACGTTGTAGGGCCACAAATGCTGCCATTTCTTAGCGGAACCGCAAAATATCAAAGGGAATTTGTTTGAGGTTAGGGCACTGTTATGTCACTTCGCTTGACAGGTAGGTCCAGCGACATCTAGTGACAGCTTTTGCAAAATGAGAGCTTAGGTTTTTTGCGATTTTCTTCATGCGCCTTTAATGTTTAATGAGTTAGCTTTGTTAGATTTATTTTTCATGCAACGAACTTTTTGTTAAATATTGAATAAGCGCCTCATTGCTATACTATAAGGAGGATAAAGTATTGCTACGTTAGTAATTGCTAAAAAGAATAGCGACATCTATTAACAGTTTCAGCAATATAAGAAAAAATGCCAACAGCTCACTGTAAACTTTTAAATGAAATTTAATAAAACATAAAATCTGCAATTATATAACAAAATAAATTAATATTTGGCTAAATTATAATATCATCAACTTCGAACAGTCTGCAGTACATGAATCGGGAGTGACTCCTGTCCATATCGTCTCTTAGCTTCACTTATAAAGGCACCCTCCATTTGTTTCACTAACTGATCGAAAAATATTGTTGCCACTTGCGAATAAATTAATGATTTAAACTCAAAATTTATGTAAAAGTCTATAATACACGTGTGTGGATTACTCCTTAATCCCGGATTAAATATCCACTTTGATTCCAACGTCGTAAAGAGTTTACCATCCGTACACAAGGCTCGTACCAATCTCGGTTTGACTAAGGTAACTGTTGATGTATAGTTCTCAATAATTGGAGGAAAACCAACTTCCAAATTTGCTTTCAACAGCCCTTCTTCTTTGGATAAAATTGTAGACTTGGTGCAAAACGGCACGAATTTCTTGTAATTCTTAACGTCTGCTACTACTGTGTACATTTGGTGGTCAGAAAACCTAAAAAACGTTGAAGAAGGCACCAAAATTTTAGCGCTTACCCAACAAGTTTCCTGGCAAAATATTCCCGTTTCTTTTGAGGAACTTTAAAAAATTGTAAATGAGCTGCACTTAATCGCATTGTCTAAATAGCTTGTCATGGTTTTTCTATTTTGAAAAATAATTTTGGAGTTTTGGAAGGTTAATCCATTTTTGACACATCTCTGACAAGTGGCAAGCATGTGACAAGTGACGTCTGATCAGGAACTTTTGTTTTTTTGTGATTGGCACCGAGCCGGCAAACTGTCAAAAAACTGTCAAAAACGTGCTCTTGTCATTCTTGTTTTCCTAGAATTTCTTAATTTTTACTAAAATTTGTAGTAAATAATTATTTTATTATTGTATTAATAATGTCGGGGGCTGTGGACGCTTTAGTTGAAATGGGATTTACCAAAGAAAAAATGTGAGTACCGCTTTTCGATAACAATTAACTTTAACTAAATTGCAATTTAGAGAAGTAGCAGTGGCTAAAACAGGCAGTGAGGAAATACAAGTCGTCCTGGATTGGCTAGTAAATCATTCCGAGGAAGTGGAAGCACCCCAATCAGCCCCGGTTGTGGAACCTCAAACAACCGAGCAGGAACAACCAATCGAAATAGATGACAGTGAAGACCCTCAGTCGAGTACAGAAGAGCAAACTGTTCGTTCGATAAAATGTGATGACTGTGGCAAGCTGTTCCAGTCGCAAACTGAAGTAGAATTTCACGCAGCTAAAACAGGTTCCTTCAAAATTAATCATTTGAAAATAATGTAAGCTTTAGGTCATGGAAAGTTCTCTGAGTCAACGGAAGAAAAGAAACCGTTGAGTGAAGAAGAAAAAAAAGAGCAGTTGGCTAAGATAGAAGCTAAACTAAAACAACGACGATTGGACCGAGAAGCTAGAGAGAAACTGGAAGCCTTGGAGAGGGAGAAAAATCGAATAAAATCGGGGAAGGAAATGCTGGAAGCCAAGAAGAAATATGAAGAGCTTGAGATGAAGAAACTGGTTGAACTAAGAAAACGAGAGAAGGAAGAGCAGAAGATGGCGAGGCAACGTGTCAAGGATCAAATAGAACAGGACAAATTGGCACGAAAAGCCAAATTTTCTGGTCAACCAGCAGAGGAACCTCAACCACCCCCTCAGCTACAACTCTCTCAAAAGTCTTCTCAGACTTATAATGAAGTTACTCTGCAAATTAGGCTAACGAACGGTTCTGCGCTCGTGCAAAAATTTGGGGCAAAAGAACCCTTATCAGCTGTTAGATTGTACATTGAGATGAACCGAAAAGATGGAGATGGACCATTTAGTTTAATGATTACTCATCCAAGGAAAGTCTTTGGACCAGAAGACTATGATATTCCTCTTGAAAGTTTAGGTGAGTTAACATTTTTTCCACCATATTTTCTCAACATTTTTTATAGGTTTGGGACCTCGTGCCACTCTTATAGTTTCAAAGACATAATTTTATTGAAAGTTGCATTTTTAACATGACTTTTTTAATTAGCTTATTGCTTTCTGGGATGTTTTGTGTGAAATGTGAAATTATTGTTCTTTTCTTCAATAACCCTGTTGCATATTTGCAACACTACTGATCTATGTTAAACACATACTGGTAATTGCTTAAGAATAATAAATTTTTCACAGACAAAGTTCAACGATTGTCACCAACAATCCCATTACCTGTTGAGGGACATTGATCTCTCTTCAAAAAGAGCAACCCAAATTTTTTTCAAAGTTTTCCAAACATACTCAGCGATAATAATTGGGCTTATGAAACCTGTTATTAACCTCCCCAGTTAAAAAAAGGGAGGTACTGCAATCACTTAAATTTTCGAATTTGAGATAACACCAACTCTTTACGATTTAAGGTCTCAGGAACCAAAAAAGTGGTTTTAAAAATAATGTCTGTGTGTACCTTCGTTTGTAAACACCACAGTCGATTTGGTTGAAATTTGGTACGTGGGCATCTGATAACCTAACTTAGATCTGAAAAGCTTTTGGAGCTAATCATGCAACCGGAAATGACATTTTGGCAAGTCAGTTTTGAAATTTAAATACAGACCCCCATTTTTGACGTTACTATAAGAAAGGCCTTCAGATTCTGCTTCCAAAGATGTATTCACTCTTAGTGCCCTTTTGACAAAAAGCTGAAAAATTCGAGATTTTTAACGTACACGGTACAGTACAAACCATTGAACCGATTTGGCTTACATTTTGTGCATGAAGATTGCATTACCTGTCGAAGAGCCTAAAAGTTTTTTTTAGGCAATCAACTCACGGCGAGTGCCACTTTGGCACATCCATTTAGAATTTTTAACTTCTACGCTCGCGAAGCAGTTACTGGAATCGATCGGAAAATTCAAAAAAATCGAATCGCCAAAAACATGAAATCTTTACGTTTCAGGGTCCTGGGAACCCAAAAAAGTGTTTTTGAAAAAATGTCTTGTGAGTCTGTCTGTCGGTGATTACGCTGCAGCTCAAACTACTGAACGTATCGTGATGAAATTTGGCACACATATGCAGTGGGGGATTTGTAGGTGCTGATTAGAATCTGGGCCATATCGGTTCACGGAAAGTGCCTTTTTGGCACATCAACTTTAAAAATTTAAATGCAAACCACCATTTTTCGCGTTACCATATGAAAGCTCTTCGAATTCTGCTTCTAAAAATGTATTCACACTTGTGCCCTTTTGGCCAAAAAATGGTGCCGTGAAAAGAACCTTTGCATAACTGTATATTTTTATTACCGGATTTGATAGCTGATTTTTTTTGAAGCCGAAAACCGTAGTGCCATTTTTTCGAAAAATGTCATTTTAGTGGCAAAAGGGCCATTGTTTCAATTTACTTTACAAAAAAAAAAATTCTTACTATCGGATTCGACAGCTGTTATATTGCCGGATCAAAAACCTTAGTAACATTTTTTCGAAAATTTCCATTTTAGGGACAAAAATGCCCCTTTTTGAGTTTTTCTTAGCAAAAGGGCATATTATCATTATCGAATTCGATAGCTGTTGCATTGCCGGATCGAAAACCCTAGTGCCATTTTTTCGAAAAATGTCCATTTTAGGAGTGAAAAACATTTGTATTTAAGATTTTAGTATAAATGAGCGCCGGGTGCATCAGCTATCCAAACGCACTGCATGCCCGACCTTGGTTAAATAAAGTTAAATGCTACATTTACAAATTCTGTGAAAAAGTAGAATTGTCACCATCAAAAAGGGTTAAGTAAAGCAAAAGGCATTTACCTACACGGTGCCCTTTAGACAAAAAAATCGAACACTGAAAACACTACAATTTAAACTACTAAATCGATTTGGTTGAAATTTGATACATGGAGATTGTGTTGTGTGACCCACTGAAGAGCTGAAACGCTACGTTAAGTGCCATTTTGGCACATCAACTTTAAAATCTTAACTGCAAGGCCTATTTTTAATGTCATCATTAGAAAAATCATTAAATTCTAGTACAAAGAAATCAAAGACCCGCCTAATGGAGAGGTTCCAGCCGCTTCTCTGCTGCCCATTTTTAAAAATAAGTACTATACTAGCTATTTTCAACAAAATTTCCGTTGCACGTCATCAATAGTTTTTTCGGTTTGCACATTTATCTAAGCAGTTAATCTCAGCGCTCTATTTTGGTTCCTTTCAATTTTTACCAATCAAATTGCTGAGATTAAGTGCGGTTCCTCAGATAAATACGTAAATCGAATTGATGACGTGCAATAATGTGCAACGGAAGTTTTCTTGAAAATACTATATTACACAATCATGTTTTATTATTCGCGATTCAAACCAAATTTTTTGTGAAGTCACAATCATGGATGATTTTTAAAATGTCTATTATAATATCATTCGTCTTCATTTGTCATTACATTTCAGTGTTCCCGATTGGCTGCGTTCCACAATGAACACATGGGCAGCTACGGAAGCGACTGGACCTCCCCTCTTGCCAAAAGGGCACTGAGCTTGATTGCATTTTTGGAAACAGACCAAAATGGCACTTGTCATTGGCTTCCGATTGCCACCAAAGTCAAGTCAATTTTCCTGCTTCTTATACCTAAATTTTTCATTTTTTGCCAAAAGGGCACTGAGTTTTAATACATTTTTGGAAACAAAATTTGAAGACTTTTCATATTATGTTGATAAAGAAAATGGGAGTTTATTACTCAAATTTACAAGTTGAAATGCCAAAATGGCACTTGCCGTCAGCCGAATGCCACCAAAATTCAATTAGCCCTTCGTCAGGCTATGGTATTTCTACCTACCAAATTTCAGCCACTAAGTGTGAATGCATTTTTAAATATAGAAATTAAAAGCCTTTCATGTGCTGATAAGAAAAATTGGTATTTATCAGTCAAATTTCATAGTTGACATACCAAAAAGGCCCTTGGTGTTTGCGGATTGGCAACAAAATTGACTGAGCCCATCAGAAGGTCAATGCTAACCTGCGTACCAAATTTCATTAAAATCCGTTCGGCAGCTTTCGAGAAATTGTGCTTACGTACATGCACCGACATTTTCTAAAAATCACTTTCGTGATCCTGGGACCTCGAAACGTAAAGATTCGTGGTTGAGGGGAGGTTGAAAATACATTTTTCAGTTTCTATATCTTTGCAATAGGAAAAAACCTGTGCCTTTTATCTTTTATTAAGTAACAGATCTTTTTGGTGACGTGACGTCACAATTCGGAGCATATCGCATGTCACAGTTCACTTATGTGACGTAACAAGTATAAATTTTGGCGCCAAAACGCAAAACATTATCAAAACATCATTTTAAATCCCTTGCTCCAAACATGGCAATGAAACTGATAATTCATGAATTCTTGATAAACATCGTCGTTAAAAAAATAAATATGAACGTCCATTTGAATACTAAAGTAGCCTATTTTGATACTCAAACATTGTGATAACATAACTTTTGTTATTTAAACATCAACACTCTCCAATGTCATTTTAAACCCTTATCAACATCTTATCGTACTATTGTTTTTATGCACTTCCGAGTCGTACTGTGTACTATGCAATATTTTTTGTTGATTTCACTCAGCGAATTATTTCGAACATTCAACAAACAAACATGATTGTGTCAATGTCGCTACTCATTGCGGCTAGTGATTCATTTCCGAATACTTTAAAAGCAGGCTTTATCCAGAACAAAATCGTTTTATTTTCCAAAAATATACAAAGGAACTTAACTCGAAACATACACTGGACATTTATTTAAAGTTTCATAAGTAGAGATCTCTAGTATGACAACAGCAAGTAGCAACTAGACTGACTATTTTATTTTTATCACACAGTAAAATAAAACTGAAATTATTTAAAATTCTTATCCAACTACATAAACACCACAATAATTAGTGTTGTATAGGGTTTACTAGAAAAACCTTACTAACACATTATCTAAATAGGCTTCTGGGGCTTTATAATTTGTCTACTTAGTATTTAGATGTGTAAAGCCTGGCGAAATTCGCAGTTTTTGGCGAAAAAAAATGGCCGACTAGCCTAAACCACACTTTTACGTGCTTCTGCCATTTTATAATTCGTTGCCTTTCTAGTTTGAAAGGAATAATTTTTGCGATTGAACAACAAAATATGTGATCAAATGGGCCGTGAAATTTTAATAGCACGTCGAGACTTTACTGATACTCACATAGTTACATCTCACTAATACTAGTTGAAACATAAAATTTTGTTAGCTAGATGTAACTCTGCGAATATTAGTAAAGTCTCGACGTCATCAAAATCTCAAGGCCCTCTTGATCTCATATTTTGTTCAAATAGTAGAATACTCAAAAACAAAATTTTAGTTGTTTTAGGCTGAAAATTTTAAACCAAACCCTGCATGCATAATTATATGAACACCAAAACCAGTCAGTTAAATATTTGACAAGAAATTCAACCAAGGCTGCAATAGCCAACCCTGTATTGTTAATTAAATGGGTAATTGAATCTAAAGGGTATACCAAATTAGAAATTTCACCATAGCATAAAAATTCAGCAACTTTTCTCTGTAATTCAAATTAGCCTCCAGACTCTTCTCCAAACAATCTTGTACAAAAATGTCGTCATATTCTCCCAAACTTGGCACTTTAGCCAAATACATTACTGGTTTTTTCAAAGCACAATTACCTAAAACATCCCCATCTTCCAAGGGCTTCGTGACATTGCAATCAATAACTTCCAGATTTTTATCAAAGCAAATCCTGATTTCACTGATAAGAGACTCCTTGGTAATGGAATCCACATCACACTGCACATCGGGGTTCTTATTGATTGAAGACTTAACTGCATTGAAGATATCCTGAGCTGTATATCCTTCTTGTTGGGGTATAATCTGACTGTTTGCTAAGATATCAGATAGATGATATTGCTGATTCCAATCTAAACCTTTTTGGAAGTAGTTTGGAATCGAATTTAGATAAGGAAGTACCGAAGCACATGTTCCATGTTTATCCCATTCATGCTTCCAAAATGAATACTTTTTAGTGTTTCCTTCAATGTTGGTCCAGTGCTCGTCCAGATTAGGTAAAAGGGGTTGTAACTGGTCAGGGTCAAAATGAATAGCAGAATTACAAAAAAAGGGACCATCAGCCCCAATTTTGTTCGGCCACACTCCATGTACAGTCCACATCAGGGTTTCATTTTGGGGCATTGCGCATTGATTGTTTGATTTTTTCTCTTGCCATATGGCGCAAGCAGTAACGGGCCATCTTTGACTGTAGACTAGGTAGTCCCAGTCTTGGAATGGCGTTGGTTGTGGGTTCTGGTAAATGGGTTCATCTTGAATTATACTGAAAATTGTGTGGGCATATTTTTTTTTTGGATTACAAAAATATTAGTTACCTTGCATTGACAGCCCAAAAAATCGACGATAGGGCAACTAGTAATGTTGAAATGTTACGCATGATTGCTTCTTTGTTATCCAATTGGAATATAACGGCCCATTTTGTAGGATTTAAATGTGGTTGATGTAACCTTCAGACTGGCATTGTTTTGGAAAACAGATGATTTTGATAGATATCGCGATTACGTCATGACGTGAATCCGATAGATAGCGCCACCTGCTATCTCTTTCTGGGAGGTGTGAAAGAGGTGTGATTATCCTTGAGTGAAAAATTAGAGATTCAATCGGTTTGATTTGATGGTTTGAATAGTCGGATTATTTTCTAACCGCAACAGGGGCAGTGTGAGTCAGGTTCGTTTTGTTCCCACACGGGTCCTATGATTTACGAGTCAAAATGGTAGATTTTTTTAGGCTAAAAAGAGGACGAGAGCTTGCTCTAGTGCTCTTTGGCCGAAAAAATCTACCATTTGACAAGTAGTGCATCCATGAGGACTCAATAAGGCAACCAAGAGACTACGAATCGTATTTTGCAGATTATTTTATAAATTAAAGTATTGAGTACTATAAGCGTGTCAAGTTGACGTTGTAGTATTATCACTGTAATCAGGATTTGATTGGTTACTGGCATACTAAATGCTGCTTTGGATTGGTTCAATACTTAATGTATAAAATAATCACTGCAATCACTAAAATTTTCGAATTCGAGATAAGACCGGACCGCTATAACTTTTGAGGTCACAGGAACCGAAAGAAGTGGTTCTTAAAATATGTCAGTGCATGTGCACAGCTTTTGGAGCCAATCGTGAAACAGGAAATGCTATTTTAGCACATATCAACTTTTAAATTATTTAGAATAAATCAGAATTCTGATGAGTCACATAATAATAATATAGTATATCTTTATTGGGTGCTGTTTACAAAATAAAATAAAATACAATATTCTAATCTAACTAAAATAACTAAAAACAGCGCACCAAAAGGATAGAAACAAAAATAAAAATAAAACTGATTAAAATTCTGCCCATTTGAGAAACGAGAAAGATAATAATTATTGTAAGTAAGGTGTGTGGGAGAGAGATAGAGAGTCTATTACAGCAGATTCATTTTTTTTTATGCAAAATCTACCTATGTCACCATCAGAAAGGTCTTCAAATTCTTGTTTTAGACAAGACAAAATTTATTCGCGCGTTCGGGTACCTAAATAAATTTGGGGGGCAAACCGTTGGGGATGTCCGAGGAATACGGTTAGCGGTTTCCCCCGCAAATGAATCTAAATTTTCTAATAACACTAAAAACACATTATAGTAGCCCAAACTATACTGGATTATAGATTACACAAGGTAGTTTCACAGTCTCGTTCCACAAAATTTTACTTACTGTTTAGGACGCGTTTCGGAGTGTTACTCCATCTTCAGCTATAAAAGAAATTAACACAAAATACAAAACAAAAAAAATTTTGTGGAACGAGACTGTGAAACTACCTTGTGTAATCAAACATCAGTTCCTCTTTGAAAAATGGACCAAGCTTTCAACCTACTGGATTATAATTTGGAAGCTGAAAGGCTTTGTTAAAGCCCATTTAACGCTTCCTGAAATTAATATTTTTATTGCCCCTGTACGTATTAATCATAATAGCCCATAACTGGAAACCTTAGGTATGCAACACATAATACCCGAAAATAAAAATAGACACTCGACCGATCGGACCTCTAGCACAATAACAACAATAAACAATCGTGTTTTGTTTTTCCAGTTTGAGGTTATATTTACGTGTTTCCTTGAAGGTCCAGGATTTTCCCAGGTATTTCAATTTTCCAAATGTGTTTTCTTACTGAAAAACCGCCGGTAATTTATTTAATTTAGTGAAGACATATTTGTTTATTTATTAGTGGTACGAGTTCGAAATTGCGGCTTTAAATTGCGAATTCAATCATTTTATGTTCATTTGCGACCTTGCAAGATTTTATGCGTACTTTATTTTATTACCCCCATTGTTTTTGGTATTTTTGCTCCTTGGACGTCTGTAAAATTCGATTCGATGACCCTCATCAAAGTTCTTCGTCAACAACATAGATGGCGCTCGCCGTACCTCGCCCACCGCAGCCGCCTATTGATTTCAAAAACGAAAAACGTGGTTTTTGGGAAATCTACTGCATTATCACGTTTTTAATAAAACAACAAAGTAAACCGACGATCTTATTTATAACGCAATCAAAAGTAACCGAAAATGGTTAGCAAAAAATGAGGAGGTGCTTACCGATCTAGAAACATCAAAAAAAAATAGTCCTTAATTGAACGAGTTTATTTCTAGCAACGCAAAAGGCAAAAAATTATCAGGAATTATGTTACATAATTGACAATATTTTGTTAGGCAAGTTACGGGAATAACTAGATTTTAGTCTGCGTCATCATTACTGAGAAGTCGACAAAAATTTGCAATTAGGATTGAGGAAGTACTACTTGAACGACAAAATTTGAGATCAAGAAACCGTGATCCGTGAAACATACCTTAGCTACATCTCACTAATTTATTAATAAGATGTAACAAGTGAATATCAGCCTATATCAGTTAAGGCTATAAACTAAAGCTAGATTCTTTCTCTCTCGTACATTTTCTTGTTTTCTTAAAGTCCTGGCTGAATTTAACAATTCCAGCTCAATAGCACCTTAGAATACAAAAAAATATGCTTTGTAGTTTTATTTTTTTGAATACAGGGTGCGAGATTAAAATTTCAGAACGCCATAACTTGTGGTTCGATTTTAGTGAACTAAAAACCAAATGAAATTGCTCATAAAACACTACAAACTAAGGTTGGTTTTGATTTTTATCAACTCCAATTTAAATATTAACTGGATGTCAATTTTTCATTTTCAAATGGACATCGCATTTTTTTACACAGTTAATAGCTAATTTTATTCTACGTCTTTATGTACAATAAGTTATTGAGTTTGATTTATAACAAATTTGGAAAATGAATCAAATTGTTGTCAACATTTCAATCTTTTTATGCTAAATTTTCAAGTATGCTGCGAAAAAAATTCTCGAAATGCCTTTACATGTTAGAAAACAACATATTTTAAATGTTTTGTTAAGTCTCTATAAGGTCCACAGCGCATTCGAAAATTTTTAGTAAAAATTTGTCTAATTTTGAGAAAAATTTATAATTATTTTCAGAACTTATTATAAACCAAACGTACAGCCGAAGACGGAGAAAAAAATTGCTATTAGGCTGAGGAAAAAAAATGTGTATGTCTATCTGAAAATGAAAAGTGGCCATCCAGTTGACATTCAAGTTGTAGTTGATAAAAATCAAATCCATCTTGACCTTGTAGTGTTTTATGAGCAGTTTCATTTGGTTTTAAGTTCACTAAAATCGGACCACAAATAACAAAGTTATAACGTTCTGAAATTTTAATCTCGCATCCTGTATATCCATATTTGAGGTCAGAATTTCTATTGAGCGAAAATTGTCGCTTAAAATGCGCTCGATAGAAATCCTGGCTTCAAATATGGCTATATGCTAAGGTGCTATTGAGCTAGAATTGTAAAATTCCATCAGCACTTTAAGAAAATAATTTATTTGTAAAAAAAAAATGTGCGAGAGAAAGAATTTAGCTTTAGCACAGCCTTAAGTCTCAACGCGCCATTAAAGTTTTACGGCCTTCTTGATCTCAAATTCGGTTATTTAGCTAATAAGTAGGTACAGGGTGTCCGCGCGAAAACTTCGACCTCAAATATCTCGTCAGACGAAGTATAAAAATGCCCTCGAACTGGTCGATTTTTATTTCGAGGGGGACACTTAAATCCGTGCTTAGCGACATTTCACAACTCACCCCCTAACCCCCACCTACCCCACTTCAAAAATTTTAATGGCAATCCCCCACTTGTGATACATCATTTGAAAGCTAATTTCATTGCATATCCAACTCTATAAGAATTTTTGATATTTGTTCAAATCCAGCGCCCTCTATGATCAAATTTCAAATTACATTAGGGCCCTTTGTGATACATCATTTGAAAGGGTTTGAAATTCTCCGCAAACTGATGCAAGAATTTTTGAAATCCACCCACTCGTTCAAAAGTTACAGCATAAACTTAAGGATTTCTAGGCCCAGAACCAGCTCATGTTTTTCAATGTAACTTTTGAACGAGTGGACGGATTTCAAAAAGTATTGCATCAGTTTGCAGAGAATTTGAAACCCTTTCAAACGATGTATCACAAAGGGCCTTAATGTAATTTAAAATTTAACCATAGAGGGCGCTGGAATTGAACAAATATCGAGTTACAGCGTTGGATTGGCAATGAAATTAGCTTTCAAATAATGTATCACAAGTGGGTTAATTGCCATTTAAAGCATTGGCGTGGTGGTTGGTGGGGGTTGGGGGGTGAGTTGTGAAATTTCGGCAAGCAGGGATAAAAATCGAGCTGTCCTAACGAATTTTTGTAATTCATCTAGTTGACGAGATATTTGAGATCGAAGTTTTCGCGGGGACACCCTGTGACTACGTATAAGATGCAAGTTGTGGTGTTAACTGTTAACTGGTTTTCATTTACGTCAAAATTCCCTTTTCGCTAAACCAACAAGAAACCAAGTTTGTGGTGATTCTAGATAACAATAAAGTGGATTTACTAATAACGTTTATGTCCTAATATCTCACCTGATTAGATTTCCGCTGCTCATACTAAAGGGGCTTTCAAGTTGATACAAATTGGTACCTACGCGTGATTAATGAGATCCCTTCGTCGATTAGAATTAGATTATAGGTAGTTAACTAAAAATAATTTTATCAAAGCTGTCTTCACTATATTAAATTCTATTCCACGACGGCAAGATTTATACCAAAATTGTTAATCATTGTGTCATAAGCGTATTAGGCATCATAAATAATATGTAAATTACTGTTAGTATTATATGTTAATTTGTACCTGATAGTATATAAAATAAGTACGTTCCTTGTTCCACACAACAGATGCATCCAATATTCTAACTGTTGAATATCATAAATCATCATTTGCGCCGATCGGCACAAAAATTTTAGCTAATTGCAAACTGTCCACGTTATGGTTAGTTTAAGATGCATTAATCATACAATGGCTCTTAAGTAACTAAGACAGTTCCTATCGGAAATCATCATATTTACCTGCAGATAAAAGAACCAGTTTGAAAACTGCTCAATAGATTATATAAATTCAGGCTTTAAATATATAAAAAAGTGAATATAAATATCCTGGTCGACGTTACAAATATTTATTTAATAAAGGTCATGTTAATTTGAATGAGTCGTAGAATTACCCATTATAGCTAATAATCAATAACTTTCTAATTTACTCACCAAGGGATACGTGATGAAGCAAATATATATGTTACTGTCCAAGCCCACCTGTGTGTATAAGTAGCTAAGTGGAAATTTATCTGAATGTATGTATGTAAAATACATTCAAATTGTATGACCACTTGATTTTCATTTCTAGTCTGAATATCTTAATAACAGGGACAGCCTGTATATGAATATTTCTTTTAACAACCATATAAAGGAAAAGAATGTGCTTACCTGAATACGTAGAAATGACATAGCTAATTAAGTATGCAATAAATAATAATAATAATCACATTTGTTAAGATGTTGCAACAATACGATTAGCACATCGCGTGTTTACAAATTGACAATGACATCTTTTCTTGAAAATGCACCTAGTACCCACTTCCAGTTGCCATTTAGACACCAGTCTCTGAAATTATTCACTGTCAGCAAACCTCTTGCATTATTGGGTCTGGGGGTAAAATTGATGTTAAACGTGTTCCGCACCTTCTAGCCTTCAGATCGAGTTTCAGATACTTTTTTTATTGAGATTTAGAAAATAATATTAAACAGAAAAATCCATATTTCCTATTATACCTACCTATTGGTAGTTCAGTGCGGTAGGACCAAAAATAGTTATTTATTAATTCAGTTGGTATTTAGAATGGCGGTGAATCCTCCAATGAATCATAGCGCCAGTCATAAATGGGAATCATACATTGATAATGATAGCTTCATTACTGAAAAATCCTTTATTGTCTAATAATAACATTAATATATGGCTTGGTTAAAGTCCATGATTCATTTAACAAATAACAGAAATAACAGGGATTAATTTTTGTTAAAGTTATATACAGGGTGGTGCTTCTTTCGTTTCTCGGAAATCATGTTAGAAAATCGGTTAAATTAGAAAAAAGTTTTTTGGGTTGATTAAGAATTCTTCAATACTGAAAATCGCGTTTTTTAAAGAATTAATATCTTTCTTGCGGTTGACGATATTTAAGTGAAACTTGCAACGTTTATATTTTTGACAGCTCTTATGGCCGCCATATTGGAGTTTATTACCAACAGAAACGCAAAAAATTACCTATTCAAAAATGAAATCAATATGAAGTTTTTTGAAACAAAGCTTGAGTCAGACCATGCCAAGACTCATTTTATTACCGTTGAATTCAATTATTGTTTTCACATGTCATAAGAGATTGAAAAAGTAGGTGTACTTTTTGCAATTTTCAAATTTTTTTTGACGATCTATTAAAAAAGGCAATTTTGGTTACATTTTTGAAAATTTGATTTTGTTATGAATCCAGTGGTGTTAAAACTCATAAGGCGGCCATAAGAAAAAGAAAAGTTGGCTGTCGTTGCTCAAAATCTAGGAGGCCTAGAAAATTTCTACCAACGCCATTCAACTGACAGCTGCCAAAATCATAAATGCTCCAAGTTTCATTTAAATTCTACCGTAATGATGATTTTTTTTTAAACGCGTTATCCAGTTTTTTCAAGATAAATTGGGAACGAATGAAGATATTGGAGAGTTCTTTACAGATTCTTAATCACCCCCTAAAAACTTTTTTCTAATTTAACCGACAATTTAACTGATTTTCTAATTCATAGTTTCCGAGATCCCGAGGGGTTAAAAGCGGCGAAAATATGGTGTACGAGGGCCCGAAAATATGTAAATATATTTAAAATATGAAAATATTCTGGAAATACGAAAACAATACTGAAAATATCCAAATATTCTGAAAATATACGCGAAAATATGAGAAATATATGAAATTTAGTGGAAATATGAAAGAAATATACTGAAAAAAATTTGCTAATTTTCCGGAAGCTTACAGAAGTCTTCATGAATCTGTTCTAATTCTTATCTATGGTCTGTCCGGGATCCACACGACCGGGATTCACCCTATCTCCATGGCGAATCATTGTTGTCAACAATGAATCGCCATGGAAATCGGGTGAATCTCGGTCGTGTGGATCCCGGACAGATATTAGATATGATATTAGACGTGTCGATTTTTTTACAAATTTTAGAAGATTTCCATGGTGATTCAGGTTTTCGTAGATCTATTTGTTGCCAACAATCCTTCCGTATAAAATTTTGTTCCATCTCCAAACCTTTGGGCAGCGTTCGCAAAAGAAGCCCATTTTTTTCTCCAGATTTATTGGAGGCACTCCATGTAAACGTATGGGAGACGCCATAAACGTATAAATCTGGATATAATGTAATCGACAGATTTGGCACAAAATCGCATCATCTCGTACATGCTCACTGAACGTATGCGTAAAATTTCATCTCGATATCTTTAGTAGCTTTCGGCTGTAGCATCTCTTTATTTTTTTGCCGAAAGGCACTAAATGTTAATACATTTTTGGAAGTAGAATTTGAAGAGCTATCCTGTTCTGACATGAAAAATCAGAGTTCGCATTTAAAATTTTGAAGTCGATGTACCAAAATGGCACTTTCCTTGACTAGATTTGGCCCAAAGTCTAACCAGTTCTTCCTTAAATCATACAATGTATACATACCAAATTTCGGCCAGATCGGTTCAGTAGCTTGTTTACATACACACAGATAAGAGATAATTTTTCGACATTTTGCAAAAACTACTTTGGCTTCCCGGAACCCTAAACGTGAAGATTTGATCATTTTGGTAATTCGATTTTTTTCGATAGATTCCAGCAACTGCTCCGCGATGCGTAGAAGTTCAAACATATGAAATTGTAAAAAGTTTTTATCCACGGGTGTTACATATTGGACTCAGTATACAATGGATGAGAGATTTTTTCGCTTTAAAACCCGTGGATAAAGCATAGTATTCTATTCGTGTGTAATGATTATTGCTCCCTCGGAGGATTTATAAACGTCATCCTCATAAAATTCATTAAATACTCATTGAATAATACTAAGGTTAATGGTCAGGTGTCTTTGTTTTGTTTAGAAAAATTAATAACAACTTTAAAGCGTACTTTATTATTATTATTATTATTATTATTATTATTTATTTACCAAAACATAACAAACATTTCACAAAAAAGAAAAAATAATAAAAAACAACTGTATAGGAAATAAAAACATTATGTTTCGGTAAAAAGGAGGTGTGTTCAGCTCTCCCAAACAAATTGGGGGCTGTTCTTCCACACATCACCTGCCACGAGAAATAAATTTTAGCTAAGCAAATACAGCGAGAACAAGAGAAAGAAAAGCTAAATACTACTTACAATGAAAACTAATTGCAGACCTATATTCATAAACCTACGTATACGCATATATGGATCCTTTATTATGTAAGTATCTGCCTCGCCTGCCTCGAATTCCGTTGCATGTAGGTATTAGTACCTAAACGGGAGAGAAATACGGTAGAAATATGGAATTAAAATTAAAATATGGAAATACATATAATAGAATATGAAAATAACGAAAATGCATTTGAAATATGAAAATGTCTGAAATATGAAAATATGATTACAATATGGAAATATATTTAAACTATAGAAATAGTGTACACAATTTTTTCCCCTTGTCAACCCCTCGCGAGATCTCAATAGTGGGAAAAGAAAAAAGCACCAGCTTGTGGCTCTTTTTAAATTTCTAGTTGTAGATTGGCAGTCATGTCGAAACTTAGTTAGGTTATGTAAAGTTACCAACCGCAGGCCGGAATGAGTGTACATTTTTCGGGAATACACCGGGAATAGATCGGAATACGTGGGAATACGTCGGAATAAATGGGAATACATCGGATTAGATGGGAATACCCGGAATACTCTGGAATAGTTGGGAATAATTGAAAATTTCCCTGCGATATATTAAAATTTATTGATTGGATGCGTGTACTTTAAAATAAATCAAAACAATTGGAGAATAATTTGTAGGAATAGGTAGAATTACCCTGAATACATTAGAATAACGCGGGGTAGCTTCGGAAGCGCCCGCGCCTGTTCAGGTTAGGAAATCTCGGAATACTTGGGACTCGACTTGGGAATACACCGGAATACATGGGAATACTAGGAATACACCGGAATACTCCGGAATATTGATGGAGAAAATTGCCGATTATCTACATCGGAATACCGGAATAGCTTCGGAATACTTCGGAATACACCAGAATACATGGGAATATACCGGAATACATGGGAATACTAGGAATACACCGGAATACTCCGGAATATTGATGGAGAAAATTGCCGATTATCTACATCGGAATACCGGAATAGCTTTAAGTCGAGTTTCGGAATAGCTTCGGAATACATCGGAATACTGGGAATACTTGGGTATTCCCGGAATCAGTGTACGTTTTTTAGTCTGCGGATCACCCCTCGTTACCAACCTTTGAGATTTGCACTAAATTGAAACATACGTCATTCCGGGCATGACCAACTCTCAATTAAAAATTTTAAAAATGTCACAACAATTTACAAGGGCTCTGCAAAATAATTGTGAAAATACCGAAATATTCCCAATATACCATACCATCCTATCCGAAAGTAGATAATCTGTTAAAGGAAGACTTGGGAAAACAGCTTTCATTAGTGTAAAAAACCTGATTTTTGATTTTGAATCGTGGTAGAAAATTGGAAATAATGGTATAGACAATTTTTCCTTTTGCCATTATTTCAGAGCTTACAAGTCTTCAAAACATCATTGCAAAATGTGATATATCATGCAATAAAAATTAATAAGTCGAAGGGCAGCTAGGTTTTACTTTGAACAACTTTTATTACTAAAACTCTAACATCCCTTAAATTAAACTCCAGCTTCAATAAACAGAAACTAAAAATCCTTACCTCATTCACTAAACATTTACCAAACATTCTACATTTTACCCTCTAATAAGAACCGCGAAGGCGTTACCAAACCGATACCCTATTATAGACTAAAGAAGGGGGCGCTACTATTTAATTTACAGAATTTGTTACAGAGTGGTGATCTTGATTCCCCTGTTCGAACTTCGAACATATCATTAGGTATTTTAATATTTATTCATACATTATAGCTGCGAATTGTGTAATTTGTTTCTTGCAGGGCTTCTAAAACATCTGTCACGGCGGCGATCGCAAACATACTTTTTACAATTTCCAAACGAATAGAAAGTATAAAATACCACCCGTGCGATCAGCTGATGTAGGCGGAGTTTGTAATGTCACCGTGACGTGTGGAAAAGAAGTCTTATCAGACTAGAGTAATAAGGAACATAACTTTTTTTGAAATGCTGTGGAGTGAACAGTAGCAAGAACGGAGAATTTGAAGAAAATACAAGAAATTACAAAAAAGGCAAAATCATACACTTGAGATAATACCTACATAGGCAATTAACATTTTGATGCAATGTACACATACTTAATTATCGAGTGATGACTAAACTAAACCTTATCTTAAGGGCTTTAGCTAGTAAATGGTTTCAAGTGTGGTTGTTGAACCTGGAATCCCACCCAAGCTAATACCTGGAAATTGGGTTAGGTAAAAAAAATTATAGTTTATTAACACTCGCTCCTTAAAAATATCGATGACAACTTAAAAAATTTGTTTTATTAGCGGTTTTTACGAAACACATCCGTATCCCACTCCAAATGAAATAAATGGCTCCTGCCACAACGCTAAAAGCGAATTAATGAATAAGACTGGAGAAAGTCAGTGTCCGGTTAGCAACAATTATCCGAAAAATTGATAAAAGTAGAAATGCGGGAAACGGCCACATAATTAGTGCACTCCAACAGGTGTCGGGAATAAAGCAACCAGAGCACCTGATGAAGTACAATAGACATGTGACTAGAGGGCGCTAAATGCAAAAAAAAAAAAAATCTTGAAGACGGGGCCTAATCGCTGCGCGCGCTACTTCAGGTACCTGACTTTCAAAAATCCAGCCTAGGCACCGAGGTAGCACGCGTAGCAACAGGCACCAAAAAACCGTAGCGACTCACCTTTATCCCTTGGGCAATTTTTAGCGAGAGGGTGACTAATCTGCGGTTAAAGTTTAGGGGTGGTTGGGCAACAGTGAAACACCTGCCCCGTGAAAGTTAATCGCGCAGTCAAGGATTCGCAAAATGTGCCGGTCGTTTTGCAGCTTTTCAAAACGAGTCCAAGGTTCGGTGACGTCACCTCGTCGCTCGTCTGGAACCTTGAAATATTTCGAAGTTTTTCACCAAAAAGAACCGGAACGACGGAAATTGTTATCGGAGCGATAACAGGCCGGCGGATTCCCAGAAAAGCCACCGAATGAATTCGTTTGAAGGTCCTAGGATGTCCTCAGTTCGGTCTAATTGCAGGAAATAGGCCAAGGAACACACACAATGGCGAACATTTATCCGGATTAATTTTTAAATTGTCCAAGAAAAGATCCACAAATTGAAGTTCAAGACCATCACCATATCGTTCCACTATCACAATCTAAATTGCACCGAGGCACGGTTTCTTTTTATAACCTCTAACAAAGAACTCGTTTGAAATTCCATCCATGTCTACCAACTGTGCGAAAAAGACAAATCAACCTATCCCACGGACTACCCTCGCAACATCCGTTCGAAAACTGACCACGCCGCGAACTTGGCGAAGAATCAAGCCGGCTGTATCTTTGTCGGTGGGCAAAACCAGCCAATCATCAAACGAGAAAAGGACGAGCCGTCCCGAGACATTCCGATCTTTGAATTTGTTGCGTGTAAAACTGGTCTGTCTGGGTCCTTAACCTAACTTAACGGCTGCGACGCGCTTCATCTCCCTCTCGCGTGCCACACCCTGCATCGATCCGTCCTCCTCTAACGTCTGCGAAAACATACAATGCATCGTGAAAACGTCTGCATTCCTGAAGGAAACGTCTGGAAACTTATTCCGAAAAATTCAATCCGAAAATGACGTCACACCGCCCCCATTGCTGGTAGTTGCTAAGGCGGTCGTCGTGTTGTTAAAATGGACATCAACTGAGCCAAGGTCATCGCAAGGACTTGACGATGACGTTAGTATTTGTCATTATCGGCATTCCTACGTTGGTGACCAGTTCTTTGCTTCATCTCGACCAATAGTGTGTCATTCAAGCGTGTGCAGATGCAGGACTTATCAGAATTTGTTGATCGCGGCAGTCGGAGACATCGTGAAACTTCAACCCTGATTTCAAAACTGTGGCTCATTCATGAGTTATGAAACAACGACCGACAACGGTTATGATGCGCTATCGTCATGGAGATAAAGAAAAACCAATTTGAGATAACAACAACCCACGTCACAAAACCACGTGAAAACATGTTCCTAATAAACGCATTTTATGTCTCAGGAACATATTTGAAGTCATGCGCAAAGTGCAGCCAACTCAAAAAAATATAGGGGCCCCCCAATCTATTAACAACCTTGATGAAGTTAAGGTTACTGACTTTGTATCATTATTAATCAAAAGTTACTTTTCGGTAATGTACATTTTCCGGTCAAAACAAACATGGTTAAAATTTCAACCAACTACGTTCCGGGAATTCGGATCGATTCTACCAACGTAAAAAATTAAATCAATAAAAACTCATAAAAAAATTGTGGGGGGAAAACACAAAACCGTCATGATACAATGGCGCCACAATGTAATGCATATCAATTACACCGTCTCCATCAGAAATTAAATTGATATTTTTATTATTCGGCGAAGACCTTTGACGTAAGTTTTATACCTTGTGCAAAGTAATAAGTGATACGGCATACGTTGTTCTGTATTGTTACAAACTAGAATTTTCATTTGTCACTTGGTATAGAGTATCATGACGTCACATTATTTACCAACCGTGACTTTTTCATAATCGTAAAATAATGAAATTCGTGACACTTATATCTTATCTATGAATAACTGCTGTATCATAATATCTAGGTCAGGAAAATCTAAACTTTGCAATTTCGCTAATGTACAACATGTTGTGAAATAATACGAAAGAAAGAGGTTTACTGACGTGGATATTGGATTTTTGTTGAATCATGGAAAAACAGGCGATCAAAATATTTATCTGAGAAATCCGCTTATTTGCAAATTATTTCGGTTAGTTTCTATTCAGTTAAATTTGAAATAAGTTGAAAAATATTTCTCTTAAAATTTACGGATACCTATTTTATTACCTGGCCTGATGGATTTCTGGTTAATCCAGAAATAAGGCCCGGTCTTTTCATATCTGATTAAAGCAACAAGACCGAGAACAAGACCCTCGCAAATACCTAAACTTAAAGGTAGGAATGGTATGATTAAGTTTTTTTCATCGCCAATTAAATTAAATGCCTGACAAGTAGACTACCGCTCAATAAACTTGTATCTTGTATAAACCAACCCTGAAATTTATATTTTTTAATTTTTTTATCGGTTTTATTAACAGCGAGCGTAGATGTTAAAAATTAGCAATCTCGGAGACGGTACTTTTTCACAGAATTTATAAATATAGCAAGAAACCTCCTATGGCATGGCCGTTTTACCTGTGCCGCCACACCTTTGTTATAAGTCGATTATGAAGTTATACATAAATATGAAACCCACGGCCGGTATAAAAAATTTGGTTTTCGCCCTTAAAATTATTTTTTTCGAAAAAGTGGCACTAAAATTTTCGACCCTGAATCCCAAGCTGATTCCCATAATAAAAACATACAGTTATACATGTTTTTTCGAATTAGGTGCCGGATTTGACTCAAAATTTAATGAGCACAAAATGCCCACTATGATCTGGATAATAATATTCAGTAGCTTAGGGCTGTGGCGTCTTTCTTTTATGATTGCCTCGATGAATTGGCAGAAAGGCCTAAAATGACGATTTTTTGCCAAAAGGACGTAAGTGTGAATTCATCTTTAGAAGCAGAATTTGAAGAACTTTCCTATGGTGATGTGAAAAACGGAGGTTTGCATTTAAAAAATTTTAAGTTGATGTGCCAAAAACCTTATCAATCCTTTCTTTGATCATTTTTTTTTTTTTATTCGGGGGGCCTCTTCCGTAGATCATACCAAATTTCAGTCAGATCGGTCCATGTACGCTGTACGCTGTACCGTATCCACATAAACAGTTTTCAAAAACCACATTTTTGGTTTTCTAGGACCCGAAAAGCAATTCTGATTTAAAGTATCAGCTTCCTGAACATTGTAGGTAGGCAAGGTACACAAAATTTTACTTTTTACTTCTACTTCACCAAGAGTTCACGTGGTAATTGAATTGGTAAACATAACCTAACGTTCCGAACAAAAATTGATGTTCTGCACGCGCATGTCGAATATACTGCTTAAATGAAAACATTGACCGGGTAGCAATTAATTAATCCCTGGATAACATGCAGTACAAACCCTGAAACTTTTTAATTGTAACAAATAAAATTAACCAACGGATGGTTATTCCATACTAATTTTGTGACGTCACATGTGGGAATATTTTGTTGGAAGCGTTCAATCAAATGTCTGTTACATTCCTGCTCCTTTCCCGTTTGTGAATCACGAATTGGGAATTATTACGATACCCTATAGAATTATTGTTCAGATTAAAAGAACTTTTGAGATTATAACCTCTCCAACCCCATAATTTAAAAAAAAATGGGAGGTTACTGCAATCACTAAAATTTTCGAATTCGCAGTAAGACCGGATCTATACGTTTTGAGGTCTCAGTAACCCAAAAAAGTGGTTTTTAAAATGTGTCTGTGTGTATGTAATACGTTCGACCTGCGTTTGTAAACGCCACAGCCAAAACTACTAGACCGATTTGGCTGAAATTTGGAACGTAGGCATAACCCAACTTAGATTTGAAAAGCTGTTGGAACCAATCATGCAAACGGAAGTGCCATTTTGGTTCATCAACTTTGAAATTTCAAATGCAAATCCCTATTTTTTACATCACCATAAGGAAGGCCATCAAATTCTGCTTCTAAAAATGTAGTCACTCTTAATGCCTTTTTGACAAAAACTCAAATATTCGAGATTTTTAACGCCATTTTAAAACATGATACAGCCCAAACCTTCGGATCGATTTGCCTGAAATTTTGCACATGGAGATGGTATTGCACGTCGAAGAGGTGAAAAATTTTTGGAGACAATCGACAAACGCCAAGTGCCGTTTTGGCACATACAATTTCAAATTTAAAATTATACTCAATAACCATTTAAAACAAGTTTTAAAAAAAATATTGTCACCATCAGAAAGGTCTTCAAATTCTGGTTTTAAATAATACCAGTTTCATTCACACTTTGCCCCTCGCTTTGCCCTTTGGGTAAAAAAAATAGAAATTTTGTAATAAAAAAAAAGGCGGTCTCGGAGACGGCAGGAACTTCTACACCGCCGCACTGCATTGGATTAATAACAGCAGCATTTATTAAATTTTTAAATATTTAAAATAAGAAAGTTGCTATGCCAAAAGGGCACTTCGGGTTGACTGATCGGCTTCAAAATCTAATCAGCTCCTCTCCCGCACAGACAATACCTATATACCAAATTTCATCAAAATCAGTTCAGTAGTTTCGGCTGTAACGTGTCCACAGACATACGGACAGACACACGGACAGACACACACACAGACACACATTTTTCAAAAATAGGTTTTTTGGGTTCCTGGGACCCCGAAACGTAAAGATTTGATGTCAGTTCAATTTCGAATTTTTGATCGATTTTATATACTGCTCTGCCTTGAGCGTAGAAGTTAACACTACAATACAAGCACATTATAACTACTGGATCGATTTGGCTGGAAGGTGCATGGAGATTGGGTGACCTGCTAAAGAGTTCAAAGGCTTTTGGAAGCAAAGATCCATGTGATGGGGAGGTTCCAGCCGCTTCTCTGCTGCATTTTTTCGAATATAACCAGTCTTAATGCCAAAATAAGATGCTTATGAATTTTGATGACGTATGAGCTACGTTCTCACGAAAAGTGATTCCATATGCATTGTTCATACCGAGTGATCAAATTAAAGACGAAAAACCTCGAAAAAAGTTATCAAAGCCGGCTAAGAGTTTTGAAAACAGCGTATTTAATAGTCCTACATCTTACATGAGATCCTACAATAGGTTTTGAAATGAAAACTACCAGGAATTTGGAGTTTTCCAAATATAATGGATTTAACGTGGTAAATAAAAACAGGTAGTTTTCCAAATATAATGGATTTAACGTGGTAAATAAAAACAGGTATCTCGGAATATTTCCTAAAACTATTCAATATAATACCAAATCGGCATTACTTACCGGCATTTGGTGTAAAATTTGAGTGGATGGCCCCTCGTGATTTACTTTAACAATAGTTAAGTACCTAACAATTTTTGAATAATCGAGCAGTTTGGGTCAAATACAGGATCAAAAAACGAACAGTAATACATAGTTGAAGTTGCAAAATTTGCGAGGGGTGATACGCTCCCCAGAATCAGTGTACCATTGCCCAGGAATACGCCGAGAATAAGTCAGAATAAATAGGAATACATCGCGAAAATTTGTTGAATGAAACTTGCCAAATTCTTCATTTCAGACAAATATCTGCATTTTTCCGCATAAATAAAAACAATTTCATGACACTCATTAGATCTTTTTAAGTTAAAAGCTGGTCAGTCTTAAATTTTTGATCATAGGTACTTCATCTCCGATGGTCCATAAACCATTATAAACCTATCAATTTAGAAGGTAAAAAAAAGATCGAGTAAAGATTCATCGTGAACAAAGACAAAATCCTGCATCACCGGTTATTTCACGGTTGAGCGCGGGAGGTAGTTGGGTTGAAAATGGGCAAAACGTTATCAAAATACAGGATGACATTTATCTTAAAATCACGTAGTTTCCTTGACGAAATAATACCGCTGGACTTAATTACCGTGTAGTTAGGGACAATATTATTATTCTCAAATGTAATAATAGGTTATGTTGGTAACCTGTCAATTTGTTCGGGCAGGTTTAATCTTGTCGGTTCGGTTCATTTTTCGGGCACCTGGCCCAAAAATTTTTGATTTTGATGGTCGCAAGGCGTTATGAATGGGGGAAAACGTCGGCCATAATGTTTAAGACAGATAGTACGCGTGACGTAGCACCCCTCGTCTAGACGGACGGGGTTGGGGAAGGCCACGGCGCAAGCACGGACATGCAGCGGGACCGGAAGTCGATGGAAACGGGAACAAGAACGAGGAGAGAACGTGAACTCGGTATATCGATTTCTGCGTGCACGTGCACCGGGACAGTGATAACCTTCTGGACGACGGCACCGGCCAACAAAACGGCCTCCGCTAACCAGATTCGCAGCCGGTGGCATTGAGACGTAAACCCACTTCACACAGCTTCAAAATTACTGTTACCCACATTTTCCCAATCTAATTACCAACAGGGTGGAGGGAAATACCCATTCATTTGTCATTGGGACAAGACCACTAAACATAATCTGAGATTAGGCCGGTAACAAACAACTTTTAGTTGTCGAAAATTTGCAGCTGCAAGGACAGTGGACCAACAGTTGGCACTGATCATTTCTCGCACCATTTCTACACATACCCATTTGACTTGCTGGGTTTTTACCTGCCCAGGTACCACATTTCCAACAATGGGACCGAATACTGTCTAACCCGGTGAAATGACTAATGGTTTCTAACCGAACTAAAACGAAAATTCCAAGGGGCCAGGATGTTCATCACATTATATCAAAACACTATCACAATACCACTGGAAATGAGTAAATTACTCGTGAAACCACAGCACACTGCACCTTCCTCGTCCGCTTCCACGAACGAAGTGAAGCAGGACTCGGAGGAGCACATGTCTGCTGTTGTAGAGTCGATTATAATTTGTCCGCTTCCCGGGTTATCACTCTCTTTTTCTTTCACAAATGATCGAACGCGACAGATGCCGTTGCTATTTCCTTCTTTACCACGCCCGTAGGTAGCACCAGACCTAGCAACGGTTGCCATCTCAACCAAATGTCTTTTTCCTCCGGAATGGTGGGGGATGTCTAGAAATTATCAGACGTTCATCCTACCCCGTCCGTAAATAATAACCAAAATAATACCAATTCAATTAATTCTCAAAAAAGTTGAAGTCTGTGTGAACCTGTGGGAACATCCGCTGGGTGGCGAAACGTTTCTTTGGAAATTTGTTAGGAATGCAGAATAGGATTATGGATTATCTCTTTTCCACGAAGATTCAGTCTGTTGTTTCCATGTCGTGATAAGGCAAATACCCCTACCCTCGCACTCTCCTTGTAAATAATACAATTTTTTTATCGGAGTCCAGAGGCGGCGGATATCACGTTTTGAATCTGGTAAGTTTGGTTTTGTGAGGCATTCTTGTATTTATGTAGAAGAAAGACCGGAAGTCCATTGATTGAAAGATAGTATAAAAACCAAGGAAAGGCAAAGTACAAAAAACTAAATTAAACTTTTCGAAAAAAATGGCAATGCAACAGCGATCGAATTCGATAATAATAATATGCCCTTTTGCTAAGAAAAATTCAAAAACGCAAATTTTTGCTCCTAAAATGTAAATTTTCGGAAAAAATGGCACTAAGGCTTTTGATCCATCAATGCAACAGCTTTCCAATAGTAAGAAAATGCTATTTGCTAAGAAAAATTCAAAAAAGGACCCCCTTTGCCACTAAAATCTCATTTTTCGAAAAAAATGTCACTCAGGTTTTCAACTTGAACAAAAATCAGCTATCAAATCCGGTAATAAGAATATAGGGTTATACAATACATAGGTTTTTTTGACGGCAACGATTTTTGGCCAAAAACGCCTCAAGTGTGAATACATTTTTAGAAGCAGAATTTGAAGAGCTTTCATATGGTAATGCGAAAAATGGGGGTTTGCGTTAAAATTTTTAAAATTGATGTGCCAAAATGGCACTTTCCTTGAACCGATTTGGTACAAAATCTAACCAACACCTACAAATTGCCCACTGAACATGTGTGCCAAATTTCATCTCGATACGTTCAGTAGTTTGAACTGCAGCGTCATGACAGACACACAGACAGACATTTCTTCAAAAACCACTTTTTTGGGTTCCCAGTACCCTAAAACGTAAAGATTTGATGTTTTTGGCCATTGGAAGTTAAAAATTGACCAGTTTTTCGACCACCTAAATGCATATTTGAAAAGAAAAACTGCAAATGTTTGATGATACATTGCGGTTTAAAGGGGTACTAAAGAGAAATTATGATTTTCTTAACCGTAAAGCAGGAATACATTTGCGGATTTATATACTTACCTTTTTCAAGAAATAAAATAGAATTAGAGCATTTTGGCTGGGTAAACAATAAAAATAATTATGCTTCCCGTGGTTTTGCTTTATCTCCTAACAAGTTTTTTGGTTATTTTACAAAGATTGTTGATATAAAATTAGAAATTAAGATTATTTTATTTAAAATAGAAATTATGAAGTCAACTCTACGACATAACATTAGCCATATAAAAATCGGGCAAAAATTAAATTCCCCAACAACCATATAAGGGGTGGAACTTGGTCGAACTTGCTATTTTGTCTTTACCCTGTTATAGTTATTTCTATATCTAGGGCGCGAAATGATTGTTTAGCAGACTGAGATAATTTTTGGCCGAGGTGAAATTATACATACACAATGTATTTTGGGCAACGTTTTGTAAATAAAAAAAAATCAGTCAACTACTAAATTTTGTTTGAAAAAATGGGCAGCAGAGAAGCGGCTGGAACCGCCCCATCGCGCGGGTTTTTTGATTTCCGTGTCCAGTATTTAAAATTTTAAATTGATATGCCAAAATGACACTTTCCGTGGACCGATAGCTTCCAAAAGCTCTTCAGCTCTTCAGCGGAGCACATACTCTCCATGTCCCAAATTTCAGACCAATCGATCGAGTATCGAGTCGAGTATAGTTTGGGCTGTAAGTAGTGTTTTTTAATGTTCTTAAAAGATTTCGACTTTTTTTACCCAAGGAGCACTAAATGTGAATGCATTTTGTCTTCATTTTGTCTTATTTAAAACTGGAATTTGAAGACCTTTCTGATGGTGACAGTATTTTTCAAAAACTTGTTTCGGATGGTTAAATGAGAGTATAACTTAAAATTTAGAAAATTGCTTTGCCAAAAAAAAGCACTTGTCGTGGGTCGATTGCTCTCAAAATCTTTTTGACTCTTCAACGGGTAATACAATGTCCATGCACGTGCAAAATTTCAGCGGGTGTGGGCTGTAGCGTGTTTTAAAAGTACTTTAAGAAATCTCGAATTTTGAGCTTTTTGTCAAAAGGGCACTAAGAGTGAATGCATCTTTGGAAGCAGAATTTAAAGGCCTGTCTTATGGTGACGTCAAAAATGGGAGTTTGTATTTAAAATTTCAAAGTTGATGTGTCAAAATGACATTTACAGTTGTACGATTGGCTCCAGAAGTTGGGTTATGAAACGCCTATGTACCAAATTTCAGCCAAATCGGTCCAGTAGTGTGTGTTCTAAAAAACACTTTTTTAGGCCCTTGAGGGCCGGTTTATCGATGCTCAATTACTGCAAACTGAAAGCCATTTGCCCAGCAACTAGCGCTCTGATTGGCTACAGTCTATAACCGGCCCTCAGACCCCAAAACGTATAGATCCGGTCTTTCCTCAAACTCGAAAACTTAAGTGATTGCAGTAACGTCAGATTTTTTTGAAATTCTCTTGTTGGGGAGGTTAAAGTCATCTATGTTTTTGATACTTCAAAATACTAATTAATAGCAACAAAAGCCATGAAAAAGTAGTGTACACCCTGTTCTTTTTCTATGTGATAAAAGGTGCAAAAAATCCATGGCAATCCATTGTTGCAACAATGGGTTACTATAGATATTTTCCACGTTTAGTCACATAAAAAAAGAACAGTGTTGTATCTAAGCGTGAAAGTGAATGTTTTCCAGGTCGAAAGAAAATATGGACATCCTTCACCAGAAAAAAATATATTCGAACTAAAAAATCAATTATTAAGTGTTTTCACAACACGAGGCTATGGCAACTGTCAACTTATTTTCTTGGCTAGCTGCTTATTCATTTCAGCGGCTAGCCGTAAGAAATTGTACTTTCACAGCCCTCGTGAGGCTCGAAAATCTTATTTTCAGTTAGTATAGGAAGAAAAAGCTATTTCGCGGCCGCCACTACTATTATAATACTTTTTTTAGGGCTAGTGTGAAATTCCCCTCTCGATGAAGCGCTACTGGTTAATTACGTTATACAGAAAATTAAATACTAAATCAGCTTAAATATATTTGTCATGTGCTAAAAATATTATTTCTGGAATGTTTTAAGTAATACACGAAAATAACAATGATTGTTTTTTGAACCAAGATCAAAATAGTGACGTATCGGTCTAGAGTTTTTTTATGGAAAAGAAGCACCAATCCCGCAGTTATTGATAATTTATTTATACTTCCATTGATGGCTAGGATTTTAAAAGCGAACTACTTCTCGTAATTAAATTATCTATTCCTCCTGTCTTGACAAATTGAAATAAAAAGGTGCATACTCATCTATAACTATAACTGCATGTAAGTAGGTAAGCATGTATGAAAATATTATTCTGAGAACGCGTGTTTCTTATATCCAATGGCGATAAATTAAATTATATACGTTCCTACATAATTAATTAAGAAGTCAACAAATTCCAGTGTCTGACTACGAGCTAATTATTAGTTCAATACCACTTCGAATAAAAATATTGATTATGTAATTAATTACTATTCATTGCTTAAGAATTCGTTTCATCTTACAATAATTGCTGAACAATTTTTATTTTTTCAAATAACGAGATTTCATTGATATTGTGCATTTAATAAAAATTGAAAAGCTGTGGTTTTGGACTACTTTCTCCTGCTCATAAATGCACCTCTTATGAAAAGCTTACACCTTCGCCCAACCTCTTCGTCAATTTATTCGTAAAAATCGATCTTCATAAACGCTGGAGAGATTCGATTTATTTTCATCAAGTTTATGTGGGAGTCACTTTATATTACAATCCTGATCCTGCAAAGGCCGAGAACTCGTACAAATTGGAAAAAATTACAATCCCAGTTAATTTTGAAGGGATTTTGAACAGTTCATCGACGAACTGGGTCGTCATTTTTGAGTTAATCCAAGCTTTTTAGCGATTGTGGGCATGGTTCAATATGATGGAGAAAACGAATTTTCTAATAAAATGAAATTCCATTCTATTCCATTATAACGATGGAAGTAAACTGTAACGGCTGTTGAAGAAGGAAGTCGAAGACCTGGCCAGAAATAAACCGGTGATAAATGATAGTAATCCATTTTAATTTAAACAGGCCGTTAAACATTGTGTCATGATTACTATACAAGTGAAGATCCTTAACCTATTATCCTTTCATTTTTCTAATTGATGGGAAAATTAACCATGCTTTCCTCGATCTTTTATCAAGTTTTAACGGTCAGTGGCGAGTCCCATTCGTCATAAATTGCCTGAAATTGTCGACGAACAGGAAGGAATCGACCCATTTTGTGACTGGTGGGTGAGTTTGTTCTTGATACACGTACACTGAAAGTATGTCAAACATACGTCTGGGTAGGCGCCGTGACGTCAACGACGCCTACACTGTCACTGACGGGGTAGCGCAGAGGCGGCTCGTTAGCAATTTCTCACCCTCCCTAATCGCAACTAATTACTTCTGAGTCATTTTTGATACTTTCACCAACCGTAATCAGAAATTCCAAATCGCACGTGCCTGATTGGTTGAGTACAGTTCCTGTTGGTGACTTATCTCGAGCGATGACACATTTGATTGGTTTGTACGTGTGAAAGTCGAACAAAAATAGGAAGCAAATTTACAATTACAAAATGTTCAACGTGCAGGTGACAATCTGAACCATCTGGCAACCGCCACATGGGGTAAATCCAACGTGACAGAAACAAAACGACCCCCTATTAGAAAAATTCTACTGATAGATCACAAATCTGGTATTTTTATAGCAGCTGGGTCGGTTTAGAAGTGGGCGTAATATCTTCAGGAATGCGCCATAGATATGCAAGATGCAATAAATTGCAATAAAAACTTGCTGCAATGAATCACTCGGGTCTTTGTTTGTCCAAACTGCATTTTGGTCTAGACTATGGAGGCGTTTTTTAACATTTACTGTCAAGTAAATAACAAACCATAAAAACTTACTACCGCCCTATTCGAATTACCACTAAAATTCGCTTTTATTTACTGCGACAACGAACTCGGTTACTATTACCAATTTGACCTTTCAGGTAATGGACGAGGGATTCAGCTTTCAACAGTTTGCGGCTTGTATCGAGGAAATCGCCAAAATTTCAGACCAGATTAATGACGGCTGGAAATTGCAGAAAAAAAATGTAAGTCGTTTTTCTCAAAGTAAGTATCTACAATGGTTCCATTTTTCAGAAAATTTCTTTTATCATCGATGTTAGAGAAGTTTTTAATATGACAGAAAATGCATTGTCTATCTGTCACTTGTCACAACATCGATGTTAAAAATTGTACCACTCTAAAAAAATTTCTTTGGCAAGCAAAATCCTGCTAATCATAGCTTCTTTGTCTTTAGAATTCACTGAACTCCGCTCCTCTATTTCCAAATAGAATTGCGGTCAGTTTTTCCAATTCATTCTCGTATTTTACAGTTTACCTACCGTGCTGTTTACACATTTTATTGCATTCTTAAATTAATATCCGCGTACATACGTAAATGTTAATTTGGCGTTGGAGTGAATGAATCTATAATTTGCTTACATCATTTTATTTTACATTCATAAACCAAGAAGTTAATTCTACAGGGTGTCCGGAAATTAGAGGAAAATATCCTAAGGGCGTATTCTACGATCAAAAATATGAAGACAAGCGTTAATAAGCATGGGTCGAAAAATGCCTCCTATAAATGGGAGCTAGTCGTCCCCCTTAAATTGGTCACTTCGAAAGTGTTTTTTTCTAAATTTCTTCCAAACGGTTAAAAATAACGTCAGATTGAAGGCCTTTACAGGGGGGCTTAGGACTAAATTTGCTCAAATAATTTTTGTAAGTTGTTTTTTCGCAAATTTAGCATCAGAATCTGGACGATTGAAGTTTTTTACGTAAAAATGGTGCTCTTGTTCGAAATCGCTAGGGCGCACCGTTTTCGAATAAATTGACCCTAGTGGTTTTAGAGAACGAAAATTTGTCACAGGTTTTATTTAGTTGTTTATCAAATTATCAAAAATTAGTTCAAGGGTTGATTGCTTGTGTTATTTTAGGAAGAAAAGTTCGCATGGACATATGGCGGAAAACGCTTCCCAAGGGAGGTATGGGGTACTGAAGAACGTCAGCTTTCCAGGACCCCATAAGTCCCTTGTACTTTTTTTCCTGAAATCACGTAAGGGATCAGACCCTGAACTCGTTTTTGATAATTTGGTAAATAAACTAAAATCTTCTGCGACAGATTTTCGCGCTCTAAAACGACTTGGGTCAATTTATTCGAAAACGGTGCGTCCTAGCGATTTCAAACAAGAGCATCATTTTTACACAAAAAACTTCAGATGTTCAGATTCTGGTGTCAAATTTAAAAAAAAAATATTTACAAAAACGTTTGAGCGAAGTTAGTCCTAAACCCGCCTGGGCGGGGCGCTTATGATTGAAACTTTAACATTTTCTTCACGGTAATGAATTCAGCATCAAAGATTTACTAAAGATGCCCAATTTCACGGTGTTATCTTTAACCGTTTTGAAGAAATTTAGAAAAAAAAAACACTTTCAAAGTGTCTCCTTTAAGGGGTCCTAGCTCCCTTAGGGGGCATTTTTCGACCCATGTTTATTAAAACTTTTCTTCGTCTTTTTGATCGTAGAATAAGCCCTTAGGATATTATCCTCTAATTTCGGACACCCTGTATAGCAATTTATTAAAAATTAAACATTTTCTGTTAGAGCCAGGAAAATGGACAGTACCTAACAAAAAAGGTCGGTGAAGTATTAGAAAGGGGCCAGGAAACTAGACTCATCGTCGTTTTTGAATATCACATAGCATACAACATAAATTATGGTGTCCCAGTTCTATGTTTTATTGCGTGGAAACAAGGTACTTCCATAACTCGAGAGTGTTTCGAAAAAGATAATAATTGATGATAATAATAACCATTACAGATGGCAGTTTGCTGCAATTGGAAGAATATTGCGAATATAACAGGAACTTTTCCGAGACGGACATTCTAACCACATTAACGCAATTGGTACTCGATTTTAATGACGTAACTATTAAAAATAGCGTCTTTTCAGGATCACCCGGTGTTGTGTAAGCCGTTTCTTACATTGCACCCATGCCGAACGAGGGAAATTATGGAACCTTTCATTGGCAAAAGGTAAATTACCTCTCCATTTATTACCGTTAATCTAAAATTTTTAGCAAAAATCTTGTCATTTCCTGGCTGAGCGTTATCTCTCCTTATCTGAACTTGAAGCTGGAACAGGAGTATTTTAGCTTTATAAATCCAACTAAGCAAACAAGTGTTCAATCTTCCTAATAGTTATTATCCATTCATTCCGCGGAGATATTGTATGAAAATTACAGCGTACTTATCGAGGCACGTGTTTTGTGAGGAATGAATTGAAAGGTCAAAACATTATTTATTGCATTTATACACTTTCATAACAATTAATTGCGGCAACGGACGGGTAGTGTTTGGATAATGGCAACAAAATTGTTAATGGAGATTTTTGACTTGTTCTAGGAAGGAAACTTTCTAGGAGATTTCAATATGGTGAGATTTTAAGATAAAGTTATATTTTATGACAATTTTTCAAAAGAGTGACAATTTTATGGCTCCCTAACAGAAATCTTCAATAATAGAGAGAGGCGGATTGAAATGGTGTCCTGGGGTGTGAAAGACTCAAAGTGACAAGTGATAGACTGTTGCATGTTTTTTTTTGTTATGCCTTTGGTGATTGTACAGTGTGGCCAATAAACAATAAATAGTGGACACCAAAAGAATTTCAAATAACATTACGACCCACAAGCCCGGAAGAATGTAATATAGGACCTTAATGCTTAATAATGACAATTAAAATGATTCAGCAAGAATTTATTGCATGTGAAAAAAATAATTTAACTACTTTTTAGCAAACGGAATTATTTAAATTAGCAAAGTGAATGTAGATCCGTCGGGAAATCCTGTTTGAGATATCAAAACCATTATTTAACTGAATATGAAGAGTGCTTAAACTTAAAAGGAGGTACACATGGAACAATGGTTCTTAACAAAGTTTATTAACCTACGTTTACGTCATTATACTCCCAACTAGTTAGCTGAATGACAAATTAACTAATTTAGGTGGAAAAGGCGGCTTCCCATGTTTATTGTGTATCCAATAAAATATTAGAAGTGTCTAATGGAAATTTCAAAAAAAAAAACAAATCTTGAATTTTTCCGTGGCCAGTGTCCCACTTAAGATAACAATCACGTACATGTGCTAATGGATGTTGCGGGTTGGCTTTTCCTGGAACAAATATCGCAGATATGGCATATATGTGTGTACTTAACTTAAGACCATTAAAAGTATAAAGAAATGGTGCAATTTTAAGTGCAAAGTGCCTCGCTTGAACGGCAGCTTCATTAGGATTAAGTTAATTGGCATTCGGGTTAATCTTCACATTTTTGTTTCATCATAATGAGGCATTTTTTCTGGTACGATCAAAATGAAGAATGCTATTAAAATGCACAAGTTTATTAATAGTGCGATACAGTGCATGACGGATTCGCAGTTCGTCGACTTTTCATGAAATCCCCGTCTGCACTGAGCTGCGTTCTAAACTGTTGACCTTGACTGTCGTCAAGGCTGCGGATGTAGGCTCTCCGATCGGGAGAAAATTTGCAATTTTTTCGAAGGCCTGAAAGTTTTAAAATTTCAGATTTTTTGAAATGACGATTAGAAACAACAACCAGCAGAAGAAAAATAACAAGTAGAAATTGAGGGAACAATAACTGAATTATATGTTTAAAAAATGGAAAAACGACATTGGTGAAAATGTTCATTGATGCATACCTACCCAAGCATTGCAACTGAAATTTTCCACCACAAGGGAAATCCCCCAGGAAATCCTATTTTATTTCTGAGGTTGTATTATTTAAGTAGGAAGAATAATTTTCTCTAATAGAAATAATAAAATACGGGTTAATGTGAAAAGCTGAGGAACAGGAGGTTAAAAAATGTAACTTTTCATCATCCACAACCAAAAATTTTTACCTTCATTGCCTCAAAGTAATAGGTAGGTATAATTAGCCAGAGTCAGAGTGGAGAAAAAGTGAGAAACAATAATTGAGAAAAAATTATAGATTTTTAACTTCTATTGCTTAGAAATGAACATATACTTTTCAAAGAAAAAAATGGGCAGCAGAGAAGCAGCTGGAACCTCCCCATCGCGTGGGTCCTTAATTTCACACTTTCTGACAAATAGCGACATCACCTATCACATTTGACAAAACTTCAATTAGAAAAAAGTTGCGTTTTTTCAGGGTGATTAAGTATCTGCAAAGAATTCTCCTTTATCTTGATTCGTGCTTGAGTTAACTAGAAAAAATTGAATATCTTGATTCGTGCTTGAGTTAACTAGAAAAAATTGAAAATCGCAAGAAAAATTCGTATCTTTGTAAGGTTTGGTGGTAATTAAAATAAACTTGGAACTTTTATGTTTTTGACACCTGTCAACTCAACAACATATTGGCTTTCTAGATTTTGAGCAACGACAGTCAACTTTTCTTTTTCTTATGGCCGCCATATTAGATTTTAACAGCATTAAATGCACAAAAAATTTTTCTTTTCAAAATGCAGCCAATATGGAATTGTTTGACAGATCGTCAAATTTGGAAAATTGCTATTAATAGTTTGTAAAATCAGCCTCAACTTAGATAGAGAGAGTAAACCTATTTTTGTGTGGTGTTAAAAGCCAATATGGCGGCTATAAGAAAGAAAAAAGTTGACTGTCGTTGCTCAAAATATGGCTGGCCTAAAAAATTTCAGTCAATGCAATTGAATTGGCAACTGCCCAATTGAATTGGCAACTTCCAAAAATATAAAGGTGGCAAGTTTCATTTAAATACCACCAATCGTTAGAAAGATATAAATTTTTCTTTTTAATCGCAATTTTCAGTTTTTTTGCGATAGCTCAGGAACGAATCAAGATATCGAGAAATTCTTTACAGATTCTTGATCGCCATAAAAAAAGCGCAACTTTTCTCTAATTTAACCTACTCTCAAGCTCTTTATGGTTTCCGTGTTCCCAATGGTGGGCAATGAAAAATTCACCACCCTGTATAATTATTAGGCAGAAAATTCAAGGGGTGATTCTTCAGACTATTCTAAGAAAAATTCCTATGGACATCTATGTCCGAAAATACTTCATAAGGGAGCTAAGCCCCTTCAAAGGGGTACTCGAAAAATTTGTTTAAAAATCTGAAAAAATTTCAAAAGATAGCTCTTTATAACGCTAACCTATGGTCCAAAATCCTGTCATTCATATTATTTTCCGAGTAATTTTAAGAAAACTAACTTTTCAAGTACCCCTTTGAAGGGAGCTAAGACCTAGCTCTCTTATAAAGCATTTTCGGACATATGTCCATAGGAATTTTTCTTCTTAGAACAGTCTGAGGAATCACCCCTTGAATTTTCTGCCACTATTTAAGAATCATCTTGTATAAGTTTAAGGATTTGTGAAAAATGGATAATGATATAAAAGTTAGAAGAGGGCCAGATATAGGCAGTGATACCTTTTTAGTAAGTATGTTATACGAAATTAAAGGAAATGAAAAGGAATAACGAAAAAGGAACTCGCTGCACAAGAAAATGAGAGGACACACACTCAATATGGTTTGATTTGTCTATGATATGGTACAGAAATAAGAAGAACTTTAAAGAAATGTTCAAAGGGGCGGATGCGGAAACATGAATTGAGGGTGATGAAGTAAGTTTAAAAGAGCAATATGTAGTAATTGGCAGCAGCGGAACAATCATACGGAACTGCTAAGATAGTAAACAGAAGTATAAATAGGAAAGACTTACTGTTACTGATGGACATGTAGAATAAAAATAGCGATAATACAGAAGAAAAAGCAATGCAGAAAGCAACTACAAACGAGAGAAAGAAATGAGATACGAGGAATACAAAGAAGAAAGAGGAGTGGTTAAAAGAATAGTAAAGAAAGAAAAGGAAAGGACCTGGCAGGAATTCGGAGATAAATTGAACAATGCATGTATAGCGAAAACCAAAAACTATTCCTTAGGCTAATAAAAAATACGAAACAAGGAAAATCACTGGCATTATATTAGAAATAAAAGAACTTAGTCAGAAGACGAACAGTTAAAAAATGGGCGTGAGGCGTCAAGAACTATTATACCGTAGGGTTGGGTGGCTTGAGTACGGTTTTTGACTTGGCGACACTGTAGAAACGTCATTTTTGGGTTGTTTTTGATCAAAAATTTCCAAAACTTGACCAGTTATCAGGCTTATCGATTCTACCAAATTAAATTCCGAAAACTCCAGTACTTTGCCAAAAAAAAAATAAAAAGTGGCCGTCCCAAGTCACCCACCGTTTTGGGTGGGTTGGGAAAAATGTGAAATCAGCCGATTTTTCGAAGTCTGCGCGCCAATAGGGTTACTTGGGATAAAATAATGTTTTTTAAAAAATGAATTGGTTATTTTAGCTGAAAAATAACCTACCTAGGTACTCAGAACAATGGCACAATTCAAAGGAATTAAACATATTTATTTAACAGCTTTTCCATTTCTTACATCAAATATTGCCTGTTCAAGTACCTCGGGAGTGAAATCTTTGTATTTTCTACTCCCGAGCTTTCTCCGGTAGTTATTTGGCATCCCAAGTCACCCTGCAAAACACAAAAATAAATAAAACCGGCCCTGTAAATTGCAGGAATGCATTTTTTTGCAAATTTTTTGAGGTCATGTCTTCAAAACATTCCAAACATTAAAGAAAAAAATATATCAGCCTCAATTGCTAAACTGGACTCACTGTACGATAAGAAGTATAAGGGGCATGAATAATTGCAATTTTTTTACTTACGTTTTGCAAATTTTTTTCCACGAAACCGCCATTTGTAATTAGCTAAAGCCGGTATATTTTGAAAGATTCCTATGTTTCCAAACTATGTCCATTTTTTTTGGTTCCCCCCCCTATGCACTAGATGACACTAGCAATTACAATGCAATTGCGCGCCGCCATCCCAAGTTGCAAGTCGATCCCAAGCCACCCAACTCTACGGTAGTAAAAGTAATAGGAAATACAAAACAAGGAAAAGCTACATGACACGACAACATAACATCAGAAATAATGTTGACGGCCTTGCCAGAGGCAGCATTATTAAAACAATTGAACAAATTTATAAGAAGGTTGCAATTTCTATAATTATGCATCTCAGGAAGAAGTTCTAAAGGCAGTAGAGAGGAGAAGTGTTCAATGGGAAGGTGTTGGGAAAGCCGTGCATAATAAGAATACCTACCTACCTGAAGTAGGTAAAATATATAAAAGATCGTTCGATGACAACCCAACTCCTTACACTGAGACCGACATACGGATGAAGTAAGTCAGTGGATAATATTTCAGTAAAGTGAAGGGCCCCTAACATACAATTTAATCAAGAGAAGGCTTAAGTTCTACCCTAAATTATAGTTACCATTCAGGTGCACTAATTTATGGAATAGTGCTCAATCATGCAAAATGGCATAATTAATAATATTTTGCAACAAAGAATCAGAGACTAATATCTTTGTGGGAACTGTTCATTTTTTGCCATAAAATTACTCCTTTGTAATAACTGTAATAAGAATTAGCGAACCTTGCAATTACTAAAACACTGAAATATATCAGCTTTACGATATCGCGCAATTTATTGCGCACGATTTTTGTCCCTTTGGGCAGAATAAAATCAACGGACGATGAATTCTCAATATAGACAAATCAAAACCAACTGACCAATTTGAAGTGTATTTTTAATAGTTAATCTTATTCTACAGCAATTTCCCAAACTTGTACAATTTACAAAAAAAAAGTTTGCCAGCGTGAAATCTGTTGTTACTTACTGTTAGATTAACTGCTATAGCTATACCTACTTCTATGAACTCAATAAAAAATTACGAATTACAAGAAATAAAAAGGGCGTTGAAAGCTAAGGTTGAAATCCTGTTCACCCCCTGTGTTAAGTGAAATAAAATATTGTTTCTAATTAAAACATAAAGTAAAATGATGCGATAAGCATCAGGAATTTTGTAAACGCCCCAGAAATGAGGCCCAATCTGATAAAGTAATTAATTAATTATGAGTTATTTCAGAATGATCAAAGTAAAGGCTGTGAAAAAACTGGTAAGAATTCTCGGTCGAGGTTCTAAGAAGTGCGAATTGCAAGCATGCTATAAAGATTATTTGAGATGAGTAAATTAACAAAAGACAAAGTATCTAATGGGCACACTTATTTCCGCCTGGTGACTTTTACCCAATTTACGACAGACTTCCGGCTTTCAAATTGAAAATAATTAATTTGTGGTTATTCAACTGTTGAATTAATTTTTCGGTTAGAAAAGTTCCATTTATACGGCGTTTGGGAATGTGTGGATGTGGATGGGACCTGACGCAGCAACTTGCAAATCGGTTAAATTTTTAAAGGCCAGACGGGTTTTTATAGGACTCAGGTAGTCAACATCTGCCTCTTTTGCTGGCATAGTTTAGTTGCCATTTCGTAGAAACTGTTAATACGTTGAATAGTACCGCGGAGGCGTTTGAAGGACATTCTCATCCCTGTTTAGGAAGAACGCAAGAAAAGCGGTTGCGCTATGTCCTAATTTGTGGACACTGGAAAAAAATTCATTAAAAATAATTACCTGGCCTATTTCCTGTAGGAGCTACCACAAGTGGATATTAAATATCAATTAAGGGACTCTTTTTCGGGTTTCCTTCCTCCTTTGAAGTTTTTTACGACGTATCCGTTAATTGTCTTTTTATGGCGGCTCGGTAAAAGCTTATTGGTCTAATTCTAGTATCTCTCTAATAAATTCACTGACAATGCCCGCCTAAGTCCGGGTTCATAACATTTGCATTATAAGACATTCACTGTGCTCTTTTATAGTACAGAAGATATCATGGTTGCGGAGTTGCTTCCGGTTTTGTTTCGAACAGCAAGGCCGAATTGGCTACTGGGGTGACATTTTGTATCAAACAGTTAACATGACATGCATGAATACAATAATAAATTGCTAAACGCTAAGTAGGTCCACATTTTTAATTAAGCAATTAAATTGAGTCATGTTTGCGAAATAACACAAATTCTGTTTCTTGCTTTCATGTAGGTACTAATATATTCATTTCTTATTTCATTTTAGTCCAAATGGTGGAGTACAAGTTTCCTAAAACTGCTCCAGGTAGCACTACTATTTACTCAATTTTAGCCTTCCCAACCCCACAATAAAAAAAAAAAATGGGAGGTTACTGCAATCACTAAAGTTTTCGAATTCGCTGCAACACCAGATCTGCATTACTACATTTTGATGTCAGGCATCAAAAAAAATGGTGTTTAAAGATTTAAAATCTGTCTGCTCTGCTGTGTGTGTAAACAATCACTCTTCAGCCCTAACTACCAAATCAGTCTGATTTGGCTGAAATTTTGTACATACATAACATATTGTATAGGTACCGCGAGATCATCAAGATTTATAATTATAGTCGACCATCATTTTTTTTGTTCTATAATTGGTAACACAATGAAATGACACTGACAGCTTGTGACTGACAGAGCCGTTGTAATCGGCGTGAAAATTAAGAAAATTCCCTTCGAGATCCTCGATGAATGCATCCCATTTTCCATTTTTCTGTTTTGTGACATTTTTCAAGAAGCTCATGCACATGTGACAGTTTGTAGTCAAAGTTTTTAGTCAGTGTTACCAATAATGTATTACAAACAATCCATGGCTTGCTCTAATTATAAATTTTGATGATCTCACGATATCATTCTCACAACCTAACTTAGATCTGAAAAGCTTTTGGAGCCAATCTATCTCTTTTTTTGGCACAGATATTAATTTTTAAGTATTACGAAATTTTCGTCTCTAAAAATGAAAGATATTTTTTTTCTCGGAAACTATCATATTTAACCACAGGGTAATGTTACACCAAAATTGTCATAATTTAATGTAAAATTGGAGTGTGATATGAAAGTATGGGTGTCCCATTTAAAATAACAAAGTTGATGTCGACTTCCGGTGTAACCGGAAGTGCGGCCATCTTGAACATATTTTCCTTCAATTCAGAATCCATTGAAACCACCGATACAAATTCTCGCGGCTATTATGTCAAAACTTCTCGAGATACGTCTAACGGACGCTCTTCGTGCATGACCTGATCCTGTATTTACCCCATAAGTTTTCATAAAAATACTAAAACGTGTAGGTACTTATTCGTAAAAGAAAATAAAAAAAAGGCAGCAGAGAAGCGGCTGGAACCTCCCCAACGCGTGGGTCTTTGATTTCCGTGACTTGTGTTTAAGATTTTGAAGTTAATATGCCTAAATGGCACTTCCCGTTAACCAATTGCTCCCAAAAGCCTTTCAGATCTTCAACTGACCTCCATGTACCAAATTTCAGACAAATCCTTCCAGTAGTTTGGGCTATAACGTGGTCTCAGTGTTATTTCAAAATTTCGATTTTAACCTCCCCACTCCACTTCACCATTTAAAAAAAAGGGAGGTTACTGCAATCACTAAAATTTTCGAATTCGAGATAAGACCGGATCTATACGTTTTGAGGTCTCAGGAACCCAAAAAAGTGGTTTTTAAAATGTGTCTGTATGTATGAACGTACGTTCGTAAACACGCCACAGCCCAAACTACTCGACCGATTTGGCTAAAATTTGGTACGTGTGCATGTGAAAACCCAACTTAGATCTGAAAAGCTTTTGGAGCCAATCGTGCAACCAGAAGTGCCATTTTGGCACATCAACTTTTAAATTTTAAATGCAAACCCCCATTTTTCACGTCACCATAAGAAAGACGTTCAAATTCTGCATCTAAAAATGTATTCATTCTTAGTGCCCTTTTGACCAACAATTTAAAAAAAATTGATTTTTATCGGACTTTAAAATCGCGGTACAGCCCAAGCCCCTCAACCAATTTGGCTGAAATTTTGCACATGGGGATTGTATTACACGTCGAAGAGCTGAACAAATTTTGGATTCAATCGACCCACGGAAAGTGCCGTTTTGGCACACCAATTTCGAAACTTAAAATTATTCTCTCATTCACCCATCAAAAACAACTTTTTGAAAGATTTATTGTTATCATCAGAAAGGTCTTCAAATTCTGGTTTTAAATGAGATAAAATTTATTCGCATTTAGTACCCTTCGGGTAGAAAAATCGAAATTTTGTAATAACACTGAAACCACGTTATAGCCCAAACTACTGGATCAATTTGTCCGAAATTTGGTACATGGAGGTTAGGTAACCCATTGAAGAGCTGAAAGGCTTTTGGGAGCAATTGGTCCACGGGAAGTGCCATTTAGGCATATCAACTTTAAAATCTTAAACACAATAAGTCACGGAAATCAAAGACCCATGCGTTGGGGAGGTTCCAGCCGCTTCTCTGCTGCCTTTTTCTACCCAAAGGGTAATAAATGCGAATAAATTTTATCTCATTTAAAACCAGAATTCGAAGACCCTTCTAATGGTGGCAATAAATCTTTCAAAAATTTGTTTTGGATGGGTAAATGAGAGAATACATTAAATTTGGAAATTGGTGTGCCAAAACGGCACTTTCCGTGGGTCGATTGAATCCAACATTTGTTCAGCTCTTCGACGTGTAATACAATCCCCATGTGCAAAATTTTAGCCAAATCGGTTCAAGGGCTTGGGCTGTACCGCGATTTTAAAGTCCGATAAAAATCTCGATATTTTTAGTTTTTGGTCAAAAGGGCACTGACAGTGGATACATCTTTGGAAGCAGAATCTGAAGGCCTTTCTTATTGTGACGTGAAAAATGGGGGTTTACATTTAAAATTTAAAAGTTGATGTGCCAAAACGGCATTTCTGGTTGCACGATTGGCTCCAAAAGCTTTTCAGATCTAAGTTGGGTTATCACATGCACACGTACCAAATTTCAGCCAAATCGGTCAAGTAGTTTGGGCTGTGGCGTGTTTACGAACGAACGAACGAACGAACGTACGTACGTACGTACATACATACAGACACATTTTAAAAACCACTTTTTTGGGTTCCTGAGACCTCAAAACGTACAGATCCGGTCTTATCTCGAATTCGAAAATTTTAGTGATTGCAGTAACCTCCCTTTTTTTTTAAATGGTGAAGTGGAGTGGGGAGGTTAAAACAGGAAAAGATAAACACTAGTCATCCGTCAGTCACTAGTCAGCGTCTAAACAGCATGGCTCACCCTAAAAATCACCCTGTATATCTTTTAAACGGCGACCGTCAGAGTATTATTTTAAATGTCCACATGTGCTTCATAAGAGTAGCTATTGAATGAAAGAAGAATGAAGAAAAAACCAAGCCAAATTAATCCCCCTCCAGGTGGTGCTACAAGCAAGATAATATTTTTTGCACAAATACCAAGAACGGTTACAGATTTTTGAAATTCTGATGGACTCACTTTTCAATTATAAGGCCACAAGACCACCTGATGCAAAAGGTCCCTCAAATTATGTACCCTTTTTGTTATTTTTTAAGTTGCGTGCTTCCAAGAATCACCCGGTATATCTTCTAGAGCGCCTGGCCTGGAGAACTTTAGTAAAGACCAAAATGTTTAGGCGGAACAAAATATAAAAAATTCAAAAAAATTTAACCAAAACCAAATTCCCTAGTAAGGAGATTACCCGTGAAAGAGCCGAAAAGTTTTTGTAGTCATCATTAGAAAAATGATTAAATTGTGGTTCTAAAAATGTATTCACAGTTTCTACCATTTCGGTGGAAAGTAATGAAAATTTTCATCCTCCACTAAAAAGGAGCGGACTGACAGTGTATTACGTAAAGTTGTAGTTGGTGACAGGATATTAATACTAAAAGGAACATGTCAAATGTGGGTAGGTGATGTCGTTATTTGTCAGAAAAACTCGTGTTCATTTGGCTACTAGGGAGGTTCCACCCGCTTTTTTGGCTGCCCATTTTTATTAAAAATATATGTTTCTTTTAAGGTTAATATTTTGCCCGCGTCTCTTTTAATGATAAAGAATTTTTTCTCTATTTGAATACATTTTTAGAACCAGAATTTGATCGTCTTTCTAATGGCGACATAAAAAAGGAGGCCTTGTATTTAAAATTTTAAGTTGATATGCACCCAATCTCCATGCAGCAAATTTCAGCCAAATCGATTCAGTAATTTGAGCTATAATGTATTTTTAGTATTATTCAGTATTATTACAAAATTTCAATTTTTTGACCCAAAGAGCACTAAATGCGAATGAATTTTGTCTTATTTAAAACCAGAAGGCCTTTCTGATGGTGACAATAAATCTTTCAAAAACTGAGAATAATTTTCAATGTAGAAATTGGTGTGCCAAAACGGCACTTTCCGTAGACCGATTGAATCCAAAATTTCTTCAGCTCTTGGACGTGTAATACAATCACCATGTGCAAAATTTTAGCCAAACCGGTTCAGGGGCTTGAACTGTACCGCGTTTTTAAAGTCCGATTAAAATCTAAATTTTTTTAATTTTTGGTCGAAAGGGTACTAAGAGTGAATACACTTCTAGAAGCAGAATTCGAGGGCCTTTCTTATGGTGACGTGAAAAATGGGGGTTTGTATTTAAAATTTAAAAGTTGATGTGCCAAAACGGCATTTCCAGTTGCAAGCTTGGCTCCAAAAGCTTTTCAGATCTAAATTAGGTTACGAGACGCCTACGCTCCAAATTTCAGCCAAATCGGTCTAGTGGTTTTGGCTGTGGCGTGTTTACAAACGTACAAAGGTTTTACACATTTTAAAAACCACTTTTTTGGGTTCCTGAGACCTCAAAACGTGAAGATCTGGTGTTATCTAGAATTCGAAAATTTTACTGATTGCAGTAACCTCCCTTGTTTAAGTGGTGAAATGGAGTGTGGAGGTTAATTTGAATTTGAATTGGTCCAAAAACTGACTTAAACTCTAGACCTACTTTAACTTTATTTTGGTTTTTTGCTCTCATTTATAACAATTTATTTTATTTCATCACGGAATTTGCAAAGGACACATATTTTGAATATTGTGCCAACCCTGCACATTGAATTAATAGTTCTGATTCCAAATTTTGCCTTTGTTATTTCATCAAGCAGGAATGCGGAATACCTATACGAACTCTCCTTTTATTGTGAACAAAAGACCACTGGCTCAGGTTTTTGAAAAATTTTGAAACCTGCAGCTTCCAAAAATTTATTTCACTTGTATTTTTGTATTCAATTAAAATTGAACACAGAAGTCATTATGTCATTTTCAATAGTAATTACCGTTGTGCCGGTGCCAGAGTTAAAAATGAACCTATTAGCATATTGCAGATGCAAGAAAAAAGATGTCTGTTGAATATTTAAAACAAATTACATTTTTAATTTGAAAATGGAACAACACTTCATTAATCCTTCCGCTGGTCATATTAAAATGCTGTTTTAAGAGGAAGAGGAGATTTTCACGTCACAGTCACTTCACATCTTTTAATATTAGCGTATGAGCATTGAAAATGCTAGCCAGCGTCTAATTACAGAGATTAGACATGAATGTTTAATTATTTCTCGCAGATAAAATACCACGTGATTTGATAAATCTCGGAAAAAAATCACTTCTTAGTAAAGTTAACAACTGCCATTCTATTGTTTAATAAATGAGTCAGAAATTCGTTCGAAGCCACATCTTTGATGATTCACGTAAAATTTCGTTTCTATAAAGTGCACAGTGACTAACGCCAATAGCACGTAGGGAAAAATGCATTTGCAGTTGGTTTTTGATAAAATTATCCGGCTATTGGGCAGCAGCTGCTGGACGGTGATAAAAATTATCGCCGGTAATGCCAAGAGTTCCACTTTTGGACTTTGGCTGTTATTGGTCGAAAATTAAACAAAGGTAGGCGAACGTGCATTCCACGAAAATGTTTATGGCAAATGCATACGTATAAACAGCTATCGGCTGACATTGAAATCGACGACCTTGCAGAACTCTGCCGGAGCTATTTATATATTTACACTTTTTAAGAAGACGAGGCCGACGGTCTGCCCAAGGATAAAGCGCTATCGCCATTAGCCTGCCTGCTTCTATGACAAAGAAACTGATTTAGGAGGCGGATCTCCCTCTTTTCCTCTGAGGAGGGTAGCGCCATTACCACTTATATTGTTTAAAAAAGATAAAATATTACAATAATATTTAGTTAAGACTAGGGGGGTGAAAGGATGTAAATTTGTGGTTTTATTGTAAATAAATAGTAGTCGAGAAAGGGTTTGTTCAGGTAGTTTGTAAAAAAACATGTTTTGGTTTAAGTACCATAACTAAAAACTCGTATAAAATGCTCAGTGGTGCAATTTTCAGAAAAACAGTTTTTTTTAGTTCGTAATGAAATGTTCGACTTTGTAATAAAATCAAAAATAGTTTATGTATTGAGAATTAAATCAAAATCGCAGTTAGAATAATTATATAAAATCGTATTTCCAGCTGCTTTGGTCACCTGCATCCCGGCGCCTCCACCATTTTAACCTCCCCACAGCCAATTTACAAATTGGAGGTTACTGCAATCACTCCAAAATTCTATTGAGATAACACCAGATCTTTACGTTTCGAGGTCCCAGGATCACGAAAAAGTGGTTTTTAGAAAATGTCTGTCTGTCTGTATGTACGTACGTACGTATGTGTGTTAATTTTATTGCAAATCCGCAAACGCCAAGTGCCTTTTTGGCATGTCAACTATGAAATTTGACTGATGACTACCAATTTTTCTTATCAGCACATGAAAGGCCTTTAAATTCTATATTTAAAATGTATTCACACTTAGTGCCTTTTTGGCATAAAATCAAAAAAATCGAGATTTCTTAGGAACATTAAATAACACGCTACATGCCAAAGTGGTAAATCGATTTGGCTGAAATTTGGTAGGTAGAAATACCATAGCCCGACGAAGGGTTAACTTAATTTTGGTGGCATTCGGCGAACGGCAAGTGCCATTTGGGCATTTTAACTTGGAAAGGACCTCGCACGATTTAAATGAAAAAGTGGTCTCGGTGGATTTGGCTAAACTTTTGATATGTTGTAGCCCACTCAATTCTGAACAAAAAATGTTAAGGCCAAACCATATCTAATGTCCAGTTTTTACGTTAGAGGTCGCCAAAATCGCGAATTTTAATATTTTTCTCTTCGACATTTAGTTACACTTTTTGTTAGATACAATCTTTACAGTGTATACCCAGCTTGTCTTCGATTCTAAAGAGTCAGTCATAGGTGACTCGTCTGGGAGAGGCGGCGACATTTTTTATATAGGTAGCATTATAGATTATTTATTTCTGGATTGAAAAAGTCACTAGGAATGAGAATCCAGACTCACTTCACGTCAATATACGGAGTGTGCTTTTAAAGAAAAAATTTAATAGTAAAACTACTGAGTCCAAAATTAAAAATTCTGTAAGTCGTTTGAAAATTCATTAAAAGATTGCGGTTGCTTGTCTTTCTGCTTTCCAAATATGTCTACACAACCATCGTTTTGGCACTATTTAACGGCTAATGAGATAATTATGTCTCGCAATAATGATAATTATTCAAGGCGCTGTGGAAAAATTGTGCAATTGAAAAGTCAACAGTCGGTTTAATATTCAATTTTTTCTTTAAAATAACACCCAGTAGGTATATTGACGTGAAGTGAAAGTCTGGATTCTTATTTCGAGCGACTTTTTCAGTCCTTAAAATACAGGGTGTTTTTTTTTAAACTTCCCACCTTAAACACCTTTGGACGTACAAAAGATATTGAATTGAAATAAACTCTCGTCGTCACAGCACGGAGGTCGGGACACCTGCGCGTATATTGAGGGAATTTTTTCCACTTCCGATTTAATCGTAAATGACCTTAACTTTGTTTTTTCAAATGGAATTATAGTTTTTTCTCAACGGATTCGGTGAAAAATTAAGATTTTTCAAAATCGCAAAAACCGGTCTACTTTATTTTTTAGAAATGTATCTGATGGTATAGTCTGATATTTGCTTTCAGCTTCCGGTTTGATCGGAAATTGAAGCCTCCCATAGATCTCGTTTCTTATAAAATAATGAAATAAAGACATAGAAGAAAATTGCATAGATGAATTCGCCTTAAAAAAGCTAACTTGGCGTGTTTTTGCGTTTTTTGAAAATCTCAGTTTTTCACCGCGATCTTTTCGATGTTTTTGAAAATCTAGGGTAGCCGTGACTCCCCTTCCGGTCAAGTATGATACCTGTTTTTGACTCAGGAAAAAATCGTAGATCCGAATCCGTTGAGAAAAAATTATAATTCCATTTGAAAAAACAAAGTTAAGGGCATTTCCGGTTAAACCAAAAGTGAACAAAACCCCCCCAACATTGATGCAGGTGTCCTCCGTGCTGGGACGACCAGGGTTTATTTCACTTCAATATCTTTTTTCCGTCCAAAGATATTCAAGGTGGGAAGTTAAAAAAAACAGCCTGTATATTACCTGCTTATCTTAAAAATAAAATTCCGGCCCCTCCTGGACGAGTCACCCATGGATCATCAAAATATCTTAAACTGACTCTTTAGAATCGAAGACTTTAGAATCGAAGACAAGCTGGTATACTCTTTAAAGATTGCATCTAAGAAAAAGTGTAACAAATGCAAGGAGAAAAAATATCGAAAAATAGCGATTTTGGCCACCTCTAACGGAAAAACCGGTCATAAGATATGGTTTTTGGCCTTACCATTTTTTGTTTCGAATTGAATGGGCTACAATATATCAAAAGTTTAGCCATATCCACCGAGACCACTTTTCCATGTAAATCGTGCGGGGTCTTTTGAGTAATAAACTATCAACATATGAAAAGTGTTCAAATCTTGTTTCCAAAAATGTATTAAAACTTAGTGCCCTTTCGGCAAAAAATGAAATATTGGGGTGTAAGAAGCAGAAAAATTGACTTTGGTGGCAATCGAAAGCCAACGACAAGTGCCTTTTTGGCATATAATTGTCAACTGTGAAATTTGAAAAGTAACCGCCAATTGTTTTATCAGCATATGAAAGGTCTGTTTCCAAAAATGCAATCAATCTCAGTGTCCTTTCGTGTAGATTAAAAATTTTGAAATGTTCCTGGAACACTAATTAGACACAATAACACATGTGATTGAAAATATTTGATAGGAGCGAGGATAGAATTGGATTATTTACCAAGTGGGGAGGTTCCAGTCGCTTCCGTAGCTGCCCATTTTTTTAAAATTGGTTGTGGGGAGGTTAAAACGTGTATGTTTAAATACCGTTACTAAAAACTCGTATAAAATGCACAGATGTGTAATTTTTCTTCAGATAAACTGTTTTTTTTTGTAGTTCGTAATGTTCGATTTTGTAATAAAATTAAAAATAGTCTATTTATTGAGAATTTCAATCGCAATAATTGTAGTTGGAATAATTATATAAAATCGTATTTCCAGCTTCTTTGGCTACTTCTATCCCGGCGCCTCCACCATTTTTAACACAAGACTGATGGAAAATGAGCTTCTGATGTGTTGTGAAAGATCCCGAAATCCTCAATTATTAATAATTGTTTGCAGTTAATTCTACAAAATGTTAAAACCTGTTCCTGTCATTCCATCACAAAATAAACTTTCAAACAATAAATTAAACTTTTGATGCCTCTTTCTGTTGTCTGAAAGTTTGGCTGACGAGTTCTGCAACAAAATACCGGCATAACCTTTCTTTGGAAAAATTCTCAAGTTGTAGGTCAAATTTCTCATTCCCCGAATAGCGATTAAAAAATTCCAAGATATAATTTTAAAATAATTAAAGTTTTATTTGTGAAATATGACTCTAAAATTATTAAGGACATTTTTAATAGATTATCTAAAAAACGCGGAGAATCAAAAACAATAATTATTATTATGATTGCAGGTACGTTATCTATGTAAAAATGGAGAAGATAATTACTCGAACAATAACACTACCACTTCAATTATTGCGAATGATTAGGTTTCATAATTATATTTTAATAACATTCTGTACTAATCTTTAATTTATTTTTTGCTGAAAACTAGTAGATTATCTGGTAATTGAAAATGTTAATAAAGAGAGAAAATTCGAAAAAACGAGCTAAGCTTGCATTAATCCTGCGTTTATTATTAGAACATAGATTTCAATCTTTAATGTTAACGTACTTGAGAAAACATGTAAAGAGTATTTACTCTACTACACGTTACTACGCCGTTTCAGATCGCATGTCCTCGTAACAATTGCGCAACAAATGTTTTTTTTCAAAAGTGAATTATTAAAAAAATAACGATTTTTCATCTCGATGAAAAAATCGCTCTGAGGCATTTCGTGCAGCATTTTCGAGGTAAAAATGGGACAAGTGCTCCCCCAACGACTGACAGGTGGGACGATTGATCAACTTACGGCAAATCTTCAGGGATTTCCACTGGAAATTTAAACATTTTCACCGAAAAATGTATAAAACAACACCGTTTCGCAGTAGAGACGAACTGCAGCTATGCAGTTTGCCAAGCATGCGCGAGACTGTTGCAACCTGCCGCAGTTTTAGTGTTTTCCATTATCCTTTTGCAATTTGTGATCTGGTTCTCTCCATCATCTACAACTAAATTACAATTAACTCACACAGTAGCTGTCCTCTTCAAAAAGCAATTTTAATGTGAAATTTATTAAAAGGCAACTTATTTCGCCGTTAATTTGGTAAATTTGCGTTTCAACCGCAGGACGGATGTCGGTTGCTTTTGCCTGGAAAAGTTCGTCGACTTTATTATTTTAATAAATGGTAAACCCATCGTTTAAAATCTTTTAGGAGTAAATCTAGACGACCGGAAATTCATTCATAAGATATTAACAGGGCCGTGTTAAGGCTAAATCGGTGAGGCGACCGACTCAGGGCGCAAAAATGTGAAAATACTGGGCAAAATTTTTTGCGGGGGGCTATTAGAACGACATTCATCAGTATTATTATAATTATTGTTCACGAGTTAGTAGAATTCAGAGCAGCCTCTTGAATAGCAGAAGGTCCTGGGTTCGATTCCCAGCCGCGCGCCACTTTTTCCACAATAGTCACATGATTCAATAAAATTTAAATTTCTGAGAGACTTACAGCTACAGTCCACAAATCGTTATAAATTACAGCAAATTTACTATTACAATTTTTTGTCATTGATCATTATTCAATTGAAATCGATTAGAAATCGCGTTTTATGCAAATCGAATAGTGGCAAATTTAAGATGTTTGTCCAATGTTACATTTAACTACGTAACTATACGTAGCCAAAAAATGCGGTATTGTCAAATTGTGCCTTTCTTAGCCAGGAAACGCGGTTTGAGCCCGATTGAGCTTTTTGCCGTTGAATTCGATTAAGTGTATTTTTCTATTTTCGTTTTAAATTCTTTTGAGTGCGAGCGAAGTGAGCAGTCACAGAAAAGTTTCGCCGTAGCCGAAAGACGCGAGCTTTCGGCTTTTAGCCGAAAAGGATAAATCTACGACATACGTCCGCTCATATTGGTTCCCGAGGAAAATGCTGTTTCATTGAATTTTATGCAAATCGAGTAGTGGGAAATTAATATGTTTGTCCAATGTTAAATTTAACTACGTAACTAAACGTAGACAACAAATGCGGTGTTGCCAAATTTGCTAACAAGCTTTTTCACGCGAGTTTTCAGCCCAAGTCGAAAAGGAGCAGTACACAACCACGCGCATTCTTATTACACTTATTATTTTTGAAGGGGCGCAAAATTGCATGCTCGCCTCATGCACTTGAAAAATTTTCCTAACACGGCCCTGGATATTAATTAACCTTTGTTCACTTAGTGAGGATCGTGAGCTATCTATGTTGCGGAACGTTTCTTATCCAACTTGTGGCTGTATAGATTTCATAAACATCGTTTCTTCTGTTGCATTAGATAAATTCTATACCTCAATATTGCAATTCCAAGATTATTTACAGAAAAACAGATTAAACATCTTCAAATGTGCCAATTTTTCATCTATTTGATTTTTAAGAAAAAGATTCTTAGAACTTTGAAGACCTCAAACTTCTGTTCTTAGAAGTCAAAAATCTCGAAAATCCCCGATCTTTATCGCTGATTTCCAACAATATTGGCTGATATGGATATATGAAAAATATACAACTGCGATAACGGTGAGTACTGTGCAAATCCAGAGCGGCTTGAAAAAAGACGATAAGTAAACAATAATATTGGATACTATATTTGATGAGATGAGTAAGGTAGATTAAAATTGGGGAAATTTGTCGAGGTAATTTGCAAAATAAACATAAAAGTTCAATGAGCTAGCATAGCAACAAATTTTGCGTTTCGAAACTGATTTTCTGGTAAACGTTGGAGAAAATAAATTCTCCTGAATAAGTTCTTGCCAAGCTTGCAATGCAGTTTGGCCATTGTAATTAAATTTAAAAGCGACATTTAAAAACGTTCAAAAATAAATTGCGTCGTGATATATTGTTTATCATTATCCTCCGTACGGAATGAACTTTTTGGGAAAGGAAGAAATATGTATGCTCCGGATGCAGGAAAATAACAGCTTGTAGGAAATACCTTATTAATTTTATTATTAGTGAGTGAAAAGAACGTCAAGGTACTAATTTAGCGTCAGATGGAGTCGATCGTAAGTATATCTCGCATATTTCATTCTATAAAAACGTAATTGGTACCGTTTAATACATTCATCATAATTTAAAGACAGAATCCTGCAAAAAGCTGTTAGCACTGGCATTAAAATTATTTTACTGCCAGCTATTACCGGGCTTTTTCATCAAAACCACCGTAATCAAGACATTCAACTGACTATTAACCCAGGCTATCAAGAATAATTTTTTCCCCCAAGGGCGTAAAGAAGTTACTACGACCGCATTCGCTTTTCTACTGACATTCTTTACATTTGTTAACTTCCTCACAATCGACATAAAAATTGGCAATCTCGGAAACGGTAAAAACTTCTATTTTTTCACAAAATTTGTAAATATAGCAATAACTAACGCCGTTAATAACTGATTAACATTGTAAGTACAGAGTACCTAAAAATTACAAATAAACAAATCCAAATTAGCTGATATATGTAGGGTCTATTCTCTAATTATAACGTGTTCTGCTAAAATTCGACAGAATCATTTTTGGGTAATTTTTTCGTTTGCTTGGTAGCACTACAGTTAAATCTCAATCGAAGCGATTAAACGTTGATTAATTAAAGACATCTTGAGTAGGAGACGCTAAAATAATACTGTTTTAACGTCTTTGCTTTGACGTTGCTATAACAGTAAAAATACAGCTCGCATATTTAACGGCATGGTAAAATTTTTAACGTGTAAATTGCGCAGTTGAGAATATCCTTTAAAATTAAAAACAGACTGTACCTTAAACAGGATGTTTTTTTTTTAATTCTCACCTTGGATATCTTTAGATGTAAAAAAGATATTAAATTGAAATAACCACTGATCGACCCCGTATGGAGGGGGACAATTGAGGGTGTATTGTAATGGTCTTTGTCTTTGTTTCTTCAAATGGGATGACACGTTTTTCTCAACGGATCTACCTTTTTTTGGAGCTAGAAATATGTATCGTACTTGACCGGAAGTACAGTCACGGCCACCCTAGATTCTCAAAAATATCGAAGAAATATTTTTTTGAGATGTATCTGACGGTATAGTTTGATATTTGTTTTCTGCTTCCTGTTAAACCAGAAATTATAGCCTCCGATAGGTCTCGTATCTAAATGAATAAAATAAAGACATAAATATCTAATTGCACAAATGAATTTGCAGCAAAGAAAATAACTTGACGTGTTTTTGCGTTTTTGAAAATCTAAGGCGCTGCGGCTACACTTCCGATCAAGTGTGATACAGGTTTTTAACTCAGAAAAAATATGTTCAGTCTGGTTAGATTTTGGTGACAATCGGCAAGCAACAAGTGCTTTTTTGAAGTATCAACTATGAAATTAGAAAGATGAACACCAATTTTTTCCTGGAACAAATGCAAGATCTTCAAATTCTCTTTACAAAAATGTATACACACTAGAATACAAAAATTCTAAGTTTCGAAGGAACATTAAATAACACGCTACAATCCAAACTAGTGACTGGGTCAATTTGACTGAAATTTGGTACTAGAGGTGTCGAAATCCGCCGAAGTGCTAATTTGATCTTGATCAATCGCCGAACGGCATGCGTGCCTCTTTTTAGGGTTTCAAATTGTGTTTCTAAAAATACTTTCAAGCTTTTGGCAAAAAATGAAAATAATTCGGAAAACTGAAAATCAGCAGGAAATACTTAAAAGACTTAGTGGAATTAAAATAAGAAGTAGGATTGGATTTTTACCAAATTATACAAATCGTAGCTGCCCATTTTAACCTCCCTCCCCACCACCAACATAAAAATGGAAAGTTACCGCAATCAGCCCAAAATTCGAAATTGAGATAACACCAGATCTTTACAAGATTTCTCGAAAACTGCCGACCGTAATGAAATTTGGTTCGGGGGTTAGTGTTGGCCTTTTGTTTGCCAATCCGCATACACTAAGTGCCTTTTTGGCACATCAACTATGAAATTTGACTGACGAACGCCATTTTTTCTCATCAGCACGTGAAAGGCCTTCTAATTCTGTACCTATAAATGTATTCACATTTAGCGCCTCTTTGGCATAAAATCAAAAATTTAGAAGGAACATTAAATAACACTCTACAGCCCAAACTACTGGACTGATTTGGCTGAAATTTGGAAGGTAGATACCATAACCCGCCGGAGAGCTGATTTAATTTTGGTGGCAATCTGCGAACGGCAAGTGCCATTTGGCATATGGCATACTTAGTGCCTTTTTGCAAAAATCGTAAAATTTTGAAAAATTCCACTATTGACGATAGGATTGGATTATTCACCAAGTGGAGAGGTTCCAGCCGCTTCCGTAGCTGCCCATTTTTTTAAATGCATGTTTTTTTGCGCTTCCTGTGTGGGTTTTGGTAGTCTAGACTGTTGATATGATTTATTTGCCGTGGATTCTCAGAACCTCGCTGAAATAAATAACGGATTTGAGAAAATAAAGAAACGACCTTTTGAAATTATGATAATGAAGTTGAAAAAGGATTTATTGATAGATTCACAATTCTTTACTTTCCACGTACAGTTTTGAGTAATCCTTTTGCAATAATTGCGACAGAAGACACTCTATTATTATCGTTAATTGACGTAAAATGTCTTCATAATCCTAGAGAAGAGTTGATAAGTAATAAACTGCATTCTTGGCACTTTCTTTTTTTCACAAGTGAGTTAACGGAAATGCCCGTGATTCTGTTTGGTCCTTAGAAGAGTTATGAACGAAACCGGAAATTGCTGCGGCTTGCTGGCATTTCCGTTTTGGGTCGATCCCCCTACAACGATCTTAAAATATAATCTGGATTATATAGTGGTCATCCGACACGGTACGGTTCATTAACGGGTAATGGACAAGACAACGGTTTTTTTAGTTCGTTTTTAATTATAGCACCTGCGAAACTGCCCACCTGTTGTTCACCTCTATAATTTTAAAGATTTTTTTATTTCAATTCCTGCAAAAAACAGCATATACCTCCTTATATTCAATAATAAGGATAATTACAGCGAACATGTGGTTTGCAGGAATAATTAACGTATTCATAAATTGCCCACAAAAAACAATTTTGAGGATTTAAGAGGTGGGTCAGGAATTTGCCTTCTCTTTGATTTTAACTCGAATCTAAAGAATGTGAAATTGACATAAGTAGGTTATATCCGCATTTTTATCAAATGTTCCGCAAAAATGCTGTTAGTGCCCTAAGGCAACAAAAATACAATTAAAACGTGCACTTACCTTTTTTCACTCAGCTAACTCAGGATTTTGTTTATCATTTAGGTATAAAATCAGGGTCACGTTCATTCATGATTTTTTAAATCATTATTTTTATTAATTATTTCCAACGTACAGCTGACGAAACAGGAAAAAATTATATAACAAGTTTTATTTACTAGGTCATGCTAATATTTACCGCGATTAAATCAGGTCTGATTTATGGATTTTAGAAGAGGTATTATACGGTGATTCATAATGTCTCTGGTCGCCAAGGATAAAGCAGCTGTAAAAATTTTGCTACAAAGTAATTCCTGACATTTAACTTGTAAAAATGGAGGAAATTAAAATCTTATGGTTTATTGCCATATTTTACAATTTCTGTTCGTTCCATAAACCAATAAAATTGATTGTCTTTGGCAGTTTTCATTTTCATAATCTTGCCCCCAGTCAGGGGCTCAACTATTCTCAGACAGAGGCAGGTTGGGGAGGTTTCCATCTGAGACAGGAGGGATCGACTTCTTTAAGCATTGATCCTCGTTTCTTGACCCTCTCAATATACTCGTCCAATACGTCTTGTTTCTTGAGGATGATATGTTTGCCTTTCCAATATTTCATCATTCCTAAGGCCTGAAGTGTGGAAACGATGTCATAAGAATGTATCGCCATCTCTTGACTGATGTCTTTAACGGAAAGTTGCGTGCCTGGACCCGAACACAAATATTGCAGAAGAACATCCTTCCAGTACGATCTGTAGGATATTAGCCCCAAATCACTTAAAGGTTTTTCGGGGGATCCAATTTTGCCCTCGACGCGAGTCAGCAAATAACCTGAAAGAGAAGGGGTACGATTTTAACAAAGGCGATTTTTTTAATTATTAGCGCATTAATTAAGGCGAGAAAGTCGTTCCAGATTTATATCTCCTGGCAATGTGGGTGTTCTCTAATATCACCTGCGGACTGTACCAATCAGAATAATAAGCCGCCTTTTTGCTCTACAATAAATTAAATGGTGACATGGCAATATTGGTGGAGGTCCCCACAAAAATCAGAAACCTTCAAAGCGTAATTCATGTAATTGTTTGTATTGCATTGTGCATATACCGTAAGTAAGGACGTTCTAAAGGATGGGAATGTGATTAGATCGGGCCTTGAGAGATACATAGCTCACACCTTGATCATCCGGCCTTAGGAGGTATGTTCGGTCACATTTATCGATTTTTATTTAACACTCAAGAAATGCGGAGATAATCGCAGACAATACAAGGACGAAGATTTTCCACGTTCCCTGGCACAACAACGCATTCAAAACGAATTCATCTTTTTATCTATTTAGTGACAAGATTGACAGGCGGGGGAATTCCCCTGTTATTGTAAAATTAAACCGGAAATGACTGCACGAACCAGTCACTTTAAATATTTTGCTATTACTTCTCTGTCCATACAATTTGAGCCGATATTGTTCAGATTGTTTCTATTTTTATAAATGAAAACAGAACTTGAGTCCTCTACAATGTTCAGAGCAAAATTTTTTTTAAAGTTTCAATCTTTAAAACAAAACTAGCATCAGGAGTGGGAAATCTCATAAACTCATAAACGAATCAAAAAGCTGACTGGGTCTAAAAAATGCTATAAATAATTAGTCTGCATAGTTAGTAGGGGGTGGGAAGAACAAGACCAGATGGAGAGACTGCAGGATAAGTAAATGGGTGCTGGGAGTAGATAGGGAGACCCCTGGATACATAAAAAGGGAAGAAACGAAGAATGGAGACAGGGAAAAGGGCGGTGGAATATGAAGACAATGGGAGAAAGGGGAGAGTGTAAGATATATTACAGGAGTGATGGAAAGAGAAAAAAAGAGAGAAAGAAAAAGGGAAGGAAAGACAAAGATATTACGAGAGGAACGGATACGCAAGGGAGGATATAGAAAGACGCAGGGAATAGGGGGGAAGAATGAATGGAGCGATGTGGGAAAGAGATAGAGACATAGATGTACAGGAAAGAAGAACAAAAATCCGACAATCAAGATATAACGCAAAATATGAGAATATAATAAGTGAAGGGTTACCAAGTTACTTGGAAAGGGAGAGTGGGAAAGAAAAAAGAATGATAGCGAGATTCAGATGCGGGAATGAGGAGCGGGAAAACAAGTTCTGGCTGAAGGAGGAAGAGAGAGAGACAGTAGATCCCCTGCTGAAAGAATGTGTGGGAATGAGAGAGGAGGAAAGGGAGAGAAAGAGTATTTTGAACGAATGGGGAGAGGGAAGAGAATGGATGAAGGAAGTAGAGAGAGCGAGAGAAAAAAGGGGGGGAAGAGAAAACAGAAGACAACCGAGAGAGAAAGAAGTAGCCAAAGAGGAAAAAAAAACTAGACCAAAATATGTATATATTAAATTAATATGTAAAAGGGCAGTGCTCATTAAAAACCGAAAGGTAGTAGAAAACAGATCTTCAGACAGAACTTGAGTCCTCTACAATGTTCAGAGCTAAATTTTTTTTAAAGTTTCAATCTTTAAAACAAAACTAGCATCAGGAGTGAGAAATCTCACAAACTGATGCAGATATCGAACCAATCAAAAAGCTAACTGGGTCTAAAAAATGCTATAAATAATTAGTCTGCATAGTTAGTAGAACACCTTTTACGTTTTGATCCGTCTCAGAAAGTAATTTCGGGATGAAGAATTCAAATCAAACAAAGAACTTTAACTTGCAGCAGCTCTAATGAATCGTTTGCAAAAATAACTATATTGTTTACTAAAATGTATTATTAGTAAACAGCAAAACGTATAAGGTTATTTTTGTTAAAAACGCAGCAGTTATTAATAGACTGGAAAACAAGCTACGTTTTAAAAAGCAGTATAACTGCAATGCCAGATTAAATCCAAGATGCGTGTTCATAAAAGTACTTGTTTGGAAAGATTAATGACTGAATGGATGAAACGAATCGAAATTAGTTTTTATGCTTCCATTTCCCAAAAATAATATTTTTAGGATGTTCGCTACACATCGAAATAATTAAATTATTAAACGAAAACTTCCTATGAACGCGTCTAAAAAGTAACGAATATTGCCCATAACTATCGAATCTTAAATTTTCCGCAAAAATTCTCAAAGGGTAGGTATAGCATTTTTTTGCATTCTGCATCCGATGGTGTCATTGTCAAATTTTTTGGTTTAGTCCTTTTTGACATAAAGTCGATATCATGGTTTTTTTTAAATGGAAACGTGATGGAAGTACATTTTTCTCAACGAAAAAAATCGAAATGTGTGAAAAATCTAGATTTTTAAAAAACGCAAAGAACACGTCAACTTTATTTTTATTGTCTTGACACAAATTCAACTGCTCGGCTACACTTTCTTAAATCTTTCATGCAATTTTGACGGGTTGTGAAGTTGAAGTTGATGGAAAACGCCAAAAAGAATTTAAGAAAATGCAATGGAAAAGATGAATTTGCATAAAAAATAAGTACATCGACGAATTTTTGCGTTTTTCAAAAATATTCTTCTTCTTCTTGTAGATGATAGCCTCTGCCCTTGCGACAAATTAGCCAGTGTTTTTTGCGAAAATCTTGATTTTTCGATGTTTTTAAACATCGTGGCCCTTACTGGTACTTGAGTTAACTGTACTGTAAGATATGTTTCAATGTTTCTCAAAAAAAAGAATCTCACGCCTTGAGAAGTTTACGTCCATAAGTTAAGCAAGGTATCGTTTCATGAACAAATTTCTACTAATTATGTAGATAAAATAACATTTTCCGTCACAAATTTTCGCGCTCTAAACCATTCAAAGTCACTTTATTTGAAAACGCGACATGCAACAAGAGCACCTTTTTTATGTACAAGGTGTTTACAAAATATTGTACCATCGTATAGGTGGGTTTAAAAACAAAAGAATTGACATTTAACGCATTGACGGCTGTATAAATTAAATGTCAAAACACGCATCACAGCCACTTACGATGGTTCAATATTTTGTAAACACCCGATAGAATAAATCACAGATTAAGATTTTATTGTTGTTTGGTTTGAGAAATGAGCACATCAAAACTTTTTAAAGAAATACGCAACGATCCTAAACAAATTGGCGGCAAAGAAGCAGCTGGAACCTCCTCATCGCGTGGGTCTTGTTTTTAAAATTTTAAAATTTATATGCTTCCATGGTACTTCTCGTGGACCAATTGCTCCCAAAAGCCTTTCAGCTGTTCAACGGGTCACATGTCGAAGAGCTGAATTTTTTTGGATTCAATCAACCCACGGAAAGTATACCGTTTTGGCACACGAATTTCCAAATTTAAAATTATTCTCTCATTTAACCATCCAAAACAAGTTTTTGAAAGATTTATTGTCACCATCACAAGGGTCAAGTGTCTTCAAATTCTGGTTTTAAATAAGACAAAATCCATTCGCATTTTAGTTTCCGTTTGGGTAGAAAAATCGAAGTTTTGTAATAACACTAAAACCACGTTATAGCCCAAACTACTAGATCGATTTGCCTGAAATTTGGTACATGGAGACCCGTTGAAGAGCTGAAAGGCTTTTCGGAGCAATTGATATACGGGAAGTGCCATTTAGGCATATCATATTTTAAACACAAGACACGGAAGCCAAAGACTCACGCGATGGGGAGGTTCCAGCCGCTTCTCTGCTCCCAATTTTTTTAATTCATAATTTATACAAATTCTGGCAACTTGGGTAAACAGAGGAATATGATATTAATTATAAATTCACTGGCTATTTACGTAGACACAAAAAATCTAAAACCATAAACTTCGGCCAATTTATCTTTCCACCGTATTTTATTTAGACAAATTGCCAACAATCTTTTATAAAATAAAAAATAAAGCAGGGGGGTTCAAAGATTTATTCACGTCAGACCTAAAATGCAAACTAGAATTAGAGGCACAGGTTCTGTTCAATAAATAAAAAGGTAAAAATAAAATACAAACAGGAATGAAAAAATTGGAAGGTAGCCTTGCAGAAAAGTTTACAATTTTTTTGGCGTATTTTTAGAGAAACTACATGAAGCCAAACTGTATGTTGCTATGCGAACGAAATTTCAGCGGACTGTGTAATTAATTTGGTAAAATTTTTATTCAGACTGATAGAACAAAGCGGAGGACTGCAGTGAAGGAAAGCTGTTTGTGTACGTCTACAGCCTGTGACCTGAACGTCCTGCGTCATAATTTCATAATTTCAGGGTGTATAGCAAATCCTATACGCAAAAATTTTCTTGACTTTATAGGTTTTCCAGTACCCTTTTTAAAAAAATCCAGTACTGCAGGTAGTACCTTTGTCTTCGAAATTTTGCGAGGGGCTGACAACTGGGTATAAATCTGTACATAAAAACTACCAAAAATTCGCAAAATTTCAAAAATATTTCTCTTGTTTGAACAACAAATGTTCCAATACCTAGATCAGATCATCGAATAATAAAACATTAAATAAAAAACTATGCATAGGTATATTAAAAAAAAATGACTAATGTAGTCGTCTAGACTCCAAAAGGCAAGAGTTGTGTAAGTCAGGCTTTTTCCTGTTGGATTGTTAAATGAGCTTTCAGTTCTGTGTCAACAAACCTCTCTACGAACAGAAATACTAATAGACAATAATTAATAACAAATGATCCCGTCCAACCTTCATTGCTACTGTTTATTATTGACACTAAAAGGAATTTTGACAGAACCGAAAGCCCGTTTTACAAACCAGCAGAAAAAAGCCTGACTCCTCAACCCCCGCCCACGTCAGAAGTTTTGACTTTAAAATTTTCTGAATTGTATTAATCGAATACACTTAATGCAATAAACTGGATCAGACGGAATGAATCTTATAGGAAAAATTCCAGAATTTGCTGAATTTTCCCTGACAATTCCATGACTTTTCAAGGAAAACTATATTTCATGACTTTTACAGGTTTTTCAGGTGTACTATACTGCCGTGCCCAAAAGGCGTATCTACAGTTTTGGCGGAAAATGAGTTAACTACAATGACAAAAATTTTTGTTGTGATCATCCAATCACTATTTTAGTCAAAATTCGCGACTGAATTGAGTCAAAATGCATTGGGTCTTATGTGTTTTTTCTACAAACATTATTAAAAATAGTCGTTTGAATGTTTGTTGACAATGGGCCTCTCCAAAGGAAAAAAATATCGCTTTTTATTGGTATACTTGTTTTCACATTATTTAAAAAAATAAAAACTCGTTGTAACTGTGATTTGTGCGGTAAAAGTTTAAATCAAATTCAGCCAGTTAACACGAGGACATGCGGGAAACACCGCCCACTAACTACGCACCGACAGAGTTCAGCACTGAGCGGTTATTGTCGGCCATTTGTGAGCATATATAACGTCATATACGCTGACTCGGAATTTTAAACAAATTCTTATTTAAAAACTACGAAGTTTTGAAACATTTCATTTGCTGAGGAGGCCTTGACGAAGTGTATTCTTTATAATTTTATCATCATTTTCAAAGATTGTCGGAAAGGCCCATTGTTAAAAATGACATTTTATGACATCAGTATTAAAAGTCATATACCTACTTTTAACACTGGCGTTAAAAGTGGTTTACTTTTAACACTCAATGCAACAACAATAATTAAAGTATTAAACAAGCCGCGGTAACAAATTGTCACTATATCTTAGTTACGGCGAATTTCATGGACGTTTTCAGCTAATAAGTAGAAAACTTCTACTTTTAATCGTGTTTGTAGAAAATAGTTATTTATGATATAAGTGTTAAAAGTGGTATTTTATTTTGTGAGAAGGGAAGTTTGGGACACGACGCGCAGCGGAGTGGCCCATCCCTTCGAACAAAATAAAATCACTTTTAACAAGCATATCATACACTATTTTTTCTACAAACACGATTAAAAGCAAAAGTTTTCATATTATTAGTTGAAAACGTCCATGAAATTCGCTGTAACTAAGGTATAGTGACAATTTGTTGCCGGGGCTTGTTTAATTGTTGTTGCATTGTCACTTTTAACACTGAGTGTTAAAAGTAAATTACTTTTAACATAAATGTTAAAAGTAAATGACTTTTAATACTGGTTTCATAAAATGTCATTTTTAACAATTGTTAACAAACGTTAAAACAACTGTTTTTCACAGTGTTTGTAGAAAAAATAGTGTATGATATGCGTGTTAAAAGTAATTTTATTTTGTTCGAAGGGATGGCCACTCCGCTGCGCGTCGTGTACCAAACTTCGTCAAAATCTCGTTTCCATCGAAACTGTAGATACGCCTTTTGGGTTTAGCACGCCAGTATACACCCTGTAATTTATACAAATTCTGGCAACTTGAAACATGAATTCATTATAAATTAATTCGCTATTTACGTAGACACAAAAAATGTTAAACCATAAACTTCGGCCACTTTATCATTCTACCGTATTTTATTCAGACAAATTGCCAACAATCTTTTATAAAATAAAAAATAAAGCAGGGGGCAAGGATTTATGCACGTCAGACCTAAAATGCAAACTAGAATTAGAGACACAGGTTCTGTTCAATAAATAAAAAGGTGCAACAAACAGGAATATCCGGGGGTTGGGGTTAACTCTTGAGGGGCTTAATTCAAAGGGTGGAACGTGGGATGACTTTTATTTTGTCTCAATTTATTGACAACTCTTATAATAATTAACAAAACAAGTGACGGGGGGGATGGGTATGCTAGAATGGTAAAAATAAAATACAAACAGGAAAGAAAAAATTGGAAGGTAGCCTTGCAGAAAAGTTTACAATTTTTTTGGCGTATATTTAGAGAAACTACATGAAGCCAAACTGTATGTTGCTATGCGAACGAAATTTCAGCGGACTGTGTAATTAATTTTGTAAAATTTTTATGCAGACTGATAGAACAAAGCGGAGGACTGCAGTGCAGGAAAGCTGTTTGTGTATACGTCTACAGACGGTGACCTGAACGTCCTGAGACGGTGCGGTGCGTCTCATCGTCTCATCCCATCATCCTCGTCCTCGCCTGCCCACTCGAATTCGCGACATTGTAAAATCCACGAGAGTTAGCAACAATATAGGAATAATCTATCGGGGCCGCCGCGCCGGCGGACGGGTATGGCGGGGCATAGAGGGGAGACTATTGACCTCGCTCGGTCGATACCGACGTCTGGCGCCGGCACGCGCTCCGTACTCGCGTCGCGGCGGCGTCAATGAGTGACGTCACTAAGGACGCCACGCCCAAAACGAGCGGGGCTATGCCAATTAAAACGCCGACTAATTACTATTTCGCTGACCGTTTTCAGGCCTACCTACTCGACCGCTTCGTGTTCATTCAAAATTTTTCTTTAACGGATATCCCACTTTAAAGCAATTTTCTTCGCACTAAATTATAAACAAAAACGCTTATTAGCTTTTTATTCGAGCTCGTTTTGTTCTCTCTACGCACAATGTCTACAGGTGGTCGCAGACGGGGGCTTCGCCCTAACGCGCGTTGGGATAGGTCTGGAATTCCAGACGGATCCATACGCAAAGGGCTCTGACCTGGCGAGACTGGATGGGGGTGAGTTTTCGACTGTCTGGTACTGATGCTGTGTGCTCTCTACGGTTCGTGTTGCCCCTTGCCGCAAGCCTGGGGGAGTTTTCCGGCTTCAGCCATTTGATGAGAACTTCCCCCAATCTTAATCCACTTTGATCAAAGGAGACGAGTCAGTTTCGTCTATTTTCACTGCACTTTGTAAAAAAATCCTCACGCCCTATTCATGATCCTAGACATAATTGCTGACCCAGTTTTGAAAACGAAAAGGCTTTTCATAAACCTGTTGCCTTGAAATATTAAGAGCACCCCTATACACGTTGTGATTTATATGAATGCAAAATGCAACACATATCTCAAGGTGGCAAGCTACGAAGGCATGGGGGGGGCCACAACAATGTTTTTTCAATTTTCAGAAAAAAACTATTGCTATAGCAAATTGTCACTTGCAAGTGACAATTATTGTCCCTTGTAACTGATAATTGTCACTTGTACCTAACAATTGTCACTTGTACCTAACAATTGTCACTTGTAACTGACAATTGTTACTTGTAAGTAGGCGCAATTGTCACTTGTAACCGACGATTGTCACTTGCAACTGACAATCGTCATTTGTAGCTGGCGATAATTCATTAATTGCAACAGGTCAATGGCGTACGCTGGGGGAGGGTTAGGGAGGTTATAACTTCTGTGATTCTTTAAAAAAAATCCTGCATGGTTTGGAGATTAAAAGATTAAAAACATAAAAACCTTGGCGTACTTGTAAAAACAGCTAAAAAAAATTAAAAAATACCCCGATTTAATAGATTTTTTATAAATCTTGCACGTTTTTGGATTATGGTAAAAAAATTAAGTATTGTAAATATTATCCAACAACTAAATCCAACTATTAACCCTTCTAAAATAATTTTTTTTTCTAATAAATGGACCATAAAAAATATTTAGTGGTTCAATTCATGTGTTTACTCTGAAAGGTACACTTGGTACGCACGTCACTGAAGCAGTTTGAAGCGCCTGCCACTACAAGTGTACGAAGGCGTAGAGGGGCCACAATAAAGTTTTTAAAATTTTCAGAAAAATAAACTTTGTTGCAATAGTAAATTGTCACTTGTAGCTGACAATTGTCACTTGTAACTGACTGATTCCAGAAATTTTTATTTTTTTTTCAATTTTTAGAAAACACCGAAAATGTACGGATTTATGCTCTTTTAGTACTTTTTGCACACCTTATTCTTTTGCCCCCCCCCCTTTTTCATGACTAATTTCTGCGCACGTCACTGAAGCAGTTCGAAGCGCCTGCCAGTTACAAGTGACAAATTGTCGGTTACAAGTGACAATTGTCGGTTGCAAGTGACAATTGTCGGTTGCAAGTGACAATTGTCAGTTGCAGGTGACAATTTGTCAGCTACAAAGTGACAATTGTCAGTTGCAAGTAACAATTTGTCAGTTACAAAGTGACAATTGTCAGTTGCAAGTGACAATTTGTCAGTTACAAAGTGACAATTGTCAGTTACAAGTGACAATTGTCAGTTACAAGTGACAATTGTCACTTATAACTGACAACTGTCACTTGAAAGTGACAATTTGCTGATGCAACAGTTTTTTTTCTGAAAATTTTAAAAACTTTGTTGTGATGGTCCCTCTACGCCTTCGTAGCAAGCAGCTTGTCTTCAGTCCATAACTTTCCTCAAAATTATTTTACATACTTACATATTTACAAGTACATTAAGTAATATTATAAAGGGTGGCCCATAAAAAACCGGACAGTTGTATTTTTTGTATATCTTTTTGTACGATATGTTTTTCAATTTTATACTCGACCTAGCTGAAATTTGAGGTCGTCGATACCACTAATAAAAATTGGATTCGCACCATCAGTATCCTCCTTAAGATTATCTAACTTAACACCATAATTTAGGCCAATGGGGTGGAGCTACAATTTGACGCATAGCCAGAGACGTTCGCAAGTGATTAAAGTCAGTTCTTTTCCCTTTCCAAAACGGCTTTCAGAATTAAAGTTAGTCAATTCTTTAGTTTTCTATTAATTTTCTTGCATAACGCCTTAAATCGAGGGATTTACAAATAAAACTGCAGATACAATGGAAAATTGGCGGAGATTTCTGGTTAAGTTATAAATTATGCATTTTAAAGTCTGAAAGTTACACAAGTTAAAGCCTTGTTGCATAATTTACAAGTTAAACCACAAAAACGAGGAAAAATCGACGAGGATTTCTACCTCAATGCGATTTAGAGTGTTTCATGTTTCAATTAATAACAAATTAAAGAATTGACCAATTTTAATTCTGCAAGTACAAGTGACATTGTCGGTTACAAGTGACAATTGTGACTTACAAGTATTGTCATTTACAACTGACAGTTGTCACTTGCAAGTGACAATTTGCTGATGCAACAAAGTTTTTTTCTGAAATATTTAAAAACTTTGTTGTAGTCCCTCTACACCTTCGTAGCAAGCAGTTTGTCTTTAGTTCATAACTTTTGTCAAAATTATTTTACATACTTACATATTTACAAGTACATTAAGTAATATTATAAAGGGTCGCCCATAAAAAACCGGACCAGTTGTATTTTTTGTATATCTTTTTGTACGATATGTTTTTCAATTGTATTCTCGATCTAGCTGACATTTGAAGTCGTTGATACCACTACTTAAAATTGGATTCGCACCATCAGTATCCTCCTTAAGATTATCTAACTTAACACCATAATTTAGGCCAATGGGGTGGGGCTACAATTTGACGTGTAGCAGAGACGTTCGCAAGTGATTAAAGTTGGTTCTTTTCCCTTTCCAAAACGGCTTACAGAATTAAAGTTAGTCAATTCTTTAGTTTTTTATTAATTTTCTTGCAACGCCTTAAATCGAGGGATTTACAACTAAAACTGCAGGGACAATGGAAAATTGGCGTCGACTTCTGTTTAAGTTATAAATTATGCATTTTAAAGTCTGAAAGTTACACAAGTTAAAGCCTTGTTGCATAATTTAGAAGTTAAACCACAAAAACGAGGAAAAATCGACGGGGATTTCTATACCTCAATGTGATTTAGAGTGTTTCATGTTTCAATTAATAAAAAATTAAAGAATTGACCAATTTTAATTCTGAAAGTACAAGTGACATTGTCGGTTGCAAGTGACAATTGTGACTTACAAGTGACAATTGTCATTTACAACTGACAGTTGTCACTTACCTACTCACTTGTAAGTCACAATTTGCTGATGCACAAAGTATTTTTTCTGAACATTTTAAAAACTTTATTGTGGTCCCTCTACACCTTCGTAGTAAGCAGTTTGTCTTTAGTTCATAACTTTTCTCAAAATTATTTTAGATACTTACATATTTACAAGTACATTAAGTAATATTATAAAGGGTGGCCCATAAAAAACCGGACAGTTGTATTTTTCGTACATGTTTTTGTACGATATGTTTTTCAATTTCATACTCGATCTAGCTGAAATTTGAGGTCGCCGATACCACTGACTAAAATTGGATTCGCACCATCAGTATCCTCCTTAAGATTATCTAACTTAACACCATAATTTAGGCCAATGGGGGGGGTAGAATTTTACGTATAGCAGAGACGTTCGCAAGTGATTAAAGTCAGTTCTTTTCCCTTTCCAAAACGGCTTTCAGAATTAAAGTTAGTCAATTCTTTAGTTTTTTATTAATTTGCTTGCAACGCCTTAAATCGAGGGATTTACAACTGAAACTGCAGATACAATGGAAAATTGGCGGAGATTTCTGTTTAAGTTATAAATTATGCATTTTAAAGTCTGAAAGTTACACAAGTTAAAGCCTTGTTGCATAATTTACAAGTTAAACCACAAAAACGAGGAAAAAGCGACGGGAATTTCATTTAGCTCGGCAAGTCAACTTTTCAGTTTTCACAGTTGACTTTTCAAGCAAAACTTACGTTAATAGGAAGGTACCTATTTATTTTCATGCAAAAGCAAAAATTTGGTTCTTTCTCTCTTTATTAGAATAAAAAGTTTTGCACCTACTATAAGTTGGAATTACTTCAAGTGAAAGTCGTCTTTTTTAGTGAAAAATTTTGACGAAAGTACCACTCTTTTAACGATTACTTTCACTTATGATTATACGACCAATAAGAAACTAGTAATACGTATATGAAAGTTCTGATGCCAATAAGGTCCGTTTTATACTGATAAAGCTGAACCAACAAAAATGTACACGATTCCAGCCACTTCTCTGCTGCCTTTTTGATTTGATATATAAAACAATACAATTTTTTTGTTAAGTATTCGAAAAAATAATTAATGAGCAACCGTTTCGTTGACAACGTCGTGATTGGCAGCAAAATTTTCGTGCCTAGCCCGGAAAAAATATTCTTTCTCGACCCTCTAGAAGCGAGAACATCTTATTTTTACCTACAGTGCAGGGAGAAAAAATTATTTTCTTCGCCCATACTCTTAGCAACGATATTTTGCTTAAATAAATCATTGCATTTAACTGTTGCTTGGCTTAGCGACTCTACTTTCCATTCAACCGCCATGCTTTACTCTTTCCTCAAAGATAATAGTTTAAAGTCTACAAAACTTACCTTGAAACAATGGATTTTTACATAATCAACTGACGTTTTTCATTTCCTGTTGGTTTTCAGTGGAAATAACGTAAAAAGCTTCGCAATCAAAACACGTTACAAAATCAGTATTGATTTAATAATCTCAATACGTTTTTAGTGCTGCGAGTATGTGAATCCCTCTTCATTTCATTGCAACACTTTAGATAATTATATGACAAACAGTATCGACAAAAGCGGATAATGCATAATGAGCTTCATTTAAATAATTTACAAGTGTACCTTATGTTGGCAGTATTTTTTAGAAAGATGAGTGGACGATAATGCCAAGACTTGAGCAATATATAAAGATTATATATTACGTGTCTAACGTGGCGCCTCATAAATACATATACAGCAGTATCCCACATTCGAAAGAAATCGATTGATAATCAACAGATTTCGATTATTTTAAGTGGAACATGCATTTTTTATAGCCATTAGGGCTAATGAACCCACTTAGCGATAGTTACTACAGTGAGACAGTAAGTTTACAATTATTCTTCATCAATTAAATGGACAATAAAGCCGGAGCGTAAACATCGCGTTGCATACTCGCATCATCAATCCAGACGACGAAGAAACTAAAAATAGTGCGTTGGCAATGCTGGAACGGAAAATTTCTTTACGACTTATCTGCACTGTGAAGACAATAACTGAGGAGAGTTTATCTCACGAAACGGGAACGTGGAGTTCATCAAAAAAGGACCGGATGCTCCACGAAAATTACAGTCTTTATTAAGACATCAATTTTGGGGCAATAATTAAACATATAACGTAAACAGAAGGGTATTAAGAGCCTTTTTCTATCTCTTCAATTTCGAATAGTTTTGAGGCTAACCCCTTGATTTTGTAATTTGTAACATCGACGTTAATGTTATAATGACAAGTGACAGGTAGACAATGCATTTTCTGTCATTTAACATCAGAACATACTCTCGATCCATTCTTTTTCTATTGAAGTGACAGAACGTCAAAATTTCAATTTTCGGCTGGTATGAGGAAGTTTTGCAAGGAATTTTACTAACATGTGAGTTGGTAGAAGCGATTTCAATGCGATACGTCAGAAAACATGACAAATGTCAAAATTTTGCAATTAATTCCTCTGAATTGGCCCAAAATGGCGTTTGTGTGCGTGCAGTTTTGAGTAGAGTGCAAAGAAAAATATTTACGAAAAAGCCTCAGGTACGTTTATCTGTGACATTGCTGCTAACAATAAAAATAAACCCTAGAAGATTTGGGTTATGTAATGTTTCTGCTTTCCCGCTAAATTTCGATCAAATTGTCAAAAGTACACGCCCTTACAAATTAGGGTTGTACAGTTCCAGAAAAATTTTAGTTCTGCTAATAGTAAATGAACGGACTTTAGTTTAACATCGATGCTAAAAATTACAGAATCACCCCGTAAGAAACTTATCAATCAGAGAGGTAGAGGATTGTAAACAGCAGATGAATATTAAAAACTGTAAACGTGTAAACATTTGACATTTTACTTTTCTTTTTTGATACAATTACAAGAAGAGGTAGACAAAAGTGAAAAATAGTTATTTATTATGTAAGGGTGAAAAGTTACAAATTTTAGCGTGAGGTGTGAAGTTGTCGATCACACCGAACGCTAAAAGAGACTTCTCACCCGTGTATAATACAATATTTTTGTCTATAATCGCTATGAAACATAAAAAAATAATTAATTTGTATAAATAGCAGGTTCCGCCATGTCGTAGCAGTTTAATTTGAGAACCGTTGCCTTGGTGATAAAATAAAGAGTACCTACTAGATTGTCAAATCTGCGGGGGAGTAATATGCAATTCTACCCCAAGGGAAATAATAATTTACTTCAACCTCAAAGGGTAAAATGTGACGTTTCAGCAACTGTCAGGAGGTAGAAAATGTCAATATTTCATATAGGATATAGGTTATAGAAAAAAGAGTAATTATCATTATTCATGGGAAACAAGAATGAGGGAATATAATGCGGTCCTTTGGTAGGTATAAGAACGGAGAAGTCGCCAAAAAACGAAAAGAAAGAATAACAAATTTCTGCTTAGAGAACGAATTAAAAATAGGAAATACCTCCCTAATACGTTCTTTGTGAAAAAAGGTAGCAAGAAAAGCAAAAAAAAGAGATAAGAAGTGACAACTTTGTCCTCGGAATGCTGTTAAAGTTGGATGAAACACTAAAAAATAAGAATGAAAGAAAAATGATAAAATAATAACAAAATTAGGTGTCAGCCAGCGGCAGTTGGCGCCTTCTGATTGGTCACTTTTCTTTATGCGCTTATGCAATGTGTGTGCGTCCAGCAGAGCTGGGAAAGTTACTTTGAAATAGTAACTAGATACTTTTCAAGTTACTTGTCATAAAAGTAACTTAAGTCACTGAAGTAACTAGATACTTCGCTGAAAAAAGAACTTAATTACAAGATACTTATGAAAAGTAACTAGATATAGTATCTTAGTTACATTTGGAGTAACTTAGTTATTTTTAGTATCTAGATACTTTGAAAGAGTAACTAAATACTTCTGTAAGTAACTAGATACAGTATTTTAGTTACTTTTGACGTAATTTAGTAACTTACTTTCATTATGTAGGTAGGTATCGTTTGTCGTATACAGTACAGGCAGATATACTTACTTACCTAACTGTCTTAGTTGCATAGTTGGAGTAATTTATTTTGAGTTTATAGGCAGATAGGTATGAACGATGGAAATTGGAAAATGTAAATTTTAATATATTTTGTGTTTTGTTATATTAAAACAGGTTAATACATGAACTAGATTATGAATAATTGCATAGAAAGTAACTAGTTACTTTGAGAAACTATCTAAACACATGAAAAAGTAGCTCGATACTTTTTGAAGTATTTAGATACTTAGATGAAACAACTAGTTACAAGTTACTTTACTAAAGGAACTAGATATAGTTACTTTTCGTAGGGTGAAAAAAAGTCACTAGTTACCAAGTAACTTAGGGGTAGATTTTAAAAAGGTTGTAACTTACAATCATATATGTATTAGAGGTATATGGCTAACTCCCTATTTCAACCCATTGAATGGCCAGGAACCAAAAGAGAGGGACATGTTCGTCTCCGTCTAATGCTTTTTGTATCAAAAGGATTGCATACTTAGCTTGATTATGACGGGGTTTCTCGGGTATCAAACATAGTGGCGCAAATTTTAAATTCAATCTCAAACTCGCACGCATTTTAATCGCAGCTAATTTGGGCAATTTTTATGGAGTTGAGGTGGTGCAGTCGTAATAAATGATAAATGTCATTTTGACGGTTCACTCTGTGGTAAAAGTCATTCTAATAATCATTTTCGCCTTTTCGTGTGCAATTTAGCAAATTGCTTGCTTCTAAAATGAAAATCAGCTTCCATTTTCTAGGTGGTGATGTAAACTGTCATACATTAATATAATTCTGTCAGTTTAGCACAGGTATCGATACTGATGTTTATTATTTTCTGAAGAAGAAGAGTCTTGTAGGTAATAAAGCTAAGTACAAAGTAGTTTTTTAGTTAGGAGGTCCTCGAGTGGCTACAGGTATAAGTAAGTAGGTACACGTACTTACGCCTTTCAGAATTGCGTCCCACTTAACTAGAAAAATTGAAGATTTTTGTCACCATTTTTTGCTTTTGTGAAGACCTTAAGAATCATGAAACTTAACTGAATCTTTATTATTTAAATGTACACGATCTACTACATATTTAGGTACCTAGGTACTGATTGTCTAAAAGTTTTCCTCATTTTATTTGTAACTCGTTTCTGTAACCTTCGATTACTTCCTTGGACTTAACTGCTGCCATAGACGAATCATCTGCTGCTTAATTCTTTGAGACTTCATCTTATCTGCTTCTTTGGTAAATTGAATGGTTCTTTTTGCCTTTTTAGGTGAATCCAGATCTAAAACATCAACTTCACTTATAAATTTTGGATTTGCAAATTTACGTTTACCTTGATGTTTATCTGGAGAAATTGTTCTCGGTGGTATTAATTATCTCATTTACATTGGTCAATATCTGTAAAACATGCAGGTACATTAAATATAGAAGTCATGTTGACTTTGATGCTCCAGTTGTGACCGCCTCAACACATTTCAGTCAGTCAGTCTAAACCGCACACTTCCAACCAGGCACTATTAGTTTCAAGGTGCTTTTAAAAACCTGAAAAAACAAATAATGAACCATCATAGGCATAATTAAGATAAGCAGGAATTACAGAGGTAGGGTTTGTTCTTTGAGATAAAGGGAGTTATTCTTATTAAGATCAGTACTTACTTGGGTAACCGATCATGTTTCTTCAGCGCCGTTCAGCCTACGCTTTCCTGGTTTTTTATAGCACATATAAACATTGATGAACCATGATTATCTCTTAAAGGTAGATTTTATTAATGGGGAGAAAAAGCAACGAACGAACGTGAGGGCGATAATGACAACACTTTGACAAGTTGTCACTGAAGTAAAATGATAAGTAAAACGCGTTGCTTATGCAACACCACAAGCTTCCAATGGCGATAGAACGGTCGCGACCGGTCGCGTCTATCTCTCTTTTATGTTGCGGCTTCCCGGACTTAAATCAGCAATATACCTCTAATACATATATGCTTACAATCATGATAACTTAGTTATCATTAGTCCCTTGTGGTGGCGCTACCAAATCGATGGTACCAACCATAGCAAAATTAAGCAAAATGACGATTGACGAAATCAGCTGTCAGTGATCTGTCATTGTATTATTTCCGAAAATTAGAACGATGCATCGAGTTTTGCCCTTGTAGCGCAGTGCAACCGCGTTTAGCATGCATTTGAGGCATCATGCATGATTTTTCGACAACGTGCAGTGCGTGAATGATACGAAGAAATCAAGGAAGCAACCACATTTTCTCATCGGCTGATCGCCTTTGCAGACACAAGATTGGGCAAATTTTGATCTGGTTTTGAAGAAGATTGCCCATACTATATCTGGAGGTACAATGCACCTGTGATGCAGCTCTCATTGGACTGTTTACATTTTGTGTTAGGTAGGTTAATTCATGTGTTGGAAGTTGGACTAATCCTCAAATTTTTCAGTGCCTGATTAACTAAATGAAGCACCTCCCATCCCATGTTTGGAAATGTACCTACCAGAGGGGAATGGAAGCTAAATGAGATGCCTTTAAACAATCCCCTCAATTGCATTTGCAGAAAACTACGTAAAGCCTCCCCGTGCACTGATATAGTTATCGTTTGTTTATCGAATTGGACTCAACAGCTTCGAATCAAGTAAAAGTGATTTTGAGACAATTATTTTTTGTAATTACCTTATTGCCCATAAAATATTTTAAAAAAGTTGACCATTTTTTCTTATTCCAAATAAGGTAGTGAAATTGATTAAAAAAACGAGTGCTTTATGTAGGTAGGTACACACATTTATTTTCATCAGTTTGAGTATGAGAGAGTGAAACAGTACACTGCGGGACATTGCTAAAGTACTTATATTCAGGGTGGTCAAACGAAACAGGCCGGTTTTATCACATTTAAAGCTATTTTTCCGAAAAATTCTCAGACATGTCGATTTTTTACTTGGAGGGGGACACATTAATCCGTGATGGGTGCGATTTCACAATCCAGTCCCATGCATGGCTCTCCCCAGTGTGTGAAATGCCTCCTTGACTTGAGGGTACTCTTCCCCAGTAGGAAACTGAATGAATTGTGGAGACAGTTCTACAAGGGCTTTACATAGTTCATGAATCGCAAGACTGGCAGCTGACTGCGAACTTCTGGCGCTGGAACCAACCAATCACTGAAAACCACCACTCGCATAAAACTGAAGAACCAGGCTTGTGCGTAGGTGTTAAACGCATATACCGCCCTTTTCCAGTATAAGGATTCCGCGTCAAATGCGGTGTAATGAGGTCAACGACATAATTGTCCAGTCAAGTTCGCTGGAAGAGTTGTTGCTCCGTTATTTCCTGTAGATTAAAAGGTACTTTTGGTATTCCTCTTTCACGATTGTCATCATCACTTGCACTGGACTGATGGACGACAAACTGTCAAACAAACCAAATTGGAATGCTGCGACACTCGCGTCGCGTTGTTGAAATTCACTTGTACAGCACAAAAATTAAAGATGATTTCACAAATACTTTGCAGACAACGAAAGACCATATTAAACTGTGATGTTAAATTTAAACGAGAATTACAGCTGATTGACAGCTCGACAGACGACAGCTGAATTATTTCGCTGTAGTTGGTACCCTCAGTTTGGTAGCGCCACCACTAGGGATTAATGGTAACTAAGTTATGCCAGTATTAAAGATAAAATCTTTTGAAATCCCACCCTTAGTTATTTTTAGTAATTAGTTATATTAAAGTATCTTTTTTCTAAAGATACTCCCAGCTTAACTGGTGGACAGAAAGTGTAAAACTGATGGTGGTGAAATAAATTTAAAAGGAGAAATATTAACAAATCAAGGAGCTGATGATGGATTATGAAATTTACAAGGAGCAAAGAACACAAATCAAAGAATAGTAATGGAGGAAAAGGAGAAACTATTAAAAGGAATGAAAAACGACAAGAGCCACCAGAAGATATGATAAGCGAAGAGGAAATTACGAATCAAACGAAAAAACTAAACAGGGAAAAGCGCCTGGACAAGATAATATGTTGAAAGCACTGCCAGACACAGCACTGCACGAAATGAGAGCAATCTTGAACGAAATAATGAAAATCATGACCCCAGAAGGATGTCAAATGGGAATCCTAACGCCAATCTTTAAAAAGGGAAACAGTAAAGAATGATAATAGTAGAGTGCCCGGGCAGCCGAAAGGCGTCAAAAAACTGCATATTCGAACACCTCAAAGTAAAAATGTATGACCTAGCCAGAATTGTAGGTTATGCCCTAAGGATCGAAAGGCCGTAAGTTGTCCAAAAATCGTCCAGTGCGTAAGGGCACTATCCAAAAAATTCGAGTTAAGTGCAAAATCAGAAAGAGGACATCAAGTTTTACCTACTGTTAAAATTTCAAAGTGGTCTCTGTACGATTTGTATTTTTTTTAAATTATCAAAATATATTAGTTGCACGGGCGTATATGGGACCCGAACGCAGTTTTTCGTTGTTTTCTCGGTTCGACTCTCGCAAAATTTTCAGTGATTTTCGGAGTTTTTCTCCTTTCCACGGTCTAATCTCCTTAAATATTGCATTTATCAAGAAAATGTGTTCTTGATTAATTATAGAACAATTCATGAGGATGCGTACAGCGTTCAATTTGGATTTTTTGGATTAGTGATAACCGAGATAATTAATTAAATGTTAACCAGTGCAAAATCTAAGGTTCGCCCGCGCGCGCTGTGACTCACTCGCTCTCACATGTCCCTTCTACGCCCCTCCGCATCCCTTGCCTGGCGCAAAGTAACTTGGAAGTTTGACAATTCGATTTTTGCATATTTTGTTGATTGTTATTATGTATGTATTATGTTATTATTGTTAATATCAACCATTTCCATATTGCCGAAATTAGCTCGTGAGAAGCATATTCTTTCAGTATAATTCTTTTGTCTTATTTATTTTATTGATTATTTTATTCATTAAATATTGAACCAATCCAAAGGAGCATTTAGCATACCAGTAATCCTGATTACAGTGATCAGACTACAACGTCAACTTGACACTACTTACTCAATACTTTAATTTATAAAATAATCTGCAAAATACGATTCGTATAGTCTCTTGGTTGCCTTGTTGAGTCCTCATGGATGCACTACTTGTCAAATGGTAGATTTTTTTCGGCCAAAGAGGACTCGAGCGAGCTCTCGTCCTCTTTTTAGCCTAAAAAAATGTACCATTTTGACTCGTAGTTGACAGCCATTCGGACGTCAAAACCCGCGGCAATCAAGAGACTACTCGTCGTATTACTGTTGATTATTCATTGTTTATGTCAAGTAATGTGACAAACTGCCTGGTAACCATGTAAATAAACAATGTTAATCGTAACTGTCATACAGTCCATGGCATTCTTTAATTGAGATCGTAATAATCTTCAATAAAATAAATAAGACAAAGAATATCTTTCGAAGTATTGATTTTAGGTATAGGACATACTTAATAAAAAATAAAGTAATTCAACAGCGGAACCCCATGGCACAATAATAACAGGGGGTGTCATTTGAAAAAATGGAGTTTTGCGTATTTGTTGACTCACCCTGTATAGGTCGTCGATTAAGCTTGCAGTACCTAACCTAGGTTCTAGGTTGAAGTTGAAACCCTCGTTCATGCCACTATACATAAATGGTGTGATATTATATTTTTGTAATAACAAAATAAGTAGGTAGTTAACTGTCAGAATGTATACCATCAGTTGAATTTTCACTCTGTTGATATTCATCAAAACTTGTTGATTTGTGGCCGACGAAAAAATAAGCTTCCTGATAAAATTGTTGGACAAAATGTCATAATAAAGAGAGAAGCAGTATGCCTTATTCCACAAGACTTTGCAGTGCTAGTCGCCTTTGGAATATAGTTTCCCCATCTAATTTACATGGAGAAACAAAATTTCAAAAGTGACTGCCGCTCTGCCGCTGTAAAGTCTCGTAAGGTAAATCCACATAAGGTAGGTTTACTTATTATTAATGCTTAGGTTTCGGTATAGGTACTACTTGGAAAACTTGGCTAAAAATCAAGAGCACATTTAGTGCAGTTAAGCACTACCTTAGTAGAGCATAAACTATAGTATAATTTCTTACTGTGAATTTATTAGGTACATAAGTACATAATTTGTTATAGGTAGCTGAAATGCTTATAGGAAGATACCAATTCTTAGTTTTTTTTATGCTTCAGAGTGAAAAGCATGTAGCTGCCAAAAAACGATATTAGCAAATATACACTGCATCATGCCCTTCATGCCAAAATATAAACAGTAGAAAAAAAACAGTGATGATGGCTAATGAGCATAGGTACGATGTTCAACAAAGCCATTTATTCTCTAAGTACCTATGTCATTTTATTAATGAGTAATTATACATATTACCTTTTACATCTAGATTATGTTATACTGAAAGAATACGGTTCTCTTGAGCTAAAAAAAAAACAGTGATGGCTAATGAGAATAGGTACGATGTTCAACAAAACCATTTATTGCCTAGGTACCTACGTCATTTTATTAATGAATAATTATACCTATATTTATATACTTACCTTTTACATCTAGGTATGTTATACTGAAAGAATACGGTTCTAATGAGCTAATTTCGGCAATGTGGAAATGGTTGATACATGTATATAATAAAATAATAACAGTAACAATTAATAAAATATGCAAAAATCGAATTGTCAAACTTCCAAGTTACTTCGCGCCAGGCAAGGGATGCGGAGGGGCGTAGAAGGGACATGCGAGAGCGAGTGAGTCACAGCGCGCGCGGGCGAACCTTAGATTTTGCACTGGCTAACATTTAATTAATTATCTCGGTTATCACTAATCCAAAAAATCCAAATTGAAGGCTGTACGCATCCTCATGAATTGTTCTATAATTAATCAAGAACACATTTTCTTGATAAATGCAATATTTAAGGAGATTAGACCGTGGAAGGGAGAAAAACTCCGAAAATCACTGAAAATTTTGCGAGGGTCGAACCGAGAAAACAACGAAAAACTGCGTTCGGGTCCCATATACGCCCGTGCAACTAAAATATTTTGATAATTAAAAAAAAATACAAATCGTACAGAGACCACTTTGAAATTTTAACAGTAGGTAAAACTTGATGTCCTCTTTCTGATTTTGCACTTAACTCGAATTTTTTGGATAGTGCCCTTACGCACTGGACGATTTTTGGACAACTTACGGCTTTTCGATCCTTAGGGCATAACCTACAATTCTGGCTAGGTCATACATTTTTACTTTGAGGTGTTCGAATAGTGAAAGATACGAGCTGCTTTGCACTCTACTATAAAGAACAAGCCAAAAATTATAAAGGAGTAACTGATCAGTACAGTCGCTAAACGAATATGTTCACGAGAATTCTTGAGAAGAGACTTAAAGCTGAGGTAGAGGAAACGTTGAAAGAAATAAAATTTGGCTCCAGACCAAGCAGGTAAACGAAGCGATATTCATAATGAAACAACTAGCCGAAAGGAGAATTAAAAAAGACCGGACAATACACTTTTGCTTTATCGATCTGGACAAGGTATTTGATATAATCAAGAGAAGACATTTGGAAAATACTAAGATATAAAGCGTTTAGAAAAAGACCCCAAATTGTGTAGGAAGTAAATAGGAAATCTCGGATACCTTCAACAATAAGAGTAAGACAAGGCTGCATTCTGAGCCCACTACTACTTACATTGGTTTTGAATGAAGGAGTAAAAATGGCAAAAAAGGAAGTAAAACCATATGAAATCGGACTTTGGAATATTAATAAAGTTGAAATTTAGAAAATCTGTTACGCTGATGATATCATAATCATCAAATACCGAAAAACGCTAAACAGAAGCATGGAAACCTTTAAAGAATCACTGGAAAGATATGAAGAATAGTAATGAGAATACGAAGATCATGAAATAAACAGCAGCACTTAATAGAACTATCAAATGAAGAGCTGAGTCAAGCAATGAAGTTCAGGTATTTGGGGAAGGATGGAAAATTGAAAAGTCAAAAGGAAAAATATCAGCTGGAGGCAAATTATTTTTAACAGCAGTGAACAGACGCTTTTCTTTTAGGAAAGAAAGAAATATCAGAAGCCAATAGAGTGCAAGTCTCCAGACCAGGAAGCACCTGGATTGAGGAAGAGAGAAACGCGATGGTGAAAAGAAGAACTTGAGAGGATTCAAAAGAAATCATTCAAGACGGAAAGAGGTGGACAGAACTATGGAAAAGACCAACCGCGGAGAGGACTCATTTCCGTCTTTATCGTATCATTCTGGAAATTGCATGAAAAAAGGCGAATGCATGATTTCCCTGAATCATAGCTTTAGACATAGCTCACTTAACGAAACGTTATCTACATCTAAAAAAACACCGTTCCTTGCATACACGTCTTTAATAATTACGCCGCACCGTCCATCAAAGTGTCTGGGTATGAATTAAGTACACTAACCACGGTGTCGTAATAATTAAAACTCCGCTTAATTGTAATTAAGAGTGGTAGTAGCTAGGTAGCTTTGCATGTAACACAACCATTAATCACTGAAATAACTTCATTTTTGTTTATTATTACTTGGTGTTTAGGCAAGGTGTGTAAAACGCGCAACTCCTCTAATGTTAAACGTGTATAGCCTCGCGTTAGTGGATAATTCACTTCCTCGATCATTTACGATTAAATAATTAAAGGTTTTAATTGAAATAGTTGATAATTCGTAAAGGTAATTAATTATCCTCTTTATGGATGAACGGTTAGATTCAAGGAAATACTTACTGAAGTCGATGAGCAATCGTCCATATCCTTGGCGTTGGTACGGTGGCAACGTAAGGATGCAGGACACGTTGTAGTTCAGGAATGAGTTTTTCTCCTGAAACAGAAATTTCATTCTTCTCAGTCATTGAGATTTTTTGAGCAATTTATCGAGTCGCACTCATGTCTATAAATAGCGTGCAAGCATACCGATGACGTCACCATAGTTAAACCAATAAAATATGCAGTCTACGTAAATAGATCTGGCCACGCATTCATCTGACATTTATGAATGAAGATGCCCACCACGAAATTCGCTTTTGGAATATTAATCTTCGCAGATAAGGGGAATTTTAAAAGCACACTTGATTCTTGTCCCGTCTATTTAATTACATCCGTTACAGATAATTAGCAATGGTACAGTAAACATCAAACAAGTCTCGCGAAAAATTACGCCATCATCTAGGTTAATAACTTTTGCCAGACACACTTTGGTTTCATTTTTGGTCGGCTTAATTTATTACAAATCGAATGAGTCAGGGGGAAATATAGCAATCGGTACCGTTGAACTTCCTGTTTGCCTTAGGAATTGAGAATACAGACACACATCTATGACGTGAATAGTTGAAGGCCGGGTAACATCCGTTCTTGACGTTGCCGCAAAAGAATTAAGATAAAAACATCAAATTATTGCCAGCGTGGGTTCGGGAACGTCCCACCCATTGCTGGACGTCCAAATTTGGCAAACTTTGTTATTACGTCCATTTTTGTTCCCATCTAAATCATTCCAGCTTCAAATGACGCAAGAAGAATTCACGTCATATCGTTTACAAGTTTCTTTCTTATTTTACGGCGTGCGAAAAACCGACTGGAGACACCCAGTATAAATTTATATGGATGATTAGGTAAAAACAATCTTTACATGTTGCTATAATTAGTTTCTGGTTGACACGCTCCATATATCCTAACGGCATGCTGTAGTTGCGATAAATTATCTTTTAACCAAAAAAAAAAGTTACAATCTCTTGGGTGATGTTGGTTAACCGGCACTTCATTGCCATATTTTTTATATCAAATACGATTAAATCCGCCCATTTGGTATTAAGATAAATGGTTGCTCGCTGTAGAGTGTAGATCGAAATCGAATGTCTTTCTCCTGTCGCATAACGCAATATTTGGCCTTTTGGCCTTTCCTGTAACAAGTTCTATTTTCAATTTCAAAAAGTTAGAAAAGTCGAGTGCGGTTATGCAGCCGATGTTCTATTTACAGTTCAATCGATGATTATAAAGTTATCGTTGGATTGATTGACCCGCCTGTAACGAATTTTACAACTTTGTAATGGTAATTATTAATACAGCTGATCCTCTTTATTACCTACAATTTACTGTATCTTTGATCTAAATGATTGGGTATCAATCTGACCGATAAATAATTTATAGATGCCGGTCGGAAGTTCTGGTTTGATTTTATAAAAATATTGCAGGACAATTTGTTGCTGGGTTTTCTGCTTTTAGTGCTGTAGCAGAATGTGGAAGTGCTCTTGCCTTTGATTATTCGCTCACTCGCTCGCTTGATCGCTCGCCGAGTCTGTCTTTCGCATGACTTGAGAACGCATTGAGATATCGAGCTAGTATGCAGCTTTATCTCCCGAAAAGAAAGGCGGGGATTGGGCCATAACGGACCACGAGGGTGGGAGTTAGGGGTGAAAAACAGAAAAATTATTAATTGCAATGACTCGAGAACTAGTGGAGGTATCCTTCTGAAACTTGGTATGCACGTTCGACCAAGTCTGTTGAAAGTGAGGGATTGCCAATTTCTGGGGATGAAATTTATGGGATGAAAACCACAAAAAATATCATAACTTCGCAAGGGTTGCACGCAGCTCTTTGAAATCCAACATACGCACATATTTCGATGGAATAATGTGCGGAATGCATTTTCCCCAAAAATCGGACATATGGGGTGACAATTGGGGGTTGCAACTTGAAATTCTACTTAATAAGTACTAGTTGAAATTGGCGTCATTCGATAGCTTTCCATTAATAATTAAAAAAAGCCGTTATTCATATTTTTCGAAAAACCACCCTTAAAGGCGATACAGCCCTTAACATGTAGAAGCACAACTTTGTACCGTATGATTTTTTAAATTATTCATCAAAGTAACCGTTGGAAAACAAAAGTCGTATCTTTGATTACTTCACATGGTTCAGATTTTGAAGCTGTCACTTAATTTATTGTCACTGTCATTTACAAAAACGTTTTTGTGATTTCGAGTGGATTTTTGATGGTTTGCTTGTCAGAGAGCAAAATATTTGCCCTCCAGTCCGCAACGGCACTCAAGACAATGCACTCAACACAGGTGCATCAATGAAAATTTCATCGATGGTCTCCAAATGTTTTCACTATTGAATCCAATTCCAATTAGGCATTCTGTAAAAACATTCTCCCAAAACTGGCAGCTTTACACATCAAGCTGGCATAGGATCAACGCTGATGACTCTCGGGAACTCAAGAAGGAATAACATTTGACACTGATAACAGAACAACGACATCATCACTGTGAAGAAGTTTTCTTGTAGAGGCCGCAAAATTCTGAAAAAGTGCCTGAAACTCAAAAGAGCCCCCTTGAAATTGAATCACCCAGTGGCTCCTTCATGCTTTGAATGACAATGAGTGCCATGTTCTTGATGGCCCTATTTATTTGTTGAATAATAACTTGATATTTTAGTAGCGCAATAAACTGCTCAAAATGTTAGGTTATTTTTAATTTAATTGGCAGCTTCAAGGTCTTGTGTCCCATCAACATGAACACATTCAACAAAGTTCCTAACTGGATTTCAAATTTTTCGCGGGAATAACCATAAATTGAGGAATTTTTGCAGTCTGGTGGGGGGCAACGTCACAGTTTACTAAATAACCTCTACTATTTTTTGCTCAACAGAGAAAACCATCGTGAAAGTGTAAACAAACTGGAAAATATTTATTTCTGCAAATCACAGATGACAGATTAAAGTGACAGCTGGAATATCAGAACATTTTGCCTGAACTAATCAAAGACATGATTTTTGTTTTCCAGAGGCGACTTTGATGAATAATTTAAAAAATCATACGGTAGAAGGCCAACTTTGCAAAAATAAATGATAAAAATGACTGACTAGTTCCAAAAAAATTACCTAAAAAATGACTTCGGTAAATAAGAAAATGACAAGAAATTAAAGAAAACTGATATAATATTCGAAAGTAACACAAGTTAGCACAATTTTTTTGCAAATAAACATTTTCTAAAACTAAAAACAAGATTTTTTTTGTTTCTTGACCAGACAATTAAATAAACTGGCGGCCAAATGAACCTTTCAGGCTAAAATTCTCCCGTCTGTTCAAATCACAATAACTTTTCACACAGCGCCGCAATTGTGAATCGCTTTCTTCCGTCAGAAAGATCATTTTATTGGCTTCATTCGAGTGTTGGTGTTTTCATCCATGGCTCGACATGGTTGTTTCCAAACAACTTGCAAAAATGTGAAGTAAGTTTTAGACCATCCCCAATTCCAAAAAAAATTTTTTTGAATTTTTTCAATGAGTGGAACAGGTGCCCAGGATCAATATCTCGAGACCCTTTTGTCGTTTTTTGCCGATAACACTTTTTCCCCCAGGAATTAAAAAATAACTTCTTTTTCATTAACTCCCTGATAACTTCTTCATTCATCAACCAATTTTCAAGGTCGTGGGCTCTTTGTAACCATAAAGGATTGGCTAAAAGAAAACCTCCAAAGAAGTCTCCTAGCACAAAAATACAAAATGGTAGGAGGTAAAGAAATCACCATAAAATTTTAAACGCATTTTATGTGGAACATTTACAACGAATCTTCATTCTCCCGTCTACAGCTAGAAAGGGCTTTCTCGAGGAGTATTTTGATGCGTCATTTTGAGAATGTTACGTTAAGACTTGGTCAAAAACAACAAAAATTTTGATTCCCGTTCTGACAGATAAAACACAAGTTTTCACATGAATCTGATTTAAAATTTAAGCCAATTGCTGTTGAAAATCATCTGAAGTCTACCTTAAGAGAATTTTAATCCTCAATAATACTGCTCGTACAAGTTTTTTTGCCCTCCTTAAAGAGCAAGAGAAAACCAATGGTCTTAAATTAATGCAGTGCGACCCTGCCATTAAGTTTCCATAGCGACATTATGAGTGTGTATTCGATTCAAAAACGATAATGCAAGAGTGACACTTTAGGTTGTCACATCCTTGCATTGTCGCCGTATATCGTCATAGAAACTAATAGAAGGGTCGGACTTCATTAATTTAAGACCGTTGGCCTTATCCTTCAGAATGGGAATCAAAATTCTTGTTCTTTTTGACCAAGTGTTAACGTAACATTCTCAAATGACGCATCAAAATACTCCTCGAGAAAGCCCTTTCTAGCTGTAAGCGGGAGAATGAAGATTCCTTGTAAATGTTCCACATAAAACGGTGTTTAAAATTTTATGGTGATTTCTTTACCTCCTACCATTTTGCAATTTTGTGCTAGAAGACTTCTTTGGGGGTTTTCTGTTTAGCCAATCTTTTATGATTACAAAGAGCCCACGACCTTGAAAATTGGTTGATGAATGAAGAAGTTATCAGGGAGTTAATGAAAAAAAAGTTATTTTTTAATTCCTGGGGGAAGAAGTGTTATCGGAAAAAAACGACAAAAGGGTCTCGAGATATTGATTCTGGGCACCTGTTCCACTCATTAAAAAAATTCAAAAAATTTTTTCTTGGAATTGGGGATGGTCTAAAACTTCACATTTTTGCAAGTTGGTTGGAAACAACCATGTCGAGCCATGGATGAAAACACCAACACTCTTATGGTAACACTGGAATGAAGCCAATAAAACGATCTTTCTAACGTAAAAAAGCGATTGACAACTGCGGCGCTGCGTAAAAAGTTATAGTCATTTGAACAGACGCAAGAATTTTAGACTGAAAGGTTCATTTGGCCGCCAGTTTAGTACTCTCTTTTTTAGTTTTCTTCTGAAATTTATGAGTATCTTTTTTCAGCATATCATATTCCAATTTTTTTCTTATATTAGAACCCGCGAGAAGGCATTGAGCAATTTGAACACCCTCACTCATTTGCTTGTAATGCTTTTTGACAGGTTTTTTCAGTGGCGTGACGTTCTCATTTATCAATAACTTATCATTTGAGGAGAAAATGTATTTTGGTCCAAAAAAATAGCAATAAATGACCTAGGTGTAAAAAAATGACTTTAAATGACTGCTAAAAAAATTAATGACTGTAAATTATTTAAATGACTCCACTGGAAGCCCTGGCAAGAGGTTACGTAACACCATAGAAATAAACTCGCCCCTGTAAATCATTAGGGGGTGACTTCATAAAGGGTATCTCTAAATCGAAGCAATTTCTCAACGCATTGGATTAGGGTGGTGAAATTGAAAACACAACGTTCTTTAGAGCATGTGGGGGTGGTGAAATAGGGGGTTGGAGTCTAGGGGTTGAAACGTTCACGAAGCGCTGTAATTTGACACAGAGAAGGAATATCTTTGTGAAACTGTGAGATCTTACACAGTATCTTCGGGAAAGGAGTGAATTTTAGGATACATTTATCGAAGGGGATGAAATTTAGGGGTGGAAACTCGTATTTTCACTGAATAATGCAGGGTTGAAATTAATGCAATGACAGCTTTCTATTGATGATAGTACAAAAAAGGTCTTAATCATCATTCGTGAAAAAACACCCTTAAAGGCGCTACAACCCCTAACATGCCGAAACACAAATGCGAGCACTCAAAAACGGCTAAACGTATCAAGGCTGGATTTTGTGTGTTAATTTACAGCGATACTGTGGGCGGATGGGCAAATTTGGTGGAATAAAATTACGAGGTTCAATAGATTTCGGTCAACCATTGAAAAAAAGTCTGAGTCTTCAACCTAAATCCAACCCCTAGGCTACTAACAACCCCTAAGCCCAGGCAAGCGGAGTAAATACATTTCATTTATTTTTTTGGGCTTTTTTGCAATCTTAAGGTCATTTTCATTAATTTTTAACCCATCCACAATTCTTCAACCTCTTTCATGAAATGTGAACCATCAAAAAGCAAAATTTACACAGACCGCTTCTTTTTCGTGTAATGTTCGCCAGTTCTACTTAACTACAGTTCATTTTCACTCCTCGTGACTTTTCATCCCTGTTAACGATTTTTCAACCCCCCGAGGGTTAATTTTGTAAAATTCGCTTAATTTTGCCTTTTTTTAACCTCCCCACTCCACTTCACCATTTAAAAAAAAAGGGAGGTTACTGCAATCACTAAAATTTTCGAATTCGAGATAAGACCGGATCTATACGTTTTGAGGTCTCAGGAGCCCAAAAAAGTGGTTTTTAAAATGTGTCCGTGTGTATGTGCGTACGTGCGTACGTACGTTTGTAAACACGCCACAGCCAAAACTACTAGACCGATTTGGCTGAAATTTGGTACGTGTGCATGTGATAACCTAACTTAGATCTGAAAAGCTTTTGGAGCCAATCGTTCAACTAGAAATGCCATTTTGGCACATCAACTTTTAAATTTCAAATACAAACCCCCATTTTTCACCTCACGATAGAAAAGGCCTTCAAATTCTGCTTCTAAAAATGTATTCATTCTTAGTGCCCTTTTGATCAAAAATTAAAAAAAAAAGGTTTTTATCCGACTTTAAAATCGCGGTACAGCCCAAGCCCCTGAACCGATTTTGCTGAAATTTTGCACACGGGGATTGTATTACACGTCGAAGAGCTGAACAAATTTTGGATTCAATCGGCCATCAGAAAGGTCTTCAAATTCTGGTTTTAAGTAAGACAAAATTCGTTCGCATTTAGTGCTCTTTGGGTCAAAAAATCGAAATTTCATAATAACACTAAAAATACATTATAGCCCAAATTAGCGAATCGATTTGGCTGAAATTTGGTACATGGAGATTGGGTGACCCGTTGAAGACCTGAAAGGCTTTTGGAAGCAATTGGTCCACGGGAAGTGCCATTTAGGCATATCAACTTTAAATTTTAAATACAAAGGTCTCCCTTTTTATGTCGCCATTAGAAAGACGATCAAATTCTCGTTCTAAAAATGTATTCACAGTTTCTGCCATTTCAGTGGAAAATAGAGAAAAAAATATTTTTCATTAAAAGGGAGCATGCTGACAGTGGATGACATAAAGTATCAGTTATTGTCAAAAGGGTGGCAAACTGTTAACCTTAAAAGGCACATATTGTCAAATGTGATGGGTGATGTCGGTATTTGTCAGAAAATTGCGAAATTAGTCACAGACAATAAGCATAAAAAAAATGGTGTCGAATTGACTACTATCTACACAGAATACAAAGATCCACGCGATGGGGAGGTTCCAGCCGCTTCTCTGCTGTATTTTTTGTTATGCCTTTTGTAGGTAATTAATTTTATTCATATGCCTTTTTCACCTTTTCGACTTCCTTCGCAATATTTCATCCCCCAAACGTTAAATTTGCATAATTGGCTTATTTCCGTGTTAGTTTCTGTAATTCCACTTATTATTGCCTTATTTTTGTGTTATATGTATCGGGTGTCTCAAAAAAACCGGACAAAATATTTTTAGGAATAAGTTAACCGATTTGGATGAGCGTGATCTTAAATGAAAGCTAAAGAATCAGACTTTCGAACCTTGTGAGAAACTGCGACAGATGGCGCTGCCATAGTATTTTTATTCATACTTGTTTTTAAAGCTTACTTTAAGGTGCGTGGGGATTGGTGAGAAAACAGCCAATGGTTATGAGACTCAAATAGCCTTCAAAACCGTTCTTTTGAATTCAAAAATCTTTTCTCCGAAGATTATTTGGCCCAAGTATTAATTTTCCGTGATTTTTTCATAAAATGTGTTTTCGCATATTTTCACGTTTTCTTAACCATGCCTAAAGTAAGAGTGATGCACAAACAGCCTCATTTTCTGCAATATCCTCGGCAATATCTCCAATTTGTTCCTTACTAGCAGTCACTTATGTTTTCATCAAATTCGATAATTTATAACTGAAAATTACGCTGTTTGTGCATCACAAACTTTACTCATGTCATTAAGGCGTAAAAACATACATTTGTAAAAAATCACAGAAAATTAATGCGAAAACCAAATCGACTTCTGAAAAAAGATTTTTAGAGAAAAAAATAGATTTTCAAAGCTATTTGAGTTTCATAACGATTTTTTTGTTGTTTGACGAATACCCACGCAGCTAAAATAAGCCTTAAAAACAAGTATCTATAGAAATACTACGGTAGCGCCATCTGTCGTAGTTTCTTGCACAGCTCCAAAGTTTGATTTTTTAGCTTTAATGTAAGACGAGGTTTGGTTCAAATCGGTTAAGAAATGACCGACTTATTCCCAAAAATATTTTGTCCGGTTTTTTTGGGACACCCGATATTTTGTAATCGTACTTAGTTATAGTTAGATAATCTTTACCCCTCTTGACTTTTCATTCCCCTTCGCAATTTTTCAAACCACTGAAAGCCATTTTACTAAATTCGCCGAATTTTGTTTTTTTTCCGATAACTACTCATCATTTACTCATTAGGTTACATTTTCACACTTTACAACTTTTCCTCTTAACAATATTTCATCCCCTCCCAAACATAAATTTACAAAATTGTCTTATTTTTCCGTGTTACTTTTGGTATTTCTATATTTAACTGCAGTAAACTTTTTCTTGCATGTAGTGCTAATTCTACACACTTCGCATAATTTTTTTGTTTTTTAACAGTTTTTTAATATTGCAATTTTCAACAATTCGCCTTTTTGTTTTGACACATCTGTGCGTCTGCGGAGGCACTACTACTAGGTGCAGATTGATGAAATTGATATTCATCTTCGGGTGGCCTTTCTTTTTGTCATTTTGTAAATTAAAGCATAGAAATAGATAAACCGGCATCCGCTATCCCGGCGCATCCACCATTATTTTACGCAATCCTTTCCAAAAATCTTAGACATGATACCGGTCGGTAAAGTTAATTCATTTCTTAACTTTCAATTCATAGTTTGGCCCGCATCCGATCATTAGTCATTCAGACAAAGCCGGAATGTAAATGTCACCATTAGGTTTAAGATCTCACCGTCTTAATCTCACAAAATAAAAACGTCAGCTTCCGTGCCAACAAACTGTGGCGTTTGCTAATTACTCAGATAAAAACCGACACGGTCGATCCAGTTAGCCTCCCTGTGATGTCTATTCGAAAAATAGTTTTCCCAGTAACGCTTTTAGATTTTTTGAGCTCGAAACGATTAATAAAATCGAAAATAAATCCGAAATCGTCGATAGAAGCATAGCTGGAATAACTTCGTGGGCACGGATGTAAACATATTTTCCCCAAAAATAGATCGAAAAGCGTTTAGCCAAAGCATCAGAGCCACCGATCTGAATCAGTTTTTCTTTAAATATCCATTCACATGTCCCACTCCTCCCACGAATCGTCGCTTGAAATGGTCAGACGTCAATATTCTATTTCCGCAAATCATTAACGGATAAAAAATCAGGCATTGTTTCTCCTGTGTCGCCTTATTCGTGTTTATAATCATTGTTTTCAAGTCAATTGCTTCCTTTGTGACGCGGCAGGCACGAAAACAGGTTACATTGTGACTCAGAGCCGGGATATGACGCTAAATTACGTCATTTTCATCACTGGAATTCCAAGAAAGAGTTAACCGGCGCCGCAAAGAGAAATAAAAAAAATCGGCGCCTACAGTTTCTCCGAAGATCTTTTTGCACTCGTGATTCGATTGATGAAATTCGAAAATTATTTGAGGAGTCACAGGAAATTCCTGGCATTGCAATTAATTTCTAGAACAATTCCGAGGCCCCATGGGGTTTTGTCGTTTAATTTTTTCGCGACCACTTTATTATAAAGGTACCGTTTAGTTCGCGAAACCATTCCCATTTAATAAATGACGACCGTTTGTTACCATTATCCTGGAATCCTTTATCCATCTCGTCAAAGAAAATCAATTAGGTTTTAGATAAAACCGCGGAAATTACTATCTGCCTGTAACGGGAACCTTGCCATTATTAAAAGTCATGTAACTAATCGCTCATAATTTTATTTATATTTTTTAATAATTTATCCAATCTTGCATCCTTACAACAGGGAGATATTCACGACCATGACTAAGGTAAAAAGATCTGATAGTCACACTACATTTCTCAACGTCACCTGAAAATCCCACCGCAATGGTCAGTCTCAAACGTTTTTCGAAATTCTGTCACTTCTTATTTAAAATTTCCGACAAAATGAGTTTACAGAAATAAAAAATTCGTTCAGAATAACCAAACAGGAACAGGAAATTATTTTCATACATTTGAAACCTAAAGTATAGCCAACCAGTTATACACATTTCTTTTCTTGGAAGTTACTTCCTGCCTGCGCTTTGTATTGTCACAGGTATTGTGAGGGGTAATCTATTTTGCGATATTCCGATCTCAAAAGACAGAGCATTTTACCTATAATAGTTGTAATAAATAGTGACCAAATACTGAAGACAAAGAATGGGCATCTAAGAAAGCGGCTGGAACCTCACTTAGGGGGTTTTTCAAAATTTTTATTTTTTATTGCCAAAAGCGCACCAAGTTTGATTGCATTGCAAAAAGGCACTTGTAATCGGCCGATTGTCGCTAAAATTAAGTAATTTTCCTACTTGCTATATCTAAATTTTACTTCACCAACCTTAAACCGTTTTCTGGGATTATGCAAAATTTTACGTTTTTTACCAAAAAGGCACTAAGTTTGAATACATTTTTCCAAATGACATTTGAAGGCATTTCATGTGCTGATGAAGAAAATTTCGAGTTAATTATTCAATTTCAAAGTTGATATGCACTTGCCGTTGGTTTATTGCCACCAAAATTAAATCAGCTCTAAAGCGGGTATTGGTATCTCTTCCTACCAAATTTCAATCAAATCGATTCAGTAGTTTGGGCTGTAGCGTGTTATTTAATGTTGCCTCTTTCGAATTTTTTGAATTTATGCCAAAAAGGCGCTAAGTGTGAATTGAATACATTTTTATAGACACAGAATTTGAAGGCCTTTCATATGCTAATAAGAAAAATTGGTGAGACGCCAAAAAGACACTTGGCATTTGCGGATTGGCAACAAAATTAACTGGGCTCCCCAGAAGACCCATTCCAAATTTAATTAAAATCCGATTGGCAGTGTTCGAGAAATGTTGACCACATACGTACGTACGTACATACACACTCACAGAAATTTTCTAAAAACCACTTTTTCGTGATCCTGATCTTGGGACCTCAAAACGTAAGGATCTGGAGTTATCTGAATTTCGAATTTTGGAGTGATTGCAGTAACTTCCCATTTTAACCTCCCCACCCCACTTCACCATTTAAACTACACAAGAAAGATAACGTCATAAAGACCTTTATATAAAAACTGGTACGTAACGTTACAAATTCAACGTTTATTCAACGTGCCACTACAACGTCAAAAATTACAATTTATTTAATCTTGGACACGTCTTTAAAAAGACGTCCATATAAAAACTCAAATAGAACGTATACGTTTGTTCTACGGGCAAAACTCTCCGTTGGTTATAAATAAGTCGTGATTTGGACGCCATTTTAGTCACCGTTAAAACACGTTCATATTGTAACGTGTCTATAACGTCAAAAATTGCACATTTATTTAGCATTGAAAGTGGTGACCATTTCAACACATCTTTAAGGCGTCTATGTAAAAACTCAAATATAAAGTTATAAATCCAACATTTGTTCAAGGCGCAAAAGTCTCCATAAGTCGTCATTTAGACGTCATTTTAGTCACGACTAAAACACGTTCATATTATAATGTTTATGCAACGTCCAAAATTAGACTGACCTATAGTTGTTAGTTAACGCATTATCAACGTGTTTTATATGTTATGATATCAACGTTATTTTAGCGAATAAGTTTCAGCTTTTAGAAAACGTCATATTTACGTAGACATTTCAAAATGTACCAAAAGACAAGGTAATTTTCACGTCGAGAAAATGTCGTGTCAAGAATCACCAAAAATTCAACGTGACTTTTTCAACTAGTAACGTGAAATCAACGGCCTTAACGTGATTTCGACTTTAAGAAAAAATGTGTGTGTGCCCGTTGGGATACAAAATCGTTAAGGTATAAGGTTCCAAAGTCAAAATTTTAAAGAATTCTCCCTTCTTGATCTGTTTCTTTTTCTTACCAATTTCTCATTTTTGCAACTAGTGTTTAGAACTGTTATTTACCTATTTGAAATTTGTAATATATTACTGACCAAAAAATTCAGATGATTCCTAGAAGAAAATTTTGTAAGGACGTATGGACGGATATGCTTTCTAAAGACGCTATGAAAATATGTTTTCAAAAACTATGTTGCCGATTCATCCAAGAATCTGTCCACACATTTATGAATCACCCCCTGAATTTATTTATATAAGTTTTGCTTTTTATAAACAAATATTTACTAGCAAGGAAGCAAAAATGTTTCCTAAGGGAGCTGCAGCCCCCTGAAGGTGGGGCTACGTTTGAGTTATTTGCGAATAACTTCTGCACCGTTTAAGCTTCGCGAACCAAATGGTCATTTATCGCCATAGCTTCGATTATTTTTATTTCTTTTTTCTCAAAAACTAAGCGCCGCATTACAAAAATGAAAGAAGCAAAAAAGTTCGCTTTCTAAACAGGCTTATTGAAAAACAAACCACATAAATTTTCCAATTAACAAAAAGTTTGGTAAAATTATAGGAAATTATGCAGTCCAATAAGCTAAATAAGTGACCCAAATTTGGTTGTCGTAACTTAAACGGTCCAGAAGTTATCCGAAAATAACTCAAACATAGCCCTGCACTTTTAGGGGGCTGCAGCTCCCTTAGAAAGCGGAAATCGAAAATTTTTTATGGGTGTTTTTAATTTAATTTTTGATGATAAAAAAAATGTTGTGATAGTGATCCCACTTTACTTTCACGGCGCATCCGCCACGTTTATATTTTGAATGCTATATTCCAGGTTAACAGAGATTTATGAAAAAATTGTAGGCTGACAATAAATTCTGACAAATATTTTACCTTTTGTGTACAGGGTTGTTAATTTTTCGATGCTCACCAGTAGTACCTCGGAAACCATAATAGAGTAGTTTAAATTGGAGAAAAGTTGCGCTTTTTGTTGGTGATTAACACTCTGAAGAGAATTTCCCGATATTTTGTTCCTGAGTTATCACAAAAAATTTGAAAGTTGTTAATTTAAAAAAAAATTAATATCTTCCTAACGATTGATGTTATTTAAATGAAACTTGGAACTTTCATATTTTTGACGGCTGTCGATTGACAGGCATTGACAGAAATTGACATCAAATATACAAAAAAAAGGCTTTTCAAGAATGTAGTCAACATGAACTTATTTGACAGATGTCAGAATTTGAAAATTGGTATGAATAATTTGTAAAACCAGCCTAAAGTTAGATGAAAAACAATTGCAAAAAAGTACGCCGACTTCTTCAATCTCTTACAACATGTGAAAACAATTGAATTCATCAGTAATAAAATGCATTTAGCGGTCGTGTGATTCAGGCTTTCACATATTTTTTCAAAAACGTCCATGTTGGTTACATTTTTAAGAAGCTAATTTTTCTGTGAATCCGGCTGTGTTAAAATTCAATATTTCGCCCATAAGAAAAACAAAAGTTGACTGTCTTTATTCAAAATCTAAAAGGCTTAGAAAATGTCTCTCAATGCTATTCAATTGACAGCTTCAAAAATATAAAAGCTGCAACTTGCAAGTTGGCAATTTTTAGATTTTTTGTGATAAATCATGAACGAATCAAAATATCAGATAATTCTCTTCAGATTCTTAATCACTAAGAAATAACTTTTCTCTAATGTAACCAACCCCGTATAGTTTACCGTTTAGGAGATCCCAATGGTGAGCATCGGAAAATTAATCACGCTCAGGGTTTCTGATCTTTACGGGCTAAACATGGCAAATATAGTCTTTTGTTCTATCCACCATTCTCTATTCTGCTGTCCTAGTGTTCAGAAAAAAAACCGAACAATCCTGTAAAATAATTCTTTTACCTTCATCAGATTTACCATTTTAAGCGAAGAAACTTTTCCCGGCGCATCCACCACTTTTATACACGTATTTAACGTCATCATAAGTGGCAGTTATTACGTAACGAGAGTTGTAAGAAGCATATTACGCACGTGTGGAAGAAGTTGTACACGAGCCGCGTAGCGGCGAGTTTATAATTCCACAGTGCGTAATTTATTGCCTTACAACTCGAGTTGCGTACGATACTTTTTCTACGACCACACAATAGGCACTAGAGGCCTGCACGGGCCGGGCCGGCCCGGAAAAAGCCCGGCCCGGCCCGGGCCCGCATACGGGCCGGGTCGGGCCGGGTCTAATTGTCGATTAATATCGTGGATATGGGCCGGGCCGGGCCTGCATACGAATCGAAACGGGCCGGTCCGGGCCCAAAATTATTGCGATTGCAAATTATTCGAATCAAATCTCGTTTTCAAAATAATATATTTGGTTAAAATATACGATCATTTAAACGGCAAATTGTTGATCAAAAACGTCGATCTGAGATTTCGCAGCGTTGCATTTACTGATGTCGGCTCGGCAGGTTTCAGGTTTCTAGATAACAACAATAAATCCTAAATTATATTACGTTACGCTTTAATCAGTTTTGACTCTGGATTCAGCTTTCAGATTGTGAAATATGGTAATGTAAAAAATATATTCTGGATTCTCAAACTAAAGTTATCATGAATATCGTGAACACTTTTAAGGAACGCCTAATTTTTCTGCATACATACAAGCTGCCGGGCCGGGCCGGGCCATTGCCGGGCCCATATATCAGTCGGGCCGGGCCTGACACAATATGTACGTAATTCAGATCGGGTCATACCGGGCTGTGATTTCTGAGTAACGGGCCGGGCCGGGCCCCTAAAAATCGGCCCGTGCAGGCCTCTAATAGGCACTTAACTTTTCTCAAAAGTAGGTGATAAATTGAAGAAAACAAATGAATAGCGCGTGAGATGTCAACTAGGTATCAAAAACGTTTTAATTTAATAATGCTCAGGCTTCCTGTGATTGCCGACTGCCACTTTGCTTCAAATTTCTCGTCGGGTCGGCTTTAAAGAGTTTGTCCAAGTTTGTCATTACTTAATGGTAAAATTCGATTGTGCGAAAAATTATCTACGATACGCGGTTTTTAAGTGCATTTTAACAGAATATCGGAATTTGCAAAAACTCGGCTCCGGCGCCTCGTTTTTGCAAATTATTCCTCAATTCTGTTGCACTTGTCAACTTGTCAATCGTTAATAACTATACTAATGCGGTATGCCCTCTCATTTTGTTGTCCAATCTACCTGAAATTGTTAGGTATACAAGTTAAGATTCTATGCAAATTTTACACCCAATTATAAGCCTTTCCTGTGCAATTAAAATATTTTAAACGGTGGCTAAAGCGTTTTTTGCCCTCTTCGGCGGTCCTTTATTCCTTTAATCCGCTTCCCATGCATATTCATGGTTGTGAAGCAAAAACAAATCGTGTTGTGCGATTATTTGCACTTGTCTTGCGATTATGGCTCGGCCGTGTTTTCTTGGTTTTTGTGGGAATCGATTAAGTTAGATACATGTAACTGGATTGAGTGGTATCGCTTATTTATGTGCATAGCTCGGCAACGTGGTAGGTACTCTTGTTAACTATTCGGTGAAAAAACAGTGAAACCGTTTGATAAATTACCTTGTCGCCACTTTTAAGAAGTCAATTTTCAAGGGTTTTCATAATTCGACTGGTTTACGACCTCTGCAATTGTGGATTTAAGTGTGTTTCCACGTCCGAGAGTGGTCGGGGGTCGCCGCCGTCATAACGCTGTAATTCCTGTTAGCGAACTCCTCCGTCTAGACAGCAGGAATCGTTGCAGGAGGAGGCATCTGCTTGTAAAAGGTGGGAGCTTCGTTTTCATTACGATTATTAAAGTTTCAAGAGCGACTCATGAATTTTTTATTAAGTTTTTATGCGTTTCGGTGATTGCTTCATCCTGTGGACGGGATTATTTTTCGTTGATCCGAAAAGGTCGACCACTTCCGCCGGATCTAATCAACATTTTTACGTGACTGACAGATTCGCCAGGTTAATACTTCCAAGAAGTTCCATTTCAGCAGCGTATACGAGATGCGAGCTGGAATGTTTTCAGGGATCGATATACATCGCCGATCTGGAATAATGTAAACTCTGCAATGCGGTGTACCAGTAATTGTGAGAAAAGAAGTTAATTGGCAAAAGTTCGCAAAACTGGGACGGATCGATCCAGCACTTTTCTAATAATGATGCGGCAGTGGCTGGATGCTGCTAAGTTTATGTTACGACCCCCCGAACTTCTCTATTAAATTAAAAAGAATCCTTGGAACTCCAGAAACGTTTTGTATAATTAACTAACTGTCCCAGGGACTTCGGACTATCCGATTCATTGAAAATTTATGTAGGTGGTAGAATTATGTATTTATCAACCGCTTCTTTAGCTGCTCATTTTAACCTCCCCAACTCCACAATTTAAAAAAAATGGGAGGTTACAATCACTAAAATTTTCGAATTCTAACAAAATGACAACAAACGTTGCATTTATAACGTCATTTTTTAGTTTTTACATGGACGTCTCAAAGATGTGTTCAACATTAAATAAATGTGTAATTTTTGACGTTAGAGGCAGGTTACAATATGAACGTATTTTAGTTGTGGCTAAAATGACGTCCAAATCACGACTTATGTATAATCAACCGCGACTTTTGCACGTTGAACAAAGTTGCATTTATAACGTTATATTTGAGTTTTTATATACAGGGTATCCCTCGACGAGCGTCAGTTAGCCGTATCTGGAGAACTGTTTCTATTTTCATCAATGGCGCACTTCCGGTTATACCGGAAATAGGTACTAACTTCCTTATTTTAAATGGAGCACCCTGTATATTATGATATTTTTGGATTCTACGTTTCATTCTAGGTAAACTTTTACTAAGAATTGATATGCCAAAAATCAACCGTTTTTGAGAAAATCAAGAATTTCGCTTTTTTATGCCAAGTGCAGGCCTAACTTCAAAAAACTGTAACATCCTTACAGTATGAAATGAGAAAACGACATTAATTTGGCATGAAGACTAATGTAGGGTGTATCCGCCCCTGGACTCAAATTGGGTCAAATACATACAGGACTGTTCTCTGCAGATTTTTAAACATCATCAATTTCATTGGTCAAAAAGTCAATTTTTTCAAATGGAATGCCCCAACTATTTTATGGCTCGTCAATGCAGAATTTAATTGTCTATCATTTTAGTCTACATGTTTGCCATATTTAAATAAACAGTTTTTGTAATATTTCTAAGTATTTGGAATTTGACCAAAATTTCATATTTTAAAACTGGATTAAAACAGCATTAAATTTTTATTTGAGCAGCCTTAAGGAACTCTAAAGGCTCCTAAAATCATAGCTAACTTTGGTTATTAAATCGTGCTAAATATGAAATTTTGGTCAAATTCCAAATACTTAGAAATATCACAAAAACTATTCATTTAAATATGGCAAAAACTATTCATTTAAATATGGCAAACATGTAGACTAAAATGATAGACAATTAAATTCTGCATCGATGTACTATAAAATAATTGGGGCATTCCATTTGAAAAAATTGACTTTTTGACCAATGCAGTTGATGATGTTTAAAAATTTGCAGAGAACACCCTGTATGTATTTGACCCAATTTGAGTCCAAGGGAGGATACACCCTACATTAGCCTTCATGCCAAATTAATATCGTTTTCTCATTTCATACTGTAAGGATGTTACAGCTTTTTGAAGTTAGGCCTGCACTTGGCATAAAAGAGCGAAATTCTTGATTTTCTCAAAAATGGTTGATTTTTGGCACAGCAATTCTTAATAAAAGTTTACCTAGAATGAGACGTAGAATCCAAAAATATCATAATATACAGGATGTTCCATTTAAAATAAGGAAGTTAGTACCTATTTCCGGTATAACCGGAAGTGCGCCATTGATCAAAATATTTTACGTCGATTCAAAATTAATTGAAACCCCTGTGTAGAAATTTCCAAGACGATGCTAGAAACAGTTCTCCAGATACGGCTAACTGACGCTCGTCGAGGGATACCCTGTAACGTCCTAAAAACGTATTGAAGTGGTCATGACGTTCAACATTAAATAAATGTATAATTTTTGACGTTTAGGCACGTCACAAAATGAAAATGTTTTAGTCGTGGCTAAAATGACGTCCAAATCATGACTTATGTATAATCAACAGAGACTTTTGCACGTTGAGTTGAACAAACGCTGCATTTATTTATAACGTTCTATTTGGGTTTTTAAAAGACGTGTCCAATATTAAATAAATTGTAATTTTTGACGTCATAGGCACGTTGAATAAACGTTGAATTAGTAACGTTACGTACCAGTTTTTATATAGAGGTCTTTATGACGCTGAATGTCTGAATTTCTGACTGTTCGGCGAGAGTGATTGTCCTCGACCTCTACTGGTTCAAGTTTAGTTAATTCATCAACGTCAATCATCAACGTCAATTGACGTTGATATCGTCTATAAACGTGTTCTTCCAGTGCCGAGGAACACGTTAAAAACACGTTAAATTTTAAACGCAACCTTAATGCTGTGAACATAACGTCCCTTTTAAGTGTGGCGTTAAACGACAAAATGACGTTGAGAAGAGGTTGATATAGACGAGTCTATAAACGCGTACTCCCAGTACCGAGGAACACGTTAAAAACACGTCGAATTTTAAACGCAATCTTAGAAAAATTACGTATAAAATATAACGTCCTTTTTAAGTGCGGCGTTAAACGTCAAAAATACGTTGGGAAAGGACGTTGATTCAATTAAATGTGGTTGATTTTCGCGACACCTCGTCTTGGTTGTTTTTCAACGTTTCTTTGACGTGTCTGTGCCCGTTGGGATAGGACGTCAGTGACAAGGGTTGATTTGATAACATATTGAAGGCTTTTACGAAAAAAATTGGGACTTATTGACCTTTTCCTCGATCTCGACGCATAAATTCCTGTCGTTGCCGATCGATGCTGCATGTCTGGAGTTTCCTCTTTCCAGTCTAAAGGGAATTTTTATGCCGAGAAAACCGTCTGCAAGCAACAGCATTTTTTTTTTAACAAAAAACCCCTCATAATTCGACCGCGAGGGCCTATCCCGCGAACTTAAATTCATGTCGAACACGTTGCAAGTTGTACTCAGTTTAACATCGCTAGGTCAATCACATCACGGTTTGGGATGGGACGGATGATTTGGGCGTCTGTGGCGTCGCGTCTCGCCGGGTTAACGACCCCAGCCATCGTCTCGCCCAGCCAGGTGGGGAGGGTTTCGTCTACCCCGTACGCACCCTCCATGCGAAATCCCACCCCCACTGCAGATGTAGTAGTATACGCATGCAGTATGAATTCCGCACACGATTTCGGTCAACTCGCCAATAATTAAAATTCCTCACCGGTGGCATAAAACTGCACAAAAGCACGACTGTAAAACTCGAACGAGTTTCGAGAAATTTATATCGACGTTCGGTAAGAAGCAATATCGTAAAGTCGCGTGAATTTTAAAAAATCACCACGGACTACTTCGCAGGTCACTGAGCTCGACCACATATCTCATAGTTGCTGCCATTAAGGTTTATTTCATTCTTTTTACAATTAAACTCGATGAATTATTAATGTTTTAAGTGATGAAACACAATCTTCATCAGGCAATTATTGATGCTTTATCAGAAAAAACCTAAACCAGTCTTAACTTTCATGAAATCGTAATGAGATAATGAGTTCACACTTTCTCAGGAATTTTTTGCTGTTCAATGTCAATCAAGAAAATATTTATGACGGCTACTTTGTAGGTGTGGAATTTCAGTAAAAACGAAAAAACAAATATTAACATCAGAGCAGAAATAATTTTGAATGTTTAATGTTTGTATCTGCAAAGTTGAAATTTACATTATTGTACCCCCATGTAGAGGCATCAAATGGATATTTAATGAACCTTAATTTACATATACGTCCATGTTTTATTAATTAAAATTAAATTTCAATTTTCATTTTGTTACAACATTGAATAAAAACAGCGTTTAGGCGAGCTGACGCAAAATCTAACAGCTTTTCCAATAAGACAAATATTTTCCTTCGTCCCTCAGATAAGAAAACCGCGTGAAAGAAAATAGTCGGGAAAATGAGCTGTTTTGTGTGGCTAAAGTTTGCTCTCGTGATAAATGAATCCAGCTATTTCTTCTTGTATGCAAAATTTCTTTTCGTCATTAAAGTTAAGGATTCTTTCATTGCCGTAATTAATTTAAAAGCATGCTTAAGATAGAATTGGGTCGGGCAAATTGCGCCATGTTTGCTGCAAGATTCATCTTAAAAATAAGATCGTTTGAATTGTCGTCCATTGTCCCATCCATTGTTAAAAAAGTAGAGAAAAAGCTACTAAAATGACTCCAAAAAAAAGACAATGGTTTATTTAGGTATACATTTTAAGGATTATGATGATTTTGCATTAAAGAATTCTGACCGGAAGCTGGTAATTTTTGCTAAGAAGGTACATTTTTTCACTTATTGCCCTATAACCTAAAATCAACTATTACTACAAACTACCCCTAAGCCCTTTTGTGAAATCCTGTCAATTTTATTTATTAACAACAGAAGAGTAAATAAAAACGCAAGAAATTATGTAGCCCATCTAGGAATAAATTCACCCCTATAAACCATAAATGGGTGAAATCATGAGGGGTTAAAAACATTACCTCTAAATCGCCGTAATTTTTCAACGAATTTGATTCCTAGTGTGGTGAAATTGAAAACACAACAATGGGGTTGGAATTTTTATGTTATTCAAATGCCACTTGAAACTTTTGTATTTTTGACAGCTGTCAATTCAATAGCATTGTCAGAAATTTTCTAGACCTTTTAGAGCTTGAGTGAGGACAGTCAACTTTTCTTTTCCGTATATGGCCGCCATATTGAATTTTAACACCACTAGACGCTGAAAAAAATTGGCATTTCCAAAATGGAGCCAACCTGGGCTTTTTTGAAAAAAACATTTCAAAACTTGATCGAGTCACACGATAACAAGACGTGTTCTATTACCTACCGTTGAATTCAATTGTTTTTTTTACATGTCATAAGAAGTTGGAAAAGTCTGTGTACTTTTTCGCAATTATTGTCTTTCCCCTATGATTATACAAATTACTCTTACAAATTTCAAATTTTGACGATCTGTCAAAAAAGTCCATGTTGAGGTCCTTGTCACATTTTTGAAAAGTTATTTTTTTCTGTATTCCATGGTATCAAAATAAAATATGGCGGCTCTCTACAAAGAAGTTGATTGTCGTTGCTCAAAATATAGAGGGCCTAAAAAATTTCCATTAGTGTCATTGAATTGACAGCTGTCAGAAATATAGGCGTTCTAGGCTTCCTTTGAATCACATCAACTATTAAGAAGATATACAATTTTTTTTAAATCGCGATACTCAGTTTTTTCATTATAACTCAGGAACGAATCAAGATATCGGATGATTCTTGACAGATTCTTAATCACCCTAAAAAAGCGCTACTTTTTTCTAATTTAATCGTTTTTGTAACTGTAATGGTTTCCGAGATCCCAATGGTGAGCAACGAAATAAGCACCTGCACCAGCCTGTGTAGGTATAACCAGAGGATTTATATAATATTGGGTGTCCCAAAAAAAACCGGACAAAATATTTTTGGGAATAAGTCTGCAATTTCTTAACCGATTTGGATGAACGTGGTCTTAAATTAAAGCCAAAGAATCAGGCTTTCGACTGTATGAGAAACTACGGCAGATGGCGCTGTTGTAGTAGTTGAGTAGTCTTATTGATACTTGCTTTAAAGGTTTATTTTAGCTGCATGGGGATTGGTCAGTCAACGAGCAATCGGTATGACATTCGAATAGCCTGGAAGATCTTTCTTTTTTGTTCAAAAATCCTTTTTCAGAAGTCGATTTGGCTTAAACATTAATTTTCTGTAATTTTTAAAAAAATGTGTTTTTGAGTATTTTCAAGCATTAATGGCCATGACCAAAAAACAGTAATGCTTACAAATCTTAATTTTCAGTTATAAATGAACGAATATGGTGAAAACAGTTCCGCGGATGCCAGTGGGGGGCAACTGAACAGTTATTATTGAAAATGAAGCCCTATGTGCATCAATGTTACTTTAGTTATGGTTGTGGAAGCATGAAAATGCACAAAAACACTTTTTTTAGAAAAGTCACAGAAAATTAATGCTTACGCCAAATGGACTTCTGAAAAAAGATTTTTGAAGAAAAAAGAAAGATCTTCAAGGCTATTTGGGTCTCATAGCCATTGGTTATTGTCCGACCAATCCCCACGCACCTAAAATGAGCCTTAAAGACAAGTATCAATAAGGCTGCTACAGCAGCGCCATCTGGCGACGTTTCTTGCAAAGTTCGAAAGCCTGATTCTTTAGCTTTAATCTAAGACCAAGTCTATCCAAATCGGTTAAGAAATAGCTGACTTATTTCTAAGACTATTTTGTCCGGTTTTTTTTGGGACACCCGATAATTATGATGTATGTCGGTTACCTATCAACACTTCTGTTCAGCCTGAAGGTTGACAAAAAAACTTGAAGAAAAAAAATTGTGTGGAAAATTGATTAAATCCCCCCCTATGAATGCACGTTCCTGATGAAAATAAAAAAAACTAAAAATTTCAGGTTAAAGCTCTTAATCCTAGAAGTCCCTGTTTCAAATTTCAGATCCGTATCTCTTATTCTTTTAAAATAAATTGAGAAAGACGGTTTTCAAGTATCATTGGTATCATTTTGAGGGGGCATACCTCTCTTAGGAGCAATTGAAAAGCAAAACATTACTCTTTCTTTTTGTCTTATTTTCACCCACCAAGTCATCTTCCGTGGGTTTTCACACAATTCTGTTACACCCTGTATTAGTGGTATAATTTTTGGGAACCGAATAAAATCTGTTCCAGCACACTTTTAGCTACTTTAAACATCAAGGTTGTCTCGATATGCCTGTGATTGGCTTATTTTGGGGTCATTCAACACGTGTCTGTTCTATCCAATCCACGAATTTAATTCACACACACATGTCCAGGAATACCAACGTTTACAGTTTATTTTTTTTCATTTTGCAATATAGATGTCGCTAGTGTTTTTAATGAGCTAAAATGCAGATTATTTATAGGGTAGGTACCTACAATGTTTTACAAAAGAAACTTGCGAAAAAGCTACCAAAACGCCTAAGAAAGAAGTGATTGCCCTATTTTATGGTCACTCATCAGGTGACAGTTCACCTTATACAGCTTGTCCCAGAACGCTCGCACCTTCTTTTAAAGGTGCCTAAACACGTTCAGTTTTTCGACGGTGTTTCATCAATGTGGGCATTCGTTCCAAACGTTATTTCAGGATTAACGAAAAATTGAATGAGTAATGCCGTTTCATTCTGCAATCGGAAGGTCTCTATAAACGTTTAATTTTTCGTCAATCCTGAAATAACGTTTGGAACGACATTCCGGGAAATTGATGAAAAACCGTAACGTGTTAATGGAGTATTCAGCAATAAATATTGAGTCGATCTGTGTTTTTCAAAATTTCCAGGGTTCAATAGTTCTCCAGTTACAAGAGACTTAAGAGGACCAATCAGATTTCAGGTCTGAATTGCTTCATGAGGTAATTTAATGTAAGATGCACTATTTCCTAGGTAACAAGATATAACAATATAAATTTTTATAGATAGTATCTTGTTACCTAGGAAATAGCGCATATTAAATTACCTTATGAATGTAATTCAGAGCTGAAATCTGATTGGTCCTCTTAAATTTCTTATAACTGGAGAACTATTGGACCCTGATACTGCATTAAAGAGAGGTGTGAGCGTTCTGGGACACCCTGTATAAGGCAACATTCAAATATATCAATCAAATTGCTGAGATTAACTGAAGCTCTTCAGATAAATGTGTAAATATGAAAAGCACCTTTGAAAACATGAAATTGAAAGAATACCGACGTTACAGTTTCCTTTTTTCAAGATATCACGTATTACAATAGATGTTGTTAAGGCTTTCAATAAGGTGTAAATGGTGGAATGCTGATTAGGTACAGTCGGGGACTTTGAAAATGCCCACCCCAACGCGCCGACTCGATCGATTTTATAGCAACGTGCTAAATGTTTACCAACCTGTCAGGCAAACATCAAATGAATTTCAGTGATGCAGTCGACCAAGTCAACCGTCGCGGTGGAGTGGGCATTTTCGAAGTCCCGGGGCGAAACAGTTACCAAATTCCCCCAAAAAGGGTAAAGGGTGCAAGAATAAAATTTTAGTCTCCCTTTGTTTGATTCCCGATTTGTTTTCATATTGCATCAAGGTTGCCTTGCTGTGACCTGTCCTGTGATTGGCCTAGTTTTATTCATCACGTGACTGTTCTATCTCTATCCAATCCACGGATTCCATTCGCATTGTTTATAGCGTTTTCGTCGGGGAGAATCTCTATTTCACTTTTCACATTACTTCGACGTATAAGTAAAAAAAAATGCTACAGTCGTGCTATAGTCCATGGGAATCAGACTCTCGGAGCTAAGATAGACGAAAACCTTATTTTAAACGTCATTAAGGCTATACTAAAGCTAAATTCTTTCTCTCTCGCACATTTTTTCTAGCTCCATAGCACCCTAGAATATAATGAAATACGTCGTGTGCAGTTTTCATTTTAACCTCCCCAACCTCATCACAATTTTAAAAAAATGGGAGGTTACTGCAATCACTAAAATTTTCGAATTTGAGATAGCACCAGATCTCCACGTTTTGAGGTCTCAGGAACCCAGAAAAGTGGTTTATAAAATGTGTCTGTGTGTATGTTCGTACGTACGTACGTTTGTAAACACGCTACAGCCAAAACTACTGGGCCGATTTGGCTGCAATTTGGTACGTAGGCATCTCATAACCCAACTTAGATCTGAAAAGCTTTTGGAGCCAATCGTGCAACCGGAAATGCCATTTTGGCACATCAACTTTTAAATTTTAAATGCAAACCCCCATTTTTCACGTCACCATAAGAAAGACCTTCAAATTCTGCTTCTAAAAATGTATTCATTCTTAGTGCCCTTTTGACCAAAAATTTAAAAAAAAATTGATTTTTATCAAACTTTAAAATCGCGGTACAGCTCAAGCCCCTGAATCGATTTGGCTGAAATTTTGCACATAGGGATTGTATTACACCTCGAAAAGCTGAACAAATTTTGAATTCCATCGACTCACGGAAAGTGTCCTTTTGGCACACCAATTTCCAAATTTAAAATTATTCAATCATTAAACCATTAAAAACAAGTTTTTGAAAGATTTATTGTCACCATCAGAAGGGTCTTCAAATCTTGGTTTTAAATAGGACAAAATTAATTCGCATTTAGCGCTGTTTGGTTCAAAAAATCGAAATTTTATAATAACAGTAAAAACACATTATAGCCCAAATTACTGAATCGATTTGGCTGAAATTTGGTACATGGAGATTAGGTGACCCGTTGAAGACCTGAAAGGCTTTTGGGAGCAATTGGCCCACGCGAACTGCCATTTAAGCATATCAACTTAAAATTTTAAATACAAGGCCTCTTTTTTATGTCGCCATTAGAAAGACGATCAAATTCTGGTTCTAAAAATGTATTCACAGTTTCTGCCATTTCAGTGGAAAATATTGAAAAAATTCTTTCTCATTAAAAGGGAGCAGGCTGACAGTGGATGACATAAAGTGGCAGTTATTGTCAAAAAGTTGGCAAAAGATTAACCTTAAAAGGAACATATTGTCAAATGTGATGGGTGATGTACGAGGTGATGTCGGTATTTGTCAGAAAATTGCGAAATTAGTCACAGACGTCAGACGATAAGGATACAAAAAAATCTGTTGAATTGACTACTATCTACACAGAATACAAAGATCCACGCGATGGGGAGGTTCCAGCCGCTTCTCTGCTGCATTTTTTAGAATATAACCATATTTGAGGTCAGGATTTCTATTGAACGCATTTTGAGCGAAAATTTTCGCTCAATAGAAATTTTGACTTCAAATAGACATATTCAAAAAAGAAAACTGCACTTACTGCACACAACATATTTCTTCGTATTATGGAGGGTGCTATTGAGGTAAAATTATTAAATTAAGCCAGGACTTTAAGAAAACAAGAAAATGTGCGAGAGAGAAACAATCTCGCTTTAGTTTAGCCTTAATGGGAATGTTCGACGTTTAGTTTCCTTTTTTCACGATATCATGTATTGAGGTGAAATGCTGATGATTAGGTGCAATGTCCACCAAAAAAAAACTTTCCAAACTTCCCCGAAAACTTCGAAGGGCTGCAGAGTGCATGTATTTTTGGGAAGAAAGTAAAATTTGTTCCAGCTTCTCCTGATTTTTGATTTATTTTCCTTTTAAACTAGGTATCTACTTCATCATCAAGGTTGCCTTGCTGTGATCTGTGATTGGCCTATTTTGGGATCATTCATACGGACGACGTCGATGTTTACAGATTCCTTTTTTCAAGACATAACATATTGCAATAAATGTCGCTAGGGTGAAATGCTGATTAGGTACTTAAATTGACGAGATTCATGGCGTTTACGTGTTTACGGAAGAATATGAGGCGAACAGCAGATATCCCATATCCAGCTGCTAGGACTTCCGAAATACGCCTAATCTCTGTATATCTCTTATTAATATGCATTAGAGAAAGATAGCCTTTTACTAACTTTAAAATCACGCATTCATATTATTGTAACTGAAATTTGTGTTAACTTGAGGCCTAATGATAACAATCATTTAGTCATTTGAAGAATAAACATTGCAGTTTTTCTTAAACGCAATTTGAGAGACCATGAGACGCTTTCCTTAATTTTTTATAATTTATTGAAAACACCGAATTTGCATGGGGAAATGCCATGACCTGTGCCATGATGCGTTTATCACGTCTTCTGCGCATGCGCGTGCATATCCCCTATTACCAAAAAAAAAATTAAGAAAAAGTTACTAAAATCCGCCAAACAGTTAAAAGGGGTGCAGAGTGCATTTTTGGCAAAAGAGTAAAATTTGTGCCAGCTTTCCCTGATTTCTGATTATTTTCTTATTACATTAGGCACTCAGTGAGTATCTACCTACTTTATCATCAAGGTTGCCTTGCCTGCACATTATGGGATCATTTATACCGACACTACGTCGGACGTTTACAGTTTCCTTTTTTCAAGATATCATGTATTGCAATAATTATCAATAAATGTTGCTAAACTTTTAAATCAATTGAAATCCTGATATTTAACAAGAAATTCGTTGTAGGTATAAACGATCTTAGCATTTTCTTTTTTTCCATGCGGATCAATAAAAACCCTTTAAACAAAATAATGTGAAACTCACGTACCTTACTAAAATATCCGACGGTATGGCATCCTTCATTGTCCAGCAAGGTCATGACATAAAACAAAAACGGCTCAACATCATAATAGAGCGTCTTATGATCGAGGAAGAATTTGGCCAACAAGCAAAGATTCTGACAGTACTGTTTATACCTCTTCCCGTCTACTTCCCAAACGCTGATTTTATCTTTTCGATAAACCTCCTCCCCTGGAGGATGCCTCCATACACATTTAACTACGTGCCTTTGTAAAATCGTCTTTGTCTTCATATAACGCAGGCAAAACTCGCAAATGTAAAGTTTAGGTAATCGGGCATAATCCTCAGGGTAAGGGCTTTGATACCAAACTTCCATTTCAAATTTCCCCATTTCGATGCATTTCGTCCCTTTAGTGTTGGGCTGTGTCTTGAGATCCTCTTCGATTTTGTCGCTGGCAAGCGCCTGTGCGTCCTTGAACAATTTCAAGTGATAATCTGGTACAAAATTCAACAAATCCGGTTCTCGAGTTTTGTCCAAATTTGGTTTAATATCATCCATTTCCGTTTTGAATTTAGAGTGAATATCGCGAATTTTTTGCAAATACTGTTTCTGTTCGTGGGTCACTTGTGGCTGAGGGGATTTTTTATGAAATTCCATCGCTTTTCTCCTCGTCTCTTCTCGTTTCTTCCTTTCAACTGCTTCTTCTTTACATTGTGCGATTGTTAAGTTATGAAAAGAGGGGCAAGCTTCTAACGTAAAGTGTTTTTCATATTTCCCGCTCAAATGGCCCAAACTGTTGCAACCCTCCAATGGACATTTCCTTTCCTCCGTTATAATTATTTCACTGGCACGCGATTTTGCGTCGTTTCTCTTGTTATTTTTAGCTTTGCCTTTCGTTGTAACTGGTGCGCGTTTTACAGGAGACCTACTTAAAGATCTCTTTGTGCTTTCTGTGTCCGAGTCAGTGTCTGAGTAAACACTTTTCCCGAGTACATGTTTGGATTTTCGAGTACTGGCTGATCGAGTTAATTTCCTAGTGACTTGTTTTTGATCAGTTTCCGAGTCAGTTTTTTTAGTAGCTTTTTTGTCGGCTTTTCGATTTGTGCTCGAAGAGCTGCTTTCACTGTCTGAGCTGCTACTAGAAGCTGTAGAGGATGAAACCGAACTAGCTGAGGTTACGATGGGTTTAGATTTTGGCGGTGGTTTTTCGGGTTTTTTCTCGGGGGGTTTTGGTTTTTCCACTGTTCTAGCTGAAGCTTTCGGGCGAGGTTTCGGAGGAGAGACTTTGGGTCTCTTTTTTACATCAGGATCAGACTCGGAGCTATTTTCCGGTGAAAAAATACTTTTTTTCTTGTTAGCATCGTTTTTTGAAGTTTTACCGACAATCTTACGAATCGATTCTTTATTTTTACCACCTCGACTTGGAGGGGGTTTAGCTGAAGCTGTTTTAGGTACAGGTCTAGCCGCACCCGGTTTAGGAGTTATCGTTGCACTACTTTTAGGTTTCGCGTTGCTTTTTTTCTTCATTTGTAGTTTCGCTTTAGAATCTTCCTCTTCTGATGAATAAATCGATGGTTTAGGGGGCTGCTTACTTTTAGTAGGCTGTGATTTAGGTTTAGCCACAGGTTTTGCTTCATTTTTGGAAACTGATGGCCTTGATTCAGAACTCTTACGTGGATTTTTCACAGGGGCTACTTTTTTAGACTCAGACCCTGACTGCTGTTTGGCAGATTCTTGAGAACTGGAGGATTCACTATCGCTAGAAGACGAAGAATCAGAGCCACTAGAAGAGGAGCTCGAGCTGGAGGAGTTGCTTGAACCAGTTGAACTTTCTGAAGTACTCGCGTGCTAAAATATATTTTAAATTGCGAGGAAAACTAAAAGCGAAGGGTTTGCTTTACCTTTTTGTTGCTAGTGGTCATGGTTAATTCTCTTTCAGCAATTATTGTTTTTGTTGTTATTTACTAAAATGCTAACCTCAAGACGATGACAGTTGACATTTCATTGACGTTTCAACATTTTCTTGACTTTTGGCTGTTGTGACATCTAGCGGAGCGAAGTGGAGCTAATAATAGAAACCTGAATTATTTTAAAAACATTGTTAGTTTATTCAAATAATGCAAATACGAAAAATCTGTGGATAAAAAGTGCTAACCCAACAATTCTACTTTCAACTAACAAACAGAAATTGGAAGAAAATTAAAATAACAACTTTAAAAATGACATTCTCCGTGCCGCCCTCTACAGGCGCGAGTTCGAGTTAATTTTTTTAGTAAATTTTGACGTTGTCAAATCAGCTGTCCGTCATGTCGTGTTTTTGTGTTAAATAATTTACAAATTTTCGCTATTATCGTAAAATGTCTTGCCAAATTAACCTTACGGGACAGATAAACGACGTGGGGGCTATCAGACGCTGCCTCTTCCCGACAGATGATTCACGAGGTAAAAATTTCCAAATCAACTCGATGTAAAGATTCTTGCAGGCTCCGAAAGCTGGTTGCAGCTCTGCGAAGTCTCAGTGTCGCCCACAGGCGATATAATAGTGCTCGCAAATGGGAGAAGATTGGTGATTTTATCTGTTAAATGGGATTCGGGGTCTTTGTTGAACCAGTTCCATATCACTTACTCGGGATCTGTCCATGAAAGTGATAATATTAAAGCTGTCGCGTGTTTGCCGATTGTTAACCAGAGTAAAAGCTCTCATGTATGTTACCAAAAATAATTTTTTTTTGTATATTATTGCGATTTGTAGGTAGTTCCTGATTGGACGTGTGTTTTACTAGGATTCGAGTCTGGATTTACAAGGTTTTATACAGAAAGCTGTGAATTACTGGTGGAGGAGCAACTACACAATGAGGTCATAACAAGTATTAAATGTAGGAGTCAGCATAATGCACGTCCGGATCTTCTGCCCGACTTGCATCCAGAGGAAATTTATATTCAGTATCAAAGTACAGTTTGTGTGTTGGCAGGAAATCAGTTATTTCCGTTACTGAGAACGTTTCGAGGCGAACTTGCTAGAGGTAAAAAATAGTTAACTAAAGTATTAAAATTTCAAAGGGATTATTGTTAAAGAAGGGCAATGAAAATGTCTTCGTGAACAAACTAAATTGCTCTTAGTACTACATAGTACTGGTCTGATTGCATATATTACAATTTTAAAAGTTAAAAGTTGTCCGCAAACAAGAAAATTAGTCATATTTGCCAATAACTCAAAAACGGATGAAAATAATAAATGTGTTGGTTGAAAGCTTGGTCCATTTTTCAAAGAGGAACTGGTGTTTGATTACACAAGGTAGTTTCACAGTCTCATTCCACAAAATTTTACTTACTGTTTAGGACGCGTTTCGGAGTGTTACTCCATCTTCAGCTATAAAAGAAATTAACACAAAATACAAAACAGTTGCCTGGAAAATGAAAAAACGTTTGGGTCAAAGAAAAATAACAGCTTTTGAGTCGCACTGTAAATCGATCGAAAGACGCTCAAACAATGTTGGTGGTCCAAATGTATTAATACAGAGCTCTCACGACGAAACTGTAAGATAAATGAGTAAAATAAAAAATCCAGGGTAAATTAGAATTAAATACCTTTATTTTGTCGCAATTTGGAACTCCCCATCTTATTGTATAATTTAGCAGTAAACAATGAATACATTTTTTTAATTAGCACCATGCATGTTTCAATTTTTTTTGGATTCCCTTTGATGCCCTCTTTATGGTAGTGATTTTATTTTTTTGACAAATTGAGCAGTGAAGGTAGAAATTTTTGTTGATTCAAATTTCGCGCGGTGATCCGGCAACAATGCGTGAAGCGCATGTCTCCCCACTACAGGGTAGTTGTACTGTGTACACGCCCTCTGGAAGAATCTGATTGGGCCTAATAATAAATAGCCTATTTACTTCATTGTGTAGACAGTACAACTAGTGGGAGTGGGAGACATACGGTGAGATGAGGGTGGTTCCATCGAAGTAATGGTGAAGCGCATTGTTGCCGGATCACCGCGCGAAATTTGAATCAACAAAAATTTCTACGTTTACTGTTCAATTTATTAAAAAAATAAAATCACCCCAATAAAGAGAGCATCAAAGGGAATCCAAAAAAAAATAGAAACATGCATGGTGTCATTTAAAAAAATGTACTCCTATTTATTGCTAAATTATACAATAAGATGGGGAGTTCCAAAATGGCGACAAAATAAAGGTATTTAATTCTAATTTACCCTGGATTTTTTATTTTACTCATTTATCTTACCGTTTGGCCGTGAGAGCCCTGTATTATGTACAACCATTATGTTGTAAGTTAAGTTTATGTAAAAACTCTTATTTCTTACTTCAAAAATTCAAAATTTCTTAATAGTTGACAATGATAAAACTGAACTATGTAATAAAAAACATTCTTTTTATTTTCACAGTCTACCTGATGAGGAATTCAAGTGATCAAGTGGTATTTAGAATAAAATATAATTTTTGCTATGCAAAATGGCAAGTTAAAAAACTCATGTTATATTTTTTGTATTTCCTATGTTTTTTTTGTATTACTCCAATAATTGTACTTTATAGTTGCCTAAACCTCACTGTGAAGATTGTTAACCTGAACTAATTAATTGTTTTAATAGTCTACCTGATGAGAAATTTAAATGATCAAGTTCAAGTAGTGTTATAGTGGAATAATCAAGCAGTATTTACAGTACGCTCCCACTTCCCTTTTCAATGGAGTTTTCTGCATTAAATTCTGGGTCACCCTGTATAGATATATCTTTTTAGTTCAAAAAATAATCAAATGTTATTTAGAGTTATTTAGAGTGTTGAAGGCTCATATCTTGTTACTCTTATTTCACAATGGAAACACTGGACAACTTCGGTGGAAAAATGCACTATCACTAGAAACACCCCACCCACTACACCGAAACACTTGATTTTCACTGCTAACGCGTTTCGAACACAATGTGCCCATTATCGAAGCAATTACTCTTATTTCTTATGTTTTTTTGGCATTAGTCCATACAATTTGTAATCTGTGTTCTTTTTTTTAGTGCAGGCCAAGGGTGACACTTTAGAGCTTGCCCAGGGGATTCTGACCCCGAGAAAATGGGGATTTCAAGACCAAGCGACCATCAATGACATTGCAGTAGTAGGCGTGAGTCTTCATGGCACTTTTGACCATCTTCTAACGGCTTCAACTTGTGGAGGCTTCGACACAAAATATCGTTCAGCAGCACCCTACAACAACTTAGTCTTAGCAGCCGGTTCTCGCCCTTTTCTAGGCTATCATTATGCCCTCGAGGGATGCCCTCAACCAGTTTTCAGCGATGTAGCCAAAGCCGTTGCTACCAAATTAAAATCAGCGTTACCGTAAGTCCACTAACTTGGAATTGAAATAGAAAAAAAAATTTGTTGATTTTACATCGCTCCATGCAATAAGACTACCTAGATTTCTATTTATCTGTAAAATTCAAAATTAATCTTTCAAATCAAATAAAAGTTCTTTATCAGTGCCTACGGGGTGTCAGAACGCTCGCACTTCATGGACCAATCAGATATAGAAAGAATTTTAAAGTTAGATAAACTTAGGTAACAAGATACCGTCAATGTCAAATTTGCATATTTGTGTCTTGTTTCCTAGAAGAAAGTGCATAATATTTTTCGAAATATGTTTGTGTCCATTTAAAGTCGATTTCATAATCAAAATTAAAGTGTCCTTTAAATATTTGCCTAGCAACATTTCCAAACAGCTTGCTCCTGATTGCTAAAATTTGACCTTCAAAGTCGAGTTTAACTTTAAAGGAACTATAACTTTTATTATGAAATGGGCCCTTAGTGATTTAAAATAGCTTTTTTTTTTATTTATTATTATTATTTTTAACATGTTATACAGGGTGTCACACCTTTTTTTCCCTAATTTTTTGGAGTAAACTTTTGAAATTTATTTGTGACGTTGAATGGACAAAGGACACTTTCTGGCATAATAACACAAATATTTTCTATTTCTTGCTTGCCGGAAGTGACACTAACTTTTGATTTTCAAATGGAACAGCTTGTATATCAACATTTTTGAAATCTACATATTTTTTAAAATTTAATGATGGGTACCACATAAGTGACATTTCAAGTGTCAACAAAATTTTGAGGACATTTTTATCTTTCGGTCTAAAAGGTTCTGCTGACGCCTCCCATATTATTCTAATGGACGATATCAAATCAGAAAATTGAAGTCACATGAAAAACATTGACATTTTTGACTTATAAGGGTGGTAAGTCTGCCAAAACGATTTTCGTATCAGAACTTGATTTTTTCAAATGGTACCATGATGGTACCGATGCACCATTTGAAAGTAAATTTAATGAGGCCCAAAGAAACATTTGCACTATCCGAATGTTTTTTTTTTGTTTTTCATAGCGACCTTATCTATTGCTATTATTCAGTAAAATTGTATTTTTTTGTTCTTCTCCCTGTCTATAATTTCCGATTTTATTGGTACCAATTGCAAAATGAGCAGATGGGTGGATTCCTTACTGATTATTTTCAAATAGTACCATTTGAAAAATAAAGTTTTGATTGAAAAATCGTTTTGGCAAAAGTTACCTATATTCTGGGGGGGACTTCACAGTCGGCAGTGGTGTACAAATTTACGGCAGTACCCTGAAAATTCGGCAGTGGTGTACAAATTTTTGGAGTGTGAAATGCCCACTATATTCATAAGTCAAAGATTTCAATGTTTTTCATGTGACTTCAGTTTTTCCTGCGCTACTATGATCCATTAGTAATAACATGGGAGAGATAACAACCTTCTACATTGAAGGATAGAAGCGGCCTCAAGAATGATTGACACTTGAAATGTCACTTTTGTGGTATCATTGGATTCAGAAAATTTCGCAAATTCCAAAAATGTTCTGAAATACAAGGTGCTCCATTTGAAAATAAAAAGTTGATGCCACTTCCGATAAAACCGTGAATGGAAAAAAATTGGTTATAACATAACGAAATTGATTAGTAGGTACTTTCGATGTTCGAAATTTCAAAATTTTACTCCAAAAAATAAGGGAAGAAACCTGGTCTACCATGAGCTTGTGACACTCTGTATATTATGTTATTTTAGCTGAAAAACTTTTTTTTTCATTCGTTACATAGTTCTGATAACTTTGACACCACACACAGATTATACATCAATCAGTATTTTTCTACTTTTTTAACAACTGCAATTTTTTGCATTTAATTTTTTTGCGTTAGTCAGCGAAACGGAACAAAATCACTTTTTACCACAAAACTTGAACATAATTTTAAATTTAGCATGTTTGCAACATACACCTAAGCTAGAAATTAATCAGAAACCACGGCTCTGAATTGATTTAACGTCAATTAGTCCGTGCTTGGGAAATTTTGGATATACGTATACCGGGTGTCAACGAACTCATGTAACACCTTGCCATTTCTTTATTTTTTGGAATATCAACTTGAAATTTTTATTGTTTCATATGGCTATAAAAGCGCAAATTTTGACACATTTGCAAATTTTTTGTTAGTTCGGGCTTCACCGGAAGTGGCGTTAAATTTGTTATTTTAAATAGCAACCTGACGGTATTTTTATGTAATTCGAAAGACATTTAAATTCTCTCTACAATCATATCAAAAAATCTTACCATAAGTTTCAGAAATCGCCGCCAGACGGCCGAATTTTTTTAATCAAGTTGGCTGTTTTCTTTCTTATTTTAAGTTGAAAGTGACTTCAAGATTAGTACAGGAATCCCCTAAACTGCATTTTGTCTAAATAATAAAAAATTTCATAATTTTTTTGTTCGTTTCTTGACATTGTTAACTCTTTATTTTCGCTGAAATGTTGATTTTCTAAGCCAAATTGTACGTTAATTTTAAATTAAAAGGTACACGTTTTTTAAGCTAAAACAAACATTTTGTTCCTCCTTTCTGTAATGGACGTCAACAAACAGGATATACCAAACGGGCAGCATTCTTAATTGAGAATTTTGCGAACGTCTGAAAATTAGATATTTTTACACTTTCCAAAAAACGAACAACTTTGCATTAGAAAATGTATGAAAATGTTTATTATTTATACAATATGCGCATTTTAGAGGACTTTTTGCACTAATCTGAATAGTCATTTTAACTTAAACATAAACTTAGATCGCCAACTTGACTAAAAATATTCCGGCCCTCTGGCGGACATTTTTGAAACTTATGTTAACACTTTTTGATATGATTGTAAGGAGAATTAAAATGTCTTTCAAATCGCGTAAAAATATCATCATCTTGCTATTTAAAATAACGAAGTTAACGTCACTTCCGGTTTTGAATCTTTTAACCGTTGGAAAAGACGTATCGTCTCAGAATTCGCAGACGAATACTCCATTAAAATTGCGGGCGTTCTGAGACACCCTGTATAAACGCTACCAGTAATCCTCAAGATAGTACGATATGAACAACAAAACTTGAGATCAAGAGAATCATGAAATTTTAATGGTACGTTGAGGCTTTACTGATACTCATCATATTTACATCTCACTAATATTAGTTGGAGCCGTGTAGAATATAAGGGTCGTGGCGTAAAATTTTGTTAGTGAGATGTAACTGGTTTCGACGTGGCACTAAAATTTTTCGCCCTCTTGATCTCAAGTTTTGTTCAAATTGTAGTAGGTTGTGAAATACTTTCAGAGGTTGGCTAACCGGCAACAAAACCGCGATGGAAAAACAAATGACAATCGCCATGCAACCCTCGGACACCATGGGCTGCCGATTCGGCCTCTGCGACCTTCGACGAACTGCAACCTCCATAATTCTATCGCCCGACCACAAATTAGCCGCAGTATCTGACGCCCTAGGGCGAATTTTACTAGTGGACGCATTCCGGGGGGTCACCTTGAAAATTTTCAAGGGCTACCGCGAAGCCCAATGCTCATTCATTCAAGTGCCAGACGAAAGACATTCTAAACACAGACCAGGGAATAAAGTGGCTCTCTTTTTGGTAATTTACAGCCCCAAAAAGGGCACCCTGGAAATTTTTACCGTTCAACAAGGAACCAAAGTTACGACTTTCACAGCCTCGAAATTCAGCAGATTGATTTACAACAATTACAATTTAATGGGATTCCTCACTACTTCCAAATCGAAATTCGTCTGTCAATTTGACTCGATTTTAATCGACAACGATGGACAAATCAAGGAAATCACAATACCCTTCCACTTTGCCCTTAGTGAAAAAAACAATAAACGAGCGCGCGACATTCACCTGTTCAAGAAGTTGAGGCAGTTGTTGAAACACGGAGAGTGCGATTCTGACGCGATTAAAAATGAAGTTGGAGCAGTTTGCGGGGAATTAAAAACGAGAGAAGTTAAAATGCAGACTGTTGAATTGCTGATCAGGGAGAGAATCGTACCTGCCGAAGCCATTCTCTCGTGCGTTCAACATTTTTTACTAGAAGATTTGGAAGAAAACTTGAGAATTCTTTGCGAGAATGTTGAAATTTTAACCAAATTTTACATTTCCACCAAGAATGATCTCGATCCACCCAGTAGAAACGTACAATCAAGTTTAAACTTGAACGAAAAACAGTCGAAGAACCTGCAGAAACTACTAGATTTAAACACTTGGAAACGCGAGGAAGCCAAAATAGCTTTTCAAGAAACCGATCTTTCCGCTTCAGAATTCCTATCGATTTTCAACTTGACGCAAAGTGATGTTAGTATAAAAAGTGACGACGACACTTTAAGTAAAGTTTCAAGGTTTATTTTTGAAAAATATATCAGTAAGTGCGTAGATTTGGAAGATTTGGAAGAACGGATTGTTAAGTCAAGAATACGAGCTAAAGATTTATTTGTTTTACTCATCGATTTTTGGATGAAGCGCACAAGTCTTGAGAGTGAAATGAGCAATTTGTTTTCTGTTGTTGAAATTTTGTTGAAAACCGTCAACCATGAAGAAATAAAGAGCGACTATAACACCGCAACTAAATTTTGGGAAGAAATTCGCGAGATTTTAGCCAATTCCAAACCTTTACCTGCTTTAACAGCTGCGATAGTTTGCAAATTAGTTTCGGCAAAACTCGAAATAGTGGATTCGAGTACTTTAGAAGACATCGAGGTTTTATCGCAGGAAAGCATAGAATGGTCAATGTTAATTGGAAGATTAGAAGATGTTTCTTTACTAAACATAATATTAGCTAACAAACCCACGGCAAAATTTCCAGTTTTACCTAAACTAAAACACGAAAAAATCGATATTAGTTTAAAGTGGATTTTGGAAAAAGGGAGAGGATCAGTGAGCGAGCTTGTGGCAAGGTGGTTGACAGCTTCTGGTGTCGCTCCGGAAAGTATCGTCCTCAATGATAGTTTATTAAGAAAAAAAGAAGAAACTGAAGAAGATGATGACAAAGATTTGCCAAAACAGGAAATTCCGGTTGAGAAAATGGAGGAGATTAAATCGGAACCGGTTTTAATGCTGCTCAATTTAATCCAACCGCAATTTCCATACAGCTTGCAAGCTAATGTAATTTTGACGAATATGTGTTGGGAGTATGCGTTAGCTTGGCAGAAAGATATTCAAGATCTTAGTAAATTGGAGGCTTGTATCAAGTGTTTGATTCATATTCCAAGCTCCCACATGAGAGAAGGGCTGTTTAATTTAGTTTGGAACACGCATTTAAAAATTATTTTTGAAAGCACCTCCAAGCTGGTGAATAAAGTTGGAAAATTGCCGAAGGAGCGATTATGCAGACAAGACACTGGACTCTCTGACTATCAATTGACGATTTTTCTTGGCATCACCACGAATTTTTTAGATATTTACATGGACGCAGTGCAGCAAAGTTTCGGACTACCAAAACCGGCGCTACACTTCGAGCAGATTTGGGAGAGTGGCCCACAACCCTTAGTAGAACTAGCCCTTCAACAAAATTCCATCAACTACGATCTCTTGCATTTACATTACCAGTTAAGTTTATGCCTGCAAATGATAACGACTTTTTCAGTGAAACATTCAAAGCCTGTTCATAACTTATTTGAATCGTACATGCACGGACTTTTCTTCGTGGATTTCCAAACTAAAGCTCAAATCAATTGGGATTACGCAGATAGTAGGGTTCAAAATTCTCGAGTCCAGTTTTTGTTTAAAGTTATTACTGCTAGTTTAGAAACTGTTACCACCACTGAAAATAAAATATTTGCATCCGAGCATTTGAGGTGGATGAGCAAGTTTGTGGATTTGGGGCGGCTGTGGAATCTGGATTTGGATTTGTTGAGAAGATACGAATTGGTTCAAGTGTACACGAACGGTTTTGACAGTTTTGGTGATGAATTGTTCTCCGCCATTGAAGAAAAGAAGAAACTGGGGCCTGAATTACTAGTCATTGCTGGGAAAAGATTGTCGAATTATTTTAATACTTCTCCCAATTTAGCCCAAAATACAGCTGCGTTTACCACGGCTGTGACTCGATATATAGAGCAACTTGTAAGTTTTCCTGTGGTTGTGTTGATATTAACGGTTTTTTTGCAGAATGGGGAGTGGTGTGCCCCCAGCAGTTTGGAGGGGATTGAAAACTTGGCCAATCGTAGTCTTTCTTCTATAGATGAAAATCAGTATGAACACAAAGTGGCTGAAATGTTGTTGGATGGTGTTCAGACATTGAGAAGTATTTATAAAGATAGCTAAGCTATTGTTGTTAATTCCCAGTTTTTAATTGTCTTGTTAAGATTTATATTTATATACAGAATTATTGTGATCAGTTTTATTAATAAAGTAGTTTTAAGCGAAAATTGTGAAAAAAAGCTTCTGCTTCATTCTGAATTGCTATTAAAAAGCGTTTCAGAAATCTGATTGGCTAGTTGGCAATATTTACAGTTGTTGTAATGGCAAGTGACAGATAAACAATGTATTTTCTGTCATTTTAACATTAAACAGTGCTCTAACATGGATGAAATCATGAAATGGGAGGCTGGCAATAAGATTCCTGCAATACCATCACCCCAAATTCGACAAAACGATCACAAACCATCAGTTTGTCATAGTTAAATCAAGTTTGGGGTGATGGTATTGCAGGAATTTTACTCGTGATTTATTTACACGCTAATTTGATTATGGTACCTACCGTAAATTTATATGTCAACATATGAAATCCCACCCTTAAACCTCATTCTGGAATCATCTCACAAAGGGCCTAATTTTGCACACTGACCTTACTTTTTTTAGGGTTCTGTTTAGGCTTCAGCAGTGAGTATAATGTGTTGCATAGGTATGTACTTTCTTTTTGGATAAAATTTTTATCCAAAATCTGTTATTATGGTGACTATGGATATACAGGGTGGGTAATTTTTCGATGCTCACCATTGGGATCTCTTAAACGGTGAAAGATACGAGGTCGGTTAAATTAGAGAAAAGTTGCGCTATTTTTTGGTGATTAAGAATCTGAAGAGAATTCCCCGATATTTTGATTCGTTCCTGAGTTATCACAAAAAATCTGAAAATTGACAATTTAAAAAAAAACTTATGTCTTCCTAACGATTGATGTTATTTAAATGAAACTTGGAACTTTTATATTTTTGGCAGCTGTCAATTGAATGGAATTAACAGAAATTTTCTAGGCCTTCTAGATTTTGAATAATGACAGTCAGCTTTTGATTCTTTTATGGCCACCATATTCAATTTTGACACCATCAAATACACAAAAAAATTAGCTTTTCAAAAATGTAGTCAACATGAACTTTTTTGACAGATGTCAGAATTTGAAAATTAGTCTGAATAATTTGTAAAATCACCCTAAACTTAGACAAAAAACAATTGCAAAAAAGGACACCGACTTCTTCAATCTCTTATAACATGTGAAAACAATTGAATTCAACAATAATAAAATATGTCTTGCGGTCGTGTGAGTCAGGCTTTCACATATTTTTTTAAAAACGTTCATGTTGGTTACATTTTTGAGAAGATAATTTTTCTGTGTATCCGGCGGTGTTAAAATTCAATATGGCGCCCATAAGAAAAAGAAAAGTTGACTATCTTCATTCAAAATCTAGAAGGCCTAGAAAAATTCTGTCAGTGCCATTCAATTGACAGCTGTCAAAAATATAAAAGTTCCAAGTTTCATTTAATTAGCATCAATCGTTAGGAAGATATTAATTTTTCTTTAAATTGTCCATTTTCAGATTTTTGTGATAACTCAGGAACGAATCAAAATATCGGGAAATTCTCTTCAGATTCTTAATCGCCAAGAAATAGCGCAAGTTTTCTCTAATTTAACCGACCCCGTATCTTTTACCGTTTAGGAGATCCCAATGGTGTGAGCATCGAAAAATTACCCACCCTGTATAGGGTGTCCGAAAATAACGTCACAATACTTTGGGGGTGATTCTACACCTACAAATAGGAGAAAAGTTCATATGTTCGAAAGGGGCACCACATGTCTTTCAAAACCAGATATTTATTAATTATTTTTGAAATGGTTGGAGCTAGTATAATAACCTTAATTATCATTTATTTATTTAATTATTAATTATTAATAACCTTAGTGACAGACTAACCACATTTGTCAAGCAAACCAACTTGTTTTTTTGCATTTATAAATTTGTTACCATATGCATGACCCATGACATGCTTTAATCGCGTTTTTCTTGAAAACATTTGATTCTATAACTTAGTAGGTATCAAGGGTACCTTTTTTATGTAGAATTGTTATCTGAGGACAAAAATTCCAGAAAGCTGGAGAAAAAAAAGTTTTGCGATTTTTTTCTAAGCCCCCTGTTTCGCACCCCTATGGTCGTCAATCATCTGTCTTGTTCCCACCAGATAATTTGTCACCCCAAAATTACCTCAGAACCCAAATTTCGTTATTCTAGCTCCAACAGTTTCAAAAATAATTAATAAATACCTGTTTTTGTTAAGAGACACCTTCTAAGGCCTGTAGCGCCCCAGGAGGCCCTTTCGGACATCTGTTCATAGTTCATATGAACTTTTCTTCCTATTTTTAAGTGTAGAATCACCCCCCGAAATATTGTTACGTTATTTCCGGACACCTGTATGGAGCGATTAATCAGATTATCAGTTGCCTAGCATTTTATTCAAGACTAATCCAGGAAAATCCATGACTACAATAATTAGGTAATAAAAGTGCCGCCTCAATAAAATTTATCATAATTTTATCAGACAGTTCTGTTAGCAACACTTTGTTTTTCTGAATTGAAAATTCATTGTTTCCTTTTCAACAAAAAGTCAATACCTAATAATCTTAATTAAATAAACTTCATGTAAACAAAAAATAAAGTAGGGATTTTTATTTTTCCATCTAATCGTCAATATTCTTTTCTGAATAAACTTGTCAATCTCGCTGGTCCTGATATTCACTCTTATTACCAACTGCACGATGAAAAACTTTCTCATTTCAGAACACTTCACTCTAGACGAAATCTGACAGTGAAGTTATCATTCATATACAGTGCTTTTCAATAGTAAGGAATAAATTATTATTCATATACAGTGCTTTTCAAAAGTAAGGAAAAAATTTAATAATTTTTTACATAAAAAACTCGAACCTGTCAATTTTATTTTTACGATTCGCATCCTATGATTCCTATGGTACAGTCAAGATATATTTTTCCACTTCCGGTTTAACTAGAAATTACACAATTTTGATGTTTCAAAGTGGGAAGAAACTTTTTTCTCGACGAATTCAAAAGTATTATTTTATCAATGCAGTCATGGCCACCCCGGATTTTCAAAAAAGGGCGGATAAATCAGTGAAAACTCGAGATTCTTGAAAAAATGTAAAAATACTAATTTATTTATTTCTTCAATGCAAATTCAACTGCATATAGTTACCTTTTTTAAATTCTCAGTTGATGTGTTTTTGCTTGATTTCTTTCGACGTTTTTGAAAATTTAGGGTGGTTGGTCATGCGCTGCCGATTAAATATGACACTTTGCTTCTAGTAGTAGATTTCAGAATTTCAGATTCGTTGAGAAAAATGTATGTTCCCATGCCATTTCAATAGGTACTTAATCAAAATTGGGGTCATTTCCGAAAGTGAAAAAAAAATGTCACTAAACCAGCGGATGTGCATCGTAAAGATACAATTGACCTGTTGGATGTTTTTTTAATGCCTCTCTTTAAAAAGTTATTAGATTTATTTTTTATTACTTTCGAAAAACACTGTTCGAATTTTAAATAATTCTCTTATTTAACCATCCAAAACAAGTTTTTGGAAAATTTATTGTCACCATCATTAAGGTCTTCAAATTCTGGTTTTAAATAAGACAAAATTCATTCGCATTTAGTACCCTGTGAGTAGAAAAATCGAAATTTTGTAATAACACTAAGACCATACGTTATAGCCCAAACTACTGGATCGATTTGGCTGAAATGTGGTACATGGGGATTAGGTGACCCGTTGATGTGCTGAAGCAATTGGTCCACGGGAAGTGCCATTTAGGCTTATCAACTTTAAAATTTTAAACACAAGGCACGGAAATTAAAGACCCACACGATGGGGAGGTTCCAGCCGCTTTTATCGTAATTTCCGGAAATTATGGTTTCAAAAATTTTTTTCTGCGGTTGCAATACTCTATTAAACAGGAATGAAATGGATAGGTTGGCTCGCACTTTTCGTACGAAAAATTAATCTTTCCTTTTATGGCCTAAGGAATGGTTATATTCGAAAATTAATGCAAAAACACTTTAGAGCTTATTTTAAAAGGTCTTTCAATCAGAACAATAATTGAAATGTTCCGTAGTCTCCTATTAATGAAGGATAAAAATACAAATTTTTCTTGCAAAAGAGCAAAACAGCAAAAATATAATGTTACCTACCTTTATTCCTAAATCTAGTACTTAACAATCCCCGTCAGTAAATTGTAAATAGGAACATAAGATAAGTTGACTTGATCGCTGATATAAAATTCAATTCAAAGGCTTAAAACGATATTTTTCGCCCCGGATAATCAGTCACGTTTCTGCTCTCGGATGCTGCAACGCGTTTATTAATCATTTCTTGGTCGAGAACAAAAAAAAACCTGATTGTAACTGTTAGGTAATCATAGTAATCGTCATTTGTAATATTAAATTAATTCGTTAAGGCGACACGCCCCTTATAAAATGTTACGTAGCTACGCTTCTTTGTGGTTTTATTGTGAAAAGTTAATGACTAGAAATAAAATAGTTTCAGGAATGTCGCTATTTATGCTTAATTGTTTGTAATAGGCACACCACATACCTGTAAAGATTTATGGTTAAATTATCTAAATTACGCTCCTTTCCTCGGCTAATTAACTACGAATCATGATTATTTACAAAAGGTTTATTGAAAAATACAGCTAAGGAGAGTCACTCTTCATATTCATTGGCCAAAGTTGTCTTGACATCCGGCTTCATTTCTACAGTCTCAAATTCAGGCATCGTCAAATGTTGGTAGACAGGAATCTTAAGAAAATAAATTTAATAAAAAACGAAAATTTTACAAAAACTTACGTAAGGAAACGATATATCGAATTTAATTTCGCGAGCATAGGAAGTCCTATCCGAAGGTTTGTAGTAATTTCCTAGAATAGGATCGTTGAGTTTTTCTCCGTAGATTTTGCTCTTGTCTATTGTCAGCAACTCCTTTTCTACTTTAGCCTGCATCTGCCTGAAAGTTAATTGACGCAAAGGCTTCCCCCCTCTTAAAACTCTAGCAGTGGTCGAACTGGCCACTCTGACTATATCCGGTGGAGATGTGAATTCAAAACTTTCGTTCATTTCCGTTTTGAGGTGTATAGGTTTCCATTTTTTGAAAGTGCCCAAAGTTTGCATGTATCGACCCGAGAGTGTCCACATTCTCACAGTGTAGTCTATGCTGGAAGTAATTAAAATTTCACATTCGTCTATGTAAGCTAATCCGGAAATTGCCATGAGATGCCCTTTGTAGCTACTCAACAGCATTGGTTTTGGCTGTACGCGAGCTATTCTAGCTGCTCGTCCTACGAAAACATCCCCCCAAAGAAAGGGGAATGTTAATCGTAGTTTGGGCATGCTAATTTTTTCCTCGCATTCGATGCAGTAATCTAGCAAAAGCCACGTTTTAATGTAGCCAATGCTAGTACCTGTAAAAAGGTACTTGTTTTGTGCATCTGTAGTCATTGAGATTATATAATCTCCGGCTTTGTGAATGGCCGAAAAGGAGGTGAGAAATCCTCCGCTCAAGTGATGGGACCAGACTTGAATATTTCCATTTTCTAGAGCTACTAAAAGAGTGCCAATTTTGGGATCCATGGGTCGAGCGTTTAAGAACATCATGCAATGGACTGCTAGTCTCCTCAAGGGCATGCATTGTTCTGGAATCGGTATTGTTGAGACTCTTCTAGCTCTCAACGCCAAAGTCCTAGAAGACGCTTGAGAATACGAAAGTCTTTGCCCGGTTGAAGCACGTCTAGACATTGGAGTTTGTTTACTCTGCTCCGACATTTCTTCGTCCTTTTTCTCTGCTTCCTTTTTCGGTACAGTCGTTTTTTCTTCTTTAATTTGCTTCCCCAAAGCTCTCGCAATAATATTCTTCTTACTAAATTTATTCGCGTCTCTGTTCGTGTCTTTCTCTTTGACTTTTTTGTACTGGATTTTAATTCTTTGCGTGGGATCGGCAACGTTGAATTGCTTATAAGCTTGTCCCGTTTCTAGCCTCCAAAGAATAATATCGCCATCGTAAGTACTGGTAACTAAAGTTTGAGGGATTCTCACCGCCGCTGCGCTGATATCCACCGTGTGTTTTTGGTCCCAGTTTTTGAAGAATTCCCCACCCACCCCTACAACCGCACCACTATCCCCGAATTCCGTCACGCGCTTGTTCCATCCCATCACTAGGATTCTGTTATGCACCCAAATGATGTTTTTAATCTCGCTGCCATGCTCCAGCTTCATGTTTCTCAAACAGGTTCCGGTGTTAAAATTCCATATTTTAATGGTACCGTCATGGGCGCCTGTAATAAGTCTTTGATAACCGGGATCGAAGGTTCCAGCTGTTATTTCGATGGGAATTATCTCGGCGTGGACACTTTTCGTGTGAGCTTCCTTGATGGCTATTAATCTTCGGCCGTCCCAGGGGTTCCATACCACGATAAAACTGTCCAAACCGCAGGTTACGATGACCTGGAACGTGAAATAACTGAGGAAACTTTATATTTTAGATAAGGAATCAGCCTAATCGGTCCCGTAGTTTGGGCTGACTAAGTCCTAATCGCGACAGAAGAATCACAGACAGGCTCTAATGTCTGGGAAAAAGTTTGTATTTATCTAAAAAGTTATTATTTCGCAAATATCTTTAAAACTAAGCAAGGTACGCTAAGAAACTATACTTACAATTTTTACAGAGCATTAAATTCTCTATAAGAGTGATCTGAATACCCGTGAAGTCCCATTAAAGTTCGACGTTTATTTTAAAATGTTTACAATGTCGTTTTCAGCTTTTTTGTAATATTAGTTACTAAAATGAAAAAAAAAATTGGCAATCTCGTGGTACTACATTGCCGTGGCATGACTAGCTCGAAGTTTTTCGTCTTTAAAATGACACTTTTCGAAAAAAAATCACTAGGGCCGATTTCATAATTAAAATGAAAAAGTCCTTTAAACATTTGCCAACAACATATCAAAATGGCTGCTGCTGATTGGTCAAAATTCCTTAAAAGTAAACTTTAACTTTAAAGGACGTTTAACTGTTATTATGAAATCGGCCCTAAAGTTTTCGGCCAGGCAAACCATCAAAAACAAAGCAGCTATCAAATCCGGTACCAACTTAATAAAAATATGCATGGTTTTTCTTTCACGGCGCCGATTTTTTGCCAAAAGGGCATTAAGTGTCAATACATTTTTAGGTGTAGAATTTGAAGGGCTTTCCGATGGTGACGTGAAAAATGTTTAAAGTTGATATGCCAAAAAGGCACTATCTATGGACCGCTTTTGCCCAAAACTTAATCAGCTCTTCCGAAGATCACATGATGTGCACATTGCAAATGTTAGCCAGATCGGTCCAGTGGTATGGGCCGACACAGACATTTTTCAAAAACCAATATTTGGGTTCCGAGGACCCTAAAACATAGATTTGATGTTTTTAGTGATTCGGTTTTTCGATCGATTTTAGTAACTGCTCCGCGAACGTAGAAGTTAAAACGTAGGTAATTATTGAATAGGAAAATGATTTTTTTTTCTTGTGTGGACATTCTGAAAAAATTGCGTACGAGGTCAGTTTTTCTTCAGCATAACTCGGAATCTATTCATCGTACAGAAAAAAGTTATGCAGAAATATTGTAGATAATTTAATTACTTTTTGCCTACGGGTCGTTAGGAACGAGATATTAAGAAAAAACTGATTTTGAGTGCCATTATTAGGTACCCTTAAAACGCTACGACATTATACTACTATTATTAGTCTGACAGAAAGAAGTTATACAGGGTTAGTGTTAGTACAAAGCCCCGGAACCCGGAACGGTCCATTTTCTTCGTTATTTCTTAAGATTTTAGTTTGAAAATTGTTGCCAACGCACAATTAAATACTTACAGGGAATTCAAAAATGTGTTTAAAAATTCTCTGGGACTTCCGGTTTAACCGGAAAGGACCCTAATAATCGTTTTTTAAATTGAATCACTCTTTTTTCAAAGGATTCGGAATCTACGAATTTTTTTAAGTTAAAAGCATGTTTCATACTTAACCAAAAGTTAAGTCACGGCCACCCTAGATCTTCAAAAACATCACAGAAATCGGTGAAAAAAGAATATTTTACTCAATTGCGTTTTGAAAAGGGGGATTTTACGCAGTTAGGTAAAATGTATCTAATAATAATGTAATTCTATACAGGTTTTGTACTAGCTGTTTATGTAACAAGTGGTAAAAATACATCATTTCCTTACGCGTGTGCTTATTGTGTGCACTGTAAGTACACAAGTAAGGAAATTATGCATTTTCTCACCTGTTACATACAAGATTGGTGTTTTTTCATTACCTGCATGAAAGGTTTAGTCTTTGGCACTGCAATTCACTTTTCGCACTGGTGCGGAGGAAATATGATGTATTTCTTGACTGAAATTAGTGGGAATAATTGCATTGTTCACACGAGATTATGAAAAAAGTTTTTTTTGCCTGCGGGTCGTTGGGAGCGAGATATTTAGCAGAAAGTGATCTTGAGTGCCAATAATTAGTATTAACTACCCTTAAAAAGGCATGACTTTACTTGAGCATAGCTCTCAAACTATTAATCTCACAGATAGAAAAGTTATTCACCAAATTGTAAAGCGCAAAATTCTAAACATCAGCTTATAACTTATGGTATTCCTGTTGCTCTTAGATTAATAGACATATCGTTTTACGAGTTATTTATGGAATAGATTTGGAATGACTGCATGATTAGCAGATTTGTAGTTATTATCAAGTTAAATGAAGGGAACGAAATGTTTTTGCTTGAGAAAAACTATGAAAAAAGTTATTATACCAAAATTGTGGAGCAAAACCTTCTGCACAACATTAGTGTATGTATAACTTCTTTCTTTAGAGAAAAACTGATTTTGAGCTCCATCCGGCTCAACTACCTACCCATTGATGCCTGGGCTACGTACAGACTAAACGTCTATAATTGTTCAGACTACTCTTGTAGAGAATTTTATGCTTTTAAATAGAACCTGTTAGGACTTAGTCCAATCTCTATTATGACTACTATTAAGAATTTCTAATACTTTGAACAGAGGGTTGTAGAGGACGACCGAAACTGCCCCTGTGTGAGTGAATCCATCCGTATGTTCTCCGCTTTGTTTCGGGCTTAGGGCCAGGACTGCCAACATGGCACTGCCAATAATCCACTGCCTGCTTTCAGGGTTATACAGGGTAGTCATATCGCTATGTTCGCCAACTTCCGGAGGAATTCCTAGATAATTTTGAACACACGACTGTTTCGCCACGTCCCAAACTTTGATGCATTTATCCTGCGACAAGGAATACAGGAACTTCCCCTCGTCTTGTAGCACCATTGAACAAATAGCCGTGTGATGTCCGTAAAGAGTCGCAATTGGATGTTGAGGAACAAACGGGTTCCACAGGCGTACCAAACAATCAGGGCTACCACTAGCCAGCAATTGCACACCATCGATAATGGAGAAACACCAAGCACCTTTGGGAAGGTTATAAATGTACTTTCCTTTATTTTCAGCTATATCTCTCATCAATAAACCAACCTTTGTGCATTCAGAGCAGGTAATTATACTGTTGATTCTGTAATAATAATAAATCTGTCTGACGAATTCCGAGTGTTGTTTTGGTAAAACGGTGACTCTGAATCCTTCCACGAGTCCTTTAATGACTCTCTCGTATCGAACCTCGAGCAGAGGCATTCCGAGTTTGCTTCTAAAAGGACCGCGAGCGAAGGAATCGATAAAGATAATGTGAATATTTCCTCCCATGTCGCCGCATACAAGTTTGGATTCTTCATTAGCATTGCTACTAAACCAGTAGTTCATTGCGGTGATAGGAAAATCGATTGAAGTCATTATCACTCTCAGTTCGAATTTCCTGGCAGACGTGTCGTAAAATCTCAAATCTCTTTCGGTGCTTGAGGTACAAACCACGCTTACGTCAGGAAGAGCCACCATATCTGTGACCCAAGTTTGAGCCACTCTCAAATTGGGACAACCTGACTTTACCGATCTTTCAAAATGTAAATCCAAAGCCCAGTAGTTAATTGTACCGTCCCTGCTACAAGTCATCAGACTACCATCCTGCCAGCTTATGCTACGATCCGGTTTAACCGTGGGGCAATAAGTAATTTTGTTAATAGTGTACCGATGGCGACTTCGTATAAGCGTGGGCAGGGTAGGTATAGGATTCTCCAAAGTCTCAAATTCGCTTTTTATGTCCTTTTGTTGGTAAGCTAAAATCAGGTAGGATACAAACTCATCCCAGTTTACGAAGCCATCGCTACAAATCGATTGTGAGGTTACTTAGTCACCACTTCAATCTCTACCGTTTACTGTTCATCTTCATGAACATAATATCGAACGCCTCATCCTCAAAAGTGACTCTGCAGACGTCCGCGAGAATCTCTCTCAATCTTTTTCCAGTAAATCTCTTCCCCCTTTCCTTGGCGAAAATATCGTATAAATTGTCCAAGTCCTTTTCGTCCAGGAGCTCGTGAAGCTCCACTTGCCGTTCTTTTTTGGAGTCATGAGTTGAAGTTGTAGCAGTATCCGTCATCGTGCGAGCAACAGGTAAAAAAAATCGATATCACCATGGAAGTGTTAGTGTAAATTATGAAAGTACAAATCACGAAACAAACAGGCAGGAACAGGTGTCAAATTATTTAGATAGTTTTGATGCTTGGCATATATTTACTTCTTTTTTGAGAAGGTATACCCCAGCAGCAACTTTGCAATTATATCTCCAAAATTGTCCATCGGCGACTCAAAATTTACCTTTAGTTGCAAGGTATCAAAAAACTAAAATATATGAAGGTGGCCCATAAAAAGCCGGACAGTTTTCTTTTTTGTATATCTTCGTTAGTTTTTGTGCGATATTTTTTAGTTTTATACTCGACGTAGCTGAAGGTTGAGATCGTCGATACCATTCATTGGATTTGAATTCGCACCATAGTGTCGTTCCTAAGGACTTTCACTTAACACCATTATTTAGGCCAATGGGGTTTCGTTACCCTTTGACACATGACAGTGGCGTTTAGACAGGATTGAGAGTCGTTCTTTCCTCTTTACAAAATGTCCTTCAAAATGAAAATTAATCCATCCCTCAATTTTTTGTGAATTTTCCTCCAAAGCTCTAAATCGCATAATTTGCAAGAAAAAGTACAGAGACGATGAAAGCTCTGTAGGCATTTTTGATTTAAGTTGTAAACTAAGCAGATTCATCTGCATTTTTAGTTTAAGTTATAAATTAAGCTAATAATCTGCATAATTTACAACTTAAACAAAAATGACTAGCGAGTTTTCATCGACTCTGTACTTTTTGTTGCCAATTATGCGATTTAGAGCCTTGGAACAAAATTCACAAAAAATTTAGAGAAGGATTAATTTTCATTTTGAAGGACATTTTGGAAAGAGGAAAGAACGACCTTGAATCCTGTCTAAACGCCACTTTGATATGTCAATGGGTAACGAAACCCCATTGGCCTAAATAATGGTGTTAAATTAACGTCCTTATGAAGGACACTGATGGTGCGAATTCAAATTCAATGAGTGGTATCGACGAACTCAACCTTCAGCTACGTCGAGTATAAAACTAAAAAACATTGCACAAAACCTAACGAAGATATACAAAAAAGAAAACTGTCTGTTTTTTTATGGACCACCTTTATATTTGCCTAAAATAAATTTACAAAGGGCTTACGATGTATTTAGTTCTAATTGTGCTTAGTATAAGTACTTTGTCATAATTTGTCACCAATAATTAATTATTAAGAAATAATTAGGTGTATACTGTGTCAAAATATCAGTACACCTACGATTCAATATTTGTAAATCTATTAAATTTTAGGGAAATTAAGGCTACTAAAAAGTAAAGTTTAGAGTCACCATTACACAAGAGCTGTTGCTCACACACAAATAGCGAATATTTTAACATTTAGGAACTTTCTTGTTGCAAATTTTATGCAAAACATTTCAGTTGTCGTCCGATGAACTGTTCGGAGATGATTTCACGTGATTTCAAAAATTTTCATTAATTTTACCATGTAGGTTGTACAAACATAAATACTTAAAGTACGGCTTTATTTTTGCTTTTAGGGGGTTATATGCACGAATTAATTTAGTAAAAAAATTAGTTTTCTTTCCAAAGAGACATTAAACTCATTAAAATTTAAACTTTCCTGAAAATCGCACGATACTAATCATTAGCCAATAGAAAAATTCATTTCTGTGTGTTTACCAATGCAACTCGAGGATTTCCTGGAAATTTTTGATACCTACCTAGACCAACCTAAACGAAATTAATAAGTGGAAATTTTTATGTCAAATTAAATGTCAAAAATCATTTCTGTTCAATTTCTGTGGCTGTATCGTTGCTATTTTCTTACCGAATCTGCATTCGAGCATTAATTCATTTCCTGGAAATTTTAGTCGTGCATCCCAACAACGTAATCGAGCCCTCGTGTTCCACTCGGGCCGATTAATACGTTGTTGGAATGCACTCCAAAAATTTCCGGAAAGAAATGCTCTTATGAGATTATAAGTGATTATTTTATTCATTAAGTATTGAACCAATCCGAAGGAGCATTTAGCATACCAGTAATCCTGATTACAGTGATAAGACTACAACGTCAACTTGACACTACTTACTCAATACTTTAATTTATAAAATAATCTGCAAAATACGATTCGTAGTCTCTTGGTTGCCTTGTTGAGTCCTCATGGATGCACTACTTGTCAAATGGTAAATTTTTTTCGGCCAAAGAGGACTCGAGCGAGCTCTCGTCCTCTTTTTAGCCGAAAAAAATCTACCATTTTGACTCGTAGTTGACAGCCATTCGGACGTCAAAACCCGCGGCAATCAAGAGACTACTCGTCGTATTACTATTGATTATTTACTTCTGTAAACTGGATGTATCTTTTTGTCACATCACTTATTTTAAAATTTTAAATGTTTAAACAGGGTTTACCCCATTTTTCAAATCACCGTAAGAAAGGCCTTTAAATTATGGTTTTAAAAATGCGCCATTTAGGAAAAAGAGACAAAAATGAGAAACTTAAAAAAACATTAAAAATACGCCACAGCCTGGAAATATTAAAATTTGAAATTTTCTAAAACTGCAACTGCCCATAAAATACGAAGTGGGCATCTTATATAAATTTGCACTATTTGTCCCAATTCTTATTCCTCTTCAATGTCATATGCTCCAGTTTTAAAACAAAATACAAAATTTTCTTTAATTTTGCCCCGTATAACTTGTCATATTTAGTATTCCATGAGGCTAACGGTCTTATTTTAGACTTCGGGCGGTCAGAGATGAGGTCGTTTAATTAAATTCTCTTTCCAAAAAGATCTTAAAAACTCATTTCTAAGATTTCGTTTTTAAGTTACAACTTGAAAAGGTAAAATTTAAAATTTTCTAAGGAGCTAATTCTAAGTTGGTACTTATGTCATGACGTAATGACACAACTCTGATTATTGCATAACTCAGAAGAGGTCGCTAGTAGTAAGGTTTTGCAGAGCTCTACATTATTATTTGGCGGCAGCCATTTTGAACAACCACAGTTTAAATTGTCATTTGTCACTCGACCGGCGCTGACGGGTGATATTAAAGTCACGTTGCCTGCCTTACCGTTTCATCAATCTAATAATGTAGAAGTCTGTAAAACCGTTCTAATAGCGACCTCTTCTGAGTTCTGCACGAATCAGACTTGTGTCATAACATAAACGAACTTAGAATTAGCCCCTAAAACTCAACTCGCCATAAAATCCGAATGGGGCCTCTTAAATAAACGCTGTTTGCACTATTTTTCCTCAACTTGTATTCCACTTTATTCAACTCTTAAAAAATTCAAGATTTTCATTAATTTTTGCTGTCAGATTTTGTAAATTTAAAGTATTCCGTCAAGCTAACGGTTTTATTTTAGACTTCATCAGGCGGTCAGAAATGAGTTAGTTTTAGTAGAAAATTAAATTTTCTTTTCAAAGCGACCTTAAGAACACTTATTTTTGAAGTCTCGCTTTTAAATTACCTAACAAGTTAAAGTTTTCTGGTCATAAAATACGACCAATCGGAGTCTTTCGTTGACAGGAGAGTGTGTCAACAGGTAAAAAATGGCAGCAGAGAAGCGGCTGGAACCTCCCCAACGCGTGGGTCTTTGATTTCAGGGACTTCTGTTTAAGATTCTAAAGTTGATATGCCTAAATGGCACTTCCCGTTGACCAATTGCTCCCAAAAGCCTTTCAGCTCTTCAACGGGTCACCTCACCTCCATTTACCAAATTTCGGGCAAATCGATCCACTAGTTTGGGCTATAAAGTGGTTTCAGTGTTATTACAAAATTTCGATTTTTCTACCCAAAGGGTTCTAAATGCGAATCAATTTTGTCTCATTTAAAACCAGAAATTGAAGACCTTTCTGATGGTGACCTCGATAGTGACAATAAATCTTTCAAAAACTTGTTTTGGATGGGTAAATTAGAGAATAATTTTAAATTTCGAAATTGGTGTGCCAAAACGGCACTTTCCGTGGGCCGATTGAATCCAAAATTTGTTCACCTCTTCGACGTGTAATACAATCCCCTTGTGCAAAATTTCAGCCAAATCGGTTCAGGGGCTTGGGCTGTACCGCGATTTTAAAGTCCGATAAAAATCAATTTTTTTTTTATTTTTGGTCGAAAAGGCACTAAGAATGAATGCATTTTTAGAAGCAGAATTTGAAGGCCTTTCCTATCGTGACGTGAAAAATGGGGGTTTGCATTTAAAATTTAAAAGTTGATGTGCCAAAATGGCATTTCTGGTTGCACGATTGGCTCCAAAAGCTTTTCAGATCTAAGTTGGGTTATCACATGCACACGTACCAAATTTCAGCTAAATCTGTCGAGTAGTTTGGGCTGTGGCGTGTTTACGAACGTACGTACGAACGTACGTACGAACGTACGTACGAACGTACGTACATACATACAGACACATTTTAAAAACCACTTTTTTGGGCTCCTGAGACCTCAAAACGTATAGATCCGGTCTTATCTCGAATTCGAAAATTTTAGTGATTGCAGTAACCTCCCTTTTTTTTAAATGGTGGAGTGGAGTGGGGAGGTTAAAAAATCGATATCACCATGGAAGTAGTTTAGTACAAACAGGTGCTTTAAAATGGATCCCATGTACTTAGCTTTGAGCTTATTTCGTCGTAGACACTACGAAAAATGTGCGGAAACTTGTACGGAAATCCTCGAAAAACAGCCTCTGGATCAAGCCGCTTGGACTTTGAAAATGCGAGCCCTCACTCTGCGCGTTTACGTGGACGATATCGAAAGTGAGGAGTTCCAAGAAGTGGATTTTTTGGACGATACTGCAATTGCTACTGCCCCTCGCCCTGGCACTTCAATTAAATCAGCAATCCCACCATCCACTTCAGCTTTAAAGTTAGTAAATTAAATTTTTGCACGACTTACATAAAAAGCGAAATTTTACTCTCTCAAAAGGGGGACTAAAACGTTACTTTTACTCACTCAAATTTTAGGAAGAAAAAGTTGACTTATTAACAAATTATTTTGTAAGGATTTTTAAGATTAACGGCTTTCGGTCGTGCAAAAAATAGCGTATATAACACTGGACTAAAGTATATTAAAAATTTTAAAAAATATATCCATCTCAATTGTCCACAAGAAGTGTGCGGGGGCTCCTTTGTTACCATCGGCATGACATGTTTTAATCGCGTTTTTCTTGAAAACAGTTGACCGTATGACTTAGCATCAAGAGTACCTTTTTATGTAGAATTGTTTGGCGAACAGTTTTCTGAAGTCACCGCAGAACCAAAATTTCGTCATTCTCGCTCAAACCGGTTCAAAAATAATTAATAAATACCTGTTTTTGAGAGACAAATTTTAAGGCCTGTAGCGCCCCCAGGAGGCCCCTTCGGACATTTTCTCATATAAACTTTTCTTCCTATTTTTAGGTGTAGAATCACCCCCCAAAATATTGTGACGTTATTTCGGGACACCCTGTATAATACAGAGATACGGCAATATTTTAACCACGTATTATCCGCAAAAACACAAGACGAAAATTCCCGCGAAAGCTTTTCCTAAGGTCTTTAATAACGGAGGTAGGGGTGGCCAAATTGGAGGGATATGGATAACGTTTTAGGGCCTCGCGCGTACCACATTGAAGGCGATGTGAAAGGAAAGGAGTGCCCAAATGAAAAAAAATTAAGAGACAGAAAATTTTCCAAATGAAATGTGCTACCTGAAAACACTAGCAAATTTAGTGATAATTCAATCGCTGTATCTTTTCTAATTGAATTTAACAGTAGCTGCAGATGAAAAACCATTTTCCTCTTTGTCGTTCTTGGTGAAATTTTTACTTGTTGTGTCTAATAATAAGATAAACGTATAGCGAAAAAATAATTTATTAATTAAAATCATTTCCGGAGTTATTTTAAAAAAAAACGTTATCCATCCCTCCTCTTTGGTCAGCCCTACCTCCGTTATTAATGACCTTAGGGAAAACTTTCTCAGGAATTTTCGTCCTGTATTTTACGTGGTTAAAATATTGCCATATGTTTCTGTTACACCCTGCATACTATTTGTTTAATAAAAATTCGAATAGTTCCAGGCCGAGGACTTCAACAGGACGTCCAATTTCAGGCGTGGCTCGTCCTGCTACTCAGGCACGTCCAGGCTCTGCTTTAGATCGTTTAAAAACAGCTCGACCAATTACCACTCAAACTGCAAGAGCTGTACGTTTAGGCACCGCCGCAATTTACAGCCAAAAGCAAGGCCCCTTCATTCAAATTTCTCGCCTAAACATTTCTAAATATGCGAAAAACCAGAACGTGGCCAAGCCTCTCTTTGAATACCTCTTCTACTGCGAGGGCGACGTAAGAAACGCGATGGAAGTAGCAGTTCAAGCCACTAAAACTTGCGATTTCAAGGACTGGTGGTGGAAAGTCCAGCTAGCCAAGTGCTACATAATTTTAAATTTAATTCGAGATTCCGAACAACAAATGAGAAGCGCGTTAAAGCAGCAGCACCACGTGGAAGCTTTCATCAGACTAGCTCGGATTTATCTTCGTTTAGGTATTATGCAAGAATTTTTATCATTTACACGCCTCGTTTTCCTACGAAAGCGCTGGAGGGCCACATTACACATAGTGACTGTACTTAAAAAAATAACATATTTTTTAAGTGTAAATTTACAGTCACTATGTGTAAATTTACAGATGGTAAGGGTAAATTTACAGATAGTAAGTGCAAATTTACATACAGGGTGAGTCTGAAAGGCTCCACATCCTTTATACCACAGAATCTACTGTTCAAATGATGAAGCTTGGTGCAAAATTATTGGTCAATTCAATTGTGATTCCTCTTGATGTTATAAGCCGCCAAAGATCTTCATTTTTAAACGTTCTTTTTAAATATCTGTCGAAAGGTAGTATCGTAGGATTTTGAATTTTTGCACAGCATTGTTACAGACCAAGAAGCAACTGCTGATGTGATGGTACTTAAGACATTATCCAAAAAGCGAATCTCTGTTATACAGGGTGGCCCCGATGTTGTTTGCCATTGAACTTTTTTATGTTTGAAAATATTGCTAATTTGCCTATGCGGCCGTATTCCCCGTTCAATTCTAAAACTTTTTTAGCTCTTAAAATTTTTCGCAAAAGCTAACCACTCACGAGAAAAATTGAAAAAACCGAAAACATGATGCATGTAATCACCTTAAAACCAATGATGAGTCTACCTTATAAAGAAGTGAAATTACCATCAATGTTTTTTCTTCAGTTGTGAGCAATGGTTCTGGGCACAGATGTAGGACAACACCTTCAATGCAAAACAACATTTGAAATGTGATGCGTGTCAACGTACGCTTGGATTTTTATTGAAATTGTAGGTTTATCACGATAATCATGTTTTCGGTTTTTTCAATTTTCCTCGTGAGTGGTTAGCTTTTTCGAAAAATTTTAACAGCCAAAAAAGTTTTAGAATGGAACGGGAAATACGACCGCATAGGCAAATTAGCAATATTTTCAAACATAAAAAAGTTCAAGGGCAAATAACATCGGGGCCACCCTGTATAACAGGGATCCGCTTTTTTGGATAATGTCTTAAGTACCATCAGTAGTTGTATCTTGGTCTGTAACAATGCTGTGGAAAAATTCAAAATCCTACGATACACTTTTCGAAAGATATTTAAAAAGAACGTTTAAAAATGAAGATCTTTGGCGGTTTATAACATCAAGAGGAATCACAATTGACAAATAATTTTTGCACCAAGCTTCATCAGTTGAACAGTAGATTCTGTGGTATAAAGAATGTGGAGTCTTTCAGATTCACCCTGTATAGTAACTGTAAATTTACAGTATGCTGCTGTACTACTGTAAGTGGAAATTTACAGATAGTATTATTTGTGTATTAAGGAAGCTATTACCTGTACCTTCTTTTGAAACTAGTCAACAGATCGTAGCGGAGCTTGATGTTTTAATTTAGATTGATTTTATCATCTAATAAGGGAGGTGAAATTTAGGGGTTGAAAGTTGAAACTGGACATCTCCTCAAGCAACTGATAGCTATGGTCTGTCCGGGATCCACACGACCGGGATTCACCCTATTTCCATGGTGAATCATTGTTGTCAACAATGAATCGCCATGGAAATCGGGTGAATCTCGGTCGTGTGGATCCCGGACAGATTATAGGTACCTATAGTTATATCGACTATCTCTAATATTACAATTACTGTCTGTAAATTTACACTTACTATCTGTAAATTTACACGTAGTAACTGTAAATTTACACGTAGTAACTGTAAATTTACACTTAAAAGAATAACTCATGTGGCCATCCAGCGCTTTCGTATTTTCCTACGGAAGTCTTGAAGTGCCACGGCACATATAAAAAAATGGGACAATTGCAACTTGGCAGCTCGCACTTGCGACTTGATATCTAGCAATTGCGACTTAATAACTCGCAATTGCGACTTGGCAACTCGCAGTTGCGACTTTGCATTTCGCAATCATGATTTAGCAACTCGCAATTGCGGCTTTGCAACAATTGCGATTTTGTATCTGGCAGTTGTCACTTTGTAACCTTACATTAAGGGAGAGTGGTAGAATGGCGGCCACATGGGTAATGGCCGGAGAAATCATTTCTCTTATGCTGCTCCCCATAAGTGAAGTGTAATGGCGACCAATTTTGTCACTGCAATTTTCAATATTTCAATACTGGAAAGCCAGTGAATCACTTATTGCATTACTCAAACTTAAATATTAACGCCACAACTAGTGAAAAGGCTTAGGGGACCGCAATCCCTCACTCTCCCCTACTCATTTCTTGTGTCTCTTTCCTTCCAGTTAGCAGTAAACTAATTTGCTTCTCGAAATTGCGAGTTGCAAAGTTGTCAAGTCGCAATTGCGTGTTACGCAGTCGCAATTGCGCGTGTTACGCAGTCGCAATTGCGCGTGTTACGAAGTCGCAATTGCGTGTTACGCGGTCGCAATTGTGTGTTACGAAGTCGCAATTGCCCATTTTTTTAAATGTACAGTGGCACTTCAGGGCTTCCGTATTTTCCTAGACCAGCCATTATCGGCGACGGAAATTTGTAAGGCGGGTCTGGAAATTTTTCCCAATGATGTATCGATAATGACGGAGTTGGCTCGCCTGTACGAAGCCCTGAACGAAACCACTTCGTCTGTGAAATATTACAGAAATATTGTGATTGAGGATGCCATGAACACCGAAGCGATTGCTTCCATCGGAATGTACCATTTCTACAACAATCAGCCGGAGTTAGCGTTGAGATATTACAGGTCCGGGTCAAATTTTTAATGGTTCTTAATAATTTCTTGCAGACGGGTGTTGGCCATGGGTGCTCACTCGGCGGAACTGTACAATAATTTGGGATTGTGCTGCTTGTACGCCCAGCAGCTGGATTTGACTTTGGCTTGTTTTCAGAGGGCTTTAGATCTCGCCATTGATCCTCTTGTAAAAGCTGAAGTGTGGTACAATTTGTCACATTTGGCTATCGTAAGTATCAATTAATATCAGTCAAACCAAATATTTGTGTTGATAAGTAGGACACATTTGCTTCACTTTTATCGAAATTGAAAAAGGGATTAATCAAATCGTTGTCAGTCGGTGACTTGTGTAATGACATCAGTAAATAACTTAAGGAATTTTTGGACAATTATTCAATTTTTTAAATTCCATTAGTTTAAAGAGGCTCTTGACCCTGAGTAACGCACCGTCATCATCCGTGAAATCACGCTTAATTTGTATGAAACATCCTACGTTAATCTCAATTAATAAAACAAAAGAACAAAGACATTTTTTGTCAGTTCATTCTTTGTTTTAAACGGCCCTTTATATTAATTTTTTTAAATGTGAATTTCTCATTCAGGACCAGAGCTAAGGATTAAGAGAATCTTCTTCGGCAAGACACCTTCACATATATCCTTGGTTTACCTTTATAATATCCTTCGAATAGCCTCAGATTAACCTAAGATAACGCTTTAATCATCCAATGGACTTCCCCAGACTTCCTTTGGAGGAAATTTTCGTGGTCTGTCTTAAGAAAATCTCGGATCACCTCGAAATAACCTGAAATTTCCCAAGACAACTTTCTCGGATTATCTCAAATTTCGAGATTTCCTCTGGAGAAACTTATACAGGGTGATTCACGAAGACCGTTCATTAGAAACTTTTGGGGATCCACTTGTACTAGAATTTTGAAATTTGGTACTATCCCATAATCGCCCACGCACACCAAAAGCTAAATATTTTCAAGGCCCTAGGCCCTAGCATAGCACTTCCGTTTTTAAGACCTCAAACCCTCGAATTTGTCTCATAATTGTGAGTTTATCGCACCCACTTTTTGCCTAACTAACGTCACCGTTTTTGACATTTGTCAAAATATGTATCAAAAAATTGATCTGCGATCCGCAATAGAAAAATTTATACGTTCCGAATGTTCCAAATCGGTTCACGGGCTTGGGCTGTACCGCGATTTGAATGTCCGATTAAAATCTCGAATTTTTTAGTTTTTTGTCAAAAGGGCACTGAGAGTAAACACATCTTTGGAAGCAGAATTTGAAGGCCTTTTTTATAGTGACGTGAAAAATGAGGGTTTGCATTTAAAATTTAAAAGTTGATGTGCCAAAGTGATATTTCCGGTTGCATGATTAGCTCCAAAGGCTTTTCCGATCAAAGTTGGGTTATGAGATGCCCACGTACCAAATTTCAGCCAAATCGGTCTAGTAGTTTTGGCTGTGGCTTGTTACAAATTTTTAAAATCATTTAAAAGTTCCTGAGACCTCAAAACGTGAAGATCTGTTATCGCAAATTCGAAAATTTTACTGATTGCAGTAACCTCTCTGTTTTAACTTCTACGCTCCGCGGAGCAGTTACTGGAATCGATCGAAAAATTCAGAAAAATCGAATCGCAAAAACATCAAATGTTTACGTTTTAGGGTACTGGGAACCCAAAAAAGTGGTTTTTGAAAAAATATATGTGTGCCTGTAAACACCCTACAGCCTAGACTACTTAACCGATCTGGCTGAAATTTGGGATGTGTACATTTTACAGATTTCCGAGGAGCTGAAAAGGCTTTCGGCTAAATCGGCCAACAGGAAATGCCATATTGGCACATCAACCCCCATCAACCCCTATCAAACCCTTATCTTTTATCTTTCGCGTCCCCATATGAAAGCTCTTCCAATTGTGTTTCTGAAAATGCATTCACACTTGGTGCCCTTTTTTCCAAAGATCGGTGCCGTGATAAAAACCTGTGTATAACTGTATACAGAGTGGGTAATTTTTCGATGCTCACCATTGGGATCTCGAAAACCATAAGAGATAGAGAGTACCTAAGTTAAATTAGAGAAAAAGTTGCACCATTTCTTGGCGATTAAGAAACTGAAGAGAGTTTCCTGAGATCTTGCGTCGTTCCGGAGTTATCTTAAAAAAACTGAAAATTGAGATTTCAAAGAAAAATTCATATCTTTCTTACGATTGATGTTACTTTAATGACAGTTGGCACTTTTATATTTTTGACAGCTGTGAATTGAATGGCGTTGTCAGAAATTTCCTAAGTTTTGTGTCATTATCAGTCCTCCAGTAATTTAATTCCAAGTACGAAGATGTATCGAAGAAAAGGACGGGATCGTTGATGAACTGAAGATTAAACTATTGCAGTTTATACCAACGTTTCGTTAGCATTTATTCTAGCTTCTTCAGGGTCTAGCGAAACGTTGGTATAAACTGCAATAATTTAATCTTCATTTCATCAACGATCCTGTCCTTTTCTTCGATACATCTTCGTACTTGGAATTGTCAGAAATTTTCTAGGCCTTCTAGATTTTTAGTAACGGTAGTCAACTTTTGATTCTCTTATGGCCGCCATATTGAATTTTGACACCATCGGACACGCAAAAAAATTAGCAAAAACGTTATCAAAATGGACTTTTTTGACAGACCGTCAAAATTTAAAATTGATATGACTAATTTATTATAAAATCAGCCCAAACTTGCGAATAGAATTTCAAAAAAGGACACAAACTTTTTTCACCTCTTATGACGTCAAAAGCAATTCAATTTCGAACGATAATAAAATAGATCTAGAAGTCGTGTCACGCGAACTGTGACATGTTTTTTCAAAAATGTTCATGCTAGTAACATTTTTGAAAAGCTAATTTTTTTACGTATTTAATGGCTTTAAAATACAATATGGCGGCCGTAAGAAATAAGAAAGTTGACTGTCGCAACTCAAAATCTAGAAAGTAAAAAAAAATTTTAATGGCGCCATCGAATGCCCCATACTGAATAATGCAAACGTGCCAAGTTTCGTCGAAATCGTTCCATTAATGGCGACGCAATTAAATTTTATCTTAAATGCAATGTTTCAATTTTACGCCAATATCTTCAAAAGTAGTCAAGATATTCAAGATATCTCTTCAGATTATTATTCTGCATAAAATCGTGCAACTTTTCTCTAATTTAACATACTCTCTACATCTTATGGTTTCCGAGATCCCAATGGTGAGCATCGAAAAATTAACCCCACCCTGTATTTTTTTCACCGAATTTGATAAGCTGATTTTTTACAACTACTATTTTTTTGAAAAATGTAATTTTAGTGGCAAAAGGGCCCTTTTTTGAATTTTTCTTAGCAAAAAGCTTTTTCTTACTATTAATGGATTCGATAGCTGTTGCATTGACGCATCAAAAACCTTAGTGCCATTTTTTCGAAAATTGACATTTTTGAGGTGAAAAACATTTGCATTTAAATTTTAGTAAATGAACGCTGGGCACAATGCGCAACACACCATCAGCGGTCGATATCCGGCCCACGCGCCGACTCGCCAATTTTGGCTTGGTTAAATTTAATTGTTACATTTACAAATTCTGTGAAAAGGTATAGAACTTTCTACCATCTCCGAGACTGAGAATTTTTTTAAGTGGTGAAGTGGAGAGGGGAGGTTAAAATTAAGAAAATTTCCAGGGTTTGTATCAAAATAACCTCAGATTACCCAAAGATGATCTCAGATTCCTCGAATCCTCCGATAATCCAATAAAACTCAGATATCCTCGGGTTACGTCTAATTGTATAGTCAGATTAGCTCAGATATGCCCACATCGTAATACCTAAAAATATCCTTAGATATCCTCGAGACAACCCCATGCATCCTCAGAATTACCTCACTAAACTAATTAATTCGAATTAAAGGCAAATTAAATAAAATTGAATGATAAAGTTAATAAGACGGTAACTTTACGGTTTATTTGTGGCTGTGTGCTAAAAAGTGCCTACTCTAGGAGATATCTCGACGATTTATTTGAAGGCAAATTTTATTTGTATGTCGAGCACGTGCGTGATGAATTCCAGAAGTTTTGGCCACACTAACCTACGTAAGGTTTTGTAAATTAGCAGAGTTATGTAAATTGACGGATGCAACAAAAGATTTTTAGACAATATCAAATGATTTGACATTCCTACTGAAGAAATTTAGCCTTAAATTGATTATAAACAGAGTTGTTGACATAGCAAATAGAACTGGAAATTCTTAGTGGGAATTTATAATTACGAAGGAAACGGATAAGCAAATTAACTTAATGAACATCGATGTCTAATTCGATCGGATGTTCATTTTCCGATGACAAATTATTGCTGATGGACTGTACTTAAAGGTTAAAAAAACATTTATTATTACATTATTACCTGTACCTGAGCAAATAATTAGTAATGAAGCACTTTATTGAGCTATTGATGTCCATGGTCAAATAGTTTGGGAAACGCTTAAGTAATAGTACGCAACATCATCTCATCATATTATTTATTATAAACGGTGTCTCAAGTGTTAATATTTTAATTTGCAGGCAGCCGGCGACGTGGAATTGGCAATGCAATGTCTGAATTTATGTCTTTCATCGGATTCAACGCACGCCTCAGCGTTTAACAATTTGGCAGTTTTGCACCACAAGCTCGGAAGAGTAAATTTGGCGAAGGCGTACCTCACCTCCGCCAAAGGCCTCCAACCCGACCTGCACGAGCCTCAAGTCAATCTAGAATTGTTACAAAATAACTGAAATAAAGAAAAACTTTTTTCGTGCGTAATACAAAAGCCTCCAGGTCTTCAAGCATGCGGATCACCTTTGGCGGGCTGTCTCGCGATTGGCCGAGCCGAGCTGAGGAATGCAGCACTATTTTTTCGATCAAATGATGAAGCGATTTCAGGGAAGAAGTTGTTGTTTAAAGCGATTTTGAACCTTAAGAAAGATGAGACAAAAAACTCAACATATTAAAATCCAACACGCGATAGCCCCCAGGACGAGGCTACTTTAGAATTTCTCCACGAGGAATGCCGCGTTACTCGCGGAATGTAACCTCTAGACGGGTACCAAACACACCTGAGTTTAGTACACTCGGCGTAGGCAATTTACTACGAGAGTACCGAGCTGCCTCGGTTCAGGCATTCAGTAAAATTGCTGCTCGGAGTGTACGGACTAGTTGTCCTGCGGTCGAGTGAAGGTGGAGCCGAGGCGCTGTATATTTTGCAGGCAGAATTCCACTGGTCCAACGCATTCCAATGATGTTTTGCTTCAGAGTGTACCTGACCGCTCCAGAGTTGAAATAGGGAATTTAGTTGAAGAACACCTTCGCCGGTTGGTGGTGGAGCGCTCTTTTGCTTGTTTCAAGCACGTGGATTTGTGCCTTTGGTGCTGTGTTGTGTTTGTGTCACTTTTCTTTTTTCATTCGCTCTAGTGTCAATCGGAGGATTATTCGAAAAGAATGCGGCCTCTGTTGGACCACTTTTTGGATTTATATTTAAACACATGGTAGGATTTTAAAAAAATTTCATTTCTTTCACGCAATAAATTCGATTTTTTTCGTTGTTTAACATGAATAAATATTCATCAAGGAGCGTACTTACAAGTACCTGATTGTTATGAATGGAGTCCCCGCGAGTGACAAAACTTTTACAAATTAACTTTGATTAGTGCATTCTAAGTAGTGTTGTACATATTCAGGTTAGGCATTGCAAAAGCGCCTTTTGCATAATTTCGCCGTCCATAATAATGGTACCAAACATTCCAAGAGAGATTTAAATGTACGGGTAATACGCAACACGACCCAATCCATGTGCACAACCTTGAAATAACTTTGCGTATAAATTCAATGAGAAATTTACCTGATTTTTTACACTTTGATCTCGTGTCAATCTTAATTAATGTGGCGGAAAGCTGTTAAAAGAGGTGGATTTATCATATCCAGATTAATTTGCATATAATCATGCGAGTTTCAGACGAATTGTGACGCAAATCTTGCTTGGAAAAAAATTCCACGACAATTATAAAATTGTTGGGATGCCTTGTCTATGATTAATTTAGAGGATCTGGAAAAATGAACGTAATGACATGATGCAGGATTTTTCAGGTTTAATTCTGAGAAAATTAAATTTTTGTTGTTTTTCTTTAAACCAAAGACCGACTAACTACGGATCTCACGAGTTTGTTGAAAGCAAATACTTAATGCAATAATGATTTATTGCTACCTGGGCTCTTCCATCATTAACCCCAAATCTCCAGGCGACTGCGCATCAAAACGCCTCCTGGTGTTCCTGTTAAAGCAGGAATTTTTTTGCCCGCATTTGTGATGAAATCTATTAGAATTCCTGAAAGCTATTGAAAATCCAAATAACAAATTATAACAAAATTTAACGCATCATTATCAACATTGTAATTTCACTGATGCTCTTATAGGTATGTATGGTATGTATGTATACAGGGTGGTGAAATTTTCGTTGCCCACCATTGAGAACCAGGAAACCATGACAGATCGAGAATAGGTTAAATTAGAAAAAAATCTGAAAATCCCACTTTTTTTAGAGAAAAAAACATATCTTTCTAACCATTCAAATGAAACTTGGGACTTTTATATTTTTGACAGCTGTCAATTCAATGACCTTGACAGAAATTTTCGATGCTTTCAGATTTTGCTTAATGATAGCCAACTTTTTCTTTTCTTATACCCGCCGTGCATTGGATATTAACACCACGGGATACCCCAAAAATTAGCTTTTCAAAAATCTAATCAATGCGAACCTTTTTGAAAAAATATATGAAATCTTGAGTTACACTATGCCAAAACGTAACTTATTTCCGTTGAATTCAATTGTTTGTCAACATGTCATAAGAGACTGAAAAAGTCAGAGACTTTTTTGCAATTTTTTAGGCTGTATTTACAAATTTATTATTCATACAAATTTTCAAATTTTGACGATATGTCAAAAAAGTGTTGCGAGCCATGTTGGATACATTTTTAAAAAGCTAATTTTTTTGTGAATCCAATGGTCTTAAAATCCAATATGGCGCTCGTAACGAGGCTCATAAGACAAAGAAAAGTTGACTGTCGTTGCTCAAAATCTAGAAGCGAGTCTAGAAGCCATAGATTGCTATTAAGTTTACAGCTGTCAAAACTATAAAAGTTCCAAGTTTCATTAAATTACCACCAATCGTTAGAAAGACATGAATTTTTCAGAATTTTTCTTTAAAATCACAATTTCAGTTTTTTCGGAATATCTCAACAACGAATCAAGATAAAAGAGAATCCTTTACAGATTCTTCATCACTTTGAAAAAGCGCAACTTTTTTCTAATTTGACGTATTCTCCATCTCTTATGGTTTCCGAGCCCCCAATGATGGGCAACGAACAATTCACCACCCTTGTATACTTTTATCCTCGCTTTTATTCAACACTAATAAATAAATAAACCATTCACCCGTTGTTGCCGGAAACCATAGTCAGTTTTGTTTCATTGTGTAAAAAGCGACGTAAAAAGTCAAAGAATTTGTACTGCAATTCGTAAGTTTTCTTGATTTTTCTGGTAACAATTTATCCCAAAATATTTTCTGGGACAAATCAAAATCAGTATTTCAATCATTTCTTCCGAGTTCTTCTGTATTTGGGAAATTATTAAAAAGGTTATATGAAAAAGGCGAGACACCTTCGCACCTTTTGTTTATTACGAGGTTTATTAATATATTTTGTTGTATTAACACAAATCAGTCATCGCTCGAGTCATCGTCAACCTCGTGTGAAATTTTATATTAATGTTCATTTCTTTATGTCGTAAAATTTAGATATGTCGGATGAAGATTTAAATAAAGCAATATTATCCACTGGGGAAATTATCTCGCTCGGCCTGCGGCCTCTATGAAATAATCTTTTTCTCTCGTGGACAATGAGCCTCATGAATAAAGTGTGCTTAAACTTGTATTAATAAAGGAAAGAGATACAAGTTCTTCTTGCGACAGATAAGGATAGAACTATAAGCAAAGGCTCAGTTACCGTTTTTAACTTAGGCGTCAGCGCAGCAAGTTAATAAAATCGATCGGAAAATCGAATCGCCAAAAACCGAGGGGTTTATCACTCCAAATAATAGTGTCCCAAAGACTACATGTAGCATAAACTACATGAGATTTCAAGAAAACTACATCTTGACTACTACTACTAAACCTCGACTAAACCCCTCGCCAAGAACATTAAATATTTACCTTTTAGGGTCCTGGGAACCTGAAAAAATGGTTTTTGAATAATGTCTGTGTGTCTGGATCATGCTGCAGCTCAAACTATTGAACGTATCGAGATGAAATTTGGTACACATATTCAGTGGGCAATTTGTAGGTGCTGACTAGATTTTGGGCCACGTCGGTTCATGGAAAGTGCCTTTTTGACACATCAACTTAAAAAAATTAAATACAAACTCCAATTTTTATAATCAGGAATTGACCATTTAACCCTTTGAGCCAACTGGGCAATAATTTGAAATTTTGAGAACCATTCGAGATGCATTTTTTATTGTGGATAATCCTCGGAATTCTTGGAGATGTTTAGACACGTTATAAAGAGGGTAATTTCGAGAAAATAAATTGGAAAAGTGGTAAAAAGTAAATTTTTATCACCAATAGAAACTGAGTGTGAATACAAAATTTTCTGGAAATTTTTTGCAAAGACAGAAGGAGGTAAAATTGTGGGATCACTACACCAGCAAAGGTCGGAGTGCCTGTGTCGTTTAGTTTTTGCTTTCTTTTGTTTGTAATTTAAATTTCTCCACAATGGTGAAGTAATAAAATCCGCAGTAACACTAATCGGCGTGGTGCGGATTGAAGCACGTACGGCGAGACGTACGGCCTTGTCAGTCATAACCACCGTCATCTGACTGTTAAGAGGTCATTTGCATTTTCCGAGGGAGTTGCTCTCTTTTAATAAAGGTAAAAACTTAAATCTATTATTATCCATTCCAATGATCTCCTTACGAAATTTGTATTTAGGATTTAATCACAGAAATATCAGAACTTTGCTCTTGTTATTGTTATTTTTGTGTGTAGGCGTAAAACGGTTTTTGGCCGATAAGAAAAGGCGACAAATAGATTATTTTTTATACCTGCACGATTTTTTCTTCAGGAGTGTACGAGGTTTTCGTAGTACCGTGCCCGTAACAGAAAATGTAAATAAGTGTTCAACATATTATTGCTTTAACGACTTATCTTCACTAGGAGAGGCTGTCAATATGCCACCAGACTTCATTAAGTAAACATTTGTGCAAAATGTTTAATAGTTGCATCTTTTCCAATGGGCAGCTGTGCTAAAGGACTGACCCATCAACATTCCAAATATTTTTGCACCTGCCTGGACGGAGCCCCTTTAGTTTTTTTTCAATTCACACACTACGTGGCTCTAGTTCGTTTCCTGCTAATTTGGTGAATAAGTGCAATTGCAGTAACTATTTCTCACGAATTTCTCACTATTACTCACTTTTTATCGTTTTGATTGTTTCTTTCACTTTTTCTAATTAGATTTTAGGAATTAGACGATGCGTTTACGGCTCACATCCCGTCACAACCTAATGCCACAGGAATGCGGCATATTTATCAATAGTAATTATTGTAAATTTTATTGTCTAACACGTGAGTTGTTAGAATTGGGGCACCCCTTTTTGCAACTTAATCTAAAACATACACTCGGTTATCAGCAAGTGGCAAGGCCGGAAAGACCTTATCGTGAAAATTCCTTATTCAAGCAAACAAGATAACGCCTAACCACAGTCAATGCTTACCGATCCTCTTATAAAATTTACGAAGCGACCTGTCGCGATTATAATCCCACATCTGTCCTTAAATGACCCACACAAAAGCGAAATTGCCAATACCATTATGGAAATAACCAGAAAACTTCTTCGTCGACTTAATTAAGCGATAGGAAATATTGCTTGGAGTGTGGGAACTTTGGCCGGAAGCTCGGCAGATTACTTTAAAGTAGATGTTCTCTAATGCAGACTGACTTATTACCTCATTATGTTCCACATTGGCTTTGCTTGTCCTCGTTTATGGCGATGAAATTAACCTGGCCAAGATCGTATTTCAGTACGTCAAATTAGCGAAATCCCAGTTTGGGCAATAGAAAGATTTTCTACAAAGCTGCTCGTTTTCTGCAATTATAAGAGAAGATTTCCTTGAAAATTATTTGATTGAATTGTTTTCGATTACGTGCATAAGAATGAGTTTAATGAGCTTTCAAATTATCTTCCCTTGATGTTAAATTCTTCGTCCATTATAATTTAAGAATATTGATGGTTTCTCATTCCCTGAGAAACCATCAATATTATTATCTTCCTTTGGACATCCTGTGTAAGAATTAGTCAAACAGTTACTTATTATATCTTTGTTGGCACTTCTAACAAGGCTGCACAAAGTTAAGGAACGTCAAGATTAGGATTTGCCCGGCGCATCCACCATTTTTACCCCATTTATAATTCTCGCTTCCAAGCGAGCTTCCAAGTGTTTTAAACTTTTTTATAAAATTTCTAACGGCGCCTTTTAAATACAATAAAATGTAAACAATTTAACTGGCAGAAGGCAAATTTTTGTTCTATTTTGTTCTTAAACAAAAATATAAAGAATTTAAATTAAACTACACAGTTAAAATATCAAAAGATTCAAAGGATAGAATTTCAGAGGAATATACAGGGTGTCTCAGAGCGTTCGCACCACCTTTTGATGGATTATTCAGCATTAAATTCTAAGTCTAAGCGAAAAGCACCCGGAATTTAAAATAAATCAATATCTGCCCTCTGAACGTTGCGCTAATAGCGAGAAGGCAATGAAGAATATTTTACGCACTTATCTAACGAACAGCAAGTCATTTTAACCTCCCCAACTCCAACAAAATTTTAAAAAAATGGGAGGTTACTGCAATCACTAAAATTTTCGAATTCGAGATAGCACCAGATCTTCACGTTTTGAGGTCTCAGGAACCCAAAAAAGCGGTTTTCAAAATGTGTCTGTGTGTGTGTACGTACGTACGTACGTTTGTAAACACGCCACAGCCAAACTACTAAACCGATTTGTCTGAAATTTGGTGCGTAGGCATCTCATAACCCAACTTAGATCTGAAAAGCTTTTGGAGCCAAATGTGCAACTAGAAATGCCATTTTGGCACATCAACTTTTAAATTTTAAATGCAAACCCCCATTTTTCACGTCACGATAGGAAAGGCCTTCAAATTCTGCTTCTAAAAATGCATTCATTCTTAGTGCCCTTTTGACCAAAAATTTAAAAAAAAATGATTTTTATCGGACTTTTAAATCGCGGTACAGCCCAAGCCCCTGAACCGATTTGGCTGAAATTTTGCACATGGGCATTGTATTGCACGTCGAAGAGCTGAACAAATTTTGGATTCAATCGGCCCACGGAAAGTGCCGTTTTGGCACACCAATTTCCAACTTTAAAATTATTCACTCATTTAACCATCCAAAACAAGTTTTTGAAAGATTTATTGTCACAATCAGAAAGGTCTTCAAATTCTGGTTTTAAATAAGACAAAATTCGTTCGCATTTAGTGCTCTTTGGGTCAAAAAATCGAAATTTTGTAGTACCACTAAAAATACATTATAGCCCAGATTAGTGAATCGATTTGGCTGAAATTTGCTACATGGAGATTGGGTGACCCGTTGAAGACCTGAAAGGATTTTGGAAGCAATTGGTCCACGGGAAGTGCCATTTAAGCATATCAACTTTAAATTTTAAAGCAAGGCCTCCTTTTTTATGTCGCCATTAGAAAGACGATCAAATTCTGGTTCTAAAAATATATTCACAGTTTCTACCATTTCAGTGGAAAATAGAGAAAAAATTCTTTCTCATTGAAAGGGAGCGGGCTGACAGTGGATGACAAATTCTGTTGAATTGACTACTATCTACACAGAATACAAAGATCCACGCGATGGGGAGGTTCCAGCCGCTTCTCTGCTGCATTTTTTCGTATAAATAATTGTTGTTTTGCTAAATTATATGATATTTTCATTTTGATTCATAAAATTTTTGGGGGTGGATGTATCCGATTCCAACTCGGATTCCAACCTTACGAAACAAAATTTTTTGAGTGTAAGTGAAATAAACGATTAGTGTTAAGCGATTAAAATGGGCATTATATTAACATAGTGAGTAAACAAGTAATAATGAGATTTATAAACAATATAATCCTATATTCAAATTAGATAAAAGCCCGTGATTCAGAAGTAAGAAATCATGAAGCAACCTCGCAGCACCTTAACTTCTTTTAAGTATTGGCTATTGGGCGCGGAATGAATAGTGTTACAAGATGCTGATACTTGCATTAATAAAGGATGCAAATATAAGTTTTTCATGCACTAGAAAAGGATACAACTATAAGCAAAAGCTTTGTTACCGTTTATTCATACCGGCCATTGGTTCGTATATGAATAAAATGTTATAAAGATGCTCACACTTGCATTAAATCATTAATAAAGGATGCAAAACACGTTCCCCGTGCACGAGAAAAGGATAGAATTATAAGCCGGCCAATGGCCGGTATGAATAAACGGTAACAAAGCTTTTACTTACAGTTCTATCCTTTTCTCGTGCACGAAAAACTTGTATTTGCATCCTTTGTTAATGTGAGTGTTTATACCGGCCATTGTGTCAACTATTGCCACGTTAATGTAAAAAATCATTTGATTTTACTGCATTAGTTAAATCGTTACTATGGTTTTCTCGAGGGTTTTCTCTAGACTACGATGCCACGTTTTCGCAATGAATAATAATTAGAAAACGAAACATTTATTGGGTTGAATGAATAATGAGTTACAAGATGCTTAAACTCGCATTAATAAAGGATAGAAATACACATTTGTCTTGCATAAGATAGGGATAGAACTATGAGCAAATGCTCAGTTACCGTTTATTCGTACGAACCATTGGTTGGTATGAATAAAGTGTTACAAGATGCTCATACTTGCATTAATAAAGGATGCAAATATAAGATTTTCGTGCACGAGAAAAGGATAGAACTATGAGCAAAGGCTTTGTTACCGTTTATTCATGCCGGCCATTGGCCGGTATGAATAAACGGTAACAAAGCTCTTGCTTATATTTCTATCCTTTTCTCGTACACGAAAAACTTGTATTTGCATCATTTGTTAATGTGAGTATGAGCATCTTGTAACACTTTATTCATACCAGCCATTGTCTAATAAATTAATGGCCGGTATGAATAAACGGTAGCAAAGCTTTTGCTCATAGTGCTATCCTTTTCTCGTGCACGAAAAAGTTATATTTGCATCCTTTATTAATGCAAGTATGAGCATCTTGTAACACTTTATTCATTCCACCCAATGGCCGGTATGAATAAACGGTAACAAAGCCTTTGCTCGTAGTTCTATCCTTTTCTCGTGCACGAAAATCTCTTATTTGCATCCTTTATTAATGCAAGTATGAGCATTTTGTAACACTTTATTCATACCAGCCAATATCTCGAGAACGAGTTCAGTAACCTTTGATGAAAACCATACCAAATTGTTCTTCAGTATTCATTCTATACATATAAAAATTAACAAAGCAATGGTACCATTTTTTCCAAACTCTTTTGAAGTCTTAGTTAGCGATATTTAGAGAATCGTTTTGAGCAGCTTAACGAAAATTCACACACGTGGGTTTCAATTTATTGCCCATCGAATGAAAATATTTTTAGCAATGACGCTCTTCCGGTTATACCGGAAGTGGCCGCCATCTGTGTTATTTTAAATGGGAAGCCTATGTTTTGACTCTAGATTCGGATTGGCCTCTTAATTGGCAATAGAAAAACTTGTATCTTCCAGACGGTTGAAGATTAAGAAATCAAACTTGGAGGGTTGAAGGTAAAGTTTGTCAAGAAATAATTGAACAGCCATAAAGACAAACCTTTTAACTTAAGCCGACCGCCCGTTGAGGTTGACAATGCAGGGGAATTCCCTCCATAAATCTTTCTACACAGCCCAAGTGTTTAACTACGAGAGCGCCGTACAAGATTTTATGAGGGAATTCCCCTGCATTGTCAACCTCAACGGGCGGTCGACTTAAGTTAAAAGGTTTGTCTTTATGGCTGTTCAATTATTTCTTGGCAAAGTATACAAGGTTTGAGCTTTCGGCTGATGGCTCATTCGCTTTTGGTGACATAACAATGGCAGGTAGGAAATAGTCGGAAATAGTGCAACATAAAATTATCTTACGAAGTAATTCAGAGCTGAAATCTGATTGGTTCCTTTTAAATCTGTTATAGGTAACTCGAGAACTATTGGACCCTTGAAAATTTTCAAAAACGCGAATGGATTCAAAATTTAATCCTGAATGCTCCATTATAATATGGTTCTGAGGGTGTCTCAGAACGCTCGCATCATATTTTAATGAAGTATTAAGGATTTTAAACCAAAATCACGAAAGCAGTAAAAATGTGAAAAACTCCAATTCTTGCGTTAGGTATTTCATCCACTTTTGGAAATAGCCTGAGTTAGCGGTAGTTTGATTTTTTCTCTTTTCGTAACTTTCTCCTCGAGTATTATATAGGTGTGGGTGAGTATACATTAACTGTCAGGACTGAGTTAAGTGGGTGTTTAAAATAATTGTGTTATAATCGCAGCGTTCAGCGTAATTCGTGACCTTGTTTCGCGCTATTCTGAAAAATTGTTTATTGGTGAAGAATTCACGGCTTGAATGAAAATAAAAAATTTTAATGGCAAATTGTCGCCTTGGGCGCATCGGAATGATTTTGTGAAAATTTAGAATAAACAATTTCTCGTCCTGAATAGATTAGATATCAAATTAACCTATAAAGTGGATTTCCTGTTAGCGGCTCGGCGAAAATCAGAAATTCTGTTTGGTAAATGAAATTTTATCGTTTTTTTGGAGTTGCCTCGCGTCTAGTGTCTTTAAAAGGCAGTGGCATAACTGGCTAAACGTGGGATGCTGCATCCATACCCGTTTGTGGACTTGCTTATTTCGCTTGAACGGAATGTCTTGCCATTTTTGTAACAATGGTCGTAGCCAAACCGATCAATGAAACGAACCGATTCATGAGAATTTTTAATCGAATTATTTTGTGGAAGCAAAATGTGAATTTGTACACAAACACACCCAGGCAGATGGTGAGCTCGAAGCGAAGGTCATCTGCATTCCTGGACCAAGGAACGGCGCCCGAAAATTATTGTTATTATATTGAGTGGACCTCAACCCCCCGACGTACTTTACACAAACCGTCTGCGAAGCAGCCAACCATGAATGGAATGCTGAATAATATCACATTAGATGAACCGGTTAAATAAACAAATTAGCCTGCCAGGTAGTGTTTTTCATAAACAACCTACATGTGGACTTAATCGCCGGCCATCTCGCAATTTGTAATTACTACATTGTCCTGTGGCTGGCGCCTCTGCAGATTTTTTCCGACGTCTCTTACACAACCTCTTACGCAAACGATCATTCAAAAAATTTCGATGTCCCCAATAAAACGCGTCTGTTCTTCTCGGAATGCGCTCTAATTTAACGGACAGTTAAAAGGTAACTCACCTCTGATTTATTAGTAATTTGGATGACTTCGACTCCCATTATCGTTTCCTTGGAATTCTTGACATACTTTACTTGAAATCATAGCAAATATTTTTTTATACAGATCAAATTTGCTGAGTGATAAAGAATCAAAATAAAGGTGCAATCGCATTAAATACCTGAATACCTGTTCGATTAATAATTGACGAAATAAGCTACAGGTTACTCATTTGGAAGTGTCGAAATACAAACAAGAATATTTCTAGTGTTTTCATGGTTTTAGTGCCGTAGCTGAATGCGAGGCACTCTTGTTTTAGCTTATTCGCTCGCTCCTCAAGTCTGTCCGTCGGATAACTTGAGAACGAAAGCAGATATCGAGCTGAAATTTTGTGCACGGGTGTATACCCAGAAGGAGTGTATGAGATAAGCCACTATTTTGGGCCAAATATCAGGTTAAATGAAATATTATATCTCTTTTACACCGGCAAAGTCATATTATCAAAAAAAAGAATGAAAATAGGGTACAATGAAGAAGAAAACCCATAGAGGGTATTGAAGTTTATAGGGTCTTGCGTCAAGTTGAAAATAAAGTTCAATTAAGAATAAATGTTCATATCGGACCTAGGGGGTGGGAGTTAGGGGTGAAAAACCGAAAAACTATTAATTTCTATAACTCGAGAACTAGTCTGCACCCGACTCCACTTGTAAGACCAGCAGCCCCGACATTCACATTAACGTAATAAATATCTACAGGGATACACATCGCATTGATATACATCTTCCGGGAGCTTTTAAAGCCTAATGCATCATTAATTGCAAGTTGGTAAACAGATCACAAACGTTTTGAGGTAGTAGTTAGTTCTTTATTTGATGAATAAATACATCGAGTGCTTAGATTTGACAAAAATAGAAGCCCTGTAACATGCTTGGAACGATGCGTATTTGTATTGTGAGGAATTCCAAAGTTGGTGATGTAAATAACAGGTAGTTCACCTTTTCGCGCAATTATCCCTGCTATTTTATGCGTCGTCGTTCGAGAAAAAATATTGTAATTGATCTGCGGTCAAGTTGGTAATTTTCGGTCGACGTTGGAATTCCTGCAATTTCCTGCAGAATCAGATAACGAAAGTTGTTTGTTGAAATTTGATAGTTTGGTTTGTTTTAGGTGAGCGGGCAACCCCCTTGAAGAGATGAGCGGGTCATGCGCGCCGGCCTGTGCACGGTAAGCGCCCCCCTGGCCGCGTGCAGCCCGGCAGCAGCGCTACCCCCTTCGGCCCGTTTTTTGGCGCTCCACCTGCTGCACCAACAGACCCTCTACTTTATAGTACAAGCCAAATCCAGAGTCAGGGAACTTTACCAACAGACATGCCTACACTTTGCCGACCAGGGGATGCAGGACACCGACCTCTTCGGCTTAGCCCTCATTTGCGGTAAATATGGACAAAAATTTAATTAACCAATTAAATTATTTATTTATTATTTTCCTCTATTTCCGCAATACCTACCGTAATTAATACCTACACAGTGCGGTTCAAAAGTTGTTTTCCCCCTTTTCCCCTTTCTAACTCTGTAGTGCAGTGCAGGCGGAAAAACCCTCTAACAGTTACTTTTATTAAATGTTTGTTTGATGCAGAGTGAGGGTGATGTAAAATGTTTTTTTCACTTACTGAATTAAAAATGTCAAAGTTGCGTGTCCGAGTTCTGAATATTTTTCGAACTGCCCTTCCATAGATTTAAATGGGAGGGGGGAAACAACCTCACTGTATACAGAACATCACTCTGAGTAAGATGAATTTTCAAAATTATGTAATAATGCATACATATACATATTATCCGAAGGACTTTTTCCAGGGGGGGCTGAACAATTTTCAGGGGGTGCTAAACCCCCCTAGCCCCCCGACTGGCTACGGCCCTGATTACGCGCAACACGGGCATTCTGTGCGCAGAACACGGGCATTCTGTGCGCAGAACAAGGTCGATTCTATCTCATAGTGAGACATTGTCATTAGGCAAATTTTCCCGATTTTGGGGTTCAAACTACAAATGCTTAGCTGCCATTGGTTCATTTACCAAATTTCCTAGTCGTTAGGCAACAGTCTCGATAATGGAAGAAAACACCAATAAGAGTAAAGCGAGGAGTTAAGTATTTGTGGTTCAAACTATAAAATCGCGAAAATTTACCTATTGTTGAGAATAGCTAATACAGTGGAAGCCGGTTATAGCGACACCGGATATAGCGACGATCCGGTTATAACGACATTTTTTCTTGGTCCCGGCAAATACCTGCAGATCGGGAGCGGTTATAACGACAGTTTTGCTCCGGTCCCTTGAATGTCGCTGTAACCGGATTTCACTTGGAAATACATATTTTAGGAAAAAATTAGGTACTTGGAGGAGAGCACCACAGGAGGTATTGACATTGCAACTTGTGGAATGTGGGTGCACTCTGTAATAAAATAATATCACTGACAACTGTCAAAGTCAAAACATTTATGTACTATGTACGGTAACGTGAGATAATATCTGGAGAGTTCTGGTGTTCCGAGGATACAAACAAATCCATAGCTTTTGAACTAAATCTCGACCCGTTCTATTTTTTTACTTGTTCAAGGGGACACTATAGGGCACATTTTGGGTGCATAAAAGTTCAAAAAAAACTGTCATATTTGACGGAAATATCAATTTCTTGTTTCAAGCATAATTTTCAAGGTCACAGTTTGGATTTAAACACATCTCGTATTAACAGCATAAAAAGGTGGCTACTTTATTTACCTAATCGAATCTTTTCAGAAAAGTTTAAAGTTTAAATATGAAAATATAATTATATTCTAAGGTGGGGCGCCGGCCCCTAAAGTGAAATTTGGCACCCTGTATACAATTGACTTGTAGTATTAACACCACATACGCCAAGTGCCTTTTGGCGTACCAACTATGAAATTTGACTGAATTTTTCTTATCAGCATATGAAAGGTCTTCAAATTCTGTGTGTAACTAAAAATGTATTCACACTTAGCGCCTTTTGGCATAAAATCAAGAAAATCGAAATTTCGAAGCAACAATAAATAACACGCTACATCCAAAACTACTGGATCAATTTGGCTGAAATTTGGTAGGTAGAGATACCATTACCTGTCGAAGAGCCGATTTAATTTTGATGGCAATCGACGAACGACAAGTGCCAATTTGGCTTGTCAACTTTGAAAGAATAATAAACTTCCATTTTCTTTATCGGCACATCAAATACCTTCAAATGTCGTTTCCAAAAATGTATTCAAACTTAATGCCTTTGTGACAAAGTATTTTATCAATGTCATTCGCAGCATGTTTGGAAGTTGTCATAAATGAAAAAGTTGCTCGCTGCATGAAAAATTCAATACAGCAGATTTTTCGGTCGAATTCCAAAGGGCGCACGAAAATTTTCTTGAAGTGAGGATACCTGAGGGGCAAGGCCGGATTAAGAGTTTCATGGGCCCGGGGCTGCCATGTTTTCAGGGGCCCCTTACAATTAAATGAAAAACAAAATTTATAAAGATCTATATTTATTTTTTATATAGGCCAATTTTGAAAATAATCGTTCTGACTCACAATTGGAGATTGGAATTGCTAAAAAAATTCTAAATAGTATATGCACTAAATGCACATTAGGAAAAGTATCAACTAATTTATTTTTCAAAATGTATTTGAAAAAAAATGTAGTGGATTACAAGATTCAATTTTTGAATTCTTAAGCAGTTGGGAAAAAAAGATTTAATAATTTGGGAACAGGAAAACAAATAACTATTTACAGCAGTTGCAATTCCAAGAACCAGAATAATGGAACTCGTATGTCAGGATCGCGGTGCCGGACGCATTGTCAAAAAGCTTTATACAGGGTGTCCCGTAATTAGGCTGCAATATTTTACCAGCGCGTTCTACGATCAAAATTAGGACTAAAAGTTTAGTAAACATTTTTAGAAAAATCGATCCTAAGGGAGCAAGGGCCCCTCAAAGGGGGTAGAAAAAATAGTTAATTCTTCAATTTCTGAGGAACAGCTTACGATAAGGTCACGAAATTTTGAACTTTGTCGTAGGTTTTTGTGCTGAACAAGACTGATGTAATGGTTTTTGGAAAAAGTTTCAAGGACGTGCGTAAATGGAGGGGCCGCGGACATTTTTTTATCGAACTTTTTTGTACGACGTCTTGGGTCAATTATGAACACAAATTTGAACTCCTTGTACATTTTTACGTAAAAAAGGTGCTCTAGTTGAAACTCGATAGCTCAGGCCGTTTTTGAGGGAAATCGATTTGAAGTTCTTTTTCCACGCCGAAAATGTGCAAAATTGATAGGATAGAGTATGGAAAATCCATTTTCTTGTGATTTTCTTTGGAATTTGAAGCATATGAGATGCAAGTAGGTTAAGCTTGTTTGTTTTTTGCTGATCACGCAGTATCTGAAAATTTTAGGTATTTTGAGTGCCACAGTTACCCACTTTTATACCACGAAATTGAACTTTCAAATCGATTTTCCCCGAAAACGGCTTAAGCCATCGAGTTTCAACTAGAGCACATTTTTTACGTAAAAATGTACGAGGAATTCAAATTTGTGCTCACAATTGACCCAAGGTGTCATACAAAAAAGTTCGATACAAAAATGTCCGCGACCCCTTCAATCACGCACGTCCCTGAAGCTTTTACCAAAAACCATTACATTAGTCTTGTTTAGCACAAAAATCTACGACAAAGTTCAAAATTTCGTGACCCTATCGTAAACCACTTCTCAGACATTGAAGAAATAACTATTTTTTCTACCCCCTTTGAGGGGTCCTAGCTTAGGATGTATTTTTCGAAAAATGTTTACCAAACTTTTAGTCCTAATTTTGATCGTAGAACGCATTGGTAAAATATTGCAGCCTAATTGCGGGACACCCTGTATTTATTTATCATTTCCAAACTCCCCAAAAACTTTTTCTCATACTTGAGGAGGCTCTGAACATTTTCTCTCACTGCCAGTCTACCATGGCTCGGGGGGCCCCTCATTTTCTCGAGGCCCGGGGCTTCGGCCCCATAAGCCCCCCCCCGTAATCCAGGCCTGCCGAGGGAATACCGTACGAATCGCTCAGGTCTGTACTTTTAAACAAAAAAAAGAATTGGAAGTATATCTTTGAAACATTACATACCGAGATTAGGCCTGCGACTTTCAATTGATATATCGATATATCGATTATCGATATATCGATATATCGATAAAAGTGTGTTATCGATATACCGAAATATCGATATATCGATATATCGATAAATTATCGATAATATATCGATATATCGGTATATCGATATATCGATATATCGATATATTGATATATCGATATACCGATATATCGATAAGTTATTGATATATCGATATATCGGTATATCGATATACCGGTATATCAATAACCGGTGTCCCGTATATCGATACCTATAATGACACTTCTGAAGTTCTGACTTCTTTTTAATGTAGGAGTAGGTATTCGGCCTGATTCAGTCATTTGTTGACAACTGGCTAACATTGAAATGAATCGACAAAATTGAGGAATCTTTGCGTTGGAGATATCAATATTTTCGTGCAGTGTATAAACAATTAGTATATAAACAATTTAAACAAGTGATGGTAGGAATTATTATACTTATTTAAACGACTTGTAGAAAATTGGACATCGCAACTGATGTTTTTCAAAGCACCCTTGGGTCCATAATCGTTTATTTCGAATCCTACGTTATTTTCCAGGGCACAACGTAAACAATAATGTTTGAGCGCTCCAATCCAATGGATTCAATCAATAATTGATTTCAATATTATTAACTAACTAACATCAAGAAACTACAGAAAAAGGTCTATTACCTATTCATACCTATCTAGCTCTTAAAACTAAGATTACTCGATTACAGATATGATACCACAGTAACGATATCGATACAATAGTATAAGTACCGATAAGGCGATATATCGATAAATCGGTATATTTAGTTATCGGTATATCGATAAATCGGTGTATCGGTATATCGATATATCGATAAATCGGTATATCGATATATCGGTTTATCGATATATCGATATATCGGTTTATCGATATATCGATATATCGATACATCGGTATATCGATATATCGGTATATCGATATATCGATATATCGGTATATCGATTAAATTTTAAATATCGATATTCGATATTCAAATTCCGATATCGCACAGCCCTAACCGAGATATCGCAATGAAAAGTTTCGCATTTTTTCAGTTTTCTCAGTTTTTTTGGAATAAGTTTTGTCTGCCCTGATAAAAAAAGTCATCAATGCCCATTTCAGATGCATCAGAAGAGCAAGACGAACAAAATGCATGCTGGTTTGACCTGGTTCTAAACCATTTTTTTTTCTCAGAAACTAAGCGACTTTTACTCCACTAGTCCTAGAATACCGCCATTAGTTTTTAGACAATGGACAAGGGAAGAATCTCCCTAATGGAGCACCCTGTGGGCAGAGTTCCAGTTTCATCGTTGCGGAGAGGCATCTGGTAGCATCACAGCAGGCCGGGCCAGGTCAATAAAAAATCGAGTCAGCCGTGGGCTAAAAAACGCGACCAAAAAAACAATGCAGAGCCGCGGTTAAAGACAGGTAGCTGATCTCAGCGGTGGGGGGGAGGGCGATCAGGATCATTTGTATACTCGGGGAATGTGCCCGACCCGGTACAGTCGACGGCAAAGATGCAGGGTCGCTTTCGGATGCCTATCTGACAACTTTGATGGATGCTCCTCTATCTAACATTTTCTCCTCATTTTTATTTAACTTTCCAAGAAGATGCAATTACGTGACTTTTATTAAGTTAAATTAATTAAGTTTCCGCTAGAATTGTGGATGCATGGAATCTGGGCTGAATTGAATCGGCTCGCTTTTCCGAGAAATATTTATAACTCAAAAACTGGGTAATACCTTGATATTTGCGGATTTATTATTAATTTATCCATTTTTCGCGATACTAACTATTCAAGGTGAAGTTAAATTGGGACAACCATATTATTGCATAATAAAACTTTTGTGTACTTACAAGAATGATTCCAGATTAATGATATTTTGCGGTTTGCTCTGATTTCACTTACCTACACGTGCCAACACATTATCAGAACTTTTAATCGGTCCCTTAACAATTACAATAATTATTGTGGTATACCTAATGGAAATGAAACTTTTGTCCTACGTCACAAGTCACAACTAAAATAATTGCTACCGCTAATACAATTAATACCAGTAAAGGCTATCCGAAAGGTAATTTTTCAAACTATTTTTGTAGGTATTCACATTGAACTCAAAATTCAAAATACGACAACGGGGGAATTTTTTCATCTGTGCGTAAGACAAAAGTTTCATTTCCATTAGGTATATACAGGTCCATATTTAAAAAAATTGACAACTCCCGGAGACGCTAGAAACCTCATTCTTTTCATAGAAAAGAGATTCACTAATGTTAACATTATAACCATTAACCAATCATAGAAACAGATTTAAAATAGAAGTGAAAATGTGTAAAAAACGACGTCTTCAATAGAAATCGAACCAAATCGAACAAAAGTGGCAAAAAAAGACCGATAAAAGTCACCCACTCACCCTATGTTTAGATCCTCTAATGTGGCTAGTCAGGAAAAAAACCTGTTTTTACGCTTTTAAACCCTAAAGTTGCCTAAGCGGTTGAAAGTATAACAAAATTATAGTTAGAAGAAAGGTCCCCGACAGGCTGGTTCCTTTTTCACTGCGCATCATTGGCATCTCCTAAACGGTAAAAGATAAGAAGTTAGTTAAATTGTAGTTTTCTTGTATTAAGAACCTGAGAGAGTTCCTAGAGACATTGATTCGTTCTTGAGTTATCCCGAAAAATCTGAAAATTGCAATGTCAGAGGAAATTTTAAACACCCTCAAACTTCTAAGCCGAAAACTTCCTGTTTACAGGGTGTGTAAATTCCAAAAAAAAAATTGGCAATCTCGGAGATGTGGAAACTTCTACTTTTGCGCAGAATTTGTAAATAAAGAAATGCAAGAAAATTAAACATAAAGATTTGATGTTTATGGCGTTTCAGTACCTATTTGTTCAATTCAAAAAAATAAGCCTCGTCCAGATTTGAACTCGCGTCAAAAGTACACCATTTTTACGACGCTTCGGCTTCGCCAAACACGGCCAGCTACCTTTGGTGAAACGCTTTGGTGAGGGAGCTATGGAATTTACCCTAATTTACTAGCTGGATTTTATCGATCGTCTAACCGCAATGTTAGATTTAAATAAAAAGAGAATAAAAGTCAACCATTGACCCCATTTAAAACGTCTCATAATTTAAAACGTGAACGCTGAGTAAACGGTTGAAAATATAACAAAATCATCAATAGGAGAATTGTTGGCTATGAAAAGATCTACCAAAAAGTCCCCGACAGCATATACGTATATATGAAGAATAACCCACAACAAACACTCAAACCGATTTTTACGAAAAATTAAAATACTACGACTTTTTCGTGTCCGCTAATATGTGTGCTTTTCGTAAAAAATACGTTCAGTAATTTGACTTCCCAGGTCAGTACCATAATTCATAAACCGTAAAAACTAAAGATGTGATGTTTTTGACAATTCAGGTTTTCGACTATGAACCTGGATGAACTGGCTGTCCATAAAAGATGTACCTAATGACTTAATGAGATCCTAACACAATTTAGTCCTCCTATTAAGCCGCAATTTCCCATGCAAATTTTTTCTGTTCCTCCTACAGAAACAAGTCAGATTAAGATTAATTGTATCAATTCCTGAAAATTTGTCACAAACATAAATATTAAATTGTCGCAATTAAATATCATCCGATGATTTGCGGAGTGTTTAATTAAAGGAGGATGTAATTTTTTTGAAGCTCATATGCATATTTTGATATGCATGTATGTGCAGGGTTAGTATTTCCTGTTACGGAAATAAGTAGTCACTTTGTATTCATCTATTTATTTCTGTGCTGAATGAAAATAAAAGCTATTGCTCAATAAATTAATTATTAATTTTTCGTTACACTTCCACTTGGACAAAAAATACAATGGCATTGTTCTGGTTGGTGCGATTTATCTAGTGATGAATTTTTCTGTTATCGAAGTGAGAGCCGTGCGTGTTTTTTCGTGAAAATATTTGGTACAACCGAGTCAGTGTACGTGAGGGTGTAGGTAGATTTTAACCTCCCCACTCTACTTCACCACTTAAAAAAAATGGGCAGCTACGGAAGCAGCTAGAACCTCCCCACTTGGGAATTATCCAATGCTATATAGAGATGTGAGCTTGAAAAGTTTCAGTTGAAAAGTTTCAAAAACTTTTCATTTCATTGAAAAGTTTCAGCCTATGTTGAAACTTTTCACTTTTTCTTGAAAAGTTGTTGAAAGTATCAATGCGGTAATAATAAACTTCCACAGACAGCCCCGCGAATTTTAGTCATTCTAAGTAGAATCAGTACCCATTGAGCACTGGAAACAGTGAAATTAAGTGAAATACTACTTAAAAGACGGAAACAACTATGAGTTTTAATGTTTAATGCTTTTATTTTGACTTATTAACTTGTTTACCTATACACTTACTACTTTTGTCATTTAATATTATAGGTATTGGGTGGTATTAATAAAACGCTAGCATGTGCTGATGCTACAAGTTTGTAAGCAAATGCTACCAAATCCTGAGATCTTATTGGCCGGTTCAACGATATCTACTAGCATATGCTTATAAAATTGGTAGTATTAGCATATGCTATATTTTATTAATATGACCCATTATGTTCCCTATTCAGCTGTTGTAGATTTATTTAATTCTCCAGAATACTTTATACTACCGTAGGACAACTTTTCATTTTTTTTTGAAACTTTTCAAAATTTCATGAAAGGTTTCATGAAAAGTTTCAACAAATGTACTTTTCATGAAAACTCACATCTCTAATGCTATATCATCTATAAATTTCAATCCAGGCTCTAAGTGTTTCGGGAGTTTTTCATAATTTTTATTATTTGTTGCCAAAAGGGCACCAAGAATAATTGCATTTTTGTAAACAGAATTTGAAGACCTTTCATGTGCTGATAAAACAAATGGTATTCATCTTTCAAATTTCATAGATGACATGCCAAAAAGGCAAAAAGGCGCTTGTTATTGGCCGATTGCCACCAAAATTAGGCAAATTTTTCTACCTGCAACACCTAAATTTTACCCCACCAACCTTAAAACGTTTTCTGTAATTTTTCAAAATTTTACGATTTTTTGCCCAAAGAGCACTAAGTTTGAGGAAATTTTTGGAAACGATATTTGAAGACATTTCATGTGCCGATAAAGAAAGTGAGAGTTTATTATTCAAAGTTGATGTCAAAATGACACTTGCTGTTCGTCGATTGTCACCAAACTCAAATCAGCTCTTCGGCAATGGTATCAAATTTCAGCCAAATCGATTCAGTAGTTTGGGCTGTAGTGTTTTATTTAATGTTTCTTCGAAATTTCGATTTTTTTGATATTGTGCCGAAAAGAAAAATGGGTGTTCACAGTCAAATTTCGTAGCCGATGCGCCAAAAATTCACTTGGCGTTTGCGGATCGGCAGGAAAATTAACTGGGCTCGCCAGAATCCAATCGGCCCACGGAAAGTGCCGTTTTGGCACCCCAATTTCCTTTAAAAATATACTCTCATTTGTAGAAAAATCGAAATTTTGTAATAACTCGTTATAGCCCAAACTACTGGGTCGATTTAGCTAGAATTTGGTACATGGAGATTAGGTGACCCGCGTTGAAGAGCTGAAAGCGAGGGATGATCCGCAGGCCGGAATGAGTGTACATTTTGCGGGAATACACCGGGAATAGATCGGAATACGTCGGAATACATGGGCATACATCGGAATAGATGAGAATATCCAAAATACTCTGGAATAGTTGAGAATAATGAAAAATTTCCCTGCGATATATTAAAATTTATTGATTGGAAGAGTGTACTTTAAAATAAATCAAAACAATTGGGCAATAATTTGTAGGAATAGGTAAAATTATTCTGAATACGTTAAAGCACATTTTGACGCTAAAAACCGGATTTAATAGTTATTTATGATATAAGTGTTAAAAGTGGTATTTTATTTTGTGAGAAGAGAAGTTTGGGATACGACGCGCAGCGGAGTGGCCCATCCCTTCGAACGAAATAAAATCACTTTAACACGCATATCATACACTATTTTTTCTACAAACACGATTAAAAGCAAAAGTTTTCATATTATTAGTTGAAAACTTCCATGAAATTCGCTGTAACTAAGGTATAGTGACAATTTGTTGCCGGGACTTGTTTAATTGTTGTTGCATTGTCACTTTTAACACTGGTGTCATAAAATGTCATTTTTAACAATTGTCAACAAATGTTAAAACAACTGTTTTTAATAGTGTTTGTAGAAAAAGCATATTTTGACGCTAAAAACACGATTTAAAGCACATTTTGGCGCTAAAAGCGCGATTTACAGCACGTTTTGACGCTAAAAATGCGATTTAAAGCACATTTTGAAGCTAAAACCACGATTTAAAGCAAATTTTGATGCCAAAAACCCGATTTAAAGCACATTCTGATGCTAAAAATGCAATTTAAAGCACATTTTGACGCTATAAACGCAATTTAAAGCACGTTTTGCTGCAAAAATACATTTTGCTGCAAAAACGTGATCTAGAGCACATTTTGACCCTAAAAACGCAATTTTGAGCACATTTTGACGCTAAAAACGCGATTTTAAGCACATTTTGGCGATAAAAGCACGATTTAAAGCACATTTTGACGATAGAAACACGATTTAAAGCGCATTTTCAAGCTAAAATTGCGATTTAAAGCACATTTTGACGCTAAAAACACGATTTAAAGCACATTTTGGCCATAAAAGCGCGATTTAAAGCACGTTTTGAAGATAAAAACGCGATTTAAGGCAAATTTTGATGCTAAAAACCCGATTTAAAGCACATTTTGTATCTAAAAACGCGATTTTAAAGGCATTTTGATGCTAAAAACGCGATTATAGCACATTTTGCTGCAAAAACGCGATCTAGAGCACATTTTGAGGCTAAAAACGCAATTTTGAGCACATTCTGACGCTAGAAACACGATTTAAAGCGCATTTTGAAGCTAAAATTGCGATTTAAAGCACATTTTGACCCTAAAAGCGCGATTTAAAGCACATTTTGTCTCTAAAGACGCGATTTTAAAGGCATTTTGACTCTAAAAACGCGGTTATAGCACATTTTGACGCTAAAAACGTGATTTAAAGCACATTTTGCTGCAAAACGCGACTTGAAGTACATTCTGATGCTAAAGACGCGATTTAAAGCACATTTTGCTGCAAAAACGCGATCTAGAGCACATTTTGACTCTAAAAAAAACGCTATTTTGATTTTTGAGCCCATTTTGACGCTAAAAACGCGATTTTAAGCACCTGTTGGCGATAAAAACACGATTTAAAGCACATTTTGACGATAGAAACACGATTTAAAGCGCATTTTGACCCTAAAAGCGCGATTTTAAGCCCATTTTGACGCTAAAAGCGCGATTTAAAGCACATTTTAAAGCTAAAAACGCGATTTAACGCACATTTTGACGCTAAAAACGTGATTTTAAAGCACATTTTGATGCAAAAAAATTTAATTGGAAGCAAGAAACATTCCCCTCTTTCGCTATTTGAAAGTGTAGCCACTGTAGCGCCCGAATAGTGTTGAATAACTCGGGTTAGATTTGGAAGCGCCTGTTGTGTATAATTTGAGGTTAGAAAATCTCGGAATACTTGGGACTCGACTTGGGAATAACTCGGAATAACTGGGAATACTTAGGAATACTGGGAATACACCGGAATACCTACTAGGGAATGCTGACGGAGAAAATTGCGGATTACCTACATTAGAATACCGGAATACATCGGAATACTGGGAATACTTGGGCATTCCCGGAATCAGTGTACCTTTTTTAGTCTGCGGATCACCCCTCGACTGAAAGGCTTGTGGGAGCAATTGGTCCAAGGGAAGTGCCATTTAGGCATATCAACTTTAAAATTTTAAACACAAGACACGGAAATCAAAGACATCACGATGGGGAGGTTCCAACCGCTTCTCTGCTGCCTTTTTTTCGAGATCCGAATGAGCAACTGTTTCGAACGGTAGCGATATAAATTCGCATTCTTGCCTATCCTCGCTGTCTTCGACTGTTATATTAATTTGTCTATCTGTAATCGGGACTGATTAGTGGTAGATGGTATCAAGAGCGATGTTGCAAGAGTTAGGATATAATATGCTGGGTGTCCGCCTTGGGGCATCAGGCCCGGTGGGGCGAGCAGTGACGAGGAGGCTGCTCGGAATGCGGTCCGGCGCTGCCACATTCCTGCCAACCTCTCCGATAGTACACTCCGGAGAGACAAACCTCTGCAGACCAAAGTCTATTCAGGAAGCTAGGGCCGGCTCTGTAACGCCCTCGTGACTTTTCCATTAATTACCTTTACTGGCATCTTGCGAAAGGAGACAGTTTGAAAAATTCACCAGTGATTGTCTTCGTTACATAACGTAACCGCGGCTAACGGGGAGCCAATAATAAATTTTAAAATCTTGGATTCATAATTATTCATGTGGAAGACTAAAAATAGACGTTTTTTTTTTAAACGAAGAAACAAAAAAGAGATTCTTCTTGCCGGATGGCTGCACTTGTCCAGACAATTCATGATTTATTCTTTTTAATTGCAGGAGATACCTAATTAAACGCTGCTTTTTTCTAGCTTGTCTACCTTTAATGGTTAAAAGAATACCAAGGTCAAGGTTAGCTTGTTTGGGGTTACAAAAAACGCTGCAAATTCATTGTCTGCAACTTTGAAATTTGCGAGAAATAATCGTTAAAGACAAGACCACTACTCACTAGTTAGTCGCTGGGCTTGGTTCAGTCGAAATGGTTGTAATAAGTTCTAGGGAAATCAATTATTCTTTGAAAATTATGCAGAGAATTCAGGAATGCGGCACCCACGCAGCAATTATCATAATTTCAAGCGCAATTAACATAACAACAGGAGATGTCAGACCAACAATAAACAACAATTAAATTAAGTCCCACAATCAAATCTTATTACTTGAGTTATAGTGCATTTAATGAAGAAAACGGGTAATTTATTTAATGTCAAGGAATGGTGATTATTATTGATGCTGTCAGTGAGCGATGACGTTTTTGAATTTTGGGTTTCTCTGAAGGTTCATTCATTATTGCGTCATCACCGCCATATTTGGCGCTATAGCAATTAAGGGAAAAGTCAAAATTGCCATTTTAGTTGGCCGCCTTTTTATTCTACAAACTGTACGCGTACTCTCAATGGTCAGCTGTGTAACGCAGATTTTCATTTGGGTTAAAAATTCGTTAATGCATTTTCCTTGAAAAGCTAACCCCTCAGGTAAATATTTCCACGACTTCTACTCGTGAATTAATCTTTACCTTCGGGATTAACAAGTTTCATTCATTTTACGCTCGGTCGTAAGTACCTATAATAGTTATCTATGTTATGTATCAAGATCAAGGGGTTAAAATACAATTTTAATCCCGAAGTTAATTAACGAACTTTACGCCTGAGTTGTATAGTTTGAATCAATTACTCCTTGTCATAATAATAATCAACATGACATTATTAAAAATAATGAGGTTAACAAGATTCAACTTATTCCCGGTGGTGAATAAAAATTTGTAATCACTCGTTCTTTTTGTCATTGAACAATAAACGGCTTACTTTTGATTTTAAATAATTAGGTAATTAAGTATGAACTGTTTTCACAACGCGGTGAGGCTATACAGGGTGTCCGAGGGGTGCGTGGAAAATATTGAAGTGAGATTTTTGCTGTATGGTAGATGTGCCATACAGCGAAAATCCCACTTCAATATATTTGTTAGTAGTGGAGCAATCTTCCGTCCTCGCACCACTGGGAGTCCTGGGACACCCTGTATGCATACCGATTAATTATTTTGGCTAGCCGCGAGGCGAGAGTAAAATTTAACTTTGTTTTTTCAAATAGAATATAGTTTTTTCTCAACGGATTCGGAAGCTAGGATTTTTTCTGAGTTAGAAACAAGTATCATACTTGACCGGAAGTACAGTCACGCCCACGCCATATTTTCAAAAATATCGAAGAAATTGGTGAAAAGTTAAAATTTTTGAAAATCGCAAAAACAGGTCTACTCTGTTTTTTAGAAATGTATCTGATGGTTGTTTTCAGCTTCCGGTTTAACCGGAAATTGAAGCCTCCCATAGATCTCGTTTCTTATAAAATAATGAAATAAAGGTGTAAAAAAAATGTAATTGCACAGATGATTCGGCCTCAAAAACACTAACTTGACGCGTTTTTGCGTTACTTTATATTTTTAGACTATTAATCACTTTTTACTTAATTGGAATATGTATTTGCAAATAGAGTTTTTACTCAAAATGTGAAAACTTCTTTATCAACAGTTTGAATTAAAATAAAATTTGGTTGAATTTTTTTTGTTTTTTGCAAAAGCGTAACAGGCAGCCAGAAGAAATAGACAAAAAATTAATACCGTGAAAAACTTTCTATTGCAACCTCTTCAATTTTTGCAGCTTGAACGACATATTTTCATTAGACACATTGTTAATTTACCTCATAAAATGACACCTAATACCTCGACTAGCTATGCAATTAGAAACATGATCATGATCAAGACAAAACCGATAACGGTAGGTAATCGCTTCAAGAAACTTTCGATAAAAATCGGAAATTTTATCGATAAAATTCAAGTTTTTGCTATAGGTAATACTAATGATTATTTCCATTATCTGTCAAATGTATATAAACAACCAATCAAATGTAAACTCTCAACCAATGAACGAGGTTTCTCTCGGATAAACTTTATTGTCGTCTGGGGTCGTCATAGCGATGAAACGACACTGATTAAATTTTGACGTTTCTCTTGACTGTCAAAACAAAAATAAGTTATGTCACATTTCAGTCGAATTTGCAAAAAAACCAATATTTTTACATCTTTAGATTACTCGAAATTATGCTCGCTTTTGCATATACCTTGCATCCATTGTGAAAATTGTAAGTTATTCTCTAATGTAAAACTGAAATTTCAGGTAATGCGTGGCATTTCTTTCGATTTTTTTTCGAAGCGATACTTTGAATGATGAATAATTTTTACTTCCGATAGATAGAAAAATGTTGGGTCTTCAGTTTGACATTTTCAGAAATAAAATGCAAGAAAATAATTTTGATTTTCTCATGTAGAAAGTGAACTTTTGAAAACAGAATCTTTAATTATTGAAGTTAGGTATTTAATAATCACGTATTATGAACAGTGTGATTTTAGAAATAAATTATAGTAGTTACCATTGATTTTTATGTCGATAGCACCACAATTTGTTGAAAGGAACTGAATTTGCATTTTGATGGAAATCTATGTCAAAGTGAAGAAAAAACGGGAGAAAAAACGAACGGGATTCTGGAAATAATCTTAGCAAATATAACGCGACCTTCGATTTTTTATCGGCAAAATTTTCCAAAGTCAGACTCTAAATTTCCGTTTTAGATAATTTTGCTAAAGCTCTCGGGCTCTAATCAGGATATAAATGCCCAATTCAACTCGCAAAATCATCAAACGGAAGTTTATCGTCACTTTGGAAAATTTATCCGATAAAAAATCAAGGTCTTGTTATATTAATGTTGGTTATACCACACTCGCTTTTTATCGCTGTCACTGTGACGTTTGTGAAATGTCATTTAAAATCATTTTACAAAAGTTTTTAGGATGATGGGTATTTTGTAGGTGAATTAGTGTGTTTTATTGCGTTTCTAGATACCTTTCGCGTGAGTAATCCGTTTGAATAAAGACGCCATTTGTCTAAACATTTTTCGCAAAATTCTGATTGTTATGCGATTTACTATCATTTTGGAAGTAATAATATCTAATCTCTCACAACACTAATCTATTTGCATTAAAAAGAAACTATGATATTTTGTCCTTCCGCAAAGACCACACTAAAGTTGAATTAAAAAAACTGCAATTCAAAATGTTAAAACCAAGAAAAGAAAAGAAATTCAAAATAGTTAAGCATGCAATTTTCAAAATTTCAGTATGTGAAATGAAAGTGGTACGTTATATGGTTCCGGAAATAATGTTGCCAGACCTGAAATTATTCTTTATCGATAAAATTTTTCATTTTTTACCTCAAGTTATCGCTTCAAGAAACTTTCGGTAAAAAATCAGAAAATTTATCGATAAAAATTCAAGTTCTTGGTATATTACTATTGATAATACATGTTTTACGACTAAGAACGTTGCTGGGTGTCATAATAAATTAATCCGTTTTTGCAAAACTAACTGTGAAAAAGTAGAAGTTTGGAGTCATCTTTCTCCCGATTTGAGAAGTATTTTCCGCAGCAATGTAAATATTTATGGTGTAATAAAAGCAAAAATAGGAACATAACGCATAAATAAACGACCGGTTTGTTGTCGTTTGCTGAACGCATTAAAAACATAACACCATTAAACAGGTATAAATAGTAAATGTATAACAATTAACATCAATCATGAATGATTGTACCACAATCGTCGAAAACGTAAACAAATTGTATTTTTTTCCAGATGGAGAATATCTTTTTGCGGAGCCCGATAGCAAACTATCCAAGTACGCCCCAAAGAGCTGGCGCTCATCCCACAGCCATGGTTTGGACGCAAACGGCCGACCGGCCTTGGCCTTCTATTTCCGCGTGCAATTCTTCGTGGACAGCCCTCTACTGCTTAGGGATGAAACAACAAGACATCACTATTATCTGCAGCTGCGGCTCAACGCCGCCTCGGGAGCGGCCGGAGATGTCGCTATGCACCTCGCCGGCCTCGCTCTTCAGGCCGATTTGGGTGATCGCACGGATGCGACCGCCTTCCGGCCTGAAGACTACGTACCACCAAATTTGCGAGGACCCGCCGCCTTACGCACAGTCCAAGTCTTGCATAGATCACATAGAGGACTCTCTAAAACCGAGGCCAGGACTAGATTTATAACGGAAGCGTGTCAATTAGAAGAACCTGTAAATGCCCATATCTTCAGATTGAGGGCGTCAAAATCAGAAGTTGCTCCTGGCTCGATTCTGCTGGCGGTCTGTGCGAAGGGTCTGAAAGTCTGCCCAGATAACAACCCCCCGTCGATTTTTCTCTGGAGCTCGATAGGAAAGTTGAGTTTTGAGCGGAAAAAATTCGAGATCAGGACAGGTCACGAGAAATTGACACTCTACACCAGTAGCGATGAGAAGAGTCGATTGCTGTTGGCGCTTTGTAAGGCGGCGCATTTGTTTAGTATGGCGATGGCGCCTCGATTGCACGAGGCCCGTCGGGAGGAAGAAGAGAAACAAAGATGGGACTGCGACCAACGTGTGTCGGTTATCTCAAGCACTTCGTCGAACACGACGTCGGGCATTGTTAGTGATCGGGTTCACTCCGAGGACGAGTTGGAGATTATGATTACCAGTCCTCCGGCTCCTTCGACTGAGAGTTTGGCTCTAGCTCACCTGCTGGACAGTGCGCCGGCTAGTAGCCGAACCTCTGCAGCCTCGGCTACGGCTGCTCTCTCTGCACTTTCACTCAAGGAAGAAGAGGAAGAAGTCAGCAAACCGGCCTGCAGCGAGAGCTCCGCTAAGACAAACAGCGGGAAATGTGCGGGATCGCAGTGCAGCTCTTCGTGCAGTACAGTCGTTGTTAGTCCCGTTCAAAACAGTAAGTACAACTGTTGTCTTTGCTTTCCCTCGCTTGGTCGCTCCCTCGTCTAGCTTGTCGCGGATAATTCAAAACTAAAACTAAAACTTTCCGTCATGAGTGTGATTTACTCAAATTCCACCAAGGAGGGGTTGAAAGCTACGGGTTGATAATCAAAAAGAAAACGATTTTCTTGAAATGAAGCGCACGAAGTTGGCAGTTGAAACTCGAAAAAATTGCCCATATACATGATGACCCTAGTTGCAAAAGTTATGACAACTTTTTGCAAGCTAGTTAAAGCACACTTCATAAGACGACTTAAATTGTTGACCATGGTTAAAGTTTGTTATTTGCGAACGTACTCTCCATTCATTTTCTATTAAAGTGACAGAACGGCAAAATTTGAATTTTAGGTTGGTATAAGGAAATTTTGCAAGGAATTTTACTATGGTCTGTCCGGGATCCACACGACCGGGATTCACCCTATTTCCATGGTGAATCATTGTTGTCAACAATGAATCGCCATGGAAATCGGGTGAATCTCGGTCGTGTGGATCCCGGACAGAGTATAGCAGGTGAGTTGGTAGAAGCGATTTCAATGCGATACGTCAGAAAACATGACAAATGTCAAAATTTTGCGATTGCTCTGAATTGACCATATTAAAAAGTGCACGGAAGTATGGGAGGTTAATCTCCTACAGGTTCCTTCTTTCATGACATTTGAGAATATTTCAGTGTAACAATAGAAATAAATGCTGAACATACCCGAACCGGACTTATTTAGCGATGCGATGATTATATTTGTGAGAATAATCGACGTTCGCCATTGTGGCTCTTTAGGCTCTACCCTAAACACACCTAAATAAAATCGTGCTACTGGTTGCATAAGTGATACCCGATGTCAATTTGAATAAATAACAAAAAGCCCAAACCATATAGCAGTCACCAGTCAGTTCAAAAAAGTAAACTATGGTCTGTCCGGGATCCACACGACCGGGATTCACCCTATTTCCATGGTGAATCATTGTTGTCAACAATGAATCGCCATGGAAATCGGGTGAATCTCGGTCGTGTGGATCCCGGACAGATTATAATAACAAAGCTAATATCATCAAACACCAACTGCACTTTATAAATCAACCATTAACAGCGAAATTTCAAAATAAAAATCCGTCATTCTTGCCAAAATAAACGCCACTTCCAAGATGGCTGTCCTTACTACGGAATGCCCACCAGAGGCCGCCTCTGTTTTTAATTTGGTCAATTGGCGCAAAATGGCCTTTGTGTACGTGTAGTTTTGAGTAAAGTGCAAAGGCAATAATATTCACGAAAAAGCGTCAAGTACGTTTATCTGTGACACTGCTGCTAACAATAAAAATAAACCCTAGAAGATTTGGTTTACGTAATGTTTTTGATTTCCCGCCAAATTTCGATAAAATTGTCAAAAGTACAGGCCCTTACAAATTAGGATTGTACAGTTTCAGAAAAATTTTAGTTCGGCTATAATCAATGAACGGACTTTAGTAGCCCTCGTCATGAGAGAGGTAGGACGTAGACGTTATCCTATTATAATTTTCGCCGCCTACGCCCTACGTCTCTCACGTTAAGGGCTACTAGATCGGAAGAGTTTCTTACCATTATTTACTTCATTCTTCATTCATTCATTAAAAAGCTTATTATGGCCTGTTTATACATATAGGGCTTCCACTTCCTTTATGATTACATTCAATCTGGTTTTATCCATAGCTAGACGTTTCCAGTTCTTTTAATATTTCTTCAACGGTATCTCCCCATATTTATCTAGGTCTTCCTTTGCTTCTATTACCGGCTGCTTTTGTCTACTATATTTTTCACAATTCTTTTTTCTTTCATTTTTTGCACATGTCCTCCCCATCTCAATATTGGCCTTTCTCTCCATGCCCATAATACTGGCTTCGTTGAACATCTCTCGTAACTCATGATTGTACCTAATTCTGTGGGTTCCGTCAGCTTCTTTGTGGGGGCTTTATATCTTTCTTAAAATCTTGCGTTTCCATGCTAGCAACTTTTCATTTTCCCTCTTCGTCACCGGCCAGGTTTCTGCTCCATATAGTGCTATCAGCCTTATTAATGATTTATAAATCCTAATTTTACTTCTTTTACTTATTGTCTTGGATTTTAATGTACGTAGTGCAGCATAATATGCTCTGTTTTCGAGTAAGATCCTTCTGCTTATCTCTTCTTTTATGTCATTACTCTCTGTGAATAATGATCCCAGATAAATAAATTGTTTCATCCTGACAAATGTATGTTTTCCTATTTTGATATTTTCTTCTATTCCTTATTTAAATTTTACTAATCTTAACTTCATACATTTTGTCTTTTCAGTGTTAATTCTTAATCCAACTTTAATAGCTTCTTTCTCTAGACTCACGAACATTTCTTTCAGCTTGTGTTTGATGCAATGGGTGTATAGCTACCCTCATTTTCATTTAATTTGGGTGGTTTCTAGTTTTTTCTCTCTTGCCACCCGCAACTCACTTTCATACGGTAAAGTAGGTAGGTAAGTCCGTTAATTTTCTATAACAAAACTAAATTTTTTCTGGTACTGTACAACCCTAATTTGTAAGGGCCTGTACCTTTGACAATTTGATCGAAATTTAGCGGGAAAGCAAAAACATTACAGAACCCAAATCTTCTAGTGTTTGACCTGACCTGACCTGACGTATCGCATTCAAATCGCTTCTACCAATTCACCTGTTAGTAAAATCTCTTGAAAAATTTCCTCATGCCAACCTAAAATCCTAATTTTGACGTTCTGTCATTTTTATAGTAAATGAACGGACTTTAGGTAGATTCTCTTACTTTAAAAAAATAGAAAATACAATGTACTGCTCAGATACTATAAATAAGCAGTTATATTCATGTAACAAGTGAGCAAAGGGGTACTTTATATGACAGGAGAATATTGGGACACGACGCCGTAAGTGGAGTGCGGCAATTCCTGTGAAAAAGAATAACTATTTTCATAATCCCGTGGCAAAAAAGTAATTTTTCTACTCCTATTGAATAATATTGGGATTATTATAACTTTTTCAAATAATGGTGGTACCTGCTCATAATTCCTGAGAGAGAATTATGGATTCATAATTCACTGCTCTCAGAGCCAATCACACAATCAGAAATCCATAGTTCACTGTTGTTTTCGTCAATGAAATTTCAAATGGCCTTTTAGTAGATACAATAAAGAAATATACAGGGTGAGGTTGAAAAAAACAAAGTGACATGCCGTTAGTCAATGAAATAAACACTTTTTGGGACCACTGGGTATTGTCAGAATGTAGTCCATAGATAGCCATTTGACCTCCCCAAAAATGGTTCTGATATGCTGGAAACGAACAAAGTTATGAGGGGTGGCCGCTCCCGTTTGACGAATCACTGGAAAAATTTGATGTTATTTCATATCCTGTATGAAAAATATCGTTATCAAGCGGATCGTGGCTTACATGTCGACGTGTTAAATTCTCTTTAGATTAACTACTTTTCTCACTTATGCGAAAAGTAGTTCAATTCGCGCACTGTAATTCATTTTTCGGACTTGTGTGGAAATACGTTGTATTCCCTAACTGAAATTAGTGGGTAAACGGTAAAAAATGAATACTTTTATCACTGCATTAAGAGCAAACCAGTCAGCAGCCATGGCTACAAAATTTCATTACGCTATGCCAGTTTCGTGCTGCAGAATAGACCGAAGGCGGCAATAAAAGCCGTCTTTTAACGGTGTTTAAATTTAGACAAATAAAAAAAGTCTCACTTTTAACGTTTTGTATTTACGGGAAGCTGTAATTCTATATCAAACGGAAAAGAGTGCGTTCAGAAACGTGTAGGGTGAGAACAGACAGAAAATCACCAATTAATTACAAACACAACATAAAAAAAGTTACTGAATACGCCATATTAGCCATGACGTGGAATCGCCATCTTTGTTGTGTATGGTCATAGTCAACGCCTCCCACTGAAGCCAAACCAAGCAAGATTTCAATGTGCAAATTCGAGAAAACTGCATTTTTCGTCAAATTCTTTATTTAGAGTTGCTGTGTTGCATTTTAAGACTTTAATATTGACAAATTAAAGAATTGCTATCGATTAAATCGTTACATTATGTCCACAATGAGCTTTGTGCTGAAATAATTGAATCTACACAAGGAAATTCTCGCTTTGTTTAGCTTCATTGCCATGGTAACAACTTTAACCTAGCCCAACGTCACGCTAATAGCCCGTATTCACGTGTTGCCGACATAATGGGGTTTCTTAAAGAAAACCAAAACTTCTAGGTTATGTTTGTATTAGTACAGGAAACTGTAATTTTACATCAGTCGGAAGGGGTTTGTTTAGTCTAGACTAAAGATAAAATTAGGCTGGCAACCGGGTGTGTAATTATAGCAAATCTAACTAAACTTTTCATACCCCTTCACAGTTTTTTAACTCTCCAAAAGCAAATCTCGCACAATTAGCCTATATGTTTTGTAGTACCAAATTTTTCACCCCTGGAGCCTTTTCAATGTTTAAGAAATCGTCCGCGTCTAATTTACCAATCGAAACCGTCTCATCTAAGAAATTTATAGCCAAATTCCACTATAATTATCGTTTTTCAGAGCCCAAAGGAAGGAGACCGTCAACCAGTAGCAGCCTAGAACTAGGTTACTCACACACCGCCCAAAACTCGTCAGTGAGCGACGCAACCTGCATCGAATTAGACACCCGTGAACCAGTTTACACATCCGGCCCTGCACCCAGCAGCCACACCAGTGGAGTTTACACGCTCACCTCCAGCGATCAGTACACGTTGAGCTCCAGCGATCAGGTTGATGGCCCTTTCAGAGACAGATCCAATTCAAACATCAGCAATTCCGGCTCCTTCCACGGAGACGGAAGCGATCCTACAGACAACAAACAGGCTCTCCTCTCAGCTGAGGAGTTATCAGATTTGATTGTCGGACGATATCCGTCTTGTAAAAGCGTCAGCAACACTTTGGATTCTGACTCTGACTATGTAACTTTACCTTCTTCGTATCAAGGGTACGTTCCAGTGCCTCCGAAGCGAGTCGATAGCGTTTTCCGACCTCCACCACCACCGTATCCTTCCCAGGATGAACAACTCTCGGAAATCTCTCCTCCACCTTACCCCGACAATCCTACTCCCGTCCCTCCACCAGTTTATCCCTCAGAAGAAGCTGCAGCTAGATTTATCACTACGAGATCGCCGAGTATACTAACAGCTCACGCGAGTATAGTGGGAGTTACCCCAACTCCCAGCTATTCTACTCCCAACTCAGTTCCTCCAATTCCTCCCAAAATGCCCAGAACTCCCCAAATCAATACTATTAACAATTATTTAGATGTCGCAGCTAGTAAAGCTAGTGTTTTAGTTCCCTGCACTTTTCTTCCTCCTCCTCCTCCCCCAGCTCCAAGACAACCACCTCCACCTCCTCCAGGACTAGCAACAGTCTACACAAGTCAATTGTCGAGGTCGCAAATCGAACAGTACAAACAACAGATGTACAGCGACGTAGATTTCGTCATGTTTCCTTTAAAAGAACCCGCGATCAGTAAACAGGAGTATTTAGAAGCAAAAATCGCTGCTTTAGTCCAAACCCAGCCAGTTTTCTACAGGAGTACTTCTTACTTGAACTTGTCGGACACTTACGTACAATTACCAGTTTACGGAGCTGCTAGTATTTCTTCCACTGGAAGTTTAGAGCCACCCCCACCGCTTCCACCAAATCGCCCAGGAAAATTCATGCGAACTCGCTCGGACGACAACATTTTAAACTCCTTGGAAAGTCCGCACCCGCCTCGCTTCAGACGTCGATTACCGCCGCCGCCGCCCCTCGAAGTGACTAAAAGTGTTAGTGAGGGTACTAGTAGTACTCTGGATATCCGTACACTTCGAGAAAAGAGCAAGAAAATGGACTTGCCTTTGATTTCCGCGCTGTGCAATGATAGGTCTTTGATAAAACAGACCAAGGCGTTCGTGATGCCCAAGCACCCGGGGGAAGTGACTCCGCGGTCACTTCCGAAAGTTAAGTATCCCGTCTCCGGATTGAGCAGCACTAGGATGAATAAAACTACGAGGAAGACGCCGTCGATTAGTCATCGACATCCTGGTGATAAACTGCCGGAGATACCCCGTGCGACCCCCAACAATTACGTGACGGATCCGCGTGTCAAACACAAGACTATGCAGTCGCATTCTTGAAAGGACTTCCAGTGCTTAGAGTAGAATAGAAATGTTATACTCAGGGTGCCATCATTGCAATAATTAGTTTAAGACACGGTTTTTCATTCCACAAATTAGCCATCCCTGCATGTACATACATGAAGGTAGTTTACGGTATGTTTAGCAATAATGTACACTTGCTCAACTTTTTATTATTAAAATACTGATATTTTTACCTTTTTCTAGTTTTTTTTATTTATTCGAGCGACCAGAATCAAGCTTCAACCAATGTACGGTGCTGCCATCATTTTTCAATAAAGCCATCTGATTATTGTTCTGGTTTTATTTGAGTGAAAATCTGCAGGACTAACAGCACGAAATGTAAGCTTCGTGTTGAGAAAAATTTATATGTATAGTGCATAGTACATAGTATACATTCAAAATAGACGGGACACGAAATTTTATTTTGACAAAAACGGCCAATTTGAAATTTCCAGCTCTGGTTCGGAAGTGCCTACTCTCCATTCATTTTCAATTGAAATGACAGATCGTCAAAATTTGAATTTTAGGTTGGTATGAGGAAATTTTGCAAAAAATTGTACTAACAATTGGTAGAAACGATTTCAATGCGATACGTCAGAAAATATGACAAATGTCAAAATTTTGCAATTGCTCTGAATTGGCCGAAAGTGGCCTTTGTGTGCGTGCAGTTTTGCGTAAAGTGCAAAGAAAAATATTCACGAAAAAGCCTCAGGTACGTTTATCTGTCACACTGCTGCTAACAATAAAAATAGACCCTAAAAGATTTGGGTTATGTAATGTTTTTGCTTTCCCGCTAAATTTCGATCAAATTGTCAAAAGTACAGGCCCTTACAAATTAGGGTTGTACAGTTCCACAAAAATTTTAGTTCTGCTATAAAAAATTAATCCATACCTGCGTATAAACAAGCCTATTAATGTAAAAAAGACCTTTCTAATAAAGTAATTATTTTTTTTGACTACTAGCTTTAAAACGTACCATTATTGACCTATCTTTGAACTGAGAATTCGTTTTTTTTTGCTAGTAAGTGAAAAAAGTATTAGCTTCGCACCTCGGGGTTACAATCTTGCTGCTTGGGCTAAAATAGTTCTTATCTTCTACCTTGGTCAATAATATACTATTTTTATAAGTTCCTGCCAAAGTAGGTAACTTAATAAAATAGCTTAGTAATCGAAGGTTTAGAGCTGCAGCGTGGGAGCCATTAATATCTTTCATTTGTTGAACTGTTAGAGGATAAAAAGTCTTTGAATTTATTCCTTATTTTTGAAAAGCATTGTAGGTAATGGGCTTTCATTAAAAAAGTGATTTGGAGCAGGTGGATTTTGAACAAATGAAATGCGGCACTAAATAGACGTGTACTTTTTCTAAATTCATCTGACAGAACAACTGGCAACTGTCATTTGTGAAAATTTATTGTGAAAACTAGAAAACTCCGACTTTGAGAAACCAGAAACCAGATCAGGAATCCTTTAGATCGGGATTACCTATGTTAATTTGCAGAATTAGGAAAAGACGCACCGCTTGGTCACGTTTTAGCTTCTTTTGTTTTTCAACCCCGCTCCAAATGACTTTTTTAATGAACACCCGTTATAACGTGACATTTTTAAAATTTTTTCATGTCAAAACTTGTTAGGTTGTGTAAAACAAGCTGACAGATTTTGATATCTGCACTAAATTAAAACATAATAAGTCATTCCGGGCACGGCCAACTCTAATTAGAAATTTTAAAAATGTCACGTTATATTTCGACTAATACAATTTCGTCATCTTCAGGCAGATATCGACGTGGATAAGGCAGAACGACGTAAACGCCATTTGGTTAATTTTGCAGGAGAGCACGAAAACTGATCAAAAATTTCTGGCAATAAATTGGAGGATGGAATTATATTTATGGGCATCCTAGTCACTTACATGACATACTCTGTAAAAACTAATGCATTTTATCAACGTACAATTCGGAAAATTAATTAATTGCAGAATTTTGGCACTTACGCCAATTCGTACTTGGTTGATGGTGTTTATGCCATTTAAGGCATGTCGCATACGACATTCAAGTTTTCCTGACCGCGTCATTTTTGGTCGCTTACGTCGATGCGGTGCTTATTTGAGGCGTCGCTTAAGCCAAAAAAAATGAAAGGTTTTTTTCACAAACAGCATAATGTAAGGCGACATTTAATTATTGCTGGAATCACAAAATTTTACTATACTCTGTCCGGGATCCACACGACCGAGATTCACCCTATTTCCATGGCGCATTTTTTTATTTAACATTTTTTAAAAGAACAAAAATTATGTATGCATACAAACGAAAATATACCTAAATCTTTTTTTTTGAATTAATTACTAAACGAAATTGGCTCTGTACGCAAAACACAACAAAAAGACAGTCTATACGTTTATAATACTAATGCCACTACTAATGTACATTTTATATTAAGTTAAAGATCCAGTAGGTATTGTAATTTGAGGCTATCAGTAAAATTCTAAGTTAGGTTTTGTTTTGATTAATAATTACAATACTGGATCTTCAACATCTGAATCATCTAACACATCAGGTACATTGTTGTATATTGTTCATGATAGGGCAAATTTAAAATTTTTTTGGGTTCTTGAACTAACATTGCAGCTGTTTCGTTTCATTATCTGCAAAGTAAAATTTTGTCGTAAGCGACATTCTTAAAACGCCAATTTCCAGAAATCTATTCATGATTTTCGAGATTGAATGCTGTAATTCGTTTTATTATTAAATCCGCCTCAATTTTCAGTTTTAGTAACAATGGTCTCGTCAGAAACAATAACAGAAAATTAACAGAAGATGTCCCATTTGAATTACATGGGACTATGCCGCTTACGACAAACCGAACTCGGCCGAAGGCAGCTTGGCGTAAGCGCTACAGAATTTAACGTGAATTATCTCTTACTAGACCGTCTTTTAGTGCAAAATGTGGAACATTATAAACAAAGATAATACTAGAGAACGTGAAAATGCAGTAGAACTTACTTCACTTGTTAAAATACCTTCATACCAGCAGCCGAAAGTGCACTGTGTTGTTCTTATGGGAGCAATGGCGCTTGCGCCAAAAACCACACCATGTGTCAAATGTTTTGGCGCTTGCGCACGCTTTAAACCAGCATTTCTCAAACAATGATTTTTTTATGCGCTTGCCAGTGGTTCCAAAAGATGCAGCTTGGAAAGGCGCTTACGACGATGTGCATAATTCAATTTCGCATTTTTTGGCGATTACGTCGTTCTGCCTTATCCACGTCGATATATCTGCAAGTTATACAAAAAAAAAGGCGGTCTCGGAGACGGCAGGAACTTCTACGCCGCACTGCATTGGATTAATAACAGCAGCATTTATTAAATTTTTAAATATTTAAAATAAGAAAGTTGCTATGCCAAAAGGGCACTTCGGGTTGACTGATCGGCTTCAAAATCTAATCAGCTCCTCTCCCGCACAGACAATAAAATAAATTGCCACTAAAATGACATTTTTCGAAAAAATGGCACTAAGGTTTTCGGCTTGAAAAAAAATCAGTTATCAAATCCGGTAATAAAAATATACATTTATGCATAGTTTTTTTTTCACGGCACCATTTTTTGGTCAAAAGGGCCCAAGTGTGAATACATTTTTAGAAGCAGAATTTGAAGAGCATTTATATGGTAATGCGAAAAATGGGGGTTTGCATTTAAATTTTTAAAGTTGATGTGCCAAAAAGGCACTTTCCGTGAGCCGGTGTAGCCCAGATTCTAATCAGCACCTACAAATCTCCCACTGAATATGTGTGCCAAATTTCATCAAAATCAGTTCAGTAGTTTCGGCTGTAGCGTGTCCACAGACATACGGACAGACACACGGACAGACACACACACAGACACACCCACACACATTTTTCAAAAATAGGTTTTTTGGGTTCCTGGGACCCCGAAACGTAAAGATTTGATGTCAGTTCAATTTCGAATTTTTGATCGATTTTATATACTGCTCCGCCTTGAGCGTAGAAGTTAATAAACAATGTTTGGCTGATGTTTGTGAAAATTATTAAATTGAATCTCAACGATTGAATTTGTCACACAAAAGTTTTAAGATTTATGTTAAGTTAAATTAAATAAAAATGCACAAAAAAGGATTTTGTGAATTTAACAGAAAAACAGTAGGTAGGTAGTCATTTTATTATAAAAAAAAACAATAGGCTAAGAACGAACTCTTGTACGAAAAATCTTCAAAATAACCTATTTATCTATCAAGGCAGGTAAGTTTCAAGGTCTCTATTCCATGTGCGATATACCTACATCGATATTTTTGGGGAGTTTAACTGAATTTTTTAGTGGAATCTACTGAGTGGGTAAAAATTGCAATATATCGGGAAAAAAATGGGAATAATAGCACATGGAATATCACCTTCGGTCGTATTCCATGTGCCGATGTAAACGAGACCTTTTTTTTTATTTATGAGTCGATTTCAATGAAATTTGGTGAGCGCAATGTACATACATATAATAAATGCTCTTATTTGGGTTAATTAAATATTTTTTTCGTTTCCGGTTTTACCGGAACTGCCTTGGGAACAAAGATTTTAAATGAGTGACCTGTATATGTTTATGTTTTTGTAATTTAAATAAAATTCTGAATCTAATGATACCACATTTTGACCATTTTTATATGGACTTCAGATTTTTTTGTTTTAATTGTTGTATCCTCTTTTCCCATTACATGTCATGTTAACTACGAATTAAAACCCAATCTGATTATGTCAATGCAACAACAAGAAAACTTGCTGTTTACTCTGGTCAGTGCTCCCACTATGGTTGTATTTGAAAATAATGAGTTATTGCTCCAAAACCATAAGGATTAATTCGCTACGCTTGTTGTTAAGCGTCTCCAATTGTAAATAAATCACCAAAATGTGGTATCATTAGATTCAGAATTTGATTTAGTTCCCAAAAATATAATCATATACACGGCGTCCCATTTAAAATTTTTATCCACAAGGCAGTTCCGGTGAAACTGGAAGGGATAAAAATTATCTAATTGGTGCAAGTAATGGCATTTTTTACCCATTCTGCGTCCACCAAATTTCATTCAAATCGATTTATAAATAATGAAAAAAAGGAGGTGCGCGATTTATGTGATTTTTCGCATAATATTAACGAATTACCTATATCTGATTTCGCGATTCCTGCTGAGTTTCTTTTTACTGAATTTCCACCACAGTGGAATTTCTAGAAAATTCGATATATCCTAAAAGACTTTGCGATATATCGTGATTACTTGACAAATGTCAAAATTTTGAAATTCCTCTGAATTGGCCCAAAATGTGCGTTCAGTTTTGCGCACGGTACAGAGAAAAATATTCGGGAAAAAGCCTCAGGTACGTTTATCTGTCACATTGCTGCTAACAATAAAAATAAACCCTAGAAGATCTGGTTTATATCATGATTTTGCTTTCCCGCCAAATTATTAATATCTCCCTAACGGTTGATGCTATTAATGAAACTAGGAATTTTTTTATTTTTGACAGCTGTCAGTGGAATGGCATCGACAGAAATCTTCTAGGCCTTCTAGACAGACCATTTTAAATCTTTTCAAATTAAATCGGAAGCTATTGATTTTACAAAATTTTCGTCTTTCCTCTGCTACAAACCACAAATATGTAGGATATATATACCTAATGGAAATGAAACTTTTGTCTTACGGAACAGATGAAAAAATTCCCCGTTGTCGTATTTTGAATTTTGAGTTCAATGTGAATACCTACAAAAATAGTTCGAAAAATTACCTTTCGGATAGCCTTTACTGGTAACAGCTGGTATTAATTGTATTAGCGGTAGCAATTATTTTAGTTGTGACGTAGGACAAAAGTTTCATTTCCATTAGGTATATATGATTAATTTTTAAGATATCCCAAAAAAGTGACTAAAAGTTACAAATGCATTGGATGGAACATAAGTAGTAAATACGTCATTATTGGCAATCAGTTTTTAAGTGTGGGAAATAAATCCACTTTTTTTCTCTCATTAATCAGTCATTATCATAAGATGCTTCGCAGGTATTTAATTCATAAAGTGAGATTCTTTATTGCCGTAAAATGAATCTCAGTTAATTGCTGCAGAGTACCTATAATGGCTGAGGATGTCGTTAAATTTCTTACTCACGATTTTTCTTGGGAGTTGATGAGAAATTCAATTAAGACGGTTTTATTTTGCATATTTTTTCTAAATGTTTATTTCATCATTGTACCGAAATAATCTATTAAAATGTTCCCACGAGTTTCAAACAACAATTTAATCGATTTACATTTCTACACATGCATCTTATCACAGAAAAAATATATTCCCTCATTCTACAAAACCTAATCTAACAAAATAACAACAGATTCTCCGGGCCACAGAGAAATATCTTTAAAAAAGACACTTCCGGGTGGCGAGTCAGGTTTAGGCCCTACGGCCACAACCCCGCTGTACAGCAACTTGGATAAATCAGCAGAAATTTTTTTATTCCCCAAATTACTGACAATTGCATACGACTTTCTTCTAGGATACCACCTTTGAATGACTAACAGTTGACTTCTGAAGAATTTTACATCTGCGTTCGCCTTATTAACACCTTCCTTGTAAACAGAATTTATATAAATCGAAGGAGATTCTGTTCTAATCGAAATCATTTTTGAAATTGTTTCGATTTGTTCGAAATTTATTTGGTGAGATTCTCCGTGCATCCAGGATAAAACTTTAGCCTTATTGGGCCACACCATTGGAGCTAATTGATGCAAATGCAACAAATCAGTTTTTTCTCCTTCTGGATCTGAGATTTGATGCAAACCGATCTCATTCCCGTAAAAGACAGAGGGAGTTCCAGGTAGCATCAGCTGAAGTAATGTCGCTCCTAAAGTTGCGTTGGATGGAAGAATATTAGCTAATCTTGTCGAAGTTTCATCCCCTAAACTCCAGTGGATCCAGGGTAATCCCGGTTTTGAAAATAAAGTTCCATTTTTGAGATTTTCAACTTGTTTACCGATTTCCTCCAAGCCTTGCTCTATATTTAGACGAACGTCAACCAAATCCACGTTGTTTAGTAAAATATTTAGGGTTTTACCAGGAGTGGCTTCTAGTACATCACTGTGGATTATAAAGGGCCGGTTTGGGCCAAGAATCTTCTTCCATTTGCGCAAAACTTGCCCAAAATTTAAATCGTCAACGAAATGTTCCAACCCTTTTAAGTAAAACCCATCAACCCCGTGATTGATCCAAAAAAGTAACGCTTCCTCAACTTGATCTAACGATCCTGATCTTAAAAATTCCACAGACGGTTCCTGTGTAATATTTGGGTTTGCTTTGGATAGTTTTTTAACAGTCGGGTGAATAGGTAAATCTAAAATTAGCGAAATATTCCTCGAGTTTAAAGATTTAACGAGAATCTTAAAATCATGAACATTGCCTAGTTGAGGAGCAATTTCAATCAAATTCGTTACATTTTTGTAATCTTCCGGGTAATGGTGGGATTTGAAAATGGAATTAAGTCTTACAGCCCTCACTCCTAAAGATTTGATGTAGTCAGATTTTTGTGAAATTCCTTTGAAGTCGCCAATCATGTCGTTATTGCTATCGTGGAAACTCGCTGGAAATATTTCGTAAAAAACGCTTCCTTGGTACCATTCTGTGTAAGGGTTGCAGCTTTTAGGTAGAGTCCAGATCATTCCCAGTACCAGAGCCAACATGGCTACGAGTCCTGACAGAAACGTCCAGAGGGATAGCTTCCGAATTAGGTGCCAATTCCAGGACATGAAGAAATAATTTTCAGGGGGGTTCCTGAAGGTTAACTGGAGAGGCTGAACTTTTCCTGCTGTTTCCTGAAAATCTGCCCTTAGATATTTTTTTATAAATTTTATTACCTCAGTTGCTGCGTGTTCATCTTTGGTAATGTGGTGGTAAGTATTGTTGCGATGGTTGAGCAATTGTGTGCAGGCTGGTTCAGCCAAAGCTGAAGAACTTGAAGACGCAGAATCCCCCGCGTTTTTTTCTGTATTTAACAATAAATGAACAATTTAATAGTTATTTACATATAATTAGTTATGAAAAGTCCTATATTGTTGGACGGGTCGTAATATTTGCCAAAACGAGCGACAGCGAGTTTTGCAAGATTATGCGAGTCAAACAATTTAGGCTTTTCATAACGTATTCCGTACAACATTTTACTTAATTGTGTAAAATCCAACTTTTCAAAACGCAATTAGTACTCTACAATTAGGTAATATTATTTACATAATTTTGCAAAACTCGCTATCGCTCGTTTTGGCAAATATTACGGCTCGTCAAACAATATAGGACTTTTCATAACTAATTACGCAAATAACTATTTCGTATTTACCTTGGACATGCTGCAAAATCGTAACCAATTCCTCCCCAATGCCGTAGTTAGGTTCTTCAGGTCCTGGTAATGAATTAATTAAATCATTTGTGGGAGGTGATGGCGTAATCAACGGACAAATTGATGCTACCTCATCTGCTATGAAAGAATTCGACGGAGAATTCTCCAATTTTGGATCATTTACACTGAGAAAACGGTCCATATTCTACGAGAAATATTTTCACTTAACTGATGCTTCAATTGAAACGTCACATGATATTGCCAGATGTTCGGCCATGTATAGAGCGTCGCGACGCTTGGATATCGAACCGTCCGTCGCGGCGCTAAATTTAAATCTTTAAACTGTAAGTTGCATTGATAGGAAATTTTTCAAGGATTGTGTCCTCGTGGAAAATTCCCTTTTTCAATGAGTTTGTTGGTCTCCACAGATTTATTTAATAATAGACGCTTAAATACGTTTCTAGGTCAGTGTACATTATTATCATTTCTGGTTTTCAAGAGCACATGTCTGATGCATGTTTAGGATTTGCGCAAATTTTATCTATTGGTCTAACTTTGTTATTTGAATTAATCCTAATTGATGTCACTGTTGGCGTAACAAAATTAAAGTTTTTATAAACAGATTTTGTTGCAGCTTCTTAATTGAATTTTTCTTGAAAATAGCTGAGAAAATACTTGAGTCAGAATGAGCAAAATGAGGTAAAATTGTAAGTATACATAGTAACTTCTTAAAAATTATTTAGTATAAGTAAATTATTTAAGTTATAGCAGGATGCTAAAAAACTGACACAAGGAGAGATAGCGCCTTAATCTTGTTGAAACTTTGTTATTATGGTGGATTTGGATTATCTATAAATTATTGTATTTTATTGTTATTCTTATGTTGTAATTATATAAACTTAATTTACTTTTCTCACGCACATAGTTTTATGTAGATCTTTCGAAAGAAAATATAATATCCTCGAAAGTACAACATTTTCCTGGCTAGCCAGGAGAAATTATTCTTTCGCAATCCCTTTGAACCAAGAAAATCGCATTTTCAGTTAGTGCAACTAACCAGAATTGACACTGAATGCGTCCGGAAATTCAACCATTCAAATCTATTGTTAATACAGTCGGTAATGATTAAATTATTAAAATATTATCATTAAGAATACGTAGATAAATGGGTAAATAGTAAATAATGGATAACTACTCTTTTCCGGAAGAGACTCAATACATTACGATATGGCGGACAAGGCGAACCCGTTCATTGTTTTCTATAGCAAAGGTAAGAATTTAACATTTTTGCAAAATATTATTTGAAAATTGTTTCAAATGCACCCGTCGAAAGAAAATCATAATACCATAGTGTCCAAAATACCTATAATACATTTTGGTGGCTAACCAGAAAATATTCTTTCCAGCCAAGAATATCGCATTTTCAGTTAGAATGTGTTGGAAAAATAGTAGGTATATTATTCAATGAGTGTGTAATGAATTTTATTGCTCCCGCGCGAGGGTGACGTTCATGGTTCGAGCCATAGGCGAGTGCCATAAATCATCCTAGAGAGCAATAATCATTACACACGAATATAATACTATGCTTTATCCCTGGGTTTTAAAGCGAAAAAATCTCTCACCTATTGTATAATGAGTCCATTCCGCAACACCCGTGGATAAAAACATTTTACGGTAGAGTAATATTCTTTGTTAATGTAATAGATAATGGGAATTAATTTCTTAAGTATATATAATGATATAATAAACCTTAACAAACAGTCAAATATAATCAAGAAATAAATATGTAAGTAGGTACCTGAATAATAAATAATAGGTAATCTTCTTTACTCAATGAAATTTATTATATACACAGTATATTAAGAAATGGCAGAGAAAACGAACCCTTTCAGTGTTTCCTATATGAAAGGTAAGATTTTAGCATTGCAAAACATTATTTGAAACAATTTCAGACGATCATTTGCGGACCTTAAAAATGATTTCCTTCAGTTTTGTTTATTTCTGGCCTGTAAAAATTTTCCATCGACTGTTATTAGTCTGCCACAGTGTCATTATCATTCTGGAAATGGTTTATGTCGGTAAATTCTACTCAAAAACTTTGCTAATAAGTTATGGACCAAACTTCGCGGTTACATTTTTTGCAAGTAAAACATTCACTGGACATAATTTGAAGATTTATTTTAAGGCTTTAAATGGTCTTCGAATTCAAAACAGTTTGGAGAAGTATTTTCGCGAGGTTCTGAAAGAATTAGCCAATTTGTATTCGCCGTACAATATCAAAATGATTAAACATAAATCTAGACAAGAGAGAGAAGTGTATTTACTTCTGTTTCTAATTTATGTTCCAGCAGGAATTGCTGGTTTTTTATTATTTCCAATGTTTAAGCATAGCAAAAAATGCAGCAGAGAAGCGGCTGGAACCTCCCCATCGCGTGGATCTTTGTATTCTGTGTAGATAGTAGTCAATTCAACAGAATTTTTTTAATCCTTGACTAATTTCGCAATTTTCTGACAAATACCGACGTCACCTCGGACATCACCCATCACGTTTGACAATATGTTCTTTTTAAGGTTAATCTTTTGACATCTTTTTCACAATAACTGCCACTTTATGTCATCCACTGTCAGTCCGCTCCCTTTTAATGAGAAAGAATTTTTTCTCTATTTTCCACTAAAATGGCAGAAACTGTGAACACATTTTTAGAACCAGAATTTGATCGCCTTTCTAATGGCGACATAAAAAAGGAGGCCTTGTGTTCAAAATTTAAAGTTGATATGCTTAAATGGCACTTCCTTTGGACGAATTGCTTCCAAAAGCCTTTCAGGTCTTCAACGGGTCACCTAATCTCCAGGTACCAAATTTCAGCCAAATCGATTCAGTAATTTGGGCTATAATGTATTTTTACTGTTATGATAAAATTTCGATTTTTTCAACCAAACAGCGCTAAATGCGAATTAATTTTGTCCTATTTAAAACCGGAATTTGAAGACCTTTCTGATGGTGACAATAAATCTTTCAACAACTTGTTTTTAATGGTCAAATGAGAGAATAATTTTAAATTTGGAAATTTGTGTGGCAAAACGGCACTTTCCGTGAGTCGATTGAATTCAAAATTTGTTCAGCTCTTCGACGTATAATACAATCACCATGTGCAAAATTTCAGCTAAATCGGTTCAGGGGCTCGGGCTGTACCGCGATTTTAAAGTCCGATAAAAATCAATTTTTTTTAAATTTTTGGTCAAAAGGGCACTAAGAATGAATACACTTTTAGAAGCAGAATTTGAAGGTCTTCCTTATGGTGACGTGAAAAATGGGGGTTTGCATTTAAAATTTAAAAGTTGTTGTGCCAAAATGGCATTTCCGGTTGCACGATTGGCTCCAAAAGCTTTTCAGATCTAAGTTAGGTTACGAGATGCCTAAGTTCCAAATTTCAGCCAAATCGGTCTAGTAGTTTTGGCTGTGGCGTGATTACAAACGAACGTGCGTACGAACGTACGTACAAACGTACGTACGTACATACACACAGACACATTTTAAAAACCCCTTTTTTGGGTTCCTGAGACCTCAAAACGTGAAGATCTGGTGCTATCTCAAATTCGAAAATTTTAGTGATTGCAGTAACCTCCCATTTTTTTTTAATTATGATGGTGTTGGGGAGGTTAAAAGTGCTTCTGATTCATAAAATTTTAAACGAGAACTTCAGTTACTATCCAAAGATGATTTTGGGGACGTTATATTGGTGCACCATGCCCTTTCTTCATTACGCAATGATTGTAAATATGGTTTGTCATTTTTACATTCTGATCCATTTGAAATTTCAACTCCACTTAGCCAGCAAAGCATATCTTAGCATTGACATGGAAGAAAGTGGAGAAAATATTTATCAGAAACTACGTAGTCATTTTAGAAGAATGTCCTTAATCAGAAGGGAAGTATTGTTAGTTTTCGAAAGAAAACAATTACTTTTACTTTTAGTTTTTTGAAAAAGTATACCGGGTGATTCAATTTGGTATTCGCCCCCCCGTAACTATTTTATTGCAACAGGAAAATATATAAAACCATATATATTTGTAAATTGCATGACAAACTCCATGAAGTCACGTCAATAAATCGTCAATATGATGACATTATGTCAAAATGACGATTGTCAACTTTTTTTCTTCAAATGACATGCTGTATATTTCTTAGCGGATTCTTGTAGACGTTTTTTTTCTACATTTAATTATGTAAAAAAAGTTCACAGTTTCACTAGAAAAATTCCGAAAAAAAATTTATTTTATTAGGCATAATTTGAAAGTTTCTTGTCAATAAACGTAGTGAGCCGTGGAAAAAATTGAATTATGGTGTTGCCTAATGTCGCCCTCACACGAAGGGTCCTGTTTTTCAAAAATTATAATTGATTTACCTGTTAGATCGTTAATAGTAATAATGTTATTGTTATTCACTAGTTATAAGGTAAATGGGGTATTATTGTTATTAAAAGGGTAAGTAATAATAATTCTTTGAGAAACTACGGTCCTTGCGATGTGAGTGACTTAGACTACACTATAATTCAATTTTTTCCATGGCTAACTACTTTTATTGACAAGATACTTTCAAATTATGCCTAATCAAATCAATTTTTTTTTCGGAATTTTTCTAGTAAAAGTGTAGACTTTTTTTACATAATTGAATGTAGAAAACAAATGTCTACAAGAATCCGCTAAGAAATATACAGCATGTCATTTGGAGAAAAAAAATTGACTATCGTCATTTTGACATATGTCATCATATTGAAGATTTAATTACGTCATTTAATAGAGTTTGTCATGCGATTAACAAATATATATGGTTTCATAAATTTTTCTGTTGAAATAAAAAAGTTACAGGGGGGCGAATACCAAACTGAATCACCCGGTATTGATGGGGCCAATTCAGCATTTTTAACTATGAATTTGCTTGGTCTATTGGTTATTATCATCATCGTCTTTTTATATAAATACGTAAATAATACACAATTGGCTGAAAGGAATCAACCGCATTTTTTCAGGTCGACGATTTAGGACCTCTTGGACCAATTCTTTCTGTGTCTGTTGGATTTTCAGCGTTAACAAGTGTGTTTTCCTATTTTCATGGAGCACAATTCCTTATAAATTCAGTATGGAGAACTTCCTAAAATTTATTTTAAATTGTGTTTTAGACAGAAGAGATTTTTGATGTTGCCTATAAGACCCACTGGTTTAAATGGAGTTTGAGAAGCCAAAAACTTCTATTATTTTTTATGTTACAAAACATTAGGCCTGTTAGCTTTACTCTCCCGGCTATGGGTGTTCTGGATTATTCTTACTTTCTGCAGGTAGCTTTTGTATAATGCAAACATTTTATAAGGGGTACGTTTTTTAGGCCTTGAAAACTGGGGTTTCCGCAGCGGCTATTTTGAACGGAATAAAGAACTAGAAAAGCTTCTGTCCTATCGATAATAAAAAGATATAAAAATCTGAATCTTGGGTCTGAGTTATTTTGAGGGCGTTAACTTGAGTATCACCGTTTCGTTGGTTTCAAAAGCCGTAGTAATTTCTATAATATACCTACTTGCCTGCCTACACTCGGAATGAAAATGAATTTGTCAAAGGGAATAATTGCCGCTAGGTATTTTTAGCGAGAGCGTATTTTTTCTAATTTACAAACATTATTAATGAATGATGACAATAGTCAGCTGCAAGCTCTGAATATTTGCAGGGAAGGAACTGACACTTTTCTAAAATTGTTATGTAATATTCTACATTAAATTCTCGATGAATAGTAAAACTATTGCGGAAAGCGTTCTACATAACATTTCTATATAAATTCTACATAAAATTTCAGTTTAGCGACTGATTTAAAAACACAACTTGATAAGATTACCCCCGTATTTTTAAAGAATAATTCCACGATTAAAAACATTTTCTCTAATAATAAATCCACAGTAATCACAGGGTTACAGTTCAGCCAGATCACGTATTTTTTTATTTTGGAAGAAACCACATATTTCCAGTAATTAAGCAACAACTACTTATCAAGAAGCTGTTCGAACGTCACTTCAGTTTAATTGAAGATCCTGGTGGAATAACTTGCGCTCTACTTTCATTGATCATATTATGTGTGGTCCTATTATCTGCAAATGCAAATAAAGGTAAAATTCGTTTATTTTTTTCAACAGTAATACGACGAGTAGTCTCTTGATTGCCGCGGGTTTTGACGTCCAAATGATTGTCAACCACGAGCCAAAAAAATCTACCATTTGACAAGTAGTGTATCCATGAGGACTCAACAAGGCAACCAAGAGACTACGAATCGTATTTTGCAGATTATAAATTCAAGTATTGAGTAACTAGTGTTAACTTGACGTTGTAGTATTATCGCTGTAATCAGGATTTGATTGGTTCAATACTTAATGTATAAAATAATCATTCACATTTTCTTTCAGTACATGGAGTCACAATTTTTTGCGAGATTTCTCTACGTAACACATCTTCAGGAAGGCATTTTTGTCAGCGTCAACCCCCTGGAACTGAGTGTTTTTGTCGACGTTTACCATATCGAAAGTCCAGGGAACAATGGCTCTTGATTTCATCGCCGGATGTATTGGAGGTCAGTTGCTGAAAAGTGATAACCTCTTGTCATTGTTTTTTTTAAAGGATGTGCTGGAGTGATCGTCGGTCATCCTTTGGACACTATAAAGGTGCATTTACAAACTCAGGATGCGAAAAATCCGAAATATAGGGGCACTATTCACTGCTTTCGGAGCCTTTTGGCAAAGGAGGGTTGCAGAGGTGTTTATAAGGGCATGCTGAGTCCTTTGGGAGGAGTCGCAGCTATAAATGCTGTGGTTTTTGGAATATATGGAAACACCCAACGACATTTGAAAGATCCTGAAGCATTATACTCGCATTTCATCGCAGGAGCAACAGCAGGATTTGTTCAAAGCGTATTTTGCAGTCCAATGGAACTTGTAAAATCTCGTCTGCAAGTTGGTGATGGAAATAAAGGACCAGTCGATTGCCTCAAGCAGATTTATTCAAACGAAGGAATTAGGGGCGTTTTTCGAGGTTTGAACACAACGATTGCGAGAGAAGTGCCAGCTTTTGGCAGTTATTTCCTCACTTACGAGTTTTTGACTAGAAGTGAAGGTGCAATTTCAACTGCCACTATGTTGACTGCAGGAGGATTAGCAGGAGTGGTATCCTGGGTCGTCGTCTATCCTATTGACGTGTTAAAATCTCGCATTCAAATCGACGGCATTGGTGGAATTAACAAATACAAGAACTCGATGGATTGTCTGAGGCAAAGCGTAAAAAGCGACGGTTTTAGCTTCTTGTACAGGGGAATAACGCCAACTATCTTAAGAGCTTTCCCCGTAAATGCCGCAACGTTTACTGTAGTTACTTGGATTATGCGTTTAGTTGGTGATTTTGACGTCAGCGAGAAGGTTAGGGATGGAGAAAGCTTGTGGGGGCGAAGTAAAGATGCTTTCTACTCGCTTAGACTGTCAGAGCCGGTTTGATTAAACGTGTATTTTAAGAGAAATGCGTGTTATCTTATGATAAATTATACAAACTGCTGCTTGCAACATGAATATGTAAGAAATGTGATTTTAAATGCAGGTGATAATGGTGGTGGAGGCGCCTGTCGCGGAGCTCCGACTCCGTTATTATATCTCCCTTATTTCCTGCAAGGAAATCCAGGCAAGAGAAAAGTGGCAAGTTTAAATTAATTTGGACAACACCCACGAAACTTAGAGGATCCCCTTTTCCGGTCGTCGGTGCAAACTGCAGCTATCTAGTATTAAATAAAATTTGACATTTTCCTGTATAAAATAAATAAAAGCAACTAACTAATAGTTGGTGCTGTCCTCAATCAGGTTCTTAAATCTCAAACGAAATAACTAAATGCGAAATGATGTCGCTTGCGCAAATTTCTCGCAATAATTTCTTATTGGAATTATTTATCTTCTTAAACACGAGTTGCGTTCGTGAAGTTGACAATTACGCAGCTTATTTCGTGCTTGTGCAATATATTTTTGATGTCGCAATTTATTATCAAAAGTGAAAAAACACGAGACGGTTACGCAGATAGCACATACATTTGATTTTTGGAATATGCAACAAACGTTATCGTAGCAAAAACTTGTGACATGATTGTGGGTTTGACCATTTGGTTTGCATCTTCAACCGAGGGAACAATTTTTTTATGGGACTGGAAAGTGGGCTTTTCCGGACTAGTCCGAAAAGTAAAGTTTTTCCGGACTAGTTCCACAACATAGGACACAGTACTATTCCAGGATTTTGGTTTAATAAGTAATTCCTCTTTATTTGTGGCGACATTACTAATATTGATTCATGTTGATAGTCCATATTGATTAATTATTGCATAATTTATTTCAGTAACAGTTTCGTATAGCGTAAAATGCTTAAAATAGTGTACATACTAGAGACTAGAAGGTATTATTAAAATTCAATTGAGTTTTTACAAAAAATTGACAAAAAAGTATTGCGGAAATTTGGCGGCTTCTTCACCTTATTTGGCGTTTTTCCTGCACATTTTTATAAATTAGGCAAATTATACTGATTAAGAATTATTTTGACAAATACCATAAATTAAGCTGTCAATGTAACACGTTCGAAAAAAATGGGCAGCTACGGAAGCGGCTAGAACCTCCCCACTTGGTGAATGACACCTACCTCCTATAAATTACAATCAATCAATTTCAATAAAAGTGTTTCTGTGGTTTTTAAATTTCTTGTCAAAAGGGCACTAAGTTTAAATGCATTTTTTGAAACAGATTTGGAAACCTTCCATATGCCGATTAAAGCAAATGATGGTCAGCTTTCACATTTTAAAATTGACATGCCAAAAAGGCACTTGTCGTTGACCGATCGCTACCAAAATTAATTCGCTCTTTGGCAGCTTATGGCGTCTTTACCTATCAAATTTCAGCCAAATCGATCCAGTAGTTTGGACTGCATGGAGTCCTTCGAAATTTCGAATTCTTGGATTTTATGCCAAAAAGGTGGTAAGTGGAAATGAAAATTTTGTCTTTCATCACAACTAAAATCATTGCTACTGTCCACACAAATTACGAATTGCTGTGGGTATCCGAGAAGTAATTTTTCAAATTATGTTTGCAGGTACCCAAAATTCCCAATAAAGCAACGTTGGAATTTTTCAGTCTTTGTGTAAGACCAGTTTCGTTTCCCAATACTAGGTATACATTTTTGAATACAGAATTTGAAAACCTTTGATAAGAAAAATTGGTGTTTGTAAAGCCAAATTTAAAAGTTGATATGCCAAAAAAGCACTTTGCGTTTGCGGGTTGACAATTAAATTCACTGGGCTCACCAGAAGGCCAACGCTAATCTCCGTACCAAATTTCATTAAAATCCGTTCCGTAATTTTCGAGAAATCTTGCTCACATACGTACATACAAATACATACCCACGAACAGAGACATTTTTTAAAAAACAATTTTTCGTGATCCTGGTCTCAATTTCGAATTTTAAAAACCAAATCTTTACGTTTTGAAGTCCATTATCACGAAAAAGTGGCTCTTAGACAATGCCAGTGTGTGTATGTAGGTATATACGTACGTACGCACGTATCTGGTCAGCATTTATCGAAAACTGCAGAACGGATTTTAATAAAATTTGGACCGGGGGTTGGCGTTGGCCTTCTGGTCGGCTCAGTTAATTTTGTTGCGAATTCACAACCGTCAAGTACATTTTTGGCGTATCATTCGTATCAACCATGAAATTTGACTGATGAACACCAATTTTTCTTATCAGCATATGAAAGGTCTTCAAATTCTGTATCTAAAAATGAATTCACCCTTAGCGCCTTGTTAGCAAAAAAAAATGGAGGGATTAAAATTCAAGAACTGCAGTTGGCGAATCAATGGGAAAAGTTTCGCCATTGAAAAAATGTACAAAATTTTGTTTTCTACTTTTGTCACTAGTGTGAAAAATAAGTGACTTTTAGCACTAGAGCGGAAATATGATGATTGAGGTTAGTGGGAAAATATATTGGGCCGTATTCAGCGCCCTTTATTAAAACCGTGATTAAGCCTTGATTAGCTAATAACGTTATTAAGACTTAGCAACGATTTTAGTGATGGTCCTATACAGCGCCTCTTTTAAGACCGTGATTAACTAATACAGCTTGTTTAAGAAATGAGAGCTGACAACATCGCAATTTTTAGGACATTTGACAAGAGTGAGGTTAAAATTAATGTTTACGAATCAGGAAAAATGAAATACAAGCATTTTAATCAGTTATTTATTAGGCAATGCACTATCAATTATTGTGGTTTAGGTGTGAAACGTGTTTACGAGTAGATGCCCTCCATGAGGGAAAAAGTGCCGAGGACGAAAATTTCACCGAATAACGAAAACTACTGTTGATGGAAAGGTCACGGGAGAACCTAAGCACTTCCTCTCCACCATGTTATCATATTCGTGATTCAACTTTAGGCCTTTCCAATTGCAGTAAATTAAGAACCATGCACCATCGGGACTTTTTATATCTCGAGCATACTCAAGAAGGCCTGACATTCAAGAATTTAGTGTTCGGTAGTTCGGTCAATCCATGAACTTCAAATTATTGCTGAATTGTGTCCGAGACAAGTATTTTGGTTGCTGCTCCACTGAACGAAATGTAATCTTCCAGCTCTGGGATTCGTGGCTGTTGGCTTGGCTTATACCTTGCAAATCACCTTCATCTACAATTAAATTTGTGCTGTTTATAAGTTTATAATGAATGCTATTATGAACTCGGTCACAAATATTAAAAAATTAGACAACATAACCTCAAATTTATTAATTAAAAATCACTTAGGTACCTGTTCAATTTGGCCGGAGTCTTTGGCGAAGCACTTCAAAGCAAGTGAAACTCAGAAATATTCAAAACTTTTAGCTTTCAGGTAGGTATCTTCCTTTTTAATTGTCGTCTCCGTCGATTTCGGGAGGATGTTAGGATTTCCACTATATCACGCCTGAAGACTGCAAAGGGGCTTACGGAGGTCGAACATTTCGAAAAAGTTCAAAATTCACAAAATTCTTCCAAAATTTTTCACTAATAAAGGTCTTAAACATGCTCGGTACCGTGTTTAAAAATCGTTATTAAACTGACAGTTCGCGCGTCGGTAATAGAGCTTGATTAGTGCTAATCAAGGGCGCTGAATAGGTACATCTTAGTTAGGCTTGATTAAAATTTTAATAACGCGTTACTAAAGTTAGCAAAGGTCGCTGAATACGGCCCATTATGTATAGTTATTTCTACAGCTAGTATAGTGAAAGAACTCTGGCATCAATCAAACAAATGAAAAAAGAAACCTTCATTACATGTTGTACCTCTAATTTTTCCCTATATTCTTCTCCTTCATACGCAAAAATATAAAAAAGGGAATTTTTCTGCTACTTACATATTGGTAATAATTGACAACACTGAGTAGGCCTTGAGTATACACTCCAAGAGCAGGAATGTGATACAGGGTATTCAGAAAATGTGTTAACGGGAGACTGTGAAAACAAGTGAATCGCATTCTGTCAAAAAAAACCGCTTGTCTATATTTAATTCGCATAGTCTCCAGATAATATGACAGATGTCATGTCTCTAAACAAGTCCCCGTGCAAAATGACATAATATGAGATGTCCTACGAACTCTTTGATTAAAAAAAGATGACTTTCCATTAAAAATTAATTATCAGATTAAAATAGAAACGGTTATTGACCCAATTGTTTCTGTGGAAAAGAACTAACTTTTAACTACCGGTGTAAGCGAGAAAGAGAATGTTTTTCTACCCCAAAAACATATTTGAGTTAAAGAAGTAGGTATAGATAAAATTTCCGTAGCTAACCGCGCAAAATGATAATCACATTCTTTAGGTGATCCACTATTATCTTGATATTGTCATCATTTCTTTGAGTTATCTCCTTTATATTTACTTATTTAATTAAAATTACATCTAAACAATTAATTAATTAAAGACGTTCTTTCCATACTGTTTACGTACCTATTTACTTATTACATAACTACTGGTGGTGGTTACTTCGGGTTACATATAAGTTTTCTTACGATTTTGAAATTAATAAACTTTTTGATGATCAAGATGAATTTACTATCAGATATGTTCGATCTGCCATTTTCAAAAAGTACAGTACTTTTACCCAAACGATTATCAGTAGACTTAGTCCAGGACAGGAGGCAATGAACATTTTGTGGCATGTCATTTCAGCGAGTTTGCTTTAGCACTTTTATAGTTATTTTCTTGCTGGAGATTACTAAAACGGAAGTCTGCCATAAATCTTGTGGGACAGGGGCTAATGGCGGCCATTTTAAGTTTTCAAAAATTGACATTTCGAAAACGTTAACAGATACGAAATTTTATTGAATTAGAAAAAAGTTGTATTTTTCAGTGTATATTTAGAATCTGAAAAGAAATCTAAGATATCTAGATTGGTTACTGAAATATACTGAAAAGACTGAAAATTGACAACACGTTATAACTTGGTTACTAATTGGCAGATCTTTATGAAATTTTTCTTCAATTACATTACCTTGCACGAAGAATAAAATGAGGCGACGAAAACTTTTCTAAGCCTTCTAGATTAAAATATGACATTTTTCAGTCTTTTCAGTATATTTCAGGAACCAAACCAGATATCTTCAATTTCTTTCCAGATTCTTAATCTACACTGAAAAACACAACTTTTACCTAATTTAATATTTCGTATTTTTTACAGTATCCGAGTTATCAATTTTTGAGAAATTAAAATGGCTTCCATTAGCCCCTGTCACGCAAGATTTACGGCAGACTTCCGTTTTAGAAATCTACAGTATGAAAATAACTAGAAAATTGCTAAATCAAGTTCGCTGAAATGACATACCAAAAATGTTCACTGCCTCCCGGACTAATTAATTATAGTGCTGTCAGGAACCGTGATTTTTTAGAACCGAGGGCCCGTTAAAATAAATACTCGGAACCGTATTACCCGGGTAACTGGTACTAGGTTCGGTTCCGGGTATGGATATGGAACCGGGTTTAGAACCGAGGACCCGTTCAAATAACTATCCGAACCCGTATTTTAACGAGATGCATTATTTCATTCCAGTTTATCGTCCGCAAACTTAGCTTTATTGATATTTTATTAAATGGCGGTTCGAAAACTGAGAAATTGTGCTGTTTTGTTATGATTTTATGACAGTATAAAAAAACATAGAAAATATGCGCTATTAAAACGGAAATCCGAGGATGGTAAACTCGGTTCCAATAATAATCCGGGTACCCGGAAATAAATTACCCGGGTTTCCGAGTTCCGGGTATTCGGGTCCTTGCCAATCCGGTTCTACCCGGTTCCGGGGTTCCGGGTACCCGGAACCGTCTGACAGCACTAATAGATTTAGATTATGTTTGAGACATCTTCGAAAACCCTGAGTTAGAGATAAGAACCGTCTGTGAACTTGCCATTTGCGCAACATATTTCATAAACATTTATTTGAATATACGAAATACTAAAAAAATGTTCTTCTTGGTGGTTTTCCATGAAAAAATTTTACGTTATAGGGTGTATAATGTAAAAATAAAAGTATAAGTAACTCTAAGTAAGACGGTCACAATATTGTTCTATAAAATCAGTCACACTACTGCTGCTGGTCAATATCGACCTCATCGACTTCCATCAATATCGGCGGATCTTCCACTGCCACTACCGGATTATCGTCATTGTTGTTGTTCAACTGCTGTAAAATGTTCAGCTGTTGTAGATTACCATGAGCCGCGGTTATAATATTTTCCGGAGGGTTGGGCGGGGGAGGAGGAATACCCTGCCTTTGGCTCTCGAGGGCGATCATTTTTTGCCTCTTTTCCTCCATCAATTTATCGCGATGTTTGTGAATATAGTCTCCGATGTTTGGTAATCCGTCGACGACACACGCGGACAATGCACTCCTGTAGATATTCATATCGGTGGCTTCGTACCACTCGTTAGTCTTTTCGTCGTAACACTCCACGTGGTAAATAGTGGTAACGCCGTTGAAACCGCCGATGGCGAAAATCATATCGTCGATGACTTCAATCGCAAAGTTACTTCTTGGATTGTACATGTCCGGTACCGGAGTCCAGGTGTTGGTATGCGGATTGTATTTTTCACCGCTGCACATTCGAGAAATACCATTAAAACCGCCGATTACGTAAACGTAATCGTGGTAAGCGATGCAGGACACTCCGGATCTTCGGGAACGCATGGCGCTGATTAAAGTCCACTGGTTTACCTCCGGGTCGTACACTTCTGCCGAGTGCATGCATTCCTGGCCATTGAAGCCACCGGTGATGTAGATCTTGTCTGAAATGCGAAAGAATTATTTTTTTTTGTTCTTTTGAAGATGCTGAAAGTTTAGATACGTTTCATTTCAATTTAATTAGGAGTGACAGTCGTTCCTCAGCTAATTTCGGAAAATGTCAGACTTAAATGGCCCTACCGCAACAATACACTAAACCGTGTTTATGCGTTCCCGAATCGTAAAAGCCACCGGAAGATGTACATCAATGCGATGTGTATCCCTGTAGATGTTTATCACGTTAATGTGTCTGTAGGGGATTGCAGGGGATTTTATCAATCTGCACCTAGTAGTTATGCCTCCGCAGACGCACAGTGGTGCAAAAAGGCGAAATGTTGAAAATTGGCCGTACAGAATTAAACAGTAGAGAATGAACAAAAAAACCCAAACAATTGCGAAGTCTGTAAAATTAGTACTCGGGGGGTTGAAAAATTATGGAGGGGATGAGAAGTCCAAGGCAATGAAAATTTACTGCAGTTAAATAGAAATACCAAGAGTAACATGGAAAATAAGGCAATTTTGTAAAATTAACGCTCAGAGAGACGAAAAATTGTAAAGGGGGGTGAAAAATCAAGAGGGATGAAAATTAACCGTGGTTAAGTAGAATTACAGAAAATAAGTCGAAAATAAGCTAATTACGCAAATTTCGCCTTTGGAGGGTTGAAATACTGCGAAGGGGGTTGATAAAGCTAAAATGATAAACAATAATCTAAATGAGTTGAATTTATTACCAAAGAAAAACGAAATTACGGGGATTTAGTATTAGTACTAGACGCTTAGGGGGTTAAAAAACTGTAAATTGAGATGAAAAATCAAAGGGGATGAAAATTAACCGTATAATTAAGAAGAATTTTAAAATATAACACCAAAATAAGCCAATGATGCAAATTTAACTTTTGGGAGGTTGAAATATTCCGAATGGAGTGGAAAAAGGGAAAAGGTAAACATAATCTATATGAGTTCAAATTATTGCCGAAGAAAAGGGAAATTAGGCGAATTTAGGGGGTTGAGAAATTGTAAAGGGGGATGAAAAGTCAAAGCGGGTGAAAATTAACCGAAGTTAAGTAGAATTACAGAAAATAAGCCAATTATGCAATTTTAGCCTTTGGAAGGTTGAAATATTATGAGGGGGTCGAAAAATTGAAGAAACTAAACATTATCCATTTGTTACCGAAGAAAGACAAAATTACGCTAATTTTGCCAAATTAACGCGCGGAGGGTTGCAAAATTGTGAAGGGGGATGAAAAGTTAAGGGGTTGAAAAGTGACTGTCGTAAATTAGAACTATCGAAGATTACACGAAAAAGAAGCGGGCTGCGTAAATTTTGCTTTTTGAGGGTTCACATATCGTGAAAGGGGTTGAAAAATTGTGGATGAGTTAAATACCTATGTATTACCGTTAAGCACCAATATACATTATTATTATTAAAAAGTACTGAAAATTACTTTATATTACCGAAAAAGCACAAAAAAGCAGGAAAAAATAAATAAAATGTATACTAAAAGGAAATGAAACTTTCGTCTTTCATCACAACTAAAATCATTGCTACTGTCAACACAATTATTACGAATTGCTGCAAGTAAAGGTTACCCGAGAAGTAATTTTTGCAGGTATTCATATTGAACTCAAAATTCACAATAAAACCACATTGGAATTTTTCAATCTTTGCGTAAGACGAAAGTTTCATTTCCCAATACTATATTTACTAGGTATTTAGGTTGAAGACTCATGACATGAGACCTTTTTTTCAATGGTTAACGAAATCTATCGAACCCTGTAATTTTATACCAACATTTACCTGAAGAAATTTCAAGTTTCAACCCTTAAATTTCAACCCCTATGTTAGATTTTAGATCATAATGAAAATTTGTTCATCCGCCTACGGTTACACTGTAAACTATAGTACACCAAATTTTGCATTGATGCGTTGAGCAGTTTTTAAGTACTCGTATTTTTGCATGTTAGGGGCTGTAGCGTTTTAAGGGTGATTATTCGTGAATGATGATAATGACCATTTTTGTACCATTAATGGAAAGTTATCGAATTGTATCAATTTTAACCCTATATTATTCAGTAGACTTTCGAGTTTCTACTCCTAAATTGCATCCCCTTGGTTAAAGTTCTCCTAAAATGCACTCCTCCTTTCTCGAGGATATATTGTGTAACGACTCACAGTTTCACATCAGAAATTGCTTCTCTATGTCAAATTACAATGCTTCATCAACGTTTCAACCCCTAAATTTCAACCCTCTATTTGACCTCCCTTACATGCTCTAAGGAAAGTTGTGTTTTCAATTTCACCATTCTAATTCAATGCGTTGAGAAATTGCAACGATTTAGAAGTTTATGTTTTCACCCCTTTGGGATTTACAGCCGGGTGAGTTTATTTCTACTGTGCTACGTAACTTCTTAAGCATTTAAATAAATCAATAGGATTTCAGAAAAAATAAATAAAACGTATTTATCCACTTACAAAACGTTACGGGTTAGCCTAGGTGTGGTTTTAGGTTGAAAAGTTATAAAAACTTTTTTCAATGGTTGACCGAAATCTATCGAAACACCTAATTTTTATACCGCCATTTGCTTGAAGAAATTTCAAGTTTCAACCCTTAAATTTCATCCCTCTGGTTAGATCTAAGTGAAAATACACCTGTCCGTCTACAATGGTAAACTGATACACCAAATTTAAGCTTCGATACGTTGAGCAGTTTTTGAGTTCTCGTATTTTTGTTTTTCTGCACGTTAGTGGTTGCAGCGCCTTTAAGAGTGGTTTTTACGAACTTTTTTGTACCATCAATAGAATGCTATCCAACTGTATTCATTTCAACCCTACGTTATTCACTAAAAATTCAAGTTTTCACCCCTAAATTTCATCTCCTTCGATAAAGCCGCGTTGACACTGGTAGTGATTCACTACTAATGTAAACCTTCGTGGCATCAGCAGGCGCAAATCCGCAATGTGCATTTAATTGGAAGGTGTTGACAGTTTTATCGCAAAAATTCAAAAATTAGCCCATCAAATGCCAAATACATCTATTTTAAAAACGATACCGTAAAATTTCTTAAATAAGAATTTGATTAAAAATGAAAAAATTGAAGAATATCTTTTTCAATAAATCCATTATTTTCTTGCGTATCATTTTTTCTTCTTCTCGTCAGTTTTTTCTAATTTTTTAATGCTTTTCTTAATAATTCTACACAAGCGAAGCGATTTTCACGATTGGGATAGAAAGGACCCCGCACGATTCTTATGGACAGTGGCTTTCGGTGAAATTATCTGAATTTTTGATATGTTGTAGTTTTCATGATTCTGAACAAAAGTTATCATTGCGCCAACCTCCTGGCATGGACAGTTTTTGCTACAAAAAATCCCGAAGATAGAACTTTTCCCATAAGAACTACATGTAGCGAAAATGGAATCGGCCGTTTTGCCATCATAATTCTACATGATAAGTTCAGAGGCACCTTTCTTACCCATATTGGTGTCATGCGTCTATATGGAAGCCTTTTGGGCGTATTTGAATGTTATGTCGGCAAGAGCAGGAAACGGCGGGCCCAAAAATGTGTATAAACCGCCCCATAAACCTTATGGCAAAATTCTATTTTCGGGATTTTTTGTAGCAAAAACTGTTCATGTCAGGAGGTTGGCGCAATGATAACTTTTGTTCAGAATCATGAAAACTACAACATATCAAAAATTCAGACAATTTCACCGAAAGCCACTTTCCATAAGAATCGTGCGGGGTCCTTTCTTTTTTCATCGTGTAAACCCTTCACGAAAGGAATCGACAGAATTATGAAGATACGAATCGTGATCCACGATCATGAATCACTACCAGTGTCAACGTAGCTTCTTAATTCAGTTCGTTGAAAAATTGCGACTATTTAGAGATTCACGTTTTCAACCCCTACTAATTTCGCCCCTTTAAGATTTACAGGTGTAAGTTTATTTCTTTGGTGTTACATAACTTCTTGCGTATTTACTTACTTCGGTTGTTCATAAATAAACCAAAAGAATTTCAGAAGAAATAAATAAAACATATTTGCTGGCAAAGCTTTAGGGGTTGGTTCTTGGTTGAATGTCGAACGTTCATACCAAGTTTCAGTCAGACACCTCCAGTAGTTCTCGAGTTATTGCAATTAATAATTTTTCGGTTTTTCATCCCTAGCTCTCACCCCCACCGGTCCGATATGGCCCAAAGGCAATCCCCGCCTTACTTTTTGAGAGACAAAGCCGTATACCAAGTTTCAGCCCGATATTTCAGTTTTTTTGCAGGTTATCGTTCGGACAGAGTGACGAGCGAGCGAGCGAGTGAGCGAACGAGCCGACGAATATAAGCTAAAATAATAGTGCCTTGCATACTGCTCCGCCACTAAAATGAAATTTCCAGGATAGTTCCCGGAATAATTCCTAAACTTGAGCTGTAAACGTTACAGCCCTCCAGTAATTCAAGTGGAAATAACTCACTGTTGAGATTGCAGGCACTAGCATCGGATCTCTGCATGTTCATGGAGGCAATCAGCGACCATTGGTTGGTCTTATAGTCGTATTTCTCTGCGGTATTTTGCCTGTGATGGCCATCGTAGCCACCCATCGCATAAATAATGTTGTTAAGAACGGCCGTGCTGACGTAACACCTTCTGGCATGCATCGGCGCGATTTCTTTCCACAACTTTGTTATCGGATCGAAACACCGACAAGAATTAAAATAATCCATTCCGTCGAAGCCGCCGATTACAAAAATATTGAATCCAACCACCGCCGTTCCGTGGTAGGCGCGAGGTCCTGCGGGGTCCACCTCTTCGATTTTCACCCACCGGTCCGCCCTGGTGTCGTAGGTTTCGATGAAGTTCGTGGGAGAGCCTCCGCTCCAGCCTCCTATGGCGAAAAGCACTTCGTGGGGAAGACGGGGACGGGCTATCTCCGGAGTTACGACCTCCCCGTTCCTTAAAAAATAACTTTTATTACAATTTTTAGGTGAAACACTTTTTGTGTAGGCAAAATATGACGAAACATCTCTAGAATTCAATAATTAGGTAAGCAAACAACTACATGCAAAATATGTGGTTTTGGGTAAAACCTGTTTGCAGACAATTTTTACCCCAATTTTTACTTAAATTACAAAATATACAGGGTGAGTCTGAAAGACTAAACATCCTTTATACCACAGAATCTTCTGTTCAAATGATGAAGCTTGGTGCAAAAATTATTGGTCAATTGTGATTCCTCTTGATGTTATAAGCCGCCAAAGATCTTTATTTTTAAATATTCTTTTAAAGTATCTTTCGAAAGGTGTATCGTACATAGGATTTTGAATTTTTGCACGGCATTGTTACAGACCAAGAAGCAACTGCTGATGGTACTTAAAACATTATCCAAAAAGCGGATCTCTGTTATACAGGCTGGCCCCGATGTTATTTGCCCTTGAACTTTTTTATGTTTGAAAATATTGCTAAGTTGCCTATGCGGCCGTATTCCCCGTTCCATTCTAAAACTTTTTTGGCTCTAAAAATTTTTCGAAAAAACTAACCACTCACGAGAAAAATTGAAAAGACCGAAAACATGATGCAGGTAATCACCTTAAAACCAATGATGAGTCTACCTCATAAAAAAGTGAAATTGCCATCACTGTTTTTTCTTGAGTTGTGAGCAATGGTTCTGCGCAAAGATGTAGGACAACACCTTCAATGCAAAAAAAGAGTTGAAATGTGATGCGTGTCAACGTACACTTTGATTGTTATTGAAATTGTAGGTTTATCACGATGATCATGTTTTCGGTTTTTTCAATTTTCCTCGTGAGTGGTTAGCCTTTTCGAAAAATTTGAAGACCCAAAAAAGTTCTAGAATTGAACGGGAAATACCGCCGCATAGGCAAACTAGCAATATTTTCAATCATAAAAAAGTTCAAGGGCAAATAACCTCGGGGCCATCCTGTATAACAGGGTTCCGCTTTTTGGATAATGTTTTAAGTACCATCAGTAGTTGCATCTTGGTCTGTGTAACAATGCTGTGGAAAAATTCAAAATCCTTCGATACACATTTCGAAAGATATTTAAAAAGAACGTTTAAAAATGAAGATCTTTGGCGGCTTATAACATCAAGAAGAATCACAATTGACCAATAATTTTTGCACCAAGCTTCATTATTTGAACAGTAGATTCTGTGGTATAAAGAATGTGGAGTCTTTCAGACTCACCCTGTATACCCAAACAGTAACGTAACCGTAAATATTCAAAATATTCCCCATTTTACACAATGGAAACACTGGACAACTTCGGTGGAAAAATGCACTCACTAGAAACACCCCACTACACCGAAACATTTGATTTTCACTGCTGACGCGTTTCGAAAACAATGTGCTCATTATCAAATCCGAAGCTATACAACCCTACCTGCCAGAAAACTGAGATATTTAGGCAACCCGAAAGATAAAGTAGGGAATAGCGAAAAATCTGGCATAATACGAAATCATATCAATTGTCAAAATTGTGATCTAAAGTATGTAGGTCAAACACGAAGGTCTCTCAATACCAGATTTAAGGAGCACTTAGCCCACCTTAAATATGGCAGAACTGAGAAATCCAGTGTTGCCCTACATGCTTTACACAATGACCATAGAATAATTGATAATATTAAGTTAGTTTGTAGCGTTAACAAGGTGCAGATGCTAGATGCGATGGAAAGTATTGTCATTTATAAGTCTAGAGATAGGTTTATGAACGCCGATACAGGCCCGATCGCATACTCACCTATGTTTATGCTACTTTAGGGAGGACTCGTTATATTTATGTGTTCACCCACGCGTGACTATTTCTCGACCTGTGATTGGTCTAACTTTTACAGCCCAGGGGTGGAGCTACGCGGGTGGGCCAATAAATATCTCAGTTTTCTGGCAGGTAGGGTTGTACAGCTTCGGCTTTGATAATGAGCACATTGTGTTCGAAACGCGTCAGCAGTGAAAATCAAGTGTTTCGGTGTAATGGGGTGTTTCTAGTGATAGTGTTCCCCATTTTAGTTTATGCGTAATTTACTTGATTTTTCAAAACATTTCCAGTTCCTACTATGGTCTGTCTGGGATCCACACGACCAAGATTCACCCTATTGTCAACAATGATTCGCCATGGAAATAGGGTGAATCTTGGTCGTGTGGATCCCGGACAGAGTATAGGTACCTTTATCATTGCATGTTAAGAATACCCATTAGACAGGGCGAGGAGGACTAATAATAAATAATAATAAATATTTTTCTTAATCATAATTTTCTGAAAGTACCATTGTGATCAGAAAAAAAAATGCAGCAGAGAAGCGGCTGGAACCTCCCCATCGCGTGAATCTTTGTATTCTGTGTAGATAGTAGTCAATTCAACAGAATCTTTTTAATCCTTGACTAGTTTCGCAATTTTCTGACAAATACCGACGTCACCCATCACATTTGACAACATGTTCCTTTTAAGGTTAATCTTTTGCCACCTTTTTGACAATTACTGCCACTTTATATCGTCCACTGTCAGCCCGCTCCCTTTTAATGAGAAAGAATTTTTTCTCTATTTTCCACTGAAATGGCAGAAACTGTGAATACATTTTTAGAAGCAGAATTTGATTGTCTTTCTAATGGCGACATAAAAAGGGAGGCCTTGTATTTAAAATTTAAAGTTGATATGCTTAAATGGCACTTCCCGTGCACCAATTGCTTCCAAAAGCCTTTCGAGTCTTCAACGGGTCCCCCTATTTCCATGTACTTACCAAATTTCAGCCAAATCGATTCACTAATTTGGGCTATAATGTATTTTTAGTTTTATTATTAAAAAATTTCGATTTTTTGACCCAAAGGGCACTAAATGCGAACGAATTTTGTCTTATTTAAAACCAGAATTTGAAGACCTTTCTGATGGTGACAATAAATCTTTCGAAAACTTGTTTTGGATGGTTAAATGATTGAATAATTTTAAAGTTGGAAATTGATGTGCCAAAACGGCACTTTCCGTGGGCCGACCGAATCCAAAATTTGTTCAGCTCTTCGACGTGTAATACAATTCCTATGTGCAAAATTTCAGCCAAATCGGTTCAGGGGCTTGGGCTGTACCGCGATTTTAAAGTCCGATAAAAATCATTTTTTTTTTAATTTTTGGTCAAAAGGGCACTAAGAATGAATGCATTTTTAGAAGCAGAATTTGAAGGCCTTTCCTATCGTGACGTGAAAAATGGGGGTTTGCATTTAAAATTTAAAAGTTGATGTGCCAAAATGGCATTTCTAGTTGCACGATTGGCTCCAAAAGCTTTTCAGATCTAAGTTGGGTTATCACATGCACACGTACCAAATTTCAACCAAATCGGTCTAGTAGTTTTGGCTGTGGCGTGTTTACAAACGTACGCACGTACGTACGTACGTACGCACATACACACAGACACATTTTGAAAACCACTTTTTTGGGTTCCTGAGACCTCGAAACGTGAAGATCTGGTGCTATCTCAAATTCGAAAATTTTAGTGATTGCAGTAACCTCCCTTTTTTTATAAGTGGTGAAGTGGATTGGGGAGGTTAAAACGAGTACAGCGAATGATCGACTTTGGACACAAGCATTTTCTAACATTTTAGACGGAAGTCTAAAGTCTAAAGTCACTCTACTCGTTTTTGCTGATCATGATGGTACCTACGATAAAAAGTAGATAGAATAAAGTCAGTAGTATTTATGCATTTGTGAATAATTATGGCAAAAAAGTGAAAAATAAATTGGTGGTTTTGATTGACCTCATTCCCACGCCATTATTCACCACATGCTTCATTTTCAAATGGCAGTTTTTGTCTTCAAAGTGACGTCTGGCATTCAGCCAAGTATTTTTCCATCAAGCACAACAAATTTAAAGCGATAATATTCATCCCGTTTCATGTTTGTTATTTTGCAAGGGGTGCTTTAGCTAATCTCCTTAAAGTAGGTACCGAATAAGCCCTTGTTTTAGCGTGACTTAATTTTTAAACGTTTAAGGCCGATTTCATCATTAAAACGAAACACCCTAAATAACTCCTGGAACGGCGATTTGAAGAGCAGGTCGATTTTTATTTAGAGGGGGACACCTAAATCCGTGCTTGGTGTTTTTAAATATGATTTTTTTCCTTCAACTCTAAATTCATGAAAACAAACTTATGGTCATCCTGTTGCAAATTCTATGCTCTTTAGGTTTGGTCACGTGAACAATCTCAGCACGATCAACTATTTTCTGTATCATTTTTTTCGAGGAGTACAAGGATTTCAAAAATCTTTGCATCAGTTTACAAAGAATTTGATAACCCTTCAAATGATGTATTACAAAGGGCCTTAATGCAATTTCCAAATTCTACTACTATAGAGGGCGCTTGAGGTCAGCGAGTATCAATTTTTTTGCAGAATTGAATTAGCAACAAAATTAGCTTTGAGATAATGTATCACAAATGGGGGCTTGAAATTTGAAATTTTGAAATGGTGATTGGTAGGGGGTGGGTTGAAAAATTTCGCCAAGCACGGATTTAAGTGATGTTATTTAGGGTGTTACGTTTTAAACGGTACACCCTGTAATATGAAATCGACCCTAAGGGAAAATTCATCCAGAGTAGGGTTTTCAAACGAAATTCGATTACGAAAATTTCGCCGTTTTAGGTCAGAGATTTTCTGAGATTTTCGGGATTTTCGGGATTAGGTGCACGAGCACAAAACTAGTTGTAAGCGTGTTTATTTATTATCGAATTTCGACATTTCTGTGTATAACAATCTGTTAGTTATTCCTCCTACCAGTGTAGAACTCAAAACGTGCTTTTTTGAGCGTTGGTAGCCTATGCACAAAAAATAGATCCAGACACTTTGTGAATTTGAGGGTCCTTCTTCCAGGAGAAGGCAACACCTAAATAAGTTTCTTTTCTTTTTTCATTACTGTTATTAGTTTGTTCATCACTGCTCATGACTTTTCTCATGTAATAAATACCTAATAAATATCCAAACTAAATCTAAAACTTAAAATTATACTGCAATTATTTATTTAATCCCGGGATTCCGAAAATCCCATGAGGTCCGGGATTGAAAGCCCCAATCCAGAGTCGTTCTCTTCACATAAATTGCACTGGAGTGACCTACTACAATGCGGAATTTAACGAAACAAAAAAATATGACCTTTTTTTTAAGAGTAATATCTATTCCAATTCTTTTAATTTTTGAGCTGCATTACACTATTTATGCATATAGGTACAGTTTTCGTCAGATGTTTTGCAACTGAAAACTTTACGGGACAGATTCGGCCATGACAATTATTTTGAACGATGATTATTTTGATTTCAGGTAACTATGGTTTTTAGGCGTCATGGCCGAGTTGTGTAACAAAAGATCGAGCAAAACATTTGATGCAGACTGTATTAAAATAAATGTTGAAAATGTCTTCCAATTTGGTTTATGCACAAATTGTAAAGACCCTTTCACTTCCCCTTTTAACTTTCCTTGTTGAAATTCAATTTAGTAAGTAATTTAAAATAATTAGCGACGAAAAGTTATAAATTTTACGGCAATATTTCAGTTTACTTCACAACTTATCAAAAATTAAGTTATATTCATGTTCTATTTTAAGGCTGGAAGGAGGCATAGCGTGGCATGCCTGCTCTGCTCTGATCTGAATTTTTACCGCTTTTATCGGTTTGAGCACCCTGTACATAAAATCGGCATCCAACTGGAAAGTCCAAAAAATTTAAAAAGATAGAGGTTCTTTTTCTATCCTGACTCATTCTTGACGTTATTTTGTCTTAAAAGTTGAGAGAGAAAAAGAAGTGTCATCGAGTTAGTTCCTTAAGAATTGGAGGTGAGCAGGATTTTAGTAGAATATTTTCCCTTCAAAACCGTAAATCCGTAATTTTATTCCGTTCAAAAGTTATTAGGACTGGACACATATTTGATATATTTTTTAAAAGAATATTTGGCGTTATTAAATAGATTCTTGGCCTATTTTGACAGGCCAGAAACTGAAAATAAATTTTGCTCTTTGCCTCTTTCTAAAAATTAATGTAGATACTATAAAATGCAATTACTTGTGCATAATCCTTTCAAGATCGTACAGAAACTTCAGTGTCTCTATAACCATGGGCCTGCTCTCTTCGCAGGAGGTGACATAAGGATGATCCTTGACTTTCTCCATAAAAAACTGAGTCTCCAGAAGCCCTAAACGAATGCACTTCATGAGTGCCACAACATGCTTCTTCCTGGTTTCAGGATCGTGATTTATCCACTTCAGGATGGTCTCCCAAACAATTTCCTCACTTTTAACGTTCAGATTGTCCGCGTTAATAATTTCTTGAAAATCTTTCAAGGAAAGCAACAGAATTTCGTCGCTTTGGACTGAAATCAGGATGAAGTTTTTCATAACGTATCTCCAGCATTTCTGGGAGAGGTCAGTGCAGAAGTGATTTCTGGAGAACAGGAGGATCCCGATGCAGTTTCTTGGATTGAGAATGCTTTCCAGGAATCGACAGCACATGTCCAGGGCACCCAGCATGCTTAAATAGTCCGCGGTTATGAGAACATCGTAAACGTTTTTTTGGTTCAATTCGAGTTTTCTCAAATATGCGTAACCTATTAAAAGGTGCATCATCTCGACGCTAACCCCAGGAATATTGACTTTGGTCTCACTTCGGTTGTGCAGAAGAGTAGTGAATGCGGCCCTAATTGAAAATGTTAGTGATTCAATGCCTAGATTTTGGACTTACAACCTGAAGTAAGAGCTGCAGGCGCAAAGGAGAGCCCGATGGATCGGGATTTCCGAGCCATCGTCCAGGACGATGATGGCGTCGCAGAGCTGATTGTTCTCCCGAAGATCGTACAGGGTTTGCATCGCCTGCATACTCATGCATCTTCCCTTACCGGTTTCTGCTTCCTGCATATCTCATTTTAGGGGCTTTAAAGTTGGATAGTTAACAACACGAATAATTTAGATTAAAATGTAAAAATTCTGATACAAAGTCAAAAATGACAGAATATTCTCTGCTACCTTGGATTTGATTACTTGTAACTCCTTCGAAGCCGCCTATTTCCTTTTACGATGTTTTAAAACGGCGGTAGGCTGTGTTGGGGTGACCGAATTCACTGGGTATTGTACTTTTGACATTTGTCAAATTGTTTATCACATTGAAATTTGTACTCAAAACTATAATTTGTTGCCAAATCGTAGACCATAATAATGTCGAAAAAGTATCTAAAGAACTAAGGGAATCGTCTTTTACTGAATACACAGTGATTTCTAGATAGCAATCAAGCATGGTATACGATGTAGGTAAGGATTTTGGAAGCCCTATTCTGAGATTTGAAGAGCTGTTTGTAGGCGCAAGATTGTGATTGTGACGGATTGAAATGGTTTAATATTAAATCTATACCCTCATGTAAGTGTAAAGTGGGATGTAGTCGCTATTCCTAAATCTGCATCAATGGATTGCTTTCCACTCCTTGCAAAAATGATAATGACCGTTTGATAACTACTGCGTCTATTAATTAACAGACGATAGAAGATATTTTCAGGTTACTAAAACCTACCGTAATGCCTAATTAATGGGAGAACTAGTTTAACGGTTGCAAGAGGTAAAGTAAATGTAAATTCTGATTATAAGAAAGGTACCACTTGTATTGTAACAGCATTTCAGATCGAAATTTGAATAGTCCTCTCCTACCATATTATTAATTTCAAAGATTGGCAATAAAGAGATGCAAGAAGACACTAACTGGAATGCATCAAAATCACAAATATAAGCGGTTCAAATCTTTTGTAGGTTACCTGCAACCTACATCAACGAAGAAGTAATGGTCTTTGCTTAACTGTAAAAAAAGATTAATATAAGTAGCCAAAAATGAGACATTCTTATTGCTTCTGAATGTTCTTTGGGACTTCCAGAGGGGCTTCCTCCCTCATTTGATTACGTTATTCACTTGCGGTTTTCTTGATTTTATTGCCAATCTATTCGACGTTCTTTGAATCTAAACTAACATAAATCATAAAATTTCATCTATAATTTATTATCAGCTTACCAGATCATAGCCTCATGAATGTTTAGGTAAGCCTAATTTGGCGGTTCTGCTTTAGGAGCAGGTAGCTTTTCAGTGTTTTTTTGTAAATGTTTTGTACTCAGCTCAACAATGACCGAATAAATATTTGAATATTTGTCAAATAACAATCAAAGTGCAAATGTGACAACATCACGGCTACGATAAGTTCCGTCAAATGCAAATTTGGTTATTTAATGTTCACCAACTTAAAAAATATATCATGCCTACTGCCGTTTTGAAACATTAATATAAACTGGCGGCCAAATGAACCTTTCAGGCTAAAATTCTCCCGTCTGTTCAAATGACTACTTATAATTCTTTACACAGCGCCGCAATTGTGAATCGCTTTTTTACGTTAGAAAGATCGTTTTATTGGCTTCATTTCAGTGTTATAATAAAAGTGTTTGGGGTTTTCGTCCATGGCTCGTCATGGTTGTTTTCAAACAACTTGCAAAAATGTGAAGTTTTAGACCATATCAAATTCCAAGAAAAAACTTTTTGAATTTTTTTAATGAGTGGAACAGGTAGGATCAATACCTCGAGACCCTTTTGTCGTTTTTTGCCGATAACACTTCTTCCCCCAGGAATTAAAAAAATACTTTTTTTTCATTAACCCCCTGATAACTTCTTCATTTCTTAACCAATTTTCAAGGCCATGGGCTCTTTGTAACCATAAAGGATTGGCTAAACAGAAAACCCCCAACGAAGTCTCTTAGCACAAAAATGCAGAATGGTAGGAGGTAAAGAAATTAACATAAAATTTTAACCACGTTTTATGTGGAACATTTACAACGATTCTTCATTCTCCCGTTTACAGCTAGAATGCACTTTCTGGAGGAGTATTTTGATGCGTCATTTGAGAATGTTACGTTAACACTTGGTCAAAAAGAACAAGAATTTTGAGTCCCGTTCATTGCAAATGTTCCACATAAAAGTTCTTTAAAATTTTATGATGATTTCTTTACCTGCGACCATATTGCATTTTTGTAACAGGAGACTTCTTTTTGGGCTTTCTGTTTAGCCAATCCTTTATGGTTACAAAGAACCCATCATGATCTTGAAAATTGGTTGATGAATGAAGAAGTTATCAGGGGGCTAATGAAAAAAAAGTTATTTTTTAATTCCTGGCCAATCCTGGGGAAGAAGTATTATCGGCAAAAAACGACAAAAGGGTCTCAAGATATTGATCCCGTGCTCCACTCATTAAAATAATAAAAAAAAAATTTTCTTGGAATTGGGGATGGTATAAAACTTCACATTTTTGCAAAGTTATTTGGAAAAAATCATATCGAGCTATGGACGAAAACCCCAACACTCTTATGATAACACTGGAATGTAGCCAATAAAACGATCTTCTAACGTAAAAAAGCGATTCACAATTATAGTGATTTGAACAGATGGAAGAATTTTAGACTGAAAGGTTAATTTGGCCGCCAGTTTAGTTATTTTTTTCATTGTCGGAAATTAAAATTCGCTGGAATAAAAAATTCTTGCACCTGGGGCGCTTGCGTCCTTGCAGAACACGCCCTCTTCGTGTATAATGAGCGCGGCTCGCAACTTTTATTAATCAGAAACTTGTCTCACTGTCACCCCTAGAAGAATTCAACACGCCGGCATCGGCCGCCAACAGGTGAGTCTAAAGTGTACAAAAATGTGCATTTTTCTCATCTAAATTTCAGAACATTCTTTTATGTATTTACGTGTAAATCCTGAAACTTTTCTGTGAAACCCTGCATGAAATTGAGTTACTACAGAGATAATTCTGGTGTTTTGTCAATTAACGTAGTGGTCACCATTTCCCGGATTCTATGTTCTATTATGGGAGCAATTAAATTTCCTGTGATTACCTCAGCCAGAAATATATTTAGATTCTGAGTTTGTATTTGTTTTTGAAGAAGATAAAGCTGCATTCAATTCCATGGAGGAACATGAGCATGAAAATGCTAGAACTTTGTTGATTAGGTACAAAGGATCGCACATAATCATTGCATGTTATGCACAAGTACAACAACCACTGATATTTCAATCTAAATGATAATTTTTTCAATTTAATGCAGTTTCATGCTAAAAATCGATGAATTAGAATTTAAAAACTGGTTAACGGTTCAATTAATAGGTAATAGATTTTTAAATAGGATTCGTCAGTGCCTTGGGGTATGTTGAATTTACGCAAAACCACATTTTCACTCCCCTGAAATTTCTCTCCACTGTTGATATTAAACATTCATTCACGCTTAAGCTGCTTCATTTTCTATGTCCAGCAGTAAGAGTTGTGGAAATAGCCCCATTCTTTACGTTTCAAAAGCTTAAATTAAATTTCTCATAAATTAAGACTATAGTCAGGTCATCAATTTCTTTTTTTGTCATCAGTGTGTAAAGTAGTGGGTAGTCAGTGGGTAGTCAGTCACAATTCAATTAAATTTTATAACTTTAAAATACATCTTGAAATGTTCACCCCTTAACTGTAGTGAAAATAGTTATTTAAATATCAAGGGAGTAAAGAAGAATTTTAATTCCGAAAATAAATTTTATGCACGCGGCGAGCGGAGCGAGCGTAATTAGGGGAAAGATTAACGAACTTTACTTCTGAGTTGCATACAATATTTATTCACGTATTTACGACCAATACAAAACATCTAATTTAATATTACACGCTTTAATTAAACACGAATGTTTAATGCAAATAATTTCTAAAATCATTGTATATTAGATATTGTGAAGGGCAAGTTTACGGAATATTTGAATGTGTTGCTCCCTGCCGATGCCGGTAAGAATAATCAACATTATATTTTAAAAAGAAGTCACTTTATTTCCTAGGAAAAGTTTTGTTTAATTTTACTCCCGGTGGTGAATAAGTATGTATATTAAATAACAATGGATTAAAAATACTTATTTATAATAGGTATAAGGGGAAGAAGTTAGAGATTTTAGCGTGAGTTTAGCGTGAGGTGTGAAGTTGTCTTCCGACGCGCAGCGGAGGGAGACAATCACACCGAACGCTAAAAGAGACTTCTCTCCCGTGTATAATACAATATTTTTTTTATAACCGCTGTGAAACATTAAAAATTTCATTAATTTGTATAAATAGCAGGTTCCGCCATGTTTTATAGCAGTTTAGTTTCAGAACCGTTGCCTTGGTGAGAAAATGAGAGTTTTTAAAGCCCGAGTATATTAAGTAACAAGGGATCAAAAAAGTTTTTTATGTTAATTCTGAAATAATGTCACACATTATATTTGTACAATAACGAAAACGCAGCCGTTTTTTGTGATGGTGTCTCTGATGGTAACCTTAGTTTAATGCCATAATCAAAATTTGTATTCCCTCAAAATCAGGTTATTTACGTATCAAGGGAGCAGTGGCGGATTTCGGGGGGGGGGCGAGGGGGCGATCGCCCCCCCCGAGATCCGTGCCGAATCATAAACTTCGTACATTTCACAAAATTCGTCTGTCTCAGGGCCCGCTCTACACGGTGGGCTGTGTAGGCGGCCGCCTGGAACGGCAAAATTTTAGGGCGGCAGTTTGGGTTTTCCAAAAAGTTTTTGGGGCGTCACAGTTACACAGTGTCTGTACCTACCAATTTGATTGAGCATTTCTTATAATAATTATTCAGGCATGAGGTTTTAAAATAAAATGTAGGTATACTTAAGCAAGGGCGGGACCTAGGACGTCCTAGGGGGAGTAGAGTTAGTCGCTATGATTCAAAAATTTCATGCAGAAATGTCCTATTTTACTCTTTTTGTAAGAAATGCGATCTCGATAAAAAATTCTCCTTATGGGACTTAAGTTTTTCAAATAATCTCACTAACTTTCTGAAATGCTTAGAAAATGCGTGACCTTGAAATTTTGTAAAATTTTCTGCGGCGCATTTTCCATTACTGTCTAACAAATTATTCCCCCATTCAACGAGTCCCACTATTGGGGCGGCAAAACTTCCTAAACGGCCCCTGCGTCCACTGGTTTAAAATTATGGTTTCCCATCAATTCGCCCCCCCCCCGAGATTGTCTTCTGGATCCGCCACTGCAAGGGAGTAAAATGCAATTTTGATCCAGAAGCTAAAATTTATGCACGAGCGAGGGCATTAATTACCTGTGAATAAAATTTTTGCTCTTGATTCTCGTAAATTTTTAACAAATAAAAAGCAGGCATTAAAATCAAAGGAAATGGGTCTACAGAATGGTTAATTTTCCGATGTTCACCATTGGGATTTCCTAAACGGTAGAAAATACGGGGTCACTTAAATTAGAGAAAAGTTGCGCTATTTCTTGGCGATTAAAAATCTAAAGAGAATCCGCCGATATTTTGATTCGTTCCTGAGTTATCACAAAAAATCTGAGAATTGCCAATTTAAAGAAAAATTAATATCTTCCTAAATTGAAAATTTTATATTCTTGACACTTGTCAATTGAGTGGCATTGACAGAAAATTTTCTAGGTCTTCTAGATTTTGAATAAAGACAGTTTTTTTTATGGGCGCCATATCGAATTTTAACACTGCCGGGTACACAGAAAAATTAGCTTCTCAAAAATGTAACCAACATGGACGCTGTTGAAAAAAAATATGTTACTGTTGAATTCAATTGTCTTACATGTTATAAGAGATTGAAGAAGTCGGCTTAATTTTTTGCAATTGTTTTTCATCTAACTTTAGGCTAATTCATACCATTTTTCAAATTCTGACATCTGTCAAAAAGTTCACGTTTATTACATTTTTGAAAAGCCAATTTTTTTGTGTATTTGATGGTGTCAAAATTCAATGTGGCGGCCACAAAAGAATCAAAAGTTGACTGTTGTTATTCAAAATCTAGAAGGCCTAGAAAATTTCTGCCAATGCCACTCAATTGGGAAGTTTTTCTTTAAATTATCAATTTTCAGATTTTTTGTGATAACTCAGGACGAATCAAAATATCGGGAAATTCTCTTCAGATTCTTAATCACTAAGAAATAGCTCAACTTTTCTGCAATTTAAACTACTCTCCATCTATTATTGTTTCCGAGATACTAATGTTTGAGCATGAGCATCGAAAAAATATTATAATGTACCTAACTCGTGTGTATATTATCTTTTATAAACTCGTAGATTTACCTTTATTCGCTATCGCTTGTTTAATAAACTTCCTACTCATTCAAACTACTTCACTTTACACTTTCGTTACACAAATAACTAGTATTTTCGTCAACAGTGTGTAAAGTTCAACCAGTACAAAAATCACAAACAAATAATTTTTTTAAGCTTTAAACACCTTCTTGAAATCTACAATTATTATAGCTAAATCTGCTATTATTATAATTATTTTTAACCAATGTTTCAAATCCGCTTTTTGTACCCGTAGGTTAATAAACTTTCGCTTTTCGCCTTTGTTGCATAAAAAATTATTATTGAGTTTGATGAAAAGTCCTGCCTAGTCACATGTAATTATTCGTACTCCTTCAAGCATCAGGATTTTCCGCTAACTTATGCAAAATGAGTTGATATTATATTAACATAACTTCTGAAAGTTACTCAGCTGCTCAAAATTAATCATATTTGCATATGAAATCGATCTGGTTCTTCTGTTTCAGGATGTTATGCGGCTTGGTTTTGATTCTTTTCTCTTTTGGTGCATTAGTAAAATGTCAAAGTGTCATAGAAGCTCCGTCTGAGTTGAAACCCAACTTCGTGGATGAAACTGGAACTATTGAATGTCACCGTAGGCCTTATAGATTCAAAGTTACCCAGGCAGATGAAAATGGAAAGCAGTGCTGGGACATCTTGATCGTTAATGCGTGTTGGGGGAGATGCGATTCCAACGAGGTATGATGAAAATTATTTTTAATTACAAAAAGCGTTTATGAATGGAATGTGGAATTGATGAATCGCTTTAATTAGTATCACAAAAATCAATCTGTTACTGCTGTTAAGAATTTGTCTTCCAAATCGTTTAACCCGGTCAACTTTTAGCGTCGAATACATTTGGAAAATTTTATTGTTCTATATAAAGGCTGGCCCATAAAAAACCGGACAGTTTTTTTTGTATATCTTCCTTAGGTTTTGTGGAATGTTTTTTAGCTTTATACTCGAGGTAGCTGAAGGTTGAGATCGTCGATACCAGTCATTGGATTTGAATTCGCACCATCAGTGTCCTTCCTAAGGACTTTAATTTAACACCATTATTTAGGCCAATGGGGTTTCGTTACCCATTGACATATGACATTTGCGTTTAGGCGGGATTGAAGGTCGTTCTTTCTTCTTTCCAAAATGTCCTTCAAAATGAAAATTAATCCATCCCTAAATTTTTTGCTAATTTTCTTCCAAGGCTCTAAATCGCATAATTTGCAACAAAAAGTACAGAGACGATGAAAACTCGGTAGCCATTTTTGTTTAAGTTGTAAATTATGCAGATTATTAGCTTTACAACTTAAATCAAAAATGCCTACAGAGTTTTCATCGTCTCTACTTTTTCTTGCAAATTATGCGATTTAGAGCTTTGGGAGAAAATTCACAAAAAAATTAGGGATGGATTAATTTTCATTTTGAAAGACATTTTGTAAAGAAGAAAGAACGACTTTCATTCCCGTCTAAACGCCACTGTCATGCGTCTATGGGTAACGAAACCTTATTGGCATAAATAATAGTGTCAAATGAAAGTCCTTAGGAACGACACTGATGGTGCGAATTGAAATCCAATGAGTGGTATCGACGACCTCAACCTTCAGCTACGTCGAGTATAAAACTAAAAAATATCGCACAAAAACTAACAAAGATATACAAAAAAGAAAACTGCCCGGTTTTTATGGGCCAGCCTAAAGGCTGTGACAAACCGAAAAATTACTTATTTCAGTATTATTTTATTACCAGTGTCTTTTTGCGTAAAGTAATTTAAACCCAAATCGGAAAAAAGCTCTCAGAAAGCTTACCCGCGCATTTTACAAGATCAGGATTTCAGTACATTTTCGGCTCTGCCTGAAACGAGATGATCACACGGCAAATTAAATCAAGGAATTGAATCTTGAAAGATGTACTTTCCGGGCAAAAAAGAGTTATGAGTCAATAAAATTTGTTTAATTACTGTCCCGATTTAACGGTAACAGCTCCATTTACGAGTTTAACAGTCAATTCCATTAACCGTAAAACCTGAGTGACGTTTCCCAATACATAAATACACCCATTAAGCCTTCATGCAAAAAAAGCACACATTTAGAAGGAGCCGTATGGAAATAAAAAACCGCTTTATTGTCCCACTAAATATTTTTTAATATTGCGTGCGGTTTCAATAATCCCGCAATTAGTGTGCAAATGAATGAAAGTTGTGTTTTTTGCAGATCTCTGATTGGCGGTTCCCGTACAAAAAATCCAACCACCCTGTATGCGTCTATTACGGCCGCACCCGTTCTGAGGCTATCCTAAGAAATTGCGATGAAGGTACCAATCCTGATGCGGCTCGCTACGTGTATTTAGAAGCTGAAGGATGTAAATGCCAACAATGTTCTTCATCTGACACCAGTTGTGAAGGTTTAAGGTACAGACCGCAACGCTCTCATCCGGCTTCTCTTGGCTTCAGGATTAATTAATTTCAAAAACAATTTATTTAATGTACGGGGTGTCAAAAATAATTCCCTTTATGTTAAAGCACTCTATCGCGGAGAAACTTAGTAGGGCTGGATAAGTTTCTGTTATTTTTGACACCCTCTGGAAAATGTTATATTTTTATATTTTACGAATTATGTCGTCAGTATTATATTTCACAGAAGATATTATAATAATTTATGTAACATGTGGTTATCAATAAATTATTTAATATTAATTAAAGTACTTCCATGGAAACGGTAATTTAATTATTGCATTAGTGCAAAATTGTTGCTTACCCCAAATGAGTTAATGGGAAAAATTTCAAATAGGTTCGCGTGTCCTAGAAATTAATTAATGAAAACTGTAGTGTGGGTGCGACAGTGGACACGTCTCGCGAGATCCCATTTGTAAAAGTTTCATAATAGTAAAGCTATCCATTCGTCGACGATTGAGTTACAGAAAGGAAACAAAAAATTGCAGTGTAAAACACGTTTTCCGTGAAAAATCCTCTCACGCCTACAATTTTTAAGATCCCAATTCATTAGAAAACTCCCTAATATATGCACTACCACGGTCGAAGATCCGAAAATGTTCACCTGCATGCAAAAACCTATAAAACGGATCGTTTATTCAGATATTCCCGGAGAATTATTTTGCAATTTTGGTGGATGCGCCTGGAAAGTTTGCCTTCCAATCAACGGTTTTTCAATCGAGCACCTTGAGCAAATATGACGGCAAACTTAGTAATTTATTCCTGGGAAAATTTTCTATTATTGGTCCTTGGAGATTACGACACAAATTAAGGCTTAAACTCTATTAAGTAATTTGGTTCGTAAATTGGCGTTTTCGCTGAAAAATAAATTTTAAGAATCATCTACATATTCGATGGGGAATTTGCCGATAAATTAATTTGCTCCAACAAGTTGGAGTGTGTGGAAAACAATATGCTCTTGACATGTGAAATATGATGCAGCAGCGTTTTAAAATTTTATTTAAAAACCTACAAGGATTCAGTTGTCACTCTTATCCGGGTTTGATTAAGTGATGTTTTTTCTTGTCACGTAAATATAGTGCAGGATAAGACTGCGAGCATTACATACACTTTGTAAAGGACAATGGCGCAATTATCTTCCGTATACTGGTAGATAACAAGAAAGTCTTCCTTAGAGACCGTTTCAATTTCTAACTGAAGCGACCTGAAACTTGGTATAAATGAATTACGTATTTAGGCTGCTGGAGCACAATTCCTTCAGTTTATTGCCTGAAAAATCAGTCGTCAAAAAAAGGAACAATAAAAATAGAAAATGCTCTGAGCTTTAATGAGTAGTAGACAGAAGAAGAAGAAGAAGAAGATAAAATAAAAATAAGGATGTCAAAAAAAAAGGGGTAGTGACAAAGCACCATTTTAAAATGAGAGATGATAAATGGCAACGTTTTAAATTTCACCTTTAACAATTTATAAATAACTGAAACAGCTTTGGAGATTTCGTTTCTTCACACCAAAATTGAAGATCGGCCGTAACTTCAAAAAGGTCTAAGGGATAAAAATACTTATGAAAAACCAAACTCTTTGAAGTCAAAGTCTTGAATTATGTTTTCTTACATTAAAAAAACGTTACCATCACACGATGTAACCAACTGTTCTATTCGTAGTATTAATAACGTTATTATTATAAAATTTTCGCGGTCTACGCTTTAATGTCTCTCACGTTATCGGTTTACTTTCCTTTTCAATTTTATTGAAATCATCGGTTTTTGCGTGGGGTTTTCGAGTAAATTTCCATTTGGAGCAGGCCTTGGAAACCAAAGGAAGACAAAACGTGCGTCTCTTCCTAAATATTTTTTTGATTTTGTAACTTTAGTAACTAAATATAAGTTAAAAGTGGAAACAGAACAAAACAAATTAAAATGTGGTTATTTATTGTTAATCAAATGTTTATCTATTGTATTTTAAAAATTCTAAAATTTCTTAAAATAAAGTATTGTAGAAATTTTTAACACAGCTATTTATGCTAGTAAAATTAGGTTAACACTGTAGGACTTAAAAATCACTTAAAGATTATTTAAACTGTAAGAAATTTAAGGACCTATTAACAGTGTAGAAAGGGGAATATTTCTGAAATAGCCTCGGACAGATCAACCTAATTTTTTTTATACGCATCCAGTGGTCTAGTCAGATATTTTTTTGTACTTCCGGTTTAACCGGAAGTGACCCTAATTTTGAGTTTTGAAAAAACAAAAATACTTCAACTTTACTTTTTAACCTCCCCAACCCCATTACAATTTTAAAAAAATGGGAGGTTACTGCAATCACTAAAATTTTCGAATTTGAGATAGCACCAGATCTCCACGTTTTGAGGTCTCAGGAACCCAGAAAAGTGGTTTATAAAATGTGTCTGTGTGTATGTTCGTACGTACGTACGTTCGTACGTTCGTACGTACGTTTGTAAACACGCCACAGCCAAAACTACTGGGCCGATTTGGCTGCAATTTGGTACGTAGGCATCTCATAACCCAACTTAGATCTGAAAAGCTTTTGGAGCCAATCGTGCAACCGGAAATGCCATTTTGGCACATCAACTTTTAAATTTTAAATGCAAACCCCCATTTTTCACGTCACCATAAGAAAGACCTTCAAATTCTGCTTCTAAAAATGTATTCATTCTTAGTGCCCTTTTGACCAAAAATTTAAAAAAAAATTGATTTTTATCAAACTTTAAAATCGCGGTACAGCCCAAGCCCCTGAATCGATTTGGCTGAAATTTTGCACATAGGGATTGTATTACACCTCGAAAAGCTGAACAAATTTTGAATTCCATCGACTCACGGAAAGTGTCCTTTTGGCACACCAATTTCCAAATTTAAAATTATTCAATCATTAAACCATTAAAAACAAGTTTTTGAAAGATTTATTGTCACCATCAGAAGGGTCTTCAAATCTTGGTTTTAAATAGGACAAAATTAATTCGCATTTAGCGCTGTTTGGTTCAAAAAATCGAAATTTTATAATAACAGTAAAAACACATTATAGCCCAAATTACTGAATCGATTTGGCTGAAATTTGGTACATGGAGATTAGGTGACCCGTTGAAGACCTGAAAGGCTTTTGGGAGCAATTGGCCCACGCGAACTGCCATTTAAGCATATCAACTTAAAATTTTAAATACAAGGCCTCTTTTTTATGTCGCCATTAGAAAGACGATCAAATTCTGGTTCTAAAAATGTATTCACAGTTTCTGCCATTTCAGTGGAAAATATTGAAAAAATTCTTTCTCATTAAAAGGGAGCAGGCTGACAGTGGATGACATAAAGTGGCAGTTATTGTCAAAAAGTTGGCAAAAGATTAACCTTAAAAGGAACATATTGTCAAATGTGATGGGTGATGTACGAGGTGATGTCGGTATTTGTCAGAAAATTGCGAAATTAGTCACAGACGTCAGACGATAAGGATAAAAAAAAATCTGTTGAATTGACTACTATCTACACAGAATACAAAGATCCACGCGATGGGGAGGTTCCAGCCGCTTTTCTGCTGCATTTTTCGATATAAATTCAACTGGGCAATTTTGTTCCAAAAACATTGTTTTTATTTGTTTCCAATTTTTTCAATTTTCAAACCTGGCAAAATTTGAAAAAGAATTTGAACAAATGTAATTACCCAGTTGAATTGGCTTCAAAAAAAAGTCGACGTGTCTTCGTTTTTTAAAAATCAGAATTTTTCAGTGGTTTCTTCGATCTTTTTGAAAATCTAGGCTGGCCATGACTGCACTTGCGGTCAAGTATGACACATGTTTTCAACCCAGAAAAAATCGTACATTCGGAATCTGTTGAAAAAAAGTATGATTTTATTTGAAAAATCAAAATTAGGTTACTTTCCGGTTAAACCGGATGTGCAAAATAGTATCTGACTACTCATTCGGGTGCACATCAAAGAAATAAGGTTGACATGTCTGAGGCTATTTCCGAAATGTTCCTCTCAAAAAAGTTCTTGAATTTATTCTTACTTTTGAAAAGCTCTGTATTTTTCACTCTGTTATTTCTAACAAATAAGAAATGAAGGAATTTTAATTAATTGCGATTTTGATAAAACTGTTTTGATTTTAAACCTAACCTAGCTGCTGTGCCTAACAGTGACTTACGCTGCTATGGAATTGACAATAAATCAAACAAAAAAAAGAAAACTTAAAGGAAATGTCAGATTGAATTTTTTCTTAAAACAAGAAATTTCAGTAGAAACCGTGGTGAAATCACGAAAGAGGTAGATCCGTTTAGGATTGTAGAATTTTAAAAGAACACTTTACAAGAGAAACATTTTGTGGCTCCACTTACTGTCAGAGAATTGTGACATTAATGGAGAACTCACAACGCAGCGATCCCATAAAAATAAGTAATACTCTTAGTAATTTTATAATTTAATTTAGTTTCCTGTTTATTGCAGTCGGACTGTTAATAAAGTTGTAACTTGTCTTACTATAGATTTGTTTGTCCAAGCTGGGTCCACATTATGTAACAAAGCACGTTATACAGGGTGTACCGTGTAAAACGAAACACCCTAAATAAATCCTGGAACGGTGATTTGAGGGAAGAACGCTGAAACAGTTCTATTTTTATTTGGAATCCGTGCTTCGCGAAATTTTCCAACCCTCACCAACCCCCACTTCAAAATTTCAAATCGCAACCCCCCATTTGTGATACTTTATCTGAAAGCTGACTTTGTTGCTAATTCAACTTTGAACAAAATTTTGATATTCGTTGATCTCAAGATCTCTCTATCGTCGAATTTAAAAATTAGGGCCCTTTGTGATGCACCATTTGAAAGGCGATTCAATTCTCTGTAAACTGATGCAAAGATTTTTGAAATCCATCGACTCCTTCAAAAGTTACACAGAATAATATGAACTGGCTGTGAACCTAGAAATCCTTCTATGGTCTGTCCGGGATCCACACGACCAAGATTCACCCAATTTCCATGGCGACTCATTGTTGACAACAATGATTCGCCATGGAAATAGGGTGAATCTTGGTCGTGTGGATCCCGGACAGAGTATAGTTTATGCTGTAAATTTTCAAGTCGATGGATTTCAAAAATCTTTACTTCAGTCTACAGAGAATTTTATAGTCTCTTAAATGGTGTATCACAAAGGGTCCTAATGTAATTTTCAAATTAGACCATAGAGGGCGCTTGAGGTCAACGAATATCAAAATTTTTTGAAAATTAAATTTGCAACAAAATTAGCTTTCAGATTATGTATCACAAGTGGGGGTTGGTGGGGGGTAGGGGGTGCGTTTGAAAATTTCGCCAAGCACGGAATTAAGTGGCCCCCTCCAAACAGAAATCGACCTGTTTGAGCGTGCTTCCCTCAAATCACCGCTCCAGGAGTTATTTAGGGTGTTTCCTTTTAAACGGTACACCCTGTATAGCAAAGTTATAAATGTTCTTAGAGCAAAGGAAGAAACTACGGTTTTTTTTTTAAATTTTAGTAGTTTTATACAAGAGAGGAAATACTGTCAAGGATTTTTTTTTCTTTCCTCAACTAACGATTTATTTTTGGTTATAATAACTTTATTATTCTTTTACCGATTTTCCCAAATTTTGCACAGGACGTAGCCAAAGAATGAGGTTTTTAGAATTGACAATCATTTTCCAGATGACGCCACTAATAATTTTTTTTGCGGTTTTTTACAAAGCCATGTTTTGATTGGCTGGAGTTCAATTATTTGTGTACCGATTAAAATGAAATTTGTGTAGGATGAAAGTAATGCTTTTCTCTTCCAAAAAAAATTTATAAAATCTTATTCTGGGCGTTCTTTATTTTTTTACAATTTTTTGCTGTACTGTTAAACACGGATTTTTTAACATCTATTGTTTATGTTGCTACTAATTTTGGAAAAAGTTATTTTATTTTTAATACTTCGTAACTGCAGCACTTGAATTAAATATCTGTGAAGCAGCGTTATTTTGTGAAACAGTTATGGTATCACTAAACATTCGGAAAATTTTGCCAAGATCGATAGAGAAATAAATCATAAATTTAAAAAAATCCATGTTTTAGAGCATCACAAAAAAATTGTAAATTAATCAATAACGTTCAGAATAAAATTTTGTGAATTTGCTTTGAAAGATAAAAGCATCAGCTTTAACCTTACACTATTTTTATCTTGAACGGTTCACAGATGCTTCACTCCAGCCAATCAAAATGTTGCCTTGTAATAAATACCAACAAAAAATGTGTTGGTGGCGCCACCTGGAAAATGATGGTCGACTCTAAAAGCCTCATCTTTTGACTACGTCTGGTACAAAATTGAGCCAAATCGGGTCAATAATAACAAAGCTATAGCCAAAAATAAATCGTTCGGTTCTTCTGAAACACCCTTTATGACATTGTTTTATAACGTAGCTTACTGGAGTAACCTGTTCTGCAGCCTTATTTGTATATTTCGTGCTATTTTTTGCAGAATTTCTGGACAAATTTCTCGAAAAAAGTTACCTCGAAACATATTTATTTAATCAATATTTTATATTGTGAATTAATTGCAACGCTCTTCCCACTGCAAATGCAGCTAGAAATTAATGTGCGTCGTATTGGTTTAAGTGTGCATTTAGCAACAATAAACGAGCTATACGACGTTTTTAAAACTAGAAGTTGCAAGTTTTTATTGTCCTCTCCTGACAACAGAATGCACTTTCGCTGAAAGCTGTTTTGTATAATGGAAAATTGGTGGATGCGCCGGGATAGTGAGTTAATCAGAGCGAGTAGAAAGGAACATTTAATAGTTACATAAATTCAGTCAGTCAGTATGATATTTACAATAGTTGGCTATTAATAATAAATGTACATTAACGTATCGACAATGGTTTTGAACGAAAATCCTTAATCCTTCTTACAATGATAACAAGAGCAACTAACGGCGGATTTGAAAGTTAGCGTTCGCACACCGTCCACGCATAAAACTCTGGCCTCAACAGGTTCCGTTTCCATAATGTTGCAGCATTGTCCAACGGAAGTAACAGGTTGCGTGGGATTAGTTTTCGGTCCTGAAGGAACAGCCCAGCTCTCGCAGAATCCTCGACACGCGTTCGTCGTCATATGAAATTCAACACAATCCGGAATGCTAATCTTCCTCGTGTGGCCTGGTGCAAAAACGTATTAATTTTAATCGTCCACTTTTTTTTCTCTATTTTCTACTTTCTGGAGGAAATTGTTTTTTGTTAAAAATTGAACTCACCGACTTTATAGCATCCAGGTTTTTGCCATGCATCTCGAGCGTTTACCGATGTTACCATAAACGCGTTCGATAAGGACAACACGGCGAAGAGCAGCCAGCACGCCAGCATTCTGAAATTTTTTTAAAAAACTTTAAAAAAAGTGACGAGAATTACCTGGACGCCGTCGATGCTGCGCCGTCACCGTTGGAACTTCGAATGAAGGGATGAAACATTGTTATATATTTTCTATCTTCTTCTCACCTACTTACCCCCACTATAACGGCCGCCCCCGTGCTCTAATGACGCTCCCCTGATACACAATGAATGGGAATATTTATTTTATGAAAATTGCTTGCGATTTTCTCGTCCTGGAAACTAAACGATCCGAAAACGACACTTCTGGACCCCACGCATGAAAACGTTTCGAGAAAGGATCTGCTAAAACTTTCCACTTTATTAATTGAAATCGGCTGAGATTTGATTTTAATTCAAGTCATTGGGAGATGAAATTGAGGAAATGGTGATTTCTAATATTGCAGCATTTTGATAGATTTTAGATTTATGCGAGGCGAATTTGGGACATTGTAATCTAATATTCCGGTAAAAATGCACTCAGTTTTAGAACTACGGGACAATAACAACAAAGTGCAAATTGGGACAATCAATAAACCGTTACCTACTGGACGACAGCTGAACATTTTTACGTTTTCCTTTTGTGAGTTTTATACCTAATAATTTTAAATAGAAATGTCTGTTAATAAAATTATTGTTTCAATTTATCCGCTGTTCTGCAGGTTAGAATTCGCTAAAATATAATAATGTGTTGTCTAATTACTTTTTTAAAACCGTTAAATAATCTGTAACTTCGCTGGCGTAAAATCGTCAGAGAAATTCAATTTATCTGCCTAGGCACAAGTTTACATATGATCTAACTCTTCTATACGGGCATATGGGTCATTTATGCCCTTAAAACTTTTCTGAAACTGCTGAAATTATCATTCAAAGCAAAATCTGACAGTAACGTTATCATATGATTTCCTCAATCTACGCCCTACGTCTCTCAAGTCAAGGGCTAATTGATCGGAAAAGTTTTTGCTCACTCTTTACATGCAATTATAAATTTTATTGATATATTCTGAGTAAGTCATATTCAAGCCACTAAGTTGTATGATGAAAATAAATTTCTGTTTTAAATCTTTTGCACGATTTAAAAAATAATATTTCAACATTGAAGTTTATTTTTATAACTCATGGTCATTTTTCTCGAATTCCCATAATCGTCATAAACAGATGAACTTCCCTGCCTTGATAAATAATAGGTATTTATTTTATTAGGAGTTTAAGTAAGTAAGACATTTAATTTATGTGACGGAGTATGGAAGTCAAGCGTAGCGAGACGAATTAAATCCATACGAGTCACATAATGTCGCTTAATCTCCGAATAAAATAAAATATTTTATTTTTAAACGGAAATAGACAACAAATAAACAGCAAATAATCTTAAACATAGTGTCATAGAAACGACTTATACCTTGTCAACACAGTCAATTAAGTAATTGTTAATTGACGTTTGAAAATAAATAATTATTTTTCTCAAAAAGTCAAAATACAGGTCTTTAAATTATAAATATTATGATAGTATCTCATTAATTAAGGTAAAATGGAAACTTAACAGCTGGTGAAAGACAGTTTTTCATTTTATTTTGTCTTTAAATAAATAAAAATAAAAATACTGAGGTTAAACTGAAGATGTTATACTTAATATTTACTAAGTAATTGTTAGATATAGCCTCTTCTTATAAATTTCCACATTTTCATAAATATTATGATGCAATCTCATTCATTAAGTTAAAATTAATTATGATTATTATTATTAATTGATTAAAATTTAATGAGACTCTATTAGAAATTTTCAAAGTGCAAACATACTAGAAGGGGCTAGTAATTGTTAGGTATAGCCCCTTCAATTTTAATTCCGTATTTATTTATTTTAAAGCCCAAATTAAATAGAATCGCGCTTCCGCCAGCTGGTTTGCTTTCATTTTATTGTATTTAATGAGATTCTAATAGAAATTTTTTAAAAAATTGGAAATTGGAAAGAAGGGGCTACATCTAATAATTGCTGAATAGTATTTGTTAGATAGCTCCTTCAATTTCAATTAAGTATTTATTTATTTTAAAGCGCAAATGAAATAAAATTGCGCTTCCGCCAGCTGGTTTGTCTTCATTTTATTGTATTTAATGAGATTCTAATAGAAATTTTCTAAAAAAGTGGAAATTTACTAGAAGGGGCTACATCTAACTGTTACCCAAAATATTTTAACTTCCCCACTCCACTTCACCACTTAAAAAAAGGGAGGTTGCTGCAATCACTAAAATTATCGAATTTGAGATAATACCAGATCTTCACGTTTTGAGGTCTCAGAAACCGAAAAAGGTGGTTTTACTTCACCATAAAACAAGCTCTCAAATTCTGCTTCCAAAGATGTATTCACTCTCAGTGCCCTTTTGACCAAAAACTAAATAATTTGAGATTTTTATAGGACTTTAAGATCGCGGTACAGCCCAAGCCCCTGAACCGATTTAGCTGAAATTTTGCACATGGGGATTGTATTACTCGTGGAAGAGCTGAAAATATTTTAGATTCAATCGGCCCACGGAAAGTGCCGCTTTGGCACACCAATTTCCAAATTTAAAATTATTCTCTCATTTAACCATCCAAAACAAGTTTTTGAAAGATTTATTGTCACCATCAGAAAGGTCTTCAAATTCTGGTTCTAAATAAAACAAAATTTATTCGCATTTAGCGCCCTTTGTGTAGAAAAATCGAAATTTTGTAATAACACTAATAGTATATTATATACCATAGGACTGAAGACTGAAGTGCATCATTTAACCCCGAGCGTGAAAGTTTACTGCCCGAGCGAAGCGAGTAATCACGAGAGGGATTAAATGTCACTTCAGTCCTGTGGTATATACGCTATTTTTTGCACTTTCGTTCAACTTGAACCCAAAATAGTTGAAGAATGTTAAAAAGTCAATTTGACGTAGTTTAAAAATCAATATAATGAAAGAAACAATGAATTCTTATATAAAAAACTAAGTAACGGCATTTCAGTCCCATGGGGGCGAATGACCCACTTCAGTCCCTCAAAAGAGTGCATTCCCGGGAGTGCAAACTACTGTATCGATTTGACTAAAATTTGGTACATGGAGATTAATTAGGTGACCCGCTGAAAGACGTTTAGGAATAATTGGTCCACGAGAAGTGCCATTTAGGCTTACCAATTTTAAAATTTTAAACACAAGACACGGAAATCAAAGACCCACGCAATGGGGATGTTCCAGTCGCTCCTCTGCTGCCAATTTTTTTATTTATGTTGCTAGTTTTTTCTTTTCATTTTCCCCAGGCATTTTTTATGACTTTTATCGTTGCACTTACTAACTATCCTCTCCCATCCCATCAAAACCGTAGTCAAAACTTTCTCCAGGTAAATTTTGCGATTATGTAGGTTGGGTTACATTTGGCAGTAGGTGTAGGTATTCATTTTGGCATTTCTTTCGTCAATCTTCTCTGAACTTGTCATAGTCATTCCGTCATCTTCCATCAAAAATTCTAAATTTTAGTGAAACCCAACCATGGCAAATCCCGAGAGGTAATTTCGAAAAAATCAATTCAGTGTGATCATTAAAATTTCTAGAGACTGTCCTCCAATAAGGCCCCCAAGAAGAAATCGTCCAACAGTCAGTACACCAGCTGGCATACCATGCAAATCGCCACCTCGAATGCAATTGGATTACTTGGAAGCCGCTGAATGTCCTGCAAGAAAAATGACTCGGGCGTACGGATTCTCAAAACTTCCTTCTGCTTTACCTCCAGAAAAACCTCCAAGAAAGACAATTTCAGGACCCTGCCGTGGAATGACGCGAGCCTACGGATTCTCCAAACTTCCTTCTGCGTTACCTCCAGAAAAGCCACCAAGAAAAACAATTTCAGGACAAGAAGTATGCCACGTGCCTTCAGAAATTTCTACAAGACCCTGCCCTGGAATGACTCGTGCCTACGGATTCTCCAAACTTCCCTCTGCGTTGCCTCCAGAAAAGCCTCCAAGAAAGACAATCTCTGGACAGGTAGGTCCAGAACCCTGTCGTGGAATGACCCGAGCTTACGGGTTCTCAAAACTTCCTTCAGCATTACCTCCAGAAAAACCACCACGTAAACCTTCAGGACAACTCTCCACAGATAGGATTAAAAACGACGTAGTAATAGCTAGGACAATTCGAAGAATCGTCAATGACTTTTTACATGAATGGGACAACCTCCTCGACCACCTCGAAATTCTCAGAAGAATCACTGACGATCCTGATTTTGAAGACAACGAATTTATCTTACAATACCAATCTCATCGACATCAAGTCCTGGCCCATATTTATAAACTCTTAAGTAAATTGAGCACGATGCATTCACTATGTACTGAAGGACAATACAAGAAATTCCACGATTTGCACCACATGGGTCACACATTGAGGGTATTCATCCAAGCTCTTCAGGATTTGTTAATACGCGATAACGATATGCTGACTATGATTTACACAGAGCTTGAATGTTTAAATCAGGAGAGAGAACGTCTGGGCGATGAGACCAACGAAATTCTTGAATCAATTGAGCACATGGTGTGTGAAGACGCTGACTTTTACGATAAAGAAATTAAAAAACTGCAAGAAATTATTGTGATTGGTGAAGAGCCTGTGGTTTGTCTGTTTTTGGTGAACGAAGGAGAAAAGTTGCTGAAACAGTTGGAACAGAAGACTGGGAGGCTGATGGACGCTTTCGGACAACTTTTTGCCATCAAAGAAGACGTGGGGTTGGATTAGTTGAAATCGCGTAGAAATAAATGAACCATTTGCCCAGTTATATGTCTATTTCAGTTTCTTTGCAGTTTTGTCAATAATTGTGTATGATTGATGGTATTCACAGTTGCTGTTAGCTCTTCAATCAGTCCCCTTCTTTCTTTCCATTTTTTCTGAAACGAGTCTCTCAGCACTTCTCGATGAACTCTGATATAATTCCTTGAGGTTCTTCTTCTAACTTGTTGACTGTTGGAAAGAGGTCTGACGTTGATAGCATTGGAGGAATTTACAATGTGGATCCAGGGGACCAACCAAGCTGAAAAATATTGGGGCATTTTGTTCACTGGAAATTTTGATAGGAATGTTGATACGAGACGAGTTTAATGCAACGAAGTGGCGACGGTCTTAATTTGTCATTTTGACGTCTCCTGAGTATTTGGTAATTTTTTTTATTTATTAAATACAAAAATTAAATAACTGCTATCCCTTTTTGAAAGACTTTTCTCTTGGCTCAAAAGCGAGATTTACGCCATGAAGGGGTCTTAGTGAGATGGCCATATAGAACTTCAAATCCTTCAATTTCTGCTGCGATTTCACTTTAAATTTCCTCAATATCGTGGCGAGGGTAATCCTCACTTCTCTCGTTCCAAATTTCTGACCTATGCAATTTCTAGGTCCAGCACTAAAAGGTATGTAGGCATAGGGGTGCCTTTTGGCGGAATTTTCTGGAAGAAATCGGTCAGGATCAAAGCGTTCTGGATTAGGAAATTGGTCAGGATCTCTGTGCAAGCACGCAACGGACACCATTAAATTAACTCCAGCAGGGATGAAATGTTCTCCTACTTTAATGTCTTTTTTCAATTTTCTTCCTAGCGAGGGTGCCACTGGAATCAAGCGCACACTCTCTTTTACAACTCTATCCAAAAATTTCATTTCTAGTACGTCCTGGGGAGTGATGGGTCTGTCTTCACCATCGAAGATTTCGTCAAGTTCAGCAAAAACTTGTTCTTGAATTTCAGGATAATTTCCAAGGAAGAACAGCGTGTAAGTGACCGACAAGGCAGAACTATCATGTCCCTAAAATTCAGTTGAGATTTTTTTTTACAAAACTTAACTTACAGCAAATAAAAACGTGTCGACTTCTTCCCGAATTTGCTCATCATTTAGCCCCCCGTCCTCTTTTTTATTTTCTTCCAGTAGAATATCCAGGAACGCCTTGCGCTTCTTCTTACCCAACAAAGATTCTTCTTCAGCAATTTCTTTATTATTATTATTGGCCCCGTTTATTGCAGATTTCCGATCTTGAATTACTTGTCTAACAAAGTCGTTAACTATAGTCAAGTGCTTTTTAAATTCCCTTCCTTTTTTGGTTAAATAGAAAATAGTGTCGTTGTGTAAATGTGGATGAAAAATCCTGTAGTGCACTATTGAAGTCACCCTAACAAATTTTAATTTAGTTGCGTTTTAAAAAATTTAATTATCTTTACTTTCCAACTGAGTCAGTGTATTCCAAGTTTTTGCCAGACAGGGCATCAATTTTGATCCCCATTGCAGTCTCTAAAAAAAAGAAATTAAATGAACGATTAGTTTTTCGAACTTACCGCAAATAACATCCAAAGCGCAGTTGGATGCCTCCGGGAAAAAATCGTAGAACGTTCCATTTCCGCGTTTGGCAATATTCTCGGTAAGTTTGAGGGCTTTTTCGTTGAAGATATCCGTATAACTATCCAAAACGGTAAGATGGAAAGCTGGAGTTATAAGTTTTCTATGGTGGCGCCAAACGCTACCTGAAAAGTCATTTTTATTTTTCTGGATTTTTTTTTTTACTCTCACCTCCGCTGGTTATAAGTCCTTCTCCTAGAAACGATTTCAACGGACGATATATATCACCTTTATCAATGTAGGCTGTACTGCTGAGGACGGCCTAAAATATCAAATTGGTGTTAAAACGAAGAAAGTAAAAATTGATAAGAATTTTACTTCAGCATACTCAGCTTTCATCACGTAGACACAGGGTGAAAAACCGAAATAAGCTCGAAATATGGGTCTGTGCTTCATATTATTTTCCATCACTTTATCAAACATATCTACAAAAACCGCTAAGTTTATTAAGAAAAACTTTTTTCGCTCACCTTCGATTTTAACCCCAAGAAGAAAGGATAGGGTTCCAACTATAGGGTACCATTTTGAACCTCCAAGGGGTTCTATAGCATCCCATATTCTTTTCCTTTTCTGATAAACTCCATATAAATAATGCACCAACAGCGCAAAGAACGAAATGTAAATTATATTAAAAGGATCCATTATGTTGCAGTGTCTTTGTGATTGATAAGTTGCTTTCCTCATACTTATATTCCTGAATTTTCTAATCTAATCGCTTGAATCTAGTTGCTTCTCTCAAACGAGTTTAGATATTATTGTTTTTATGATAACCAAAAAAATCACGGTCCACATAAAATTTTGCATGTAGATATAGATGTAGATTTAGAATTATTGCTATTAAATGTCTACCTTTTTACATTTTGAACACTTTTGATGAACAGTTTTTAGTTTTTTAGAGACGATAAAATGGTTTTCCTATTTCGGTTTCCTAATGAACACTTTACAGCACGCAAACGCGTTCTCTAATGTGCTCTATTAGAGCACGGCTTTTGTTTACATCGTAACCTAGACAACGATTGTGTCCAACAATCGCCAACTGTCAAGAGAACATTAACCTGTCTTTCAAAATGGAAAACCAATTTTTTTTCTAACAAGTTGGATATCCGAAATAGAAAAAATTGTATAAAAAACGTGTTTCATAAGGCACTTATCGCACTCGGATTTTGTAAAACTCGGGCTTTTCGCCTTCGTTGTCCAAACATCCTCGTGCGATAATAATTGGCCTTATGAAACGTGTTTTTTAATATACTATTTTCTATTTCGGTTTCCTAATGAACCCTTTATAGCACCCAAACGCGTTCTCTAATGGGCTCTATTAGAGCACGGCTTTTGTTTACATCGTAACCTAGACAACGATTGTGTCCAACAATCGCCAACTGTCAAGCGAACATTGACCTGTCTTTAAAAATGGAAAACCAATTTTTTTCTAACAAATTGAGTAACCGAAATAGAAAAAATTGTATAAAAAACGTGTTTCATAAGGCTCTTATCGCACTCGGATTTTGTAAAACTCGGGCTTTTCGCCCTCGTTGTCCAAACATCCCCGTGCGATAATAATTGGCCTTATGAAACGTGTCTTTTAATATACTATTTTCTATTTCGGTTTCCTAATGAACACTTTATAACACCCAAACGCGTTCTCTAATGTGCTCTATTAGAGCACGGCTTTTGTTTACATAGTAACCTAGACAACGATTGTGTCCAACAATCGCCAACTGTCAATCGAACATTGACCTCTGTCTTTGAAAATGGAAAACCAATTTTTTTTTAACAACTTGGATATCCGAAATAGAAAAAATTGTATAAGAAACGTGCTTCATAAGGCTCTTATCGCACTCGGATTTTGTAAAACTCGGGCTTTTCGCCCTCGTTGTCCAAACATCCTCGTGCTATAATATTTGGCCTTATGAAACGTGTTTTTTAATATACTATTTTCTATTTCGGTTTCCTAATGAACACTTTATAGCACCCAAACGCGTTCGCTAATGTGCTCTATTAGAGCACGGCTTTTGTTTACATCGTAATCTAGACAACGATTGTGCTGCGATTTTAAAGAAAAATTTACATCTTTCTAACGATTGTTGGTATTCAAATGAAACTTGGAAATTTTATATTTTTGACAGTTATCAATTCAATGGCATTGACGGAAATTTTTTGGGCCAACCAGATTTTGAGCAACGACAGTCACCTTTCTTTTTCTTAAGGCCGCCATATAGGATTTTAACACCATTGGATGCACGGAAAAATTAGCTTTTCAAAAATTTAATCAATATCGACTTCTTTGAAAAAACATGTCAAAGTTTGAGTAACACCATGCCAATGCGTATTTTATTACCGTTGGATTCAATTGTTTTTACATGTCAAAAGAAATTGAAAAAATAGGTTTACTGTTTTGCAATTGTTTTTCATCTAAGTTTAGGCCGATTTCACAAACTATTGACAGCAATTTTCAAAATTCAACGATCTGTCAAAAAATTCCATGTTGGCTGTATTTTTGAAAAGCTAATTTTTTTGTGCATATAGGGATGTTAAAATCTAATATGGCGGCCATAAGAAAAAGAAAAGTTGACTATCGTTGCTCAAAATCTAGAGGGCCTAGAAAATTTCTTTTAATGTTGTTGAGTTGACAGGTGTCAAAAATATAAAAGTTTCAAGTTTCATTTAATTACCACAAATCGTTAGAAAGATACGAATTTTTCTTTAAAATCGCTATTTTCAGTGTTTTTGAGATAACTCATGGACGGATCAAGATAAAGGAGAATTCTTTACAGATATTTAATCACCTTGAAAAAACGCAACTTTATTCTAAGTTAAGCTACTTTCCATCTCTTATATGATTTCCGAGCTCCCAATGGTGGGCAACAAAAAATCCACCACCCGGTATATTCTTTTCGTGACTGCTCTTATTTTCTACTTTTTAAAGCTCATTTTAGGTGTCTTCCGAATGCTACTATCTTAAACTAAGTGAAAGCGGATCATATTTTTTCGTTTTCACTTTCTTCTCGTCGGAATTAGATTTTATCAAGTTTTTATATTAAGGACGGGACAAAAAATTTGTACTTCTGAAAAATTAAAAAAAAATAAAAAATATTTACGAGATTTGATTCAGAATGTAACTAAAGTTGCACGGGAACCGCACTTTAATAAAAAACGCGTTTTTTCTCTGTTTTATAATATTGAAATACAAACTTGGATTTGAGAGCATCTTGTTTTGTATTGAAATACCTTCAAAATAATGTCAGATTCGAATCGTCCTTCCGAGAAAAATTTGAAACTGGCAGCAAAAGTGACAGTATTTCAATACGATTTTTAAAAAACTGCAAGCTGACCAATCACGAGAGCCCATTTGTATTAATTTGTATTGAAAAACATAAAATCGAGAAAAAGACAGTACCACATTTCACAAGTAATTACTATGTGAAAAAAAATCCGCAATATTAAACGACATTTTTGAGGGTGTCGAACACATCAACAAGAAAACTTAACCTCAACTTCACTTTGTGAAAGACTGCGTTGAAACAAACACTTAATTTAACATTTAAATATTTTTTTAAATTTAAAATTGCATAAATTGCGTTTTTGCACGATCGAGCTCCCTATTCTGCGTAGGTACATTTCCAACTTATTTATTTGGTCATTAAAATGTATAAGTGGAGACGGAGTTGGCTATGGTTTTTGCCAGTCTATTGATAACGCTGATAGTAACGTCACGGTATGTGCAAGTGTATAATTAAACGAGTAACTATAACAGCAAAATTAAAATTCCATAATTTTTCGTTTTTCATTTCGTTAGTTTTGTTGTCTGTTTTTTTCTTTTTCCGCCCCTATTGAGATATGTTTATAGTGTCTTCTTTGTTGCCCACTTTTATGCTGCCTTGTCAACTGAAAGAATTTGCCTGGTTTTTGATATTTTAAAATCCGGAAGAAATGCCATTTAGGCATACCAATTTTAAAATTTTAAACACACGGCACGGAAATCAAAGACCCACGCAATGGGGATGTTCCAGCCGCTCCTCTGCTACCAATTTTTTTATTTATAGAGTAGAGGTCCATCTCTCGAAGTGGCATTAAATTGTTTGGGAAATTAATTATTTATGTTGCTAGTTTCTTCTTTTCATTTTGCCCGTGCATTTTGTGTTGTTTGTTCAACCTTGCCTCTTCTATTTAGGACATTTAGGTATACACCCTGAACTTTAGTTTTACGACTTTTATCGTTGGACTTACTAACTATCCTCTCCCATCCCATCAAAACCGTAGTCAGCAGATGGTGTGTGAAGACGCTGAGTTTTACGATAAAGAAATTGAAAAACTGCAAAAAATTATTGTGATCGGTAAAGAGCCGGTGGTTTGTCTGTTTTTGTGAACGAAGGAGAAAAGTTGCTGAAACAGTTGGAACAAAAGACTGGGAAGCTGATGGACGCTTTTGGACAACTTTTTGCCATCAAAGAAGAGGTGGGGTTGTTTTAGTTGAAATCGCGTAGAAATAAATGAACCTTTTGCCCAGTTATATGTCTATTTCAGTTTCTTTGCAGTTTTGACAATAATTGTGTATGATTGATGGTATTCACAGTTGCTGTTGGCTCTTCAATCAGTCCCCTTCTTTCTTTCCATTTTTTCTGAAACGAGTTTCTCAGCACTTCTCGACGAACTCTGATATAATTTCTTGAAATTCTTCTTCTAAGTTGTTGACTGTTGGAAAGAGGCCTGACGTTGATAGCATTGAAGGAATTTACATTGTGGAGCCAGGGGACCAACCAAGCTGAAAAATATTGGGGCATTTTGTTCACTGGAAATTTTGATAGGAATGTTGATACGAGTTTAATGAAACGAAGTGACGACGGTCTTAATTTGTCATTTTGACGTCTCCTGAGTATTTGGTAAAATTTTTTATTTATTAAATACAAAAATTAATTAACTGCTATCCCTTTTTGAAAGACTTATCTCTGGGCTCAAAGGCGAGATTTACGCCATGAACGGGTCTTAGTGAGATGGCCATATAGAACTTCAAATCCTTCAATTTCTGCTGCGACTTGACTTTATATTTCCTCAAGATCGTGGCGAGGGTAATCCTCACTTCTCTCGTTCCAAATTTCTGACCTATGCAATTTCTGGGTCCAGCACTAAAAGGTATGTAGGCATAGGGGTGCCTTTTGGCGGAATTTTCTGGAAGGAATCGGTCAGGATCGAAGCGTTCGGGATTAGGAAATTGGTCAGGATCTCTGTGCAAGCACGCAACGGATACCAATATATTAACTCCAGCAGGGATGAAATGTTCTCCTACTTGAATGTCTTTTTTCAATTTTCTTCCTAGCGATGGTGCCACTGCAATCAAGCGCACACTCTCTTTTACAACTCTATCCAAAAATTTCATTTCTAGTACGTCCTGGGGAGTGATGGGTCTGTCTTCACCATCGAAGATTTCGTCGAGTTCAGCAAAAACTTGTTCTTGAATTTCAGGATAATTTCCAAGGAAGAACAGCGTGTAAGTGACCGACAGGGCAGAACTATCGTGTCCCTAAAATTGAGTTGAAAAGATTTTTTACAAAACTTAACTTACAGCAAATAAAAACGTGTCGACTTCTTCCCGAATTTGTTCATCATTTAGCCCCCCGTCCTCTTTTTCATTTTCTTCCAGTAAAATATCCAGGAACGCCTTGCGCTTCTTCTTACCCAACAAAGACTCTTGTTCAGCAATTTCCTTGTTATTATTATTGGCCTCGTTTATTGCAGATTTCCGATCTTGAATTACTTTTCTAACAAAATCGTTAACTATAGTCAAGTGCTTTTTAAATTCCCTTCCTTTTTTGGTTAAATAGAAAATAGTGTCGTAGTGTAAATGTGGATGAAAAATCCTGTAGTGCGCTATTGAAGTCACCCTAAGAAATTTTAATTTAATTGATGCCGTTTTTAAAAAATATAATTAATTTTACTTTCCAACTGAGTCAGTGTATTTCGAGTTTTTGCCAGACAGTGCATCAATTTTGATCCCCATTGCAGTCTCTAAAAAAAAGAAATTAAACGAACGTTTACTTTTTCGAACTTACCGCAAATAACATCCAAAGCGCAGTTGGATGCCTCCGGGAAAAAATCGTAGAACGTTCCATTTGCGCATTTGGCAATATTCTCGGCTAGTTTGAGGGCTTTTTCGTTGAAGATATCCGTATAACTATCCAAAACGGTAAGATGGAAAGCTGGAGTTATAAGTTTTCTATGGTGGCGCCAAATGCTACCTGAAAAGTCATTTTTATTTTTCTGGATATTTTTTTAATTCTCACCTCCGCTGGTTATAAGTCCTTCTCCTAGAAACGATTTCACCGGACGATACATATCACTTTTGTCAATGTACGCTGTACTGCTGAGGACGGCCTAAAATATCAAATTAGTGTTAAAATGAAGCAAGTAAAAATTGATAAGAATTTTACTTCAGCATACTCAGCTTTCATCACGTAGACACAGGGTGAAAAACCGAAATAAGATCGAAATATGGGTCTGTACTTCATATTATTTTCCATCACTTTATCAAACATATCTACAAAAACCGCTAAGTTTATTAAGAAAAACTTTTTTCGCTCACCTTCGATTTTAACCCCAAGAAGAAAGGATAGGTTTCCAACTATAGGGTACCATTTTGAACCTCCAAGGGGTTCTATAGCATCCCATATTCTTTTCCTTTTCTGATAAACTCCATATAAATAATGCACCAACAGCGCAAAGAACGAAATGTAAACTATATTAAAAGGATCCATTATGTTGCAGTGTCTTTGTGGTTGATAAGTTGCTTTCCATATATTTATATTCTCAAATTTTTGTAATCTAATCGCTTGAATCCAGCTGGTTCTCTCAAGCGAGTCTACATAATTATGCTTATCACTAATCAAGAAATCACAGTCCACATAAAATGTTGCATGTAGATATAGATGTAGATTTACTTAGAATTATTGCTATTAAAGGTCTACCTACCTTTTTACATTTTGGACACGTTTGATAAACAGTTTTTAGATTTTTAGAGACGATAATAGTATATTAAAAAACACGTTTCATAAGGCCAATTATTATCGCACGAGGGTGTTTGGACAACAAGGGCGAAAAGCCCGCGTTTTACAAAATCCGAGTGCGATAAGAGCCTTATGAAACACGTTTTTTATACAATTTTTTCTATTTCGGATACCCATAACCTGTTAGAAAAAAATTGTTTTTCCATTTTCATACTAGTGAATGTTCGCTTGATAGTTGGACACAATCGTTGTCTAGGTTACGATGTACACAAAAGCCGTGCTCTAATAGAACACATTAGAGAATCCGTTTGGGTGCTATAAAGAGTTCATTAGGAAACCGAAATAGAAAAAGTGTTCATTAGGAAACCGAAATGGAAAATAGTTTCTACAATAAAATTTTATTATTTAATTTTCGACTTCAGTTGCCTTTCTTCTAACCTTAATTAATTATGGTAACCCAATAATTGAGAAATAAACTGAAGAACTGAACAACTCACAGAATCTATACCTAATACCTAATTAATACCTAATAACATTTGACTTTAAACAATATTATTATTATAAAGAGATTGTCAAAAGTTAGGATCCAAAGCCTTGAATATCCAAATCTTATATATCTTGGGCACGTGACTGATAATTTTTGCAGTCTGCGATTAATTGGAATCGCGTCAAATAACAACTTGTGCAACTTGGTTATTTTACGTCATAAATCTGTAATAGTACATAAACATAAATACATCATTTCAAATAAAGAAAAAAATGGTCCTTAATTTTGAGCCATTCCAATACTACGGACGGGAGGGACAACTTGTACGAAAATTAAAAATTTAATAAGGAATTTGTACAATATGCATATACCTGCAATACCTACACCATGGTGTAGGGCATTTTGATAAATTTATACGGCGTGATCCACGTAAGATATAGGTCTTCTAATACCGTTAACCTCGTTGCTAAATGTTAATCATTTCAGTGAATAAAAAATGGTAAAGTTGGATTACGGAAAGCAACAAGCGTTCAGATCTCAAATATTGTATGAAACGGAACTATAAAAAATGTTTGCGGACGGAACAGCGAATTTCAACAATTTTGAAAATATGTCAAACCGTAATTAAGTAGACGAAAAGTGGAAAAAAATCAAACCAATAACTAAACTATTTGTTGAGTACACAAAATTATCACAAAACAATGAATTTGTATATGATTCTCACGGTAAGCGGCGAAAATGTTACTTTCACGACTAGCCAAGAAAATAAGTACCTAGGGAGTAAATAAATCTTTTTTGGCTAGGCCATAGGCGCTGCCTGATGGCGTGAAAATTTTACTTTCGCATTTAAGGATGTTAAAATCTAATATGGCGGCCATAAGAAAAAGAAAAGTTGACTATCGTTGCTCAGAATCTAGAGGGCCTAGAAAATGTTTGTTAATGTTGTTGAGTTGACAGGTGTCAAAAATATAAAAGTTCCAAGTTTCATTTAATTACCACAAATTGTTAGAAAGATACGAATTTTTCTTTAAAACCGCTATTTTCAATTTTTTCGAGATAACTCATGGTCAGATCAAGATAAAGGAGAAATCTTTACAGATATTTAATCACCTTGAAAAAAATGCAACTTTATTCTAAATTAAGCTACTCTCCATCTCTTATATAATTTCCGAGCTCCCAATGGTGGGCAACGAAAAATCCACCACCCTGTATATTCTATTCGTGACTGCTCTTATTTTCTACTTTTCAAAGCTCATTTTAGGTGTCTTCCGAATGCTACTATCTTAAACTAAGTGAAACCTGATCATATATTTTCGTTTTCACTTTCTTCTCGTCGGAATTAGGTTTTATCAAGTTTTTATATTAAGGACGGGACAAAAAATTTGTACTTCTTAAAAATTAAAAAAAAATAAAAATATTTACCAGATTTAATTTAGAATGTAACTAAACTTGCACGGGAACCGCACTTTAATAAATAATGCGTTTTTTCTTTGTTTTATATATTGAAATACAAACTTGAATTTGACAGCATAGGAAATAATCTTGTCTTGTCTTGAAATACCTTCAAAATAATGTCAGATTCGAATCGTCCTTTAGTTTAGCAAAATTAAAATTCCATAATTTTTGGTTTTTCATTTCATTAGGTTTGTTGTCTATTTTTTTCTTTTTCCGCCCCTATTAAGATATGTTTATAGTGTCTTCTTTGTTGCCCACTCTTACGCTGCCTTGTAAAACGAAAGAATTTGCCTGGTTTTTGATATTTTAAAATCCGGAAGAAATGTGAGGGCACACCGCACATTGACCCAGATGGAGAAAATATTCTTATTTGCCTATCAGTCTGCGAGATCCATAAACATGTTTTGACATGTATACATTTTTTAATAATCTGATAATTCTTTTCATTGAAGAAATTACTTAGGAATAGAAAAGTACTAAACCTTGTTTCAAAGTCACAATTTATCTTCTTTATTCATGCATCAAACCGATAAATGAGTTCTAAGTGTAAGAGATCTTCTAACCACTGGTCGCTAGTTTCAAGGGCAATAATGACATTTTAATAATGCAGATTAATCTTAAAGAACAAAATCAGAAAATTAATTGGGTGGATAAGAATCTAATCAATTAGCTCTCGAGACTAATGTGTCTCTTATTGATTATCATTGGATTTATTTTTAAAATCACGAGTCAATTGATCAGTCTTCTTTTGCATTAAAAATATTTTGGTTTGTTTTCATTGGAAGAGATTAAGGTAACCTCATACTAATCCCACTGCAATGTTATCAATCGAAAAAAATCATCATCAAGACGTTTGTGTAATCTTTTTAAAACTACCTACTTTATTTGATCTACGATTAACTGATCATCTCCTGAAGTATCGGAAGTTTCCTTCTTGGAAGGATAAAAAATATAATGATGGAAAACCCTGCCAAAATCCTTCAACAGAACAATAAAATTTTAATTTGTATAAACAATGTCAAATCGCTCAAATCTCATATGGAGAATAAAGCCAAAATAATAATGTTGTAATTTAATTATCTTGAGTTGATGAGAAAATAGCAAGCTAATCAAACAAGATAACCCTTTGCCATTTTCTCTCGGAAAAGGTTTCTTTCCGGAAAGAAATGGAAAATGTGCAAGAGTGTAGAGCAGTTTTTTAACATAATTATTTCTTTACAAAATGAATTGCTTGTCCATTATTTCTACCAAAATATCTGAAGATGCTTCGGAAGATACAATATTAATAGATAGATAAATATTGTTAACAATTTTCAAACACAAAATAAATTGTTTTGAAAACAGAGACTGCGTCACAAACTTTTATTAAGTACCAACTTGACAATTAGTACAGATTTTTAAAGACTTATTGAACATAAATGTTATCTATTACAAAACAGAAAAAACGGGACAATATACAGAAAAGTCAAAGAATCCGTTTGTGTTGATTAAAACTTATCAGTCATGTGGCTGCTGTAATTTGAATGCACGTCATTCAATTTGAAATGGGTTATTGCAATTATCAAAAAACTGTAATCAAGCAAGATAACTATCTCATTCGTTGCAGGATGAGGTACCATCAGAATATTCTCAATTATTAATGCCAAATGAAGCAGGAATTTCGCGAAGGTCAACGCACAGATATAGCTAAAATTTTATCTTCTGTTTGGGATGCAGCGTCAAATTTGCCTGAACCACGTATAAAAGATAGACTGATAGAATGCCAAAATTATTATCAATGATTTTGCCGCCAAGGTTTGAAGTACTTACCTAAACTTTGCTGTTACAGCTTATTTTTAGAATAAAACTAATATACCCCTTCTTTTTTTCTCTTTTTATGTGTTGTAGAATGTTTGTAGGTAGGAACAAAGTAAAATTTTTAATAAAAAATAAGGAAAAATATTATTAAATAATTAATTAGATGATAGTGAAGATAAAAAGACTTCACACTTGAAAAAACTAAGTTGTTATATACATTTTAATAGATAATATTAGACAATGAGATATACGTAACCATCAGCACCTGTCACCTGTGTGATAAAAGTGACGATAAAATTATCACACAATCGAAATTTTAGGTAAAGAATGTGAAAATTAATTATATTTTTGAACTCCGATCGAGACGTGCAAGTTCCATTTGGAATTATGTTATTTTTAAATATCACAGTCTTAACTGTATTTTTTAACTGCCTAAAATAGGTATTAAATTCAATCGAACTGATAAAACCCATTATGAAGGCAATAATTTAATTTATTTGCTCCATTGTATGGAAAACATTCCCCTTAAACAGAAAAATTCATTTTTGAACGAAAAATTTAAAATTGTTTCGTTAGAATATTGTAGATTCGATTCGATTCTGCCAAGTGATTCTTAAATAAAATTCAAGAATACTTCGAGGAGTAACCCCTCATTGTATTTTAAGTAGATACTCGAAGTCACTTTAAAAATCTGACAAAATTTCAGAAAGAAACTCTTTAAAACACTAACCTAGCCAAGTTTCAAAATCCTGTCATTTATAATATTCGAGTAATTTTAAGAAAACTGGCTTTACAAAGTGTATGTACTTACTGTAGGTACTTACCCCTTTAAAGGGGAATAGCTCTGTTATTTTCTGCCATACGTCCACCTTTCTTCCTAAAATAATGTGAAGAATTACCTCTCGGTTTTGGTGACACTATTTAAGAATCATACTGTATGCCGTGATCATTTTTATTAGAAAACGCCGGTAGGCCATAAAAGTTTTTTCTGCAGTGGTGGAGTACCGTGAGATCTAATAAAAAACTAATTAGAGTGAGACATGGAATAGTCAGTTAAGTTGGCTAAACTGAAAAAAAAACTGATTTTTACAAAAAACCTTAGCCTAAAATTCGAATTAATTTTGCTGTAATGGGGAATTACGGATTACGGTACTTCTGAGTTATAGCTCTGATTGAAAGTTCTTCAAAAATGAGCTCTGACGTGTTTTTTTGCATTTTGGAATATAACCATGCAGTCCTAAGACCATAAAATTAAATATTAATTTTGATGACGTATGAGCTACGTTTTCACTAAAAGAACAAACCAACCTGTCCACTTCATTCCTGTTTAATTTCGTGAATGCCAAATCTAATTTTCTAATGGAAACAAGTGACACAACTGTCATCTATTTGTCATCTGTGTTCTTACACCAAGAAATTGTACAGAAAGGTGCGATCGCCAGCATTTACGTCATCAATTTTTTTAAATTGCTTTTTGAAGCGAAATTAATAAAATCTAAAACAAGAACGACGAATCTCAATCAAATTTGGTTACTTTTCGAATTATACCAATAATAAGGAAATTTGTGACATACCGTAATGGCTTATTATCTTGTTGTTACTATACATCACGTCACCACCAGATTAGATTTCCATACCGGCGCTTTTAATAAAACCGATTGAATAATAATAGTGAATAATGATCTCTGATGATGCCTTCTACTCTTTTTTGCAATTTTCACCGTTCACGCGATAAAAACATCAATCATTTATTTAACACGAGACAGATACGGTCGAAGCCCGTTCTATATAAAACCTCTCAAATGTGACAAGACAGTAATTTCAACCAAATCATCACAAACACCAAATTTTGGACTTCAAATTTGACAATGTCATTAATGTTTTTCATGAGAGATACTTGCAAAGAAATTTGAGTACGTTTCATCATAATAATGTAAGATTGTAAAATGAAGCCAATTATCTTTTTTGATTTTATAGGAAAATTACCCGAAAAACCTTTTTGACAACCATTTGACGGATTTTTAACTATTTATTATAGGTTGCTAGGGCTGCGAATAGCACTAGTTCTGAAATGTATCTATACATAAACAATTTTCTGAGAGTATAAAAATATGGGACCTCTGATGCCATCATTTTTTTTCAAAAAGTTTCAATCATATAGAGAATTCGTTCTTAATGACGTAATTACCATCATTTAGGAAGGTAGTCAATTATTAGAGGAAAGCTTTTCATGATGCGTTCGCGCTCTCCGTCCAGCGCTCACTTTGGTGATTAGCCGTCTCTCTCTCTCTTCGCTTGCAGAGAGAACATCATAGTTTCCTAAAAATGGGTGTAAAAAGTTTATTTTTGAAAGTTATACGAGATCAAATATTGCTTAAACTTCAACATAACTACTGATACTAAAAAAAATTAAATCGTTAACGTGAAAACAAAAGATACCCATGGATTATTGAACTCGGACATTCACCAATTTCGTAATGCTTCGCTTTAAACTAATCAATGTGTAAAATGAAATTCAGGAAATTCTTTTAACATATAAATATCAGGTTATTTTACGAAAGATTTTCTTTCAAACAAAAAAGAACGAATTTTTCTTTGTGAAAAAAAATTGAATAAATGCGATCTCGTGCCGCAAAGAAATATCCATTTTACTCATTTTAATCGCTCGTAACTTTTTTCGATACCACTCAAAAAAGTCGTAAAAAGAGATTTTTGTGACCCAAAGATGGCACAGGTCCTATACAGGGTGTCTCAGAACGCTCGCACCAAATTCTAATGGAGTATTCAGGATTAAATTCTGAGTCGATCGGCGTTTTTGAAAATTTTCAGGGTCCAATAGTTCTCAAGTTATAAGAGATTTAAAAGGACCAATCAGATTTCAGCTTTGAGTTGCTTCATAAGGTAATTTAATGCTAGATGCACTACTTCCTAAGTAACAAGATACTATCAATGAAAATTTATACTGTTGTATCTTGTTACCTAGGAAATAGTGTAGCTAATATTAAATTACCTTATGAAGCAATTCAGAGCTGAAATCTGATTGGTCCTCTTAAATTTCTTATAACTCGAAAACTATTGGATCCTAGAGATTTTGAAAAACACGAATCGACTCAGAATTTAATCCTGAATACTCCATTAGAATTTGGTGCGAGCGTTCTGAGACACTCTGTATCTTTATACTCCCAAAAAAATTTCTGCGTCTTTCAAGTAGGGTTGCCACCTTTTCATTACACATTTAGTCCAAAAGTTTAAGGAAGCCCAAAGAGTGAAACAAAAAGCGTATATTTTGAGCATTTCGGAAAAAGCAGAAGTACAGCGTACACACATCATTTCTGAACAAAAAAAGCGTACAGTACGCTTCAAACGCGTACAGGTGGCAACCCTACTTTCAAGCCTCCATCCGCAGCACTATGCATTTCAACTGTATGTGCAAGAGTGGTTCTGCAGCAAATAACGGCCCGAAAACGGCATTAATTGATTACTTGTATATAGGTAATCCTTTATACTCCAGCAATTTCTTAGGTGTATAAGTGGTTACATACAAATTGAAAAATGACAATATTTATGTACGTGTCATCTGTCAGGTTTCTAACCTAATTTTGTTTTGACAGAATAAATCTAAAACATAAACACAAAACACAATAATTGTGAATGTACCGTGAATTTAGCGCATAACAATGAACCGTTCTTGGCAAAATCCATCAACCAACACAGGTTTCGTATATTTCAACCAAAATACAAGCCAGGCCCAGGATTATCAACACAAATTGGATACTCCAGAATTTCTCTCTTTTGGTGATTCTCCCCAGCCTTCACCACAGGGCAACAAATTCAACCCAAACTACTGCAGCAGCCCGCAAAAGAATTTTTACAGAAACAAACCTCGAAACAATTCCAAGCGATTCAGTGGCGACAGATCATTCAACAGTTTCCGAAACTCAAGTTTCGGTGACAGCCAGAATAACTCATGGAAGGTTTGTTGGTTTCTAGTGATAAAAGTGTAACGTTGAGTTTTCAGGATAATTCAGGGAATAATGATATTTCCAGATTCATGCATCCGTCGTTTTTGGAAGATCCGTGGGCGCAACTTGAATCTAAGCTAAAAGAACAGCAGCAACGAGACAGACAAATTCCAGAATAATTAATATTTTAGAATAATAATAAAAATGGATTAATTTTTTTTTGGTTTATTGAGAAGGTGCCTGTATTGCCGGTTTTGTAGTTCAGCTACTGATCAAGAGAGGGCGCGAGGCTCACTTTAAAAAATGGCGATTCATGCGCAGAACTTCTCTAAAACTTTAAACTTTGTTTAGTTTTCCAACTTTTGTACGTGGTGAATGTTGCGGGTTTTTTACCGCGCAAAACCTGTTGCGTGTGATCGGTATTTACTAGTGATGTGAAACCGGTGTAATTGTAAATTAAAATAGTGATTTTTTCATGTTTTTGGTAGTTTTATGTTGTGAGAGTGATAACCACCCATTATGGGCATAGGAGTGTCGAAAGAGGCTCCCATCCAGGAGCCGGAGCGGCCCGAAAGTGTAATTTCTTCGAAATTGCACGGAAGGCAGGCCAGCATTAGGCAGAGTACCATTCGGGCCAAATCAAAGCAACCCATGCCCGAACCAAATGAACTGGAGAGGAGGTTCACCAAAGTTCTCGTAAGTTGGCTATGAAAAAGTAAATAACAAAAGTACACATGCTTGAATAACCTTCGGTTGTTGAAATGATTCACGTTCGAATGTCTCTGCATTATCAGTAATATTTATTGCTTGGAATCGTGGGTGAAAATTTTAAAATAGAGGTTCATTGTTTTCTGATAGTGCAAGAAATCTGCAGGTCATAGAGGTTAGAAATAAATCGTGGTGCTTTGGGCACCCCGTGACATCAAAAAGGAAATCCATGGCAACTATGTTTTAAATGTTAAAAGTTACGAGGACGACACTGTAATAATAATAAATTTTATTTTTTATACTCCTGGGCCAATTATTACAAAAGTGCACGTGAAACGAAATGTCAAAGATATGACTTCATCTCATCGAGGACTTATTTTCTGTCCAGTAGATTATTAAATTAATTATAAATTATTATAATTAAATAGGTAAACCGAGGGGTTAATCCTTCGTAAAAATGGCGTACGAAAGAATTCCCATGCTATGGAATACCTGGGAATTCCTAAAGAATTCCTGAGAATTCCCAAAGAATTCCCAAAGAATTCCTGAGAATTCCCAAAGAATTCCTGAGAATTCCCAAAGAATTCCTGAGAATTCCCAAAGAATTCCTGGAGAATTCACCCAAGGGTGTACGAAAGAATTCCCAATAGATTAACCCCTCGAGGTAAACTCAACACGAGGCTCAATATGATTGTATTGAAGCTCGGATTTTCGTTTGGATTTACTGAAAGAATATTGGAGGACCCTCGGGAGGACCTATACACGAGGGGTCATCCGCGCCTATAAAATTTGTACATGTATTGCGAAAATTAGGAATTTCCGAGGGAATTACTAAGGGCGACTTATACCAAACATTTAATTCCGGAGTTAGCGCTAACCCCATTACGATACCCTAGAAACAATTGTTTTCAACAATTTGTTGCTAGGTATATAGAATTTTTGAAGGATTCATTTTAATACAGGATTAAATGTTTGGTACAACCCGCACTAAGTAATTCCCGAGATAATTCCAATTCCAAATACATATTTGGGACATATTTTATCTTTCTATCTAGACCTCGATCTAGACTTTAGAGTCGCTCTAGAGGGTTGTGACCCCTTCATTGTTATTCTAATGGACACTAGTAACCCTGAAAAAATTTTAGTCACACAAAAAACCGATTTCGCAGAAAATATTTTTGTACACTAATTCCCAAATTGTTGAAAATTCCTCTAATTCCCCTACTAATTCCTCTAATTCCCCTGATAATTCCTCTAATTCCCCTACTAATTCCTCTAATTCCCCTACTAATTCCTCTAATTCCCCTACTAATTCTGCTAATTCCTCTAATTCCCTTTCTAATCCCCTAATTCTCTCGCTAGTTCCAATAAGTATGTCCGAGAGTATGTCCCTGATATTCTCAGTTTCCCGAAATTTCTAAATTTTTTAACAGCTGACTGCTGAATGCCCGATAATTCGGACGAAAATATAGTAACGAATAATAATATAGACATCTAAGGGCCATTTTTACCATGTCTGAGTTATGAAAACTCGGAGTTAGTTGTCACGACAATGACGTTCTCATTGGTTGTGGTATAGCCTCGGGTATAGCAACAAACCCCGAGTTTCCATAACTCGGACATGGTTTTTAAAGACGTAAGAATAAAAATGTGTATATTTATTTGAGCTTTGAAGTTAAAAATCTGTAAAAAACGCAAACATTTTATCAACAAACCGCAAAAAATAAGAAAATAATTGAATAGAAATTATACAAATGCAATTCTTAGCATAACTCGAGACATAATATCTCCTTGAATATACGTTAAGTAAAATGGTTATTGTAATTAGGGCCGATTTCATAATCAAAAAAATTGAAGTGTCCATTAAATATTTGCCTAGCAACATTTCAAAAGATCTGCTTCTGATTGGCCAAAATCTACATTAAAATCAACATTTTTGTCCTAATGTGGAGAATGTCAGTTATTTCTGTCAAATGGCCCACTTCCGATGAGATTAACGGACCTTAAAAAATAAAATCCTTATGTATTATAACCCCCCCTCCCCCCCATTCGAAAGCTCTTCTAGTTCTGCTTCTGAAAATTTATTCACACTTGGTGTCCTTTTGGCCAAATATCCGTGCAGTGAAAAAAAACCTATGTATAACTGTATATTTTTATCACCGGATTTAATAGCTGTTTTTTTTAAGCAGAAAACCTCAGTGACATTTTTTCGAAAAATGTAATTTTAGCCGCAAATGCTCCCTTTTAACCTCCCCACTCCACTTCATCACTTAAAAAAAGGGAGGTTACTGCAATCACTAAAATTTTCGAAATTGAGATAACACCAGATCTTCACGTATTGATAGAGTCTCAAGAACCCCAAAATGGCATTTCTGGTTGCACGATTGGCTCCAAAAGCTTTTCAGATCTAAGTTAGGTTATCACATGCACACATACCAAATTTCAGCCAAATGGTCGAGTAGTTTGGGCTGTGGCGTGTTTACGAACGTACGTACGTACGTATGTACATACATACAGACACATTTTAAAAACCACTTTTTTGGGTTCCTGAGACCTCAAAACGTATAGATCCGGATTGCACGCGTCGTCGATAGTCGTCGTGCGCAGTTTGAGGGTTCACCCCGAGGCAGTGTTGCCAGTTTGGTGATTTATTTATTGTGATTTAGTTATTTTATTATACCGGAATTGTACACGCTGTTTGTACACAATAATTCTTCTTGTAATTCCTCGCTAATTGCCTACCAATTTCTATTAATTTTCCACTAATTCCTTGTAATTCCCCACTAATTCCTACTAATTCCCCACTAATTCCTCTAATTCCCCACTAATTCCTCTCTAATTCCCCTAATTCCCCACTAATTCCTCTAATTCCCAAAGCTTGTACACCAAAATTCCCCTGCGAAATACCCCTCGGTATTTATCGAGGGGTATTTCGCAGGGGAATTTTGGTGTACAAGCTTTGGGAATTAGTGGGGAATTAGAGGAATTAGTGGGGAATTAGGGGAATTAGTGGGGAATTAGAGGAATTAGTGGGGAATTAGTAGGAATTAGTGGGGAATTAGTAGGAATTAGTGGGGAATTACAAGGAATTAATGGAAAATGAATAGAAATTGGTAGGCAATTAGCGAGGAATTACAAGCAGAATTATTGTGTACAAACAGCGTGTACAATTCCGGTATAATAAAATAACTAAATCACAATAAATAAATCACCAAACTGGCAACACTGCCTCGGGGTGAACCCTCAAACTGCGCACGACGACTATCGACGACGCGTGCAATCCGGATCTATGCGTTTTGAGGTCTCAGGAACCCAAAAAAATGGTTTTTAAAATGTGTCTGTATGTATGTACAGCTTAGAAATATGAACATGCCCACCCAGAATTGAATATTTAGTTGGTCGCCTAGCATTCGAATAGCAGTTAGGTAGGGGTAACTAACTTCTGCAAGGTCTCTGTCGTAGCCTGGTCCATGCGACCTGGTAAATATTCAGCTCTGGGTGGGCATCTTCATGTTTCTAAGCTGTACGTACGTACGTACGTTCGTAAACACGCCACATCCCAAACTACTCGACCGATTTGGCTGAAATTTGGTATGTGTGCATGTGATAACCTAACTTAGATCTGAAAAGCTTTTGGAGCCAATCGTGCAACCAGAAATGCCATTTTGGGGTTCTTGAGACCCTATCAATACGTGAAGATCTGGTGTTATCTCAATTTCGAAAATTTTAGTGATTGCAGTAACCTCCCTTTTTTAAGTGATGAAGTGGAGTGGGGAGGTTAAAAGGGAGCATTTGCGCCTAAAATTACATTTTTCGAAAAAATGTCACTGAGGTTTTCTGCTTTAAAAAAACAGCTATTAAATCCGGTGATAAAAATATACAGTTATACATGTTTTTTTTCACTGCACGGATATTTGGCCAAAAGGACACCAAGTGTGAATAAATTTTCAGAAGCAGAACTAGAAGAGCTTTCGAATGGGGGGGGGGGAAGTGAAAAATAGGGGTTTGCCTTTAAATTTTTAAAGTTCATGTCCCAAAATGGAACTTACTGCGGGCCGATTTAGCCCAGCTTTTCCGAAAGCCATAAGATGACCTTAAAAACGACTTTTTTGGGTTCGCAGTAAAGATTTGATGTTACGAAGAAGTTAAGAATGGTGAATGGAATAAGCGAGGGAATAAGTAAGTGATAAGTGGTATTTACCCCTACATTATCCCCCACAAGATACAGATATAATACCGAGTATAATACATAAGGATTTTATTTTTTAAGGTCCGTTAATCTCATCGGAAGTGGGCCATTTGACAGAAATAACTGACATTCTCCACATTACGACAAAAATGTTGATTTTAATGTAGATTTTGGCCAATCAGAAGCAGATCTTTTGAAATGTTGCTAGGCAAATATTTTAGCTGCTCTCGGGTAGGCAAATATTTAATGGACACTTCAATTTTTTAACCTCCCCACTCCACTTCACCATTTAAAAAAAAGGGAGGTTACTGCAATCACTACAATTTTCGAATTCGAGATAAGACCGTTTTGAGGTCTCAGGAGCCCAAAAAAGTGGTTTTTAAAATGTGTCTGTATGTACGTACGTACGTTCGTAAACACGCCACAGCCCAAACCACTCGACAGATTTAGCTGAAATTTGGTACGTGTGCATGTGATAACCCAACTTAGATCTGAAAAGCTTTTGGAGCCAATCGTGCAACCAGAAATGCCATTTTGGCACATCATCTTTTAAATTTTAAATGCAAACCCCCATTTTTCACGTCACGATAGGAAAGACCTTCAAATTCTGCTTCTAAAAATGCATTCATTCTTAGTGCCTTTTTGACCAAAAATAAAAAAAAAAGATTTTTATCGGACTTTAAAATCGCGGTACAGCCCAAGCCCCTGAACCGATTTGGCTGAAATTTAGCACAAGGGGATTGTATTACACGTCGAAGAGGTGAACAAATTTTGGATTCAATCGGCCCACGGAAAGTGCCGTTTTGGCACACCAATTTCGAAATTTAAAATTATTCTCTAATTTACCCATCCAAAACAAGTTTTTGAAAGATTTATTGTCACTATCGAGGTCACCATCAGAAAGGTCTTCAATTTCTGGTTCTAAATGAGACAAAATTTATTCGCATTTAGAACCCTTTGGGTAGAAAAATCGAAATTTTGTAATAACGCTGAAACCACTTTATAGCCCAAACTAGTGGATCGATTTGCCCGAAATTTGGTAAATGGAGGTGAGGTAACCCGTTGAAGAGCTGAAAGGCTTTTGGGAGCAATTGGTCAACGGAAAGTGCCATTTAGGCATATCAACTTTAGAATTTTAAACAGAAGTCCCTGAAATCAAAGACCCACGCGTTGGGGAGGTTCCAGCCGCTTCTCTGCTGCAATTTTTGATTATGAAATCGGCCCTAATTACAATAACCATTTTACTTAACGTATATTCAAGGAGATATTATGTCTCGAGTTATGCTAAGAATTGCATTTGTATAATTTCTATTCAATTATTTTCTTATTTTTTGCGGTTTGTTGATAAAATGTTTGCGTTTTTTACAGATTTTTAACTTCAAAGCTCAAATAAATATGCACATTTTTATTCTACGTCTTTAAAAACCATGTCCGAGTTATGGAAACTCGGGGTTTGTTGCTATACCACAACCAATGAAAACGTCATTGGGTGGTATTAATAAAACGCTAGCATGTGCTGATGCTACAAGTTTGTAAGCAAATGCTACCAAATCCTGAGATCTTATTGGCCGGTTCAACGATATCTACTAGCATATGCTTATAAAATTGGTAGTATTAGCATATGCTATATTTTATTAATATGACCCATTGTCGTGACAACTAACTCCGAGTTTTCATAACTCAGACATGGTAAAAATGGCCCTTAGATGTCTATATTATTATTCGTTACTATATTTTCGTCCGAATTATCGGGCATTCAGCAGTCAGCTGTTAAAAAATTTAGAAATTTCGGGAAACTGAGAATATCAGGGACATACTCTCGGACATACTTATTGGAATTAGCGAGAGAATTAGGGAATTAGAGGAATTAGCAGAATTAGTATAGGGGAATTAGAGGAATTAGTAGGGGAATTAGAGGAATTAGTAGGGGAATTAGAGGAATTAGCGGGGAATTAGAGGAATTACCAGGGGAATTAGAGGAATTACCAGGGGAATTAGAGGAATTAGTAGGGGAATTAGAGGAATTTTCAACAATTTGGGAATTAGTGTACAAAAATATTTTCTGCGAAATACCCCTCGGTATTTATCGGAAGTGGATGACCCCTCGTAATTAATATTATGAAAAAAATCCTCGAAAAAATCCAAAATTTCTGATGGGGTAAAAATGAGTGTAAAAAGGTCCATTTTGGCAAAAAAATTGTAGGGGCGTAAGGTGAAAATCGGTGAAAATTAATTCTGCCGATGCAGTTGAGGGGTTTTGGGCGATATTCCCTAACTTTTGAACCTAGTGATATAACGTGTCGTTTTTAGAATCTCCAATTATTGTAGTTGGCGGTGTCTGGGGTGATCGAGGGAGTGACTTATGTCGAAACTTAGTTGTCATGCCAAACAAGTTGACAGACTTTGTATCTACACTAAATTGAAACCTCAATTGAAACATACGCCATTCTAGGCACTGGCAACTTCAATTAGAGATTTAAAAAATAACACGTTATCTACTTATCTAGGTATTTCTCCTCGTATTTCACATATATCCTTGTATTTCACATACATTCGCATTTGTGTTCGCATTCCTATAATCTAAATCCCCCTCGAAATCCCATATAATGTTAAGAATTGGTCGAGGAATTGGTTAAAAATAAATTGTAGGTATCAAAATTCAAAAATATTTCGTTGCGTAATTTTCAGGCGTCTGTTGTAGATCAAGTTAACCACTTCTATCAAGCCTATTTCCTGTAAGCGACCGTCATTTCCGTCATTCAAAAAACTGTGAAAGTACGTTGTACCTCGAAATTTGCGGAACTTGCGGTAAATATAGGTATCCTGACGAATTCAGAAAACAATGGAAAAAGTAATTCACTAGGTAAAAACCTCGGTAAAAACCAAACCTTCGAAATTATAATATGAACTTCTGTGTTATTATATTGCAAGGACATTGCGTGTGAAGTTGGTCAAAACACAATACCAAGGATTACAATTGCAAATGCAAATGTAACGGCATGTTCTGGTGGATTCACCAAGAATATAGATGCGTTATTATAACAGAGGGGTGCTGGTTTTGGAACATATTTTTTGATGGAATTCTGATTTATTTTCTAATTAGGTTCAATTCACAAGTTGAATCGGGGTCTAAAACCTTTGTGTTGGCAACAGTTTACATCTATAACCTCGTCTATAACCGAACACATAACTTAAACGGTGGGTGGTAGGCATATTTTGTTATTGTTGGAATCGAGGGGTTGTCCACTTTGGAAATGTGGTATAATAATTTTCCACGCAAATGTCAGAAAATTACCTGAAAATCTACAAATGTTCTGTTGTTTTTTTATTAATCGTTCTGTACATTTTAATTCAACTAAACTGCACAATCGTGTGCACCCTTCTATGCAGCCCATCAGGTTTCGATTTGTTCTAATCTAATCAGCGTAGGCTGGAGCACGTAACATGTACAAATCTGGCGAGAAATCTGGTTGACTAGAACCGTGATTAAAACCTTTTTAAAACCCGCAACAGACTCGATTATAAAATTTCCAATAAAACTCCAAAATTGCAGTTACAAATCCTTTTGTATCAGCAGCTGCGTGTAGAAAAGCAATCAGACGAGTTGCTTGGGGTGGGCGGCCATATAAACGACGAGACAGGGTGGGGCAGTCTAGGGCAATGCACACAAAAATTTAACTGCTGTGCAATAGCAACAAAACCGTCAATAATAATTATCTTAATTATTATTACGAAATTCGGGAATTAAATAGCGTTTGCATTTGAATCTAAAGCGGAACTGAAAATAACGCCGCTTATTTATAGATGGAATAAGACGGAAAAAGATTATGGATTTATTTTGAGAACCCTCCTGGTAAAAAACCTTCCTCAACTCGAGTTTGTGAGGCTTCAGGAATCACCGGAATGGTTCTGCAGGTGTATGGAATGTTGATATTCCCTCAGGAGTAATTCCATCAAAGGTAGTCGACCGGAACTGATCGACCCACGAAGACGAAATCACGTCCTTTCACAGACTATATTTTTTATAAGCAGACCGCGAGGCAGACCGGCTCAGTTTCCTGAATTTCATTATGGGGATTATTTGTATTCGTGATATGAAGGGAATCATCTCTTATTTCCGAGCTTATTTCTTACCTGCAGAGCGAGAGCGAGCTGCAGAGTTTGTTAAAAAATTACTTTTGTGCTATCTGAACTGAACTGAAAATAAAGATTTTCTCTGGATTTCCTTAGCGCTTAAAAAGCTGCGATGTCTTTTTAGCGAGGTTTTTAGGAATTCTACTGCTTTCTATAGTGAATTTTGCTGGGAATTTTGATGATTTTGAATACATACAGGCTCGCATACAGGGTGATTCTTGAATAGCGGCAGAAAATTGAAGGGGTAATTTCTCAGATTATTCTAAAAAAAAAAGTTCCTATGGACATATGTCGGAAAATGCTTCATAAGGGAGCTAAGCTTCAAGGGGGTATTGGAAAAGTTATAGTTTTCTTAAAATTACTCAAAAAATATGAACTCGAAGATGAATGGCAGGATTTTGAAATTTGGAGCAGAGGTTAGTCTCGAGCGGTCTCGAGGTTAGTGTTATAAACGAGGTTATAAACAACGTCGTAAACAACTATCGTTTGAATTTTTTTCAGATTTATAAACTAACTTTTCGAGTATCCCGAGGAGTACCCCTTTGAAAGCTATAGCTAACTTTGAGGCATTTTCGGCTCGATTTTCGGACATATGTCCGTATGAGGAACGAGGGGTAGACCACCTAGGTAAATGAGTGTACACATGGTGGTAAATGGCGAGTAAATGGATGGTAAATGAGTAAATGAAAAGTAAATGTGGTAAATGTTAATTGGTGTACACCTCGGTGTACACCAAAATCATAGGTGGAATGTGGTCAATACTGATTCCACTTCCCCATCGGTTTCTCAAAGATGGACAGACCGAGCAGTTAACCACTTAGCGATTATGATGTACAGTTTTCTGCACTTCTGGAAATTTTGTGGAAAGTTTTAGCCGAGCTGTTTTCAATCAGGGGCTTGTTACATTTGAGAGGTCTTATAGATCGGGTTTCCAACTGTACACAAATTTGGCTTGTGGTTAATTCCTCCATTTTACACTAACAACTGCTGCCAGCCTTCCCGAGGCCTTCTCATATTATTCAATTCACTGATTGATTACCCGCTAATCACTAGTAGATATTGCCATGACCAATTAAAGACATTACACTTTAAACCTGGTTTCTCGACGCCAGGGTTAAGTATTATGATTGGCTGTTGCCTAAAGTTTAGACCACGGTCAACGTTAATTCATTCACGCGTTCATCTATGTCTGACGAGATGACTGAACCTGTTTTGGTGGTTTTTTAGAGGTTTTGGCGATTTTTGGTAATTTTAACGAATTTTTCGGAATTTTTAACCTCCCCAATTCCCATCACAATTGAAAAAAAAATGGGAGGTTTCTCCAATCATCGAGGCAGTCATTAAAATTTTACCTATACGTTTTGAGGTCCCAAGAACCCAAAAAAGAGGATTCTAAAATCTGTCTGTCTGTATGTATGTACGTACGTGCGTTTGTAAACGCTCTACAGCCCAAACTATTATAGCGGTTTGGCTGAAATTTGATACCTAGGCATCTCGTAGCCTAGATCTGAAAAGCTTTTGGAGCCAATGGTGCAAATTTGAAATTGAAATCCAAACCCTATTTTTGACGTCACCGTAAGAAAGGCCTTCACATTCTGCTTCTAATTCACTCTTAATGCCTTTTTGACAAAAATTCTAATATTCGAGATTTTTAACACTCTTTAAAACCATGATACAGCCTAAACCTCTGGATCGATTTGTCTGAAATTTTCGTATATAATACAACAAGTGGTCTCAATATTGCCGCCAATTTTTGTCACTTTGATGCAACGAGCAGGTGTTGGGACGAAAATTATCACGGGCGCTTGCGCGAGTGATAATTTGCCAAAAGCAACGCCTGCAAGTTGTAATCAAAGTGACAAAAATTACCAAGATATTGAGACCATGAGTTGTATTCGGCAAGACAATTCAATGACTTGACGTTTCTCGTTTTTGACATCTGCCTGGCAATCACCACATGTACAAATTGCCAAATTAATCACGCTGTGATTGGCTGAAGCGGATAATTCGTATTGGTTTATAAAGTAAAAGTTGAATTGTCGAGGAAATTTTTCACATTGAGATGATATCGCACGTCGAAGAGCAGAATTTTTTTTTGAGGCACCGAGGCAATCGACAAACGGCAAGTGCCGTATAGGCACACCAATTTTCACGAGGGGTTGACAACTTGGAAATTTTGGTGTACAAGCATGAGAAATTTGTACAATTTTTTTCATGGAATTTTAGAGATTTTGGATATTTTTACATGATTTTGCACATTTTCTGGAAATTTTTTAAAAATTATGGAAATGGTGCACAGATTTTTACCCAGTTGTCAATTCCTCGAATTTTCAAAATTAAAATTATTCTCATTTAACCGAGGGATGAGCCGCAGGGGAAATTTGGTGTACAGGTGCTAGGAAATATTGGGGAAATCCGAGGAAATCTTGGGGAAATCTTAGGAAATTGGCGAAATCTGCGGAAATTGAGGAAATCTGACAAAATCTTGGGGAAATCTGAGGTAATTCGGGGAAATCTGAGGAAATCTCGGGGAAATCACTAGACATACATGCTCTGTTTTTTTAAATTGAAATCCACATTTTTCTCGACTAATTCGGACTCTACGAATTTTTCTAGGTTAAAAACACGTACCACACTTGACCGGAGATTAAGTCACGGCCACCCTAGATTTTCAAAAACATCGAACAAATCGGTGAAATACGAACATTTTTGAAAATTGCAAAAACAGGTCAACCTTATTTTTTTGATGCGAATTCGATTGCCCGATTACATTTTTCTAATTTCTTTTTGTAAAAAATCAGAAAATTTGAAAAATTCAAAACGAAATAAAGAAGAAATGTAACTGCCGAGTTGAATTTGTATCAAAAAAATAAGATTGACGTGTTTTTGCAATTTTCAAAAATCTTCGTTTTTCACCGATTTCTTCGATGTTTTTGAAAATCTGGGGTGGCCGTGACTTGATTACCGGTCAAGTGCGACACGTGTTTTCGACTTACAAGAATTCGTAGATTCCGAATTAGTTGAAAAAAATGTGGGTATCAATTTAAAAAACCAATTTCAGGGTCATTTCCGGCTAAACCGGAAGTGGAAAAAAGTATTTGACAGCACCCTCAGACTGCATGAAATTAATAAAGGTTATGTGCCCCAAAGTTTTTCCGAAGTGCCCCTCCACTACTATAGAGTTCGAAAGGGGGGAAACAACTTTTGAACCTCACTGTATATTATTATATATTATTATTATTCATCATCGGTTCACGGAAAGTGCCGTTTTGGCACATCAACTTTTTCGCGTGACCATATGAAAGCTCTTCGAATTCTGCTAAAAATGTATTCATACGTGGTGTAATTTTGGCCAAAAAATGGTGCCGTGATAAAAACCTAAGTATAATTTTTATTACCGGATTTGCTAGCTGATGTTTTTCTAGTCGAAAACCTTAGCGCACTTTTTTCGAAAAAATGTCATTTTAGTGGTAAAAGGGCTCTTTTTTGAATTTATTTTACAAAAAAGTATATTCTTTTCTTACTATTGGATTCGATAGCCGTTGCTGGATCAAAAACCTTAGTATGTACCATTTTTTCGAGAATAGAGTATTATACTCAAAATATGAAAATGCTTGTATCAACAATTTGAATAAAAAAAATTAGGTCGTATTTTTTTATTTTAGTAGAAACGTTACAGGAAGACAGAAAAAAATTAAATTAGTTGAAATCGTTCAAAACGCTTCAGATTCCCCGCCATGTTTTCTTGCTACATTACGTCACGACTCAACTCGACGTTTGTCTTAGCGTTCTTCATCCAAAGTGTCAAATTCGCGTCAAAACAAGAGAACTTAACCTGACTTTGTAAAAATAGCAGTATTCCTCCATAAGTATTATAAAAAGATGTCTGGATATTATAAAACGTGTTTTGTACCAGGCTGTAGAAATAATAACAGATCAACGCCCAGTAAGCTGTTTATTGCAGTACCTACAACTAAAACTGTTCGTGAAAAGTGGTTTCAAGCTGTAAATGTAAAGCAAGTGGCCCACACTGGTAGATACTGCTGTGAAGACCATTTTAATGTAAGTTGTTTTATTAATAAAAGTAGCACATTTGGTTTTTTTACTTAAAATTATTTTAGTTGGAAGAAGATGCTGAAAATTGGCAGTATTTTAAAACCCTCGGCACAGTACTCAGGATTAGGGCTGATGTTGTTCCCCACCAGTTTTTGACACCATCAAAGAGGAGGTCGCCAAGGGAAAGTCAATTTTCATCTTCAGCCAAGAAAAGGAAACGTGTTGCACTTGAAACGGTGGCAACTTCAAGCTCGACAAGACGAATGTTGTTTAAAGAAGAGCTCGGGGTTCAAGCTTCACTTCCTCGAACAATTCATGAAAGCAGAGAACCTATTCCATCAACTTCAACTTGTGAACAAGCAGTAGAAGGTTTTGAGGATCTTGAAGAAGTGGTTGCAGTAGAGGAAACTATAGAAAAGTCCCTTTCATTTTCATCAAAAGGTGTACAAACAGATAAGATTTCAACAGTGAACAAGGCTGTTCAATTTCGCTATAGGCCATCAGTACGAAGTGCTTATGTGAATGCTGTTGTAAAAGTGCAATCTGTAGGAACTTCTACAAAGACATCAGTTTTAGCAACAGACAGCGAGATTTTAGAGAGCAATGGTTCAACAAATGGGAGTGACCGAGGTAATGACATAATCTCATCAGACAGTGAATATGAACCCTCATGTGAAAGTGATACGAGCAGTGATTCTGATAAGGACAGTTTAAGTGTAAGTTCTGATAGCGAACACAGACAAGATTTGGAAGGTCACAAAAGATATCACTTGAGACTATTACAGCGTAGAAGTCAAAAATATTTGGGGCTTCCAGAAGATGCCTACGTAATAGTAAATTTATGTGAAAAGAATGGACCCATACCAAAAATGCATATTTTATTGACCTTAAAAAAAATCAGAACTGACGATGAATATGTCAGATTGGCCGATGACTTTGGTGTTAGTGTATCGTATGCAGGAAAAATTTTTACAAAAACAGTGCCTGTGTTATGTGCTCTCTTAAAACAGTTAGTTTTCTGGCCTTCCAGTGACGAAATTAGGTGGTCATTACCAATTGCCTTTAGGTCTAAATATTTTAACGTAAAGACTATTGTTGACTGTTTTGAAATTGCAATTGAAAAACCAACAGACCCAATTAACCAGTCATTAACTTGGTCTGAATATTACAAAGCAAATACTATAAAGTATTTAATCTCCTCCACCCCAAATGGAATAATAAATTTTGTATCAATTGGGTTTGGGGGGAGAACATCAGACAAAACGATTGTGGAGAAAAGCGATTTTCTAAATGTTCTGCCAGATAACTACACGGTCATGGCAGATAGGGGGTTTAAGCACGTTGCAAGTGTTTTAACGCAGAAAGGTTGTCAGCTGGTAAGACCTCCCAGTGTAGAAGGAAAGCAGCCCTTATCCAAACTGGATGTAAAAGCTGGCAAGCAAATTGCAGCCCTAAGAATTCACATTGAAAGAGTGATTGGACGATTGAGAGAGTTTCAAATGTTGGTACCTTACTCCCACATTGATCATAATCTTATTTACTTAATGGATTATATTATTGTGATTGTATGCGGAATTTTAAATGTACATCATCGTTTAATCAAGTGAATGCAGGCTTGTTAGAAAAATTAAAATTATTTTGTAAATTAATAATCACTCTTTAATGTAAAAAATAAATTATGTTGGACAGTTCTTGGTTTTTTTTTAAACTTTAGTTAAGGTGAACAGAATTCTTTGTGGTTTTTAAAAAAGAAGTGGTGTAAAAAAGAAGTCTAACAAAAAACAAGATTTATTCTATTGCTTACAAATTTTATTGAATATGGCTACATTCCAAAAATCTTGGCACTTTTTAATCAATTCTGAACAGTACTCAGCATCATAATGAACTTCCTTTAATGTAACTAAATTGTTAGTTTCGAAGTTTGGCGAAGCTACACAAAATATACATTTTTTTCTCTTTGACAAATGCATTTGAAGTTGCATTTGAGCATATGGCGCTTTCGTAACTTCACCATCCTTTATGTAGTGCGTCACTGTCGATTCCTTTGATGGGCACTTTACCTCAAAACACAGTTCATCTGTTACACCATCTGGAGAGGCCCCAAATATGGGAATTTCCGGAACCATGAAAAACCCACACTTTTCAATCTTCACATCCATCTGGGCCGCTACTACTGCCAGGACTTTTGGCTCCAAATCTTTGCCTCTCGATAGGGCAGCTAATTTAAGTGGCAGCCCAGCACCCATTATGATTTCGACAAGTGAGCCATCATATGTATGGGACACGGAACAGTTGTATGCTCTAGATGCTGTTATTCGACCAAATCGCATTTCAAACCATAAAGAAGAATCTGCTTGGTTCCTAGTACTTATCTCAATTGCCTTGCACATTTCAGTAGTCATGTTGGCACGACAAAAATTTAAAAAAAACTCAGGTGATCCTGAACTACCATCTGCATCAAGGACGTCCTCGAACGTTAAGCCTAAATAATACATTGAAGAGTTCAGTAACACATTGTCTCGCAAAGGTATGTTACAAATCATGGCCTGCGAGTTTTTCTCTGTCAACACGCTCACAACTTGAGATTTGAAATCTGGTACATTAGGTAACGTTGGTGGTGTCTTTTTACCTAACTCTGCTGCTTTTACAAAACTTTTACCACGGGCAATTCTAGAGAGCCGAGAAGATTTCCAGTAACACTCCTTCGATGTTACTGCTGGTTCACAACTTCTTCTGTAAAGCCAGAAAATGAAGGCCACTGAATGTTTACATCCACCTAAAATTTATACTTGAGGAAAAATATTTTTTCTAAGTCATCGTTACCTTTGCAAGCCACACATCCAGTGCACTCTGCACTAAGAATCGTTCTTTGTGTTTCATTTATAACAATTGTCACCCTATAGTCCGGATTACGGAGCTTATGTTCTGGGGTAACTCGTGCCTTGATTATACAAGTTTCCCCCTGCCTTTTCAACTGGACAAAACCGGAAGCTTCTTCACCATAAACTGCTTGAGTAGCCCTAGAATTTCAATAATAGTTATATAATTGATTACAAAAGGGTTCAAAATTTACCTCGTAGTTTTGGTACCAGACATTTCAGCACCTACAAAGTCCGGGTTGCTGGAGAAAAACCTAGCCAACATTTCTGGCAGAATTTCTGGCAAATTATCAGACCAGGCTCTTTCGTACCCTTCTTCCATTATTAATTTAAAAAAACACAAAAACGATACAACTGAAAACTTTACAAAACACGTGCGCAACAGACAGAATCTAGGTTAGGTTAATAATTAGTAGCTGTACTTGTACTGTGACAATGGTTGGTATGCTTTCATTGCTTTGAACTTGAACTGTGGCTTGAAGACGTAGCGCGTAACTCGAAGGTTGAGTAGTGACGTAGGGACCCCCAAGGTTACCCAAGCGTTTTGGCGCAAACTTGATTTTCGCAACCTTTGACTACTAATATTTATTACACAATAATTATTTTGCAACAAATAGCGTCGCTAAGTTTCATACCAAATTGAGTACTATCATATCCACCCATTTTTAACACATTGGTTTAATTAGTATAATACTCTATTGCCATTCTAGAAACAAAAAGGCCCCTTTTTGAGTTTTTCTTAGCAAAAGAGCAATTATTGTTATCGAATTCGATAGCTGTTGTATTACCGGATCGAAAACCTTAGTGCCATTCTGTGAAAAAGTATTTTTAAATTTTGTCGACATTATCTTTTTAGCGCTATATCTCCCTTATTACATACATACGTACTTGCGTACTTCACCTCAATGTTGTCGATTAACAATCGCCTAACTGTTCAAGAACAACAAGAAACGCAGCTTGGAACTGTTTTTCACGCTTTTCGGGCCGAGATCTAATTTATTTTAATATATTCGCCCCATGATTCCAACTAATAATAATCACTAATCCACTTTTACAAAACAGTAAACACACTAAAATAACGCATTTACTGTTACAGGCGTCCATGGATCTACCACCAGACAAGGCGAAATTACTGAAAAACTACGATTCGGAAAAGAAATGGGACATCATCTGTGATCAGGTAATACTGAAAGTGACATTACGTAAACCGAAAGTCGGCTGAGGAGTGTACAACCGGGGAATTTGTTACAGCTATTAGCTATTACTTAGTTATTACCAAATGGTTATGAGTCATTACCGAAAGGTTGCGCAAACTTGACTTCTGACTCTTCTTCAGAAGTGGGTGAGGACTGAAATTTCGAGGTCGGAAACCTCTTGTGGGTGGCGACCGTGACTCACGGATTTTGCAGAAAAAAAATTATAAAAGAGATCGCTTTGATTGGGTTTGAGAATTTCTCGTTGAGCTAACGCGTTTCCTGTCTGAGAACGGACTCGTCTGCATACAAAAACGTTTTTGATCATAGTGACGATGAGTGGAAAGGAAAAAAAATGCATTCATTCATACCGGAGGATGGTTTAAGTTTACTCCATTGTGATTTTAAATACTCTACGAGAGATAGGGTAATGAATAATTGCTACAGTACTAAAAAAAAACTAAAGTCCTTTTCATTCAGAGCTGTAGAATAAAAAGTCATGTCGACGCATATGGTAAACATTTGTGTTTGTTTGGTCTGAATAAGATAAGGGACGGACTATGTGTACTGTTTCACTAATTCGCCTCTATTTGTTCCATGTTTTTCTCTCGGTTTTTCCGATTTCCTGTTGATCGCAGATCCTTGTTTCAAGATTACTACTGTACTTTTATACATTAGAGTAACTAGAAGGACAAATACCCAGGTCCGGATTAAAAGAGGGGCTAGGGGCTCCCGACTAGTAGGAGCCCCGCAATTTTGTAATTCAGTAATTATTGCAAAAAATATTCCTAACAACAAAAGAACTAAGTACTTACTGTTGTGTTTCGAGTCCTAGAAATCTGAAATTTGCAAGAAACGATTCTCCTTCAAAGAGGAAATAAGATTTGTCACACTTGCGGTCGCAAAAAACTTTTACAAAATGTATGCTTTCTAGTGAATTTCGCGTTTTAAAGTTTATATCAGGAAAATTGCTGGAAATTGGTTTCACTAGAGCCTTTGATAATACAAAATGCAATTTTGATTAAACTTTCCCATATTTATTAGTTTTGTTCTATTTTGTAACTTTAAATTAAAGAAAAGCTACTTTTCTTGAAGTGTCTTGAGTCCTAGAAGTTTCAAACTTACTCCGATCGATTCTCCTTCAAATTTGAGGAAATAAGATAAGTCACACTTGCGGTCGCAAAAAACTTTTACAAAATGTACGCTTTCTAGTGAATTTCGCGTTGTCAAGTTTTATCAGGAAAATTACTGGCAATTGGCAGTCTATGATAATGCAAAATGTGGTTATGATTAAAACTTGCCAATATTTATTACTTTTATTACATTTTGGTACTTTAAATTAAAGAAAAGCTACTTTTCGCAGTGTCTGAGCCCTAGAAGTTTCAAATTTGCACTGATCGATTCTCCTTCAAATTTAAGGAAATAAGATGGGTCACACTTGCGGTCGCAAGAAACTTTTACAAAATGTACGCTTTCTAGTGAATTTCGCGTTTTAAAGGTTTTATCGGGGAAATTACTGGCAATTGGTTTCACTAGACTCTTCGATAATACAAAATGTAATTTTAATTAAAACTTGCCCATATTTATTAGTTTTATTGCATTTTGGAATTTTAAATTAAAGAAAAGCTACTTTTCACGAAGTGTGTGAGTCCTAGAAGTTTTAAATTTGCACCTATCGATTCCCCTTCAAATTTGAGGAAGAAGATGGGTCACACTTGCCGTCACAAAAAACTTTTACAAAATTATGCTTTCTAGTGAATTTCGCGTTTTTATCAGGAAAATTGCTGCAAATTGGTTTCACTAGCGCCTTTGATAATACAAACTACAATTTTTATTAGTTTTATTCTATTTTGGAATTTTAAATGAAAGAAAACCTACTTTTCTCTAAGTGTGTGAGTCCTAGAACTTTGAAATTTGCACCAATCGATTCTCCTTCAAATTTAAGGAAATAAGATAGGTCACACTTGCGGTTGCCAAAAACTTTTAGAAAATGTAAACATCAGTGACGGCTCGTAGTGTTTTATTCTGAGGAAGCTACAAGCCATGTGTATGTAAACGCACAAAATGTAATGCGGGGGGCGGCAGCCCCCCGCGAAAAATTCCCACCCCCCGCTTTCACTGTCCATATTTAAATTACCGGCGCTAAATAAGCACATTTCTGTTCACCATCTGCTGTATAACCATTGCAAAGATATTTATTAGGGCATATTCTCTAATTTTAACGTTTTCTGCTAAAATTCGAAGGAACCATTGGAAATTGTTTTCATTTCTTTGGTAGCACGGCCTAAATCTTAGAAAATACGCAGAAAATACGCAGTAAATTTCTCGAAATATAAACGGAATCAGAATTACCTAAGTTGCAGGAAAATAACTTGATGCTCCTATGCTCCTGCGAACCTCACGTAGGCATAAATAAATAAGCACAGCTGTAGAATCACCTCGAGAATCAACAAAACTGCACTCCATACTGACTTCACTTTTCAACCAAATGCAAAAATGTTCGAAACGTGAAGACTGAAAACTAGTTGAATGGAACACCGAATGATGTTTTAAAAAAAAAACACTTTATATTAAGTTAAACTGCTCAAGAAGTCAAGAACTCGTATTCAAAAAACAGCACAAACGGACGCACCGAAGAAAAACGCACGTGGTCTCATACTGGCCAGTGAGCGGGAGGGGATAAACAAAAACATTCCATCCCATGTATCAGAAAAAGACAGCCGCTGATGCAGCTAGCCTCCGAGGGTTCTCTTTCTAGCTTGAAGCGTACGCTAACTGTCGGGGCTTTCAAGGTCGATTATGGGCCCGGCAAATGTGAATTGACGGAGGCTGGACGACATTAGTCTCCAGTAGCTACGGTTGATAAACGCGGATAGGCAACAGCGGCGGAGAGTTTCCGGTGGTTGAAAGTTACCAGTGGCGGGGGAGTCAACCAAAAAACGGCGTTAATTTTTTAAAATCTGCTACTTGAAATGGGCGAACTGTAAAATTACCATATCCCTGCCTGTAGTTTAAGAGAAAATATTTTTGCGTGCCCATGACCGTCCTGAATAGGAAGCTTAGCCTCCGTAGCTTCCCCGTACGAGCCGTCACTGGTAAACATGTGTAGCTTTACTGAATTTCGGCGTTTTAAGGTTTTTTCTTAGAAAAACTGGTGCAATGGTTTTACTAGCATCCCTTATAATACAAAATCCTGTTTTAATTAAAACTCGCTATGATTTATTGATTTTATTGAATTTTGAAGTTTTAAACCAATAAAAATCTACTTTTCTCGAAGGGGGTGGCTCTTCGAAGTTCGAAGTTTACGCCAATTGATTCTCCCTCAAATGTGAGGAAGCAAGATGGGTCACAGTTTAGGTCGCCAACGGTTTTTAAAAAAAAATCACCTTTCAGTGTATACCTCTTGCTGAAATTGGCATTTTCGTTTTTTTTCGTGAAAAATTAATGGCAGCTAGTCTTTTTAGACAGTACGAAATACGCACCACAGCCTAGCTGACCCACAACCAAGGGGCCCCCTCATATTGATCATCCCCCGGGCCTCACTATTGTTTAATCCGGCCCTGAGATTACTACTGTACTTTTATACATTAGAGTAACTAGAAGGACAAATACCGGGTGGTCCAAAAGAATAGATAAAGGAGGCTTTGAAAAACACGAGGAAAACAAATGTTTTGGCACTAATGACAGCGCAAAGTGTCTTTTTTTTAAGTTCTCTGAAAAGGTCATGCACCTGAAATAGCTCGCACTTCTGTTATTGTGCGTTACACTAAACTTCCGTTTCCGCCCTAATCATCAACTGCCCCAGTCAAGTCTGCATCCAAATAATTGAATTTAACATAAAACGCACGTTCGTTTCATATCCTTTCAGCTGAATTTTTAATTTATTCAATGCGACGTTGTACTGTATTGTGCATCATTATCCATTTATTAACTATAAAAATGAATCATTGGTGCGTGCATACGCGCCGTAAATACTATACAGTGAGTACATTCCGCGAAAGTACTTTCTAGCCTGCGTGCCCGCATTATTTCGTTATCGTTACAAACCTATAACCCATATTTTCGCGAACGTTTATCCAAAAAAAATGTGATATTAGTCATCGCGGTTAAAACGCTGACACGATGAAGTCACGCTGACCTTCCGATCTAAACCAAACGAAATTTTTTAATCTACAAGTTTTGTTTTATTGTTTCAGGAAATGGTTCAAGCGAAAGACCCACCTTCCTACTATTTAAACAAATTAAAAACATATCTAGATCCGAAAGCTTCCAGAAGCCACAGGGTGAGTTGGATTGCACCCCTATAGGTCGTTTAACTGACTGAAAAATTAGGAAGGGTTAATACCGTAATAATGTACCCGCTCCTCGTAGCAATTATTCCCGACACGATTCTCCTGTTATTTGTGACACCCCACCGTTCACGCCTCGATAAATTGCGATTAAGCTGTTTACTGGATGCGCTCGTCAATAAATTGTGTCATTATTAAATTTGTTTCAAATGTTATGGTGATTCGGACGCCATCTAGCAGTACCTAATTCGTAGCTTTTCTATGAGTCTGATATAGAGATCCTGCAATCTTTGACATTTGACTATCAAACTTTGATTGCTTTATTTGAAGCGCTAGCAGGCCATGAGTTGTTTTTCTGACAGTGACAGTGACAGTTTTGACAAAACACAACCTGAAGTTTAAATTAATCAAAGTATGACAATAATCTGCGCTGAAAATAAAACTATAATCTGTCCGGGATCCACACGACCGAGATTCACCCGATTTCCATGGCGATTCATTGTTGACAACAATGATTCGCCATGGAAATAGGGTGAATCCCGGTCGTGTGGATCCCGGACAGACCATAACTCGAATATTGTTTTCTGGCATTTTGATACTTTTCTGTCAAGTTTTGCTATTTTTAGCCATTTTGACGAGTTTGTAGCTTTATATCACTGGTAAAATGTCTTTTTTCCCAGAAAAAGTATAGAAACATGGTGAAGGTTTGAATGTATGACAGATGACTAAATTATCAGAATTCTCATTTCTATATAGGTTGGTACTACTGATGATTAATGCGCACGTCTTTTATATTACTTTGTTTAGCCAAAAAGCAAGGTGTATTTTGAACTGTTGCCTAGATACCACAGTATTACATCGAAAATTCTACTTTAAAAATTTGATCCAATTACGAACGAGGATTTAAACCTTTACGACGGATTCTGGCCAATCAAGAGAAAATTATATCGGAAATTTTTCTGTCAGGTTCCTAATGTCAGAATTTTGTACTTAAGTGAAATTTTCTTGGTGAATGAATACCACTCGTGATCCTTAAAATTTCCGGAAATTTATTTTTGACAATTCTATACTTGACCTTCTTATTTTAGGGGCTTGGTAAAGAGGGAAAGTGCCAGTGGTACCAACCGAATACAAGTGTACCTGTAAAAGTGCAAGAAAGGTATCAAAATTATCAGATGTACCAATTGTACCAACATTTAGAATACGTTTGGGTACTGTCGGTAAAAGTGCCAGTGGTACGTACCAACAAAGTGTGGCTAGCTTTGAAGATTTTTAGCAATTCTGTCACCTTACACATAAATCTGCTTTGTGGTTAACCCCTCGTTTACAATTTAACGATTTGGTATCGGGGAATTTCAGCTCAAGAAAAGTCATATTAAAAAAGAATGGTCGTATTTTTTGAGGAAAAAATTACAAGGGCAACTTTAATTCAAAAAGGTGATTTTGTGATGATATCATTTCGCTAGGAGAATATTTTATGATGGACTTCCATACAACCAATATACAGGCTGGTCCAACACTAGTGTCCAGCGGCAAAACGACCTTTTCCTTTGAAGCTAGAGTTTTAAATTTTTTACAGGGTGTATGGGTACTAAAAACCCTCCAGATGGCCTTAAATTTTTTTTGATTGGACCAAAAATGTGACGTCACGAGATTTCAAATTGAGCTATTTTCATGGAATAAATAATTTTTGTCCATAAGTTGATTATTTTGGGCCGTAAGATTATGTTGACCGGATTTTTAATTTTTTTGAAAGTCAGGTTAGCAAACTGCAGAAGGCAAAATAATCGTCATTTTATTTCATAAGGAGGCCGTGAAACAATATCGAAACGATGCGCCGTGTGTCCAACTTGAGTTCATCGAAGATTTAGAACTGTCAGTTGCTTGTCATGTTAAAACACGGGTGATTGAACTCCAGAATTATTAATTGATTGATTTATTGAAATAATCTGATATTTTTACAAAAAAATTATGCGAAAGTCATGAATATTCACCAAGAAGTGTTTGAACGCGCAGGCGCAATCGCAATGCGTGTTGTTTTTGTTGACATCTCTACAGCTGATGCCGGCAGTCCGACACGATTAATAACCTTTCTAGCAGTTTATTTCCTTGCAAACGCGTACAGAGGTTTACCCCATTTAATTATCTGTGAATTGGGTAAGTTTTTCAACTTTCATTGAATCTATAACAACAACCCTGTTTAATTGAAGGTGATGTTGAAGATTTGGACTCGGATTTAAACGACAAGATTATGGCATCTACTCCAAATAATCTAATAATTGTTGATGATTATCACGTTCTGATTCAAGACATTTTACAAGGGAAAAGTGTGGATATTGTGCACTAGTGTCGGTTTAAGGAACTCGTGTAGTGACTGCGATGATTAGTGTCAAGATTGCAGTGAAACCTTACTACGTTTGACTAAATAAACTACATTGTTGAATTAGTAATATGATAAAATAAATTACTAGCTAGGAATTTGGGGCATTTTGTTCCAAGTGAATATTCAGACTTTCATAAAGATCCGTGTGTACCTTACTTAAAATAAATAAGTTTAGTGGTGCTTTATTCATAATTTAATCCAACAGAAATTGTTACTGTTTTGCTGATTGTTTTACAAAGACAATACGCAATATTTTTGAAACCAGTCCCAGATTCATTCGCATTGCATTTCACCAAAAGTTCGGACACTTCGACAGACAGGGTTTCGGTTTCTCGTTCTCATTACTAACACTGACGAATAATTCTGCTAGTCTTGCCTTCGATATTCTTTTATCTTGTAATTGTAGTAAATAACTGCTTCTTGTAGATTGTGATGATCCTGTCGTCCAAATCTTCACACCTTAAATTAACCAGTATTGCTTATAATAATACAAAGAAAATTGAAAAACTTACTCAATTCACTGATAATTAAATGAGGTAAACCTCTGGAGAGCGTTTGCAAGAAAATAAACTGCTTCCAGGCATCAACTGTCGAGATGTAAACAACACGCTTTGCGTCTGCGCGTGTTTAAAACTTCGCGGGGCAGACTCGATGATTTTCACTTTATTTTTTTTTTTTAAATATCAGATTATTTCAATAAATCAATCAATTAATAATTCTGGAGTTCAATCACCCGTGTCAAAACATGACAAGCAACTGACAGTTCTAAATCTCCGATGAACTCAAGTTAGACTCACGGCACGTCGTTTCGATATTGTTTCACGGCCTCCTTATGAAATAAAATGACGATTATTTTGCTTTCTGCAGTTTGCTAACCTGACGTTCAAAAAAATTAAAAATCTGGTCAGCATAATCTTAAGGCCGAAAATAATCAACCTATGGACAAAAATTATTTATTCCATGAAAATAGCTCAATTTGAAATCTCGTGACGTCACATTTTTGGTCCAATGAAAAAAATGTTAACGCCATCTGAAGGGTTTTTAGTACCCATACACCCTGTAAAAAATTCAAAACTCTAGACTCAAAGTAAAAGGTCGTTTTGCCGCTGGACACTAGTGTTGGACCAGCCTGTATAGTGCGAGTGTAAAGTATGGAATAAAATTCCTTAAATTTTTGTCCTTGATTTGTGGCAAAAATCCTCGGACAGGTCGATTTTATTTTTGTAATGCGGACTTGATGGAGGGGACAGTTATTTTCTCACACTTCCGGTTTAACCGGAAATGGCCTTAACTTAGTTTTCTCAAATGGAATGACACTTTTTTCGCAACGGATTCGGAATCTACGATCTTTTCTGAGTTAGAAACATGTATCACACTTTACCGGAAGTACAGTCACGGCCACCTCAGATTTTCAAAAACATCGAAGAAATCGGTCAAAAACCAAGATTTTGGAAAATGGCAAATACACGTCAACCTTGTTATTTTGATATAAATTCAACTGCGCAATTTAATTTCCTTTTATTTGTCTTTGTTTTTTCAAATTTTTTCACTTTTCACTATCTGCCAAAATAGCAAAAAGAATTTTTTAAAAATGTAATCGCGCAGTTGAATTTGTAACAAAAAGATAAGGTTGACGTGTACTTGCGATTTTTAAAAATCTTGGTTTTTGACCGATTTCTTCGATGATTTTTAAAATCTGGGGTGGCCGTGACTGTACTTCCGGTAAAGTATGATACATGTTTCTAACTCAGAAAAAATCGTAGATTCCGAATCCGTTGAGAAAAAAGTGTCATTTCATTTGGAAAAACTAAGTTAAGACCATTTCCGGTTAAACCGGAAGTATTAGAAAATAACTGTCCCCTCCATCAAGTCCGCACTACAAAAATAAGATCGACCTGTCCGAGCATTTTTGCCACAAATCAAGGACAAAAATTTAAGGAATTTTATTCCATACTTTACACTCGCACTGTATTGATAAATTATGTAAACAACATTTTTGACATAATCTTAACCTTCTATTTTGCTGAATTTATCAAAAGCCCTCTGGGAAAGAAGCTTTGCACAAAAAAGGAATACCCAGGAAGCTCATAAATTCTGTCTAAATCCAGTGCCATTTATGTGAAAGGAATTTAACTATTTTGGATGAATTTGCAAAATAAAACTTGGGCATCATTACGTAAAACTTCTTTTAAATTTGATGTACCTACTCGAGACTCGAGACCTAACTGGATTGAAGACTTGACCGAGGGGTAAACCGCGGGAGAAATTAGTGTCCAGGCGCTAGGAAATAAATGTCCGCGAAAGATGAGGAAACTTGGAGAAACCTGTAACGTCACAATTTTCATACGGAAGCGTAGAAGTGCCACATTTTTCTCTTTTTTTGTTTCCAAATTACCACAAAAATGTGTTAGGAAGAAAAAACTGTAAATTTACACAAAAACTGTCAATTCATACAAAAACTGTCAATTTACACAATTTTTTTTAAAATTTCCGCCAAACAACGGTCATCGCGCGGAACTTACTATGGGTACGGTCGGCACGTGACGTGACGGGAAGGGGCTAGAGTGGCTGCTGCAAGTGTAAATTTACAGTTTTTCTGTAAATTGACAGTTTTTGTGTAAATTGACAGTTTTTGTGTAAATTGACAGTTTTTGAGTAAATTTACAGTTTTTCTGTAAATCTACACTTTTTGTGTTTTACAGTTTTTTCTTCCGAAATTTACACATTTTTTGTGGTAATTTGGAAACAAAAAAAGAGAAAATTGTGGCACTTCTATGCTTCCGTATTTTCACGCCAATAGAAGAAAGTGCAGGGAACCCCAATTTAAAAAAATCAAAAAAATGCAGCAGGGAAGCGGCTGGAACCTCCCCATCGCGTGTATCTTTGATTTCCGTGTCTTGTATTTTAAATTTTAAATTTGATATGCTTAAATGGCACTTCCCGTTCACCAAGTGCTTCCAAAAGTCTTTTAAATTTCAAAATTAATGTGCCAAAACGGTCTAGGCCTTTTTTACCACAATTATTCAGAATAAAAACGAATAATAACGTTCGCCTATCTACTTTTTTTAAAATTTTGAACTGTTGTGATATTTTGACACCCTCCAGGGAATTTTGATGATTCTCAATTTTTTTATTTTCAGAATTAGGGGTCGGTCATTTGAAAATGGCAACGCCGCAATTTTCTCTACTGGGACAAACAGTGTCATTTGCCGTAAAACTACGTGTTAATATTTTGATCGTTTCAAACAGTTTCTGTAGAGTATTGCAATCAAAAATAATTGTGAAACCATATTTTTCTGAAAGTACGATAAATAGTAGATAGTCCAACGTTATTATTATAGTTTTCATTGTGAATCATCCTGTCAAAAAAGCGAAAAACAAATACCAATTTGGGAATTCCTGCACTTTTTTTCTAATGGTGTGAGAATGGTGGCGTCATTTACCGAGAAACAGGCATCATCCACCATCTGTCATCGCTACATTCAGCCGAAGTCTTTTTCGAAGAAGCACAGCTAATTAAATGAAATTTTCGTTTCGTTTTGTATTCAGAACACCGACGACGACGATATTTCTTGGTTTTGTATGGGATCCTTCTGAGAATCTCCTTGAAGCAACTGCCGAATGAATCCCATTCTTTATAATAATACACAAACGGATAATGCCGTGCCCAAATTCAGCCTGAATCGTTAAAAATTCTCGTCACATAAATTGCATCGGATTTACATAGGATTCTTGAGCTTCCTCGATATTCCTTTTTTATGTAGAATAGCTTGTAAAAAATGCGTCGAGCCAATCATAAAAATGTTCTCTCACTCAGTGAAGTTACCTCAAGACCAAATGGTACTCAATTGTCCTGAAATTATTGACATATGATAAGCCATGAATCCTTTTTCTGAAAGTGACTTGAGATTTTGACGAAAAACATCCTCAAATTCGAATTAATCAAGTGGTAGTGATCTTTCGCTGTAACTGTCAGTGTCCTACTGGCGCTTAAAATAAAACCGAATTAAACTTGGAATTAAATATATTTTGGTCATTGTTTGACAACGTTAAGCGAATTTTGGCGCTTTTGAGCTTTGTTTTCCAAATTGGTGTTCACAAATCGGTAGCATGAGATTCGAAACTGTGTACTAATTATAGTTTGGGTTAATTTAAGCTCTGTAACACTTGTTAGGACATCTAGTGTCTGTCAACAAAAAGTAAAACTTAATTAAGTCCGCGTCGACATCTAAATTTATCCCATTCGTTGAAATAATTTAATTGGTAGTTATTTTCGATTCAGAATTAAAAATTAATCTGTCCGCCAGTCGTAATTAGCTAGAACAGTTTCCCAACCTGAATCCAAATAATAAAATATGAATTTCATTACAGAAACGTAAGCTCGTGGTTGAATCGACATCGACCCAAGTCCTCCGAGACTTGGAGATTTCCCTGCGAACCAATCACATCGAGTCAGTATTCCGCTCGTGTTTCGGTGTAATGAAATGAAATTTTAGATGGGTGCGCGAATTTTTGAACGAAGATAACAACGGACTGGACGTTTTGATAGACTATCTTAGCTTTAGATTAGGAATGATGAGGCACGAACAGAGAATAGCAGAATCGAGGACGGGATCTGAAGAGAGGCTGAATCCATCACCCCAAATCAGCGATAAACAGAACGGATTTGCTCGAACGCCTTTGGAGATTCCAGATAGTCCCAGTGTGAAAAGACGTTCGAAACATGTGGCCAAGCTGAATATGGGGGAGTCCAAAGATGATATTCATGTCTGCATAATGTGCATGAGGGCTATAATGAATAATAAAGTAAAGAGGTTTTCGCGAGGGGTTGACCACCCAGGAAAAATCTGTACACCACTTTCCAAAAATTTCCACAATTTCCAAATAATTTCCAAAATTTCCAAATAATTTCCACAATTTCTAAATAGTTTCTACAATTTCCAAATAATTTTCACAATTTGCTAATAATTTCATTTCGATAATTTCCAGATAATTTCCACAATTTTCAAATAATTTCCACAATTTTCAAATAATTTCCAAAATTTCCAAATAATTTCCAAAAGTTCCAAATAATTTCCACAATTTCTAAATAATTTCCACAATTTTCAAATAATTTCCATGATTTCTACTTAATTTCCACAATTTTCAGATAATTTCCACAATTTTCAAATAATTTCTACAATTTCCAAATAATTTTTACGATTTTCTCACTTTGCAAATTAATTTAGAGTTTATTACTCGATTTATTACAAACATTTTCGTGCATTTGTAATATTTGAATACATATTTCATTAGCAATATCTAATAGCTAAGTAGTTACATACCGAGGTATTTAACAGACCAACGTTGTGCGCATGGCGTTGTACCGGGTGTATCTTAAAAAACTAGTCATGTCAGGCTGTGGAAGCGCAAAACAGCCCGACCCCCACATCCCATGTCCTTACAGCTTCTCACTTTCGAACGAGGGGTAAGTCGCAGGGGAAAATTTTGTACACTATATTTCCTTTTGGAAAGATTTCCTCTGATTTCCCGGAATTTTTTTTCGCAAGATTTCCCCAGGTTTCATAAGATTTCTTCGAGATTACCTCAGATTTCCCGAATTTTCTCAGATTTCCTTGGATTTCCCGGATTTTTTTCGCAAGTTTTTCCCAAATTTAATAAGATTTCCTAGCACCTGTACACCAGATTTCTACTGCGACTCACCCCTCGCTTTCGAAAATGTTGCATGTTGACGTTTCTCAATGAAGGCGGCTGATTTTTAAAATCGACATGGGTTTCCGAAATACAAAAGTTAACAGGCTGACATGACTAGTTTTTTTAAGGAACGCACGGTATAAATAATGGTTATTTTTAAGTAAGCCACGGTTTATTAAAAAAGCAATGTTTTTAAGAACTTATATAAATGTAGACAATGTAAATTATTTATAACGTTTTTTTTAACAATTTATATTCTCGATATTCATCGCTTACGCTTGCGTATTTATGGAAGAATCTGATGAGAACCCCTGCAACTTTTTTATTTGGAAAGAAAAATATGTAAGACCATATTATACAGGGTGTCCGGGAATAACGTCGCTATATTTTGGGAGGTGATTCCAGAGCTAAAAATATGAAGAAAAGTTCATATGAGTAGATGTCCGAAGGGGTCTTTCAATTGTTTTCTATTACGCAGCAAGCCTTTTGTTCTAAAAATATTGACGTTTTCGATATTTTTAATTCTTCCCTACAGAAATTCAATATATTTATTTTGGCCTTAAACTCCGGACTTACCCATTTGGGGTTATCCTCAGCAACTTTTCTTAATAAAATTTTTCGATAAAAAAATGCCTAGTAGGTTTTTCGGATGTTTGGTATTTGTTTTTGGTCTTAGTAGGCTCTGCGGTTATATTTTTGAAAAAATTGTTACGATATTCCATAAAACAACTAAGATCGCTTTATATCGCATGTATCAACCTTGACGCGTAAAATTAAACGGTTGGCGGTTATTTTAAAATAACGCGTTCAAATTGCAAATAAAATTTGTGTTTTCGTCTGTTGAAGCCTAATGACAACCATCATTTAGTCATTTGAAGAAAAAACGTTGCCGTTTTTCTTAAACGCAATTTCAGAGCATGAGACGCTTTCCTTAATTTTTGCGCATTGGGGAATGTAGCACCCCTATCTGCGGAAAGGGATTAGCTTTGAGTACGACACTCCCTTAGGAACCATCACGAGGCTTCGGGCAATGGTTTGAGGTGGTTCTTGCGAGGTTTCTGCTAGGAAACCTCAAAAATGTTGCCTTTTTCGATATTAGAGAAAGCTTCCCCAAAGGGATCAATGTATGTACATACCCTACTGACGTATATGGTCTATGTATTGGTCCCTTTGGGAAACTTTAATTTTAGAGAAAATCACATTTTTGGGCGTAGGCTATTTTTTTCTACATTGGGAGGACTCCTGAACAGGCCCGTTCACCACCCGGAAGGGAATGTAACACCCCTGTATGCAGAAAGGGATTAGCTTTGAGTACGACACTCACTTGAGAACCATCATGAAACTTCGGGAAAAGATTTGCAGTGGGTTTTGTGAGGTTTTCTGCGAAGAAACCTCAAATGCGTTGCTTTTCTCGATATTTGGGAACGCTTCCCCAAAGGGATCAATGTACATACATTAGTGACGCTTACTATCTATCTATTGGTCTTTTTGGGGAATTTAATTTTCTAATAAAAAATCAATTTCACCCTTTTTGGTGCTTTATTGTGCCCTAGTAGCTTTCAAGTGTATTGTAGTATAAAACTAGGGTTCCTAGTATTGGTCAGTACCAAAAGTAGGTACACGAGTTCCAAAAATCTTCGGATTGTACCCTGTACTAGCATCCTACGGATTATCTACTAGTTTGGGCAAATTTGAAGCTGCAATTTAGATATGACATTGCAATTGAGTTCGTCACTCATTGCGCATTTGCGCATGCGCAGAAGATACCGTGAATATCACCTATTGGACATACAGGCATGTTCTTAAAAAAACTTGCCACTAATAAATAAATGAAATAAGCCAGGATTAAGTATGCAGAATGTAAGAGGGCAAGTTATGTAACGGTACCGGTTAAATCAATCAGCCCTATGCCGTAAGTCATTTTCTGAATAATTTCTACAATTTCCGAATCATTTTCATAATTTTCAAATAATTTCCACAATTTCCACTATTTACAAACAATGTCCAAACATTTTCCATAATTTCCAAATAATTTCCACAATTTCTCCTATGTACACCCAAGTTTCCAGGTGGTCAACCCCTCGTATTTTCGTGGTGGAAACAACTTAAATTTTCCTTTGCAGTATGGGTTCAACATGGTAATTCAACACAGAGAGGCAATCAATTGCATATCGTTAAGTCTCATACACAAGAGTTTACGAACGAAGGCCCTCGTTTTAGAATTGTTAGCCGCGATTTGTTTAGTTAAAGGCGGTCACGAAATCATTCTTTCAGCGTTCGACAACTTCAAAGAGGTCTGTCATGAGGCTCACAGGTTTCAAACTTTAATGGAGTATTTCCTCAATTACGACGTCTTCCACATTGAATTCATGGTGAGTTAGGGGACAAACGGTATTGTTCTTTTAAATGGTGCCAATTTCAGGTCGCCTGCATGCAATTTGTTAATATAATCGTCCATTCCGTCGAAGACATGAATTTCCGGGTGCATTTGCAATATGAGTTTACTGCCCTCGGCTTAGATAACTATCTGGAAAAGTTGCGCTTTACCGAAAGCGAGGAATTGCAAGTGCAGATATCTGCATATCTCGATAATGTGTTCGATGTGGCTGCCCTCATGGAGGACAGTGAGACTAAAACGGCGGCTCTTGAAAAGGCTGCCGAATTAGAAGATGAACTCGCTCAGGTACAAAAGGGTCTTTGTGGTTCGGGAGTTATTTTTTGTTGTTAGATGCACGAGAGGATACAGGACGTTGAGCATCAGGCGCTTGAGAAAATTGCCTTTTTCGAGACCGAACTTGTCCAGATAAGACAAGAGAGGGACGAATTAGCCGAATTCAAGAGGCACGCCGACGAGGAAGTCACCACTTTGAGGAGGGTGGTCCAACATCACGAACAGGAATCCAAGAACAGGCAGTCTATGTTCGAGTCGAAAATTGCGGAGTTGGAGAGTGCTGGCATGAGTCTTCCTAGGGGCGCTTCAAGTAAGTCGACCTTGTTTTATGAATGAATGGCCTATGTATACATATACAGGGTGAGTAATTTTACGATGCTCACCGTTAGTATCTGGGAAACCATAATAGATATGGAGGGTAGTTTAAATTGGAGAAAAGTTGCGCGCTATTTCTTGGTGATTAAGAGAATTCCTCGATATTTTGATTCGTTCCTGAATTATCACAAATAATCAGAAAATTGCCCATTTCAAGAAAAATTTCCGTATTCCCTCGTGTAAAAGCCACAAAGTAAGTAGGCTGCTACTTTTGACTTTTATCAGGCTTTTAGCCAATACACCACGGTCAAAATGATACTTGGTAATACACAAGCAAAAATAAATAAAGAGTTAAGGATTTGGGAGTGTGTTCATTCCAAACTCTCTTGCCGTTCTAGCGATAGAATAGAAGTTCGGTTTGAAAATGTCATCTCACTGTCCTTAGTTTAATTTTGACCGAATAACTTTTGCCTTGACTTTTGCATTTGACCATGGCGGAATTTCGCAAAGCTAACGTCAAAAAAGAGATAGCAAAACTCAAAAGTAGCAACCTACTTACAATTACTCGAAGGAATACGGTAATATCTTCCTAACGTTTGATGTTATTTAAATGTAACTTTTATATATTTGACAACTGTTTATTGTATTACTTGGTATTCGCGAAAATCAGCAAAGTGTCTGACATCTGGTGGCAATACTTTAACTACACTGAGAGACATCATACGGAAATACTTGATAAATTCGACTTTAGTTCTCGTAAATTTTCATTTATAAAAATTTCTAAGGTTGAAACGACACGCAAAACATTTGAACAACACACCCAACTTGAACGAAGAAAAATACAAGAAATTTCCCTTTTCTACTCATAGCTTTTCTTTATAAAGTTGGCAACGATCAATTCCTATCACTACCACAGTTTTTTTTCACATCAAGTGGTCCGCTGTTAACCTGGAATCAAAAATTCCCATTCTCATTGCTTAAAGAACAAGAATTGAATAGATCTTTGAGAATTTTACTTATTATGATTTATTAATTAATGAAAGACAAGCTTTTTTGTTTCATAGTTTACCTGTTTAAATGATCAGTTTATACAGTGTTCCTTTTTCACTGCTCACCATTAGCATTGGCAGAGAAAGAGGTACGGACTACGGAGTCGGTTAAATTAGCGAAAAGTTGCGATTAAGAATCTGAAGAGAAATCAGCGACATGTTAATTCGCTCCTGAGTTATTCCGAAAAATCTGAAGATTGAGATTTCAAATAAAAATTAATATCTCCCAAACGATTGATGGTATTTAAATGAAACTTGTTACTTTTGTATTTTTTGACAGCTGTCGAATCAAATGATTTCCACAGAAATTTCCCAGGTCTTCTAGATTTTGAGTAATGATAGTCTCTTATGGCCGCCATATTGAATTTTTACACCATGGGATACAGAAAAGAATTGACTTTTCAAAAATGTTATTAATATGGACTTTTTTGAAAAATCGTCAAAATTCTAAAATTGGTAGGAACATATGAATAATTTATAAAATTAGTGTAAAACTTTTTGAAAAAATGTAAAAATCGAGGTAAAAGTAGTACACCAACTTCTTAAATCTCTTTTAACGTTTAAAATAATTGAATTGAAAATTCAATAAAACAGATCTTGATGTCGTGTGATTCAAACTTTTTACATCTTTTTTCAATAAAGTTCTTGCTGGTTACATTTTTGGAAAACTAATTTTTTTGTGCGTCGGATGTGTCATTGCTCAAAATCTAGAAGGCCTAGAAAAATTTTATCCATTATCCATGCCATTTCATTGATTGACTGACAGCTGTCAAAAACATGAAAGTACGAAGTTTCATTTAAATAGCTTCAATTGTTGGGGAGACATTAATTTTTATTTAAAATCGCAATTTTCAGATTTTTCGGAATAACTCAGGAACGAATCAAGATATCGGGGAGTTCTCTTCAGATTCTTAATCACCAAAAAATAGCGCAACTTTTCTCTAATTTAACCGACTCCGTAACTATTACTATTTAGGAGATGCCAATGGTGAGCAGTGAAAAAGGAACCACCCTGTATAACAGTTTCGCGTTTAACGAGGTGTTCAGTATAAGTTGTTAAATCAAAAACGCAGCCCCAGGCCGTAAATTGATGTAAATGTCTAATTAAAACATATTCTAACCTTATTGTAAGAATTAAATGACGTCTTTACTGTGTGTACGGGGTTATTATAAATTATTGAACATGGTAGGTGTCTTTTTGCGGCTGTAGTAGGTGTTTGATTACATATTCCCTTGGCAACGATTTTGTAAAACAGTGATATAACAGAATTTCATTTCCAAATCCCACTGAGACAAGTTTTTTTTTTGATCGTTTGATAATTTCGTATTTAAGGTCTGTCTGTTGTCAACAATGTTTCGCCATGGAAATCATTATAGTAATATTAGTAATTTTATATACATAAGTTTTCTGTCCTGATCAGCTGATCAGATAAGTAAGATTTTTTTTTATTAAGTTGACAACTTGGTTGGCAACGATCATTTGAATTTCAGATCAAGTAATTCCATAAACCGCACGTGGAGATTTTGCCTATTATGAACCAATCTAAGACATACTTTTTTGTTTAAATCTTACCTACCTGTAATAATTTAAATAATGAAACAGTTGAAACAGATAGTTTCAGTTTAATTAATTATTTATTAAAACAGTTGGTAATTATTTTTTCGTCGTTGTTGCCAGCAAATGTTAAGAACTCTCAACTTTTTCGAGAGAAAAACACCAAAAATTCCCGTTGTTACTTGCGACCTTGTGAAAAATCGCCTCAGCTGTAACGCGTCCAATCGATGTGAAGATCAAATTAAATGATTTATGAACCGCCACATTCTAACCTTATTAGAATAAGTTAACCTTCTTCACAGCGCTCTTTGCTCTTATCGCAAATGCGCTCTGGATTCAGAGTATAGTACTTTTCAGAAACTTTTCACGTGGTTTCAAAGTTTAATCCTCTTAGCAATGAAATAGGCACTGTTTTACACAGTCGACATATGGAAGGGCTAGAAAACCCAAGTTACACTGGGTAAATTCATATGCGATATAAAATTATTTTATTGAATTGGAACCAACCCCCCATTAGGAATTATATTCAATTAATTAAACAATGGCTCCAACACTGCTCTATTATACCTACATCTAATTTAAATTCATATGCGCAAGAGTTATAAGTTAGTAATAAATTGGTTTAAACAAACCCAAGAATAAAAAGAGATATAGGACAAAAATAGGTAAAAGTCGGTTTTACGCAACTGCTACTACTTTTTCCAGTAGGTGCTTATTATAAGCTCAGTTTTCAAAGAGAAATGTATTGGGAATATAACGTATGAAGAAAATAAACGACGTCATTAGTCATTGCTTTACAAAGTACCCTTGATGTCGTTTATTTTGTCACACGTTACAAGGTTAAAAATGCGTATTTGCACCATTAAAGTCCTAAAACGACATATGCAAAAAGGTAAAAAGGAAACCATAATTACATTGTTTTTTTTAAGATACCTACCTAACATTTTTGTATACTGCGTGAAATAAAAAATTAGCTTTTAACTGCCTGCAGTAAATGCACCCATAATAATGGTTTTGTAGTGTACAGATTTTGTCCCATAAACAGAACAAAAGCTTTTTTTTCTTGTGAAAACGTATCAATATTAGCTTATTGATTTACAGTAATGGCTTTATTGATTTATGAACGATCACTAAAAGGTGTGTGGAGTTATAAACTGCATTGTTCACGTTCTCTATCTTTATTTGTTAAAAATTGTAGAGGGAGGAAATTGTAATTTCGTTATAATATATTGCAAATTGAAACTTGCAACTGAACTGTCTCAGACGATACGTTCCCTCGAGATGCCGGTTACAAACATGTGGATCAACCGGTATACGATATTTTCCAAGTCTTACCCGAAGCCAACGTTACCTAATGACGCATACTAATAAGGTGTTTATTCTTGGCAATTTTACCTCTAACATAATAATTAGATTAGCTGCCCTCCAGAATTGAAGCGATAAACAGTGATTTATGGAAAGCGATTTTTTACCTATTGTGCAACGCACATGCACTGCTTTGCAATGATATTACCAACGTGAAACGAGCTGCATTGTGCAAAGCGGCAACCAGTAATCACAATTAATTAATAAGCGGTTGGTTTCTCTGTACGTCGAACTCTTTGATCACGTTTGGTAGCGAAAACGTAAAAAAATAGAAAAAACCGTGAAATTGTATTTATTCCAAGACAGCCGCGTCAGGTAAAAGATAATAATAATGCACCTTAACTTATCATAATGTTTACCAAACAAATTTCAATATTTATCTTGTTAAAACATGTTTGTTTGGAGGCAATGCACCCTTCAGTGATTATTTTCTCTGTCTGTTAACACGCAAAGCCCAAATTACGACACCGATTTGGCTGAAAAATTGCTACAAATGTTATTATTAGTTTCAGGTCTGTCCGAAATTTTGATGACTCCTGAATCGATTTCTACTCCGAGCAGTTCGAGTGCCACCAATTCGCCTGTGATAGCCCCCCCACCTGTTGCTCCGCCGCCACCGCCGTGCCCTCCGCCCCCGCCGTCCAGGATTCCGTCAGCCCCCATCCCGCCGCCCCCCGCAGGCTTCATGCAAGCCCCCGACGGGGCGATGACGATCAAACGAAAAGTACAAACGAAATACAAACTTCCAACGATAAACTGGATAGCCCTAAAACCGAATCAAGTCCGTGGGACGATTTTTAACGAGCTCGACGACGACAAGTTGCATAATTACATCGATTTCATCGATTTTGAAGAAAGATTTAAAATCGGAAGCGCGGGGGTCGTCGCTAATGGCAATAGCGAACTTGATGGTCTCTCTACCTTTCCCAGCAAAAGGTTTAAGAAGCCTGAAAATGTCACTTTATTGGAACACACAAGACTGAGGAATATCGCGATTTCTAGGAGAAAACTGGAAATGCCCGTTGAAAAAGTTATAATTGCCATTAATATGTTGGATTTGAAACAATTGTCATTGGAAAATGTAGAATTGTTGCAAAGGATGGTACCAACAGATCAGGAAAACAAGGCGTACCGTGAATACGTCAACGAAAAGAAAAACGTTAATTTATTAACCGAGGAGGATAAATTTTTATTGCAGTTGACTAAAGTTGAAAGGATATCGGCGAAATTATCTATTATGAGTTATATAGGGAATTTCTATGATAACATTCATTTAATCGCTCCGGTAATTACATTGTTGCAATTCGAGGTTTTAATTTTTTTACTTTTTTTTACAGCAAACTCACGCAATTATTTCTGGCTCGAATTCCGTCAAAAACTCGAAGAAACTCAGGTCGGTGCTTGAGGTTATTCTGGCGTTTGGCAATTACCTTAATAGCAGTAGGCGTGGGCCTGCTTATGGGTTTAAACTGCAATCGTTGGACACCCTGCTGGATACTAAGTCAAGTGATAAACGAATGTGCCTTTTACATTACATCGTCTCTACAATTCGGCAGAAATTTCCTGAATTGCTCAATTTTGATTCTGATCTTCACTACATAGAGAAAGCTGCAGTTGGTAAGAATCAGGAGGCTTAAAGTACATATTTAAGCTCTAGAATACACTTTTGATGGTATCCGGTAAATTCATCGCCCACAATTCATAGTCCACAATTCATAGCCCACAATTCATAGCCCCCACAATTCATCGTCCGCAATTCATCGCTTACACAATTCATAGCCCCCACAATTCATCGTCCACAATTCATCGCCGGTACGAACTTCTGCATTTTTTAGTGCAGATATTAATTTCAGTTTTCCTTCGCGTACATGCAGTACCTACGCAGATGGATAGGGATTAGTCTCTGGTACCTGCGCTAATTAAATGAGGCTCCGGATTGGCTAATGAGGCAAGTAGGTACCTATAAATAGAAAGGGTCTTTACTGAAAAATCTCATTTTCTCCTCTACCTGCAGTTTGTGAGTGTGTGGAATGTGTTATTGCATAGTTCATATTGATTTTCATCAACCACCAGCGTCAAATGGCTTTGCGTTTCTTAGAAACAGAAAAGGGGAAGAAGAAGTTGTGCGAAGGCGGCCATACTTTTACAAAGGATAAAATTTTCGATGAGAAAACCCACTGGAGATGCGTAAATTTTCAAAAAACAAAGTGCCGTGCTCGTGTGACCACAGTGGAAGGACAGATCGTGAAACGCTGGCTGGAACATAACCATGCTGGTGATGCTGCTAACGCTGAAGCCAACAAAATCATTAGCGACATTCGAGAGGCTGCCAGGAGTACCCGCGATTCGCCCCATTTTATAATTTCCAACGCATCTATTGGATGCAGCCAAGCTACGGCCGCCACCCTTCCACGTGTAGATACTTTAAAGCGAACCATTAGAAACCTGAGGCAAAGAGAAGATGCTGCTCCAGCTGCAGTCTTACATCGCAGCGATCTTGTCATTCCCGATGATTATAAGTCTTCGTTTAACGGTGAAGATTTTCTTTTATTTGATTCTGAACCTGGCGATGAGAATAGAATGCTCATATTTTGCACCACAAGGAACCTTCGACTATTGGCTCCAAGTGACAATTGGTATATTGATGGCACCTTCAAAACAGCTCCACAACTGTTTTACCAACTTGTGACGATCCATGGGCTCAAAGCTAATATTTCAGTGCCGCTAGTATATGCTCTGTTGCCCAACAAAACAGAAGAAACTTACCATCGATTGTTTCTCAAAATCAAGGAATTAGAGCCAACGTTATCGCCAACAACTGTGATGACAGACTTTGAAAAGTCTATGATAAAAGCATTGAAGAGAACATTCCCAAATATTATTCAACAAGGCTGTTTTTTCCACTTTTGCCAGTGTATTTACCGAAACATTCAGGCGAATGGATTAAAACAACGGTACGAAACTGATGCAGATTTTGCGCTGGGCCTTCGCATGCTCTCCGCACTAGCTTTTGTTCCGGCCGACGATGTAATTCATGTCTTTGAGGAGTTGTGCGACAACGACGTATTTCCACGAGAAGCGCAAGCAGTTCTTGATTACTTCGAAGACAACTGGATAGGACGTCCACTCAGGCGACAACAACGAAGATCACCTCAATTTGAACTTGAAATGTGGAACTGCTATGACGCGGTTTTGAACGATTTACCAAAAACCAACAACTCCGTTGAAGGGTGACACAGAGCATTCGACCAGCAAGTTGAAGCACACCATCCCAACATATGGAAATTCATTAATTGTATAAAACGGGAGCAAAGTTTAAACGAGCTTCGCATTGAACAACATTTAGCAGGAGAAGAGCCCCCTAGGACGAAGAAGAAGTATCGGGACCTCGCCCAACGACTGAAACGAGTTGTTCAAACGTATCAAGATTTGAACGGAAATAATGTAGATTATATACGCGGTATCGCACACAATATTGGATATTAAGCAATAAAACGAATAAATAAAAACAACGCTTATTATTATTTCTACACAAAACAATTTTTCCTTTATATTATTATCTCAATAAAAGATTCTTGGATGTTTCAGATAGATTCTTGCTATGAATTGTGGGGGCGATGAATTATACCGGCGATAAATTGTGCGGGTGATGAATTGTGTGGGCTATGAATTGTGGACTATTAATTGTGGGCTATGAATTGTGGGCGATGAATTTTCCTAAAATCACTTTTGATAAGTTGCACATTTTCAAATTTTCCTCGAATAATAACGAATTCGATTGTAACAGATGAGTAAAGTGTAACTTTTTTCACGAGAAGGAATGTTTGCCGCACGACGCCGTAGGCGGACTGCGCAAATCCGACGAGTGAAAAAAAGTTACTTTACTCACCAGTTGCATAGAATTTTTTTACGCCCGTACAGTTAAAATTCTGGTCAAATATCGGTTTCAAAGTTCACTCGCAAAAATCCCCTAATATGAGGCTAATAGTATTCAAGTCTATTATACGCTCCAGTAGGCTATGAAACTTTTTTCTCTATTGCCAGTACTTATTTGTCAAACTGACAGGAGAAATTTTTTTAATTTTCCATGCTGTCTGTTGCATACTAGAAAATCCTTGCTGTTCCAGTTACTTTAATAGAATCCAATTGGGGGGTAGGTCTGCCTTTGATTGGAGTCGATTTGATGTGTTATTATTTCCCTTGACAAAAAAATCTTCTTTTGACAAGAACTTTAACCTAAAATTTAAATTAATCAATAGATTGCAGGGATATTTTGCTGCAACTAACTTGTTGCCACCATATCGCCAGATTTTCATGACCTGCTGGCGTGTAAAATAAATTTGAATTTATATAAATCCGTCATAAATCTATAACAACAATATGAGCAACTGCTCTTTTTTACACTAAAAAGAGTGAAAAAATGAACCGCTACGGCACTTTTTTTCACGCTTTGTCGTTAAAAAAACACACTTTAAGAACGCTTTAGAATGAAAAAAAGTAGTGATGTAAAATAGCGTGCTATTTATTTTCCGGTGATACATAGGGTGGGAACTATTTCAATGCTCACTATCGAGATATCGTTTAAATTACAAAAAAGTTGCTCTTTTTGAAGGTGATTAAGAATTTGTAAAGAACTCTTCGATATCTTGATTCGTTCCTGAGTTATTCCGAAAAAACTGTAAACTGACATTTTAAAGAAAAAATCATAATCTTCCTCAGAGTTGATGCTATTTAAATGAAACTTGGAACTTTTGACAGCTGTCAAGTCAATGGCATTTTCAGAAATTTTCTAGGCCTTCTAGATTTTGATTAACGACAGTCAACTTTTCTTTTTATTATGGCCGCCAAACGACTGATAACTGTCAACAAACCTGACATCTTGTCCACGGCCACCTAATGCTGCTAAATAATAAAACCGTCGACACCATGCACAGCAATTTATAATTTTTTTTTGCTCAAAAGCGATGCCTCTGACGGAAAAGTAACAAGAAGCAAATAAAGTTCCCAAATTGATCGGCGTTTATGAATCTCATTCTTATTTGATGAAATTTGTGACGGTTAAAAAGTTCTGGTAAAAAATGTAAAGGGGGTTGTTAATTTCCACCCTTTCTAGGAATAGTGGATGACCCAAAAAAATCTCCTAATAAGCACTTTTTATGAGTAGAAAACGCATACCAAATTTTACATTTTCATCCTTTACCAAAATCAAGAAAAAAAATTAAAAACCTCATGACAACCTTCATCTTTGCAGAGGTATATCTCCGTAGGGGAGGCTCTAATGGCATAAGTTTATATAGAAGACTCCCTTTAATTTTGGCCAAGGAATCGCCCACAGAAATATCTGCACTCTTACCGGGAACACCCTGTATATCAGAAGGAAATTGCTAAAAAAATATGTAACTTTAACCACCATCAACGACACTTTTGTCACTTTCCGAGCAAAATATTAATTCTATATTTTTTATTTTTGTTTTTTGGTCATTTTCACTTTAATTTACAACTTTTCGGTAGAAGCGGTTGGAAGACATCAAAAAGTGTTCTAAATTATTTTGGACTGCATTTGCATTCCGTTAAATGATATTTTTCCATTTGCTTTGGATTATCTAAGAAAGATTTCTTGTGTGTTTCTTATATTTTCTGAAATGCTTACGCCCGAAATCTTTTTTGCAACCCATAAGATGTTAACTTGAAAGGAATTTCTCATGAAACTAATCAAAATTTACAACTTTCTCTTCACTTGTTAGGTTATGTTACTCCAACCAATAGTGAAATGCTGAATATCAGCTATAAATGTTAAATATCAAAATATGATATACACACAGGTGTAAACGAAACTCGTTGCCAAATTTTACCTGTAGATTCTTCCATGAAAAATATGAAAAAAGTTCCTGTGAACATAATGTCGAAAAATATCTCCTAAGGGAGGTAGGGCCTCTTAAAGGGGCCACTTTGAAAGTGGTGTTTTCTCAATATTTTCAAAACGGTTCTTCATAGCAACGTGAAATTTGGTATCTTTAGTACCTAAGTCTTTGATGATGAATTTATTGCTGTGGAGAAAATTTAAAAATTTTGATCATAAGCGTCCCGTAAGGGGGGGGCTTACGACAAAATTTGCTCAAACATTTTTCTAAGTCGTTTTTTCCTAAATTTGACATCAGAGTCTGAAAATGCGAAGAATGTTCGAGCCCTGAACCAATGAAGAGCCATTTTTTTTGAAAATGATGCATCCTATCGATGTCGCACAAGAGTACCATTTTTACGTAAAAAACTTCATATTTTCAGATTCTGGTGCCCAATTTGAGAAAAAACGATTTAGAAAAATGTTTGCCCAAATTTAGTCCCAAGCCCCCCCCCCCCCCTGTGGTATGCTTATGATCAAAATCTTAAAATCTTCTCCACAGCAATAAATTCAGCATCAAAGACTTGCTAAAGATATCCAATTTCACGGTAGGTACTACCTATAACAGTTTTGAAGATATTGAGAAAACACCACTTTCAGAGTGGTTAAGGGAGGCGTTTTTCGACATATGTTCATAAGAACTTTTTTCATAGAAGAATCTACTGGTGAAATTTGGAGACGAGTTTCGTTCACACCCTGTAAATCATTTTGCTTCGCAGTGTGCTTTTTTTAACGGACGTAAAAAACTGCTTTTTAATTTTGAACCACTTACAGTTTCTCTTGAAAACGTCACGACCGACGTCCACGAATTAGAGAAGGGCATGGAAGCGGTAAGAAAAGAGGCGGAAATTCGAGGGAAGGGCAACCACAATTTAGTGGTCCGGGATTTCCTGGTTAACTCCGAAGACAAACTCAAGAGGCTGAAAAATGATGCCAAAACAGCCCAAGAAGCGTTCAGGGAGTGCGTTGAATACTTTGCAGAATCTCCGAGAACGACGGATGCCAACAGTTTCTTTTCTCTACTAGTGCGATTTGTTAAAGCTTTCAAGGTATAACTTTGTATAATTTTAATTTTGTTTGATTTACATTATTTTGCAAATAGCAAGCGGATCAGGAGAACGAGCAGAGAAAAAGACTAGAAATTGCCGCACAGAACGCCAACAATAAGACGGCGGAGAATGTCGCGAAGAAGAATAAGATAAACCAAAAGAAGCAACAGGTTTGTTGTTTTTTTTGAAATTGTAATTTACTTCCTCATCCCTTGAAATTCGTTGAAAAATTGGTATTGCTTTTTTCTATCGTGATCAAAAAGTAATCAGGGTCTGTATTTTTGAAACGTGGGAGCTTCTCCCCGGGGAGAATACAACCGTAGGCTCTCAAATGGCGCTCCCCCTCCATTCGTTTTTCGTAGCGGTGGCGAAAGGCTACGATTTCACGTGGTGCCGAACATGTGAGAACCGATCTCCACCGATTTTCGACAACCAATTACCACGATTGTATGGCGTGTAATCGTCATTTCCCATGGGAATTGCTTTCACATGGTTCAAAAATAGGGCCCCAGAACGCTTGAACTGTCATCAGTGTCAAACACTCGTTTTCCAAAGCTTCCCCCTAAACTCCATTCATTTTCTATTGAAGATCTAAAATTTTTCTGGAACTGTACAACCCTAATTTGTAAGGGCCTGTACTTTTGACAATTTGGTAGAAATTTAGCGGGAAAGCAAAAACATTGCATAACCCAAATCTTCTAGGGTTTATTTTTATTGTTAGAAGCAGTGTCACAGATAAACGTACCTGAGGCTTTTTCGTGAATATTTTTCTTTGCACTTTACTCAAAACTACACGCACACAAAGACCATTTTGGCCCAATTGAGAGCAATTGCAAAATTTTGACATTTGTCATGTTTTCTGACGTATCGCATTGAAATCACTTCTATCAACTCACCTGTTAGTAAAATTTCTTGCAAAATTTCCTCATACCAACATAAAATTCAGATTTTGACGTTCTGTCACGTTGATAGAAAATGAATGGAGAGTACTTTTGGATCATATTTGGTACATATTTTTATATAATTTTTTTCAGGAAGCCGTGATAAATGAGTTAAAATATAAAACAAGACTGGTGCAAGAAAAAAAGCTTCTCCAGCAGGATGAAGTTTACAATGGTGCTCTCGAAGATATACTGCTTGGCCTTAAAAGTGAACCTTATCGTCGTGCGGACGCTGTTAGAAGAAGCCAACGGAGAAGAATAGACAATAACCGATTATCTAAAACAATGGAAGAATTGGAAGTGTAAAATACTGTAAAATATTTAAATTAGTTATGCTCTCTTCATATTTTTGTGATTTTGTATATTTTTTTATTTTGTAAATACTCTTGAGAGCCACTAAAACGATGGTCTTATGATATTTGATATCAGTAATGTTTTAAAAGCATTTACATTGTTCAAAGCCCAGCTTGGTTGTAGAACATTCCCAGTTTCTCGTTTTAATTTGTGATAAGAGGTGTACACTTTTGTATAAATTAGGTTGTTTCTGGATAGCAATAAATTGCCTTGAATATCGTTGTATACATATTGTTTTGAGGGGTAACCTTAACAAAACGAAATATTTGCATTGAACATGGATGTTCAGATAGGGGAGAGTGGGGCACATTTGACAGTGGGGCAGTATTGTCAAGTTTAAAAAATGGAGATTTTTCTTGAACCTCGCGGAATTGAATTATTTTTGATGTATTCTCCTGGTGCATGAAGTTTTCTTGAATCTTTTTTGTCCCTATATGTATTATTTGGAGACCTACGATATTTACGGAACATATGCCATTCACAGAATCTAAAAATTATTTGCCGTTTTCATAGCATCCGTCGGCATTTAATTTTTGTAGCACGTTTGACTGTTGTGATAATTTTATAAATTTTGTAATGGTCCAGTTGTCAACAAACAGAACTTTGATTAAACATTTTTTTGAATGTGTAAATGAGGCCGACTGCCGTTTACATAATGTATCGTGACCTTGAAATGTCGAAGATGTGACATACAAGACAAAAATTTTAAATGGCAAGGGTGGTCAAGTGACCTGTCATTCAAATGCTCATTTCATCCTGCATACAAATAATTAGGTTAAAAAATTAATTGCGGCTGAGGAATGACAAGAATTTAAAAAAATCTGCTACGTATGTTTGGTTTTATTTTCATCCATGGCCGTTTGCACCGTAATTATAATGTAATAATATGTGTAATTTATGATTAACATTTTTTTCAATTTTTGTTTAAATGGAATGATATCTAGGGTCTTAAAGCAATTGGGCAATTTGTTATAAAGTATATTACAGATAATTATGTAGTATAATGGGCTTCTTTCAAAAAATGCAGAGGTACTCTCCATTCATTTTCTATTGAAGTGACAGAACGTCAAAATTTGAATTTTATGTTGGTATGAGGAAATTTTGCAAGGAATTTTACTAACAGGTGAGTTGCTAGAAGCGATTTCAATGCGATACGTCAGAAAACATGACAAATGTCAAAATTTTGCAATTGCTCTGAATTGGCCCAAAATAGCCTTCGTGTGCGTGCAGTTTTGAGTAAAGTGCAAAGAAAAATATTCACGAAAAAGCCTTAGGTACGCTTATCTGTTGCACTGCTTCTAACAATAAAAATAAACCCTAGAAGATTTGGGTTATGCAATGTTTTTGCTTTGCCGCTAAATTTCTATCAAATTGTCAAAGTACAGGCCCTTACAAATTAGGGTTGTACACAGGGATCTGGACCGGAACCTTTTGGAACCCGGAACCGTACCGGAACCCTTTTTATTTTGTGGACCGGAACCCATTTTGCAGTGCGGGCAAGGAATCGGAACCGTACCGGAACCCTCTTTGAAATGCAGGCATGGAACCGGAATCGAACCGGAACCCTTTCAATTTTCGGGGTTCCATCAACCACTTTTAACAAAGAATTCACTGTTTGTCGGGTTTGTGACAAGTAGGTACAAGTGAAAATATTTCCAGTCATAATGTAAATTTTTACAAATAAGCTTGACTTCTGGATAATACGTAGATTTCTCTATTGGAACCTTTTTGGAACCCGGAACCGTACCGAAACCTTTTTTATTTCGTGGACCGGAACCGTACCGGAACCCTTTTTGCAATGCGGGCAAGGAACCGGAACCGTACCGGAACCGAAAATTTATTTTTACCCGGAACCGTACGGGAACCTATAATTTTTTTCGATCGAGAACCGGAACCGTACCGGAACCCCTTTTTGAAATGGGTCCAGAGCCCTGGTTGTACAGTTCCAGAAAAATTTTAGATCTTCAATAGAAAATGAATGGAGTTTATGTGATGGTATTGTTGAAGCAATAATGGTTTCCAAGGACTTTAAGGAACACACAAAAATTACGGTGCAATCGGCCATTAATGTATTTTGTGCAAGAGTGCGTTGCCTGTGCTTACTTTTATTAATATTTTGCTAATTTAAGCCGCTAGAGAACAAATTCCATTTTAAATCTATTTTCAATTTCCATAACGACAAAACGATACATTTTTTTTTTACTTTCAATCTTTTCCAAACTCTCGAATAGATAATCAAATTAGCTTTCAAATGAGGGGACACTCGACCCCTCTTGTCGTTTACAATTTTTGACATATCGTAATTTTGACATTCACGGTAACGATGCATTATGTAAACACATTGTAAACAGCAATCGACCCCATTTACTCATTGATAACTACGTTCCAAAATTAAACTTCTAGCTCACGTGGTTCGCGAGATAGGGGGGGGGCGTCCTTTATGACCGCACTGTATGACAGTCAGTTCTTTTGTTTTTAGGATCTAATGATATTATTACAATAATTTCTAACAACCCCGTATATTACAATTACGCACCGCATTGTTCAACATTGCTTATGAAGTAAGGCATTGCAAAGTTAAGAATAGGGGGCGTCATCTGGTGAGGAGAAGCTAGATTACCATATCGTGTACTAGAAAAATAATTTTATGATCATGTTTAATAAATTTCTATCTTGGTCGCATGGACAAACACGAATAATTGCGATGATGCCACTTTCAGTGGTGTAAAAACAGCAATTCTGTTCGAAATTTCCAGAAAAATGTGGTTTAAGTGTGTGGACAATTTTTGGCGAGTGAACGTTAACAACCGAGCGGTGAGCGGTTTATTGTGGGTCTTTATATTTTTGATTTCCCTCCTTTTCTAATAAAACCGACAATTATGTAAAACCTAGGTTGATTTATTTGGATGTTCTGCTGTTTTCTTGTGTTCATTCTTTTATTTTTATGACGATAAAACAAGGTGGGATTGCCCGGTCCCGGTATTCAACAGTAACTCGCGAACAAATGCCGATTGTCAGCGCGCATGTCCACGCTACGTCGTCACGTCCTCGGCTGGAAAGAGGAAGGAGAAGGAGAGTAGAGGAGAGGAAAAAGAGAAGAGAAACGGCTAAAATGGCGTACTGTTGTTAGGACTAGTATCGGCAAAATTTCTATTTCCAAAGAATTTACATGACTTATGCACAATCAAGTAAAATGGACGGATAAAAAATAAAATATAAAGTCTGTAGAAGACGCTAAAACGAATATTTTGGACAAAATCCGACAAAGAGACGCATGAAATCCAAACAAAAAAGGGCTTGGAAGATGCCCCGAAAACTCATCTGAAATCGAGTGCTTTGCAGTGTTGTTTGTGTACTCGAGATGGACTTAATTTTGCTTTGACCTGGGGTGAGTTTTTTTTGGAGATTTTGTGAACTTAGGCCTCTTCTTTGCCCGATTTGCTGCTAGAAAATCACTTCTTGACCCACCCAAAACACCACAGAATCGCCATATCACGTTCGCATTTCAAGGTCACGTACGTCAGTCAAATTTCATAAATCGGTAGTTTTTTGTGAAAAATTGTGATTTGTGCTAGTTGAATGGTCGTTTTGGATGAAAATCCGGCGTAAAACGGGTAACGAAGTGGCTGTGCGGGGATCAATTTGCGACGGCTCCATGAATGCCAACATCACCTAATCAGTGTCAACATAACCAACAAAAACCTCCAAGGGTCTGAGGATGTGGTGTTTTTGCAGAACATTGCCTCCAGGCACCATAGCATTGAATATGTGCTGGACTGTAAGTGGTTCATAAAATGGAAAAAAATCGACATGGGCGACACAATAAAGATAAATCGAGAAAATCCAAAAAGCACAAAATTAGAGAAGACAGTGGTTCTCCCTCTGACAATCGATTAGGCTCCTCAAAGTCTCTGGTGGAATATTCAGATGTTAGTTCAGAGGATTTGTCCGGGCCAGAAGCAGGTGAAATCCAAAGTGGTGAAGAAAGTCTTAGTTTGAGTGATGAAGGTGAAATCATGCACAGAAGCAGGCATAATCGTTATTCAAGGCTCGATGAAGAGTACTATCTCTCCCGACAACCACCACTCGTTCTAGGACACTCACCAGGTACTTTTCATTAATAACTTCTTACTATTTCACTTTTTTCTTGGTTTTGTGGTGTTTTGGCTAAAATTAATTTTCTCCCAAATTAGTAAACAAACAAGTTGCCATGGACAACAAATAATCACCATGGCAACATAGCAACAGTGGCAAAAAAAATAAAAAAGATCAGTTCATCAGTCCTTTTGTGGTTTTATATAAGGTGAAAGTTTTGTTGCTTTTGTTATCTGTTCTCTTTTGAATTGACGTTTCACTTGCAACTTTATTAACAAGAATAGGGACATCTATTAAAAGTTTTTGCAATGCTGCAAATTCGGTATTCCAGGGCAGGGTTTAAAGACTCATTTGCCCTTTAATTGTTTTAGTGATTTTTGCCCTGTTTGTTTAGCGACTGTGGCGCACTGTTTGACGTACTGTTTAGGGGTCGGTCGTTTGAAAATGGCAACATTGCAATTTTCAGGACCGGGATAAGCAATGACTTTCCCCATAAGGCTACGTACTGATATTTTGCTCGATTTAAGCAGTAAATTTAGTAGCATTTTTGCTGTGTTTAAGTAGTTTTTGTTGATAACTACAGGACGGCTTTTTTAAAAGTTCCAATTTGACTTTTATCTGGAACTACAAAACATATAAAACAGGTTGATTTTTATTTCAAAGGGGACACCTAAATCTGTGCATGATGAAATTTTTCAAGGCACTTTCTAATCCAACACTGTAAGAATTTTCGATATCTGTTAAACTCCATCGCCCTCTATGGTCCAATTTTAAACTACATTATAGCCCTTTGTGATACTTACATAATTTACAGGGTTTAAAATTTTCTGTGAACGGATGCAAAAGTTTTTGAAATCCATCCACTCGTTCAAAAGTTACAGCATAAACTTTGAAGTATTTCTATTCTAGGCCCAGAGCCAGTTCATGTTCTTCAGTATAACTTTTGAAGGAGTGGATGATTCTAAGAATTTTTGTATCGGCTTGCATTGCTTGGATTGGCCATGAAATTAGCTTTCAAATGATGTATTGTAAGTGGGGGGTTGCCGAGGGGGTTGCTGATTGAAATTTTTAAGTTGTGGTTGGCGGGGGTTAGGGGGTGATTGGAAAAAGTCCCCCTCGAGATAAAAATCGACCTGTTCGAGTTCTAGTTCCAGATAAACGTCAAATTGTAACTTTTAAAAGCCAGTAGTAGTAGTATTTACATCGTTTTTCAAAGTTTTATAATTAATTGAACGTTTATGCACTGAGGTTTTTAGTGATTAGCTGTTTTTATGTAGAATTTTGAAACATAACTTTATTTTCTTAAACTTGATTATAAATGCTGTTCATTTTCTATTGCCGGAAATGCCACTTTTCTCTCGACTTTTCTTGTATTGTAAAATGTTGTCTCTGCCTTTTTTTCTGACTAACACCCGACAAACTTCTTCTCTATCCTTCTTTCAGGTCACGTGTAATACAATTTTGAGTACAATCTTTTGCAAAATAACTTGTAAGCTGTCTAACCTCTGTCTAAATTAAGTAAAATGCGATGTAAAATGTTGGCACGTAGCCTTATGGGGAATGTTATTGCTTGTCCTGGTTTAAAAAATTGTGATTTTGTCATTGTTAAACGACCGACTCCTATTGTTGATTGTGCAACAGGTTGCAATAGAAAGTTAAATTTTTAATATTTAACAAATAACTTGTAGAATTGTAACACAACAGTTGATTCAAAACACGAAGAACACTTCATGAATCAACATTTTTGCAGTAAACCTGTTCTGAATCCTCATTCACGTCAAAAAATAAGCCACTTTCAAGATGGCTGTGCGTTTTTAATGACACCTGAAACTAGATCTATAAAACCTTTTAGCTCTATAACGCAGGCTCTTAAACTAATTTTGCCATACAAAATGAAAGCCTGCATTACACAGCTGACGGTTGAGAGAATTTATAGATTTGGTTTCTACCGTGAGTTTTTTTGTGTATTGCAACTACTCTCATTAGATGTCGCTATTGTTTTTAAAGGGGCACTAAGATAAATTTCATCAAAAACTATGTTCAGCAATATGGGCGAAAGTAGTATCATTGAAAAACTCATGGTTTTCTTAATCATAAGACTATACATTTATGGTGTTACCTCGAGTTTTACTTGCCTTTGATCCAAAATAAAATAAAAAATTGTGGGACTTAAGCTAGGGATTCCTAGGAAAGCCGTGCCGTAATCTAGCGCCCGTAACATGGCGGTGAATGACGTCATTTGACAGACGGCCGTCTTGACGGTGAACAATCTTGTAAAGCTAGAAGCCGGCTAGATGTGTCAGTGACCGTAGTCTGGTGTCGTATATAGGTGTACGAGTCGTAAAATAATTAATTAAGTATTAATTCATTAAAATAATTTAGCGTACCTACTCCCAATTTCACGCCACAGATTGTTTTTCATTTGTGCTTTTCTAGTATCTTTATTTTTTGTATTATATAAAAGTTCATGATGGTCTTTAACGAAATCAATCAGTTTGCTCGTCTTCTTCGGTGCTCCAAGATGCCATTTTTGATTTTAAAAGAATAAAAACTTCAACGCACTTGCCACCGCTCCGTAAAAAAACGTTGATGAAACTGTTTCCCACCGCACTCACCACCGTCATCCATAGGGTGCACCGCTATTTTACGTGGCGGTGGCGGCCAACGCTTCCTAAGAAACCAGATTCCTTTGCTTTCATGGCACCGTCATATTACGGCCGCTAAAGTGCGGTACCGCTTTCCTAGGAATTCCTAGCTTTAGACTGTATTTTCGAGATATTTCTTCAGAGACCATTTTGTTTGTACAGCGAACGCTCGTTTTATCGGCGAACTGCGGCAAACTAATGTTACTAACAAACAACTGCCAAGCATTATCGAATCGATTGATAATTAAAAGTTTCTCCTGATGGTTTCGCTTTAAATTGCCAAATTATTTTTTATTTTTATAAATTCTGAGTTAATATGACTGCACATTTGCGGTACTTTCTATAGGGTGTCCCATAAAAAACCGGTCAAAATATTTTTGGGAATAAGTCAGCCATTTCTTAACCGATTTGCATGGGTATTAAAGCTAAAGAATCATGCTTTTTAACCGTGCAAAAAGTTACAACAGATGGCTCTGCTGTAGGAGCCCTATTCATACTTGTTTTTTAAGACTTATTTACGCTTATCTAAGATGCGTGCGGATTGGTCAGAGAACAACCAATCAGCATGAAAATGAAATAGCCTTGAAGATCGTTCTTTTGTCTTTAAGAATAATTTTTTAAAAGTCATTTTTTTGTGAATTTTAAAAAAATTTATGTTTTTACGCCTTAATGACTATGAATTATGAATGATCGAATTTGATGAAAACTGAGGTTACTGTCAGTGAAGGACAAATTGAAAAGTTATAACTGAAAATTAGGCATGGGCATCGCTGTTATTTCAGTTGTGATCATTAAAGCGTAAAAATACGCGAAAACAGTTTATTGTTAAAAGTCACAGAAAATCATGGTCTGTCCGGAATCCACATGACCAGGATTCACCCTATTTCCATGGCGAATCATTGTTGTCAACAATGAGTCGCCATGGAAATTGGGTGAATCTTGGTCATGTGGATCCCGGACAGAGTATAGTGCTTATTAAACCAAATCAACTTTTGCCTTTTAGACAATAGAATGATCTTCAACGCTATTTCATTTTCATGCTGATTGGTTGATGTCTGATCAATCCGCACGCATCTAAAGTAAGGCTTAAAAACAAGTATGAACAGCAGTACTACAGCAGCGCCATCTGTTGTACCTTTTTATACAGTTCGAAAGCATGATTTTTTCTTTAGCTTTAAGTTAAGACCATGTCCTTGCAAATCTGTTAAGAAATGGCTGGCCCAAAATATTTTGACCGGTTTTTTATGTGACACCCTATATATTTGTTAATATAACAAAGAGAAATGCTTATTATAATTATTATATTTAACAAAAATTTTCTCACATAAAGCTCAATTCGACAACGAACTAACAAAATTATGGGGAAATTACGGAACTTTGAATTGTTGATGTTGAAAGACCTTTTAAAATGAGCTTTGACGTATTTTTGCTTTTTTCCAATAACCAGTCCTAAGGTCAACTGCGACCAGCTTTCGGAAGTAACAAAATTGTTGCAGAGTCCGTTCATAATAGAGGTGTCTCGTGTAAGGAGGCAAGAAATATATTTCTCCCTCTCCCGTCCATTAGAGAAAGGAATATCGGTCTCTGTCGGTGGCCACAATTTCGCGCGAACCGTATTGTCATCCTTTTTAACGCGTTCAGATTTGAGCATAATCTGTACTCTTATTCTTTCACGAGACTCTATTGGACGTTACTACGCTTCGTTCCAAAATCACCCAAATTGCGTTACGTTAGGCGCTGTTCATTTACACATTTATCTAAGGAGCCTCAGTAAATCTCAGCATTTTGATTGGTTCATTTGAATATTTTCTGAGAATAAGGCTGCTTTGTATTTACACATTTATCTGAGAAGGCTCACTTAACTCAGCAATTTGATTGGTCAATATTAAAATGAACCAATCAAATTGCTGAGATTAACTGAGGCTCCTCAGATAAATATGGAAAAGGAAAGCGCCTCAGCTCCTCAGAAAAATGTGTACCTAATGGAAAGTGCCTTTTGCTACATGTCACACCGAACGCACCCTTGGAGGATCTTTCGCCAAATTAATAAACAAGAAAAAGGTTACCATGTACAACAAGTAATCACCATGGCAACACATTGACAGTGTCAAACTAGCGCCGTCAAACTGACAGCTTTTACAATGGGTACTCGTTTGATTCCCACTTTTGATTTTAAAATTCGTTTTTAGGGCGTCGACACAGATTGGATCCGTCTATGATCCCAAGATCCCCCTCTCCTCTTATGGTGACACATCGTGAAAGAAAACCGTCGATATCCTCGCGATCGTCACGATCAAGTGAAGTGAGGCACAGGAAAAAGGCAGATGCCTCCCCGTCTGATTACCGCCAAGTGGTGATCTCCCCCAGTTTCACGGACGACTACGATTTGGATCGTAAGAAACGCAGAAAGAAAGAAAAGAAACACAAGAAAGACAAGAAGAGTAAAAAGAGGAAGAAATCCAAGCAGCAATCTCGAAGCACGAGCAGCTTAGACAGCGGTTCTGAGGCAAGCGCGTCCAATCAGACCAGTCGACACGGTACCGAAAAAGAGGCTCTGTCGGATTGGGAAAGCTCGCCAAAAAATCCCATTTTGATCGATAAAATCGACACTAGCGCTTGTTCACCCGTTTCTAATGACAGTCACATATCGTCTCCTGAGCCTTTGGAGGTTGAGCAGTCGAGTCCAGCTGCAGTTACACCCCCTTTGAGGAGTTACCCGAGAGAATCACCACATACCCCTCCACTTTTGCCTCAAAGGTTAAATAACTCGGTTGACGATTATGAGAGACACAAAGCGTACAACAGTTCGCCTATAATCATCGACGATTATAATCACCAAAGCCATTCTTCGGTTAAGTCGCCTTATCGAAATCCTAGCCCTGAATTAATAATGCACCACTCGCACAGTTCCTCCAGGAGAAGTAGGTTAGAACGGAGTTCGAGTCACAGAAAACACAGAAGGGAAAAGGAAAGATCGAGGGAGAGGAGAAGGCTGTCTAGAAGTAGAAGTCCGGCTAGGGGAAGGTCGAGGTCGTCTAGCTGGTCGAGGAGGCATCACAGCCCTTCACCCCCTCGCAACAAATTGAAGAAGAGGTACAGATCCCGGAGTCCCAGGAGGGACAGAGATAGAAGCAGTCCCAGGTATGTTATTGTCAAGTGGTAGGGATGTGAAAGTTGGACGGCACGTCGAGGCTTCACTGGTACGCATAGAATAGAATAGTCTTATTCAAACGAGAGGGAAGAGTAATGAGACGGAAGGTTCTCGTCTGTAGGAATATTTTAATCTGCACCTAACAGTAGTGCCGAAGCATGATAAAGGAATCGTGAGGGGGTGTTAATTTCGGGTGATTTTTGCTTTCAATTAGTATCTTCCGGTTGTAGATAGATAGGTCAAGGGTTAAATGTCCTCCAAGTTAATTTTTTGTTTGGGAGTTGAAAGGAGTGCAATTTTTTGTGTTTAATTGGTATCCTCCACTAACAATGGTACAAATGTCAAATTTATTCCACGTCAAATCTTTGTGTTGAGGGGTTGAAGGGGGTGGGTAAAATTTCAAGTTTCAACCCCCTAATTTTCACTCCATCTGTCCCATCTTGCTGAAAAACCATCCCCCATCAGATATTATCGAAATATGTGTTGTGTGTTGTGTTTTGGACCTCCACGTGCAACATACCGGGTGACAACGACACCATGTACACCCCAATAACTTTTTTAATTATGTCACACTTCCGGTTACACCGGAAATGGCTTTAATTTTGAATTTTTAAATGGGGTATATCTTTATATTTTTGGAGTCTAGCAATCATCCTGAGTATTTTGGTGTCATTTTCGTGAGTTTTTTCTTGTTTTTGGCGAAATCTTGTTGTGGATCATAGAACTATGAGCAAAAGTTTTGTTACAGTTTATTCATACCGACCAATGGGTGGCATGAATAAAGTGTTACAAGATGCTTAAACTTGCAATAATAAAGAATAGAAATCCAAGTTTTTCTTGGATAAGATAAGGATAGAACTATAAGCATAAATTCGGTTACCGTTTATTCATACCAGGCACTCGGTGGAATGAATAAAGTGTTACAAGATACTCAAACTTCCATTAATAAAGGATAGAAATACAAGTTTTTCTTGCATAAAATAAGGATGGCACTATAAGCAAAAGCTCGGTTACCTTTTATTCGTACCAGCAAATGAATAAACGGTAACCGATCATTTGCTCATAGTTCAATCCCTATCTTATGCAAAAAAAACACGTGTATTTCTATTTTTTATTAAAGCGAGTTTAAGCATCTTTTAACTCTTTATTCATTCCACCCATTGCTACTATAATGGCGGATATGAATAAACGGTAACCGAGCTTTTACTTATAATTCTGCCCTTATCTCATGCAAGAAAAACATATTTTTATCCTTTATTAATGCAAGTTTAAGCATCTTGTAACACTTTTCATTCCATCTAATGGCTGGTATGAATAAAGTGTCACAAAATGCTCATACTTGCATTAAAAAAGGATGTAAATGTAAGTCTCTCGTGCACGAGAAAAGGATAGAACTACAAGCGAGAGCTTTTTTACCGTTTATTCATACCGGCCATTGTGTATGTTACATTATATTCATTTTTCTTATAACTGCTAGATGGAGCTACGTAACAATCGTAACATACGACAATACAGGGTGATTCTCCATCTTATTTTAAGACGAAAATTTCGTATGGACATATGGTCGAAAATGCTTCAAGACACGGGAGTTATGCCCCCTCAAAGGGTCCTCGAAAATTGAGTTTTTTTTTCAAATTATCCAAAATTTATCAGTGATACCGTTTTCGAATAAAATTGCCCTCTAATTGGATGAAAGCCCCAAAAATTTGTGAGAGAAGATTTTGTTTAATCTGCTCAATTGTTGGAAATAAGTACAGGGGGTGATTCTTTACATCATTTTATCCTTCTTAAGGGAGTTTTAAAGCCCTGCGATTGACGTCTGGGAAAACATGTTCTAGGATTTTTTATCGTATGTTCATATGAACTTTTCTTCCTAAAATGATGCAAGGAATCATCCCCTGTACTTGTTTCTAACAATTGAGCAGCTGAAACAAAATTTTCTCTCACAAATGTTAGCGATTTTATCCATTTAGGGCCATTTTATTCGAAAACGGTGCAGCCAAGCAAGATTCAACAAGAGCATGTGTCTTATGTAGAATAGGTCACAGATTGAGATTTTATTATTGAGAAAAATAGCAGAAAAATATGCAAAAAATCTACAAAGTCCTCCCTAAAAAAGTACGCTTATGATGTTACAAAAAATCTGAAAAAAAATTAATAGGATTCCCTTTATAGACCAGTCAAATAGGGACCGGAGGTTACAATAAATGTTGGAAAGCGGGAGATGATCTTAAACCCTTTAGTAGGCATCTAATAGAAGTATCCTAGTTTTGCAACTTCCCAGGATGTGTGCGTATGATAGGGTGTCCAAAAAAACCCGAAATTTTCGGACTTTTTTCAGTTTTTCGCTTATAATTTCTAAACAGTGCTTCCTAGCGGAGAGTTCGCTATTTTCGAAATTAAAGCGCACTAAATTCTGCGTCGAATGAGCCCCCCAAACGTTAATTTCGACCATGATTTCAAAAAGCATCACAAATTTAAATTTTGGTTAAACGTATTCAAAAAACAATTTATTATTTATTATTTATTATTAAAAAATCTATTTCTTCGAAATTTTTTGGACGTGGAGGGGCCAGGGTCGTTCGCAGGCTCGATGAATAGTGTGTCGCCTTCAAATAGTTGAGGCTTAGGTACTGACTTATGACTGTTTATGGATTGCTCTATTTTGATTTTCTAGATCTAAAGCCTCAACTATTTGAAGGCGACACACTATTCATCGAGCCTGCGAACGACCCTGGCCCCTCCACCTCCAAAAGATTTCTAAGAAATTGATCTTTTATTCATTGTCTCATTTCTTAACTACATTTATAGATAAATTATTTTTAACTTCTACGCTCAAGGCGGAGCAGTATACAGGGTGAGTCTAGTTGGACAAATCAGTCGCCTAGCGTTTAAAATATTGAAATTGGAAATTCAATTTTTGGATATGTTGTAGCTGATATGGTCCCCTACACATGGGACCCATAAAGAAAGCTCCAGTTTTATTCAAACCGAAATTATTAAATAAAAACGAAGGCTTAAAAATTTTTTTTTCGATATTGTTGAATTTTTTAAGGTTATTTAGTTAGAGAATCATTTTCTCTTTATGGAAACATAATTTTTTGTAGAAATAAGTTAATAATCTCAGAGAGACAAATTATTTAAATAATAAAGAATTTTAATTATTTCCTAAAGAAAGCCACGCATGCCGTGATTTGAACAACTGAAAGGCAGTCTAGCTTATACTGCAGACTGTACCCAGAACGACAAGTGTCAGTTGGAAATGTCATTTGAGGTCGTTTGTGAAAAAATAATGCAAAACTACGGGTTTTTGCCCTTTTCTTTACAGATAATTAGGTAATTTTTATTGCTTGATGGATGTTTTGCTAAATTCGTCGAATACAAGTGTCTCGGATTCTCACACTGGAGGGGCCCGATTAGGACAAGTTAAAGTTTACACCCTTCGAGTTGAATTTTCTTGGTTTCGCTTGGCTCACCGCTTCTTTGTCTTTGTTCATTATATCAACACGTTGAGTGTCTTCAACATTTGCTGGACCCCTCAACATCCGATGATAAATCTTCATTTCGTAAGTGTGAAAAAATTGTCAGCAGAAATATTAAATTTTTAATAAAACAACAAAATCACCATATTTGACAGCATGACAGCAATGTAAACTATTGCCAATAATGAAAACTATTGCCAATTGCTTTCTGGCTGACGAGAATAGCTTTTCTTGGTCGAACCATTCGACTCCAAAAAACATCAATCGGGTGACAACCCGAGACACTTGTATTCGGCGAATTTAGCAAAACATCCATCAAGCAATAAACATTACCTAATTATCTGTAAAGTAAAGGGCAAAAACTCGTAGTTTTGCATTATTTTTCCTTTGATTTTTCCACAAACGAAAGCAAATGACATTTCCAACTGACGCACTTGTCATTCCGGGTACAGTCTGCAGTATAAGCTAGACTGCCTTTCAGTTGTTCAAATCACGGCATGCGTGGCTTTCTTTAGGACATAATTAAAAATCTTTATTATTTAAATAATTTATCTCTCGGTTATTATTAACTTTTTTCTGCAAAAAATTATGTTTCCATAAAGAGAAAATGATTCTCTAACGAAATAACCTTAAAAAATTCAACAATATCGAAAAAGAATTTTTTAGGCCTTCGTTTTTATTTAATAATTTCGGTTTGAATAAAACTGGAGCTTTCTTTATGGGTCCCATGCGTAGGGGACCATCTCAGCTACAACATATCCAAAAATTGAATTTCCAATTTGAATATCTTAAGCGCTAGAGCGACTGATTTGTCCAACTAGACTCACCCTGTATAAAATCGATCAAAAATTCGAAATTGAACTGACATCAAATCTTTACGTTTCGGGGTCCCAGGAACCCAAAAAACCTATTTTTGAAAAATGTGTGTCTGTGTGTGTGTCTGTCCGTGTGTCTGTCCGTATGTCTGTGGACACGCTACAGCCGAAACTACTGAACTGATTTTGATGAAATTTGGCACACATATTCAGTGGGAGATTTGTAGGTGCTGATTAGAATCTGGGCTACACCGGCTCACGGAAAGTGCCTTTTTGGCACATCAACTTTAAAAATTTAAATGCAAACCCCCATTTTTCGCATTACCATATGAATGCTCTTCAAATTCTGCTTCTAAAAATGTATTCACACTTGGGCCCTTTTGACCAAAAAATGGTGCCGTGAAAAAAAAACTATGCATAAATGTCTATTTTTATTACCGGATTTTATAACTGATTTTTTTTCAAGCCGAAAACCTTAGTGCCATTTTTTCGAAAAATGTCATTTTAGTGGCAATTTATTTTATTGTCTGTGCGGGAGAGGAGCTGATTAGATTTTGAAGCCGATCATTTCTTATTTTAAATATTTAAAAATTGAATAAATGCTGCTGTTATTAATCCAATGCAGTGCGGCGTAGAAGTTCCTGCCGTCTCCGAGACCGCCTTTTTTTTGAATACTTTTAACCAAAATTAAATTTGTGATGCTTTTTGAAATCAGCGATTGATGGTCTACAACTTTCAAGCTATAAGTTTTTTAAATTAGAGTAGCCGTTTGGACGTTACAGACGACGAAAAGTCACTACTTGTCAATTTTTCACAAAATTGTCGTTTTTGACCATGGTTTGCGACCCTACCACATGGTCGAACTTAACGTTTGGGGGGCTCATTCGACGCAGAATTTAGTGCGCTTTAATTTCAAAAATAGCGAACTTTCCGCTAGGAAGCACTGTTTAGAAATTATAAGCGAAAAACTGAAAAAAGTCCGAAAATTTCGGGGTTTTTTGGACACTCTATCATATGCACACATCCTGGGAAGTTGCAAAACTAGGATACTTCTATTAGATGCCTACTAAAGGGTTTAAGATTATCTCCCGCTTTCCAACATTTATTGTAACCTCCGGTCCCCTGGAGGTCTAATTTGACTGGACTATTATAACACTAACCATTGCTCCAAATTTCAAAGCCGTACAATTTATATTTTTTAGATAATATGAAAAAATTCAATTTTCGAGGACCCTTTTGATGAGGCATAACTCCCTTGTGAAGCATTTTCGGCCATCTGCCGATATGAAGTTTTCGTCTTAAAATAAGATGAAGAATCAACCCCTAAATTTATGCGGTACCATTAACTAACACCCAGTATAATACCAAGGCGACAATATGCCGTCGCGGACTTTTTGGTAGATCTTTTCATTTCCAACAATTCCTCCATTCAAACTTTTGATCTATTTTCAAGCGTTGAGGCAGCGTTTGCGATCAAACGTCGAAAATTGCAATGTCTCAGTTTTTTACCCCTAACTCCGACTCCTATGACCCAAACAATTTCCTTCGAGATTTTCGGGGCATACACCCGTGTTGAAAATACCAGCTCGATATCTGCTTTCGTTCTCAAGTTAAGCGACGCACTAACACTACAGTGGGGTCGTCTACTGGACTACTGCATGCACGAGAGAGAAGAGCAATGAGACGGAAGATACTTGTTTTGTGATAGTAGTAATTCAAGTGTTATATGGTTTTCCGGGGAATGACGTCACCGGAATCAACACCAATAGAAAATGCGTAAGAAAAGGAGCAATTTTAAAAACCACCAACTTGATTTGCACTTTTTTGCCACAACTAATGACGTTAATCTATCTACTTTTTATCGGACTTTCAGAAAATTATGGTTTCAATTTTTTTTTTCATTTTTGAATTTGAAATGCAAGCTTGTATTAAATCTTATTTAAGCGGCGTGGAATATAAAGGTTTTGTAAATTATGGCTAGTGAGATGAAGCTGCGAGTATAAGTAAAGCCTCGACGTGTCACTAGCTTTCACGACCTCTTGCTCTCGAAATTTTTCGATAATTACAACGCCAAATTCGTAGAAGGACTAAAGAGGAAACCCGAAGCCCCAGTCACTCCACTATATCATCACAACTCAAAGACAAATTCACAGCCACAAGTTTCTTCGCGGAACTAGTGAAAGACCGCCACAAAAGAGAACTGGAATTGAAGAAATTGGAAAACATGTTGGAGAACAAAAACGAAAAGGTCGAATCTGAGATCGAAGCGAAGAAACCCGAACCACCCCCCGCCATGGATGAAATCGATGCCACGCTGTTGGAGAAAGACATGAATGTAGCAATACCGATGGACATCGATGATATTCCCATTCCATCCGAAGACAAATTGGTGATGCTCAACGATATAGCTTTGCCAGGGGCCGCCCCCTTACCCAATGAACCTGTGGAGCGACCTCCAACGCCACCTTTGCCAAACAGCGCGCCACCAAACAACGTAGAGGATCAAGTTAATTCGACTGTTAAGAAAAATGCGGAACAGATGAAGAAACAAAAGATTACTAAACTTCCAATGCCACCGGGGATCAATCAGAGCGAATTGGAGATGATCGAGTCGCCGCCGAGTAGGTCGCCTACGCCACCGCCGCCAATAATAGCCAGACCTAAAACGCCCCCTAGGAGGAGTATCATGAATTTACCCATGCCTCCAGGTACGTTCCAATTATTTGCTTTGAAGAAAAAAAAAGAATTGCTTTTTTCTTTATTTTTTTTTAAATGAATTAATTTACGCCACTTTTATTAACCAAAAATTATGAGAATGGCTTTAATGAAATTCGACGAATGACGTGATTTATGTGTTTTTGTAACTTTGCTAATAGGAATTCGAGTAAGTGCAAAGGCATTAGGGCTTGCAAATTATTAAGAAATGTTACTCAAAAATTAAACTAACTAAATTATAGATTGTAGATAAAACCACTAAAACACACTCCGGCTAACACTTCAGCTTCGCTGTCGTGTTTTATCAGTCAGTTTATTCCCGTTTTAATCGATAAAAGGTCAACCTCTTATGTATTTATTTGTGTGCAATGAAGAGAAACATCCAGTCGGCTTTGAAAGCAATTCAGTATGTCAAATTACGTTAAGTCTCCAAATCGTGACGTCAGACTTGTTTCAAACGAATCGTGACATTCACGCTTATTGCCGTGGTTTCCATTTTCGATATTGAAATGTAACCATGCCAACTCAGACAGTTGCTATTTTGCTATTTATTTTTCACCTAACTAGTGAAAGATCGCTGCACACAGGCGAATAAACAACACCAATAACATGAATGAGGTTAGGTACAGTCAGGAGATAAAGTCTTGGCCCTCGACCGGGAACAATGTCTACAGTTTCTTCTAAAAGACACTCAAGATAGATTTGTTTGAAGACTTGTATCCCACTCGAGTCGTTTTAATGAAGAGGTTTTGACGTTCAATTTAAATTTTTTTGATAAAGCTTGTGAGAAACTATCCTCATTGTGAGCGGTCTAGGGCCATTACTTTATCTCCTTTGTGTGTACCTGAGTGTACACAAACCCTGAAGAGTTTTACAACATTACATTACATTACAACGTCACTGTCAGATTTCGCATTGAAGGATACGTCTACGCCCTATGCCTCTCTCGGCAAGGTCTACTACAGTAAAAATTTTTGTGACACGTTACCATATGAAGAATAATGTGAGATCAAGACAGCCGTGAAATTGTAAAAATTTTTGTTCACACGTATGAAGAATAATACGAGATCAGGACAGCCGTGAAATTGTAACTAGCATTAGTGTTAGTGAGATGTAAATATGTGAGTATCAGTAAAGTCTCGATATACCATTAAAATTTCACGGCGCTGTTGATCTCAACTTTTGCTGTTCATATGGTAGTTTCCCAATTTAATTTTCATGGAGAAACAAAATCACAAAGGTGACTACACACACACCCCCACTGCAAAGTCTCGTGGAACGCAGTTTAGTTTTCTTATGAAACTTTTCCATAATGAGATGTAATGTTGTTAGAAATCTTAATGTGCATTAAAGGAGGATTCAACTCAAGAAATCCATGTTGAGGTTATGGTTGATTCTAGTGTCGAATGGTGTAATCTGAATTTAAAATTTTTTTACCGTTTTGAAGATATTCAGAAAAAACAGCCGGAAAGATGACGTCATCTTTCCATGATTTCCTGGCCACTGGGTGATATTTCTAGAGTTAACTTAATGCACAAAATTGTAATGTTGGTAGTCGTGTCGTAAACGTCGTTTAATACGTCAAAACAAATTGGAAATTTTGGCGTATATTTGCAAAATGCAAAGTCGGATTTCCAAAGAAGGATTTCTATCGGAAGGTTCCTAGTAATCCTAGTTTAAATTTTTCACGTGATTTTCACTTTATACGGCTCCAGTGCAACCCAGAAATTTCATGCCAGTGATAATATGTAATAATGAATGCAACGTGCACATGTAAAACCATCACCGGAATCTCTTCCCCAACCGAGGTCACTATACTCCATCAGAGTTTATTTGCTGTCCAGTTAGGAAAAAATTACCAAAAAGGTTTTCTACAATACAAATTTGAAATTTGTGTTAATTTATTATTGGTGCTACCGTTAATGCCTGCTAATATTAACTTATTGAAGTTAATACCCAACTAACACTACAATCATAAAACTTACAGCTGTATAGTTAATTTATAATAACTACAGAAGTGTCTTATCGGTTGTATTAAAGTTTATTTCGGAGTCAATTTACTGCCAACAACAGTTTGGTGTTGTATTTAAGATGTTAGAACATTCTCCCAACAAGAATATGAAGTAACTTTATAAAGCTTTTATTACAGTTTTATGCTTATACAGTCTTAACCTGCCACGTTGGCATTTTAAATTTATAGTGTCTGTATAAGCTCTTATAAAGCTATTTAATAAAGCTTTTTTAGAAGTCATTACTTTCCGTATAAAAGCTGTATAATAGAGTCGTGAGAACATTCTTATAACTTAATTTTGCAGCTTTTAGGCTCCTTAAGCTATATACGCTTTGCACTAGGCTTTAAAAACAATCTTTATAAAATGTTGCGTTACACCAATAAGGCGCATACTTCAAAAAGATCTTATCAAGGTATAATGCTCTGTTTTAGGTTTGTAAATGTATTCAATATCTTTATTGTTGTGGGCTATTCTTCATAGATACCTATATGCTGTCCCGGACTTTTTGGTAGATCTTTTCGTAGCCAACAATTCTTCCATTTATGATTTTGTTATATTTTAAACCGTTTACTCAGCGTTCACGTTTTAAATTGTTAAAACGGGGTTTTTACGCGGACTTGCACGCAACGAATAACTGAAACGTTTTAAATAGGATCAGTGGTTGATTTTTACTCTATTTTTATTAAAATTTAACATTGTAGTTAATATCCAGCTAGTAAATTCGGATAAATTCCATGCTAGTTTAAACTTTAAAACACAAACGTGACAAAACACTGTTCTCGTCTTGTGTAGTCAAGAGGTCTGACTGAGTGAGTCTGAGGCTCAAGGCCAAAAAAGAGGGCAGGACGTGAGGAAGTTTCGGACGTATACAGTCGTGGCAAAAAGTGACTAAAAACGAAAGCGATTTAATTTCTTTTTAATCACATTTTTTTTAAGTCATAAAATCCGCATAATTTTCAAGGGGCATTGTTAGATTTCCGAGTAACGGTAAAATTTTCTTCTAGGCAAGATTTTGCTTTCTGCAAATTTTGATAATTACTGCATGTATGTTAAAATTTATTTTTACTATAACAATATACCTGTTTAGGTGTTCTTACCGCTTTTACAACAACGTTTGTGTTACTTGGGTAACAATTGCCATCACCGTTGAACTAAATTTGAAAATTTGGGCAAACTTTTAGCAAACCTACCTTGATTTCAACATTGTATTGAGTGCATACAAAAATGGTTGACAGCGTTTTGAAAAATGTCGTTGTTGTATTGCCAACATGAGGAATATTTATGTTATAATTAAAGCGATTTTAAGATCTAGATGCCTGGAATTTGGAAATTCTTAATTTTCAGATAATTCGAAAAATAGAGATTTTCTAAAAATTTTAATGCGACCATTTAGTCCGGGAGGCAGTGAACATTTTTTGTATGTCATTTCAGCGAGTTTGGTTTAACACTTTTATAGTTATTTTCATGCTGGACATTACTAAAACGGAAGTCTGCCATAAATCTTGTGGGACAGGGGCTAATGGCGGCCATTTTAATTGTTCAAAAATTGACATCTCGAAAACGGTAACAGATACGAAATTTTATTAAATTAGAAAAAAGTTGTATTTTTCAGTGTAGATTAAGAATCTGAAAAGAAATCTAAGATATCTAGATTGGTTACTGAAACATACTGAAAATTGACAACCTGTTATAACTTGATTACTAATCGGCAGATCATTATGAAATTTGCTTCAATTACATTACCTTGCACGAAGAATAAAATGAGGCGACGAAAACTTTTCTAAGCCTTCTAGATTAGAATATGACATTTTTCAGTTTTTTTCAGTATATTTCAGGAACCAAACCAGATATCTTCCAATTTCTTACATATACCAAAAATGTTCACTGCCTCGGACCATTAGATTCAGAAGACTTAAATTAACCAGAAACTGCGGTAAGCCAAAAGTCAAATTTCTTCAGTTGAACCCTCCTTTAAGAAATCTTCTTGCCAGTGCACGTAACTCAACTTGGCCTAATTGATGAATCTTGTTCCCATAACAAGCCGTATTAAATCTTACCTTACATACTAACGAGTGATCATAATAAAAACCAATGTATTTTTTCTTTTGCTAAATGTTTAGATTTCACTAGAAAATTGGGAAATATCGCACTGTCGTTGTCAGTTTTTCCAGTAGTTCCCGGCACGGAAGAGCTGAGCGGCGACGACGAAATGGCCAACACCCCACCCCGCATTTTGAACAACAAAATCGGGGATAGAATTAAATCGGCCCCCAAGCCCCGCCTCAAACGGCCGAAAATCCTTAAAAGACGAGGCTCGAGAAACTTTCAAACCAGCGGCAAAGATTGGGGCGAGCGCTGCGTGGACATGTTCGAAGTGATAGCCCAGATCGGCGAGGGCACCTACGGCCAGGTTTACAAAGCCAAAGATGCCAACGCCGCGGAACTCGTGGCCTTGAAAAAAGTCCGTCTGGAAAACGAAAAAGAGGGCTTTCCCATAACCGCCGTCAGGGAGATCAAAATCTTGAGGCAGTTGAATCACAAGAACATAGTGAATTTGAGGGAAATCGTCACCGATAAACAGGACGCCGTGGATTTTAGGAAAGACAAGGGGTCGTTTTATTTAGTCTTTGAGTATATGGATCATGATCTTATGGGGTTGTTGGAATCTGGCATGGTGGATTTTAATGAATTAAATAATGCGTGCATCATGAAACAGCTTTTAGACGGATTGAATTATTGCCACAAGAAGAATTTCTTACATCGAGACATCAAATGTAGCAACATTTTAATGAATAACAGGTAAAATCGGATTGTTGCGAAAAGAAGATCCTGACCCTGCGGGTTCGAATCCCAGTCGGAATCCACTTTTTTCGCAACTTTAATTAGTAAACTCTTTTGACGTTTTGTATTTTTGTTTAGGGGTGAAGTGAAGTTAGCTGATTTCGGATTGGCTCGTTTGTATAACGCTGAAGATAGACAACGACCTTACACCAATAAAGTCATCACGTTGTGGTATCGTCCACCTGAACTACTTTTGGGAGAGGAGAGATACGGTCCGGCAATCGACGTCTGGAGTTGTGGCTGTATTTTGGGAGAGTTATTCTTGAAGAAACCCCTCTTTCAGGTATTTTACCTCTGCTGATTTATTTTTACTCGTATTTTTTTTAGGCAAATGCAGAAATGCAGCAACTGGAAATGATCTCAAGAGTGTGCGGGACACCAACTCCAGCCGTTTGGCCTTCGGTTATAAAGTTGCCACTGTTTCACACTTTAAAACCGAAGAAGTTGCACCGGAGACGTTTGAGGGAAGATTTCATTTTTATGCCGACTTCGGCACTCGATCTGTTGGATAAAATGCTGGATCTTGACCCGGAAAAACGAATTTCGGCGGAGGACGCGTTGAAGTCGCCTTGGCTGAAGAATATTAACCCCGAACAGTAAGTTGATGAGATATGATGTGAATAAGGCATTAGCTTTTGCAAGAAAATTTTGTGTTTTCGTCCTTTTTAACTTATACGATACGCTTCGCAGGGCAAGTTAATAAAATCGATCGAAAAATCGGTTCGTCAAAAACATCAAATCTTTACATTTTCGGGTCCTGGGAATCCGGAGAAGTGGTTTGTGAAAAATGTCTGTCTGTGTCTGTAGTCACGCTGCAGCTCAAACTAGTGAATGTATCGAGATGAAATTTGGCACACATATTCATTATTCAGTGGGAAATTCACTAAAAAAACCTATGTATAACTGTATATTTTTATTACCGGATTTGATAGCTGATTTTCTTTCAAGTCGAAAACCTTGGTGCCATATTTTCGAAAAATATCATTTTAGTGGCTAAAGGGCCATTTTTTGAATTTATTTAACAAAAAAGCATGTTCTTACTATCGAATTCGATAGCTGTTGCATTGTTAGATCAAAAACCTTAGTGCCATTTATTTGACGATTGCCATTTTGAGGCAAAAAGGTCCCTTTTAGGGGTTTTTTAGCAAAAAAGCAATTATCATTATCGAATTCAATAGCGGTTGCACTACCGGATCGAAAACCTCAGTGCCATTTTTTTCAAATTAGGAGTGAAAAACATTGTATTTTAAATTTCAGTAAATGCGCACGACAGCATCAGCGATCGAGGAACCGGCCGGCACGCCCAACCTCTGACTCAGATTCTGACTTGGTTAAAACAAAGTTGAAGTTAATTAGAGATGGGTAAATTCCCATTTATTGAAAATTTCTGAAACTTTCCAGGATTTTTCGATTTTTGCTTTAAATTAATTTTATTTACCTTTTCAAAAATACCGAATACATCATATTTATTTCGACAAAAATGTGTAAATAATTTATTTATTTATTTATTTATTTATGTTGCATTGACCTTTACGTCTTTGACTTCATAAGTTTCACTTGCTACAGTTCATTTCAAGGGTTTAGTCCGTTAGATCGTAAAATGCAAATGAGTTCCGCTCATCCTCGACCTGACCGTCGTAAGTAACAGTGAAACCTGGTTATTCCACCACAGTCAACACAAAGTACCTACTTTTAAAAGGAATTGTGTTTCTACGGAGTTTATGAGTGGTGGAATAGTTTCGCGCCCCGATCGAGTCCTAGAGAATACTTTAACGGGTGATATATCCGTCTCTTCCATTTATATGTGTTAAACAGAGACGCGATAGTAGACACTCTTAGGACTGTACGTTACAACGTGGGTGAATTGCCAGACGTTGTGTAGAAAAAGACGGAGCTAACCTAGAGCGTTGTACCTGAACCGGACTGACCGGACTAAACCCTTGAAATGAACTGTATATAGCATTACTTCATTTCTTGTTTGTTATCCCGGCGGCATCGGATCACCCAAAAATGTGTAAATAAAGTAAATTAAATGGTACAATAAGAACTTTGAAAATTTAGATGGAATATTTTGATATGAGCGTTAACACTATTGCTGCTGCTCACAACCCGAATTGCCTATATAGAGATGGGTAAATTCCCGTTTGTTGAAAGTTTCCGTTGATAATTTCCGAAACTTTCCGAAAACATTCCGGGAGTTTTCGATTTTGCTTTAAATGAATTCTAGGTGGAATTACCCTCTCAAAAATACCAAAATACATAATATTTCTTTCGACAAAAATGTGTAAATAGAGTAAATTAAATATGTACAATAAAAACCTGAACAATTTGGTCAGAATATTTTGATAAGAACGTGAACACTGTTGCTGCTGCACCCGTGCTGGTCACAACTGGGGGGTAAACCGCTAACCGTATTTTGTACACCAGACATTCTCTGAAATCCCCGAACACCCCCTGAAATCCTCCGGACATCCCCCTGAAATCCCCGGACTACCCCCTAAATTGTACACCTGACATCCCCAGCGGTTTATCCCCCACGCATTAACAAGATTTTTTCGATTTTTCTTAAGATAAGATAAGATAAGATATATATTTCAGCACTACAATTACAAAAATTTTGGCAACGTCAAATTTACAATTTTCACAATAGAATCACAAATAACTACAGATTGAAACAATTAAACAAATATATGTCTAGCGAACTGCTTTGAGGTTAACTGGTCCATGTCATAAATGGCGGCCTTCATCAATGCATTCTTTACAGCTAAAGAAAAGGCGGGGAGCGGCAAAACCGCCACCTCCCTGGGAAGAAGATTGAAAAGAGCTGGTCCGTGGTAGTTAGCGAAAATTCTAGTTTTCAGTAAACGTGTATTATCTATACAGGGTGGTCCAACGAAAAGTTTCCACCCCGAATATCTCTTGAACGGAGCGAAATATAAAAATTTGCTCGAACAGGTGGATTTTTACTTTGAGGGGGACACCCAAATTCGCCTTTGGTGAAATTTTTCCTCACACTCCCTGACCCCTACTAACCCCCTCTTCAAAAATTCAAATGGCAACCCCCCACTTGTGATGCATTATTTCAAAGCTAATTTCATTGTCAATCCAATGCTGTAAGAATTTTTGAGCTTTATTTAACTCCAGCGCCCTCTATGGTCAAATTTTAAATTACATTAGGGCCATTCGTAATACATCAATTGAAAGGGTTTGACATTCTTTCTAAACCGATGCAACAATTTTTGAAATCCATCCACTCGTTCAAAAGTTACAGGCGTAAACTTCAAGTATTTCTAGGCCCAAAACCAGCTCATGTTCTTCAATGTAACTTTTGAACGAGTGAATGGATTTCAAAAATTCTTGCATCGTTTTACAGAGAATTTCAAACACTTTCAAATAATGTATCACGGAGGGCCCTAATGTAATTTAAAATTTGACCGTAGAGGGCGCTGGAGTTGATCAAATCCCAGAAATTTTTACATCGTTGGGTTGGCAATTAAATTTGCTTTAAAATGATGCATCACAAGTGGGGGGTTACCATTTGAGATTTTGAAGTTGGGGTTACTGGGGGTTAGGGGTTGCGTTGTGGAATTTCACCAACAGCGGATTAAAGTGCCCCCCTCGAAACAAAAATTGACCTGTCCGAGCAAATTTTTATATTTCGTTCCGTTCACGAGATATTAGGGGTGGAAACTTTTCGTTGGACCACCCTGTACACAGATCTTCCTTATGACGCGTGTCATGCTGATGCACCTCTGCGCGCAACGGGTAATTTGAAAGATTTCTTTTTGCAAAGAGCAGACAGTTGTAAATGTATAAGGACGGCACCGTCAGAATACCATGCTCCCTAAAGTGTTCCTTAACGTCATCCCTAAACCCCAAGCCCAACATAACACGAATGACTCTGCGCTGTAGACCAAATATTCTTTTAATATGGGAGGAATGGCCCCAGACCAAAATTGCATAAGCGAAGACACTTTGAAACAGAGAGAAATAGACTGTCTTTAGTATATTTAAAGAGATTTGTTTTTTAAGGTTTCTTAATAGATACGTGATTTTAGATAGCTTGTTACACATTGCATTTACATGTTTATCCCAAGTTAGTAATGGATCCATAACTATCCCTAAAAACTTGACCTGTTCAGGATTTCCAATGTTTATATCTCTGGTGGAGAAAATCATATTACTTGTTTTATTTTCATTCAGTATTAGCCCACACTTCTGAAACCAGTCCAAGGCCAAAGACTGTGCCGACTCCATCTCCCGCAAAAGGTTGTCTAATGAGTCGCTTGTGGTTACTAATGTGGTGTCATCAGCAAAAAGGACTACTTTTGTTAACATATGCTCAGGAAGATCATTAATATATAAGAGGAACAGCAAGGGCCCTAATACAGACCCTTGGGGGACGCCACATTTTATACTTTTTGCCGAGGACACCACTCCAGCATAATCAACTACCTGATACCGATCCAATAAGTAGGACTTTAAAAGTTGAATGGCTGCATCGCCAATGCCAAACTGTTCAAGCTTCCTGACCAAGAGCTGATGCTCCACACAGTCAAAGGCCTTGGACAGGTCACAGAAGGTGCATCCCACGTATTTTCTTCCCTCGAATCCATCGATTATGCTATTCACTAGGTCTGCAATTGCCATTACCGTCGATTTATTTTTTGTGAAGCCAAATTGCGATTTTGTAAGCATATCATTCCTTTGTAGGTGACTGGCAAGTTTTCCATAAAGAGCTTTCTCGAGTATTTTCCCTAAAACAGGCACAATGGAAATAGGTCTATAGTTGTTTAAATTATTTATGTCCCCCCCTTTGTGTACTGGCACAACCCTTGATAGTTTTAGAAAGTCAGGAAAGACACAATTTTTTATACTATCATTAATAAGATTTGTAAGTGGAATTATAATGATATCTTTAATGTATTTTAAAATGTTAATATTTAAACCGTAATAATCTTTACTGCTGTTTGACTTAAGTGAATTTATTATGTCTCTCATTTCTATGTAGGTGATTTCTGGAAAATTGAAGTTCTCAACTAAAGGTTTAGAGAAGTTGTTGTTAAAGTCAGTAGTTGGCAGACCTTTCTTTAGATTAGCAGCTACACTTACAAAATAGATATTAAAAGCATCAGCATTTAGTTCGGTGCTGGGGTTTTCAAAATTTACTCCCTTTCCCCTGCTCTGGTTTACAAACCTCCAACTATAACGTGGTAAGTTGCTCGACTTCTGAAAATATCTGTCGATGGCAGACTTTTTAGCGAGTGTAATTTGATGTCTATAGACTGATCTATACATTTTATGATTATCAGAAAATTCACTCACATGGGGATACTGGATTTTCAGCTCATGAAACATGTGGACTGTGTCCCGTAGTTGAGCCAGATCATTATTGAACCACTGTATATTATTTACTTTGGCGCTCTGTATCTTTCTTTCGGGGAAAGCATACATGCACATATCATTGATTGTTGTTGAAAATGCTTCCCATTTTTGGTTTGTATTTAACTTGCTACTTGAAAGAGTATCCCAGTTTACATCGATCAACCTATTATGTAGTAAGTTCAATCCCTCTTCAGTTACGGGCCTAATGATTTTATTAATTTTACACTTACCCTGTTGTAAATTACAGGGCAAATCTAGAATTGTGGCTTTATGGTCCGACATGTGGGTTTCAATTACATAAGATTCGAGATCATCCCCCAAATTAGACAATATATTATCCAAGCAGTGATTTTTTCTCGTGTTCTCGTTTATCATCGCTCTCAGACCAAAAGAGGTACAGAAATCTTTAAACTTTAGGTTTTTTGGGCAATTGGTATTGAACAGTACATTAAAGTCCCCATTTACAACCAGCGAAACACTAAGAACCCTTACTTGCCTAAGCGCATCATCCAGGACAGACAAAAATGAATCGAAATCACCACTTGGTGACCTATATACAGTTAGAATAGTTATATTTAAGTCAATTAGTAAAATGGCAGATAATTCGCAAACCTTATCCACAGAGAGCTCCCCTATTTCCTTTAGGGGTTTAAAATTTATATGCTTCCCAGCGAGAATGACCACGCCGCCGCAGCCCCCCCCCCCCGCGACAGTGGCTACCAGCCTTCACAAAACCTGGTAAGGACAAAAGCTCCACCTCTTCATGACATAGCCAATGTTCGCTAAAACATAATAAAAATGCTGAGTCGTTCACATTGTCCGTCAACTGGTTTTAAGTCAGCGCTGTTTGTTTCTGCTTGGGATGAAAAAAACGGCTGTAATAGATACCCTGAGGCCAAACGTCTTCCTTCATGGCTTTATCAAAATTACTTTGATGGACAGTTACTTTGAAATTTGTGTGCTTCTCTGGAACTTTTGTGGGTACTCCCACACAGGAAACTTCTGGAAACATGGGCTTTAAAAACTCCGCGATGTCCTCAGCTTGAGTGTTTGGATCAAATCCAAATACAAATATGTACGAATCCTTCGGGGCTACCTTCACCGTTGACACATTGTTTCTGGTACCAAAGTTTCCGGATTTCCGGTAATTTTTTGTTTTATCTCGTCCTCGAGATACCGTTGTCCATGGGTTCTCCGAAGGGCCTTGGGACAATGTTCCGGGAGGGATTCTCCTTTGTCTGTCCGTTGTCTGCTGCTCGCTTACTTAGGGCAGGGCTTCTTAGGTTAAAATAATTATAAAAAGACCGCAAATTTTTTTTCCGATTTTGGTTACTTACGGCAGGGCTCTTTAGGTTTCTGGGAATATTTCCTGTAGTCGGCCGGTTGAATTTAAAAAAAAAAAAAGTTGACGCGTTCCTGCGGTTTTGAAAAATTTTGCTTTTTGGCCGATTTCTTCGATGTTTTTAAAAATCCAAGGTGACCGCCACTTGACTTCTGGTCAAGTATGATACATGTTTTTGATTTTAAGAAAAGCGTAGATTTCGTAGATCCGTGGAGAAAAAAGTATGGTTCCATTTAAGAAAACGATTTTTAGAGACACTTAAGTCCAAGAAAAATTTTAAAAACAGTTTTGAATTCCCTGTATTTAATTGCCCCTGGGTACTAAGTTTCAATGTAAAATCTAAAGAAATAACGGTGATAACTGACTGTCCCGGAACTTTGTACTAACCCTGTATATGATGTGCTCCTTTGGAAGACGATAATTAGTTCATTTAGTAGGTCTTAAGGAAGGATAAACACCACGTCTGTCTTTATTTTAAGGCTGCGTCATCAATTACCAACATTTCAAAAATGTAAAAAAATAATAGAACTACTATACCATTTGCCCTCGTCTGCCTCTCACGCTGATTGTCAAGTTGGTTCTATTGACTCAGATAATCCCGAAGACAGACGTGGTGCAAGCTGATTTTGCAGAGGCAGACGATAATTTTATACATGATACAAATTTTCCCTCACCAATATCTCGGAAACGAAATTAAATATGAAAATTCGCTATGGTACGTCAATTATGTAAAGATGGCACTTAAATCCATGCTTTGTGAAATTTTACAAAAATTACCCTCCGCCCCAACTTTAAATTTGTTCGAACTTCTTATGTTTTTAAAGGCACGTTGAAAAAAATTATAAAAATGTAGAAATGAGGCATTCAATTTCTACCTTTATTTCTTAAAAAAAAGCCAAAAGTTCAGTAAGTGGATATACAGGGTGTTTCAGAGCGCTCGAGCTGAAATTTCATTGCGGACTGCCAGCTTTCCTAGAGACACCCTGTATACTTAACGCTGCTTTGGTGAGGTAAAATCCACGAGCGCTGATTGGTCTTTTTTTCTTTAGAATCACTGCGCCCGAACTGCCCACGTGGCAAGACTGTCACGAGCTGTGGAGCAAGAAACGTAAGAAACAAATGAGAGAGCAACAAGAATCAGTTCAAAATTTACCTCCCGGCAAACCTATCGTCATTGGAAGGGACAGTAAAAAACCTGAAGACACTTCCGAAGTAGGAGGGTGAGTGAACCTGTGATGTGCCCTCTGAGCTGTTAGTAGGACAATTTCCCTTGCCTAACAGCTCAGATCTGTGTATTCTGTGCATCTTGGACTGAAACTAGTACTTGACTTTTTAAATGAAATTATAAATTATTGCCTACTTCCTGTAAGGGTTTTGTATCATAGTTTTTAAATAGTGCATATCGTTTTATCCCCCTCTCTTGCAATTTGGTTCCATTATTGTAAAAATACATAGTAATCTTATGTGATAAACATCTAAAAAACATATTATAGTGGTGCTTCTGATGTGCTTAAGTTGAGGTAACAAGTAGAATTTATTCTATCGTAGAATTGCTGTAAAACAAAACAAATTGTTACCTTCTAAGTGCCTTGAACAAGAACATGTTCACTGTTTTATTTAACAAAAATTGTATATAAGATCTAAATAAATATCAAACTTTTTTGTTATTAACTGTACTTGTATATATGTTTAATTTTTATTTCATTTAGAAATAAACGGGATTAATTTATTTTGTTTTTTTTTATTCCTGTTATGTTTGCATGCTGTAGGGAAGTATATGTTGCATGCTTTCTAACTGTAGATATAGTACTAACTATAGTCTGGTTTTTAGTTCTTCCAAAGTGCTAAAAATGGAGGCTTATGATGCAGCAGTGCTGTCATATGCCTTGGCAACTGCTGCAACAAAAACCAAACCCGGTCTATTAGGGATCGCACCAGTCTTGCCCCCTAGAGATGGAGAATCTTTAACCCCTCCTACTAGAAATAACTCTGATAACGACGAAAACAGAAGTTATTTATTGCAACTTCTTTCCAATATCGAGCAACAAATTCTCAACAAGTCAGCCATACAGTTTCCTCAGCTGATGGAAATTTGTTCGACAAAACAAGCTCAGGTTGCTTTTCTAAAACCGTTGAATTTCCTTTCACGTCGTCTTTTATAGGTCGACCAACAAATCATCGCTCACTTGGAAGCTCTCCACTCCGAGCTGCGTCAGATTTGTAAATCGAATCCTACTTCAACTAACTCACTTCAGTTAAAAATGGAAGGGGATAACGACGATCAGGGGGTGTCCTTAAAAACTGAAGTCGTTTTGAAAAGCTTGGGCGAGTTGCTGAAACAACTTGGACTGACCTTAGGGGCCAATGCCCTGAAAAAAATCTCCCTGAATTAATTTCAGCCTTATTTTGTATTTCATGTTTTGTATAGTTTTTGTGTTATTTAAGATATTTATAAATTCATCATTGTCGCAAAGTATATTTTAGCATTGTCTAATTGTACAACCAGAGGTTAAGAATAAACATTTAAGCAAAAGTCCTCACAAATTTCGAAAAGGGTAAGGAATCTGATTGTACGTGAGTATTGGGACAGTCGGTATTATTAGAAAATAGGGGGCGGGCTTTATTGGTTGTGTGGATCACGTGGCCCAGATTAACCAATAGGATTATCTGGGAAACTCTTGAGTTTGAGTCCGTCGTTCTTATAGGATTATTATCGGATTTGAAATATTGATAAGTTTATGGTATAAAGGCTTAAAATCACAAATTTTTAATGTAAAAAATTGCTAACTGTGCTCGCAAGAACAAACGGAGTGAAAGATTTACCCGGCAGGACAGCCAACCTAAGCGCAGTGACGTCGAAAATCCCCAGTTTTGTAACTCATATTTTAACCCTAACCTAAAAGTTCGTTTTTTCGTTGTTTATTAATTTGGGCTGTAAATCGAACAAAATGAACAATTTAGAAATCCCAGCCGAGGTCCAAGCCGAATTCAGCTCAACAGACGAGACAAGTCTATTAATAATAGTTGTAGACAGCAACCCGAGCCAGAAGATGCTGCGAGACAATCCCCACATCCTAACCCACGTAATCGATTCAGTAATCGCATTTTCCAATTCACATTTAATGCAAAAAGCTCAAAATAAACTAGCAGTTATGGCCTGCCACTCAAAAACCAGGTATTAATGCTACCCCTAATATCCAGTTAATCATTTTTCTGCAGTGAATTCATATATCCCGGTCCAAATAAATCATTGGATGTAAGGCAAGTAGACGGTCAATATGAAGTATTTACAGCTGTAGAGAAAACAATTAAAATGAATTTATCAAAATTGCTTGCAAGTGAAACTTCTAGTCACATTACCGAGTCACTTTTAGCCGGAGCGTTGGCAATGGCGTTATGTTATATTAGTAGAATTCAACAAACAAAGCCTCCTGGTTGCAAGGTAATGATTTGATTTTGGTTTAAATGTTAATTCTTTGTTTTAGATTAATTGTCGAATTCTTGTTGTAACTGGCAGTAGTGATTCTGCCTCTCAATACATGAATTACATGAACGTGTTTTTTACTGCTCAGAAACAAGGAACTGTCATTGATGTTTGTGCCTTGGACCAACATTTAAGTTTATTACAACAAGGCTCGGATATTACTGGAGGACTTTATTTAAGGGTGCCACAGCTGCAAGGTTTACTACAATACTTATTGGTAAATATATTTTATTCATGTTTTTTTTTAATAAAGCCGTTTTTAGTGGGTATTTTTACCAGAACCCCCAATTAGACAAAAACTAGTATTGCCTCCTCCTGTAAAAGTTGACTATCGAGCTGCCTGCTTTTGCCATCGAGAGTTAATTGATATTGGATATGTCTGTTCGGTCTGTTTATCAAGTAAGACAAAAGGAGGCTTTGGAAAACAAATTACAGTTAATACAAGTAACTCCCACTTGTTTTCCAAAGCCTTCATGATCAGAGATTTTGTACCTAATTCTTAATAATTTCCAGTTTTTTGCAAGTTCAGCCCTATTTGTACCACATGCCAGTATGTTATAAGTTGCGTTTTCATTTAATTAACCCTTATTTTTTATAGCACCGTTTTTAAGATACCCGGGCCTTTAGCTGTTAAGCCAAAGAAAAGGAAAATTAAGTTATAACAGGTAAATATCTTCAGTTAATGTTTCTGAAATAAAAATTTTACTCTAAGCATATTTTTTGTACCTATACAGAGCGCCCAATAAAAACTGAGTGAGTGTTTCGAAAATTGAGTCTTCAAACGTCAGCGGTTGTATTTTATCGGTCGCTTTGTAGTTACAAAGTGTTATCTTCTATTGCGTTATTGTACGCTGAAACTTGTTTCGTTTGATTGGTTCGCTATTTTCGCGCCAATTTCGCGTTTTAAAGTTTATATCAGGAAAATTGCTGGCAATTGGTTTCACTAGAGCCTTTGATAATACAAAATGCAGTTTTGATTAAAACTTTCCCATATTTATTAGTTCTATTTTATTTTGGAACTTTAAATTAAAGAAAAGCTACTTTTCTCGAAATGTGTGAGCCCTAGAAGTTTTAAATTTGCACCGATCGATTCTCCTTCAAATTTGAGGAAATAAGACAGGTTTTATCGGGAAAATTACTGACAATTGGTTTCACTAGAGTCTTTGATAATACAAAATGTAGTTTTGATTAAAACTTGCCGATATTTATTAGTTTTATTACATTTAGATACTTTAAATTAAAGAAAATCTACTTTTCGCGAAGTGTGCGAGCCCTAGAAGTTTTAAATTTGCACCGATCGATTCTCCTTCGAATTTGAAGAAATAAGATAGGTCACACTTGCGGTCGCAAAAAATTTTTAGTGAATTCCGCGTTTTAAAGTTTTTATCGGGAAAATTACTGGCAATTGGTTTCACTAGACTTTTTGATAAAACAAAATGTAATTTTAATTAAAACTTGCCGATATTTACTTAGTTTTATTGCATTTTGGCATTTTAAATTAAAGAAAAGCTACTTTTCGCGAAGTGTGTGGGCCCTAGAAGTTTTAAATTTGCACCAATCGATTCCCCTTCAAATTTGAGGAAAAAAGATGGGTCATACTTGCTATCGCGGAAAGATTCTACAAAATTTGCTTTCTATTGAATTTCGCGTTTTATCAGGAACATTGCTGGGAATTGGTTTTACTAGAGCCTTTAATAATACAAAATGCAATTTTTATTAGTTTTATTCTATTTTGGAATTTTAAGTGAAAGAAAATCCAGCTTTTCTCGAAGTGTGCGAGTCCTAGAAGTTTGAAATTTTCCACCAATCGATTCTCCTTCAAATTTGAGGAAATAAGATGGGTCACACTTGTGGTCGCAAAAAACTTTTAGAAAATGTAAATGTGTAGTTTCTACTGAATTTCGGCGTTTTAAGGTTTTTTCTTAAAAAAACTTGTGGCAATGGTTTTACTAGCACCTCTTATAATACAAAATCCGGTTTTCATTAAAACTTGCCATGATTTATTGATTTTGTATTGAATTTTGAAGTTTTAAACCACTGAAAATCTACTTTTCTCGAAGTGGGTGGCTCTTAGTAGTTCAAAATTTACGCCAATTGATCCTCCCTCAAATTTGAGGAAGCAAGATGGGTCACACTTTAGGTCGCTAACGGTTTTTAAAAAAAATCGCCTTCTAGAGTATACCTCTTGCTGAAATTGGCATTTTCGGTTTTTCACGTGAAAAATTAATGGCAGTTAGTCTTTTTAGAGTCTCCTGACAGTACGAAATACGCACTACAGCCTAGCGGGCCCACAACCAAGGGGCCCCCTCATATTGATCAGCCTCCGGGCCTCACTATTGTTTAATCCGGCCTTGGTGAAACTATTATTAGTGAGATGTATTCCTGTGAACTTTAACGGCCGCCTTGATCTTACTTATTAAGATTAAAATAACTGTCAAAATGGACCGCCACCTACGATGTTACATACATAGTTTGTAACAACCTCTTTTTAAGGCTGAATGGTTAATACAGGATTGTTACAAATGATTATTGCATCGTGGGTTTGCGTTTGAAGCTGTTTTGACATTTTATTTCTATAGCCATAAACGTTGATTATTTTGTTTTTAAAGCACCGCGATGGTCCAATAATTATTTGTAACAACCCTAAATGCAATAAAGCAATATTTGCAGTGCTAATCGTTTTAGGTCAAAAAGATAAATGTAGACCATAGGTCAAACTTGTTGCTCTTTATTTACACTAAATCAAAGTCACGATTATCGATATAAAATACATAAGAGCACTTTAAGTACTATTTAATAAAATATATTGTGTTAAAAACTTTCATAGGTATCACAAAATATTTCACAAATCTAACAATTCTCGATCCAATAAAGTATTTGAATAGTAATTATCTACGCGATCAATTCCCCGCCCGTAAACTGAGGAACAGTTTGCGTTATAAACCTAATACTGCAATATTGATCACTAAAAATTAAAACGAATTAACAAAAAAATATATGGCAACTTATTCAAACACAGTCGTCACGATGGCCATCACAACAATGCCCGTTATTAGAGCTAGGAGTTGTTTGAATGATTCTTTCGGGTCTTCTTCTTTGAGTAAGTCTGGAAGAACTGTTACTAGGGCTATGTGGAGGAACGTCCCCGCGGTGAAGGGCAGGATCCAGGACGTCCGGGCTTCTAAAAATAAAAAACGAACGGTTTTTTAAAGAAAACTGAAAATGTGAAAATCTCGAGTTGATATGTCGCCTATGGGTTTCGATATTATGGGGTTCTGTATAAAGGCTTTCCACGTAACGAGTTTCGGCGTTACGGGATTCGTGATTACGGCTGGCTACCGTTTAGGCTGAAAGAAGATTTACTTTGAATTTTATGAGCCCCAAGGATTACTTTAAATTACCCGCCTAATTTCAATTTAAAGTTCCCGCGTTAAGCAAGCCAATCAGATTTAGCATATTTGAATTTGACATTTATCAGAAAATCCTGCTGGCGAAAAAACGCCTAGAGAAGTTTTCCCATCATTCCCCATTGTGAAGCGGGCCGGTCGCCTGCAGGACGGACAGACTATAGGTTTGCTATGACTTTGTGGGTCCATTAGTAACCATAGTGATATTTTAACGCGAACGAAATACCGTATTCGCGGGAAATTTGAAATAACTTCGGCGAGGAATTATTTATTTTTCCAGGGGAGGCCAACAAAACATTATGCCCATCTTTGCAGTTATGTAATATAAGCAGGAAATATCTCAGACTTTAACAAAGGAAAAATACAACAATGGTAAAATTTACATACCAATTGAATTGGATGCTCCGCTGAACAAAATCGCAGCAAAAGATCCAATTAGGCCGCCACCGGCCGTCAAAATTTGATACCAAGCAGCGTCCCAACGTGAGAATCCGGACTTGAGCAAAATGGCAAAATCTCCGACTTCGTGGGGAATTTCGTGCACTAAAATTGCGAATGTTGTTAGCAACCCCAAACGCAGGGATACCAAAAAAGCGCCTCCCAGAGACAATCCGTGCGTAAAATTGTCGATCGTGTTTGCCAACAAATTTAAATATCCTGTAATCTGAAATATAATGAAATTTTAGGACGTAAAGACGCGTTTTAAGCCCTTACGTGTTTTTTGTTCCCTTCGATATGTTTAACAATTCCGTTTTTGTACCCTTTCACGTTATTGTTTTCCGGTACAGTTTTCGATCGTCTTTCTTCTAATTTTTGTATCACAGAGAAGGATTTTTCTGCCACCACGAAGACGATAAGACCCGCGAGGATGAGGAGACCCGTGCCTATACTCGGGTGACCTCCTGCAAGTAATAAAACGGAAGTTATTTTAAGGACTGATTTAAACCAATAAGAAACATTATCTTCCATTAAACAGGTCCATTTTATATTGATAAAACAGCAGCATGTCGTTTTACAGCGATAAAACTACCCAAGAATTTTAAACCAGTCAAACGTCATTTATAGACGGTCGACCAATCATCATGATTTTGAACTGAAAAACACCATGAGTGAAAAGCAGGACGCTTTTTCAGCGATTAATTTTATACATTAAGTATTGAACCAATCCAAAGCAGCATTTAGTATGCCAGTAACCAATCAAATCCTGATTACAGTGATAATACTACAACGTCAACTTGACACGTACTCCTTACTCAATACTTTAATTTATAAAATAATCTGCAAAATACGATTCGTAGTCTCTTGGTTGCCTCATGGGGATGCACTACTTGTCAAATGGTAATTTTTTTTCGGCCAAGGAGCCTTTTTAGCCCAAAAAAATCTACCATTTTGACTCGTAGTTGACAACCATTCGAACGTCAAAACCCGCGGCAAAAGACTACTGGTCGTATTACTATTGAAAAAATGTCTGTCAAATGAAATGTCATGGCAACCTCATTGTTTCCATTGAAATTTCTTTTGTTGTTTTATAGTCATAAAACCCTAGCGCGTTTAGAAACAAAGAAACTTGCTATTTGATAATTTTTTTCTTCACTTGTGAAATAGACTCAGCAAATTTAACTCGTGCCACGAGATTTTACGTAGCAATTTGTTATTTGAAAATGTTAACATCACTGCTCACTCAATTTTCAAACTAAAAAAAGTTCGAAAATTCTATACGTTATTCAAAAATTAGACTTGCAAGTCACGATGGTGTTTTCAGCCTCATTATCGCCATGACCTTTCGCCAATGTTTAAAACGCAATAAGCTGCATCGATAAAATGTGATAATATCAAGGAAGTTTAAATAAAATCGAAGAATTTTGACTTACCGTTCTTAGCGGCGTCATTAGCCCAGATTTCCGGTAGAGAATGCAAAAAAACATCGCCCAGAAGTCCGCCAACTGCGAAACTTAGCAGCGTTTTCAGCTTGTTGGCACTGTCTGAAACAACGAAACAATATTATTTTTGAGTGACGACCCTACTAATTTTGCTAAGAATTTTGGAAAATTTTTGTTTACTTATTTACACCCATCACGTTATTAATCTAATCAGAGTACGTGCCTTGATTGAGCATTCAAGATTTTGTCCAAGAATGGAAATTATATAACAAGACGCAAGCGATCAGTTTAAGTTCGATTTAGGAACAAATTTGCCAATTATTACGCTTTCTACAATAATAAGAAGATTGCAACACTAGGTACAGTGTTGCCACGCAATGTTACGCAATTAGCTAAAAGCAGGCGGTTTTTACAAAAATTTCAAGTTAGTTTTCTAAATAACAAACATTTTTTATCTTGAAAACACCAATAAAACACAAGTCCGAATTGTATTATAATCATAATTATTATGCTATAAACCTGGTACGAACGTGTATTTAAATATTTATAGTACAGTAGATATTATTTATGAGGATTCTGGCATCACGTAGAATAGTAAGTATCTGCGTCTTAAAAACATACTAATAAGGAATATACGTTATAGACAGATTATTTTTGAAATATATTATGAAGTCCTTAAATGTAGACACTATTTAACGCAATACGCTTAAGGGCCAATTGTACCCTTGTACAATTTGAGTTACGTAATGGTTTACTGAGTTCAATTCCTTGAAGTCCTTGACAACTGGCGCTTTAATTGGCTGTCCCGTAGCAACTGAACTTAGCTCAGCTGAACTGCCACTAAACTTGAATTGTACCCTCGGGCGTTAGAAATAAAACCGAAATAAATACCTACATTTAAAAAAAATTGAGTATAACATGTAATATTTTTATAGGCGAGTAGAAATATTTGGATTTCTCATTCCCACATAATAATAGCCTGAATCACTTGTGCTAAACCTCAAATAGCTCCCTATATTGGAACATGCAATCGTGTTATTGTCTTAAATACTATATGTTCATTATGAGTAACATTTTTCTTGGAGAATGCAACGAATCGTTAAAATTCGTGTCAATTACGCGTAAATTATTGAAGATCACGATAATGCGGAGGAAAAGAGAAAAATGCACATGGAAAGAAAAAAGAGGACGTGAAGCAACAAGCCAACACTGGATTATATTGTATTATCGTCATTTTCTTAATGAGAAATAGTATAATGAAAGTATCACCTTTTGTAAACAAACACAAATTCTCATATACTCACTATTGCCGTAATAATTATTTCAAGTTGAATAGGTATTCAAAAAAATTAACTGTAGTTACAACACCTCGTACAACACGTAATAAAGTATTGTCAAAAAGTGACAGATGGAAATTGTTTCTACCGTCACATGAACGTCACTCTCAGTCGTTTTTTATTAGATCTCGCGGTATTACTTTCATGACTAGTTGTACGATTTCATAATCAAAACTAAAGTGTCCTTTAAATATTTGCCTAGCAACATTTCAAAATGGCTGCTCTTGATTGCTCAAAATCCGATTTAAACTATGAAATCGGCCCTTATAGTCCGGGAGGCAGTGAACATTTTTGGTATGTCATTTCAGCGAGTTTGGTTTAGCATTTTTATAGTTATTTTCATGCTGGAGATTACTAAAACGGAAGTCTGCCATAAATCTTGTGGGACAGGGGCTAATGGCGGCCATTTTAATTTTTCAAAAATTGACATCTCGAAAACGGTAACAGATACGAAATTCTATTAAATTAGAAAAAAGTTGTATTTTTCATTGTATATTAAGAATGAAAAGAAATCTTAAGATATCTAGTTCGGTTACTGAAATACACTGAAAAGACTGAAAATTGACAACGTGTTATAACTTGGTTACTAATCGGCAGATCATTATGAAATTTGCTTCAATTACATTACCTTGCACGAAGAATAAAATGAGGTGACGAAAACTTTTCTAAGCCTTCTAGATTAAAATATGACATTTTTCAGTTTTTTCCGGTATATTTCAGGAACCAAACCAGATATCTTCAATTTCTTTAGAGATTCTTAATCTACACTGAAAAACACAACTTTTTTCCAATCTAATAAAATTTCGTATTTTTTACGGTATCCGAGTTGTCAAATTAAAATGGCTGCCATTAGCCCCTGTCCCGCAAAATTTATGGCAGTTTTAGTAATCTACAGCATGAAAATAACCAGAAAATTGCTAAATCAAGTTCGCTGAAATAACATACCAAAAATGTTCACTGCCTGCCGGACTATTATTACATTTCTCTGTACTTTCTTCATGTTTTTTGCGCTTTTTTATATTATACGTGAGTTAACTAAATTGAAGCTCAAACCCAGCAAACCTCAATCTTATGGCCGGTTGCCGGCCGGAATGAGGCTGCCCGGACAAGCCGGAACCGGCCCAGAAGCGAGTGCCAGATCTGGCGCCGTCCGCATGTGTGCCTCTGGTTTTGTTACGGCCGATCTACGTTGCCCAGGCACGGGCCGGGTCTGGTTCTGTTTGGGTCCACATTACGGCGTTCTTATGGCCACGTTCAGGCCGGAACTACATCGGGACGAAAAAAACGTGATAAAACGCTTCACCACCGGGAACCGAACCCGGATTCTTTGGACGATAGTCGAGTTTCTTGCTACTAGGCCGCTTCACTTCATACTTTACTTTGTTCGTATCTTGTACATAAACTAACTGGCAATTATTTAAAAAATATGTAATACTCTTTAATTTTGCGAATTGTATGATAGTAAGGGTTACATTATCAAATTAATCACTATCATCATATTATTTAACTACAGAAACATTTTCAATACGGCCAGAATGAGGCAGCCAGAGGCCGGCCGGGCTAAGGCTGTCAGGAGTCGGCCGGGCTAAGGCTGTCAGGAGTCGGCCGGGTTAGGGCTGCCAGAGGCCGGCCGTGCCATGGCTGTCTTTGTCTGGCCATTGTTCGTATGCCCATAGTACGGCCACGTTGAGGCTGCTTTCGTATGGCCGATTCTCGTCTGGCCAGTACACGGCCGTAATTCTATTGCCAGTGCCGGACTTGCCGGACAGTTGCCATGACACGGCCAGACCTTCTGTGTTTGCTGGGAATGCAATTTCTTGGATTTCAGCCTGTCAGATGCGCATTATCTATTTGGATTCGTGGTAAACCTCTGAATAATAATTTTGGCATAAGTAATGCTCTGACTTGCCAAACGAGATTTCATTAACAGGCATCCGACAACTTGAATGAGAAGTAAGTTGCCAATTTTTTTGTATTTATGTTTGCGAATGTAAATTATCATGAAATGCGTACTGAAGAAATAATGACTGTTTAACTGTATGACTCGATCTCTTTTTCGGGCAAAAGAATCTATTTAACAAAACAGCCTCTAATCCCTTGATTCTGTAACTTTTAACATCGATGTTGATCGCTGTTATACAGTAGAACTCGGTTATAACGACAATCAAGGGACTGAAGCAAAACTGTCGATGTTGATCACTGTTATACAATAGAACTCGGTTATAACGACAATCAAGGGACTGAAGCAAAACTGTCGCTATAACCGAGTTGTCGTTATATCCGAGTATGACTCATATTTTATGGAGACGAGAGATATTCAAGAATAACACGTCCACTTTATTTATAAAAAGTTTATTTAACTAATTTTTTAGAATTTTATGCAAACTTGAATTGGCAATGTCAGACTTCCTACAGACGTCTGCCTTTTTAACACCTTTTATCACTTCTTGAATGACTTGAACTTTTTGGTCAACACTAAACTGCTTTCTTTTTACACTTTTGATAGATTGTTGCGAATTCTAAACTTTCTTGAAGACTGAAAGCGCATTGTTAAAATCGAGGGGCAAATCTATGGGTGAAATCAGTGTACAAGCTAAGGTGAAGTCATGGTGGTGAAATCAAATGAAATCGGGCGCATTCAAGAAAAATTAGGTGAAATCAGGGAAATAAGGTGAAATCACCAGGTGTAATAATGGTGAAATCACGCAGGAAGGTGAAATCAGTGTACAAAATTTTGCTCATAAATTTGCCCCTCGGTTAAAATGCATCATAAGGTGGAGTTTGCTAAACTCAGGTAACAAAAAGAGCCATTAGGTAGTTCGCCATTTTCGGGAAAACTAGTGCGGAAAACTTCCACTTCGAGTTCCACCTATTTTCTACCTATTTAGGGTTTGACCGTAAAAGATTCTTTAACAAGATATCGATTTTGAATCCTAAGAATAACCCGACAAACATTGCATTTTGACGCTATAACCGAGTTTGATGAGATGAACATTTCACATTTTATGTCGTTATAACAGAGTTGTCGCTATAACCGAGTTATATGGGCATCTGCCGGGACCGTCAAAAAATTGTCGCTATAACCGAGTTGTCGCTATAGCCGACATTAAACATGAAATAACAGAGTTCTACTGTAATATCAAATGACAGATAGACATTGCATAAACATCGCTAGATCAACAAGTGTGCAAAATTAATTTTTCATCAAAATCTTACTGTGTAGGTATGGTAACGTGCTATTCAGAAAATATGTGAAAATGGGAGGCTATGGAAACAAATGAATCGCAACCTGTCGAAAGAACGTTTGTCTAAAGTTAGTTCGTACAGGACATGTCATCTGTCAATTTACCAGCGACTTGTTTGGGGACATGACATCTGTCATTTTATATGAAGATAGGGGGAACTAAGTTTAGACAAGCGTCCTATCGACATACTGCGATTCACTTGTTTCCACAGCCTCCCTTTATTACTTATTTTCTGAATAGCTCTGTATTAAATAATAATAAAGTGCAGCTAAGTACAACCTTGGTTAAAATTAATGTCCCCCTAAAGCAATGGTAGGAAATTTTACAAACTCAAGCAGATGGTGGTTTAGTGAATGTAGCTGTAGAGTTTTTACCGGTTTTTACAGTGAAGTTTTTAAATCTCAGCAGTTAAAATCGTTATAACAACGTACGCATGGAAAATTTAGGTTTATATATTTGCGCCTGTTTCTTCATTCTACTTTTCAAAATCAAAGCTCTACTGACTTTCTTGTCTTCCAAAGCACTAATTTTTTTGATTTCGTTTGATTTGCAATAAAAAGGTGCCAATCAATTAGCAAAACAACAATAACAGGAAGGTCACCAACATGAAACCTTGACAAACGAAAATTTACAAAACAATTCCTGCTTTTAATTGCCTAATTTTTATATAACTTCTGCTTTAGACTAGAGATTTATGCTTGCGGGTGATTAACATCCACATGATGTGCGTTTGATTAGTCTCAAGGTTGCAACAGCGCAAAACGAGAATATTTAATTTCGTTCCTAGAAAGAGGACTAAAAATATTCTCGGGGAAGTAAAATTTCTAACCTCCTTGCTTCAGGTTGTCTGTTTGATCGATGGGAACGACGAGGAGGGGTAGAACTCCACTGAGTCCAACAAGGATAGAACCAATCATGGCCCATAACCACGGCATGTATTCCAGCGCCAGCACCCATCCCGGGACAAAATCCACAACTAAATTTCTATAGTTCATATCCAGGATGGTTCCGTTGGTTCCCGCCAAGCATTCCAACATATTTTCCAGCACTGTCATTGCTCCTCATCTACGTCTTTTGGACTCGTTGGGTAAAATGGGTATTTGAAGGTATGGCACACGCGACTACCCGGGTATTTGAACGACTAACCTACTCTGAGATTGAGCCGATCAAATGTTTTAGATGTTCTAGTAGACTGATAAAAGTATTATAAGATCGTTGCACTCACAGCATTGTTTTCACTTTTACTACATCATGTACTCGCCTCGACCTGCTCTTGCTGTTTACTGCGTGAGCGGATCGGTATGATATTCGGTTCGGATCCCCACCAGGCAGCGCTAACAACATAAACATCTGCCTTGTGCCTGGGGACGCCCTGTTCCGGTTTTCTCCACCACAATCGTAGCTTGATTCTTGAACTGAACAGAAACACAATGAGTACTTGGGTAATCAGATTAAAATCTTGTAGGTAACAACAAAGTAAATAAAGAACTACATTTATGTACAAATGATTATTGATTATCATCAAGTAGGCCGTGTAAGTTGAACGGCACGTCGAGACTATACTGACACTCTGATCTCACTAATTGACGTAGATTGTCGACTAATTATTATTATTATTATTGAGATGTATATGACATCCATGAGTATCAGTAATAGTCTCGACGTTCACTAACCTCCCCTGCAATTACTCCAAAATGCGAAATTGAGATAATACCAGATCTTCATGTTTCGAGGTCCCAGGATCACGATTTTAAAAAATGGCGGATTTTAATAAAATTTATTATGAAGGTTAGCGTTGGCCTTCTGGTGAGCCCAGTTAATTTTGTTGCTAGTCCGCAGGCGCCAAGTGCCGTTTTGACATATCTACTATGAAATTTCACTAATAAACACCAGTTTTTCTTATCAGCACATGAAAAGTCTTGAAATTCTGTGTCTAAAAATGTATTCACACTTAGCGCCTTTTTGGCATAAAATCGAAAAATTCGAAGTTTTGTAGAAACATTAAATAACACGCTACAGCCTTTGCTACTTTATCGATTTGGCTCAAATTTGACAGATAGAGATACCGTTACCCGCCGAAGAGCTGATTTAATTTTGGTGGCAATCGGCGTATGGCAAGTGCCATTTTGCCACACCGACTTTGAAATTTGAATAATAAACTCCCCCATTTTCTTCATCAGCACATGAAAAGTCTTCAAGTTTTGTTTTCAAAAATGTATTCAAACTTAGTGCTCTTTTGGCAAAAGATCGTAAAATCTAGAAAAATCACAGAAAACGCCTTAGGTTGGGTGAAGTAAAACTTTTAAGTATAGGAAATAGTAAAATTCACTTGATTTTGGTGATAACTGATAAGATTGTATCATTCGGCAAGTGGGGTGGTTCCAGCCGCTTCCGTAGTTGCCCATTTTCTTTCATGATGTTAACTTTCCTAAATTTGAAGTTTCCGTGAGGATGGGGTGACGAGTTTATTTTAAACCTCAGGTCATCAGGTAGAAAATTAAATTTTTCGCCGGTAGTCATTTTTACTGCCTCTTTTACAGCAGCAAAATGCGACTTTTACTGCCGGCGGCAGTAAAAATCGACTTTTACTGCCACATGTGCAAAAAAAACAGATTTACTGCAATTTTTTTGCTTTGTTAAACATACAGGGTGTTTTGCAACCGCGTGTAAGTTTTTTAACCTCAGATTGCCCATCGAAAATAGTAATGATTGGCACAAAATTGTTTAGGTCGAAGTCGTCTCCTAAGGCAGTTATAGGGCTTTAAAATCAGTCATCGGGAGCAGTTTTTCTTAGTTATCTCAGGAACGGATTAACGGATTTGAATGAAATTTGGTGGACACTAGTAGCCAGTGAATATACATCTACATGGGGAATTTCGTTGGATTATGACCACGGGATCCCCAGAAAACGGAGACATCTTTGACATTTTTCTTCCGGAAAATGTTTGAAGGTCACGCGTTTTAAAAATGGTGGTGTCCGTTAGAAAGGGCAATTCAAACTGCAGCTTCTACTATACTTGGTATTTTTTGATTTAATGCGTGGTTTTAGAGATATCCGTACCTGAGGTAACTGGAAAATTTTTCAAGGTCACGCATTTTAAAAATGGCGGTGCCTGTTGTAAGGAGCAGCTTAAACTGCAACTTTTACTATTCTTGGTATTTTTAAATTTAATGAGTGGTTTTAGAGATATCCAAATAAGAAAAACTGCTCCCTATAGTAAAGCCCTAACTTCCTTAGAAGACGACTTCGACCTAAACAATTTTGTTCCAATCGTCACCATTTTTGATGGGCAATCTAATGTTAAAAAACTTACACGCGGTTGCAAAACACCCTGTATAACTATTTCTTTCTTTCCATAGTTTTCCATAAAGAAGTGCTGTTTACTGTATTATTCTCAATTTTTAATTCTCTATAACGTCGCATGCTTAACTCTTTTCAAAAAATTTAACATTTTCAGTAGGTAGTTCTACCACGTATTTTCTAAATTTGAAATTTTCGTCTTTATTTCAGACGTCAGGCGGTTGGAAATTAGGTCATCAAGTAGAAAATTAAATTTTTTCTATAACCTGTCTGACAGTTACTAAAACGTTACATTTTACCCTTTGAGGTTGAAGTAAATTATTTTTTCGTGTACTTAATAGAAAAGAGCTATTTTGGTTGATTCAAAACAATGAAGAAAAGTGGTACTTTTCCAACTAACAACACTTTTCCAGTTAGCAACAATTTTACCAATTATAACAATTTTTATTCTTGAACTTTATTAGAATAAAAGTTAAATGTACAATTATTTACATTTGAAAACGTTATTCCAGAGGAAGATAACTGAGACTCATCACCTGCTGCATATAACTAGGTATTATTATTGAAACTTGAAAATGAACCAACCTTTTCATAAAAGTACGCCAGCATCACTGTTTCGTCAGCCCCTTTCGCATTTTTTTCTTTTCTCCATTGATCAAAATATCCATAACATTTTTCGTACTTTCCCTTCGATTTCAAAGGAAGTAAATTGGAAACTGCTTTTGAAGCTGCTTGAAATATATTAAGATTTTCTTCGACATTCATTTTGTAAAAAAATTTGTTGCTTACTGGTTGCTATGTACTAATTTTAGTTGTTATGGAAAACTTTACCCTTGCCTGCTTAGACTAATCAATTCTAAATTTTGATTTTAAAGATTTGGGTGTTTTTCTATTAAGTAGGTACACGGTTAAACCGGAAGTAGAAAAAATTCCCTCAATATACGCGCAGGTGTCCCCCTTCGTCCTGGGGCGACCAGGGTTTATTTCAATTCAATATATTTTTTACGTCCAAAGCTATTCAAAATGGGAAGATTATTAAAAAACCACCGCCCTGTATAATAAATGACTATTTCTATCCACAGAGGCCGTAAAGATCTCATTTACGAAGTCCCGCTTTTAACTTACAGATGGTTGGAAAAGTTACATGGCAAAAAGTGAAAATTTGAAATTTTCTAAAATCTCAATTTGCCATAAAATCGGAATGAGACGCCTTAAAAAACTGCGGCTTGGTACATTTTTCTCAAATTTGAAAAAATTAAATTAGTAAATTAATCGCTTAGGTACATACTAAAAGCCCCGACCTATTGTCAAAAAAAGTTTAAAAAGGAAACTGTAAAAGTCAGTTTTGATAAAAATTACTTACTTTTGGCGACATCTTGTCAAAAGGTAAAAAATTCGTTATTGTTTTTTTAAAAGCTTTTTTGTTAAATATTACTTAATCAGCATTTCGTCTTAGCCTTAATAAAAACAATAGCGGCATCTATTGAGAGTTTTGGCAATAGACAAATTGCTAATAACTATAGTCTTTTAAATCAAAACTGGCTCTTGATGCGCGTACATAATATATAGGGTGATTCTTAAAGTGGCAAAAAATTGAAGGAGTGATTCTTCCGACTATTCTAAGGAGAAAAGTTCCTATGGACACATGTCCGAAAATGCTTCATAAGGGAGCTGAGCCCCTTCAAAGAGGTACTCGAAAAGTTACTTTTCTTAAAATTACTTGAAAAATATGAATGACAGGATTTTAAAATATGGAGCATAGGTTAGTGTTATAAAGAGAATTTATGGTACATGCGGGGATTTTGAAAATGCGCACCCCTCGGCGACAATTCACTTGGTCGACTGTATCGCTGTTTACCGAAATGTCAGAAAAACATCAACCGAAATGACCAAGCGACTGTACGTACCGAAGCATGAATTTTGATGATTGTTTCAGGAAAAAGGGACTTTTCAAAGAAATTATTGCTGCGCAAAATTGTCTGTTTTTTCTTTTATCCTAAACAAAAGCTCACAACAATAAAATTTTTAATATTTTAATCCAATGGCGTATGGTCTTAAATGGATTAAAACGGTGGTACCTGACAATAAACTTTAATGTAACCGTTTAAAGGTTGTT